>CM077889.1:2500000-3750000 GCA_039720435.1 Amazona ochrocephala | reverse complement strand
CGTGTAGAAGGTAATGTCAAATAAGCATTAGCATCCTCCATTTTTTTACTGTCCCCCTGAAAAATAACATAGCATTTATTACATATTTCACACACTGGATTTAAAATAAGATTTATTGTGTACTTTATAAGAAATAAACAAAAAGCTCTGTTCCCATGGGCTTAAATACATGCACTAAAAGATAAAGACTACCGAAGTCCCAACATGACTCAGTACAGGTAAACCAAGAATCAATGTTAGTCAGCAAGAAAGGCTGGAATAAATACACAGGGAAAATACTCCACTGAAATTATAAAGGTATATGGTTTTTAGGTGCAATAAGGAACTACCAGGAGTGACATCAGCATCACAGTAAAAGAGCTGATTTGTCCTTAAACCGTCAATAGCTACAAAATGCAATAAACTATTGAGCATCACCTTCAAGACTGCACACAGAATATAGACAACACAGTTATGATGCATGCATACAATTTAAGAAGAAAATAAGACAGCATAGGGAAAGAATAGCAGCACTAAGAAAGATCAGAGCATGGTAAGATTGTATTTAAATTACGCAAGATGCTGCAGTAACTGACACAGGTATCACAGATTTTATGCTGTTCAATAGAATGAACAGTACAAAACCAGAGAACCAACAGATATTTTTCACCCTTTATTTCATCAAGTTGCATGCCACAGCTCTCAGAGATTATTTCGCATCTCAACTTTTGATTCATACTTCAGACAGGAAAGCAGCTTTTAGACAAAGACAATAAAAGTCATACTCAGTGCTTAGAGATGCGATTTTTCTTCAGAAACCCTGCTCAGTAAAGTTCCCCCAATGAGTTTAAGAGCTGTCACTTAAACCTAAAGCACTGTGACAGATCTGACTCAATTGCAGACCCTTCGTCTACAATTGTGCATAAACAAGGAGCTGCAGAAACCATGATCTAGAATAATACTCTGTAGTTCTGTGACCGATTGTGTAGATGGGCAGACTACTTCGTATCAGACATGAAGGAAGATTAAAACTTGACTATATAGAGACCTAGACAGACAAAGGCAAAATCTTTATGCAGCAAGACAGCATTACTAACTCTCATGACTGTATCAAGATTGCCAAATAATTACTTCTCAGAATTTTTGGAAGCCAAAGAAAACCTTGAATCCTCTTTGAGACAAGCTAGACAGATAAAAGAGAAAAGACCTGACATTTTGATCCAAAAGTCTCTCAAAAAGATTCAATGCCTGGAGGCAGTAAAAATAAAGTACACTGTTTAAACTACACAGTTTTCAGATTACTTATTTTGAGAGGCCAGATGTATGACTGTTTGAAACTTTTAGAGTTTACTGGTACTGTTCTTAAGACTAGAATAGGCAAACGTATGTCAGAAAATCTGTCTACTTCTCCCAAACAAACTAGGTCAACTCCATTTAGCATTTCTTATCTATGGTGTCACTTCAGGAAAAATTACTGGGTCGATGCAGAAATTAATTAGATGGAATTTCATAACCAAAATTAACCACACAGTCATACAACGTGATCATTATTTTCCTTCTGGTCTACGTATTTATCGATGTTAGTATCAATGAAGAGAAAATAAACACTATTACACTGTCATAAACATTGGTTGCACTATCTAAACTACTTGATCTGGTCTTATGCATCTTGCTTGCCATTAATGTTAAGGCAAACTAGTTTATTGAAAAGATTACTAATACCTACAGTAAAATTTCTTCTGCATTGGAAGTGATTTCAATCAAACTCCTGAAACTTACTTTTGTACCTGAGTAACTACACAGAGCAGTTTCAAACAACCAATACTCTACGATTGCATTGCCTGGTTATTCGTGTGACAAAGATTCTAAATGAACCAAAACAACATTTCACTCCCCCCACCCTTCCAGGTACTGAGCTTTAGCATAGTTTCCTCTATACTACAGAAGGCCAAAAGCACAAACTTCCATAAAAATAGTAGGAAGCGTAACTGTTTCTCATTGTGCTTCGAAACCATCTCTGCCTAATTACAATTTAAAACAATGTTTACTCACCATGGAGCAAGTTGTTTTGTTTTTTTTGTTCAGATGAAAACCATACTTCTCTTTGACAGAATAATAGAAATTTCTTCACTAAGAAATTAAACAATGCAAAGACAACAGTGTGAAAAAAGGTCGTGGGGAACAGAGAAAAATTGATCCAATACCTTTAAGACTAACAAGTCATGGGTGCCATCCTGAAGAGTTGTTCCATCCTCCTTCATTAGTCTTATGTAGGCCATTGCAAAATTCTTTTCTCCTTTATCTTTAGCTACAAAGAAAAATATTTTCAGCTGACTGAAATTAATAAATTAATAACTAATGAATGAAAATTCACTAAGGTAAAATTCCCTACTTACACTCCTGAGATGACCTGTGTCTGAACATGAAGCGCAGATGTATCCTTTGCATGTCTTCGATAGGGACTGCTACCTTTTTTAAGATCAGAAAATAACCAATAGAGTTATGGGGGAGAAAGAATGTGGTGTCACATCCAACCAGCCCCTATTTTAGAAGAAACAAGCACCTCTTCTGCTGGCTCCATAATGCCTCTCACAGTCCATTCAAAACTATTGAGCCTGATCACATTAGCAGAAGTGGTGGCTGATAAGCAATTACCTGTTAGACTTTGCTCAAAGTCTGGCACCACCAAAGAAATGAAGCACTGAACCCAGTGAGTTAAAACATACAGGTGCTTGTAGGCTAGAAAAGAAGCACACTGCAGCCTTATTGTCTACCCTGCTAACTGAAGGAAATTATGCAACATGTCTGCTCTGTGAAACTTCTATTTCATACACACAAACTGACAACCAATTTAATAAAGAGGTGAAAAAGGTATGAAAATTTGAGAGAAAAAATTAGGTAGAATTATAACAAATACATAACAAAACAGCTCAACTGCATAAGAATAAGAACAAACTTTCACATAATCATGTTTATAGTTCTAAAACTTCAGACTTGTACTCCTTCATGTTCATTCACAATTTCCCTTTAAAAACCTTACTGGGTAACACGCCTTCACATCAACTACTTGTTAATTTTTAAAACTAACACAGTAAGCAATGACCAGAATGGCTCAATGTTTTCTAAGTAACAAATAAGTTTCTGTTCCAGCTTCCATTCACTCCCTGTCCTGCCCAATCTCAGCAACACACCTTGGTGTAATAATTATAGGCTCGTCATGCATGACAATATCACTTTCCACAGTCATCTGAAATAGTAAAACCATACTTGCTAGCAAGCCTGAGACACGCTTTATAAGAACTGCTGGAGGCTTTGGAGCATTTTCCATTCAAAGACTTTAAATCCAGATTCGATAATTACTGGTGTGCCTCAAAAGATATCCAAGACAGTTTTTTCTCTCTAGTCACAATACTGGGGAGAAGGAATATGGGTCGTATGGGGTTTTTGTTTGTTTGGGAGTTTAGTGGGTTTAATTATGCAACTGGAGCTCCACGTGCCCATTGTCTCACTTCAAGAGAACAAATGTAATATTTCATCTTTTATGAGCCATGTCAGGACATGAGGTTATCTAAGAGGACCTCATTTATTTCGCTAAACAAAATCCTAACATCCTTTTCTAGGGCAAATTTTCAGCCTCAGTAACCATGTATCTCTAACAACTGATGTATGAGTAAGGCTCCATCCTTACAGCTGTAGTCAGGACTGATTTTTAGTTTTTAGGAAAAGCTGATGCTAGGCAACTTTCTGTGTGAGGTAAAAAGAAATGGAGAGAAAGAGGCAGGTGGAAAGTATCTTCACCATACCTTCAATGTTTCCATCCAGCGAGGTTGTTTGACTTGATAGTAGAGAACTGATCTGTATTCACTCACGGGTTTGTCCCCAGCTCCCAAGCAAACAGCATTCTTACAAAAAGGAGGGAAGAAACAGTGCTTAGCGGCTCATTAACTTGTGCAAATCATTGAATGGAGCACAACCAAGAGGCTTATTTGAATGATTCTGTGACACTGGGAACAAAATGCCTTTTACTTGCAACAGTAAATCTCATGGGAGCTCTTCAGCTGAAACTAGTTTGGTACCTACACAGAGCCAATCGGTTGCTGGTTAGTGAACATGTACCTATTTTGATCTATGGATAATTAGAAACATTGAAATTAATACAAACTCATGGGTTTGAAAGATTATGGGTATTAATTTATTGGGGTTTTAGGCTAAAAGGGAAAATCAGTTACATTTGTTATTATTTGCGTTCAACAGCATTTCAATTAAGTTCTCAAAATTGTTGCTGTAACATGTCTAAGGCATATTACCTACAGAAAACAAGCATGAACTGAACATATATTTCAGTTTGTAAACAAAGTGACAAATCCACTTTATCCTAGTGTTTGGAGAAAAGATGCTCATGCAGAACTGAACATGTATAACATTGGAATACAATACTTAATGCATTGCAAAGAGGTTAATTTCTGTAAGAAATATTTGGTATACGTGTTTTAAGCATACACCCTGTGAATAGACAGAGATCGCTGAAGTCAATTTAACAGAGTTAACTTCTGTACATGCAAGTCACGTGGTTAGGTGTTTTCATAGACATAGGTAGTGTTTTGTAATCAGGGTTACAATTTGTTGTGTGGACTCCAAGCATTACATGGGTTTAGGATTTTCTTCATTCAAGCTTTAAAGATACCTTTAAGGTCAAGCACTTAATTATAGTTCATAAACTCATTTTAGTAAGTCCTGAACCACAAGGAATTACTCCATCTTCATCTCAAGAAGTGTCCTTATGATTTCACCCTCATGACCACAATACTTATTTAATGAACAGTATAAAGCTCAGAAAAAGAAAGGATAAAAACCCTCCTGCTGTTAAAACACCCTAAGGAAAAGGCAAAAATTCCTGAAAATGCAATTAGACAAGCAAAAAGACACTGTAAATATTTACGTGTGTATGCACAGTGTCCACATTCCTCTGTTGTCACTAATCTAGTTATTGGCTATGTATTTCATTCAAGGGACAATGACACAGCCTTCCTGGCACAAATCAATGGTTTGTTATATAGCAGAAATGGTACTTCTAACATTCTAACAGGCAAATTGCATTCCTCTGGGAACTTCCACAAGAAAAACCCTGGAGGTGCAGATTTGTCAGAAACAGCATTTGTTCCTTGGCACAGCTAAAATAGGTCATTCAATGTTTTTTCTTGGTACAGTTTAATGCAAGACATTTATAAGACTTTAATAGATATGCCACTTTAAACACATGAAACTTATCAGCCACAAGATGCCACATGTGAGGGAACTGTAAGGTTTTGTACAAAGATATTTTTATAGAAAATTCTGCATTACTTCTAAAATGCAACTCGTACCTATGTCCATCATACATGGAAAAGAAAACTTACTGGCATCACTCTTCCTTCTTCATCACAGACACACATTATCACTTCCACATTTCTTTGAGTTGTTTTATTGTATTTATCAAAATCTCCATGCAGCAATGTAATATAAATGTCATTTCTTATATCTCCTACACAAGAAATTGAAAAGTTAGATTATGAAAAAGCTGTAAGCACAGTGTCACCTGAATTTCACACGAGGACCACTTCTTCGACGCTGAAACAGATGAAAACCAATTTTTCTCCACCTGAACTTAATTTTTCAGCTGTTATTCTTAGCTAAGCAGAGAGCACCATGTGAAACGAGCCAAACGAGAATCCTCCAAGTGACTCGAGGCAATTCTCTTCCTGCACTGACACCTGCTGGTGAGGTGGCTGATGATGCCATTACTCACTTTTCCCGGATTTACAGCTCTCTTTTCATGAGGAACCTTCATATTTTAAGTTTCTCCTTTGAACTAATTAATACGCCTTTTAAAGGAATCGAGATTTGACTTGAAGGGAAGCACGGATTGTGTTGTAGTGGTTTCGTTTGTTTTCATAAAGGAGCACTGCAGACAGTGAATGACTTGAATTGGAAAATACAAATAAAATCAACAGATTGTGAACTCATCTGTTTGTTATTACTAAATGACAGTGATAAGCTGCAATAGAAATAAGGTTAATTGAAAATTCAAGTAAGCACCCACTATAATCTATTTAGAAGACCAAAAAAAACCTGTGTACAAGGAGCAAGGACTATCCCTGTCTTTCATAGTTTTGGTTTTCTGTTTCAGTACTAGAAAATCCTTTCCAAGAACTTAAGTATTGTATATAAGCCTCTAATACTGGAACAAAACTTACCATGAAGAATGAATCCAAAGGGATCTCTGAGTTACCCATTACAGAAATAAGTAAATAAAACTGCAGCTGATGCTCATTATCTGAGGGAATGGGAGAAAAAAAATCCATTCCTATTACAGAACAAAGCACCTCCTACCTGGCATGATGATTTCAGGAAATCCTAGCTTTCTAGCAACAACTGTAGTTCTGTCTACAAGATGTGGATAGTCCTTTCTAGTTTGAATCACATCTCCAACGAGCATTTTCACAGTTACCCAGAGACCTATTGAGAGAAAAAAAATAACAACAGCAACAAAGATTACAGCCATGGTAAGGAAAAAAAGAAGAAAATCTGTCTTCAGATGATTGCCTCCAACACCCATCAAAATTGGGATAAGAACTCATTTTCTCTACTTCATTTAGCTGAAAGTTCTATAATCCAATGCCATAGCCAGCAATTTAAATAAGATACTGCCACAAACTCATGCTGCTTCACTTCCATCAGAGTTGACCAGCCTCCATTGTGGGGATACAGCTCTAACAAAGACCATCTCTAAAATGTAAACCATTGAAAACAAAGTTCCACAAAAATACCTTGTTACTTAAAATCAAACAAATCTACTTTACCTTGTCCACCACTGTCCCCTTTTGACGCAGTGACTTTGCTTAGGAGACTGTGTAAAAAGTCATTCTCTGCCATTACCCTGTGGGAGAAACAATAATTTCTGCTAGGAATAAGTGCTAAACATATCGAAACCCATTCAGAACAGAGGTGACAAACAGGCTCAGTCCACTTTGCAGTACTTGACCTCACTGTGATACATTCTGTACTTTCATAACTATCACTCCCAGCTGCAGACCGTCACATCAAACTTATGTGCCCACTGAAGTGAAAAAGATTCAGTCAGCAAGTTTATGAACAGCATTTTGTGACAAAGTGACAATGTGAAAGCTTATCATTTTGTAGGCAGGCACAACGTGAGTGCATTCACCAGCATGCCGCTCCAGTCCACTTTCCCTGACAAGCAGCCTGACAATAGAAACGAACTTTAAAGTTTTCAGCCCCTTTTGCAATGAGAAACAAATTCTTACACAACAAACGTGGGGAACCAAATTTCAAACAAGTGAAACAATAGGACAGTGTGTCATGCACGGGTCCTGCAGAATTAAATTTATTCTCTGTTTGACGGAGCATCAGTGCTCTGTAGAAGGCATAAATGTTTCCAGTGAACGCTGGCATGCCTCCATTTGATCTGCAAGTATCATGGAATTATAGAATCATAGAATAGTTAGGGTTGGAAAGGACCTTAAGGTCATAATCATATTGCCAGGCAGCTAGCCTGGCGCTCCTTTCAAGGACAGTTAATGTGTGACAATTCAACTACTTTTTAACTGAAACCCAATTTTTACACAGATTTTTCCCAAATCCAAGCCAGAATCGTGCACAAGTATAGTTATCCATATGCAGAAAGCTTTCTGTTGAGCATATGTAACTGTTTTACTTGGGTTTTGTTAAACAGGAGCAGCTGTCTGAAGGAGCACATTCATAGAAATAGACATTCACTTAATATACTATGTAACCCCTGTTAAGTCTTGAATGCCTTTTAAAGTGATACTTAAATCACTAGCACTATTAAGTCATGAGGTTATTAAAAGGATAAAACACTTTTTCTGAAACATTTCATGATTGTTACAGCCCAAAACATAGAAATATTTTTGTGTTTTTTTTAAAAAAAAAAAAAGATATCAGTGACTGTCTTACGGGTGAAAGGGAATGAAATGCTGCTTTTCCTCATCACCTTCGGCTTTTCCTTTTATGACATCTGTAATATCCATAACTAGAAGAGTAACAGAAAAATCATCAAAACATATAACAGCATCACAAAATAGCTCCTCTTCTCCCTGCATGGTGTACATTAATGTCCTCATGCCTCCAGCTAAATAAGGGTTTATTTTTTTTCCACTAGCAAGCAGTGCAGCCAAATAGGGGTAGACTTCAGGGGCAGAACATGTAGCACAAAGTCTACACTACAGACATGACATTGTGTAAAGGGAGAATTACTTCAGACTACCCTTGGTCTAAGCCCATGAATACAGGTATGAGTGCTTTGGTGGTGCTCCTGGGAGACAGTTGCAGCTTTATTTCACCTGCAGAGAATTCTGTTACTATCCTCTGGCACTGTTTTAGTTTGCACTGCACAGCAGTAAGTGTGAATTATTGGGAAAATAAATTCAAAAAGCACATTTCTGACCTGAAAATGCTAACGTATATGCAGTCATTGCGGCCTTAAAAACATCAAACATGGAAGAGAACTGATATGGTTGTCTTGAATCTCTACCAAGGCATGCCAGAATACTACGGTCCAGCATAGACAAGTATTACTTGGGTTCTATCTCAGATACAGTCAGCACAGGAGACAACAGTTACCTGCCACTCCAAAGGGCCGTCTTAGTCCTTGTGTGTATTTTTTTGAGTTACTGTCTCTGAGATCCATCCTTCCAACTCGGACTATTTGACAAACGAGATAAATTTTGTCTCTGCTAAGGTCTTTATTTCCAAGATCCTAAGGTACAAATGAAAAAGAACTGAAGGATTAGTTGAGGCAGAAGCAAGTTGTGGAATCTAAACAGGACCTCAAAACCTGACAGTGCAAAGGTTGAAGAAAATACAAGGTAAGAAACACAGAGAAAATCAAGAGGTACAGCAGGTAAAAATAACAGCCAAGTAAACAGTAAATTGGTGAGGCAGCAAACTGGTTTCAAGAAAGGTCACTGAAGCATGGTCACTGCCTTAAAGCACTCAGTGATTGGTCTTCTTGTTCTGTTGCTGAGATGTCTTCTGCTTCCTTCTTCACCTGCTCAATCTTCAGGAGTTCTGACAGTGACCACAGAGAAAAGACAAGCCAATTTGCACATATGAATAAGATAAACGGGAGAACACTTACTGTGAATACTACTTTAAGATTGTTGAGCATATCAATTTCCTTTGGAAAGCCTCTGCTCCCCCATCTCACCAAGTAGTTCTCACTGTTTTGAAGATAAATATGTTACTGTCATGGGATTTAAAAACTCTTCCCTTTCACAGTACATCAAAACCCACATCATGTAACAAAGGTTGCATAACAGACAGTAGTCTGTGGTGATTGTTTTAATCTAATACCAGACTAAACAGACAAGAAGAATGCTATACAAAATAATCTGAACACAAGACATGATGGCACCTTTTTTGGAAGAAACATTACTGTCATCATGATCTTTTTGACAGGAATACTCAATAGAATCTTAATCTATCTTTGAACTTATAAGTTAATTCCATTTTGTCGCCTTCACCCCAATTCAGTACTTCACTCTGGACACCCATCGAGAATAATCACTTAACTTTGAAGTGTTTTCAGGTTTCTCCAACATTCTGAAATGCTCAGTCCAGGAATTTCCCACCAACATACTTGGGATCACTCACCTTACAATTCTTTAATAGCCACCAACAACTAGATTTGTCCACACTTCCCCTTCCTTTTGGTTTTCTTCCTTTCATTTGCATATCCTCTGCATTACTAGCATGTTGGCAGCTATTTTGCTTCATTTTGGCTAGGTCCTTTTGCTACTCCATTGCAATAAAAAGAAAGGTTACCTTATAATTGTTGATTTCAGTGGGTCGTATAGCGACATGAAGAGTTCTGCATCCTCTCCAATTCGGCAAACAAAATTCCTCACAAAGACATACAGACTGTGGGTGGGGGATGAAGACATTCGGGAGTATGATGCAAAATCTGGTTGATCCTTTGACTGCTCAGAAGAAGGAAAAGAATTAGCTACATTACTACTACTTGTAAAGAGAAAAGGTATCAAGCTGTCCCTACAGAGGCAAGCCTTAAAGCCTGGAAGACATGCTGTCTGAACCCAGTATGATACAGCAGAAAGCCTGCTGTCCACATCGTGTTAGGGTTTCAGTACACTGGGAGCACTAGCAAAAGAAAATACACCTCATTGAAGAGGAAACAAATAACATGCTGAGATGAGGACACAGCTGAGCAGGTTCACTGACTCTGAAATAGGCTCCTAAGCTTTACCTACAACTCACTTCAACCACCAAGGAACAGCTGCTTACTGTTTGATGTTCTAAAGCTCTTTTTACGCATTTTTAAAACAAGTCAACACAATCTGTTGCAGACTGCTAAGTTTCATTTTCCTTACATTGTCAGTTAATGACATTCTGACATCTGGGAAACACGACTTCTTCAGTGACACTGATGAGAACAACTCACAAAGTGCTTTCCAGAAATTAGTCATGGGTATTATTCAAGTGTCACAACAGCCCAACTTTGGTTTAGTTAGGTGTTTTCCTTGGAATCATAGAATATCTAGGGTTGGAAAAGACCTTGAGATCATCTAGTTCCAATCCCCCTGCCATAGGCAGGGACACCTCCCACTAAACCATGTCACCTAAGGCTCGGTTCAACCTGGCCTTGAACACACAGTCCCTAATGAAGAGTCCCTCTCCAGAATCCCTGTAGGCCCCCTTCAGGTATTGGAAGGCTGCTAGGAGGTCTCCACGCAACCTTCTCTTCTCCAGGCTGAACAGCCCCAATTTTCTCAGCCTATCTTCATACAGGAGGTGCTCCAGTCCCCTGATCATCCTCAGGGCCTCCTCTGGACTTGTTCCAGCAGTTCCATGTCCTTTTTATGTTGAGGACACCAGAACTGCACACAATACTCCAAGTGAGGTCTCACGAGAGCAGAGTAGAGGGGCAGGAGCACCTCCCTTGACCTGCTGGTCACACTCCTTTTGATGCAGCCCAGGATGCGGTTGGCTTTCTGGGCTGCAAGTGCACACTGCCGGCTCATGTTCGTTTTCTCATGGACCAACACCCCCAAGTCCTTCTCCGCAGGGCTGCTCTGAATCTCTTCCCTGCCCAAACTGGAGCTGTGCCTGGGATTGCCCCGACCCAGGTGTAGGACCTTGCACTCGGCATGGTTAAACTTCATCAGGTTGGCATCAGCCCACCTCACAAGCATGTCAAGGTCCCTCTGGATGGCATTCCTTCCCTCCAATGTATCAACCGAACCACACAGCTTGGTGTCCTTGGCAAACTTGCTGAGGGCGCCCTCAATCCCACTGTCCATGTCACCCACAAAGATGTTGAACAAGATCGGTCCCAGCACCCATCCCTGAGGGACACCACTCGTTACTGGTCTCCAGATGGACATTGAGCCATTGAGCACAACTCTTTGCATGCGGAGATCCAGCCAGTTCTTTATCCACCGAGTGGTCCACCTATCAAATTGATGCCTCTCCAATTTAGAGACAAGGATGTCACATGGGACAGTGTCAAATGCCTTGCAGAAGTCCAGGTAGATGACATCAACTGCTCTACCCCTGTCCATCAGTTCCGTAGCCCCTTCATAAAAGGCCACCAGATTGGTCAGGCAGGATTTCCCCTTAGTGAAGCCATGCTGGCTGTCACCAAGCACCTTGTTGGTTTTCATGTGCCTTAGCATGCCTTCCAGGAGAATCCGCTCCAAGATTTTGCCAGGCACAGAGGTGAGACTGACTGCTCTGTAATTCCCTGGCTCATCCATTTTCCCCTTCTTGAAAATGGGGGTTATATTTCCCTTTTTCCAGTCGTCGGGAACTTCACCTGACTGCCATGATTCTTCAAATATGATGGACAGTGGCTTAGCAACTTCATTTGCAGCTCCTTCAGGACCCGCAGATGGATTTCATCAGGTCCCATGGACTTGTGCATGGTCAGGTTCTTAAGGTGGTCTCAAACCAGATCCACTCCTATAGTGGGCCTAAGATCTTCATTCTCACAGTCCCAAACTTGCTTTATTACAGTTCACTTTCTTATGAATCCAGGAAGAACTCAAGTATCTTACAAATGCCTGAACAGATTTAATATAGAGAAAGGTCAAGGAAGCGTGGTCACCTTCTTTGCATTGTAAAAGATGAAATGTATGCACTGATCAGCTTTGCTTAGGCATACGAACTTCTGGTGTCCACAAGATTACACTGAGTTCACCTGAGTTCCTCTTTAATGAGCTTAAGCTCTTCAACTCCACCAGAATAACAAGCAAGCAACATATAGCAAACAACTGGTCTTCTCACAAGGTCTTCTAAGAGCAAGCTTTGGTTACTCATAGCTTGCAGGCTCAATTCCAAGCACGTAACTATTCACTAAGTGAATCAGCCTACTCAGTAACTCACAGAATGAAGTATTTCCATTTAGGAACCCAATAATTGATTCAGAAGCCACTTTAGAAATATTCTTTCGTCCTAACCCACTTCCTGAATCCAGTGCATAAATGTAGCTAAATCAGTTTGACGCTCTGCCATATTTATAACAAACGAACATGATTCTACTCTTAAGTCAGAGGCAAAGGTTTCCACTAGCTTTCATGGTAGGTTACAACCTTCAAACCTCTAATAGGTAAAATCAAAATGAAAATCCAGTACAAGTGAGTAAGTTTACCGGTGATTCCTACCATTTCCTCTTTAATTCGCTCAGTGATTTTATTAGTTGCCTCTTCATGTGCATGAAACAGGCTGATGACACTGGTTTCATCTGGATCCAAAATGTTTCCATCTTCATCTCTAACTGTCAAATCTAGCTCAAGTATTCTGTGAAAATACAAAGGGCATAAAGGCAGGATTATTTCCTTCTACAAAAATAAAGCTTAGAAATCGAATGCACAAGGAGCTGCTTCGAGGTTTAGGCACATGTAACAGCATTTCATTGAAGTAAAGATGAACTTAACCCGATGATTTTCTTTTCAAGCTGTTGTACAGTATTTATACATTTTGGGAATTTACAGTAATGTCAAAAAAGCATTTAAACACCTCTCACATAAAGTAGATTTGCCATGTTCAGTGACTTCAAACAGCCTTCATCTCTTTTGCTTTTTAACATATAACCTTTGCAATCAAGGCGCGTAGGTTTTTCCTGTTGGCTTCTGCTTTTCTGTTGCTTTCTTACCCTCCCAGTCCTGTTAACTACTGTGCTCTGCTCTCTTGCTCTCATATAAATCATGACTTTTTTCCTTTCACTCTTCCCTCACCCCAACATTAAAAACCTCAAGTCTTACCTTCATATGCCCTGACACATTCTTGTCCACAGTGTCTTAGTGTCACCGCAGCCAAGAGATGCCCCTTCTTGCCTATCCAGGATCTCACTCTTCCATGCCCCTCTAGAATCAGACTACTTCATGCCAGACGGTATCTTTCACAATTTCTAAGAGGTACTGGCTGCCCTTCTGGCACTGCTAATGCTGTTTGAAGCAGTCTGTGTCAGACTGCAAGCCGCCTTCATCACCTTACATGATTATCCACAATGTCTCCTGATTTGGTGCTCAATCTCCTCTTTCACAATGACCCATTCAGCCTCCACTGTCATTCCCCTTTATTCCTTCCCCACAATGTTTGCTTCACACATCACAACTCAACCCCACACTTTCTCACACTTAAAAATACTATCAAACTTGCAGTTTTCCTTTATACAATCCCAAGCCATTTTACAAATCTTGCCCCTACAGAACCCCATTTTTACCAAAAATGTGTTGTATTGCAGTGACTTTTCATTGACAAGAAACAGCATTTTGTCAAATAGCTATTCTATCCCGGATAGTTTCACTTCTATTACCAACACCAGAGTTCTGCCTGAAAATTCCCTAGTAAATTGGGGTGAGGGTGGTGGTATGGTGCCTCAAGCAAAGGCTCTGTACACTTCAGACTTTTGCTATTCATCCACCACACTAAGGCCTCTTAGAATACTTTTGAAGTGGTAGCTGTCACGATTTAAGCTTCTATAAACTCACAAAGCCGCTCTCTCACTCATTCCCCACTCTTTCTTCCCTCCGCTCCTGGAGGGATGGGGAGGAGAATAGAAAGAATGCAACTCCCACAGGTTGAGATAAGAACAGTTTAGTAACTAAGGTATAACACAAATCACTACTACTACCACCAATAATAATAATAAGGGAAAAATACAAGGGAAAAGAATACAATTCCTCACCATCCAATATCAAGCCTGACCACCCAGTGCACCCCCACCAGTGCACCCCTACCACCCTTCCGGGTCTCTGCTCTCCATCTTTACATCCTGGACATGATGTGCTGTGGTATGGAATAACCTCTTTGGTCAGTCTGGGTCAGGTGTCCTGTCTCTCCTTCCTCCTTGCTTCCCCTCCTCCCTAACAGAGCATGAGACTCACAAAGTCCTTGGCCAGCCTAAGCATCACCAAGCAGTAACTGAAAACACTGGTGTTATCAGCACTGTTCCCAGGCCCAAAATCAAAAACACAGCGCTGCACCAGCTACCGAGAAGGAGAAAAAATGACTGCTGCTGCTGAACCCAGGACAGTAGCCTAACACTACTGGTGGTAGGCTGTGTTTGTGAAAGCTGGAAAAGTTTTGGGTCCTGAGTACACTGATGACATATGCATATAAAGGCCAGTTATCATAGAATCATAGAATAGTTAGGGTTGGAAAGGACCTTAAGATCATCCAGTTCCAACCCCTCTGCCATGGGCAGGGACACCTCCCGCTAAATCATGCCACCCAAGGCTATGTCCAACCCCACCTTGAACACTGCCAGGGATGGAGTATTCACAACTTCCTGGGCAACCCATTCCAGGGCCTCACCACCCTCACAGTAAAGAATTTCTTCCTCATATCCAATCTAAACTTCCCCTGTTTAAGTTTGAACCCGTTACCCCGACCTCAAATCTTTACAACTGACAAACTCATATATCTGTAGTTAAAAAAATGAATATTTTGAAAAAGCAACTGTTATCAGAAGCCTCAACATGGTACTTAAAAAGGAATAACAGGCAAAAGTTTGAAAAGGAAGATTCATTAAGTCTACATCTTGCATTAACAAGTTAAAAAACTGCAAAGAGGAAAACTTGATCATCATCTCTGTTCTAGCTGGCTGCTTTAAAATAAGTCATGTTTTCCAGAAGCAACATATGTCACTTACTTGTTACCATAGTCAATTTTGGAGGTGACTTTCTGCTTGAGTTCTTTCAGCTCATCTTTCGGCAAAGTCCCGGACAGAAGCTGTGACCGCCACTCCATGAGGTCATACATCATGGACTGCACCTGCTGGAACTGCTCCTTCTTATTTGTCTAAGATAGAAAATAAAACAGTAGGTTTCAAACTTGACATTGAAGTGAAGCATCGGTCTTGACCCTTCAAGGATGTGTCCTATTTAATGTTAAGTGATTGTAGCAGCAAGAATTAGGCTAAGTACTAACCCTGGCTTCTTTCCTCCTCTCATCCCACAAATTTTTAAGGACAGGACTTTCCATGTGACCACAAAGAAATTCCATGAAATGTAAATAGTTTGTATGGGGATAGGGAATTGCATTATTTTGGGTTTAATTGTGCTGTTTTAAAATTCATGAACTAAGTCTCATCAAGAGAAAACATTATAAAAGCAATTTAGGCCTGTATGAGATACTGACGAGAACAGTGTGGTATTAATATATTCAAGAAAATAGTGGAAGAATGCATAGAAGTCACTAAAGCAGTTCCAGTGTCATTCCGGAAACATTGAAAGTTTTAATTGTTGACAATAACAAGAGGAAGACTCAGAAGAGACAAGTTTCAGCCACTACATTAATGAAGAAAACCCATCCGTATTCAAGATTTCTTTGCCCCAGCAGAGAAAAAGCAAAATCCAATGGCTGAGATCCTGGAGCAGTCAGTGCAAGCTGTTGAAACTGGTTAGTAGAAGAGACTACTCAGGTACTAGGGAATTCACTATCTTTTGATGCTTTTCCAGTCAACACTTTATGACTTTCTGGCCATCAGGCTTAGGTTAAAGAAGTCACTAGAATCAGTAGAGATTAATGTAGGGTTACAACAAGCAAAATAAAACAGATAAATCAAAAATAATGCATTTATCACTTCTAAGTTCCACACTACACTGTGGACATTACAGGCATATGCAAAAGGCCACCATGAGTAGAGGCTGCTTGCTTACAATAACACAGATGCTGATGCAGTGGCCCTTCTGACTAATACCTCAAAATGCATTGCACTTTCATGTATTGGTAAAAGGGCTCACAGGAAAAAAAATGGTTTTCTCCAAGATAGAAAAAAGATAAATGAATGTTTTTCTTGAAGAGATGTAGGTTAAGATACTGAAAGTAAAGAGACTGACTTCTTGAAACTGCCTGCTGTTAATAGCTACACACTAGAACAACTTTTGTTGCAACATTTGAGAACATGATGAACCTTTTTCAAATGCATTTTAGTTATGTTCAATGCTCCTATCTTGAAACTTGTTAATTCTAAAAAGCGCAATTATGAAAAGTTTATCGTGTACAGGATACTCAGGGTTTGAACTGAAGGCATGCAGTTACACCACTGCTCGTCAGTAAGCCAGCCTTTTCATTTAAAGCCATTGAAGAAAATGGTAATCATCTAAGCAGTGATGAAGAAGTAATTGCTTAAATCCTCCCAGATACTGCCCTGCATCCAAGAAAACATACCAATTTGAACAAGACCTCAAGATGCGTGAATAGGACTAATTACCAGGCCACACACAGAATGCAAAAATGTCATACCACATAAAGCTGTTTCCAGATGCTTCCCCATTCCCAAAGAGTAGTGGTAACTTCTTGAACTAAAGGGATTTCAGCAGGTATTGTATTTTCTGAATGTCTAGAAAGAGAAGAAATTCTAACACAATGCGAATGAAAAAGAGTATCTGAATTTCACAGGTTTATATTATAGTTACCATGTTTAAGGCACGTAAATGCCTTAAAAGTCATTCTTTAGTAGCTAAGATCCTTCATGTAATAAAACATTCAATACCTTTTCTTTTCAACGGGAACTTCCTTGATGTGGATGAAAGATTTAGGAAATATTCCCTGTTGAAGGAGAACAAAACATATCCACATTTATTCTCCAAGAGCATTCAGGAAACAACCATGACTAATCTCCAAATTAAACTGCTGCCTATCTAGTTTTCTGCCCAGATAGATGCATTCATTTGACAGACAAATAATAGAAGTTTTTTCCTATCTGTTTTTGCAAACATAAAATGCATAGGATTACATTTCTTCATAAGAAATGCCATCTTCCACTCCCCATGTACTCCCCCAGAAAACAGAAGATTTAAACAGTAGTTTAGTGAAATCTTATGAAATTAATAATACCTCTTAAAACATGTAATGCATGTTGACTTTGAAACCGTTTAGCAATACCAAGAATTAGCTGAAAGGAAGAGGTTAGTACTGTTCAATATTTTCCCTTTTTAATTTTAGTCTATTAAAATACAAACTTTAATTAAAGAGCTATAACATTTTGAGCCAAAAGAGATGTCAAAGGAGTATTTGAAACACAGTTGTACTGGACAGGATGGGGAACCATTCTGTCATATCCACCCTCAAGTATTGCAGATCAGGCAGCTGATAACTCATTTGGGTAGCTTCCACTAAATCACTACATTGCATCAAGAACTTACAGTGAACTCCCCTATTACAGTGAACTCCCCTATGACTAGCCTGTCTTCCACCTCATTTCTGGTGAGCAAGTTCACCTTATTTGCTTGCTTCCATTTCTGTGCAGTTGCACTGGAGCTCATAGAACATGAGAAACAGCAGGTAGAAGTCTGGAGAACACAGTAATTCATTCCTCTGTCTTTTAGGATGTGCATTAATTGAGCAATGAAATGAAACAGTAAATCAAGCATCTAATACTTCCAAAAGGAAACTAGAATATTTTACTGTCACATGCAGCTTGAAAATGGACAAAAATTAGTTACTCTAAGTTAATGCAAGTGTTAATACCTACAAGCCACTGAATACATAAAAAGAAAAAGAGGAAACGCAAAAGAAAGGCTATTCTGATTTTTTCTGATGCATATTCTCTGCCAGCAATGGTCCCTCTGCTCCCCAGATACCACATTTTAAGGGATTGTGAAGGTTTTGTACATCTTTTCTCCAGGCTAGAGATGCAACTTCCACCAAACACTTTTACTGTAATGTAGGCCTGAGTCTCTAACTTGAAATGCCTTTACTGTGCTGCACTCTAAAAGAACCTGGTACTAACAGCAAGTTTCAAAAGAAATGCTTTTCTTCTAGAAAAGTGCATTTGAAACTAAAAAGTAATTTTCTTGCTACTTAAGTCAGGAGTCATCATACACAGGGTGAAAACGATTCATTTGTGACTTTCCCTCCTGACAAATAAGGATACAGATTTTTTTATTAATATGATTTTTTACATGCATTTAAGAAGTTAAGTCTCATGGGAGTCATTCATATTGCATGTAGCCTAAAGAATCATAGAATCATAGAATCATAGAATAGTAAGGGTTGGAAAGGACCTCAAGATCATCGAGTTCCTTAGAAAAAAGTGCAGATCAGACACAGGTAGGAGCAAATTCACTCAAAAACTTATTTCAAATGATGTGTGTGTTTGCATCCCAGAAAGTCAACTGGGCTGCATCAAAAGGAGCATGACCAGCAGGTCGAGGGGGATGATCCTGCCCCTCTACTCTGCTCTCGTGAGACCTCACTTGGAGTATTGTGTGCAGTTCTGGTGTCCTCAACATAAAAAGGACATGGAACTGTTGGAACAAGTGCAGAGGAGGGCCATGAGGATGAGCAGGGGACTGGAGCACCTCCCGTATGAAAATAGGGTGAGAAAGTTGGGTCTATTGAGCCTGGAGAAGAGAAGGCTGTGTGGAGACCTCATAGCAGCTTTCCAGTATCTGAAGGGTGGCTCTAGGGATGCTGGGGAGGGACTCTTCATGAGGGACTGTAGTGAGAGAACAAGGGGTAACAGGTTCAAAATTAAACAGGGGAAGTTTAGATTGGATCTGAGGAAGAAATTCTTTACTGTGAGGGTGGTGAGGCACTGGAATGGGTTGCCCAGGGAAGTTGTGAATGCTTCATCGCTGGCAGTGTTCGAGGCCAGGTTAGACAGAGCCTTGGGTGACATGGTTTAGTGTGAGTGTCCCTGCCTATGGCAGAGGGGTTGGAACTGGATGATCTTAAGGTCCTTTCCAACCCTAACTATTCTAGGACTCTACGTCTTCCTCAGTGTCTTAAGCTGAAGGCACAGTAATATTGTCTTAATTGATCTGCTTCTCCCAGTCCTTCTAATATTTACCAACAGTGCAAGGACAAACGCTGAACATTCAATTCATCTTGAAAGGAAAGAGCTGACTTCAGAGATCACAAGAGGACTATCTGACAAGAGATACTAATAAAAATCTTCACTGGTTAATTCCTTAAAAATAGTCTCATAGGAATGAACAGCATGATCTTACCTCTGATCCTTTATGTCTTACTAGATAACCCTTGTACCACCCTAAAAAGAAGAAAGAGTGCACTTAGTTTGACAGAACACATGCATGAAAAAGTATATTAGAAAGTCACAGGGTTAGTTCCATAAAAGAACTATCTAGCATAGGATGATTAAAAATTAATAATTCATTCAAAACTGCAAAGATTAAAGTAAATCAAATATCAGGAAGCGTATTGAGCATGACTTGCACATTAGCAAGTACTATTATATGGTCTACTTTCAAGCCTTGCATAGTAAGCACAATCTTACACAGATTAGAATACCCGCACACTCACATTAAAAAAAGGTAGGATAAGCTGTTTTGTAATGCAATATATAATTCACACACACATATATATCTCTTAACTAAGATCACTCATGATACTGGATAGCCCATTGAGCTCTTCCACTTGTGTTCTAGGTATCCTATTAATCCAACACAGTACAGGGTAGTTATATATCCAGCTTCCCTGAATGTAAGAACAGGCCATCTTTCTGCCATGAGGAATTACAGCTTTTGGACTTAACTCAGAAGTTACTCCTTGTGTAAACTTCAAGATAAAACTTCAAGAAAATGAAGGGCTATTATGGGGCTCCTACTCCATTCGTAACTAGGAACCCCTTCTGAAAGAAAAGAGTGCGGTATTGCAACATTAGCTCAGGCTTTGCTCCATCTATGCCCCAGTGCAGTCACAATAAACATCTAAAAAAGAACAAAAAACGTAGAGTTCACCCATACTAAATTATAGCAGAAGCCACATCCAATGTGCACACATTCCATCATGAAACATTACCTACATAGCAACAGTGTTCAACTCTGCTGAATGTTTCTTCTATTTCACCCAGAGCAAGCATTTTATGATGAAAAGCATACATTTTCTGGTATGGTTTCATGAACACATATTACCTTTTCCCCTACCACCTTTTCTCTCTCTCCATTTCTAACAGGTATTTCAGCCATGCATCCAAAACATAAACAAAGAAATCCCAAATGGTCCTGTGAGAAAGGCAATGTTGCGAGACTCAGGAGAATCACGGACCTCAAAAACAGACTCTGGATTTTTTTCTCAGCACTGGGATTTTTTTTTTCCCCACTCTGTTCTCAACAATAAAATTCCTACTTACTTCTCAAACTGAATTATTTGCACATATTCCCCAATTTACATCCAAGTGTGAAAAATCTATTTAATCCCATTGGTTGTTACTGCACATGTGTGTCTGGGTATCTTCCGTGCATGCAAAACAAACTAAAATAGCATGAAAAATGAGCGTAGGAAAAAGCCTGTTACTGTTGGTTACTCTTCAGCTGCAGCTGGCAGCATATTTCTTAAGATATCTGATAAAAGACAACTTACTGGCACAATGCTTAAAGATTTCACTTCTTCACTGGCAAATATATTGCACAATGCAAGCTGTGAGAGTGCATGCAAAGGGCAGAAGATTCAGAAAGGACTTTCAGATAAAAAAACACCACAAGTTCACCACTCAACTTGCTAGGCTGGGCTGACGACAAAGGTATCACAGTAGACAGAAACCTGGAATGCTGTTTCTGCCATTAACAGAAACAACACAGAGATTAGGAGGTTTCTGGATAACCAATGGACTCCTTCTTAGCCAAAACGTTTAGAATGGAGGCTTACAGATTTATGTAGACCTCTCATTTTTAGGACAGGACACAAATATTACTCATGACAGAAATGCATTTATTGACTAAGCATCTAGTGAGTGACATCAGTATTTTCATTGATGCTTTGAGATATTGAATTTCTCTTAGAAACAGAAGAGGAAAAATCATGCTTCTGCTCTCCAAAACATGGAAAGTATGGTTCCTCAGATGCTTTTCTCTCTAATACTTTGTTGTTTCCATGCAAAACAGCCTAGAACTCTGTGAAATGAAATGGGCTGGGCTCAGAAGTGCCTTTCAGCACTGAGCTCTCCGTAAGTGCATAGCGCAGCAGCTGGCCCGTCTCTTTCAACATAACTACAGGTAATAAGAGAACATTGAAAGACAGCACAAGTAAGATGATGATTTTACAACACATTTTGCAAAGCTTGAAGCACATCATGATTAACTTTTTTAACTCTTACTCAGTCAAGCACACCGATTTTGTGTGAGATTGAAAATGAACTACAGTTACAATGGACATTTGCAGATACCTGTTGAGTTAGTAATAATTGAACTCTACTATTTTATACTAATTAGAACTTCGGTAGCCAGGGCAGACTTGGGAGAGAATTCAGTAACATTGTGAAAGCATAGATCAAATCCTTGCAGAGGAATACACTAGCACTACAGTATCAACAGTGAATTCAGCTTCACAAAAGTACAAAGCTACATAAGTCTGGATCAGCATATTGACTATCTGTCATGCATGACTTGGACGTCTGTTGTTTAGCATGCTCTGTAAGCTGGATGCTTTTCAGAAATGTTTGATCATGCTGACCTACAGGCTACTTTATACCGCATTTCCATCTTGTGCCATAGGATGATCAGGGTGCTGAATGTCTCCCAGCAACAAGTATTTAGTTTAGAGACAAAAATGCACTCTATTAAAACATCAATCAAACCTACTGTAACTCCCATCAGGTATATTACAGCTGCATGAACTTCACAGACTCTACTTGATGACTTCCTCATTCGGTAACAGCTTCCCAAAAGAAGCACATGTATCGTGACATTTCTGATTTTGGCTCTCCAGAAATTAATATGTTCTTCCTCAAAATACACCACCACCAATATGAATAAGAACACTAGAAAACTACTTAAGCAACATGGAGGATTGCTAAGTAAAAGCGTTAAGTTATTCAGATCAACCTATCGCCTGGAGACAATTGACTTACCTTCACAGGACTCCAAGATATGGACCACATCACCAATCTGTAAAGTCAGTTGTGGTATTCCTGTGCCTTTGAAATTGTATATAGCTGAAAAATTGAAGGATGAAAATAATGTTTTTCAATACAGCCTTAAACTGGAATTACACTGAAAACCACACAACGTTACTAAAATTCTGATACACTGGAATAAACAAAGGGAACCGTAATTCTATCAAGAAGTTTCATCTGTCACCATTACTTAATCTTTTTTCTTCTGAAAATGCAAAGGTGTTGAAAACAGACAATGCTGAGAACAAATCTGCATACACATAAAAACAAGATGTTCTTCATAACTGCTCTGCACAGGATTTAAGAGCACCTATTTAGATGCAGGTCTTCAATATGTACATGTTGATTGTGCTGGAGAATTGTTAGTCCAGTGCACAGTTTGCAGGAATTTATGGCTACGCTGGTGAGAAGGGGCACAGACATGTATACAGAAACTGAATTTATTGAGTTCTTTCCTGGGTTTAAATGCTCCATCTTAACATGAAACTGTGTTTCATATGGAAACAAGCAGAAAGTTTCATCATCTTCTGCACTTAATCACACTGAAAAGATGACAGGAACAGTGGATTTAAAGAGCGTTCTAATCAGAAGTTTATCTATATGTGGTTAAGAAACAGCCAAGTTTCAGAGAGATCTCAAGAACATCAGCTTCTTGACTAGCTCTTACACTCCAGGGCTACAGGATGTGGGCTGATCTGGTAAGCATGTGTTTCTGTATATTTTTTCTTCATGGGCATGGTCATAGACTTTTACAGGAACATTACAGAGTAGAAGTGGTTATTGAAGGTAGTATCACACAGGGAAACCGAATCAAATGAGTAAGCCTGAAGCCAAGATTAAATTATCCAGGTAGGAACAGTACACTGGCTGGTAAACATGACCTCTGCTGTTGAGCAGAGACAGCAGTCAGCAGTTTGCTTCCTTTTCTCATGACAATGTCCCAATCCACAGGCACAGAGCATTCAAACTTACTTAACACTCGGCCTACCTTCAGTATATTAGAATCGTAGAATAGTTAGGGTTGGAAAGGACCTTAACATCATCCAGTTCCAACCCCCCTGCCATGAGCAGGGACACCTCCCACTAAACCATGGCACCCAAGGCTCTGTCCAACCCTGCCTTGAACACTGCCAGGGATGGAGCATTCACAGCTTCCCTGGGAAACCCATTCCAGGGCCTCACCACCCTTACAGTAAAGAATTTCTTCCTTAGATCCAATCTAAACTTCCCCTGTTTAAGTTTGAACCCATTACCCCCTGTCCTATCACTGCAGTCCCTAATGAAGAGTCCCTCCCCAGCACCCCTATAGGCCCCCTTCACATACTGGAAGGCTGCTATGAGGTCTCCACGCAGCCTTCTCTTCTCCAGGCTGAACAGCCCCATCTTTCTCAGCCTATCTTCGTATTCCTACACACTTTTCACTTACCTGTCTCCCCTGGCTTCTAAAACATGATATTCATTTCTGCTAGGCCAAAATGCATACTAAAGACACGTTTTAGTTAAAATTACACTTAAAATCTCAAACCCAATTGCCTTTCATAAAAATGTCTCAGGTAGGAGGGCAGAGCTAATCAGATTCACCCTCTTCATTTGTTCAAGTTCCATAAACTAAGTTTCTAATTTTGTTTGCCATCATTATATTTATTATATTTCTTGGACAGAAATTAGAAGGAATTCCAGATTTAATTAAGATGCTTATTGCACCAAAAGTAAGTTGTTATTTTTGTTGACATGAAGAGGCCTTCCCACCGGTTTCTCCTCCTGACTGGGCAGAGCAGGGCTTCAGTCATTAAACATAATGGGGAGGAGAAAAAAAAAAGAAAGAGAAAAAGAAAAATTAACCAAAAAGTGAGGCTCTGCTGTCCAGATTCAAGAGAAACTTGAAGCTGCCTCCTCAGTGATCCAGAGAACTGCCTTAGCTCACCACAAATGTGAGTTTCAGTATAGATGCGTACGGCGGATGTGTGGCTATATTCTGACTGGCTTTCTTTTGTTAGTCATGACACAGATTTCAAGAACTGGAAGACGGCAAACAAGCCGCCCATATTTCATGGGATATTTCCACCAGAGTGTTTGGGGGGTGTGTGAGCGCTCTTGCTATTTTCCTGAAGTGTCCATACAGATGAAGATCACTGTTGACTAGCAGTTACTTTATATTTCAAAGTATATGCTGCTCTACTTCCAGGTGTATTGATCTCAAAATACAGATGCAACTCACGGAGCCATACACTCACACTGCATATTGGGTTTGTGCTCTTCAAACCTTCATTGAAAAACAAGGGAAGTGGCTCTATCAGCTCAGACTTTTCTAAATGAGTAAGTGGAAACTTGAGAGAGATTCGACTGTAGATTTTGGATTGTTTGGTAGGATGTGTTTCACAGGTTCTTTAACAAAGTTTTAAGCTAAAGACCTACTCAGACATTTTACTGTAAGAAACTATCTCCCATATACCACTGCAAAAACCTCTATATTAATATCACCAGCTTACATTCAGTTGTATCATCTACAGCATCAGACAGCTTGACTATCATATCTGCTAGTTCTGAATTATAAACTGGGAGTCAAAATTTGACTATTCCATCCAGTTATGTCTCCTGTCAGCTGCGACTGATATCACTTCCTTTACAAACTGTGACTCTCTTACACTGCAAGTATCACCCCAGAATCCTCCACCAGAGTTCTCCACTCCCTGGCATCCCCTATCTCAGCCATAAACACAAAGCGGGACAGTATCCTCAAGGCACAGAAGGTGGTCTGCTTGAAGATCCCAGCATTTATTTTAAATCTCAGTAGCAATTACTGGACTCAGGAACAACCGATGCCATGTCAGTAAGATCAGCAGGAGAGACTTGGACAGCATATACCCAGCAGCCAGGATCATAGAATCATAGAATCATAGAATAGTTAGGGTTGGAAAGGACCTTAAGATCATCCAGTTCCAACCCCCCTGCCATGGGGCAGGGACACCTCCCACTAAACCATGCCACCCAAGGCTCTGTCCAGTTCTGGTATCCTCAACATAAAAAGGACATGGAACTGCTGGAACAAGTCCAGAGGAGGGCCATGAGGATGATCAGGGGACTGGAGCACCTCCCGTATGAAGATAGGATGAGAAAGTTGGGGCTGTTCAGCCTGGAGAAGAGAAGGCTGCGTGGAGACCTCAGAGCAGCCTTCCAGTATGTGAAGGGGGCCTATAGGGGTGCAGGGGAGGGACTCTTTGTTAGGGACTGTAGTGATAGTACAAGGGGTAACGGGTTCAAACTTAAAGAGGGGAAGTTTGGATGGGATATGAGGAAGAAATTCTTCACTGTAAGGGTGGTGAGGCACTGGCATGGGTTGCCCAAGGAAGTTGTGAATGCTCCATCGCTGCTGTATCTGTCCACAGATGCTGTCACATTCTCCCAGAATGGCACAGACAACGCACAGGAACACGAGCCGTATGACAATCTTCCTGAATATGGACTTCACAGTTAATTGAGAGTACAGTTAGCAAATTTGCCCCCAGATCAGCTCTTTTTAGAGCTCACCGTAACTTCAGAGGTAATTTTACAGCGGAACACACACACACACCACACAGAAAACAAAAACCCCAATGCAAACCCCGCTTTGATCCTAGGGATTTGGCTTAGCTCCCTCAGGAGCTGAGCTGGAAGCCAGCACACCTCAACAATATTGCTTCAGAACAAATGTCTAAAGAAATACCAGAAAAGATTCTCCAAACTGAAATATGCTCAAGCAAAAGCGGGATTTGAATTACACCTCAGGAAGATGGAAGTGTTCTTGTTCAGGCAAATAAGACCTCTTGTAAAGACAGTTACTCTAAGGAGCTTCTGTGTCCGATTCTGCTACCACTCTCACATTCAGCCACCCACAGCATAAGTGAAGACATCTACCTGTGTCCATCCCAGCAGCAAAAAAGGACTGTGAACGTTGAAGAAAACTCCAGTTTGCATTTCATTCCAACATACCTATTAAAGCCAGAGCTGTCAGATATGATATGCACATCACTCCCACTATATGCAGATGCATGAATGCTGGTCCAACATGTGTGGCTATGAAGCCTGTTTCATTAAGCCACACAGGTATGTACGTGTTTTCCAAAGTGGAGTAGTGAAAAATCTGTAGAGGGCATTTCACAAGACACAAGGTAAATGAAACAGTCTCACGCTGTTCAGAGGAAGATTCCTGTTGTGAATTCAGAATTAAATTCAAACAACCACAAACTGAGACAGAAGCACAGTTAACATTTGGTAATGTAAATTCTATGCTTTCCATCTGGAAGATGACAAGTGGGGAAAAGGGGGAAGTGGAGTAAAAATCATACTTTGTACCTCACTGGTAAGATTCACGCACCAAACTCTCTAAAACACCTCACAGGAATCCAGGTAACAGAACCCCTTCCTTAAAAAGCTACATTTCCTCAGTAAATGTAACTTAAAAACTCCACTTGCTTGGTATTTACATTAGACTGTAAGCTACTGCAAGATGGGGATGGTGAGTTAAGAAAATCCCACAGACTTGTAACACTGAAGCCGTTTACTATCCTGATCTTCCTACCTGTCTTTCCTGCCCATTTTCCTTCATGTGAAGACCCTGCCCTGCTCTTAATATTTTTGAGACTCACCTTGTAGTAATAAGCCACATTTCAAGTTGGTTTCCTTGGCTACTTTCCACTCTTCCACGTACAGAGACTTAGAAACAACATTGCTGAGGTGTAGCTCTGCTGAACCAGCTCTTCATTTCAC
Organism: Amazona ochrocephala; assembly: GCA_039720435.1. Taxonomy (NCBI): domain Eukaryota; kingdom Metazoa; phylum Chordata; class Aves; order Psittaciformes; family Psittacidae; genus Amazona; species Amazona ochrocephala. The sequence goes on along the minus strand of CM077889.1, from coordinate 3,722,876 downwards.
TTCACCATAATAGGAGACGTATATGGAATGATTTCTATGTAATAACTCATACAGAGTTTTGCATATTCAAACACCTCCAATGAATAGCCTCAGCAAGAATCCTGTTCCTGAGTAGTAATGTTTCCTTACGGATCAATTCTTTGTGTCCAGTTACCATTTTCTTCTCATTAAAACAGGGTGAAATCACTCAGCAGGAACACTGAGAAGCTTCATCTGAAGATAGCATGCAGTCCTAACAGGATCAACAGGATTTCCTCACTTCTAGAAAGAAACCTATAAAACTTGTACTGCAGTATGGTAACCCTTTAAGAGCCACATACTATAATGAACATGAGAGGGACACACTTTTGATGACTATTTCACAAGTCAGAGGAATGGATCAAAACTCAAGGTGGGGGAAAGGCTGAATTCCTTTATTGCGGATCACACCCAGCAAAGGGTAACTCTTAATTTCTCAGAGAAGAAGCTGTTAGCTCAGGCAGTAGTTGAATACAGATTTCTTCTTGTGCTTAATCTCGGGGCCAGATGGAGGTTTTAGCTGACTTGAGCTACTTATTTTCCTTCTTAAGCACAATAAAGCCAGTCTGGATTATAAGAACCAGGAAGTTCTAACATACCCAACTAGCTATATGACAATATTGTTCCTGACCTTTTACCTTTTCATAGAGAACAGTAGTATGGTTCTTTTTCTTAGAAATCTGCTCTTCATAAAGAGTATTTGACTGCGCCTTTTTCTTTCAGGAAAAACAGTGGATTAAAAGATTGCTTTCCCAGCTTTGTTTTCATTTTACTTAAGTTCCTCTTTCTTTGTTTCCCAACTGTCTGTGGGGTTCAAGGGTTGCATTTTATGGAGTAGGCAAACTACCCTGAACAAAGCGCTGCCTCCCTTGCAGCTCAACCTTGTTTGATTTCAGAGATGCAGAATCATCTTCAGAGGTCATCAGCAGCTGAAATCACACCAGCCAGTCACAGCTCTTGGCTCTCAGGCTGAGCATATACTTTGCTACAGCTTCGAAGAACTCACCCACTCCTCTCCTCCTCACAGTGTAGGTTACAAATCGACAACATCTGCAAGCCACAGACATTGCTACAGTTGTGACTCTGTTTTACATACAAGTATGAAAGGTCTTATAAGACAATATTTAACAGGAAAAAAAATTCTTTAACGAAGGAAACAGGCCTACTAAGGGTGAGCAGAGAAACAGAAAGTGTACTGTTATCACACAGTGACTCAGCTTGCACAGATTCCCTTCTACATCACCATCACACACACGCTTGTAGCCTAGCACAGCAGGAGGAAACCCCACCACAGTGTCACGTCTGCCCCATGACCTGCACTAGAAAAGTGATTCCCTGTTTTGGAGTTCCCATTAGAAAGCACTGTCATGCCTACTCTTCTTCAGGAATCAGCTCAACAGACACAGAGGAAACATCTAACACAATTTGTAGAGTAGTGCAACCGTCTGTAACGGCTATGGTAACTACAGTAGAGGGAATGTATACTCAAAGCAAATGTGGCAGTGTTAAAGAGCTGCTATTTTCCAGGTTTGAAATGCTTAAGATCTCATATGTGCCAGCTAAATGTATTTACCCTAAGCCTCACAGCCATGAGACTTACGGAATTATCTCTAAGGGAAGCAGGCCTAATCTCATTGGCCCATTGCTAGCCCTGCACACGCAAGCCTATGCAGTCTTTGTTCTGGACTTCAGGACTTCAGGCGACTTCGTGGCTGACCAGGTTTACTTGTTTACAAAGGAGAAAGTATCATCTTTGAGAATTATCAGGCTGTAAAGCAGAAGTCCATCTGGGGCATCACAAGCTGGAGACACCACTTCCTTTACCTATTAAAGGAAATTTATCAAAGCTTTTTTCAAGTTTATTAATCAACACCTGTGTTTGTGCTGTCTCTATGGCAGTTTAAACTCAACAGTATCAAAGCTTTGATATGTTTGGTGTCTTCTCTGAAACACTAGCAAAGTTTGTTAATATACATATAATCAGTCGCAGCTTCCTATTTGGTGCACTCCCTAATCCCTTCTCACTAATTGCGCTCTCTACAGATTTCTTTTAGTCAAACAGTGGCAGTTTGTTTCCTTGAGCTCATCTCAACAGCAGGTCAAGTGCTGACTCTTTAATTCGCAGCAGGAGATGAAATTTTTAAACTTGCAAATAAATAAATCTCTCTCTTCCCCCCAAAACAACAATGGAGTTTGATGCTCCCCTTAGCTACATTCTTCCTGTCACAAAACTATCTCTGATGTCCTAAATGCTTCTGTAACAGCAGGTGAGTCTTTCAGTTAGTTCTAACACCCAGTACACAAGTTGCAGGTCACTGCGTTGGCACCTGGAAACTTCCCAAGTCTCAAGACTCCTCATCCACATGATGCAACAGACGGAAGAGTGTTCAGTGGGGTGACTGACACGAGTAATCTGCATATCTTTGGCACAGCAGGAGATGTAACAGACTTCTGATGATTTCAGCCTCTGTTGTAAACCTAAAGAACCTGACTGAAGGTGACAACTGTCTGATTAGGGAGTTGGGTGAGATAAGGAGAAGCGATATTTGTACAGACCATGTTTCAGAAAGCAGTACCTGTACAGACTAGGGATTGCACTGAGGTCACCCTACGAGCCACACGTAGCACATCCTATAAAACGAGTGCCAGAGTTGTTAGAGCTGACAGTATTTGAAGAGCAGGAGCACCGGTCCAATAAAACCTAGTCCAAAGTTTTTAAAAACTCCTGCATTGTGTTGTCTGTATGGTACTTTAAGCGTAACAGTATCAAACTACTACAATCAAAAGTTGGAGTCTATTATCTGATCTCGTTTTATGCACTAAGATAAGTGCTCATGCTAAGTGATTCAGTTAAAAGGTGTACTATTTTGAAATATTCTTAGATCACAGGTAGCAAAGACTATTGCTATACAAAATTGCATATTCTGATAATTTCCAGTCAAATTGTTCAATCCAAGCACACTGTAGTATCATGAAAACAAACTTCACAGGATTGGCATTAGTTGATGAAGTAACCTGTTTCACACTTGTTTTTATTATGTGTGTGGTTTGCTTCACCTTCCAAATACAATGGAGTCTTCGGTATCATACTGGCTTTTTGTCCACTCAGTGATCACATGGGCTGCGAAGTTCCAAACAGTCAGAACTTCACTGCAAGCAAAGCATGGCAGCTGCCTGCTGAGCAAGTGACAGATCACAGCCAGGGCCGCCTCAAACCTGATACGTTAGTCCACTGAAGGCATAGGCGCGATAAAGTCCCTAGCACGTAATACACTGAACATCAAGTCAGGTTATTTGGCCTCCATAATGTTAACAGTGATAGCACAACAGCAGCAAGCTTTCCTTGTAATAGCACAAAACTCATCCAGACCCAAAATGCTCCTTGTAAGAGGTTGCTACAAGCGAAGCCTGGTTTATATTATTCCCAGAAATAACTGATGTGCACCAGGAACTTCCAGCCATATATGAGTTAACATCCATCACATATATAAGATACAGATACCTCAGACAACAAATCCAGGCACAGTCTTCCGAATCAGCAGCTTTCAGAAAAACAAGTGAGAAATTTAGTACTTTCTGCCACTTATAAAACTGAAAGAAAAAGTATCGGCACCCTTTATTTTGCAATACAAACTGCCACCAGAACAGGCTACTTCCATTTTGCAGTTCTGCCACTGCTGCACTTTGAAGCTGAACAAGGAAGACATTCTTTTCCTCTTACTGATTCCTTGATGGTTCATTTTATTTCATGAAGCCAGTTGGGTCTTCTGTTTTTAACGTGTATCACAATATGGCCTCCTTAAAATAACAAGTGTCTTCTAGAAGAATTTGGGGATTCCACATTTGTAACTACACCAGTAGGAAAATACAATACAAGTAGTACAAGATTAACTGTCTTCTGTACTGAGAACCTGCAGTTAATTTCATTTCTTCAAGTTCTTCAGCTGAGTCCCAATTTTAAGGCCTTTTTTAAAAAAAGGCCCAATTCAGTCCTTTATGCAAGTGAACATCATTCATTTTAAGATAAACTGATGTTGGAAGATGACCTTCCTTTCAAAAAGTATGACTTGCCAACTCATTACAGGTTTCTCTCTAACACTAACTTTAAGTGACAGTCTCAGAATCAACTGTAGGACTACCCTTGCCCTGTATTTGCTCCCCCTACCTTCTAGCTGCTGTGTTGTACACAATACCCAATCTGCTCTAAAATACCAAGGTGGGGAAAGCGGCATTCCCCTGAGCAAAACCACTGGCACTCATGTACTGCTCATCATTGTCCGAAAGACTACAACTTTGTACAAAATGGGTCATTTTCATGAAGGCACCATGGTAAAACAGTGTTCAGTCCTGATGCTGCAGCAAACACCTGCCCACATCCTGTTCAGAAGTTCTGAAGACAACACTCAAATAGCAGCTAACCAAGTTACATACCCACACCACTCTTCTTGTCTGTCTTGCTCCATCTTGCCATCATACATGAATCCGTGAAGCTCTGAAGGATGCCCGCCACCAAGGGAACCAAGGTTTATAGGACACAGACTTCAAGATAAGGAACAAAGGCACTGGAAGCCAGATCCCTTCCCCAGCTGCTGTCACTCAGGACTAGCAGCAGGCTGAGGCAGCTGCAGGGCTGCGAGATTTGCTGTTCTGCGCTGAGCTTCCTTCCTCTTTTCTCAGCACAAGATCTCGTACCCCAGTGTCATGGGGGAGGGGAATCCCAAACTGGGTGTTGCTGTTGCACGATACTGGCAGTAACACATAAGCAAGCAAAAGGGAATGAAAAACCCCAGCCTGTGCCTGCACCACCACTGATCTTCGGCTCTAAGCTGGAAGGCTGCTGCGTGCAAAGCCCAGTTACACCAACAGCCTCTACACATTGGCAAGTTCAGCTCCGAAACATCACAGGGGCCCTTACTTCTCGCATTGTGCCCAAACTAATGTTAAACTTTTGACTCCACAGGACATTCCATCTTTGAAGCTACTTTCTTCCAACCTGTGCAGAAATGGGAAGCTGTTTTTCATAACAGACTTCCATTCTTAAGGGAAATGAAGACAAAGCTACATTTCAAACTACACCTGCTCCTTTTTATTTGTCATTTTACCTTTGGAGGAGAGTAGCAGAGTGTCTCTACTCTCTAAAAGCAGAACTTCTTTAAAGACTTACTGTCAAGACAAAACTTTAAACAGCAACTTATTGTATATTTTTTCAGCCTTTACTTTCACACAGGCTGCTGTGAGAGCGAACAGAGTATCTTGGATGTGCAAAGATCAAGCCAAGTTTTTGTTTAGTTTGGACTGAATTGAAGACAAGTATGTCACCATCATTCATGTTCTTTACTTGTAGTTGGGAATTAAACAAACAAAAGGCTTTAAAATATTTACTGTTTGTGAACAAGTTCATATGACAATCCTGTCCCCTGGATGGTACACTGCAATTTAGCAATCCTTGTTTATCAGAGCCGTTAAACAGTCTGTGCTACATCTGTCACGATATTTTTGATAGCACATGACATGGCAGTTCTTAGTTTTAACCAGCAATCATGAGAAGCACAGGCTGCCTTGTTGCACATGGAATTCTGACGCATATTTCTGGAGGAAAACCACCACGAAATTCATGTTTATTAAAGCGAGCATGATTCTGAGCAACTCAGATTATCTCCATCTACAGACTAACAGCTTCATCAAAAGTTCTCAATCTCTCTTTTCCATGGAACACCCACTTTATAATTGTTTATCTATTAAACAGATTTTGGAGCTGCACCATTTCATCTTTTAGTTTACTGTGTATTTTGAGTAATAACTTCCTAACCAGTGATAACTATCTCCCTCACTCCGCTGACCCCCTGCTGCAGCAAATCACCCTTCTCACATACTATTTGGCCTAAAGGTCACAACTTACATTTATTTTCTTGTTCTACACTGGCATTCTCCATTACGTCTTCCTGTAATACAAAAGTCCTGAAGAAAATTGTTGCTTTCTAGCACTCATTTAAAGACATGCTTCAGCATGTAGGTCTAATAAACCTAAGCAATAAATGCTACTATATTTTGAAAAGTAATTGTATGCAGCAATTTCACCTCCAAACTGGGATCATTGTGCAATACTTGTCTGATACCCTTCATCTCTCCCACCTGCAGTTGGATTCTGCAGAGTACAGAGACACCAGATATTCACCGTGCACACAGCATAACACTGCTCCATACCTCAGAGCTCAAGTCACTGCTGCTGCTCACCTGACATCCCCCTCCCCACATTCAGCTCTCAGAAGGAAGTAACAGCTGACATGTGGAATACTTTCATGAAGATGCTTTTACAGCTCATTAGCTACTAACTCCTACTACGTTGCTGACGCTTTTGCATCTCACAGCTACTCAGACCTACCACCCCTTTCCCATAAGTCACCTCAGACAACCTCCTGCGTATGACAAAGCCCTGGTGATAGATGGAACAAATGGGTTGAGCAACAGAACCTTTATTCAGCTTGAAGAGTAAAATGCATCCAGAGTAAAGCATGCATGGTAACCCTGCAGTAGAGGACAACCCCCAACACTGCTCTAGAGAATTCAAGGTAATAGTTACTCCCTTCTCAGAGGAGGGTTTTATTCCAAGTACTTGTTGGTTTGTGCAATTACCATTCCACATCACTATTCCACAGAAAATAGCGAACAGATAATCATTCATTGCTCTCACATACCTTGTCATCTTTCCCTGAAGTCTTTTTTCCAGGCAGAAAGTCTTTTTCAGTAGAGTAGATAATTCTTTGCTTCCCCAAAAGCTAAAAATCTTTATGAATTCATTGGTAGAACTTACCTTGTGGGAAGCTGGCAAAAGAAGAGAGAATTTTTGCTTAATACTGCTATCAATTTCAGAAAACAGCATCTTGGCGAGTGCTGGCTCTCCCAATTTTCAGCTATGCTCATTCATGTAACACAGAAGAATTTAAGCAGAACACAGCAGTTGCATTTAACTGGCTCTGAATTCTACTACATGACAAGACCTGTGAGCACAGCTGCAAAAAAGCAACTGATGCAACTAAAAGAAAAACACACCAGGTATTCTCCTGCACTTCAAGGACAATACCTGAAGCATGTTATGGCATCACAACACCCTGAATACCAAACATCTTCCCCCACCTGCTAGTTGTGATTCCGCAAAAGATAAGCATACACGTGTTAGATAAGGTGTTACCTATCCAAAGTAAGCCACAGCAGGGCTGGTTTCAAGATAACTAGATAACCCTGACCAGACCTATTCATTTGTTGAAATAACACCCTAATATTGTTCGTTTTTAATTGGAAGAAGTCATAAATGCCATGAAACAGAAGTGTCATATGCCAAGTAGCTAAACATGTCATTAACTGTCTCGGCAGGCATCTACAGCTCAGTGCTCTGTTTGAAGTACATAAACCTAACGCCAAATTACTGCAGGTTTTTCTCTCATTACAGCAATTCTGTACAATTCTGTACTTCATTTTTATGCTATTTGCATTTCAGTACAGCAACAGTAAACAAAGCTGCCACCACACACATGAAAAAGACTTTCTTCTTATATTTTGTAGCATGAAAAACACTTTCTTCACTGTAGTATTCATGTCCATATGTGCAGTCAGAGTTAAGAGTAATAAGAACAATTCCATAGATAGACGTTTTCTTCCTGTAATGTCATGGAAAATCCTAATAAAAGTTAACAAATAAGATACTATCAGTTTATGTAGACTTAATTAGTAACAGTAACTTCCTAGATTAATGACATGCCACAATTAGATTCTGTGATGCACAGATTTCTGATTATCTTGCTCAACAACAGCAGTAACAGACACCAGGCTGTGCCTAAATTTAACTATATAGGAATGTACTGGTAGCAAGTTCAAACTGCAGTGCAAAGCAACAAGCCACATCTTTGGCCACTTCTGTGTCACTTCAAATGGTACAGTTCAGTACGTATGGAGACGAGCAACTGACAGCAAAAGCCCTTCAGTGTGCGCATAGTTAACAGACACAGCATCACTTCTGATCAGGCACAGCTGTAAATGAGCACACCCCAAAACTTGTCTTACACAAGTGCATTCACAGATTCATCAGGCACATAGAATCATAGCATAGTTAGGGCTGGAAAGGACCTTAAGATCATCCAGTTCCAACCCCCCTGCCATAGGCAGGGACACTCACACTAAACCATGTCACTCAAGGCTCTGTCTAACCTGGCCTTGAACACTGCCAGCGATGGAGCATTCACAACTTCCCTGGGCAGCCCATTCCAGTGCCTCACCACCCTCACAGTAAAGAATTTCTTCCTCATATCCAATCTAAACTTCCCCTGTTCAAGTTTAAACCCGTCACCCCTTGTCCTCTCACTACAGTCCCTCATGAAGAGTCCCTCCCCAGCATCCCTATAGGCCCCCTTCAGGTATTGGAAGGCTGCTATGAGGTCTCCACGCAGCCTTCTCTTCTCCAGGCTGAACAGCCCCAACTTTCTCAGCCTGTCTTCATACAGGAGGTGCTCCAGTCCCCTGATCATCCTTGTGGCCTCCTCTGGACTTGTTCCAGCAGTTCCATGTCCTTTTTATGTTGAGGACACCAGAACTGCACACAAGACTCCAAGTGAGGTCTCACAAGAGCAGAGTAGAGGGGCAGGATCACCTCCCTCGACCTGCTGGTCACACTCCTTTTGATGCAGCCCAGGATGCGGTTGGCTTTCTGGGCTGCAAGCGCACACTGAAGGCGGCTCATGTTCATTTTCTCATTGACCAACACCCCCAAGTCCTTCTCCGCAGAGCTGCTCTGAATCTCTCCCTGCCCAACCTGGAGCTGTACCCGGGTTTGCCCTGACCCAGGTGTAGGACCTTGCACTTGGCATGGTTAAACTTCATCAGGTTGGCATCAGCCCACCTCACAAGCATGTTAAGGCCCCTCTGGATGGCATTCCTTCCCTCCAACGTTATCAACTGAACCACACAGCTTGGCATCATCGGCAAACTTGCTGAGGGCGCACTCAATCCCACTGTCCATGTCACCCACAAAGATGTTGAGCAAGACCGGTCCCAACACCGATCCCTGAGGGACACCACTCGTTACTGGTCTCCAGATGGACACTGAGCCACTGAGCTCTTTGCGTGCGGCCATCCAGCCAGTTCTTTATCCACCGAGTGGTCCACCTATCAAATTGATGCCTCTCCAATTTAGAGACAAGGATGTCATGCGAGACAGTGTCAAACGCTTTGCACAAGTCCAAGTAGATGACATCAACTGCTCTACCCCTGTCCATCAGTTCCACAGCCCCATCATAGAAGGTCACCAGATTGGTCAGGCAGGATTTCCCCTTAGTGAAGCCATGCTGGCTGTCACCAAGCACCTTGTTGGTTTTCATGTGCCTCAGCATGCCTTCCAGGAGAATCTGCTCCAAGATTTTGCCAGGCACAGAGGTGAGACTGACTGCTCTGCAATTCCCTGGGTCATTCATTTTCCCCTTCTTGAAAACAGGGGTTCTATTTCCCTTTTTCCAGTCATCGGGAACTTCACCTGACTGCCATGATTTTTCAAATGTGATGAACAGTGGCTTAGCAACTTCATTTGCCAGCCCCTTCAGGACCCGCGGATGGATTCCATCAGTTCCCATGGACTTGTGTACGTTCAGGTTCTTAAGACGGTCTTGAACCAGATCCTCTCCTACAGTGGGCCCAGGGTCTTCATTCTCACAGCCAACTGAACATCTAGTGAGCAATTTCTCCAAAAGCTCCCTACATTATTTCATGTAAGAAACCAGAAAACATTGATTTTCCCCCACCACAAATTAACAAACACCACCATGTTTCTACAGATTACTTAACTCCAGGCAAGGCACCTACAAGGTACATTCGTACATTATCTAGAAGTATTCTCATGGTGGGAAACTCACAAATGCAATACAGACTACATTTGAGAAAGGAAGAGAAAGGTAAGTTTATTTTAAATACTGGTACAGATAAAAGAATTTATAGTTTCAAAACAATACTGTCCCACAAAAAACACATCGAGATTAACATGCACCTTTGCAATCAGGTCAGTCTGAAAGTCAAACAATTACATACCAGGGGGAAAACCAAACCCTTAAGAATTCTGAATCCAGGAGGGAAGAAATTCAGGAGCATGCAGCTTAGCTGACTTCTGCATCAAAACTGTCTAGCCTCTCTTGCTCAGGGCTGACCCCTGCCTTATGATACGTCAGGAGACCTGTAGCAAGTACTTATCTTTCAGAGTAGCACTGTGCTTCAAACAAGTAACAACTACTACATGTTTAGAGATTTAGCCAAGATTCAAGACAAGGTATCACTTCAGTTGCCAGGGAACTATCAGATGCCCTCTGGAATGCCCCAACGTATCAAAAGTGCAACCTTCATTAATGCCTCTGTACTCTTCACAGAGCAGGGCAGAACAGTGAAGTTTGGAATCTGTACATTCATGTGTGACCTAAGTTTACTCAGTATTTCCTGCTGAAGCAGGACTCCAAATTGCCGAGGTGCCTTCCAGAACTGTGTTACTGCTGAGCACACTGTGTTTCGGAAGTTGCCTTAGAAGATACATAAAATGTTGTGTACTTTTTCTTTTGCGTTTTCTTCTCGGTTTTGATTTTATTTTCTTTCTCATCTTCTTTTTCCGCAGTTTCAAAGCTGGATTCAGCTGTTAACCTATAGGCAAAGCAACCATTCTAAATACATTTGTTAATAAAAAAAGGGCTAAGATAAGAGTTTCAAGCGAAGTCAACAAGCCAACTGGCATACAAGACCATTCATATGCTAAGACAGAGCAAGCAGTGCTTCAGAGTAAAACGAGACTAGAATAAAGCATTTTTATATCAGACCTAATCACATCTCCTCACTTACAGTATCGCCTTCCCCTCCCATGCCCTTGTCTGCTGAAACGTTTGGTAAAAAAGATCACAGAATGGATTAACTGGTTGGGATCAGCCTTTAAACCCCACAAATGCACAGTGCCTGTGCCATGCATGTACAGGAAATTATCCACAAAAGCACAACTCCAAGTGAAAAGTCCCAGCAATGGAACACAAACACGATGAAGTCAAACATTCTGCTTTCACACAACCAAATCAAAGACTACACTGAAAGCAATATACTAGTTTCTCCTTAGTGCTGCATTACTACTACCTCTATCTTAATGCCTGAGAATTTGAAACTAAGTTGTTTCAACAGGAAAACAATTATTTTCAGGTTCTGAATGACATCATTTGCCACTGCCATGTTTTAATTCTGCTGTTACTGTAAAGGGTAACACAACTACCACTCCACTGTTAGAGGCAAGGTAAAAAATGAGATTCAGACATCTGAGCACAATGGGTGTTTTGCTTACTTCAGAATTACTTCGCAATCATACAAATGTGTCATTAGAATAGATTGATGAATAATGGTATTCACTCAACCAAATCACTACAATGAGTTGACTGTCATACGCAAGCCAAACAAATTACGGAAAACACAAGTTCCAAACAAAACATCACTTCACATACCAACACAAATACTGTGCTAGTCCATCACCACACCAGCAAAAGCAACTCTCTAGTGACTTTGTGGATTTCTAGTGGTCTCAAGAGCCTCCAGTGAGCAACCTCCTGCAATACGGCTGCTTTCAGTGATGGGTTTCCAAACAAGAATAGCTGCTACCCAGCTGCTGGAGATGTATTTGCAACAGAGATACATAGCTGAAAATGAGGACTACGAAAAGAGCTGTAACAAAGGGGTTTTGGGAAGTTCAACTACAGATTTGCCCCCCCAGTCAATAACACATCAAACTATTTTTATCCATTGCAAGCAATCTACATATTATACCTCAATAGACTAAAAAGAAGCTATGCTTTGCTGTGCATCCTCCTAGACCAGCAGTGTTGCCACACCACTGCTCGGCATTAAGTCCACACCTGTAATTCCAATGGGTAATCATTTTTGTGTATAGTTGGCTTTTCCCCAGCTGCTCTCCATTTTAGATGTGCTGCTACTTGGAAGTAGCCCGATAATCATGTGGTTACCACAAGAAGCAATTATTCGAAAGGGATAGAGTCTATTTTTGGTAACCTGGATCTGGTTAGTGTTTAGTCTGGAGTTTAGCCTATGCTTCCCTGGCAGCTCTAACTAGGGATGAAGAGCTTGTTCCTGTGGTAGATGCTCTTCATTTGTCCCTCCACTATGCTACCTTAAAACAGCACCTCTGTCCAAGGCCACCAGAAACAGTACTCCAGCAGCCATAATTTCCAGCAGGAATTTCTATAAAAATCCAGAACAAAGAAATAATCCAAAAAGTCAAGTGAAAACTTAATTTACTTAAATTATATTCTAAAGCAGCACAATTGGATTTACACAAAATACTCCCTTTCTACGTTATTAGGTAATTCTGTTAGTGTACAGCGTAAGAACTGTGGAAATCAAATTCACAGTAGAAACACAAGATTGCTTCATAGCAATAAGCAGCTGTTAGAATCTCTTATTTGAAGAGAGAAAAGAATCATCTTTGTATGCTCTGAATGCACACCAGGATGGTTACACAAGGCAGTAAAGTGAGTTAACTTCCTCAGACTACAGCTACCTTAGTAAATATCTGAACCGATTTTATCAGGGGACTGACACTGGCTTATGAAAATGATATGAGCCATTTCATATTATAAGCTACACTTTAAAGTTAGTGACAGCTTTTTTCTAAATCAGCAGTCAACCACCATAATCTACTTCATTGTGAAAACTTTAGTTTGTGATAGTGAGTATTCAAAAACGCCTGAATATTCAAATCATTGAGCTTCAATATGACAATGGACAATACAAGCAAACAATTTTTTCCTCTTTCATTCTTTGTCTTTTATAGTTGGCCTGCAAATGCTTCACGATGATTATTCCGCAGCCTGAGTTATTGAACCACACTTTACCTACCATACTGAATTAATTTTTTGTTGAAAAGAACACATTTTACTAGTGTGTGACAGATCATGTCTACAGGCTGGTACACATCATAAGAAAAGAGACAAATGAGTGAGGTTACAGAGATAACAGGTGCTCAGGTAAAGAGCTGAGCATCACCTTCAGATTAATTCCTTTCTGCCAACCTTTATGATAACAAAGGAGCAGTAGTGACCAAATGTTATGAACTCACTGCAACCCCCATTTCCCTTGTGCCACTTGGGAAGGAGGAGGTAGCAGTTGGGAATGAAGGAGTAAAGCTGAACCTGGAAAGAAGGGCTGGGGATCAGGGGTGAGAGTTTCCATTCTTTTTCACTGTCCCACTACTTGGAACTGGCAATGAATTCTCCAGCTATTCCAAGCCTGATTTGCCCATGACTAATTGATCCCTGTCTTGACCACAACCCACAAGCTTTTTCCACCATCTTTTCTCTCCCATCCTGTTGAAGAGAGGGAGTGAGAGCAGCTGGGTGGGCAACTGGCAGCAAGACATTAACCCACCACAGACCTCATACCAAGGCCAGCTCACAGTGTTGACCACCCCTTAACAGCATTGGTGTATTTCAGCAAGTTTTAGCACAGGGCAAGGGATGGATCAGAAAGGAAAGATGACAGTTAAACACTCTCACTTGAAAAAGAACCCTTTGTGAAACTATGACATGATTCTATCAAGCTTTGACTTCATAGACTCCAAAAACTAGGTGCAGTGGGAGTTCCTTCTATTCATTCAAGAAGGATCAAGCAGTGTTATCAGATGGATAACAGCTTTACACTTCCTGAGGATGAACACCATGACTAAAACTCCAGAAAGTACAGTTATCCACATCTCCTGCTGAGCCAAATGGCTACAGGCATTTGGACCATGTTTAAATGAGGTGGATTTGGTATATATAATCCAACTAAATTTAAAAGAGCAAATAAGCTCTTAGGCACACAAACCTTTCTTGAGACCAAACTAAAGCAGACAAGCTCAAACCCAAGTGCAAACTACGTTGGGCAGCAAGGTCTGGTATTTGCTACATCAGTGGCAAACGTGAAGAAAAGCATTTCAACGCAGAATTGTGTCTTTTTACTGACCATCTGGCCTATTACAAATCATCACTACCTATAACCTTTGCACTGCCTGAACTACAGTAGCAATTCACAATTAATAATGTCTTAAAATTTCAATCTTTACTGTCAGGTAGTATGTTCACAACACCCACATGCCATAACCTAATCAGCACCATCAGCTAATTCAGTATTCCAGTACACCTTAAGTACACACACACATGCTCTGCAGATACAGACAGATGCTCTTAGCTCCCCGTTACCCAGCCTCATCTTACTCAATCACATCAGCAAAGAAGCAGCTTCAAATAAGGAAAACTGTCACCCATACCAGTACATACAGATCACTTCTGAACACTTCTTCATCACCCCCTTTGCAAAGATAACAAAGCTTTTCAAACAACCCTTCCTAGAAATGAAGACTGCAATCCTTTCACAGTTACTATGACTTTTCACTGCCACATTTCATAGATCAGTGATGATAGAGCTAGGCTAATGGCTGCATAAGAACTACTCCACTCGCAAAAATATCCCCCAATGACCACAACAGCCTTCTCAGCTGGAGCATCACAAAGTAAAACACTGACAATTGCCCAACATTTCTTTCCTCCCCAAAGTCTCCATTTTCAGGTTCCATTTTCTCCATTCCTGCTCAAGTTGTCTCCATTTTTTGTGTCTGCATTTAGCTTGTATTTCTATCTAGGGTTTGGCCACATCCACCACAGAACACTCCAGGGATTTAGAGTTTAGAAACCCAGTCTCTCAAATACTCAGATTTTATCAGGATTTCCTATTTCATAAGAAATTATAACGGTTGAGGGTTAAGTAAATCCTCAATCTTATCATCATCATTAACTGGGCAGTTAGTAGTTCATTAACACAAAAATATGAATGGAACCTTCTGCCTGGATTTGCTTTTCACAGGTTCATACCACCACTGAAAACAACTTAAAAGCTTATATGGACTTATGTGACTTTTTTTTTTTCCTGTTGTGTTGGTGATTTTACTTTTTAAATCCATTGATTCATGCTTTGTTTCTTATTTGAGTCAACAGCAATGGGTGCAAGATTAGAACCCTATGAACCGACTTCACTTTCCTCTAGTATATTTTTCCACTCACTCTGCTTTCAAACATCAACTCCACAAAATACTTTCCTCACCCCCTCTCTCTGGTAGGTTTCTCCTTCACTTCACATAAACTGTTTCCAACAACTTACTGTTGGCAAACACTGGATCTTCCTTTCCAAAAGAAACAGGAGGAAATCAGTTGAACTCTTCACACCTTGGTTACATGCAATCTGTTCCTTGATGTGTACAGAACACCACCAAAACACAAGACCATCACTAAACTATACAGCATTTCCTCTCAACTTGCACCCCCCAAATTTGACCTCTCTGATCTTTCCTCATCAGTAAGACCCCAACATATTTTGACGCAGCCACTTAAAGTGCCAATTCTGCCACATTCTTTCCAGGCTGCTTCAGAACATGTTACTGTTTGGTTACTTTAAAACTGTTCACTGCATCCAATGTAACCTTCAATAACTGATTTGACAGTCAAAATATCAATCCAGTTACAAATGAATACCACTGATTAGGGTATACTATACAGATTCCCACATGTTATATATATATGTTCCTCCATCTCTCAAGTTGCTGTAATTCTAGAGTCAATAAACTATTTCTGCTAGCAGACGTTACCAGGTTCTAAGCTCTAAATATGTAAAATTATCCCAGATCTCCCCCCCCAAACTATCAAACACATGTTTACAAAGATTACGAATATGAACAGAATACAAAAGCATCAGCTGAGAAAGAGAAATCAGCATTCCTTTTACCAAGGTAGAAAAGTTTGAGCTAATTATTGCTCAAAGTTACTTCATCTACCAAAAAAGTAACTGAAATTCTCAGTTCAGGGAAAAAACTAGATCTTAATTTACCAGTTGTGTTTCTAGTTAGCATGCATCTAGATTATGGAAGTCATTTGTCCAACAAAAAGCATCATAAATCATCTAATTCAGGTTAATAATTACTTCAATAATTTCTGGGTTTTAGCTAAGTCTCAAAGTTGATGAAGGCTGAAATTCATCTGAAACTGAAGCATGATACCTATTGCCTTTATTACATGACATGCAACAGACATGTGGCAGCTCTGAAGGGATCAAGAAAACAGAAGAGCTATTTCTGACATCAGAGCAAATGGGGCACGCTGTCATGCTACATGCACACCTTCAGCATTCTCAAGCAGCGCAAAAGTTATTTCAACGATTGTTACAGTTTCAAGAGTCTCTTTTACTAGTCATCATCTTAGTCTTTCTTAAAGGTATTGACAGGTTCAACGCAGGCAGCCGGAGCTGAGGAATTACACTGCATGCAACACTGAGGAAATAGATAAAGAAGTGGATAGCATAGTTCATGCAGCGAAAGAAAAGAGATGCAGGTCTGTGCTGGTTGCCTTGACCATAGACAGAAGCTGACACTGACCTGGGGGCAGCTGAAGTCAGGGAATTGCTTCCACTTCTGCTACATGAAGTAAAGGCATCATGATCCTTATCTTCAATTTTAACTCTCTTTCTTTCTCTTTTAGGTTCAACTACTTTCTGCATTACTTGAACAGCCATATTCACTGGTGCTGCTTCAGGATTGTCATTTTTTTGAGAAGCACCACTTTGCTCCAAATTCATGGAAGTCATCTTTATTTCTTCCTTACTTGGCAACCGAATAAGAGCAGCTTCTTTTACTGAAGTATTTTTGCTGTCCAAGTATTCACAAGTATTGTCCGTTGGAATCTTCTCCCTCCTCTTTTTAATTTCAGCGTCTTTAAATAATTCTAAGAAAAAAAGGAATATATTTTCTGTACACCAGTGAAGCTGGATTAACTTGCCCACCAACATGCTCAGAACAAAGCTAATAAAGAACATTTTACATAATTAAAGACCTTGGAACAATTCTTAATAGATAACTCACATCCCTTAAAGACTGTCCTTGATCTAACGTGTTACAGTAAGTAACCGTTCCAGTAGACATTAGGTTGAAAAAGAGACAAAACTCTTTCTCCCCATTCACTCCACCTTTTTACAAAGGCTTTCAATTACATGATCTGAGCTACATGAGAATGCTCTGTTATTTTTATTTTGGAGGCTGCTGAGGTAAGCTTCCACAACTAGGTTTTCAAAATTAAATCCTTCAGGCATGGACAAGCATCAAATGCAATTCACCCCTTGGGGTCCCCATTCACTCTCCTCCACTGACTGCAACTCTCTTGTTTCTGCACATATACAGCTATCAGCAGGTTTTCGAGAGAGCCTCTGTTGTCAAAACTTAATCCACATTAGCTTGAACTACTAAACAGTTTTTCCTCTAAATGCTTTGTACAAAGCTCCTTTCAGCTGCCTGCATTCAGAAACCCAGTAGTTCTCATCAACAGATACTACTACTTTGATGAAAAGCATCTCCTGAGAATCTGTTCCCACCTACTTGACTGCGGTTATCTATAAAACTGCTGAACACTGTAACATCTACTTTTTTGTCTCCCAATATCAGTGTTTGTATACATACTGACATAAAAGGTCCTTGAGAAAGATAGGACTTTACTATGTCAGTTCAGCAGGTGTTGGACCAGCTTATTATCACAGAGGCAGCCGTTTAAATATTAGTTCATATCTTAACTAACCCAGTGTTTCCTGTTTAAGGTCATTCACCTTGCAAAGGCTGAGAAGACCAGAGATTTTATTTTTCCCATATAAAAAAGTAATATTTACCTTCAGGTTCATATTTCATTTTTAGCTCATCCAGCCTAACTCGCAAGTTCATATTCTCACTCTGACAAGCTTTCAAATGTCTTTCGTTTGCAAAGAGTTTCCTTTCAACTTCTAGAACCCTTTGGCTCTCGTGCAGAGCCTTCATCCTCTGCAAAGACAGTTCATTTTTCAAGGTTTCCGTTTCCTTGCTGGGGTGGGAGGAAAATGGTAAGTTATACAGGTTTTGAGTAAAGCAGTTGAGACAAAGTCAACTAAGCACTCAGCACATAAAATTTGGGATTATACCCTAGTAGGAAATGCAAGAGACCTCTTCCAACATAATTAAAGTTTTCACTTGAACTTCACATAGAACAGTTAGATTAGTTACCAGAGATAAAATTCATGGTAAAAAAAACCCTGTATGCTGGCTTGGGAAACCTTCTATAACCTAGAAAAACACCTTTCACTGAGGGTTTTCTAGTATAAATTTCATATGTATAACTCACCATAATTACTCCTGTAACTGACTATACAAACTTTACGCAGAGGTGCTACTCCAAATACCCAACACAAAACCAGTTATGTTAATACTCAGTGCATGTCCTTGCCTCTGTTTCAGAGGCCATTGACTTCCATATCATAAGCACTGAATCAGCATTCCTCAACAATTCCAAAATACTTGGATCATGCCAGTTTCTCATAACAGCACCGTAGTGAGGCAACAGACTTATCAGGAATTCCCACAGCAGATCATGGGCTCCTGCTGCATGTGCAATACTTCAACCTGAGGGCTTAAAAACAGTCCTGAGGACTATGGGCTTTCTAACTGATAGATAAGGAACTTACTAGCCAACGAACACAACTAAAAAGTCCAATAAACATTTCAAGTGTTATTATCTGGCTCTTTTTAGAAGAGAAATACATACATACAGCCTGTAGTCTTGAAGAAGTTTAATACAGCTCCCTTACATATTACTTTATTTAATTCTCAATTATCTTGTATCTTGGAGCATTAACAGCAATTCTAGAAGGCAACAAGAATTGAAAGTTCTGCTGCTATTTTTTGCAACAATAACTAAAACCAAAACAACTCACAGTCCCACAAAACAAAGACAGGATGGTTCCACAGCATTAGAGAATAAGACAATGAAGTACATTTATACATACAATCAGTGGATTACATACAAATAGCACCAAAAAAAGGGAGAACAAGACCAAGTGGCTAGAAGATAACCAGACTACAAGCAATATCTAAAGCTACAATCGATAACCAGACTACAATTGATATCTAAAGCAATATCTAGGCCACGGACCATTAAGTACTTACTTTGAGTTGTCGAGTTTCATTTGCAGTAAATCCACATAGTAACCATCTTCAGACTCCCCACCTTTTGAGCTACAACTAGCTTTGGATTCTTCCAGGTTCTCATACAAAGTCTGATACAGAAAAAAATATCAGGTTGTCAAATAGGGACTTTTCAGAAGCACTTTAACTCAGTCCTCAAGTGACAGTCAAGAAACAGCCAAACTAGTCCATATATACATATATATGCAAGAAAGCTACAGGTTTTAACTCTGTATACACACCAACCTCAGTAACATAGTGCATACAGGTCTTATTATAATATTTTGGAAGGAGAAAAAGACAATAAGGTGATACCAACTCGCATACGAGGACTGAAGAAATTGCTTGAAAGGACGATGGAGGAATTAATTTTTTCTAGAAAAGGGCATGCTTGAACTGCAGAGTTGAGACATGAAAAAATCCACATCTAAGAAATCCAATATAACTGAGAAACTAAAAAGTGGTAAAGCCAAAAAACACACGGTTGAAGGGTGAAATGGTTGTGTCTTCCAAGAGAAAAATCAGATGTCAGCTCAGTGACCTTTGCCACATAGTTGAATTTAAACACTACAAAAAACTATGCAAAATACAAAGTTGCTACACACAGGAACCCAGAAAAAGATTGTTTTCCAAACCAGGGACAAGTTGGTATAGAATTTCCTGCTTCTCTGAGCTTCAGAAGTGCACATTTTCCAGCTGTGAAATGGAACTTTATTCAAATGAAGTCGTTTGGATTCTTTTGAAATCTAAGCATGGATTTCAGATAGTTTTCATAATTCTCCTTATTCTCATGCTTTAGCTTCCAATTGTGATTTCTCCACTTAATTACAGACCACATACCTTAAATTTTTCTAGCTGCCTCACTTTCATAAGCAGGTCTTGTATCTCACCATTCTTCTGTTCTAACATTGACTGCAAGCGTTCCAGCTGCTCAAATTCTGCTTGAGAGCCTCTCAGCTGGAGCAGTGTAGCCATTTGCAGCTAGGAAAAAAGGGAAAACAAAATCTTTACAACAAATACTGGGCTAAGTGACTGAAAACCTCAGCCTCTTACCCAGATGAACTGTCATGGAACCTTGTCATTTTAATCCTGAATATAGTCTTCACAATTACCGCAACAGGCTGACAGTAGAAATCTTTAGGACAGCTGAAAGCTTACAGAATAGCATAGTCCTGAGGTGCCATATCCTTCCACATATTGACAAAAGAACCTATAAGTAATCTGTCAAGGACACACACAACATTTCTCATTCAAACCATGAACACCAGGTCACCAACTGCACTCCAAGTTGTTTATCAGAGCTAAAATGCACCTATTGCAAGCGTTCTACTTGGGAAAACATACTCTAGTTTGGAAACCTTTCTTTTTTTGCAGTCACCCTGATTCTGAGGTATAAATAACACTAAGTTTGCCTTCTGTAATACCAATCCAAGAATTTTAGATGTTCCTTTAATGGAACATACCCTTCCAAGCAAGGCAACACCCCCTATCATTACAAAAGGAGAAGTTTATCAACAAGTCTTGCATTTATAGCAGATTTTCTGATGCCATTAACAATATCATCATAGTACAAGGGTACTAATACAGTCAGTTAAAAGTGATACATTAGATGTTCGAACACGTGGAGAAACAATATGAAATGCAGTAACAGAAAGACTTAGCAGGGAGTTAGCGGTAACTGTAGCACTTTTCCCAGTCTAGCCAGTACAGATAAGGTACCACTGTAGGACACTTGGAGAAATCACAGCAAAAGGATCAACTCAAACAAATTAAGACTACAGATTAACAGAGAAAGACAGATAAGAGCATATACCCTACAGAATTACCTATATCTAGTAAAAGAGATCAATGATCCTGTACACAAACTAGAGCTAAAAAAAGACTGAGGCATCTCCTCCTCCTGGCCCCTACAGGACATAAGGGAGGCAATATTTTCACCCCCACTAGCTGACTAAAGCTATCCTCACATTTCCCAAGCCTGCAGACATTAACCTATCCTCCTTTTGTTTGTTTACAAGCCCATTTGCTAACTGGCAGAACTGCAGACTGCAGTTAATCTACATTAAAAACAAAATAAAAACAAACCAACACAAACTGTAAGGGATACTGTGGGTTGCAGAAAACACACTAGACATGGTAAAACTTTCACAATAGCACTGCCTACAATCTGCTCAGGAGTCAGATCTTTAGAAGTCATCAGTAAATACCAAAGTCAGGCATTCTGACAACTACAGCTGCAACAACAGTTAACTACACTGTGGGAATCAGCTGCTGAATGAAGCAATCAGTTAACTACAGATTGAGCTTTAACATACAGCACCATAACACAGCACAAAGTAGAGAGGATCCTAACAGGGATCTAAGATCACAAGGTAAGCAAAACAGCTGTCATTGACAAAATGCCTGTCTCCAGTGCTGACACTGCAAGAAACTGAGTATAAACTGAAATTCCAAATAAAACCACTAAGTAGAAGAACAAGGACAGCAATTTGCCTCAGTTCTTCATGAAAATCTTC
This sequence comes from Amazona ochrocephala, assembly GCA_039720435.1. Taxonomy (NCBI): domain Eukaryota; kingdom Metazoa; phylum Chordata; class Aves; order Psittaciformes; family Psittacidae; genus Amazona; species Amazona ochrocephala. The sequence continues at coordinate 3,701,270 of CM077889.1, read as the reverse complement.
GGTATTAAGAATATTCTTTACACCATTCAATCAGTATGACTGAACTATCCTCATGTTACAAGGAGGGCATTTCTGAAGAAACAGATCCTATTCAATCATTCCCTCAAGTATCTAGCTCTCATGTTCAGATTTTGGCAAAAGATAGTTCCTTTGCTGCATCAGTAGTTGTCCTTCTTAATTACTTTCCACCTACTTCTCACAAGCCAGGTAACACAGACTTACTATCTTCAGTGCTACTCCTTATCATCACTATTGATATTTAAGCACTCTCCTCAACCGCACGATCAAGTATTTGATCAAATGAAATGATCCACACTTGAGCTGGAAAAATCACAAGACCAACATGAAAACAGTAGGCAGTTTTGCTGCGTTCCCATCATATTAACTTGTAAATTAGCTTCTGTTAATTAGTCCTCAACAGTATTAACCAACAGGCTCACATCCTATGGGAGTCTAAAATAAAAAGTTAACTATTAAAGACAAAAGTTATTACTTTTTCTTGAGCTACAGATAAAGTGAGAAAAATATGGGCAAACAAAACAAGAAAGCAACCTGGACAGAGGGAACAGAACAGTGCAATCAGAGGAGAGGGTACAAGCCCTTTTCCTTACGTTCATCCCTAGCAACCATAGTTAATCCACAAGTAAACAACTGATGTAGTACAAGAATTAGATTTAAAAAACAAAAGCAATTTTCAAGACTAACTGAATGCTGATTTGAATGACAGGAGTTGTGGTTTACCCATTTAACAAAGTAAGCAAACACAGAACCTTCAGTATAACATGAAGTTCCAGGATAAAGTAGCAGCACTAGTAGCCATATAAAAACACTGATGTACCATAAAAGTCAAACAGCACAATGACACCTCATTTATTTTCTCTCCCATTTCCCTCCCCCAGACTACTGTATCATATTCAAAAGATAACCAAAGCCCCACCCTGGGCACTGAAGCAGTGCCTTGTCAGACCCCAAGGAAATCCTGCAGTATTGCAGTAACGATCATACCTTCATTCTTTGTAACTGCTCTCTAGTGAACGCATGCTGCTTTTGTAGGGACTGATATTTTACTTTCACACTGATCAGCTGCCGTTCCATTTCTGCCCTACGGTCCTCCACCTACAGAACATTGTTAAAAGTTAGTACTATGAAAATGATAACATGACTTCTTGCCATGTGGATTATGAGTTTTATAAGGAGCTACCTAGCAATCTATGTTGGCTCTGCAAATACTGCCTTTCCAGCAAGCATACTTGAAATGATACACTACTTTTAATACCTCTGAGATAAAAGTGAGCAGACAGTGCTGGAGCATCTGAAGCCCAAGCACTAAAGTCCAACAGATTTATCTTTTGATATCCAAGTAACACTGTATATGCTTCAGTGTTGCCATAGAACAGTTTTGTCCATTGGCATCGGAAAAAAAAAAAACAAAACAAAAAAAAAAACAACAGTGTACTAATTTAACCCATTCCCTGGATGTGCCAGAAAACAAAATAACTCTCTATGCATTTAATAGCAGCCGAACTTCTACTCAAAGAACCAATTCAAAAATTCTCCCAAGCATGCAAACACCCAGTCATTTTCAGCTTGTTTTTAAAAGACAGCATTCATCAGCATCTTCTTATATTTCATATACTATCTTCTACACCAAGGAACAGTTACCAGCTGAACAAAGCTACTAAGAGCTAAAAGCTGCAGGCAGAATTGTCATGAGCTCTCAGTCCCATCTTCTGTCTTGACAGCAAGGTAACTTTAAGTTATTCCATAAAGTTTATTAACTCCTCAAATTCAGAGCATGCATAAGAATTGTTTTCCATAGGTCAGTCTCTAGACAGTTCAACAATGAAGTAACATTTGAGGATCAGAGATTCCTGCTGGCCAGATCAGGTACAAATACTTGAATATTTTCAGTGTAATATAAGAAATAAAATTTATGAAATATCTCTTCTGTGTAAATTTTTGGGCATCTGTGGAATAACTGTACCTCAGCAAAGAGAGAATTGCCTTTTCTTGTTGGGTCCAAGGACTGCTGCACTGCATGATCCAGCTGAACCTGAAGCTCCTGATTAGCTTCACGAGCTTTCTAGATTAAAGCAAAGAGGGTATTAGCCATTTAAGCATCTGATATACTGCATGTATGAATTTAATCAGATGATTTTACTTCTTTCATTTCCTATGCCTTTAGCACAGATTATATTGTACTGCAGTACTTAACTGTGCATACAATTCTAGTCAGGAAAAGACAATTTTGTTTCACTATTAGGCTTAATATTCCACTTGCTCCTCAGGACAAGAACACAACTACAACCATTACAGGAAAACTTTGATGTTTATCAACTGAAATAATGGTACTGAGACTGTTAGCCTTGCTGTGTTATTTTGTCACAAATCCTCTACTACCTAGTACAAAATTTTCCAAGGCATTCAGTAGAAACTTGAAATAAAAACCAGAATTCTATCAGTGACCTGTGAGAAGGTCCCATTATGAGGCAGAATTCTGCCATGCACAGATCTCCATACACAGCATTCCACAAAAGAAAGCCAACATACAGAGTATTTAGCAAGAGGCAATACAAAAGATGATGAACAGATATCTTCCCCCTCCAAACTCATACTTCACTAAAAAGTCAACAGCACAACTCGTGCCATTCAGGGATCATCCACCATTGCTGAATAACATGAACAGAATACCTCTAATGCATTGCAGTAAGAAACAACTTCTTTTTCCCTTTCTTCTTTTTCTCCATGTAGACGCTCGAGCTGATTACGTAGGTTACTGTTTATGAGTTCTAGTTGTTCTTTACTGTACTCTAGTTCATTCAGCTTTTCTTCAACACTGGCCTAAACAAAAAAACAAACAAACAAAAAAAAAAGAAAAAAAAAGTCAACCAAAAAGTATAAAATAAGATATTTTTAAAACAATATGAGGAAAAGCAGGACCATGTGAACCAAATAGGTTTGTCAGTAGCCATTACTTTTAATACGAAGTATTATCTTGAAGAGGTTGCATGGCCTGAAAATATAGTTAGTAAGGACATTTTGTTCAGTACACATTGTCTGAATAGTCAGCCAGTCATAAGGTAGCAACATACACAAAGTACTGAAAAATGCAAAGGGCAAAAGCGCAGGATTTTATCTTCCATTAGCCTACACTGCTAATAATGAAGTAATAGCCACTCACCTTCACACTTTCTAGTTCAGTGAGTTCTAGCTGAAGATTGAGCATTTCTGAAGACATGGTCTCATGTACACGCTCAGACATGATATGTAGTTCTTCTGACTTGGCAGCAATTATTTCCTTCTGATGCTCCACTTTGTGCCTCAGCTGTTTCTCAGACAGTCGGGTTTCATCTAGTTCCGCTTTCAGGTTCTCCAACTTAAAGACAGTTGATAACTAAGTAGTTACATTTTATAACAAACTCCTGCAACACACAATGCTTTTGACTGTTCTAACCACAGAAAGTGTCTTAGAAAAACAACTTAAGAGCAAACTTTTTAAAATAAGCTATGAAATTTATTAGAATTAACAACGTAACTATGCAGATGTTTGATAAAAAAATAACCAAGCAAGCTCCTACACATTGTAATTATTCAAGTTGTTTTGGCAGTAAATGTGCAATTATGAGTTAAGCGCATATTCTTTAAAATGCTACTAGCAACATTTTAGCTTTATATTAGTTGGCAAACCTTGTTTTTAAGGTCGCTGACTTCTTGTCCATAGACCCTGGCAAGCTGTTCTTTCTGTTTATCCAATTGCATGTTTTGCTGTTGCTTAAGGGAATCGCATTCAAAACTCAAGCTTTCCAACATTCGATTCTTGAGTTCAATTTCTCTCTGGAGAGAATATTTCTCTTGTTCAAATTTCTGAAAGAAATAACAGACTAATAAAGTAGATGTAATGTTTATAAATGTTTAGGGAGCAATTTACTCAATACAGGCTCAGCACCAAGACACTAAACCCCTCAAACTTGTAGCTCACTCAGCCTTTTATTAAAGTCCTATTTAGGGAATTGTCAGAACTATGTTTTAAAAGAAGGAAAATTTGCCCTGAAATTTTATAACTTATTTGGTTGTGTAACACTCTCTTCTTCATGGGAACTGTGTATCTCTTTGCACCCCCCACTAAGGCTGTGAGCATCTTTTCTACAAGTGAAGAAACGTAGGGAGAGCTTAAGGTGCTCCTACCACTATGGAACCCAATTATGTTACAACTTATTACAGTCCACTGAGTGTTCCCCTACTGCACAAGGCTTCAATGTTTGGTAAAGACATCTAAATTGTCTACTGCTTTGAAATAAATCCCATAGACTACACAGACTTTTACAGAAGAGTACACAGATTTTTCTCAACATCCCTTATGCCTGCTGTTAAAACTTGTGTTGATGGTAACTATTTTGGCTACCAGATTTCTAAGAGAACCACAGATTCAAAAGCTCAAAGAAATCTGTAGGATAACCATAGTTCCCATACAAAATGCTGTTCCACTGCATGAAAACATAAAATTCCTTCCCTTGGAAGTTACCAGTTGATATATTTCAGACAAGCTTTGTCTGTAATTGTGCTCCAGCCTATAACATAGGATCACAGCCTATGGATGCAGCTCCTCAACGCACTAGCTACCACAGGAGGTTGTCAGCAGAAAAATGTAATTCTGCCCTGCTTCCTTACCACTTGTGCTTTGCAGCTGCAAGCAAACATCAAAATTAAGATGTTTACAAGAAGTAGAAGAGCTTTTCCCGATTGGAATTTTCTCAAACAATTACTATGAAGAATACGGTTGACTAAGTAGTACCTCTGTATTTCAACACTACACTACTCTTTTCTGAGCTGTAAAGAAATGTATTAATAAAACCAGAATCCCTCAGTATTTAGAATATTTGAAAACGCCCAAGAGTTCAGTGTTACAGTCTTGCTGCCAGCATTCCTTTTACAGCTTCAAGTGATACAAAGCTTACAGGGAGAGCATACCATGAATTGCTAAACATACCCAAACCACATACTTTAAGACAAATTTAATGTAGCACTTCATATTAATTTTACATTCCTACTTGGTAGCAAATGCTTGATGCACAGTTAGGTATGAAACCCTGTCCCAGTTAGACAAAATTCTGCTGAATATCTTCAGAGAAAACATGAAAAGCCCCCTCCATAAATATTACACTAAGAGGCTTATTAAAATTAATCTAGACTCTAAAAGGCATTTAAAACACCTGTGACATTCAGAAAAGAGTGAAAACAAAGTTCTTGACTACTTTTTCTACTCAAAGTTTAAAACATCACCTCAGTTTTTTCAGTCAATTCACGACGTGTTTCATCCAACTGATTTTGAAGTTCACTTTGGGACTCCAATAAATGCAAACCATATTGTGCTGCCTTTCTTCGCTCATTCTGTGCTTCCTTGAGTTGGTTTCTAAGGCTTAAAATGGTCTCAGTCTCCATTTTTCTTCCTTTTTTTACTTCAACACAGCAAACACAAAAGGATTAAAAAAATACACTGCAGTAAGTGACAGCAGTTAATCTGAAAGAAGTGATTGGATTTCCTGCCTTAACCAGGATACAAGGATGTATTTTTGCATTAAGACACACACACACACACACACACACAAAAAAGACAGCCATGAACAAACACTCCTGTGAACAGTAAAGTGATAGCTATTTCTTCAACAAACTTGGTTAACACCTACCTATGTCTTAACTAATAACATGCAACAAAATAACTCCTGCATACCAGGGCAGTTCCCTAGCCCACTACAACCAGAGTTAACGTTCCATATAGCTATCTTGCCATGTATAAAAGAGAAGGTTAGGAAATAACATCGAAAATACGCTTCTGTGCATATGGCTGACAGTATTTCCTGTGGTATTAGAAATAAACCCACAATTAAGTATAGCATTTCTCCTGTATACAAATAACACTTTAGATCCATTTAGGCAGCTGTATGAGAACAGTTTAACTCCTAGTAACATTATGTGGGATAGAGAAAGAGATAAAGGTGAAGAGTCAAAAATAGAAATCCTGTTAAAAGATAAGGAATTTTAATGCAGATTTATTCATTTGTTTATAGTGCTTAATGGAGTCTTCCATGTCTTTCAACTTAAGGTAACCTACTTAACAACTGCCACCTCTACCATGCTTCAGAAAATTCATTAGTTTTTTTCTTGTATCATAACGGAAGACACAAGTAAAGGTGAATTTTGCAAAAATTAGTCAAAATAAATCCAAACAAGAAATTTAAAACAATAAAACTTAAATTAACACCATAAGATTGCATGACTGCTTGCTCCCAAGTCTACTAAACCAGCACACTGCAAACAAATCCTGTTAAGACAGAAACTACTAATCAGCTCAGGCTTCTGTACAACATAATCCAAGAATTCTCTCAAAGCATGCAGCACCAATAATATACAAATAAAGAACAACCCTGCAGTTTATTTTTTCAAAGCCAAGGTTCATAATTTTTTGTATAATTCAAAGATTAACGTAATTCTTCACTGAATTATTATTCTCTGCTTTTGTTTTTACATAAGGAATTTAGTTATGGCCATTTCTTACTGGCACATATATTACTCTGATGTATGTTAGCAAGATCCTGGTATTGAAAGAGCAAATTTGACAGCTTAATACATAAGAGTATTTTTAAGAGTCATTATTGTAATGTACAGCCTTCACTTTTTATTTTTGCTATCTCTTATTCAACATGGGTAACTCTTACTGGTTACCTAGCTTCTGTTAAATGAAAACAATTTTAATAGGCAGGAGTGTATCAATGCAACACTGCCAATTCGTTTCTGAGCTACAAGATAGAAATTATTTAACTCTGGTTTACTCATTTTCCATCACTTGTCTCTGTTAGCAAAGTTTAACACAAAGACTTTATCCAGCCAGGCTCCGAAGTCAGTTTTTCACATCTAACCTTTGCAAAGCTTGAAATACTATTTTTGCACACTTAAGCTAAAGTAAGCCACTGAAAGACAGGAATTTTGCATACATATAACTAAGAATAAACAATATTATTACTACTGCAAGGCCAGGCACATTCAATAATGAAACATTAAACAGTAAGATGAATCAATTCAAGCATATAGGTTAACCACTCCAGGCACACATTCACATTAGTAAAAAAAGATGAATACTAATCACTTCATTAACAGTATTTTAAAAACAGCTTTATGTTCAGAACAAACAACAGTATAGAGGCAATATAGCAATCTGATGGCTTCTAGCTTACTAAGCTAAACTTGAGTTACGTTTTTAACTCACCTTCAGAAGTCCATTTAAGTCTTTCTTGACCTTATTCTTGTACCTTTGGAAAAAAAAAAAAAAGGCAACTGTTGTCTAGTCCAGATGAGTACAAGCTGCCATTACAGCACAGTCCTCTCAGCACAGGCTTAACGCCTGGAGCTGTCTCATGAAAATGCAGATCACAAGCTAAAACCCCACAGAATGCAGATCTTATTCAAATTGGAGTTGAGGCAGCCGTCAGACAGCTTAGAAACAGACAGAGCAGGCCATGTTGCAAAAGGATAGATGATCTGCAATTGGCCTGTGGGGCAAATAAACAGACTACACCCTGGGTCATCTCCTTCTAGCATACATCATTTTTAAGGGTTATGTGGGGATTTTTGGCTTGTTCCCTCTTACATATTCTATCTATTCAAAATGCTCTCATCCAGTTTAACATACAACACCTTTGAGCTCTTCATAAGTCATTTACTCAGAGATGCCATAAAAAGAAATGTTAGGCTTTAATTTTATAGTTGAAGTTTAAAACATCAAGGGTGCCTTTAGAGCACAGACATCCTCAACTTTTCATTGTCAGTTCTGGATGAAAATAAGCAAGTACAGGTAGCTTTGTTCATAAAGCTGTACTGTTATATAGGAAAGCAATTACCTGCAATTTAATATTATATATGAGGTTAAGTAAAATAACTTGAAAATGATGTTTTAAAAAGTAGCAAGATGAGCAGGTAGGAGAGAAGATAACAGAAATCAGTCTCCATTTATCCTACCAGAAGTTACAAGAGTTCTTCACTTTTGGCTAATTATCTTCGAACATTTTACGATGCTTTCTGTGCTGACAGCTCCGGTCCTTGATTATTCAACCACTTAAGTACTCCTTTATAAAAATAATGGGGTAGGAGATAGAAAGGCACTATTGTGGGGCACAAGCCTCCTTTCCCATTAACTCCTCTTTTAGTTAGCTGCTGTTCCCAAGGGTCACACCTAAGGGCTCTCTCTGTCCTGATTTGCGCATAAGGGCCTATACAGTTTTCTGACCGCTAACATCATTAGCCAGTTTCTCTCCCGCAAGGCAGATATTCCCACTACGCTCCAAATCAGTTACCTTAACAGGCCCAAGCCTTCAACTCCCAAGCCGCACACGCCAGATGAAACGTTCTCAGGGCTCCTCACCTCCAGCAAAACCCGCTCCCTGGTGGGCAAGCCCCACACCGACTGCAACGAGAGGCCGGCCTGCCCCGGCACGTCCTCTCAGCACCCCGAGGAGGGGCTTATGGCCGGTTCTGGTAGAAGAGTCCCCCTGCCCATATCGCAACTCTACAGGAAAAAACGGCACAGAAAGAGCGCATCCAACCCACTTCATTTGACGCAGCACCTCCGGGGCCGCAGGACACAACCTTTTACTCCCAAGACACAAACAACGGGACCCGGCGAGGAACAGAGCTGCAGGCCACAGGTCTCAGCCGCTGCGGCGCGGAAAGAGGAGCGGAAAGAAGACAGGAATTCACCACCCCGCTCCCCGAGCCCGCGGCCCACCACCCAACAGCATCCTCAAGCGCACCCTCAGCTCAGAGCCAGCGGACCACCACCCAACAGCATCCCCAAGAACACCCTCAGACCCCGTCACTGCCGCCACTGCCGCAGTTCAAATTCGGCACCGCCCCAAATCTCGCGAGAGCTACTGCAACCTCCGGCCTGCTCCTCCTCCGCTCGGCTCCACCCCAGCGCGGGCGCGGTGTCACCGCCCATCGGGTCCAGCCGCGGGGTTGGAGCGGTCTGTGAGGGGCGGTGCCTGAGGTGGGGGCGTTAGTTGGGCGTTGCTACTCTGTTTCTGCTGTTTCTGTGGAGAGCGGCTCCCGGAAGCCGCTCGATTGAGCTTGTTGTGGTATGGAGTAGGCAGGGGAAGTCGGTAAGAAAGGGCGTTAGCGCAGAGACCACGGGTTATATTCAGAAGGAAAGAGGAGGCAGTGAACTTAGTAGCCCAGGTGTAGGTGACCGGCCGCACCTACTCAAGAGCACAGGAGACTGGAGGTGCAGAGGATGTGCCTGCCTCCAGAGCCACAGGCAGTGTCCCCTCACTCAAAGGAAGCACACAGAGTAAATGATGAGAGGCAAAGTGTACCTAATGCTATGTGTTATCTGGGAAACTTTCAAAACATTCTGCACAATATTCCATAGGAGAGGCTTTGGTTCTGACGATAGAACGGCATTAAGTGTGATTTATCCCAGTGCCCGCTTTCCTCAGCAGGGGCTGCTGAGGCCGCCTGCCTGTGAGGAGAAGTCGCCATTTTCTTACTGACCCAGACCTACCTTGGAGGCTGTAGAGGTTAACATCCAAGAGCTACACCACAAGTCACGGTGCTTGCAGCGCCCCTGTCAGACGAACAATTCAATTCCAGTTTTTCTCCTCAGCTTGCTCTAGTTTCTTTAAGTCATGCATCGGGGAGGGATTTTGTAGTGTTAGGTTGTCCAGAACTCAGATTTTCTAAGCCACTGAAGATCTCAGTAATACCCACAAAGATGAACAAAATTAATCAGCTGAGCATTTCACCATGCAGCTCTGATGATTGAGATCCCAAGCATAGTTGTCTATGTACCATTTTCTCTGCCCCAAAGGGGAACCTGAGTAATTTTTACCTTTTAAGCAGTGGTTAGATTTTCAGTCTGTTCTGCAAGATTCATGTATTTATTGCACTTTCTCTAACCACATCAGGGAGTGTGGAAGGTTTATTCTCATATTTAATGCAACATTCGTAACAAAAGCCATTGCATAGAAAGCAAATTCTGCCTTTAAAGAAACGCACTTCCATTAATGCAAGGTTAAATTCAAGCAACAGGTTTTAAGTAGATGCAAGGATAACAACCTGATTTAGAGCAGCCAGGACAGAAATAGATATCTTAAGATAAAAAGGGCTTGGAAAATAAGCACACAGTGTAAAATTCTACAGAGGAAGCCAGTAAAACTGCTACTACTGTCAAAATGATACTGCTGCTGCCCTTCTGTCAAAATGGGAGTTTAGCTTTTGTAAATAGAAATGGGTTTAAACATTAAATAGAGGCTTGTCTAGATGGGCAAGAGTGCCAAGTTGATTAAAACAGGGTTAGGAAACAAGAGAATCCTGTTCTAATCCTGATTCTGCTGCATTCACCATGTGATTAACCACACCAAATACCCACAGTAAATCCCCTTGTTTTACAACAAGAATAACTGTGACTTATTTAACAAATCCATATAATTCTCTGCACAGTTAGTAGAGTGCATCTTGGAAAAATATACATTGTAAATAATAAATTGTAAATGTATTTTAGGACATTTTATGTATTAACTATGTTAAGTATTAACATGATTTCTCCACCAGATCAGTTAACTGCTATAGCATGCTAAATCATAAAACAGTTAAAATAGTTGCTGCTTCCCCCACACCTTCAGTTCCACAGTCATGTGGAACAGCTGAAATATGAAATATGGTAGAAACTCCATAGTATTTTCCTCAGCTTAGAATTTCAATTAATGCCTTTCAAATAGAGTTAGGAGCTTAGATACAAGTAACCAATTCATTATTTAAAACATGTGCTTATGTTCAGGACTGTTCTCTTTCCCCTATCGAGTTGGCACCCACTAGGATACTGTTTTACAGATAACATTTACTTCTTGTGAGTATGAAGCACACACATTAGATGCTATTAGCTGACCAGCAATGCAGATTTTTCAAGTGGAGTGATTGCTACCCGGTCATTCACCAATGTTACAATATCTAGTAGTTTCATTGTATCACTATTTATAGTTTGAATATGTAGCTGGAGTTTACTTAGCTTTGGAGCTAGCTGTTACCTTAAGAGGATAGAATGATCAGGTCATTATGTCCATAATTTGTAGTAAATTTATCCCACTGAGATATGAGAAGACTTATGTTTCATGTTTCTCTTCTGTTTGGGTTGTGTTTAGTCCCTTGCTTGCCAATAAAGCTATATATTTGCTTGCCAATGCTATATATTTTCTCTTAGAAACTTTTCTCCTGCTTATGACCTCAATAACAGCTATTTTCCTAATACTCTAAAAATCCAGTAGTCACTGCAGCATAAATATTTCTGAAGCATAAATAATTCCTAAGCATGTTTACTTTTATTGACATTTTAGATCACTAAATTAAATTTGTGCGCTGCTGACCCTGTATAAAATGTAAATGTGTGGTTTGTAAGTCTCATCTATGCTAGCAGGCAAAAATTGCATAGAAGTAGTAGAATAATTTCATCAAGTAGATGTGTTGGGTCCCCCCTCCCAATCCTCCGAACGGGGGGCTTGTTACCTTTATCTACATAAAGCCAAATGACATTATAAAGCCCCCACAGTCATTCCATGCTACCTGCTCAGTATCACTTATGAGCTGGCAAACATGTTAACTAATAGTGCTTGAAATCCCAAATGGTATATGAAGCCAGCAAGTAATAGCAGCCTATTGAGAAGCACCTCATTAGAGGTGTAGCTGTGCGAGTCATTTTGTCACAGATCCAGGGCTCACTGTGATCAAAACTTGTCGGAGCATTAGGTTGTCGAGGGTTTTTTTTGTGCATGTTCTTGCTGTTAATTGTGTAAGAACACTCAATTTTGCACAATTTAAAGTCATGTTACTTTATTTGCTAGTGGAACTTCATAAAAGCTCAGGTTTAACCCCTTCCATGTTTTCCAGTTGGTAAACGTTAAACTATTCTGCTTTTTTTTTTTTTTCCCCTCACGATGACACACTTTTGCCTTCAATTAAATAGAATTTACAGGTGTATGTGTTTTACTTTATTACTCTGAAATCCAAGAGCAGTAGCACTAACACCCAAGCTGTTTTGTAAGGAATTCACATAGCTCTTTAATTACAGCAACAGATTGAGGGCCAGTAACAGTTTCTAATCCTCTCTGTACTATTAGAGACTGACCTTATCCAAATGATTTCATCTCACTATTTCAGTCATCTTCACTAAACAAAGATCTTTGGCTTTTTTCTTACCTTTCTACCCGTAACCAGCCTTCTGTGAGTTCACATCATTACTTGGCAAAAATCTGGCTAGTAGGTGTGAGAGACTTTCAAATACAAGCTTTCAGGTACTCTCTTATGGAAACTTCCCATTACTTTTATTTAGATTTGTTTTATTTTTTACTACATATTTGAATAGGTCAGGAGCCTCACAATAATATTCCTGAATTTATGCAACCAAGGAGTCCCAATTCTGAAAACATACATTCTTCATCTTCAGTATATAAATTTATAGTCAAAATGTGATGGAAATTCACATTATAACTCCACTAGCAGCTTGTAAACTATGCCTTCATTTTTCCTGTTTGTTTTTGTGTTTTTTTTTTTTTTTTTAATATCAAGTTAAATTGGCTATACCTTTCAAGCTCTAAATAGCCATAGTTAAAGTCATAATTGCATGATACTGCTAAAACCAACAAGGTAATGGTACAAGTTTTGTTTCTAGCACTAAGATCAGAGAGGTGATTGTTTCATTTGAATATATCTGGCAGCTCTAGAGCTTGCTCAGTATCATAACAGGTTTATGAAATTAACATGCAATACAACCTTTGACATAGTGTAACTCAAATTAATTTTAACTTTTCCTCATTTAAGCAGTACCTGGACAAGTCATTTTAAGTTCATATCCAATCAAAAGTCAGATATCCATTGAGATCAATTAAATGGTGTTTCAGAATCCCCACTGCTTTTTTCTATGCATGATGCATTTACTTAGTTGACACCAGCCATCATTCAACCTACTGCACTAATATATAGTTAATTCAGTATTTAAATGCTACTTTTTTCTTCCATAGAAAAACATTTTGATAACATCAAATGAGTATTTAAAAGCTACATTTTGTGACATAAATATATACATATAGACATGATCAATAACAGTTCTAATTGTACAACTATTAACTAACCTAAAAAGTAGTTTACTATTTAGTTTATCAAAACTGCTTATAAATAACTAGACTTATTTGTTTTATATATGTACATATACACACACTAACAGCAGAGCTTCCCTAACACAGTCATGTCCTGTTTAAGTTCCTTGTGTGTCATAGTAGTTAATCTACCCGGTGTTCTCCCCGCCACGTAACTTTTGCAGACCACTTTCTCACTCCATCCAAAGTAACGACGAGCAGTGCCAAATATGGACGCCCCTCCACCGGCTGCCCAGCTGCCGCAGACCCCCAGCACCACCTTGTGGCTATCATGCCTAATTGCTGCTTGCTTCCGCAGCTTGCAGCCTCGCTCAGGTGGGACAGGCGTCCTCTACCCGCAACGTAGATTTCTTAGTGAAAGACAAGTATAACAAGAAGCCGGTAACAGCTATTAAATGTTAATGAAGCGGTATGGCTTCATTTTGATAAAAGTTATGTTTCAAATTAATTTACATTACTCCATTTTTCTTCAATAAGCTCAGACAGGGTAATTATGTTTAATCTTGATTAAATTTAGATTTATACAGATCAGCTTCATTCTGGACAATAATTTTAGCACTGGTACCATGCATTTATAACCAGTTGGAAGGAAAAGTCAGCTTTGCAAGCTGCAGGTCATTAGCTTTTTCACTATCAAAACCATTTAGCTTTCACCAGGAGCTAATTTCAGGCCCACTAGGAAAGATCTTTACTTCTCTGAATCATAGAATCATAGAATAGTAAGGGTTGGAAAGGACCTCAAGATCATCGAGTTCCAACCCCCCTGCCATGGGCAGGGACACCTCCCACTAAACCATGCCATCCAAGGCTATGTCCAACCCCACCTTGAACGCCGCCAAGGATGAAGCATCCACAACCTCCCTGGGCAACCCATTCCAGGGCCCCACCACCCTCACAGTAAAGAATTTCTTCCTCAGATCCAATCTAAACCTCCCCTGTTTAAGTTTAAACCCATTACCCCTTGTCCTCTCACCACAGTCCCTAATGAAGAGTCCCTCCCCAGCATCCCTGTAGGCCCCCTTCAGGTATTGGAAGGCTGCTCTGAGGTCTCCACGCAGCCTTCTCTTCTCCAGGCTGAATAGCCCCAATTTTCTCAGCCTATCTTCATACGAGAGGTGCTCCAGTCCCCTGATCATCCTCGTGGCCCTCCTCTGCACTTGTTCTAACAGTTCCATGTCCTTTTTATGTTGAGGACACCAGAACTGCACACAATACTCCAAGTGAGGTCTCACGAGAGCAGAGTAAAGGGGCAGGAGCACCTCCCTCGACCTGCTGGTCACGCTCCTTTTGATGCAGCCCAGGATACGGTTGGCCTTCTGGGCTGCAAGCGCACACTGCCGGCTCATGTTCATTTTTTCATCAACCCACACCCCCGAGTCCTTCTCTGCAGGGCTGCTCTGAATCTCCTCCCCACCCAATCTGTAGCTGTGCCTGGCATTGCTCCGACCCAGGTGGAGGACTTTGCACTTAGCATGGTTAAACTTCATTAGGTTGGCATCAGCCCACCTCACAAGTGTGTCAAGGTCCCTCTGGATGGCATTCCTTCCCTCCAACTTATCAACCGAACCACACAGCTTGGTGTCGTCGGCAAACTTGCTGAGGGCGCACTCAATCCCACTGTCCATGTCACCCACAAAGATGTTGAACAAGACTGGTCCCAACACCGATCCCTGGGAGACACCTCTCGTTACTGGTCTCCAGCTGGACACTGAGCCACTGAGCACTACTCTTTGCGTGCGGCCATCCAGCCAATTCTTTATCCACCAAGTGGTCCACCTATCAAATTGATGTCTCTCCAACTTAGAGAGAAGGATGTCATGTGGGACAGTGTCAAAGGCTTTACACAAGTCCAGGTAGATGACATCAACCGCTCTGCCCCTGTCCATCAGTTCCGTAGCCCCTTCATAGAAGGTCACCAGATTGGTTAGGCAGGATTTCCCCTTAGTGAAGCCATGCTGGCTGTCACCAAGCACCTTGTTGGTTTTCATGTGCCTTAGCATGCCTTCCAGGAGAATCCGCTCCAAGATTTTGCCAGGCACAGAGGTGAGACTGACTGGTTTGTAATTCCCTGGCTCATCCATTTTCCCCTTCTTAAAAATGGGGGCTGTATTTCCCTTTTTCCAGTCATTGGGAACTTCACCTGACTGCCATGATTTTTCAAATATGATGGACAGTGGCTTAGCAACTTCATTTGCCAGCTCCTTCAGGACCCGCGGATGGATTTCATCCGGTCCCATGGACTTGTATACATTCAGGTTCCTAAGGTGGTCCCGAACAAGATCCTCCCCCACAGTGGGCCCAGGGTCCCCACCCTCACCGTCCCCGCGGCTGCCTTCCAAGACTTGGGTGGTGTGGTCATAGCATTTGCCAGTAAAGACTGAGGCAAAGAAGTCATTAAGAACCTCAGCCTTCTCCAAATCCAGGGTAGCCAGTTCTCCCGATAGCTTCTGGAGAGGGCCCACGGTGTCCCTAACCTGTCTTTTATTGGCAATGTACCTATAAAATCCCTTCCTGTTATCCTTAACATCCCTAGTCAAGTTTAATTCTAACTGGGCCTTAGCTTTCCTAACCTGGTCCCTAGCTTCCCGGACAACATCCCTGTATTCTTCCCAGGCCGCCTGACCTTGCTTCCACCTTTTATAAGCCTCTTTTTTCCTTCGAATTTTCCTCAGCAGCTCCTTATCCATCCAAGGAGGTCTCCTGGCCCTCCTGCTGAACTTCCTTCTAGTCGGGATGCATCGCTCCTGAGCTTGCAGCAGGTGAGCCTTGAATATCAACCAACGGTCTTGGGCCCCCCTGCCCTCTAGGGCTGATATGGTAGCTTGTGTCCCGTGCAAGTAAGTATAAAACACGAAGGAAATTCTTTTAATTATTTTTTTTCCAAATCTCTACTTTTAGCTTTATTTAGTGTTTCCTTGTATGAAACATGTTAACCCATAGACTTTTTCTTGTCTTACTAATTCTGACATGGTGTTTAAAGATGGTGGTAGTGTGATTGTGTTGGTTTTCTTGTTAATCTGCTTTTTATCAATTTATTCTGTATAACCTAGTTTTGAAAATGTTGTTTTGGGATTATATAGTTTGTGCTTAAGACAAGAAGAATAAAAACAAAAATCAAGTGTGGTAACTTTTAAGAGGTGTATTTAGGTATATAAATATTTGAAGGTTCAAGAAGTGTATTTTACTTTAAGGGCCTGCTGTTATTTAAACATAGTATCATGAAATATTCCAAAAGGGTCTAAATTAAGCTTTAAATATCATTCCATGTTATGTGGAAAAATGGCGTTATAAACTCTGAGTTGTGGATAACTTTTTTTTTCTTTGTTTTTGGTTTTGTTTGGTTTTGGTTTTTTTTTTAGGCTTAGTTGAGAAAATGTATCCTAGATTAATGCTGGTCTCTGTCCTCATTAGAATGTGAGCTCACATATTTAATTAGGTAAAACTAATGTGTGTTTCCTTACTCTTAAGAAAAATCTATGTGATGCTATTTGTAATTAAGTGGTCCTGTTCTGATTGTAGAGCTGTACAGCATGAGATGAGTCTGCCTGAATCAGACAGAAATGCATGTTGTAAAAGTTAACCGCTAACTAATTCTGTTTTCAATTGCCTGCTTGTCTACTACTTTACAAGCATATCCTCAACCACAGCAACCAAACAGTTTCATTCTGGGACTGGGCAGGCTGGAAATGACATGAGCTGCTGAAGTCTTGCCCATAAGCAGGTATGTCTTGCAAAATTTCTGAAAAAAGCTTGTAAAAAAAACAACCAGCCCAAACAAACAAACCCAACAACCTTTTTGTGACTTTGCCCCACCAGTATAATTGTTTTCCCCTTATAGTTACTTTTGAAGGGTCCAATCACTTTGATATGTTCTTTTCTGTATTTGCCTTGCCTGGTAAAATATTCTGACATATTTTCAACTTCATTTGCTATATAATGATACCAGTCAATAGCTTTACTGGCAGATGAACAGCTTAGAGTCCAGTTTTAATTTTAAAATTCTGAAACCAATTTACTTTTATTTCATTGTTAAATATTTATGTTGTATCTCAAAATAATGAACCATTTAATATTGAGTGTAATATCTTACAAAGTGCTTTAGGGAAGATGGCCTGTAATCATTCTTGATGCTTTGTGTTAATGATTATAGTGTCTTTAGTAATACAATTAATCCTTTTGCGCAGACAAATTAGGTATGAATAGCCTGAAATACATGATGCACAAAGCTTTCCAACCATGGAATTTACCATGTCATTTGGTGAAGCAGTGTATCAGCCTTTACAAGGTCTTACTTTAGCCAAACTTAGCCTAGATAATCTACTGCAACTGAAGTCTTGGGCTTTTAAGCCCAAGTCTACCACTTCATAAAACCAGCGCTACTCTATACCAATTGTGATGTCATGCTAAAATATCCAGTTACATACATTTTCTCACCTAAGTCTAAACTTGGGCAACATTTACTAGAAAATGCCAGTGTGAATGGGGGCAAATTGCAGCAATGACTCATAAGTGTTTCTTTCAGTTAAAGTAGAAATGCAAGCAGTTCTCAGCACTGAAACATTCTTTTTTTAAAATATATAGGCTTTCTTCTAGGGTTTGATTCAGGAAAGCAGCAAAATAGTTATATTCAGTATTTGGGACCAATTTTTTGGTACAGTCTGCCCTATTGCAGAATGTTTAAAGGCATATCTACTTCTCCCAAACTACTGGGGTGCTGTTTTCTACTGATGAGTTTAATGTGAAGGGAAGTTGTAGTTCTACTTGGAAAGATCCTCATTACTGAAGAGTAAGCTGAAAGAAGTTGAAACATTAATGAAAGCAATGAAAGTAAAAATAAAAAAAAAAAAAAAAAGTCAAAATTCAATGGCTTACCAGGGTTCTCCTCTATTCCTTATCATGATTGTGTACTTTGTGTAGCTGGGAATAGTAGTATCAGTGCTTGATTTCAACATTATTTGCTTGATTTTTTTATTGCTTTTGAAATATTTGATGTTGCTGTTCTTGTATTTTAGTTTTGGTTAGTACCAGGTTTGTAAAATACTATTTATATGTTTTGAAACGACTTGTTAAACTTTTTGATCATCTTGGTAAACCTTAAAATGTGGTAAGTTTTACCTGTGACAGGTATCACACTCTTACTCACATGGTCCAAATAATAAAGTAGCTTTTGGAGTATAAGCAACTTAGTGAAAAGATTTGGGTTACTTGGTCTTTTCTTTTAGTAACAATATATTCGGATACTATTCCTGTAAGATAAAAACATACAGAACTTGAAATAAAAATTATCATAAACTTTCATGCATTTAGTCATTAAATAACCATTTATTCCTGAAAACAACGAAAGCAATTCAAGGCAATGAAACCAGCTAACTTCTGTTGGGCACTTTAGGTCTACTGTTCTTTATGTTAAGTGTGAACAGATTTTATTTTTTTTTAGAAACATAGACTAATTAGGGTTGGAAAGGACCTTAGGATCATCCAGTTCCAACCCCCCTGCATTGGGCAGGGACACATCCCACTAAACCATGTCACCCAAGGCTATGTCCAACCCAGCCTTGAACACCTCCAGCGATGGAGCATTCACAACTTCCCTGGGCAACCCATTCCAGGGCCTCACCACCCTCACAGTAAAGAATTTCTTCCTCAGATCCAATCTAAACTTCCCCTGTTTAAGTTTTAACCTCTTACCCCTTGTCCTATCACTACAGTCCCTACTGAAGAGTCCCTCCCCAGCGTCCTTATAGGTCCCCTTTAGATATTGGAAGGCTGCTCTGAGGTCTCCACGCAGCCTTCTCTTCTCCAGGCCGAACAGCCCCAATTTTCTCAGCCTATCTTCATACGGGAGGTGCTCCAGTCCCCTGATCATCCTCGTGGCCCTCCTCTGGTCTTGTTCCACCAGTTCCATGTCCTTTTTATGTTGAGGACACCAGAACTGCACACAATACTCCAAGTGAGGTCTCACAAGAGCAGAGTAAAGGGGCAGGATCACCTCCCTCGACCTGCTGGTCACGCTCCTTTTGATGCAGCCCAGGATACGGTTGGCTTTCTGGGCTGCAAGCGCACACTGAAGGCGGCTCATGTTCATTTTCTCATCGACCACCACGCCCAATTCCTTCTCCGCAGGGCTGCTCTGAATCTCTTCTCTGCCCAACCTGTAGCTGCACCTGGGATTGCCCAGACCCAGCTGTAGGACCTTACACTTACCATGGTTAAACTTCATCAGGTTGGCATCAGCCCACATGCATGCCAAGGTCCCTGTGGATGGCATTCCTTCCCTCCCATGTATCAACTGAAGCACACAGCTTGGTGTCATCAGCAAACTTGCTGAGGGCGCACTCAATCCCACTGTTCATGTCACCCACAAAGACGTTGAACAAGACCGGTCCCAACACCGATCCCTGAGGGACACCACTCGTTACTGGTCTCCAGCTGGACATTGAGCCATTGAGCACAACTCTTTGCATGCAGCCATCCAGCCAGTTCTTTATCCACCGAGCGGTCCACCTATCAAATGGATGTCTCTCCAACTTAGAGACAAGGATGTTGTGTGGGACAATGTCGAATGCTTTGCACAAGTGCTCTACCCCTGTCCATCAGTTCAATAGCCTCATCATAGAAGGCCACCAGATTGGTCTGGCAGGATTTCCCCTTAGTGAAGCCATGCTGGCTGTCACCACCACCTTGTTGTTTTTCATGTGCCTCAGCATGCCTTCCAGGAGAATCTGCTCCAAGATTTTGCCAGGCACAGAGGTGAGGCTGACTGGTCTGTAATTCCCTGGGTCATCCATTTTCCCCTTCTTGAAAATGGGGGTTACATTTCCCTTTTCCCAGTCATCAGAAACTTCACCTGACTGCCATGATTTTTCAAATATGATGGACATTGGCTTAGCAACTTCATTTGCCAGCTCCTTCAGGACCCGCAGATAGATTTCATCAGGTCCCATGGACTTGTGTATGTTCAGGTTCTTAAAGTGATCTCAAACAAGATCCTCTCCTACGATGGGTCCAAGGTCTTCATTCTGACGGTCCCTGTATCTGCTTTCCAAGACTTGGGTGGTGTGGTCAGAGCATTTGCCAGTGAAGACTGAGGCAAAGATGTCACTAGGAGCCTCAGCCTTCTCCAAATCCAGGGTAGCCAGTTCTCCCAATAGCTTCTGGAGAGGGCCCACGGTGTCCCTAACCTGTCTTTTATTGGCAATGTACCTATAAAATCCCTTCCTGTTATCCTTAACATCCCTAGTCAAGTTTAATTCTAACTGGGCCTTAGCTTTCCTAACCTGGTCCCTAGCTTCCCGGACAACATCCCTGTATTCCTCCCAAGCCGCCTGTCTTTGCTTCCACCTTTTTTAAGCCTCTTTTTTCCTTTAAATTTTCCTCAGCAGCTCCTTATCCATCCAAGGAGGTCTCCTGGCCCTCCTGCTGAACTTCCTTCTAGTTGGGATGCAACATTCCTGAACTTGTAGCAGGTGATCCTTGAATACCAACCAACGGTTTTGGGCCCCCCTGCCCTCTAGGGCTGTATCCCATGGAACCTTACTGAGCAGGTTCCTGAAGAGGCCAAAGTCTGCTCTCTTGAAGTCCAGGGCAGTGATGTTGCTACACGCCCTTCTCACTGTCCTGAGGATCTCAAACTCGACCATCTCATGATCGCTGCAATCAAGGCTGCCCTGGAGCGTCACATTCCCAACCAGCCCTTCCCTGTTGGTGAGGACGAGGTGAAGCATGGCACCTCTCCTTGCCGGCTCCTCTGTTACTTGCAGAAGGAAGTTGTCTTCCACACAGTCGAGGAACTTCCTGGATTGCTTGTGCCGGGCCGTACCATCCCTCCAACAGATATCAGGGTGGTTGAAGTCTCCCATGAGAACAAGGGTCTGGAAGTGTGAAGCTGTTCCTATCTGTCTATAGAGCACTTCATCCACCGAGTCCCCTTGATCAGGCGGTCTGTAACAGATCCTCACAATAATGTCACCCATCACTGTTCTCCCTTTAACCCTGATCCACAAACTCTCTGTTGGCTTCTCACCTGTCCCCAGACAGAGTTCCATACTCTCCAGCCTATCCCTAACATAAATATCAACTCCCCCTCCCAGGCTACTGGGCCTGTCCAAAAGAGCCTGTAACCTTCCATTCCAACACTCCAGTCATAAGAGCCATCCCGCCATGTTTCTGTGATGCCTATTATATTATACCCCCATAGATGTGCACACATCTCTAATTCCTCCTGTTTGTTCCCCATGCTATGGGTGTTTGTATAGAGGTGTCTGAGCCGAGATCCAATTGAAGCCAGCTCACTGGCTGGAGCAGCTGGAATATCTCTGCATTGCTCCGAGCATTTCTTATAGGTGCTGACAAGTGACTGGGTGTGTTGGGATGGAATTATGCCCACCTCCCTCAACACATCTAGTATAAAGCATCCTTGAGCAGTCTGGCAAGCCTCTTACCAAAACCGGTCTTCCCCTTCTTTGTCAGACCAGCTCCCCCAGCCCCCAGTAGACCTGGCCTACTAAATTGAGTCCCATGTTCAAGGTACCCAAACCCCTGACTATAGCACCACCCTTCTAACCATTTATTAACCTGCCCAATCCTCCTAGCCTTTTCAAGGTCCTGCCCTGTATCCTGGATAATTGCTGAAAAGACAATCTGAGCTCCAGAGCCCCTAACCACCTCTCCCAGGGCTCTGTAGTCCTTCTTTATGTTCTCCAGGCTGCTGCTATCTATATCACTAGCACCCACATGGATCACTAGAAGTGGGTAATAGTCAGTGGGACTTACTAGACCAGGCAGCCTGTCTGCCACATCCCTGATCTGTGCCGCTGGTAGGCAGCACACCTCCCTTGAGCCTGGGTCAGGCCGACAGATGGGTGCCTCTGTTCCTTTCAAAGTAGAGTGCCCTACTACTACAACCCGCTGCTTTTTCCTGGCAGTGTCAGTAGTGATCTTCTTTGCCCGTGCATCAGCCGGTTGTTCCTGGTGGGAGTGTGTTTCCTCATTAGCCCCCTGCAGGACAGCAAAGCGGTTCTGGGTGGGGACAACAGATTTAGGAGAAAGCCACTTTTCACACTGATCATATCAAAGAATAGCAATATTAAGCTTGCAATAAGCCTACATTTTTCCTGTGGCTTGCAGAATGTCTTTGTAATGTCTCAGGATCTGTTTTAAATTGTGTGCTGATTTGAGCAGCTGGAATCTGGCTTTGGTTTAAATGATCCTATTTAGATGAGTAATAGGACTTAAGAAATAGTTCTGAAAATAGCTTTTTAGATCATGTCACTGACTAAGTAATGAGCCACTGGATGTCACTGTCTTTCTTCAAGTGCGAAGTTCAATTTTTAGTTTGATACTGTGATAAATTAAGGTGGGCAGTTACTGGTTTTGACTTCTCTGATAGGTATGGCTTTACATACAAAGGGATTATGAAAAATACTAGTATGTTTAACAGTGGTTACAGGAAGACTTCAACTGGTAAAATAATGAAGAACCATTTGAACTGCTTATCCTGAAGTGCCCAATATAGGGAACTTATTTAGGAAACTGGAGTATATATAGGGAGTAGTAGGGACAGATCCCTGCAGATGGGCTGACTCCTGCACCTTGCCTTTCTCTATTTCTCATGAGTAATCGCAAATTCAAATACATGTACCGTTCTGCTTCAATCTCTCCTGAAAATTTCTGTGTATTTTATCATAAACATTGTTTTGCATATCTTTTCCTGATGCCTACAGCCAAGATGTTTCACCTGTCCACAGAGCTGTTTTTCTCTTGGGTTTTTGGCTGGTTTTACATGCTGACAGCTACAAAGCAGTATTATTTGCATGAGTCACAAAATTAGTGAATCTTGGTTTCCTGTATATTTACTTTATGATGGCTTATAAACTTTCTCTCTCACATTTGGCATGTACTGCTGTACAGTTCTACAGCTGGTTTTCCCCAGCAATGGCAGGTGCTTTCTCTTCCAAATTGCTGCTTGTTTTCCTGGAACTTGCAGACTTGGTTTTCTTACTGGTCTGCCAGCTGAGGTTACAGTCAGTAGATGAGGCATGGGAAGTAAAGATGCTAGTGCTTCCCTGGGTAGTACCCTGTGATTTTTGTGACGAGTGATACGCAAGTATTTTGTGCTCGCTAAATAATATTTTGTTCAGCGCAGCATAGCTGCAAATAACTACCTGCTGTGAAGGTAAAGCTTTTATATTAAATCACTGTCTTATCAGTTGAAAAGATTTGTTTACAGTGGAGTTTCTGACATGCTAATATACTTGCTCACTCCTTTGAGGAGCAAACAGATGTGGAAGTTTTACTAAACAAGATTATTGTAGGAGTAGCTTTCTCAATAGATCAGACCCTCTGAGTTAAATTTGTTGAGCTGTATAGAACTGCAGGTTGTTCAGGCTTCTGCAAATATAAGCTCACCACTCTTGCCTCTTAAGGCAGGAACCTGTGGAGCCAAAACCTGAACTTAATCATGTTCTTGCAGAATATGTGAAAACTGCTTATTCATTAAGAGATACTCCTCTAGGTAAGCTACTTGCATTACAACTAATTTCCATTCCAGATTTCCTGGGCTTAGACAATCAAATAGGGTATAGTTTATTGTAATCTGGACTGGCACTACTAGTTTAGCTTGATTGTGTTTCAGCTGATAAATATAACATATTAGCCAGTGAGGAGTTTTTCCTTCTCTTCTGGAAGTAGATGAGCATTAGACATCTGGTAAAGGGTGCTTGTCTGTGTCCAACACATTGGAACCAGCATGATTTAAAATATTGCTCTTGCTCCGTCCAGCAGTTTATTATTAAAGTAGACAGATTCTGCAGAGGTAGAAATGACTACTACAAATATTGTCAAAACGAGGCATGAACAACCCTTCATCAGTTTTCCTCCAACATCTAGGATGACAGTAGGCTCCTTTGGGATGACTTATCCTGTTAAGCGTAGTATTGTATTGTCTGGGGGCATTTGTCTCATGGAAGCTGATGTGATTTTTCTTTATTCTATTTTCCTGCCAGTATGATTACCCCTACAGTGAGTATTGAAGGATATGGCAGTTTACTTGCTGTAAATGTACCTTTCTTTATTCCTTTCACTAAATGATTCATACTTGCAGTACCCCATGCGGCTGCCTGCACCTTTCACCTTACTGAGTGCAGCTCCCTCCAAGGTGTCAAGTTTTATTTTCTGGAGTGAAATTCAATAGCTTCTTGTGTTTGTTTAGAACTCTGGATAGCTTTTCACATGGATAAGAAGCAAACTGCATTGCTAAGGTAAGACTGGCATGCTCTAAAAATACTGTAGTGTTAGTTGTTCCCGTACACCCAGGATAGTAATTCTTGCCAGAGAAGATTAATGGATTGACTGCGACGCTTTACCCAATATCTTTGGATATTACTAGTTAAATTACAGAAAATTTTGAGATTAGAAATATGAGTTACCTTCAGCTTTTTATCCACCTCTTCCCCCTCAGCACAAGCTGCATACCTATCAGTAGCTGGTAACATTTAAAATTGTCATCTACTTAGTTAGTTATGAATTAATACATTGTGCTAAGTCTTTGCACATAATCAATATTTGACTCTTGCTTATTCTCTCTTTATATATATCTTGATTCTTTAAATTACATGTTGACAGAGAAGTTTCCTATAAGCTTAAACCTAGTGGACACCTGTTATTCAGCTGTAAAGCATTATATGTATACGCACTGTTCATAGTTTAGGTGGATAATCAGACTAACTTTATGTGCCACTAACTTGTTACAAAGTATGATCTTCACAGGCTAATGAGATCTTTATGAACTGTCTTTGGAATAGCAAGTGTACAAAAGAGAGGAGAATGAAAGGAGTGAAAGAAGCACATATTGCATAAACCAAACAATTACTACTTTTGTAATCTTACAGATAGTATTGCATAGCAAAGTTTGCTTCCAAGGGAAGCAGGCACTTCTCTTGCCTTGAGGTCTGTTCAGCAATGTAAAGTATTACTGTTTTCTTTTAGTTGCATGAATTTAAAGGCAAGGTTATCAAATTAAAAATGTAAAGCTTTAATCTTTACAGTCCTCAAGCTGGGTCTTTAATATCCATCTCTTGTTCATTCAAGCTCTAACAAACTTTTTAGAGGCTTCTCAATTCTAAAATATTGTTGTCTGAAGCCAGGTAGCCTTGTGTTGAAAGTTAATGGAGACTGGTTATAATCTAGAATCTGCAGTAGGACTGTTCCCAAAAGCTACTGTTTTGCAGAAAGGATTTGTTGCTTCTAAATGATCTCATGA
The DNA here is from genome assembly GCA_039720435.1 of Amazona ochrocephala. Taxonomy (NCBI): domain Eukaryota; kingdom Metazoa; phylum Chordata; class Aves; order Psittaciformes; family Psittacidae; genus Amazona; species Amazona ochrocephala. The sequence goes on along the minus strand of CM077889.1, from coordinate 3,675,818 downwards.
TTTTATTGGTATGTAAGTGTTCTTCTAGAAAGTACATTCAGAAAAGACGTATTTGCAGCAGGTATGTACAATGAGTTACTAGAATTTTATTTTTCAGTAGGAAGGACCTTTTGCAAAGTGCTGTGTTTTAGGCTTCATTGCTGTTCTAGAGTTCAGGGGTATCAAATGCAATTTTGTGCACCAACTTTGGAAGTAAAAACTAATCAAGGCCAGATGTAAAAATCATAATCAATTGTCATGTTGAGGTAGAGATGGTTTATTTGGCTGCTTTTACTATCTGACCTGGAAGTTGCTCATTGAAAAGCTCCCATCACTTTGGGGTTGGGTGTGGAGGGAAAAAGGGAAATATCCAAGTCATGTAATTGATTAGGGCAGTGTTGTGGTTTAAGCCCAGCCAGTAACTCAAAACCATGCAGCTGCTTGCTCACTTCCCCCCTTCTTCCCCTCCAAGAGCAGGAGGGATGGGGAGGAGAATCGAAAGCATATCAGCATTATTCCCAGGCTAAAGTTGAAAAAACAGCACTGCACCAGCTACTAAGGAGAAAAATGGCTGCTATAGTTGAACCCAGGACAGACAGACGTCCAGTACCTAGTGCCTTCTGTTGAGGCTGTTCATTTTACACACTTAACAGACTTGAACATTAAGATTTTAACCTAACTCTCGAGAGGCATAGTCTTTATAGTTGACAACATTTATTTACTTAAACAATTTGCTAGCAGAACAATGTGGCTTTTGGTTATTGATCTCTGTTATATTGCTATATGCTATTTACTATTTCTCTTGCTTTGACTATAAGATTTTGAAAACCTGTATTTGAGCACAAAATGTCCTTTGAAACCCCATGCATTTTACATCTGAATCTCTGCTCTGGCTTCTAATTTACTATTAGGACTATACTTATGTTCAGTGACAGCAAGAAATTGGAGCCTGAAGAAATGGGCACATTTCTTCATTCATAAATTTTTAACAGGAAAATGAAATAAAGGGATTTTACCTATGACTTCAGTTAGCTTTACATTAGATTTTGAGCTACATCTCCTTGCTGTTGTCTCAGTTGTCATTAATTTTCTTGCTCAGCTGGGTCTCTAGCCATAATTCTGGAAGATGGACAGCCTAATTTGATATTTCTGAGCTGAACCACCTAACTGTATATGATCCTAAAAAGAAATTCTTAGCTATCCTATTTTTGTTCTCTGTTCAACATACTCTTATGATTTCAAGAATGCTGCTGATCAGCTGGACAATTAATGAAAAGTATAATGAAGCTTGAAATTAAAATCATTCATTACTCAGCACAAAATGTGAAACTCTAATAAAAGAACAGCTATGAACATCATATTATATATATACGACATAGAATCATAGATTGGTTAGTGTTGGAAGGGACCTTAAGATCATATAATTCCAACCCTCTGCCATGGGCAGGGATGCCTTACACTAGACCATGTCACCCAAGGCTCTGTCCAGCCTGACCTTGAACACTGCCAGTGATGGAGCATTCACAACTTCCCTGGGCAACCCATTCCAGTGCCTCACCACCCTCACAGTAAAGAACTTCTTCCTTATATCCAGTCTAAAGTTCCCCTGTTTAAGTTTTAACCCATTACCCCTTGTCCTATCATAGAATCATAGACTAGTTAGGGTTGGAAAGGACCTTAAGATCATCCAGTTCCAACCCCCCTGCATTGGGCAGGGACACATCCCACTAAACCATGTCACCCAAGGCTATGTCCAGTCCAGCCTTGAACACCTCCAGCGATGGAGCATTCACAACTTCCCTGGGCAACCCATTCCAGGGCCTCACCACCCTCACAGTAAAGAATTTCTTCCTTATATCCAACCTAAACTTCCCGTTTAAGTTTTAACCTCTTACCCCTTGTCCTGTCAGTACAGTCCCTACTGAAGAGTCCCTCCCCAGCATCCTTATAGGCCCCCTTCAGATACTGGAAGACTGCTCTGAGGTCTCCACGCAGCCTTCTCTTCTCCAGGCTGAATAGCCTCAATTTTCTCAGGATGTCTTCACACGAGAGGTGCTCCAGTCCCCTGATCATCCTCGTTGCCTCCTCTGGACTTGTTCCAACAGTTCCATGTCCTTTTTATGTTGAAGACACCAGAACTGCACACAATACTCCAAGTGGTCCACCTATCAAATTGATGTCTCTCCAACTTAGAGAGAAGGATGTCATGTGGGACAGTGTCAAATGCTTTGCACAAGTCCAGGTAGATGACATCAATTGCTCTGCCCCTGTCCATCAGTTCCATAGCCCCATAATAGGAAGCCACCAGATTGGTGAGGCAGGATTTCCCCTTAGTGAAGCCATGCTGGCTGTCACCAACCACCTTGTTGATTTTTATGTGCTTTAGCATGCCTTCCAGGAAAATCCGCTCCAAGATTTTGCCAGGCACAGAGGTGAGACTGACTGCTCTGTAATTCCTCGGCTCATCCATTTTCCCCTTCTTGAAAATGGGGGTTATATTTCCCTTTTCCCAGTCATCAGAAACTTCACCTGACTGCCATGATTTTTCAAATGTGATGGACAGTGGCTTAGCAACTTCATTTGCCAGCTCCTTCAGGACCCGCGGATGGATTTCGTCAGGTCCCATGGACTTGTGTATGTTCAGGTTCTTAAGATGGTCTTGAACCAGATCCTCTCCTACGGTAGGCCCAAGGTCTTCATTCTGACAGTCCCTGCATCTGCCTTCCAAGACTTGGGTGGTGTGGTCATAGCAGTTGCCAGTGAAGACTGAGGCAAAGAAGTCATTAAGAACCTCAGCCTTCTCCAAATCTAGGGTAGTCAGTTCTCCCGATAGCTTCCGGAGGGGGCCCATATTGTCCCTAGTCTCCCCAGCATCCTTAAAGGCCCCCTTCAGATACTGGAAGGCTGCTATTAGGTCTCCATGCAGCCTTCTCTTCTCCAGGCTGAACAGCCCCAACTTTCTCAGCCTATCTTCATACAGGAGGTGCTCCAATCCCCTGATCATCCTCATGGCCTCCTCTGGACTTATTCCACCAGTTCCATGTCCTTTTTATGTTGAGGACACCAGAACTGCACACAATACTCCAAGTGAGGTCTCACGAGAGCAGAGTAGAGGGGCAGGATCACCTCCCTTAACCTGCTGGTCACACTCCTTTTGATGCAGCCCAGGATACGGTTGGCTTTCTGGGCTGCAAGCTCACACTGAAGCTGGCTCATGTTCAGTTTCCCATCAACCAACACCCCCAAGTCCTTCTCCTCAGGGCTGCTCTGAATCACTTCTCCGTTTAATCTGTGGCTGTGCCTGAAGTTTTTTAGCTGTAGTTCAGTGTATTAGAAAACTGAACTGAAGAGTTTCTGTGCTTGGAGTTGGTTTGAAATCTGAAAGGTTCATACCTATGGAGATAGTGTCTACATATAAGCGATTGCTCTTATGATCATTGCTTTGTTTCCTAAGGTGAGGGAATAGAACGGGTCTATAGAACTAGGTACGCTTTCACTCTAAACCTTTGTATGGTATATATAAACCTATTGGGTATACTATTTCCACTTCTGCACTGTCACGTTATACAAGTGCAGTAGATTACCATCTAGAGGCATATAATAGACTGCCTAACTCCTAAATAAAACTTAGCTCCTACCTTAAATTTAAAAGCTTTCCTCGTCTTAGATAATTTATTTAAGGTGCTTTTGGAATTTTTAATTTTTTAATTTCTAGCACAAAGTGTTTTGGCAGTCACTTCCCAGTTTGAGAAAGCAAGCTTCAATTAAGGCTTTTCCTTAGGCAAACTTTAAATGTGATGGGAGGAGTAGGAAGACTCACCCACTGAGTCAGTTGTTTACCACAGTTTCATTTTATTTGAGCACACTTATGCTGACTCCTTATACACCTTTGTAATGATGGAGTTACTTTATTCCTATTTTTCCTTCAGGGGAATAGTATCAAATGTGCTTAAGTTTTAGGCAGAAAACTGGCAAAAGTTTATGCAAGTAATATTCCTTCCAACAGAAAATGAATTAAAATGAATTGGACCACATTGGGTTTAATATCTTTGGCTGGCATCTTCAAACAAGTGTTTGAAATAGTTACATGTTGAGCACCTGCCTTTCCTCAGGAGTCCTGACGATCCCAGCCTTTAGCATAGTCATTTAGATCCTGACATATCTTGGCTACTGGACAGTTTGTTGGGGTTTTTTTCTGATTGTTTTTTAATTTTTAATCCATTATTTGCAGCTAATCTCCAGCATAGAACTTGCATTAGCTCTTGGAGCTGCCTCCTTGTTTGCCTTTGCATATAGACATCTTGCTTCTGGAATTGCGGGTGAGTGAAGCAAGTTTCAAAAGTAGAACTGTAGAAAGCAGCCATTGGTGGCGGATGGGTTTTAACTTTGCTAGAAATATATCTTTGTTTTGTCTTGGTCTAGCTAGCAGACTTGTCAGTGAAAGGCATTTAGGTTATTAGCAATTGGTTTATGGTGAGAATGAATGAGAGAAGAATTGGCATTTAAATTTCCATTTGTTATTTGTTGTGCAGTTTCTTAGGTACAGAAACTTCTGTTGCTTTAACAACTGTCTCAACAGACAGCTATTGGAAATAATCACCATGTACCTGAGTTTGTAGGCATTTGCAATATGACTTGAAATGAGCAGAATGTACTCATAGGTCTGGTATAACTTTAATACCGAGATGGGAAATACTGTGCTTATACTGAGAATGGAACCTGTACTGGTGAACGTCGTTCTTGCTGTTTTCAGTAGCTTGCTATTACATATTTTTCTTCAAGGATGTTACATTACAAAAGGTTAGTGGGGAGCTACATTTCCAAAGCTGTGTGTTTCTACATGCACGTGCTAAAGCTGGCTCTTGAAATTTTGCTGGAGTACTACATGATGTTTATACTTGCACAAGTACCAAAGTATTAAGGATCAGTTTGTACTGACTATGTCCAGTCTGGATTCAGTACAATACTGAAACAGTTGAATATAAGCATTACAGGTAAGATATTAAACTTCTCATTTTCAAGTACTTTGAAACTGTAGATTGGGAATAAAACCCAGGATTTGTGTCCTAGTCTAGTTGAAGGGTTTACTCAGGATCAGTGTTGTGTTTTCAGACAGTGGCTTTCACAATGGCAGTGAAACGTGCATGTCTGCCAGTGAATATGGAAATAGTTACCTCCTGCAGCAGCAGCTTGGCATCTTCAGAGCCTGTAATTGATTTTCTTTTCTACGGAAAGTTGTATGGTGCTAGTAACTGATATTCAAGTAAAACAATTGTGGAATTTGATCTTCTGATCAAATATTCAGAAGTACCTCATTCAAAAATAACATTTCTCAATGTTAAATGTGCAAACAAGGCAGAAGAAACAGTATTAAATATCCAGTAGTTTTGTGATGGAGTTTTTTTGGGTTTTGTTTTGGGTTTTCTGTTGTTATTCATTACATCCAGTTGCAGTGTACCTTTGTCAGAAATTTGTATGCGGCACTTTTCCTTACTTTCATAGTTTAGTTATGGAAAACAGAAGTCAAAGTCTGAAGTGAATATTAGTTATTCTGTGGCATGTGATCACATATTGACTTATCACATACCAATATATAGATTACATTAAAATATTGTGCTATAGCATCATTTCTTTTTCTTGGCAAATGACCTGAATAAAACAAATTAAGTTGGACAGAAAGGTATCTTTTCCTTGGAACTGTATGCTATAAACAGAAATTGTAGCTGTCCATCAAATGCAGTCTTAGTGTCATGTCATGAAGGTATTTCTTGATCTTAAAATCTTCATGACGATCTCATTTCTTGGCATACTGCATGCTCAAGTGAGGACAGGGGCTACAGTTGCCATGAAAGAACAAGTTAAATTTGGAAGCAAACAAGGCAAGCCTTATCTGAGTAATGCTCTGCTTAGCTTTTTCAGATGCAGCCGGTTTTAGAGGAAGGAATCTATGTAAAACATGAGGGGACATACAGAAGTTAAATTTATAGTAGTGAAAATGCATTGTGGTGTTGCTCCACTGTGTGCTGTACTAAGGGATATCTTCCCTGTTATTAACAATGTAGTTTAATTTATGCCTTGAGCTGATGTTCAAGTTAGTTTCTGGGCCTCTAACGCCAGAAACATTAAAGAAATTGAACTATTCATAAATAGGTTTTATACTTCCACCTATACCTTCCTTAGGGTTTGGGCACAGACCAGTGCCCAAGCTGTGACTCCTTAATGACAGTGTTTCTGTCTTGCATTGGAGGGGCAGTGTGGCTCCCTGCCCTGCTGCAGGCCTGGGAGGTGTTGCCCCTGGCTGCCCTCCTCTGCTGCGCTGTGCCTGGGGGTTCTCACAATGCTGCTGCTGCTTCCGCCATCAGGATTGAGATGCATTTGCTAAGGGTTAAAGCAATCTTCTCTGAATGGTTCCCTCTTTTGCCATAGTTTCACAGTGCATTTATTAATGCTGCTGTGGCTGGACATTCTCTGTAAGTTAAACCCACAACCTTTCAAGCGTTTGAGATGTAAAGAATCAATGTGAATTAGGGAACCATCCTATAAAGATCCTGTTTGTTATTTTTTATTCAGTATCTTTTCAGAAATAAATGGAAATGTGATGTTTCACTATTGTGCTTTCCAAATATTTCTACAGCTCTATCCCTTCACCTTTGTAGGGTGCTCATTGTGCAGTTGTTAATTTAAGCAGCTCCTCACAAGAGCAGGAGTTAGCCTCTTCATGTCTCATCAGAGACTGACTTAGACAAATTGTAATGCTGCGAATTCACAGTTTATAAGTTGCACTCCTTCTCAAAATCAGGCCTGGAAGGAGCCTTTCTGCCCAGTAGCTGTGGTAAAACAAGTACAGTAAATGTTCAGGGGACTGGTGTGATTTAGGACTCTTTAATACAGATTTGAGTTGAAGATGCCTTTTATCTTGCCCAGTGATACAGTATTGAGTTATCTGACTGTCCTTTGGGGGGAAAAAAAAAGACTGCCTTGAGTGTGACTCATTTGATTCTTTCAACTTGCTCACTTACTGCTCAAGCCTTGAGCAATCCCCTGCCGCTTTTATATGTACCAGCTCACTATCAGTTATCCCTTGACATTCTTTCACTATTAATTGCCAGTAGATAAGATCAGATATTCATCTCACAGTGGTTATACATTGGGCCTGAGCCATATAACTGTTCAAGTTAACATAGTCAACTGGCAAATTCCTTTTGTGTGTGTGAAGAAATCTATCAAAAGCTTAAAAGAAAAATGGAACTAAACAAAAAAATCCCTTTTGAGTAATTTATCTGTAATGACATCACTCCTGCCTACACTACAGTAAATAAGTATCTTCCATCTTAGTGAAGCAGCTGGGACTTTAAATAGAAAGCCACAGAAACAATGAAGAATTGCATACAAACTGCATGAGGTTGACAAGGCATTCAATCCATACAGCCTGCTTGAAATGCAAAATTACTCTTGCCATTTGGCATCTGTACTATATATCTAAGACTAGTTTTTAATTCTGTGAGGAGTCAGTCTTTGCTTGGATATAAAATCTTCTCATCCATACAGGGTTCATCTGCAACCTATTATGTTTGAACTGATTTCCTTGAATATCTCTTCAGTTCTAAGTGTCTCCAAACGTAGTGATCAAGTCTGCTTACTCCAGGTTCATATTCTGCCTTAACATTTGTGACTAAGTTAAACTAAAACCAGGAAAGGTAGTTTATTAATACTTGACAGAGCACCAGAGTTTCTCAAGGTTTCATTAATGATGGGTTCAACCAGGGGGCATCAGTTTTATGGAACTGCAATTTTCAGTAATGCAAGCTTGACTTTATATAGCTGCCCACTCTATAAGTCACTTCTGTTTGTACAGTTTCTTTCATAGCAGGCCTCTCTGCCTTCCCCAGTTCATGTTCTTCATTAGCTACTTGATGCACCAGAACACAGTATTGGAAATGGGCAAGTTTGCTTGTTACAAGTTTGCTATGGCAGGTAATGAAGGCTATCAATTTATGTTATAAATGAATACATGTCATGGCATATATACAAGTTTTCTGAAGTTGCTAATATCAAATCAATCTTGGGATCTGTTGGAGCTGTTGACTGTACTTTGATCCGGGAAAGAATCAAAGCAATCAATCTTGGGCATGCTGGGAATGACAAGTTTAATAAAATGACAGGTACATGCAAAAAATACTGAGCCAAGTTTTGGTTTTATCACTTCGCAAGTTACTTGTGATGGATTAACCCTTCACACAGGGCATGATTTACTACTTAGCTTATGTATTCATAGGATATGAAAAGGAAGGACTTATTGTCTTTTTGAGTGAAGGAACGTAGAATCTGAGAGTTCTTGTAACTGTACTTGGCACAAGTTCACCATGGCATCCAGAAGTACATGAAGAAAGCAGTTCAAGTAATTTTGCTCCAAGTCTTGATACTGTTTCAGTAGTGTTGATGCTAGACAAACCTTCATTTTCTTCAGCAACTGGTAGGAGCAAGAAGCTATACACTAACCTCTGGCCCAGAGCATCAGAATAGGAAAGAAATCAGAAATAACATGGGATCAAGTTGCTCATGAAGTCCATAGGTTGCTTGTGGTTTTTGACTGGGTAAATATTGCTTAGCAACTGAGGAATATTTGGCTGTAGTTGCTGAGTATTCTTGTATGTTATTCAGTGAAGGTATGTTGTCAGGCAAGGAGGTCATGAAACTGAGTTTGTCTACATCTTCTCTTGCCTGCTGTTGCACAGTAGGTTAGCCTGCACTGAGCCTTGTGTTGCTGCTACTTGAAAGGAGCCTAGTGAAAGATGGTTTTCAAATATCAGCTACATGAATAGTCTCATTGGACACACTCCAGGCATTGCTGTTGGCTCCTGTTAGACACACGATCTAGGGTTAGATATCCTTCAGTTTGACATAGCTGTAAGCTCTTGCCAGGCACGAGTGAGGCACCTTAAGTTTAAACTCTAAATTGTTCTTAAGCTGCCAACAAAACCTGAGCTAAATCACACTGCAGTATTAGAGCTGAGTGAAGAAGAAAGTGGTATTGTTAATAGATTGAGTATGGTAGGCAACATTGGGGGATAAATCAACCCCCAAAGGTTTAATTTTAGCTTTCCAAGTTTTAAAAAGCCTGAAAGCTTTCTTTACAGAGTGACACAAGTGAGGCTGTTATTGGAGTGGAATCAGGAAATGCTGTCAAGTTTTTCTGCTGGCCTCACAGATTCGGGCATCTAGGTATTTCTTGTGCAACAGGAACCCATGAGCAGCCCTTGACGTTATTTTTAGAGCTGCTGTACAGTGACGTATTGCCTATATGAAATTCAGGAACACTGAGCCATTTTTGTCAACTTATTGCACTCAAATGGCTTGGAAAGTTAAATGAGGTATTTTAGGAGTGGTTGCCTGTGGCTACTGGCCACTGGCTTCTTTTATGGCACAACCACCAGTTGGTATCTTCTATTTGTGAGACAGATGTGAAAAGATACATGGGATGACCTTGAAGGCAGAATGAGAACTAAGCCTGTAGGTTCAGCAAAGTTCTTGTCAAGATAGGTTGTTTCTAATCGTTAAGCTCTTCAAACTTAGGCAGTTCTATGGTCCATGTCATGTGTGGCCATGTTAATCCATGGACCATATCTGTTCATATAATGAATAAGTTGCTGCAGTATTAGGGAGTAATACTTCAGTAGCATTTAATATGTATATTCATTCATATACTTGTGAGGCCTTGAGCAAGTCATTTAATTTGTTTTTCTCCTGTAACTAGGATGAAACTGGTTTTCCCAAAGTTGTCAGTGTCTTCTGAAGACATAGTCAGACATTAGTGTGTTTCTTTTTAGGCTGTCGAACTTGGCTATCTTCAGCAAAAGGACAAGAGCCAGTGAGTTGTTTGGCATAAAGACCTGATCCACCTAAGCAATGCTAGCTAAATTCCCATCTCTGTTCAACAACCTCAAAGGTTAAGTAGCAATTGCTTCCTAAAGACAACACCTCAGAGAGTTTAGTCACAGTAGGCTGGTTATTGCTGCCTTTGTGCATCTGATAATTGTCCATAAACCAAGGGGGAGCAGAGGGTGTATCCTAGATAATTCCTGAGAATATTCTGCTGTAAGTGATGCCTGAGACATGTTTGACCGTTGCGTATCATGGGGAATATGAGGAAAAGGTGTTAAATCTGTAGATGTATTGGAAACAAAAATATAACTGGGAAAATATTGTGTTTTGCATTACCCTGTGATGTAATTTCTCCTTGATCCCATGAATTGTTGTCATTTCCAAGTAGAATGTAATTAGAAAGCATGTGGACCTCCATGTGGTGTAATTGAAAAATATGTTTAAAAAAATAAATCACTAGCAGCTAGCTTGGTTAGCTGTTGCTTTGAAACTCCCTAATTGGATTAGTAGCAGATGGTGCCATTTCTATTGTCTTGCCTCACAGCAGCCCTTTCTGAAAAAGGAAGAAAAAAGTATTCTTTATTCCTTATTAGAGAACTGTTTCATCTGTTGTGTGTTGTCTTTAGTAATCTGCCTCATAGATATTGCCAAATAGTGGTAGATGGGATAATTTCACTGATTCATAGTCTTTTTTAGAGAATGTGCATTGCAACTTGTTTCCAATGACAAGCCAAACTATGACCTTGCTGTATCTTTCCCTGTGGTAAGTAAGAGGCATCACTGAGAAATTATGCTTTTCCAATATGCATTTGTGCTGATGATACTTTGACTTATTTCTCTACAAGTTGAAATGTAGTATTAATTTCCTCTGGATTTGGTGAGAACGTCACAATGTGTTTTCTATAAATTATCCTACTTTTTTTTGCATGTATCTACTTCACTAGCAGGTGAAAGTACTCTTTCCTTCGGAGCATAAGCTGTGTGACGCAGTCAGTAAACAGCTTAAGCAATTTCTGTTCTCATCTCTGTGGAGGTAAAAGTGCTGTTGGTAGCTACTACCTAGTTGGTGAATCTCCCTGAACACTATCTAACTAATCTGTTGTTTGGGTACAAAGAATTAATCCTACCAAATGGAGAATAATTTTGCAACAAGACTTGGGATGTATCCTCAGGTGAAGAACAGCTCAGTTTTAGTATGATGGGAGCAAACAAACAAAAACTTGGTCCTAAAGTAGTTAACTCTTTAAAGGGTGTGTGAATGCACTATTTACTGGTCAACTTCTACTTACTTTGCCCTATGAGGCTGGATTTATTTTCTTTTTTTACTGTATTTTTAAGTGTGTATTAAGTCCATCGTTACTATAAACATCTAGGCTGCAAGATTCTTGTTAGAGACAGATGAGTTTACCTTGTTTACCCAAATTTAACTTGGGAGGAAAGCTGTCCCACCCTTGAATAAACTTGTGTTGTAGAATGTCACACTTCCAAAAATCTTCATGGATGTTTCCCCAGTGAGGCAGGAGACTACTAGATAGGAGAATACTAGATAATCTAGAACTGTCAACCTAAATTTTCAACGTGTCAAGGTCTCTAACATAAAAATTTCTAGCTGAGTGGTAGTGTGCACAGATGGAACTTTTGGAGTCATGACAGCATTTAGCAATTCATTAGCTGTCTTCTTGAAGCTGTAGCAGGATTTACACTCTTTTTTTGCTTCTACTAACATTGATGCACATGCAGTGTGCCATTACTACACTGAAACGGTTGTGGTAACTCTTCTTGCCAGTTGAACAGGATCTTGGAAAACAGATGCAGCTTTTAGACTGTTCTGCTATACTATTGCTTCCTAATTTGGGGAAATTTTTATCATGCCTGTTCCCAGAAGGTAATAATTTAAGCCTTTTATGGTGAGCATTTGACCCGTTTGATTATATTTGCTCACCAAATTAGCCAGCAAAACTGTTAATAATGCAAATACTTGCACACATTTATATTTCTCGAATGTAGCCACTGATGGCAATTGCCCAATGGATGGTATTGAGTATTATATGCTTAATCAGATGACATAGAACCTAGTGCAGTGATTGAGTTTTCTGTAATGGAGAGACAAGATCCTAAAATCAACCATTTTGTTTTCGTATCACACTGATGTGTCTTGCAATTAAAAAGGCAACACTTTGAATTGTATTTGGTTACTGAAGCAATAAGAACATCCAAGATAAAGCTGGAGAGGAAGAGATGTAGTAAAGTTAACCCTAATAGAATCATATCAAGCAGCTTGTGTTAATGAATAAAAACTTTAGGCTTATCTCTGTGTCTGGGAACAGCTTCAAAATGTAATGATTCCTTTAATGGCTCTCCTGTGGACCCTGAACCATAGAGTCCCAATGTTGGTGATTGAATAGTAATCATTACCTTTAGGCTGGCTTTTACTGCAGAAATACACTGTTGACTCTTCTGGTTTGCCTTCTACAGTGAAGATCTTGCAGCAGGAGGTATACGTGCTCATAAACTTTCATACCTCCTATGGAATGATGGGCCTCATCTATACAGCCCGAATGCTCTTGGCTAGAAGTTGGTTAGCAACAATGCCAAACATGGGACAAAATAGTGTTAAGAATGGTCAAGCTGAGGTAATGAAATGGCACACGAATTTACCTATACAAAGCAGCCAGGCTTCAAACACGGAACCCATAGATTTAGAACTTGGATTAAAAAGTTATTTACATTGCTGCACCTTTGTGAGGTTTTTGTTTGGAATTGAGAGTTATCTTAGTTTTATGGTGTCATCTGCTTAGTTCTGAGGGATATAGTTCTATTTCTGTCATGGGGTAGCTGTAGTAGCGAGCTAATTGCTGAAGCATGTGTTTGTAGAAATCAGGCTTGAAACCTATTATGAGGTTTTTATGCCTTGGTTAAGCATGTCTGGTTTTAGATTTCAAGGTATGTGGGGAGCTTTCTACAGTAATACTGCTTGAAGCTACAGAACAGGCTGTGTCTATATTGAATCCATATTGTAGATACTGATGGTTTGCAATGTTTCCTGTTGTAATGGGTTAAGTAAGCAAACTAAAAGGAAATCTGGAACTTGTGTTGAATTTGTCTGAATATACTGGAGTTGCTTCGTGTGTTTATTCTAGAGGAATGCAAAGAAGGGCCTGTGTAAAACCCAAAAGTGTTCTAGGAAGTGTTAAAGCATGAGTGGCCTCCAGTTGTGCTTGTATAACCCTACCTAGCAAAGCTTCTGTACAGTGACACCCAATTGAGTGACTTGTTGCAGTCCTCAGGAATCTACTCCTAGCAACAGAAATAAACTGCAAATGTACAGAACATACACAGACTTTCTTTCAGGAGCTGGGAAGCACTTGTCAAAAGAAGAAAGAGAAAAGCTGCCTCTTCTAGATAGATCCAAGGAATGGGTTGTAGGAGGAAGGGATGTGAGCATCACAGGAAGCAAAGATATGAATGGAAGGGAGGAAAGGGCAGGCTCATAGCATAGGCAATACGCGTATGCCCCCTAGTTCATGAGGCAGGGTTTGGGACTTGAGCAGTTGTCCATGCAGGTTGAAAAGAAATTTGGGAATTATAAACAGAAGGGAAAAAGGGGTGTTTTTATCATGCTTGATTTTGCTCTGGTATTTTGTGGTTTTGATTCTGATATTTTTTGTAATGATAATACGATTGGAATTTTAAATCTGGCACTGCACATTTACTTTTGGAACTGTTACTGTTACAAAAGCAAACCTCTTCTCCAGCCTGATTCTTTAACTGAAGCTGTATATTTCAGTAAGTTGTTAAACTTGGTTCATCAAGAACTACTCAAAATCAGGGCCTTTGGGGTACTAACAGGCTTTAATGGTCCCTCATGTGGGATACACACAATCCCAGCTATATGTATTCATGAGCCTCATCTAAGCTCAGCCTGAGGCCTCAATTTCTTCCTAAGTTTTATCATAGGATGTCTGTCTCTGGCCCTGCCTCCTGGAGGGACCTCAGCCCTATCCTGTAGGTTGTCCCCTGCATGGACCCCCAGCCATATATTGTAGCCTTATCACCAGCCTCATCTTTGGTCCTGTCTCCTTTTACTTTTGCCTGGGCTCCCTGGGTGGACCCTGGCTCCACGTCATATTTTAAGCATCACAGATTCTGCTGCATTATTTTTGATGGTCAGACTTGATCCCTGTATGTTGGGGGTATTTTATAGGAGTGGCAGGAAAATGTGAAAAGTTACTGTTCATCAAATTTACTGTTCCAGAAGTTCACAAACTTGTGTTCATGTGATATATGGTCTGTAATTCCTGGTACATGGAGGAACTGCTTTAGCTGCAACATGTGCAAAGTGGCCTTTTGATTTCATTAAAGGGTTAAGAAGTGGTGCCAAAGCCTGCTGAACACAATGCATAGCTAGTCACTAGGACTGTAGAGTAGCCCAAAACCCCTGTGAGCATTGCTGGTAATGTGTGACTAAGTTGAAGTAAACATCTCAGTATTTCAAGTTTGTAAGCAGCTGTGTGCACTGCTGTAAATATGTGTGTTCTTGGATCTGCAGTATTAATTCCTGCTGGATGAGTGTTAGCCACTGCAGTAGGAAAAATAAAGTTAAGTGTAACAGTGCTATAAGTTTCTTAGGTCTTGATGCCACCAAAGCCTTAGCATGTACAGTTTTTTGTCTAAGTACTGGTGCTGGCATTTTATTTGACTCTGGCAGTAAACTAGAAGAATAATGTTAAACCTACATGAAGGTGAATGGCTTGCCAGGCTATCTGTTGGACCTTAGCTATGGATATTTAGCCTCAGCTGCTTCCTTTTATTACTAGAATAAAACTTCCAAATGTTGATTTTTCTTCTTTATTGCTGGATTAAAACATAACTTCTGAGAGCTCCAAAGAATCCTCAGTTCTTTACAGCAGCTGGCATGGAGCTCATCCTTAATTTCCCCAGATCGTGCCATTGACTCTGCTTTCTGTGGCTATGGCTGTACTGGTTGAGGACCAGCACAATATCCTGGACTAGAGTAAATCTGGGTAAATGAAAAGACCATTACCCAGACCGGCCCTAGTACTGCTATAAAGGGGTAGCCAAATAGTGCACCATGTGGCCTTAAGTTATTATTTCTGCATAGCTCTTCCTGTGCCTTGTAGATGTACAGTTCATGTGAATTTTCATTCTAGAATCATTAAACATGTTTTCTAAGGATACAGTAATCCTGATGTTTACCCAAGAGGACTATCAGTCTGTTCTTGACAGTTCACAACATCATCTGCACTATCCTTTAAGTCTGATACAGATCTGATATAGATGTTAAAGGGTTGAAGTCTTTTCACTTAGGAGCTTTCAGTTATTTGAGTCCTTAATGGGGTGATGTTTTTTTTTGTTGTTGTTGGTTTTTTTGTTTGTTTGTTTTGTTTTGTTGTTTTTTTTTTTTGTTCAAGTTATCCAAACTATAAGAGCTGAAAGGTGAATCATAGACCAACTGCAACTTCTAAGACAGGTAAAGATATGGATATGTGCCTGGATGGAAAATTCTGCTGTAAGCTTATCTTCTGCCTTCTCTTCTATGAAATGCTGCCAGTAACTTAAACAATGAAAGCTTTCCTTCCAGCAGTGAAGTCATAATACTCTCCTCCAGTAAGAATTACCTCTTCCAGGTTCTGAAAGCAATACTCTATAGTATGCTATTAAGTTACTGAAAAGCTGGCATTGCAAAGCCAAGCTGTAATAACTGATCAAGCAGTTTACCGCATTTTGAACCAAATAAAATTTTCATGTCAGCTGTTTCTGTAGCTGACTCCTTTACAAGGGCATGTGATTGAGGAGAAGGGGTTAGAGTAGAAAAATGTGAAGGCAATATCACTATTACCCAACTTGCTTATCACTGTTCATCTGCTATGTTTGTATGGGTTACCAAATAAGCAATATGAATGCAATGTAAGTAGATGTATTTTAAAGCAAAACCAAAGTAATCTGTGGTGTTGCACCAATAAATATCCATACGCTTGCCCTGCATTCTGTGCTTCTGTGTTAATTTTCACAGCTGGGTCTCTTCATTGAAGTGAAATTCGGGCAAAATGGCATAAGAACTGTGCTGCTGTTGGATTTAACAAGTGTTATTTGCCAGTTCCCCAATTCAGAACGTTGGAGCACCTGTACATATTGAAAGGAGATGTTCAGCAGTTCTGGCCAGTTCTGCTTTTCTTCTTTCCAGGGTGTATCCTTGCTTCCTGATTATTTTTTTTTTTATACAATCAACTCCATAGGAATGGAATAATTCTTGTGTAGTGGGTGAAAGCCATATCTGAAGATAACAGGGTCTCATGTGCATCTGAATCTCTCTTTTGAGGCAAGGCCTGATGGCAAAACTTGTGCTTTTGAGGCTTTATCTTGCTTAATCAAAATCAGGCAAGATCAGCATCTTTTGTTCCGTGCCAGAGCTGCACTGACTGGCAGATGTCTTGTGATCCTCTGGGGGCCTGGGTGGGTTTTTTACTGTGTTTTTGTTGTTTTGTTTTCTTTCACAGACTCTCTTTAATCATGGCAAATGTGACTGGGGTCTCAAACATGCAATACAGAAGTGTTCCAACGCATATGAATTCTTCAGATCTTATCCATCTTATGAAAATGCAATTAATTCTGCCAACTCCCCACTTTTCTCCTTCCTTCAGGTTTTCTTTACTGTTAGTGGGGGGTCCAAAGCCTTTGTGTGTCTATGGAATGATCCTTTCATCAAAGTTTGTAGGTACTAGTTATGTTTCATGAGACTGAAACCTTGACTGTATGCAAAATGAATGCTGTACTTACTGGGCAGGACAGAGGTGGTAAGGAGCAGTGTAGAGCCTGGAGAGGCAGCCTAGAGATAGTAGGGTGATGAAAACATGCTAAAAATAACAAGGTTGTACAAGAGAATGTGTGAGTTGTATTAACATCATAACAGATGATGGACTCTCTGCTACTTTACATAGTTGTAACACATCCAGTTCAGTCTTGCGATGACTGAATGAATTCTGTAAGTAAGAAGTTAATATAAGTGAAAAGTGTTTGCTACTGTTAAGACATTCAGTTACAGTTGTCATGTTAAAAGTTGGTAGTTCGAACACTGTAAGAATATATTGTAAGAAACAGCAGATTACTCAGAAATGGGGGGAGGAATGAGGACACACTTTCCGCTGCGTATGATCAAACAGGGATTGTTGGTATAATAACATATAGAACCATTATGATTATTTCTCGTTCCACTATTCTTAAATTTCCTTGCAAATCAAAAGGAAAACTTTGTTCTTATGTTTAGGACTGATGAGAGAAGTGCCAATGCTTGTGGAGCTTAAGCAAATTCTGTTGACATTCTTTTAAAGATGTGATGGCATTACCAAGGTCCTCTATTTCTTTCAACTTGACATGTCTCATTCCCTCTGTAGTCCTGCAGTTATCCTTGGTTTATTTGTATTGATAAAACTTGTGGTGGGAAGAAGCTAACTTTTAGCTTGAAAAAGGATGGAAGTGCTAAAACTGGTTGGTTTGAATGCCTAGCTTCCATTCAGAATCTCTTCAGCTCCACACTACATTTCCCCTGCTCTTCATATCTGTGCCTTGCAGGCAGGATGACCCATTGCCACAGAAGCTTCTTACAGGTTTTAAAGCAGAATAAACTGAAGCCTCAGCAGCAAGGTTGAAGGCTACTGCCTACAAGAAGTTAAGGGCAAAGAAGGAAGAGGCATATAAATCCTACATCACATGGTTATAAACTATCCGTAGCTTAACTTTGTCTTAAAATTATGGGCAGCTTTTGACCATTCCAACCATTTTCTTTTAAGACTGTTTTGAAGCCAGACGTGGGATTCATAGGTTTATGAAATGTAGCTGTATGATTTGCTGGTCATCTGCAATCTCAGTAAAATCACTCATTGCATAAAGACAAAGGACTGGATTTCATTTAAACTCAGTTTTGTGGCTAGTTGCTTCATGAGGTTTGTTTTACATTAGCCTTCCTTCAGCTGCATTGGTGAGTTTCTGAGCTTGCTCTGGTATTTCAAAGGGTTTGTTGGTTTTGTTTGTTTGTTTGTTTGTTTTCCCTAATGCGCACTAATTCCTCTGCATTGGATATATGTACAAAATGAGTTTTGTGGTTTAAATACTGCTAACTGAGTCATGACAAAACCTTGGCTTATATCAGAGGGATTGCAGTCTTCTTGCAGCATGTCTGTACTGCCGTCTCGGCAGTGAGGAGCAGGGCGAGGCAGTGCCTCTGTGCGCTGGGTCTTCTGTATCAGCCAAATGATTCAAACTAAATTACTTTGTTACAATTAGCAGGGTTACTTTGATCTGAAACTCAGCCTTATTTTAAGTGGTCACATTCCTAAATGAAGCTACCTTCTCCAGACATTTTGTTAAACATAAACTGATGCATCATCTTCATCCCTTGTCTTAAAGAGGTAACTTTCTCCTTTCAGTTACAAGTCTCAATCATGGGTGCTGTGGAGCAGTGCTTATAGCCTCTCTCCTTACATCTTGTTTATCTTGTTCATCTGCGTTTTCCTCTTATCCTAGCATGCTGGTGTGAGCACTGTTCAAATGTCATTTTGGTCTAAAACTGGAAAGTTGCTAAGAAACCTTTGGAAACATTAATGTTGTTCATCTGCAGCTTCTGAAGGTAGAGCTGCCTCATAAATAACCTTGAAGTTGGCTGACTGAAATCTAATCGATACATAAAGATGGTGTGAGTGATGTGCTGGGGTTTCTCTTCAAAATCTCTTGTCCTTTAAGGATAGTAGCGATGATAGGAGATTGTAAGTATTAATGTTGTAGAAAGTATCAATAGTGTGCAAACTGTTTATGCTGCAAGGTAAAACGGTCACATACAAATTTCCTACTTCTCCATAGCTATTTGATATGCACTGGCTGGTAGTTCACAGTGAATGCCTCTGGAATGATAGGTCATGTAGGCAAATATGCTTGGGGGCAGTTCCTACCTGCTTGCGTATATGTTAACCTTGTGTGACAATACTGACTTCATAATGGGCATCAGTTTATTGTACATTGCATTCCTAAAGAAATATGTCTTCCAAAACAATCTAGGTGATGTAAAGCATGTCATCTTTAGTGTGAAGGACTTGGATAAAATCCTGTATATTGCCGACAAGGCATGGACTGTCTCAGATCAGATCTGCAAGAAAATGTTTTTGACAGTGAGCCTTTATCAAAGATGTTTTTGCTAAATACCAGTTAAATTGGTCAATAGAGAGTACTTAATATACTGTATTACATTTCAATTTTGAATGTCAAGTACTAAGCTATGTTTATGCTAGTGAACATCTGCAAATATGTATCTAGAAAATAATCATGGAAGCTAATGCCCACATTAAGTGGGCTCTGTGGATCAATGCCATTTAATAGACCAAAGTCCATCTGTTGAACTGCCATATGTTTTACTTCCCAGTTCATAGGCAACCTTGAGACAGCTAATAGCTAAATTGCATTAGTTCTACTCTTCTAATAACTTAAACTTCTAACTACCTGCACTCAGCCCTATCTCCTTCCAAAAACAGAGTATTCTGCTTTAAACTGCTTGCTGATTGTTTCCAGGAGAGGAAGATTGATCTCAAATCACTTGTAAACATGATTTCATCAAGGGTTGAACTTGTCTTAAGGACAAAACAAAGCTTAGGGCGTAGTTTCATCTGCACTGCTAAGAGGGCTTTAATTCAGAGAAATGTTTTCTTTTAATCTTTCTTGCCTCAACATGTGTACCGTTCTTCCTCCCATTAATTTTTTTAACCCTGATATATACTTATATGCAATATACTGACTTGTTAATATGTTGACGTTCTGATGAAAGGAAATTGTGCATAAAACAATTTGTTTTGGCAGGAGTGTGTGCCAAAGTAGGCCCTCCCTTGATGTCAATACAAAAATAAACATAAGAGGGAGGAAAAATGCTGGAGAAACAAATACAAATAGAGATTGGACATGGCAACACTATAAGCTTGCATATAGTATCTATTAAACAAACATTAAGACTGGAAACTTAAACAAAATGAAGTTCCCCAGATACTTGAAAGCTCTTGCTAGTAAGCTTTAAAACAAAACAGAAGATATGAAACTGAAGTGATGAGGTGATTGTTTCTCTTCCCAGTTTGCTTTCTTGAAAGGCCATAGTACACGAGATCTCCTCACATTTGCAGTGGCAGCTTCCTGGATCCCATTTGGCCTATGATTATCATCTTCCTGTCTCAACCAGCCATGAAGAAGCTTTTTGCTTTGTGGAATACTCAGAGGACATACCTTTTGGCTTGCCACTACATATCCCATGAGTGTGCTTGCAAATCAGGCTTTGTAACTTGTTACCCACATAGCTTCCTGAGACTTACATAAAGTAAGAAAAAAGAAAGAGAAATATAAAGAGAAATAGCTTCCAGAAGAAGATACTGCCTTGGGTCACATCAGGCTCTCTGTGAGCAGAACAATTCCTATGCCTGCAGGAATCCTGGATCAGGAGGTTGGCAGTGAGCTGATGGCTTACTAATCCGCAGTGACCAAGGCTGACCCATAGTTTGAATTGGCTTGTCTACTTCATGCTTCTCGATTTTCAAGTATATGGAGGATTTTCCTTGGAACTGTGGAGCCTTGTTCTGGCACAGGCTATAGCAGAAAACAATGCTTCTTACAATTGCTCATCTCCAGTTACAATGCCTAAGGTCCAAGGTATCGGGGTAGCTGACCAGGTGGACTCTTAATACGAGTCTATGCTTTGAGTCATAAGTAAATGTGAATACTAGTTCCAGTTATGAAGTGATTACTAATTCCCTGTCCATTAATAGAAACTACATAAGTAACACCTGACCCATAATTTAAGCACTACCAATGCATGAATTATAGCAGTAAGTATAAAGCAGATAGTCTGTGGGATCAACAGGTTTATTTCCTTTTTTTCTGGAGTAACAATTCTTCAAGAACTAGAATGAAAACTCTTTTAGCGAACCAATGATGAAATCAGTTATCCTACTGTATTCTGGCTTTTGTGAAGGTACTGTCT
Source organism: Amazona ochrocephala (assembly GCA_039720435.1). NCBI lineage: Eukaryota > Metazoa > Chordata > Aves > Psittaciformes > Psittacidae > Amazona > Amazona ochrocephala. Next base: position 3,654,931 of record CM077889.1, on the reverse strand, counting down.
TGTATAGTGTTAGGAAATGTATTTTTTAATATAGTAAGTGGAGCTTTGAGGACTAGCAAAACTGTCCAGAAAAATTGTCATAAAATGCATGTAATAGCATTGAATTGAATGATCCAGATGTTCCAGTGACTGATTTTTACTGCAAACTGGTCAAATATTCTTCTGTTCAATAAAATCTATGACTGTCACCTTTAATTAACCCTTCAGACTCGGGCTCCTTGAATCTGTGGCTTTCGTGGAACTGCTGGGATTGAAAGACTGAGAATCATATCTCTTAGGGAAAACTGCTGGCCTTTCTTTTGGGTTAAAACTTAAATGGAAAACTACTTTATTCTGAAGATACAAAATAAAGGCAAATGAGAAGAAACTGGTTTTAGAAACAGAAAGAAAAGCTATGAAAACCGTAATGGTGTCAGTTAAGAATCACTCTTATAGAATCATAGAATCATAGAATAGTTAGGGTTGGAAAGGATCTTAAGATCATCGAGTTCCAACCCCCCTGCCATGGGCAGGGACACCTCCCACTAAACCATGTCACCCAAGGCTATATCCAACCCTGCCTTGAACATCGCCAGCGATGGAGCATTCACAACTTCCCTGGGCAACCCATTCGAGTGCCTCACCACCCTCACAGTAAAGAATTTCTTCCTCAGATCCAATCTAAACTTCCCCTGTTCAAGTTTGAACCCATTACCCCTTGTCCTCTCACTAGAGTCCCTAATGAAGAGTCCCTCCCCAGCATCCCTGTAGGCCCCCTTCAGATATTGGAAGACTGCTCTAAGGTCTCCACACAGCCTTCTCTTCTCCAGGCTGAACAGCCCCAATTTTCTCAGCCTATCTTCATACAGGAGGTGCTCCAGTCCCCTGATCATCCTTGTGGCCCTCCTCTGGGCTTGTTCCACCAGTTCCATGTCCTTTTTATGTTGAGGACACCAGAACTGCACACAATACTCCAAGTGAGGTCTCACGAGAGCAGAGTAGAGGGGCAGGATCACCTCCTTTGACCTGCTGATCATGTTTCATTTGATGCAGCCCAGGATACGGTTGGCTTTCTGGGCTGCGAGCGCACACTGAAGGCGGCTCATGTTCATTTTCTCATCGACCACCACGCCCAAGTCCTTCTCCGCAGGGCTGCTCTGAATCTCTTCTCTGCCCAAACTGGAGCTGTGCCTGGGATTGCCCCGACCCAGGTGTAGGACCTTGCACTTGTCATGGTCAAACTTCATCAGGTTGGCAGCAGCCCACCTCACAAGCGTGTCAAGGTCCCTCTGGATGGCATTCCTTCCCGCCCATGTATCAACAGAACCACACAGCTTGGTGTCATCGGCAAACTTGCTGAGGGCGCCCTCAATCCCACTGTCCATGTCACCAACAAAGATGTTGAACAAGACTGGTTCCAGCACCGATCCCTGGGGGACACCACTTGTTACTGGTCTCCAGCTGGACATTGAGCCATTATGTGAGCACTGAAATTAATCTTGCACTTGATGAAGCAGATAGGGGTAGAGATGATCCTGGGGTTTGTGACATGTGTGTAACAGTTGGACTGAGCTTGGCAGCTGCTGAGTTTTCATGGAGCAGTGTGTTGTGTTATGTTGTAGCTGGTCCAGAGTATCTGACTTGGTCAGGTAGTGGTGACAGTGCTCTAGGATGTGCTTGCTCAGCATCTGAATTTTTTGCTTCTTGCTTTATAGTTCCCCCTTCAGAGGAGAGCAGAATGTTTGCCTTTTGTTTTTGCCAATGAAAACAGTTAAAGAACATTGCTTAGCAAAACAAAGGAAAGACAAGCAATTTCACCATGATGATCTCTCTTCTCTGCAGGAGGATGGGCTGTCACTTGATGACAGAGATGTAATGAACTCTAGTTTGACAAATGAATATCCTGAAGTTGTGCCCTATAGATTGTGTATTTCAAGTGACACCAACTTTTCCCATTTTGAGCACCAAATGATTGTGTAAAAACAACAACAACAAAAAAAAAGCAACCAAAAAAACCCAACAACCACAAACCCCAAAAATTCCCAACCCCAACTGAGTCTTGACACTTGCAATCAGCACTTCCAAGACCCAAAACAAAACCGGAAGCTTGGCTTCTGTCTATACGCTGCTTGTGCAGTGATCTGACATGACTAACTTGGCTTTAGCTCCCTCAAGTTAAAGAAAAACCTTATGCAAAAAGGTCACTTAGATTTTTCAAATGCTATGAACAGTACTTTAACTTGTATTCTTACAAGCGTGGCTGTAGCAGGTTAGCCTCTTTGGATACTGTCATGGGAAGCAGCATGTGGCTGCTATGTGACCATCATCCAAGAGGTCTTGGCTCTCCTCTTGCAGGTAAGTCTTTACTAACTTATTTTTTACTAAACCCTGATCACAGATACCTAGGAGGGATTTCTGCACATCAGTGGAGTCCTGTGTTCAAAAGTAGCAGTCATTTTTCTCCTTCTTAGTAGCTGGTGCAGTGCTGTGTTTTTGACTTTCAGCCTGGGAACAGCACTGATAACACCGATGGTTTCAGTTGCTGCTCAGTAATGTTTGGTCTGACCAAGGACTTTCTGAGCCTCATGCTCTGCCAGGGAGGAGGGGAAGCCGGGAGGAAGCAGAGACAGCACACCTGACCCACACTGACCAAAGAGGTATTCCATACCACAGCACGTCATGCCCACTATATAAACTGGGGGCAGTTACCCGAAAGGGCTAGATCACTGCTCGGTTGGGCTGGGTATTGGTCGGCAGGTGGTGAGTGGTTGTGTTCTCTTCCCTTCTTACTTCCCTTATCATTATTATTATTGGTGGTAGCAGCAGTGGTTTGTGTTATACCTCAGTTACTGGACTGTTCTTATCTCAACCTGTGGGAGTTACATTCTTTTGATTCTCCTCCCCATCCCTCTGGGAACAGGGGGAGGAAGGGAAGGGAGTGAGCGAGCAGCTGCATGGTTCTGAGTTACCAGCTGGGCTTAAACCATGACAACTGGTTAGAAGAATTTCTAGATTTGACACTGTTTCTTCCCTGGGGCCAGAAATGTTGGGGGAGAGCAAGTAGAAAAGTTTTGCCTTTTGTCCTACATATCTGTTAAAAGATAGCATTTAAGCCACCACTCATTTATTCTTTTGAGAGGAACGTCTAAGATGTTATCACCTGTATTGCTTCTAGGGTAATACATGTTTAGGAAATGAAACAGGCTGTTTGGCTAACTCTAGATGCATGGCTTCTTCGGTTACTTCTCTTTGAAAGTGACTACTGGCTTAGGTGCTCTCTTACCTGGGAAATACTAATGAAATTCTTGTCTTGCTTTCCATAGTGTTTGTACAACATGCTTGGAATTAGAATAACAGGAAATTTATCAATGTAGAAAGTCCTGTGCATGTAGCAAAAAACACTCATTTGAGCTTTTTATCCTGCATGAGAGGGAAACTGTGATACTGTGGTTTTTATACACATTAATACCTACCGCACCAAAAGCTGTTAGTGTGCCTCTCTCCCTGAAGTCAACTGAATTGAAATGGGCCAGCTAGGTGACTGTAACTCCAAGAGTAGAGCCCTTAAGGGATCTGGGTGAGGGATACCTGCCTTCTGGGAGGTACTGTATCAACAGGAGAGATTTGAGATCAAAAGGAACTGCTGCAGAGGAGGGCCCCAAGAATGGATCAAGCAACCTGTAAGTGTACCTTGAGCAAAGCTTTTCAGTGTGACATTCCATCCCCATCCTCCCACCACTTCTCACTGCCAGAAATAAAAGCTTTTTTAGCTTTCTGGTTCAAGGTTTTATTAGAAGTGGTTTGGAACTATAAACAAAGATTGCCCTTTTTGATTTCTACTGTGTTGAGGGAAATACAATAGTGTGCTATAATTATCAAGAAAAGCATGGCATCAAAGATGCCAGACTCCATTATCTCCCTAGTTGGAACAATACACAGGCTCTACAGTTTTTGGCTCACTGGGTTGAAAGTGAGATGACTCATGTAAAATCTTTGCCTTAGGAGTCTTGTTCATTCTGATAATTGTAATTTAATTAACTCAAATCTCTGAAAACTAATGAAAAGCAAACAGAAAGTTGATTTACCACTGCTGTAACTGGCTCTAAGTGAATGGGAGCAAGTTTAGTCAGTGCCATTGCAAGATGAAACAAGTTGGCTTGTGCTTTCAGAGGAGGTGGTCATTTACAGTCATAATGAGAATCTATTGGTGTGATAACAGTCCAAATATTTATCTAGTGATGGTAACCAAAGAAATACACCTGTTTAAGCATCTTCTTTCATTTCCTTATCTATGTGTATCTCATGGCTATAATGGGGCTTTTACAGCATTTAAAGTTGCCCTAAATTCTGTCAACAACCAACTGGGCAGACATACCAGCTACAGCTGAATAGTTATTCCTACAACTGGAGTCTTCAATGTGCTGGCTGTTGACTTACTCAATTCCCAGGAATTTTCAGTTTCTGATGAAGCTAATAGGGGTAGGAGGAGGTGTGAGGGTTTGGATGTGGAAGAATGCTTGTATGACTGAAGTCACCAAATTAAATGCCAGTTAGATAGAGGTTTTTAGTTTCGTTTGGAAAGCTGTTGTGTTGAAAGCGTTTGCTGTACTATACTTGTACGCCTCCAAAGGTAGCTTTCAACTATGAAAAGAAAAAGCCATGAATTTTGTACCTTAGGTTTGATAGGTTGATGTAAAACACTCCAGACTCATTGTCTGGAGAACCGAAGTACATGCTTTTCCATAAGTATCAAGCATAATCAAATCTAGACAGATGATGTCACAGATAGTAGCTGGATAACTGAAATAATCATACTGGCTCCAGCAGCTGCTTTTTTGCCTGAGAACTGGCTGTTGAGTGATCTTACTGTGATATGTTCTTTTAAACCCCACACCTTTTTAACCTCTATTAAGCATTTAAGTATATTGAATACACAGCAAGTCTGTGCATATCTCAAGGAGTTACAATGTACTTTGTGGGAAGCTTGCTGCTTCCTCCCCCCCATCCCACCCCCACCTCCCCTCGAAAAAGGGAGAGGAAATCCTTTTAGCAGTGGTAGAAGACAAAGTAAACCCCTCACATAATGTATGGGAAAAGAGCAGTGAAAGCAAATTATTGTGCTACTCATAACAGCCATAAAGTATCATCTCTTCAAATGCCTTTTGCTGATGCTTCTGTCCCTTAGTTTGCACCAGTATAAAAGTATTAAAAGACACACCAGGCTTAAAACATAGGGAGCTATTTCTGTGCATTCTGTTCTGCAGAAGGTAAAATAATACATTTCTTAAATGAATTATACTTTAATTCCATTCGCTCTTCTTTAGCTATTAATGTGAGATAGGAAGTATACCAGCTCTGATGGCAAGAGAACAACACAAATAATGTGGATTTTCAAAGAATTACTTGCAGTCGATTGCTGTGAGGTCTTAGTCCTTGCAAAATACACAGCAGTCATCACTTACATTAGTTTTGCAAATAAAAAAGCTGTCTCTTGCATGGATCCATTGGCTGCAGCATTGCCAGAATGCTGATGTTGAGATTTCGTTTGTGGAAGCATTAGAAACGGTCAGTGGCTTCAGTGCCTCATGTTTTAGCAAGCTCTTCTCTACAAAATAAACAGCTCTGCTCTTTGAATTTTTTTGTTTATCTTGTTTGGATACACAACAATTAGGGATTGGACCCGGTTATAAAATTGCTGTACTAGATACTGAGTGAGCAAAATGTTCTCCTTTTCTGTGCCCCTCATTACACCATTACCTAGATTAATTTGTATTTATTGCACCTCTGTGCAAGCACTGGTAGAGACTTCTTTTCTTCAAGCATCAGTTAAACTGAACTAGATGCTGCAGATAGGAATGTGAGCTGGTGAAAACCAGCCAGCTACAGAGTTATGTGAAGATTCTTTCTATGTTTTTATGACTATGTTGCAGTATTATCAGTGCTCATCACTTCCCATGCTAAGAAACAGAGGTTTTTCAGGTAAAATGACAGTAGTGGTTATTTTCTTTGGCTTTGATACATTGACTTCAGAGGTTATGTGTAGCTTTCAAAGCATTGGAATAGAAATCTGTTGTGTTGTCAGAAATACATTTTCTGAGCACTTTTTCCAAGCTAGCAGTCTTTTTGAGGAAGCGGAGTACTTTCATCTGAAAGGTCAAAGTAGATAAAAACATATATAAACACTTGAAAAATGTGTACCTTGATTTAGTTGAATTAGTGTGTTGCATGCTTCAGTCCCTGTAACTTGCCCAAGTTACTTGTCCAAGATATGTGGAGTGCTTGTTTTGTTTTCAGCATCTATGAACTCTGATCTCTAAACTGTGATCCTTATTCCCAGAAACGTGATTCCCCTTCACTGATTCTTGGAATATCTCTGGTAAAATAAATCTGTATTCACTCCAGATATAAAAATGTGGGTAAATTTGGCTGCAATGCTCTGAATGCTGAGCCCTTAGTGATAGGCCTTTGATACTGTTCAGAGTAGCTGAATATTGCACTTCAGGTTGAGAAACTTGAATTGACTCATTTGTTCAGAGAAAATAAGGATGTACATGACTTGCATGTGCACTCCATAGGCTGCTGAATATCTTCCTCATGTCCACAAATGTGCCACTGAGTGCAGTCACGGTGGCACAGCATTACAATGCAACTGATTTCTGGTATTAACTGCAAATAAAATGAAGCTTTATTGACTGTTTCCATTGTACTCACATAACTGCAACCTCTTCATAGGAGGCACAGAGAGAGACAGTTGAGCTCTTTCACAACCCACCTTCTTGTCCTGGGTGCTGACAGATGTTCCTTCCCCGTTCCTCCCCACCAAGGCACCATCTGTATGTGCTCTTGTACTTTTTGGCTTCCACACACTATTTAACAATGGAACTTTCTGTTTAGTTGTTGCTATATATCTCGTTGTGCCTAAACCAAATACATTTTTTTTCTTCTCAAGGAAGAACTGTGTTGATTTAGAAGCATTTTAGGTTTAGTCGATGCAAATTTGAGCTTAAAAATGTTATCACAGGAAGTTTTCTTTGTAGCTTATAGTGCAATTCATGAACTGTTAAGCTTAGCTTTTCATATTGAAAGGAATGAGATACTGTAAATCTCAACAGTGGCTGAGTTCAAGCAGTTGAGTAAAATATAAAAGATCATTTAAAAGTATATTCAGTGGGAAGATTATTCCCATATATCCCCCAAATATTTTTTCTTAAATAGCTTTTTCTCAGTCACTGACCAAAATCCAGTGCACTGTGGTCAGTTTTCAAGGAAGTATTTAGGAATGCTGTCTGCCACATGCACTGTAATGATGATTACAGTGTTGGCAAGTCCGAGTCAGTCCAAGTATCTGATCAAATGATTCTCCAAGGAGACTGCTGCTGGCTCTGTGCAATATCGTTGGATTTCAGTACTGAGCTCTGGCTATGCTCCTCTGCAGAAGAGTCATTTGCAATCTGCTCTTCCTTCATCACCTTCAACAAACCAGCCAGTGTTCCAGAACTTTGGCTGTGATTCATCTTTTTGTCTATTTGTTTTCTTGCAGTCTGCCACTTTAATGCATAGCAGTTAATAAAATAACATAAATGTCAGAAAGAGAAATACTGTATGAGAGGTAGGTAGGCTTCTGAGCAGAAGTTGAGAATTCAACTTGAGCAGCTCCTAAAACAAACATTCAGAACTGGCAGCAGTGACCTGACCAAATCCTGGGGAGTTGGGGTATACTGTTGGAAGCTGAACTTTCTCTTAGGTTGTTTCTTAGGGTATTTGAAGCACAGTCATTTTCAAGGTAACCAGGTATGTTCTTTCTCTTTTGCCCAGAAGACTGATGGTGTTGAAACATAAAGCCACTCATATTGATGGAAGTTGGGAAGATTCAGGGGGTTCAGCTGGGTATGAGATAAAAATTCTTTACAATGGGGATGGTAAAACACTGCCACAGGCTGCCCAGAGAGGTGGTGGATGCGCCACCCCTGGAGGTATTTAAGGCTGTGCTGGATGTCCTTCTAGGCAGCCTGGTCTAGGTGAAGATGTCCCTGCTCATTGCAGAGGCGTGGAGTAGGTGAGCTTTGAAGGTGCCTTCCAACCCATGTTCTATGATGCTCTAAGATCCTGGTTTTCACTGAACTCTGTGCCTTACCCTGCTCTGGTGCCTTACAAGTGATGGAAGATCTGTGTCTTTGCAGATCTGAGGGCTCAGTAGAGCTATACTTTCACTTCACTATTTGAGTGTGCCACATCTTAGAGCCTAAGAACAAAACGAAGGAATGCTTTCAACAATTTAAATCAAGTATATCATAAAAATTCCATGTAACTTGTGACCACTGAAGTTCACAAATTTTGTGGCTCTTTAGGCAGAGATGGAAGATAAAGAAATGGCAATCCTGCTTAGTTCAGGCTTGTGTAGATTATCTTTATTCTGCCTCACTTTGCAAGTCCATCAAAACAGCAAAATCAACTATTTGTATCTTCAGAGATGTCCTGGGGTTTTTTTCCGAGGACAAATAGGGTGGAGTTAAACCTTTCTGTATAACATGGAAGACTATTAAAGAGCAGTTTTCAGATCTTTTTGTTGTTGAAAGCATCTGCAAAATATCACTATAAAGGAGGCAATGAAGAAAGATTTTTCTGCAGTTATACCACATAGCTGAACTCGGCTTTTAACAGCATCCCAACTGCAGTTTTACAGCTTTTTTTTAAAAGCTGTTTATTACTTCAGTTTCTTGTGGTTTGTATTTTCAGGTTTCCACTTGTATAGTGAATGGATTGCTTCTTCCTTACAGCTCAGTTCTCATTTTTTATCTGTTATATATATCAAGTGACATATCAAAGCTCATAAAAACTATCTTTTTCACTGTTATTTCTGAGCATAGTATTATTTGAAATAAATGCTTAAAATGAAATAATTAGGAAATTTACAATGAAGTTGACTTTCAAATCTAATTCAATCTGGAATGAACTCTGACGTTTAAGAATTTTCAGGCTAAGCTAGTTGGTTTTCTACTGTGATCCGTATGCTTTACAGGTATGTTAGTTTACAGTAGATCATAAAGAGGTTATACTTCTGATGCAGTTGTGTTAATTGGTGTCATTTCAATTATAAATGAATTTGCAAACTCACTTGGATGTGCAAGTCACTTGGATGTTCTTCATGTTGTTTTTCTGCAAACAAATTAAGTCTGTATTTGGGGAACATCTTTTTCACGCTAGCTCCTGATTTTTATGGTGTCATGGACTTCTCAGCTGTCCTCTGAGGGAGTGACTTTGCTGCCTCTGGACTATTCATATTGCACTGAGTTCTGAAGTGGGAAACACATATTTGGGTTTAAAGGTTTGGGAGCTATCGCTGAAGTCATAAAGCATTCAAATAACTTAGTAAATAAGATGGCATTTCTTTTAATAATAAATGGTAAATTAAAAGTTAAGTAAATTGGGACTGTTGGGGTTTAATCCCAGCTGGCAACTGAGTATCATGCAGCTGCTGGCTCATTTCCCCCACCCTGTGGGATGGGGAGCAGAATTGGGGGTGGGGAAGAAGGCAAAACTTGTGGGTTGGGATAAGAACAGTTTAATAATTTAAATAAAGTAATAATATTGTAATGAAAAGGAGAGAGAGAAATAAACCCAAGAAGAAGTGATGCCCAATACAGTTACTCCGCGCTCGCTGACCAATACCCAGCCTGACCTGAGTGACTGGTTCCTTCTGGATGACTTCCCCCTCAGTTTCTATACTGGGCATGATGTGCTGTGGTATGGTATACCACTTTGGCTAGTTTGGGTGAAGTGTCCTGCCTGCTTCCTCACAGCTTCTTGTGTCCCTCCTCGCTCACAGAGCATGAGACTGAAATGACCTCGATCAATGTAAGTGCTACTGAGCAACAACTGAACCATTGGTATGTTATCAGCCTTATTCTCAGACTAAAGCCAAAATGCAGCATTGTACCAGCTACTAAGAAGAAAATTAACTCTATTCCAGCCAAAACCAGGAAAGGGACTTAATGACCAAGGATTACTATAAAAGGTAGGTTGAGTCAAACATAAATATATCCACCTATATATTAATGGTTCAGCAAGAAAACAAAGGCAGAATGCTTACTCTGTCTGGTAGCTGAGACCCTCTTCTGGTAAAGCACTTGGGTCATGAGTATTTCTGTCAGGGAAAGATGTACTTAGATTTCTTCCCCAACCCTCTAATTACTTGGATAGAAACCCCCTTTGTTTGGTTTTGTTTTTTTTTTTTTTTTTTTTTTTTCTTTAATGATTCTAACTTCATCAGAATTCAGTCTCTGTTGGCTCTTACAGTTGCTTACTCTCATCTGGGCAGTGGTACTATTGTAAACCAGACATTTCCAGTAAGTGCAGAGGACCATAAACTGTGACTCAGCTGCGACAGAGAAAGATAGGAAATTACTTTGAGATACCCTGGATGTCAAAAGCTGTTAAAAATAATTGTTTTGGGGATCAGAAATGGTGATTCATCAGGATATGAACTGATCCAGCTGTGGTTGCTTGAGGCTTTCGTGTATCATAACCAACAACAGACACACACAGCCAAAGCCTAAAGGAGGAAGCTCGCCATTTTAGACATTAGTTGAGCTGAGACCAAACTTGTCACATGCTATGATTATTATCTGCTCAAGGTCTCAGGTGAAACTGCTAATTCCTGGTGTTTCCAACTACTTGCATTGGTGAAAATGGACATAGGCCTTGCTGAGCAGAGGTTGCCACTGTCCTTGCAACACTCAAATTATCTTGTATACTTGGAAAAGGGATTTGTGCTGTCTGCTGCTCCACGCACCTTACCTAGCGATGCTCGGTTGTGCTCGGCTGTGATTTACCTAAGGCCATCTAGTGGTGAAATCCCAGAACGAGCTGCGGCTGCTGCTGTCGGTAGCCCTGTGGCTTGAAAACTTGGGGGTAGATTTGTGAAGATCGCCTCAGTTTTCGGCTACATTCCATTTTTAACTTTCACTTCAAATATTGATTTGGCAACAGTTGTTCAAACTGTTGTAGTGGGAAACAAGCTGCATACTCTGAGCCTCTGGTGGAGGTTCTAGGTGTGTTTTTATTTATGGACTGGGGAGAGACTTGCTGCTGCAATTGGGAAGGAAAATGTGTTCTACTGTCATAGAATCTGCAGCTTTCCCACTAAGCTGACTAATAACAAATCTACTACCTTTTCCATTCCTCAGTTCTGGTGTGGTATTGTTATGCTCAGTACAAATGCTGCTAGACTTGAAGATGCCTGATGCTATTTTCAGTACTAAAAATTGGCCAGATACTTAGAATCATAGAATCATAGAATAGTTAGGGTTGGAAAGGACCTTAAGATCATCCAGTTCCAACCCCCCTGCCATGAGCAGGGACACCTCCCACTAAACCATGCCATCCAAGGCTCTGTCCAACCCCTCCTTGAACACCGCCAGCGATGGAACATTCACAACTTCCCTGGGCAACCCATTCCAGTGCCTCACCACCCTCACAGTAAAGAACTTCTTCCTCAGATCCAATCTAAACTTCCCCTGTTTAAGTTTGAACCCGTTACCCCTTGTCCTATCACTACAGTCCCTAATGAAGAGTCGCTCCCCAGCATCGCTATAGGCCCTCTTCAGATATTGGAAGGCTGCTGTGAGGTCTCCACGCAGCCTTCTCTTCTCCAGGCTGAATGGCCCCAACTTTCTCATCCTATCTTCATATGGGAGGTGCTCCAGTCCCCTGATCATCCTCATGGCCCTCCTTTGGACTTGTTCCACCAGTTCCATGTCCTTTTTCAGCCCCTAAATCAAAGGTGGGTAAACAGTCAATGATGAAAAGCTTTCTGAGAAACTAAGTGAGGTTTCACAGACATTCAGATTTCATGGCTTCAGCTGGGAGAGGCATCCTTATGCTTGGGTCTTTCACAGTATCTTTTATGCACGGGTACTTGAGTGCAATTTGGAAGATAGGAAGTCTGAGTTCTGTAGTAAATGAATAGAGACACTTCCATATGATGAGCCAGAACACAGAAACTAGTTGAAAATGGATGCGACTATCCCTTGGCTTGCTTTCTGAGCAGACTTGTGTCATCTCTGATGTGTTGAATGGAGATGATGTAGCCGTAGTTAGTACAGAGTTGAGCTCAAATCAGCTCTGAGTTTGGGCATCTTAGCTGGGCTCAGTGGTGTGTTAACTGCGATTACAGAGTTCTCGTTTGGCTCCAAATATAAGCCAAACTCAGCAGCAGACTAGATACACTTTGAAATATTTTGCTCTATTGGGAATGAAACCTCTAAATGCATTTGAGGATCAGGGACTAGTTAAGCAGATTGATAAAGGTACATAGGTGTCCCAGAGGGAGTTACGGTTCAGATTAACTTTATAAATACGAGATTTCCTACACAGAAAGTTAAAGGCTTAGCAGATTTCAGGAAAACACTGTAGAGGTACAGAGCCTGACAACCCAGCTGTGCCATGGTGTGATTGTGTGAGAGATGACACCCTGGCTGCATAGGAATGTGTTCTAGTAAAATGGCTGTATAGGAATGACGTCCAGCTCTGTATTTCAGTGGAATGTGAGACTCAGGGATTTAGTAGATTGAGCATAACAGCAAATAGAGAAGAGTGAGAATTGTGAGCTTTTAAGTTGTTTTTGTAAACATGCCAGCAATATTTTTCAAAGCCAATTTAGCACTCCATTGACTATTGATATTAGAAGCATTATTTTAGGTGATTGGCTTTATTGAAGTGGAAAGTGACAAACCGCCTAATGTGTTCATATTACCCCAGCAGAACAAGCATTATTGACTAATCTTCACCTCCATCTTTTAAATTATTCTGAAGTCAGATAATTCAGTGCTTCTAAGCTTGCAGCAGTCCAATCTTATAATCAGTTTAAGACAAACAGAAAGCAAAAATGCTTTTATGAGGCTTTATTGTAAACACTGGATGACCCTGAACTATGGCAAATTTAAATGATACCATCTGAGGCCGGACAGTGTGAAACAGCTAAGGTAGCCTTTGGTCAAATGTCTAAAACACACAAATGAAAAGCAATGAAGTACTAGACTTACTGAGAGGCTGAAAATGTTACCGCTGAACTTCTCATTGACTAGATGCTGCAAATGATGTTTATTTTGGGGAAAGAAAAAACAAAGGAGATAACCCCAACCATACTACAGGCAGTACTTTTCAAAGTACTAATGCATCTTACAGCTACACAGATGGTGCTGACTGTCTTTATGACTTCGGATGTAATTTTTTAGCATCTTCTACAGAGGTTGAATGGCTCGGAAAAGCAGTGTACTGATCCACTCTAAAACTGGGCATGTAGGAGTATGTTTAAATATACTGCCTTATTTCATCTGTACCAATGCTGCTTGGAGTAGAAACTCAGAGTTTTCACCTGGACTGCAGGTTAAGGTGTTCTCATGACATCACCCTCAGTTTTAACCAGTATATGTGCTGACTTATGGTGACCAGGAAACCATAACAGCTTCTTGGTTTTTTTTGTAATACCTGGCACATGAGAAATGTGACTAATTTGAAATACTTCACAATGATTATATGGATTTCAATCTTAATTTCAATAGATGGGCATTAATTGAATTTGAATATACTAGTGGTATTATCCATTTTTCGTATGACATATTTAAGCTTTATAATTACTAAGTATCAACCAGGTTGGAAAAGACCTTTAAGGGCATCCAGTCCAATCATTCCCTAGTACTGCCAAGCCACCACTAAACCATGTCACTGGGGGCATCGTCTACACGGTGTGTGAACACTTCCGGGGATGGTGACTCCAGCACTGCCCTGGGCAGCCTGTTCCAATGCCTGAGCACGCTTTGGGGAAGGAATTGTTCCTCATCTCCATCTAAACATGCCCTGGTGCAGCTTGATGCTGGTTCCTCTTGCGCTGTCACTTGTTACTTAAGGGAAGAGACCAGCCCCACCTCGCTACAACCTCCTGTCAGGTAGTTGTAGAGAGCTATAAGGTATCCCCTGAGCCTTTTCTTCAGACTAAACCCCCCAGGTCCCTGAGCTGTTTCCTCATCACACTTGCGTTCCAGGCCCTTCACCAGCTCCATTGCCCTTCTCTGGACCTGTTCCAGCAAGAAGCTGAAACGATTTCTGTAGAGACTGACAGCTTTTTAAGGTCTTTTCTGATATATGTATTTTTTCTTGCTTTCATTTTTCCCATGATTATGAATGATTATTCAGTTCTTTCTAAGGCTGGTAGTAAGGGTTTCATTCTGCCATGTCAGAATTGCTACACTACTTATAAATCTCCTAACTTGCATGATGGGTAGTGAGTCATTCCAGCAAAGATGTAGATATGGTGCTTGCAGTCTGGAGGATTCTTACAGTTTGGCAAATCAGTTATCAGCACAGTAGAATGGACCCTCAAGTGCAGTACAGATAGAGTTCTCAAAGATTACCAAAATTCTCCATCTTGGGATTTGGTAGACTGGGAATCAGTAGCTGGCAGTTTCATGGGCAAGCCCAACACAGGGATAAATAAAAAAGTGTTTAGGTTATTGAGAAATACGTCAAAATCTTTGTGTGTTTTATCCAAAGGTTTCACTCATTCTACTACTTTGAACATGCAAAAAAGGGATATCTTGCCTTCTGGGCAGTGACAAAGCTTTGTGGCAATATTCTCTGAAGTTCTGAGCCTTGAAACTTGGAACAAATGGTGAGCCAAACTTCCATTTCCAACTTTCTTCTCAAAAAAGATTCTATTGTGATAGTAATTGATGTCAATAGCAAACTAAATCTTTGTGGAATGAATGTTACAATATAAAGGTAAAACATTTGTGAAGAATAAACAAACTCAACGGTTTCTGATGGCAAAACCAGGCTCCATGTACGGGACAACAGCTGCTTTTTCATCTACCAGAATTTCAATGTTTGTTAATACCCCAGGAGGAATGAACTAGGAATATGTCTAAGGTTTTGCTATCCGCCACGGATGAAAAATAGCTTTGAAACTGTGCCAGGAAAATATAAAATTAGTTTGTATAACACAGTTTCCATAGGTAAAAACTACATGGGGCAGCTGTGGTTTTGGGCTTGATTTTATTCAACTTGGATTCTACTTTTTCAGCTGGACGTAAGTGTACACAGCACCACTTGGGAGGTCTGCTTCCACCTTTGGGCTCAGAAAGTTTAGGTAGGCATTTCTGAACTTCAAATGCAAACACAAAAAAATGTCCTATAAAATACGTGGCCACTTGAAATTTCCTCATTTTCTCTTTGACAGTATACTTGGGATGTTAGGCACACTGGTAATGAGTTCTTGAACATTTCTTATGACATAGTAGGGTTATTAAGAGAGATAAATCATTAAGTAGATAGTTTATATAAGTTGAAATAAATATATTTATATAGTTTATTTCTACTAAATTCATAACCTTTAAGCTTGTGGTCTTCAACTTCCAAATTAATCTGTGCTTATGCAATACTTTCTTCAAATAAATGAAGATTGTAGTAGTACAAATGTTGTTATTATAATTTGGGATATTATGTCATATCATGAAAACTAATAATTTTAATAATAACTTTTAAATTGTTATAATCTGTCAATCATGGAATATTCACCAGTGGCAGTCTGAAATGTTAACATCAACTTCATGTAAAAATGTTGTCAGTAACTTACGTTTCACAAGGATGTTCTAAATATGTGATAGACATAAAACTCACTGGGAGGCTTCTTCCATGTTTGCTGAATGAGGCGAATGTACAGATTATAGAAGAACACTCAATCTGAATTGACTGTATTTATTGATATCTTAATGAAAGCTGTTCCATTGTATTGCAGAGCTAGAATACACTCTTGTTTTGTCTAGATTTTCTATTTCTAAACCATTCCAAAGGTATATTCCTTATGTTTAAATACTCTACCCTGGTGTTAATGAATTGCTGGAAGTAATTAGTGTTTCACCACCCATATTATAAACTTTCTCTTAACACTAAACAAGAACTTCTTTCTGCAGTGGCAGCAAGAAGCATGTGCAGGAAGAAACTCTTCTGTTCTTTCCTAAATAAATGCTTGGGTTTTTTATGGGTTTATTACTTTTTTCTGCTCATAAGTTTGTCTTCCCTTAACTAACCTTAGACTGCACTCCAACTCATTGAGTCTTACCTAAGTAATGTCTTATTATCTTTGCTCATTCTCTCTGCCCCCTTTCTGAGTGGTTCTCCATTATTTACAAGCTTCGTTGCACTCTTCGTTGGTGTCTGACTGTATTCCAGCAACATCCTGGTTCCTTTGCTGTTCTCTCTAGAGTATTATGTATCTCAGGATTTGTAATCTACTGTTGCATCTAACTATTTTTCCCTTCCTTTCCCTGAATTCCTGATTAACGGTTTGCAGGAGCCTGGACTCTGGATTTCGGAATAGCCATTATAGTCTGGAAGAACAGCTGATTAATTTTTAATTTTAGTGCTATTCTCCAGTGTTTCCTTACTTTATCCCACAAGTTCCCAGCTGCATGCTTATGAAATACATTTTGTTACATAATTGGTTGGATGAAAATAGAAATTATTACATTGGATAATACTGGAACGATCTGGAGTTCTAAACTATTTAAATAAACAGCAGTGTCTGTGGTGCAGTATATAGCTGGGCAAGTTTTAGGGGGTGTAGGATCAATTACAGAAGGTCAAAACCTGTTAGGTAGGAGAAGAATCGTAGGAATCAGTATCCAAGGTAAGTTTCTCAAGGATATTTTGTGCCTTAGTTGTTCGGAGTCTGCCCAGGCTGAATCTTAATAGATTCTCCCCTACCTTCATAAAGTTTCTTCTCTCTAAAACTCTTCTCTCTAGGAACTAAATGGTATTGCAGGAAAGCTGATTTCTAGTTTATAGGTTTCTATTTTTGAAGGTCTAATCTATGCAGTCTTACTAAAGGCTGTGGAGTATGTGTTCCCCAGTAGCATGGAGTTACGGTCCATGAAAGGTAAATTGTCATCATAAAATGTGACACTGGGGAGCAGATACATGGTTTTAACAGGATTGGTTCCCTGAAATCTTTCCCCACTGTCAAAATTTGTGGAGTTATAGAAAACCCCATGCTTGCTTTGTGCCTTGTACAGCTCTTTCTGATCATAGAGAATCACAGAATCACAGAATGGCTTGGAAAGGACCTTAAGATCATCTAGTTCCACCCCCTTGCCATGGGCCGGGATACCTCATGCTAGACTGAGTTGCCCAAGGCTCAATCTAATGAGTTAACTAGAGCTTTAAACACTCGTTTCAGCCTCAATTACTTGATGTTCTTTCTGAGGCCACAGGAAGAAGTGCTTGGAAAGCAATTTCTTGGTAGCTGCTTAGCTTACACCCTCAAGTATCAACAAAGTTTACCTAGTTACATATGTCAGTTCCTTAACTGGTGACAGGATAGCTTGCTATTCCTCCAAGTAGTTTTTTGTGGCTATTGAGGATTTAGACGATTTTTTTTGTGCCATCTTCCTGGTAGTTGAATTCTCAGAATGGAATATTGTGATTGTACTTGCGGGGGGGGGGGGGGGGGGCGGGGAGGAGGGAGGGACAGGGAGGGAGGGAATAGAGTATAGTCCTCACTGTCTTGAGCAGAGACCATATGAGACAGCTACCTAGGGATACCTTCAGTTTGGTGTTTAAAAAGCCAACCCAAAAAAACCACCAGATTTGTTAATCTTATTTAGTTGTATCAGTTGAAAGAAATCCTAAGTCACTGAGGAGAGCAATAAAAGTGAAGATAACTGAAGAATATCTTATTTGACTATATAGAATCACAGAGTGGCTTGGTTTGGAAGGGACCTTAAGCTCATCCAGTGCCAACCCCCTGCCACTCACAGGGACACCTTCCACTTTGAACAGGTTGCTCCAAGCCCCATCCAACCTGTCCTTGAACACTGTCAGGGATGGGGTAGCCACAGCTTCTCTGGGCACTCTGTGCCAGCACCTCACCACCCTCGCAGAGAAGGACTTCTTTGTTATATCTAACCTAAATCTCCCCTGTTTAAGTTTGAACCCATTGCCCTTTGTCCTATTGTAATGGAATTGTTTTAGTTACAGCAGAAATATGGTAATACAAATGA
This sequence comes from Amazona ochrocephala, assembly GCA_039720435.1. Taxonomy (NCBI): domain Eukaryota; kingdom Metazoa; phylum Chordata; class Aves; order Psittaciformes; family Psittacidae; genus Amazona; species Amazona ochrocephala. Next base: position 3,636,896 of record CM077889.1, on the reverse strand, counting down.
AATTATAATGTTTTCAAGCACCTTCATTTCATTTATTAAAACATTTCAAAGTGAACTTGTGCCTCAGTAGGATGGTCTTGCTGCAGGCAGTGCGAATACGTCTAGTGTTGCCCTGTATATCACAACCACACAATTTTCAGGGTGAAAAAAGGAGGAAGATTTGACTAACAGCTGTAACCATGAAAGGCATGAAAGAATAGTTACTACAGAAAAAGTGGCTAGTAGTTTTGCTACAGAGCAAGAACAGAAGCATATATATGTATATATATAGTGTCTCTATATCCCAAAGCAAGCCTTAAACTGAAAAGGTAAGGAAGTTAAGAAAAAGGGAGGTGTTAGAAGAGCAAGGAAATTGTTGCAGCAAGCTGGCATGTATCAGGGGAAAAGGAAGCAATTGGCAAGGGATCAAAGGTTCTTAGAAACTGTTAGCCTTAAACTGTCAAAAAATCACAGAAGAAATAGTGAGTGTGAATAGTTTCAGGGTTTAATATTTTGGGGTGCTTTTGTCTTTTATTGACTTGGTAAATTTATTATCTTGGAATACATATAAAATCAAACAATGCTGTTTTTCAACTACTTATGGATATAGGTTTACTTCTGGTACAGGAAAATTCTCTCAGGAGAATGGACTGGAGTGTATGTGTACATCAGTTATATCATACTTAACCTGGGTATGCCGTAGTAGAAATCCATTCTTTGTTAGCATCTTACAGTAAAATAGTAATCTTTTTTGTTTTCCATCCCCATGGAACCTAAGTTTCCTATAGCTGGCTTGGAGCAGCAGCTTCTGAGCTCAAACCTGGCTACAAAAAGCTTTTCAAAGTTAGATTCCCAATTGTACTAAAGGAGCAATAGAAATCTTTGACATTTGGTGGTGACTATTGCTTTATGACTATGAAGTAAAACAAGTCTACATCTATTAGAAAGAGAAGTAGATTGATGGTTCACAACATAATGTTAGAGAAAAAAAACCCAACACACTGACCTCTGAATCAGCACTGACTTACTTAGCTGCAAGACAGTAGTTAAAATCTCAAGTAGTTAACACCAGCTTCATTTTTCTATTCAGTGAAATGTAGGTTGCTACCTAAGCAAAAATACATCCGAACTCATTTCTAGACTTCCTTCTTTTAGCTGATAACTCAGTGTCTCAAAATTGGGTCTAGGTTGTTTAAATCAAGGCTACTTTTTTGATTTCGACAGGAAATTGCTTTTGGTCCTGGTATTAAACTGTCACTGATGTGCTACTTTAGCACTCCATAAAGGAAGTAAACATTTGTCTTGAAATAACTAGTGAGAGTTGGTGAGTGCCAGCTGGCTTTTCTGGGAGAGCCTCCTAAAGGAAAGGGAGCTTGAAAGAAACAGGATGATGGGGCTTTTTTAAACCAAGATGTACCAGTAATTTATTCCTCTGTAATTAGGGGAATGTAATGATCTGAGAACTTCACTGCTTCCCATTATCACTGAAGGAAACAGGGGTGCTGGGTATCTTAAAGTTCTTTCCTGCTTATGGAAGAAGGAGTGTGTTCACCAGTTATATTTAAATGGAAATGCTGGAGCAATTCAGAAAGCTCACCAATAACACACACAGAAAGTAGGAGTTCAAGAGATTCTAAACTGTCCATGTTTGAGTGGTTTGGATTATTACCAAAGTATGTTACCAAATGAATGATTTCATCAGTTAGTGCTAAGTGGATGGCAGAGGCATTTGGAGGAGCTATAAATACCTCATGCCACCTATGGCTTCTGCATTTCTGGTAATAAGCTAAAGGCAATTCATGCTTCCCCATCCTTTGTGTGCAGTGTTCCTTCACAGCAGCAATAAGGGGATTTGACCATAAACACAGCGAAGCTGACGGGTCACAAAAAGCAGACCAGAGCACAAATGCAGTCAATAGCTACAGCATGAAGGGTGAGCTAAACCTGTGTGTCAGCCTGCCTTTTAGAACTCACCAGGGGATGTGGCATTGGAGAAAGTGCTTCAGGTTTCTCCAGTAGAGCGTTCATAGATGTGAGACTGAGATGCAGCCCTCCATCACAGTATGGTTGTTGGGGACAATGTAGAGAAACCAAGGGTAATCTAGCAGGTACATCTTGGTCTCTGTCACAGGAGGATAAGAGGCATGACTATTTCATAGCTGTAAGGCTTGAGGTATAGGGAACTTAATTTTTATGGGAATTCTTTTTAGTAAATTCAGATACACTTATGTTTGAAATGTGGTAGAGAAAGGGCACAGGAACAGACAGTGATTGCTTCTCCCTGTCACTATTAACAGGTTTGCAATGCTAAGTGCAGCACCTATATGGCCATTGCTTCTAATTCAGGACCCATTTTACCAACCTAGTTGTGGTTCTGAGAAGTTAATCAGTTGAGGAAGCTATCTGCAGATCTGTCATAGATGATGTCTGTACCTCAGGCAACTGCACAGCCTTAGTCTAAAACATAACAGTTTGAGCCAAGTGGCAAGTGGACACACATCTGTGGATGGATTGTGCCAGTCAACAATCAACTTTGCATGCAGTAGGTTGTACAGATATATTTTGTTAGCAGAGAGTTTAGTTTCTGACAGATCAAAGTCAAACTTCATTTCTTGCTACAAAGTAGAGCCAGCCAGACACACACAGGAAAGTGAGATTTCATTACAAAGCATGTTGTCAGGCATCTGAATGGGTACAGACAAACTCCTTCCATATTCACAGCCTGCAGAACACATCAACACCTCTAATTGTCATCATTTGGACCACTGTCACCACCTGTTGCATTCCCCCACTGTTTTTTCCAGTATCTCTGGTGAGGAACCAAAGGAATTTTAGGCTCAGTATTTCTGGAGCTTCTGTCATTGCTTATCTTGGTTCAAGGTACATCACTCCGATGGAAGAGATGCTAATTTATAATGTTACGAGTAGGACTTGATTGACTGTCCGTAAGCTTGAAGAAATAGCTCTTGCTGTCATTTTCTTCTACAGCCTTTTGGGATAATTTCTCATACCCAGACTATTGTATAAACCTTTTTGATAGAAACATCACTAATCACTTGTTTAGGTGTTACTAGATATTAAAAATACAATTGAAAACCGCAAACCAAACCAACAAAAAACCCCCCAAACAAACAAACCCAAGCTATTTTGCCTTGTAGTTAATTAGTATTTATTTAAATCTTAGTTTGTTAAAGCTGGTGTGTGTCCTGTGCATCTGTGACATGACAATACTGACTTTACAAGCATTTTCTAGTCTATAGCGATCTAACTGATTTTGATTTCAAGCTGAAATTTCGCTGTATTAAACCTTAAAAATGAAATGGACTCCCAAAGATCTACTTGAGAATTCATATAGATCTAATTCCATACTCAGAGGATCTCTCCACAAATGGCACTAGTGATCCTATTAGATATTTACATTGCATGAAGTACATCAGAATCTGACCCTGGACTTGCTAAGCGCTTGGTATGTTTCTCAGTATAGGAAAGGGTTTAAGTGTTTTTAAGGAACACCTAGCCCAACTTGAAGAGTGTTCTTCAGTAGCATCATTAACAAATGATCCCATTTTCCCAGTAACACAAGAACTACTATGTGTTAACAAGAAACATGAGAATAGCATGGGGTTAGGGCCTTGGATTTTGGTTAGGGCTTTTTTTAACAAAAGCAGATGTCTTGATTGCTTCTGAAGTGTATGATGCATGGAATTTCAGGTAGTTATTCTGACTTAGCTTTAAACCAGTTCTATGTGTGCAAGATAAGAAATGTTTACCATCCTTAGTTCTTAATGACAAAGCTAAAGACAATGCAAACACACTCCCTATTTAAACGTACTTTTTGATGCCTGGGTGCTGCCTCTCTGAGGCACGGTGGCCTGGTTTAGGGTCGGCACAGGCAATCACCTACTCGTGATCGCGGGTCCATTAGCACGCAGACACCAATGTGGTGGACGGCAAATGGCGTTTATTGCAGAGTGACACCGCATTATATAGCTTTAGTTTACAACGTCACATCCGTCTGCTTACGTCTCGAGCTAAGATCTGGGGAGGGGCCCTGTCTTTTCGTTACAGCACGACATCTTCCGACCGCAAAGCCCTGGCTGCCTACATTTCCCCCCCCCCTCTATGCTTAAGTGAATTACCTAAGATATACTAATCTAAAAAATAGGTATGACAAACTGGAACACACTTTGTAGCAATCTTAGGAAACATATGTAAGAAACCTTGAATAGAAAACCTAAGGCACTATAAGTGAGGTACTATAACGAGGTTCCACGCAACCTCTAAAACAGAAGAAGGAGGTATGACGGCCCTGTAAAATCAAAAAACTTACTCCAAACAGCGTCATCGCAATGTAAGGAGGGAGGCCCATTCTGAGGGTACTTGTGACTTTTGCACTCCTGAGAACCTAAAGTGTAGTTTTTGTAAACAAGCGAAATTTACAGTCCAATTCAGCAAGCTTCTTATCTTAGCTGCTTTTTATCTTCCAGGCCTGCATTCTTGTTTCATTAAATGTCCGGGAGTTGCTTCTTTTCCACCGTCGGCTGCACAGAGGTAACCAGGAGTTACCCCTGCTACATGGCCAGCAGCACATATTTGCTTTCATTCAGAGCAGGCATATGTCCATTCTCTAGCAAGAAGTTATCCATGAGCCAAAGCTGTTTTACCAGGATTTCAATCATACCACGAATACGTTGCAAAATACAAGGTATAATCATAACTATGGTCAAGATTACTACCAAAATCATTCGAATACCTTTAACCAGGTATCAGATGTCATAAATGCTGTACTGTAGAAAGAAAATCAAAACTAGAGAAATTTAAAATTTTTTTACTGTTTGAAGAGAATCTCTACTTTTCCCCTTTTTTTTTTTTTTTTTTTTTTTTTTTATATGTATTACCTGTTTTAGGCAACCTTACTTGAGCAGAGGATTCGGACTAGATCGTATCTCCAATATATGCTAACCACAGGCTGCTTGGCCTGCCTTTCTCTCCTGTATAGTTCTCTGATAACAGGAGAGGCCATCCCTCACATCAAGGTCTGGCATGGCATATGTCTCCACCACTCAACGCCTGCTGGGTTGCAGCCAGCAGCGGAGCTAAAGGTTCTTCTTGGTGGCAAACACAGAGGCCAACCCAGTCTTGCCCTTGACTGTGGTAGGAGTCGTGGCACCTTGTTGTCAGTGCAGAGGTTCACCTGCTTTATTCAGTAACAAGTCACTACTATGGTAAGGCACGTACAGATTTACATTAACAGTATGTACACTACAGGGTGCAGTAGCGTGGTTTCTTATTAACAACTGGCTAGAAAGTATAGGTAATGTTATACACAAAATCACAGCCTTTAATAAGAGCCACTTTATAAGCACACACATTCAAGCTCCTGTAGTTAAGACATTGGGTTTTCTGCTCATCTGTCCAGCTCATGGCAAGGCTTGAGAAACTTTGCAGGCAGCCTCCATGGACCTGTAGGTAGAACACAAATATATCCCTTCCCCCATGCCATCAGTTCTCGAGAAGTAAGTCAAGCTAAAAATGATTCCTTAAAGCAAAGGCATTCTGATGAAATAGGAATGTGAAGCAGGTGCAGAAGCAAACTGCACCATATCTCTGCCATCAGCTGTTTGGGTGGAGGTTGGTAAAGCTTGGATTCTCCCCTAGGTTACCTTAAACACACTAAGCAGTACTGCTCAGCAGGAGCTACAAATGCCTGCCTGCCCAGCAGCAGCTACAGCTGCCAGCCTGCTGAGCAGCAGCCATAAATTCCTGCCGGCAGCAGCACCTCTGCATTAACCCTTTCTTGCCCAAAATGTTAATCTGCTACCCATTAAAAACTTTTACATTCACCCAATAACAAAAAATACACAGAACACTGTCTGCCCTCAACAGACACACACATACACACACATTCATGGGATCCCACAAACACACTCCACACAACTACAACATGTGAAACACAAAATGCAATCATTACTCCCACTACATGGTCATACATATAAAATGTAGTTGCAATGACCCTGTGAAGACAATCAAGAAACCAGCTCCGAGCAGCATCATTACAGTGCAGGGTGGCAGGCTCAATCTCAGCGGGCGTCCCCGCAGAGGCTCTGCCTCCCTCACATCGCATGAGGCTTGGGCTTTTATACTGGCAGAAATGCACACTCGTTCCAATGCAGGTGGCCAGCCTGCATTGGAAGGAATGGCCTGCATCTATGAAAGGTTTACAAGGGCCAGTCAAAAACATAAACATACTTACATGTATTTAGCTTTTAGTATATAAATATCACAACAAGACTATAAAACACAATATACTTGCCTTATTTTGTCTTTACAATAAATACTAAAAGGTGACACTAAATGGGTACATTCTCAAAGCCACTTTTCAATGATTGAAACAAGCTCACCCAAATTTGACTAAGCACTATTGGCTTTGTTATAGTGTTATGCCACCCTATTGCGAAGCAATTGCGGTTGATAGTCTGCCTGACCATACTATAGGGAACAATCCGACGGACTGCAATTAGCAAAATAACACTCAAGGGATCTCCCTCGGTCAAGCGACAGGGAAAGGGAGATGCACAGGACAGATCCCAGAAAGGAAAAAACATCCTTATGCAAACAAAACAATACCACAAACAAGTAGTTGGTTAGTTCCTGCTAAGAACGCCAAGTGGGTATGTTCCAAAACAGGATCAACAGTCTGTGTTTTTACAAATATTTACACTTAATCAATGAATTTTGTGTACAAATCATCCTACTCCCCAGAATAAGAATCACACAAATGCCAAAAGACTAGACAGAAAACTAAAATAGGTATATCGTTCACTTTTAGTCGGCAGACTTAGTGTTGCTCTCTATCTGCCTAGGCATTATTGTGCGACTGCATTTTGCATATATGCCACTTGTGAAGATAACAGTAATATTTTGATATTCTCTAATAGTAGCATAATTTTGCCTTTTTAAACCTTTGATCTGAATCTTGCAATAGAGCAGTTTATTTATTAGCATATAGGAGGCTGGGTTTTAACTCCCCTTCCTCTTGTCTGAACGTTGTTCTTTCTACAAATCTTTTGCAGGAGAAAATCCTTTCTAACTAGTGGAAAGGCTTGTGTATGTGAGAGTGCTGTGTGTTGGTCTCTGTGGCTCTCCAAATAGTAATAGCAACATGTCCAAACCTAATATTAATCTAGCCTTTATGGCTGGCTTATTTTATTGTATTTATGATTAGGACACGCAGATGAAGCTATTCTTTGCATGAAGATTTTCTGAAAGAAGAGAATGGGTCTGCTTCTTGAAGGACTTCCAGAAGTGTGTGCTCTGGAAGGCAACCGCGTCACTTGCATTAGCGTCTAGGGTTGGTTTGTGTATTTCACCTGTTAAAGCGGTGAGTTCTCAAGGCAAAAATCCTAGCAATGAGATGCTTGAATCTCACATAAATTCCCTTGAAGGAGATGTATCTGAGGGCAGGCTGTAGTACTTGGTTAAGGAGAGCTGTATCTTTTGTATGTGTTCAGTTGACAAAGAATATAGCCCTGTAGCAGTCTTTTTGTAGTGCTGGTTTAAGACACAGTAAATTAATATAGTGCAAGATATCAGAATAAGAATCACACAAAGGCATTACCGCCCCCTCCCACGGATGCTAATTTGCCGCTGTCTGAATTCTGCTGGTGTAGAATTCTCAGGCTTGGACCAAATGCTCGGCTTTGGAGTGGACGGGACGCTTGGTATCAGAGTGTACAGGCTGTGGGGGTGTCCGATGATGTGGTCCTATGGACAAAACCTCACAATTTTCATTAGTTTTATTCTGAAGATCTGGTTTAATAGACTTATACGCATTGCTTTTTGATTGGGGGGGGCCGTGCTTTTTCTTCACTCCGACCCCGCCCACCCCCCTTGCAGGCGGGCCTTTCCCCCCCCCTTGACTCGCCCCGCCTGTTACTCGGGCTCCGGCCCCGCCCGCTTCCCTTGCAGGCGGGCTTCCCCCCCCCCTCTGCTCGCCCCGCCTGTCAGTGGGGGGGGCGTGTGCCTTACAAGGGCATATTTCCGGACGGTCGCTCTGATTGGCTGTCCGCCCCGTACTCGCGCTTCCCTCCCCTCCTGTTTATCCGTGCTTGTTAGTGCTAGCGCTTCCTCCTTGTTCCCGCTTGGGGCGTGTTTGCCCCGCCCTTCCCCCAGCCGCTTGGCGCCATTTTGGGGCGCATAGGGCGGTTGTCCAGCCCAGGCGTCTTTGGGCTCTGATTTCTCCGCGGCACTCCTGGCCTCTTCAGCAAGCCCGCCCCAGAAGGATTTTGCGCGGTTTTGTCCCTCCGCAAGCGGGTCGGGGTTCTGGGAATCGGGAGGTATAGCGCCCTCCCGCGAGTCTTTAGACTCGGTAAAAGTGCCATCATCTGGTGGGCGCGGAGTCTGCGTGGCTGCCCCAACTCCCAATTTGGGGGTAACTGACAGACAGTCCCTCGCCACCCTCCAGATATCCCGCTCCTGCATGGCCTTTTGCAGAGCTTGTTTAACTTTCCCTCACAACTTAAAATATTTCCCACAACCCGAGGACATTGTCTCCTCGGCTAATACTGTGGTGCATTTAGCCCACGCTTCTGGATGGAGAATATCCACCGCCGGGTCAATGACCCCGATCTGCAAAAGTCTCGCAACAGCGAGAATAGAATCTTTGCGATCAATACCCCATTCTGATACAACCTTCATTAGGGCTTCCATCGTCCCTGAAGGTCTGGGAGCGTCCTCCCCGCCGGGCTGGACCCGCCGCTCCGGCCGCCGAACACCACTCCAGGCGAGATTCCCGGGTTTCGGCACCACTTGCTGCCTCTCTGAGGCATGGTGGCCTGGTTTAGGGTCGGCACAGGCAATCACCTACTCGCGATCGCGGGTCCATTAGCACGCAGACACCAATGTGGTGGACGGCAAATGGCGTTTATTGCAGAGTGACACCGCATTATATAGCTTTAGTTTACAACGTCACATCCGTCTGCTTACGTCTCGAGCTAAGATCTGGGGAGGGGCCCTGTCTTTTCGTTACAGCACGACATCTTCCGACCGCAAAGCCCTGGCTGCCTACACTGGGTTTGAATTAGCTGGTTTAGGGGCTGAAGTCTGATACCTTAGTGGCTTAATAACTGGCTTCAAAAGGAAAGTCAAATTATTCAGACAAGTTTGTCCTCTTTATAGCAAACGCGTGTACCTTGTTCATCCTATTAATGTACATTTTCTGTCTACTTCATGGGGATGTTTCTGCAGTGTTTCCCAGTCTTGCCTTTCTGATATGTCTGTGGGTTGTGAGTAACAAGTTTGAGATTTGATGTATGTATCTAAGTCTCATCGGAAGTACAATTCATGTTTTGATTATGCCCAATATAACTATAAAAGAATTCATAGCTGCAATGGGAGGGAAAAGAATGTAAAGTCAAGGAGCCCATGGAGGTAGAATGACAGGTCTCATTTCTGGCAGCCAGCTGTTGACCAAATCCTAGAATATAACTGTGAATTAGTAGGTCCCATTTCTGGTGGCCGAAATCAGTATGGGAGCATCCTGTATAATAGCAGAGAAGCAGAGGACTCTTTCAACTGACTCTTTCAATTTTTGGTTTTAGAATCAAAACCAGAATGTTTGTTTCTCCTGAAACTGGCTGCTCCAGTGGCTCTAAAATTATCTCTTAGGAAGGTGACAAGTTGCCCTAAATACAAAGTACTTTGCTATAAAAATACAGATGCTTATAGCTTGCTATGCTAAATGATCCTCTCATCCCAGGCTTATCAGAGTACAAGTCTTCCTTCTGTGTTCATTGCATATATTCTGAATATCAGGATAATGTATTCCAACATTTATTCAAGCAGGTATGTCTTAATTTGTCAGGGGAATAAATGGACTACTAATAATCACAAGAAAAAACACTTTTGCTACCTTGAAATTTCCAATACATACTGCGCCAAGTCTGATGTCATTAAATGAAGGTCTACTGAAAAGCTAGCTCCTTCTCCTGGCAAGATTTTTCTTATAAGCAAATACATCTGGAGACATCAGAGCAGAGGCTGAAAGATGCATATGAATAATGAATGTGTACCATGTATCTAATCTATGTTGAATTGAGTGTTTTGAAAGAAAACACCTTACCATAATACTTTTCCCCAAAAGCAGGTACCCCTTGGCAATATTTAGGCAGTACAAATGTTCTCTTTCAGAATGCTAGTATCATTATTTGTTTGTGGTGGAGTTGTTATTACTGAAGATGTGGCCTTTATTAATATATTCAGTTAATTTTATCCTGGGCCAGGATTTAGTGCTAAAGCTGAGCCTTTCAGTAACTGTTTTCCGTTATTCCTCTGTACGACTCATGTAATTCTGAAGGAATCTCCTTGGAGAATAGACTGTCCTTCTATGGTAGTTGCCACAGAGAGACAATGTGCAAAATTCCTGCTATATGCTTCTTGAATTTGTCATTCTGCCTCCAATTATTCCATTGCTTTGGGGCATCTTGGACCATTTTAGCGGGGTCTAGCCTTATTGGTGTACTACCCAGGTAAGATGTGAAAAGGCAGTTGGCTGTTCTGCAGCTTTGATCAGGACAGATGATTTTGCCTTAAACAGCATTTAAACACTAAAGCAGTTTATCGTGAGGGTTTTTTTCTATAACAGTTGTCCACCGAACATGAAGTCATGTAAGCTGTAGAAAAAGAGCTGTGTTATTGCAGCATGTGTTTCTCTTCAAGAAGAAGCTGGAATGCTGTAAGAAGACATCAGTCAAACAGCTTGTGCTCACGGAGCTGTGACATCCTTCTGATTTTATAGATAGGATGCACGCAGTAGCACAAAGTATCTTCTTGTGATAGGAAGGTATGCAGTTGCTTATGTCTGGACAGTACTTTGTGTGTGTATTTCAGCATACTGAGCTGTAACAGCTAACTTCCAGAAATTTACCGTTCCAAAAATGAGTTTGTAAAATCTGAATTTATGACACACAGATGAAGTGCTTTGGGTCTGAACCGTGTTGCTATTTGTGCAGATGTAGTGGAGCTGCAAAGACATAGTGAAACAGATGGGCATGTGTGTGCACACACACTGAGACAGAGCTGCATCATGTGTCATAATAACTGCAGTTTTATAACAGCACCTTAGTTGGGTGATGACTAACCTCTGAATTTCTAAATTCAACCTGGACAGTCATGTACAGGGAGCTGAGTCTCACAAGGGTTTGTGGCAGGGAGCCTGAAGAATTAGGGAATGCAGGCAGAGAGGAGAAACCCACCTTCAGCAGCATACCAAATGCTGCATTCAGTCCTGGATTCTATGTAAGCAAAAGGATAGAAAGGATGAAAGAGCTTGAGCTGGGAGGGACCTCTGTGCTGGTGAGAATAGCTGTTGGTGTCAGATTTGAAAGGGACTTTGAACGATTATTTTTGAAGTTCAGTGATGATTGATAACCTATGATGGATTACTAAAGAGCTGGGGTGGGGCGGGTGTTGTTTACTATTCTTACTATCTTGTCATTCCTTTCTATAAGCCTTTAAAAGCCAACTACCATGTTCTTCTAGTCTATAGGTTTTCCTGGATATTTGGGCTCTTACAGTGTGAAGAAAAATAATCTTAAATTTCCTATTACTGTGGTGAGCACTGGCCACAAACAGTCTGCACTAAGCATAATACAGTAAATCCAAATCACCACTATCAGGATATCAGCGAGTGCATAAATAAAGAAACAAGTCTATATTTCTGATTTTCTTCTTTTCTTCATCATATTGGGCAAAACTAACTTGGTGGAACATGTGAAAATATCTAGTTAAGACATTAATTTCTGTTCTCATAGGTGATGCTTTTTATTTTACAATTACTCAAATGGCTTTGGTTTTTATAGTGAATAAATACAACAGTCAGTATTTAAAAGGGAGTTTAGCAATGGATATTGGAAATTACATTAGGTTTGATCCATCCACAGAGGCTTCAAAAGCTCATTTTGATGGGTGCTTAAACAACTGTGCAGGCTTTTCTTGGTTAGAGTATTAAATGGGCTGATAGCTTTCTCCGCAATTCAGTAGGCATCCAAAGTGGCTGTAATTCAGTTCTGGAAAGCACTTTAAGCTGAATAATGGTTGAAGTTTTGTTCCTTTTGTGTGTAAAAATAAATAACATGTACAGGGAGGAATTCATTAGTTAGAGCCTAAAATTTTCCAAGTCACCATCCTGAGCAAGTAAGTTAGATGCAATGAACTTGTAACGTATTTTTCAAGGAATGCTTTTGATAGTCAGTGTTTGAGTAGCAATTTGTAGTAATGCATTTAGTTTGACAGATGAACAGTGAACTAGAAATGAAATTATGATAAACTAACAAAGTAAAATATTACTTCAGTCATTAAAACAAAGAAAAAAAAACCCCAAAGCTACAACCGAAAAAATGCCCAAACAACCCACAAAGCCACAAAAAACCTCCCACAGCTTTAAAAAATGATTTTTTAAATAAGTTTTTTACTTTTTGTAAGTATTTGTATTCTGGATAAAGGCCGTCTCGTAGATAAAAGAGTTCTTCATATTGGTAATTTTGAAGATGTTTAATGAAAGTGCCTCCAAGAGCTGGAAAAAAAGTCGGGGAGTTGATTACAACCAAAATGTTTGTGTTAAGCTATTCCAAACACTTCAGAGAGAGTTTGGTGCTAATTCCATGGAAGTGGTCAGAAGACCTGATACAAAGTCTGTGTGTTTCTGTATCTGTATATACCAGTAATACATACAGTATATAGCTTATACACTATACACTTATACACTATACAGTATACAGCTTCACAGACTTGATTATGATTAAATTCTTCTTGGACTACATTTCATAACTGTACTACTCTCTAAAAACATTCCTTGTGGTTTCTTGGTGTAGCTGTGTCATCCAGGGTGCTTGAGGATTTTTAATGAGACTTTAATGTGCAATAACTTTCACCAGGAGGAACAAGTCTCTTCCTTGATTATAACACCAGGAACTTGGAGGTTAAAAAAAAAGTATCCCTCCAGTTCTAATGCGTGTTAAATTGGAGAGTGGTTTCACAAGTTTATTTTACACAATTACAGTTTTCCTTTCTACAAAGCTTTTTGAGGTGGGGATGAACGGCATTAGTACAATGGTTGAAGAGTGTTTCTGAACATTGATCATACATTTACTCTTCATATAATTGCTCAGATTGGAGGGAAGGATTCGAGTTTCTTCTTGCTTTGGGAGATGATGGTTAGAGTAGATTCAGAGTTTTCTTTTTGCTTGAGCTTAGCCATGATGTCTCTTGGGCTTACTGTCTACTTGATTCCTCTTTGATACCTGTGTACATACAGAATATGCTGCTCAATTTTTACTTATCTTTCTGAGTTTTCTCCGAAGGCTAATAAGGCCTATCAAAATATCAGAGTAATATAGATGCAAGGGGAGCCATCAAAGTCCTCTCATCCAACCCCTGTCCATAGGAGGCAAATGAAATCCAAGTATCCAGACGATTATGGAGCAGGGTAGTGCTGTGGGCCACTGGAACAATTCCCAGTCCATTAAGCTGCAAGGAGATCTCTGGGGAGATCATTAGGGAGGGAGCTGTGGACTGTGTCCATGTTGTGCATTGATGACTGGCTGTTTGTGTTCTGCTGCTGAAAGTCTTCTGTGAGCATTCACCAATTGCTATTTTTCGGTTATTTGGCAACTAACTTGTGTACAAAGTACTTGGTATGCTTTGAGCACAGCTTGTAATGTGTGTGTTAGTTCTCAGTACACAAACAATTCACAGGTCCTTGTGCTCATTGTTATACTGGGAGAACAAGTTGCACCAATATTCACTTCATCACTGAAGGGAAAACAATATGACACCAAGGAGGCTACTGGTATTCACAAGGGAACTCAGCATTCCACCATGCCCGTTAGGAGCATACTGAAAACAAACATATCAGAAATGTGCACTTAGGTTTTAATAGAAAACATTTTACAGCACAAAGAAGCAGAAGTCAAGAAATATTTGGAACTTTTCGTGGTGGAAGAGGCTTGTATTGTCACAGCTCTGTTCCACTGTTTGCCTTTCTTATGGAAACGTGGTCTTGCTAGATCTGTTGATGCCACTTGTATCTGGCACTTGTAACAACCTTTTCTGTAGGTTTCTGTTCAACTCTGCTCTCTTCTGTTACAGTGTGCGTGTGTTTAGGAAGGTTTTTTGCCCTTCCCCTCAGATTGGGGAATCGTAGCTCTGTATCTGTGTAAAAGATTGAGGTTTGTGTTTTCCTGAAAGGCTGTGCTCTTTCCAGTTCAAGCACTTGAACAGTAATTTGATTTTTCTTTAGGGAAATGTTTGGAGGTTATATTGTGTTATAAGCTTCTAAAACCTTAGCTTTGTGCCTGTTTGAAAACTGAAAAAGATAATTGTTCTTTAATCCCCCATTTGTAACTGGGTTTGATGCAAGGAAAGTATTCTTACGCTTGTCATTTATCTCTCATTTTCTACTTGCTGTTGGTGTTCCTGCTTATCAGGGTTATCTTACATATGGAAAACTAGTGCTGTATGTACAGTGCTTCAGGTCTAAATAGATGTTCAATTTACTGCTTATAAAAGGATGTGCCTGAAAGACAACAGTACTCTGCCATGAAAATTCGCAAAAGAGAAGTATTTCCACTAGCACAGAAAAGGCGGCTGTACAGTGTAAGGCCTGTTTGACGGTCTTACCGTTGCTAAAGCTCCAACTTTGGGAATTTTTTTTGTTTTATATTCTCAGCTGCACCAGGGGAGGTTTAGACTGGATATCGGGAAAAATGTCCTTACCAAAAGGGTTGTCAGGCACCGAACAGGCTGCACAGGGCAGTGGTGCAGCCACCATCCCTGGAGGTATTTGAAGGTGTGGAGGTGTGCCACTGAGGGACATGGTTTAGTGGTGGCCATTGCTGTGCTGGGTTAACAGTTGGACTTGATGATCTTAAAGGTCTTTTCCAATCTAAATGATGCTATGATTCTATGATTCTGTAATGGTAAACAGCTGCTCTGTTGTAATGCTGAGTTTGGATAAATGAGATTTAACAGGTAAGTAACTTTGCTTAATCTGCTAAAGTCAGCTCTGAAGATCTGGATAAGTATATTATATATTTTAGGAAAGAGAGTTGTTGGTTTTTTCTTTTGCCCAGATACATCTTAGTAAGGTACCATCGTCATGGCATTGATTTTGTTTCTGACACCGTTGATGGACCTTAAATTTACTGTCTAACCTGTACTTCATTTTGTGCTTTTATGTTGACAAATGGTATGTATATTCAGAGGATAATTAACTACGTGGTATTTAGTTTCGTACTACAGAATAAGGCACTGAAGTTCCCTTCAGAGGTGAAAGCTGCAACTGTAATTGCATTGGATTCAATCTTGTTCATCTCTTGGAGTTTATCAGCATCTCAGAATGCCTGTTGTGAAACTGTTAAAAACCATATAGGTTGGTTCTGAGCTGCAACCTCACTGATGTTGGAAATTCACACTGTGGCCCTTTGTCCTATTGTGAGTCACTGTTTTCAATAACTTGTCCATCTAGACTGCAGGCTGCTAAATGTGAAAATGAGCCAGATGTTACAACACTTCAAGCCTGTGCTGGGGGTCAGATAAAAACACTGCCAACTGTACCATGCTGAATAGCTTAGGGAAAACTGATCTTCAAATAGGGGAAAAAATGGATTTGTGAGAACAATGCATGGTATCAGCATGGTTAACTTCCAGAAAATTTTCAACTACAATAGTTTCAGTTCATGTATGGAGGTTTGAATGCGGATGAGAAGCCACATATGACTTTGGTACAGTAATGTTTTGTTTGCTTAGATAACTTCAGTATCTTTTAAGGATAAGTAAGAAGTAAAGCAGGATGTCATACATCTCTCCAAAACAGTCCTGACATTATGCCTTTGACTAGAGTTTTCAGAAGCCCTTTTTTGCCACTCAGTACAGTCTTCAGTAACTCATTTTCATAAAATCAATGAAATTGCAGACATTATAGCATGAAACAATGTGCTGGCACCAGTCGAGAGTTAGGCCAGCTTGTTTCAGTCAGGCACTAATAAATGTCAGCTCGGGACAACTGCAAGTGAGCCCTTGACTGTCTGGCTTGAATCTGTTATTTGATAATGGCTTTAAATACACATCTTATCAAGTAGGTAATAGCAGTGAGCTAGCTACAGGAGGTAGATTGACCAAGCAGTTGGGGAGCAAACATGCAGAGATGCACTAGCCTTGCTGGGACCTTCCTTCAAATGGTAATGTAGCAAGGACCTTAGAACATCAGGAGATATACAGGAGAGCACCAAAAGAGGGAAACCTTGCTGTGTAACTGGCCTGAGTGCTGTCTCAAAACATACACACCTGCAAAAGACACGTTGTATTTATGTGGATGTGGTAAACAGGACACCATAGAAATGCGACGGCATTAAAATATGGTGGTGGATGCTAGGTTTTGCATAGAAGTTTGATCTTAGCAGATCAAGCTTGCTTGACTAGAAGCATGCTTAAAAGCCAGACACTGCCATAATAGTGACCAGATTGTATGAGAATTTGAATGTGTCCAGCCTAAAGCATGACTTTGAAATTAGTATGTATTTTGCACATATTTTCAGAGCTGATGTTAGCTGAAAACTGGAAAACTGACATGGGAAAAGTAAGTGAAAACAATGTTGTGTTTTATAATGGAAGTCGATAACATCAATTTGAAAAGTACCAGCCAGAATTCTTGGCCTTCTATACTTGGGCAGTAATGATTTATATTCTAAGGAGTAGTCTTAAGGTGTATATAACCAGGAATGTCAATCATAGCTCCAGTGAAGATAAATATTCCAGCTGGCTATGTTGTTCTGATACAGAAAAAAAACCCCTCAACACCACTTTGCTCTAGGAGTTAGCCTTTTCCCTGCATATTTATTCTGCCTGATTATACTGAAAAGATTTCAAATCCCAAAAAAAACCCACCCAACTTTGTGTGAAATGGAGGGGTGAAGAGTTGAGACTTCCAACTGGAATGCCTTTGGCAATTTGCTAAATCATTCTCCTGACTGTTTTGACTTCTAAAAATGCTACTTCCGTTAGCTCTTCGAGAAACTTCACACTGCCCCTGATGGCCCAGGCTGGAAACTACATTAAGGTTGCGCATTCCCAAGAGACAAATTCTGCCCTAATTCCTGATATCACTTCATGCATTTTGGCCCAAGGAAGCAGTTGCATCGCGTTTAAATGGTGGAGAAACCTCAGTCATAAACTCAAGCTGATAGAGTGAGCAGGAATGCAGGCTTCCTACAGCCACTGCTTCCCACCTTCAGAGTTCATCTCATAACCTAGCAACAGTATAACTTTTATGCTTCTTTTTGTGGTCATATAGCTTTGACTTTTCTACCCAGATGGAAAGCTAACTTGGTATCCTGCCCTCAAATCTTCAACTGGCTTATGTTTGTTTAGCTGCTTGTCTTGATTATAGTCTCTCCTCAATCTACTTCAGATAGTTAAATATCAAGAACAAGTGTCCCAGCTGGTATTTTGTACTCACCACCTGGTGCAGAATAAAGGCAAAGCTGTTATGGCACAAACAACCCTCATCCTGGAGCTGTCTAGTATCCAGTTTGGCTGTTTCAGGGGTGAGCCATGTTCCCTAAACCACAAAACGGTTGTGGATAATAGCGTGGGAGGCATGTGCAATGAATCCTGCAAAGTGTAACCAAAATTCCAATTGGCAGAGATGAAATGGGAGAGGAAAATAATTAAAAACCAGACTAACAATGCAAATGAATATAACGATTGGTAAAGGTGTGTTTGTTTGATTAGGGAGGAATAAGATTGTTGGCAGACATTCAGCACTTAGAATCATATTGAACTTAAAACTCAATACTTGATCCATCAGTACAAGATGGATGGATGGTTTAGATTTTAATTTATTTTTTTTTTAATAAAAACCATTTAATAGTTAAATGATTCCATAATATCAAGGTCCAGATTCTGTCCCCAGTTTTCAGAGTGCTAAACAATTTTGTAATGAACCTAGAAAATCAGTGGGAAATAGCTTGGGTTAATAAAGCAAAAAACCCCAATCCAAGTATATGGATGGGTTTATGACAGTGTCCAGTGAGTCTGTACAAATGGCATTATTTTCACCATGAGTATTAGCAGTATAAGCAGTATATGGTTTGGGTTTTTGTTTGGATCAACTTCAGTTGTGGTCTGTTGTGTGTCTGCATATTCTATTTCAAGTAAGCAGCAAATACTAATTCTAAGATACTGGACTGTACTAACAAATCTTTCTATACATTTTTCTAGATAAAAATCTCAATTTTCATTTTTAAACACGCATGAAAATTGAAGCATGACCTTTATTAACATAATTCCCTGTCTTAGCCCATTTTGTTCTGGCAAAGGACAAATAAATTTTTTTGCACAGCATCTTGGAAAAAAAATTCCATCTGTCCTGGTGAACTTGGCTTTTTCTGATGCTTAAAGACTTATGAGTACATATACGACTGCCAGTAAAGGAGGTATAAGGTCCAGCAAAATACCTTTTAAAGAAAGGGAACAATAAAGTTTAATTTATTAAGCTATTCCTAATGAAAGAGTAACCTTACAATACTATTAGATTACTTTTGAAGTGATATATAGTGGGTGTTTATTCAAAGGTATAAACCCCCAAGCTTAGAAATCACCCTGGATATGAAGCCAGATTTTGGAGTCATTTGGAGGTCAAATTGGTATTTTGACATTTAGCGACAATTTTTTAGTAATAAAGAATTAAAGGGTTAATTGCAGAAGGCCTTTTCTGGTAATCTGTATTCTGTTTGTGAAGTGGATTGTTGAAGGGGAATCATAAAATGGTTCAATACATCTTGAAGAGAAAATGATAGAAAAAGAAATGAGATTATGAAATCTTGAGAGAGTTCATACATGAAGTTCTAGAATTTCAGGATTGATCTGCTATTTCTTCTACAGTGACAGTGAATTAGGTCATGTGTGCATGAATAAAAATGTGTTTGAAATTAGGGCTACCAGCCACAGGACAGATGCACCACTCTCTTTTGGAGCTCTCTGAAAAGCGTTTCAAGGGGAGAATCATGGCATATGATTATTTGCAAGGTATTCCACCCTCTTGGCATCCCATAGTGCTGCAGCGTTTGGAAATGGATTATAACACTCCTGGCTTATTGGATTTGTTTAACTTGGACTATTGCTACAGTTTGGCAGTGTCAATTATTGTAGTGTCATCCATGTGCTAGACCTTTGCTAGGGCCTGATGCTTAGATTCTGAGCGTTGCTACTTCATTCTTCTGTCACTTCCTTTTCCCGGGTCCTGTTTGGTACTTTTATACGTTACAGTCTCCATTTGATGTGAGAAAAGGATGCTATAGTCACCAGGATGGCTTTTATGGAACATAACTAGGACCAAATGACCCCAAAATGTGCTTGAGACCTGTTTTCAATAGGTGCCGCCTTCTGCAAGTCTGACAGATCGGAGAGTGGCTGACAAGAGGAGATAGGGTTCTTGGGTCTTCCCCACCAGTGCCAAGGTGAACTGTAAGAGTTACCACCAGAAATTTCTGAATTTGTTCTTTTGTTTCCATATGTCTGCATGTTGATCAAAGGAAACATAGTTGTGCTTTAAAACAATATTTCTAGAGGATTTCAAGTGACTTTCCTTGAGAAAAGATGGTTATAGCCAGCAAGAAGTTTGGCGAGTAATGTGTTTGCCCTAAAAATAACTATCCCTTTTTTAGAAGAAGGAATGTCATTAACATCTAGAGCTTTAATTTGTAGTTTTGCAATGTTTTAACTCTCTTAAATTTCCAAAAGCCTGAGCAGATCATTCTTGGTGTCTGAAAGCCCAAACAAGTGTCAGCAGCACTTTTGTGTCTTTTGTGACCATTGAGTTTATTAAATAACACCATTTGTCTTTCTGATTGGTACCTATATTGGACACAAACTGCTTTCATGCCCATGGGTTTAGTAATTGTCTGTAGCGTGTGAAACTCAAGCTTGAAAACTTGAATGGGAAGTACTTTGTGATAAGCCATTATGAAGTTTTGAAGTTTTCTTTCAAGCGGTGGCTTAAAAGAAATGATGTGAGACAGCCTTCGTGCCCTAGAACAGAAGAGAAATCCTTTTTGCTCAGTCACCTGCTTGTCTTGACATTTACAGCTTCATTGTGGAATTTCTCGTGCTCATTTTGGGGAGCAGTGATGGGGGGTGAATTAGGAAGCCCAAACAAGCCAAAACCCCACAACACTCATGAACTAGGTATTCAGTTTTCCTCTTCAGGAGCTTTGCATAAAACACTTCCAGATCTTTTGTTCTTTGGCTGTCTCTTTCATACAGCATGCACAGTAGATATTGATGAGTACTGTTCAAAATCCTGTTCTACAGCCACCCAGATCAATACACATACATATGTAAACACTTACAGGGAGAACTGGAGATTTTTTCTAGTACTTTGTTTTCCATTACAATCTTCATTCAAGACATCCATGGGGGGTGGGGGTGGGGGGAGGGAATTAATGTCAGAGATGACAAAACATTCACATCAATAAAAATACTGTGTTTTTACTGAATACATCTAGCTCATGGCATTTAATGCAGACTTTAAGTTAGAGTGAAAATAATACTTGAAACAGGCTTTGTAAAACTCAGACTGCTGTATAACCTTGTGTGCATTATCAATCTTTCTAAACGAGTGAAGGGGGTAGAGGGCTGACTTGCCAGGGTCGTAGCCTTGAAGTAACGCAGAAACAAAATCCAGGTTTTCTGGTTCCTGCTTTAAGCACCAGATATTTCCTTTCTGTACTCAAAGAACTTTTGAGTGTTGGTGTGTTGACATAACAGGACCTAGCTGCCAGACCCTGACGCTGAATGTGTTTTTAAACTTCTGATACATCAGTGAAAACTTTTTCAACATCAGGGGTGACAACCACTGTACTGCGAAGAGATGAAGACGTGAACCTCTGATGCCAGTGGAAGCTAAATGACTTCTTACTTCTATTGCTGTAGAAGGAGACATCCTAGGAAGCTACTTGTGCTTCCAGACAAGACAGTTCTGAGCAAGGTGGGCCATCCACAGCTGAGATAATGAAATGTTTCATGTTGTGGCAGTGGCATTGTGTTAACAATATTCAATCAAAATATACAGAACAATACAGAAGTTTTTAACACAGCTTTGAGTGCTTTTTCTCCAAAGGATGCCAGGACTGAATGTCTGCCAGGATTTCAGGTTAGCTTAATCCTCCCATACAGCGTAAGGTAACAGAGATTTTTTTATCATGTGAAAAGGCTTCAAATGAGGTAACAGGAGTATATTGCCCCATCGTTCTGATTCGGGTTCCAAACTGAGGAATTAGTCAAATCTTGAAAACTTCAGATATTTATTTTATGTTGTTAAGATGATGGTCTCTACCTAAG
The DNA here is from genome assembly GCA_039720435.1 of Amazona ochrocephala. NCBI lineage: Eukaryota > Metazoa > Chordata > Aves > Psittaciformes > Psittacidae > Amazona > Amazona ochrocephala. The sequence continues at coordinate 3,615,521 of CM077889.1, read as the reverse complement.
GATTGCTTTGTCTCCAAGGATGGAGTTGTTAACTATTGTCCAAGAGAAGTATTCACTCCTGAGCCTACTGCTCTGAAAGCTTCTGCACTGAATACACACTTCAGTGGCTGAGCTAGAAGCCAGGATTTCAATTTGTTTTTCTGGGCACATTCTCTGTTTATCTCTCAGATACATTTCTGGGGTGGTGAAAAGGATATGACTTCTTTCTGAATGCCAAACTGTTATTCAGCAGGAGCTGTTGTTTAGAATCTATGTGCAAGTAGCTTATAAATGTAAGAAACTATTATCTTTTTGTGTGGCAAGTTTTGTGTTACGAACAGTACCTCTTCAGCATATTCATCCACTAATCCTTCTCCTAAATTGTACTATTTTTAGTCACCTCCCATCACTGAAAACACTGTGCATTGTTGTGTATGTGCAAAGGTAACTAGTAGTCTGTATGCTGAAGTACACAGAGAGAAGGCATGTTTATACCAGAAACTGGTAATGCCTTGTCTATGAAAACAGCATTTCTAGACTGGTTTTGTGCCTCTCTAACTGATTATTTCTTGTAAGAACTGCTGCTGTGGACAGCCATGGATTTTGAATTACTATGCCTCAAATAAAAGAACAACAAACCACACACACAAACTCACCCACCCAAACAACGATCACCAAAAAAACCCTGAAGTTCCTCTAATGCAGAATCTCTCAGAATTGTTTAATGTCAGATTCTGGATGAAAACAGACACAACCTGAAGCTGAGGACATACTGTTCCACGCAGCAGTGAAGGTCACAGATGACACATCTTGACTCTCCAGTCTCTCCTGTAACCATAGCAAGTTTTGGCAATGCCTTGCACCAGAAGTAACACCCTCAAGCCTGAAAGGATGCTGTGCTTTGCCCCCCTTGGCCTTTCATATGTTCCATAAGTATTTAAATTGTTTATTTTAATGAATTTCCAGCTAATTTAGTACTTTCTTACAGCAGCAGATATGCACTGGGAACAATGAAATGTATTGAATGTTGCCTGCTAGATATGCGTTCTTATTGATTATACCTCAGCTGAAGAACAGAATGCTCATCTATTAGGTAGCTGTCATGCACTAAAAGCATTAAAAAGGCCTTGTTTTGCCTTTTTTTTTTTTTTTTTTTTGCCCCTACTATTCCCTTAAATGCTAAGCATGAAGCAGAAAAAGCTGTAGGAAGTTGTATGTAGCTGTGAACTGTCTAGGCAAAGGTAACTCAGTGCTCTGTAGTCAATGGAATACACAGCACAGTAAGCAGCAAAGGGAACATAATGGAAGGCTTTCTGGGTTGTGTTGCATGATACAAATCTAATACACGAGAACCTAATTTAATTTCTGAAGCTTTTAGTGGAACTACTTTTTTTTGCTTTCTTCATAAGCTATAACTTGAAGTTCTTTAACACATTTAAAGCATTTTCAGCAGCAGTGAGGGTGCAGGATCCCTTCTCAAGGTCAGTCCATTTGCTTCCTGGCACTCACCAGTCTGACTTCAGCTACCTAAGCCACAATGTGTTGGGCACTAGGATAAGGAGCAGGTGAATTCCATACCAGCCTTTAATAGAATTAAGCTAACAGAGTAATTCCAAATGTCAAGGACAATTGCAATTCTGTCTCCGAATCTAAGCAAGAAAGAAAATAGATGGTTTATTAAGTTTCATTCATCATAATCTATGTAATTACTATGAATGGGAGCCCCACTGAGTGAGAGAAATCCTGTTTAAATTCTTTGCTGCTCACAGTCATGCTGGTTTTGAGTACTGTGTTATGAATCATGGTATGCCAGTGGCATAGGGACACAAGGTTGCTTCCTTATCACTACATCTCCAAATAGGAATGGATTTGGGAGTAAAGATGTCCAGATTCTGATGTTCATGTTTCTATTCTGTCTGAGGGGAGTATAAGGGCCAGCTTCTGTTGCTGGACTTGCTAATCCAGCTGATGTTTCATACCAAGTGCTAGCCTTTGGTAGTGTCTTATATCTGCTGGTGTTTTTCATTTTATAGTTTGATTATTTTAAGAGCAGCTAATACTTCAATAAAGATAGTATTTAAGAACAAAGACACAGGTAAAGTGTTTGCTCAGCCGAACACATTCTTAGGTAACAATAATAATTACCATAAAAATAGCTTTATAAAAGTCAATATTTAGCGTTTAATTAATAATTAATTGTTCTCTTGAAATGAGTGTAGAAAATTCTAGTGTCTTTATGAAAACTGTGCCATTAAACCTCTGGGCTGATGAAACTCAGAGTGAGACCAGGGTCTGACCAGGGGAGTCCCTTCCTCTCCCCTGCGGTGCTCTGGTTTCCCTGTTGTTGATTCCCGTAGTCCTGAGGACACGACGCAGTTGCGTTTCCTCCCACGGGGCTGGGAGAGCGCTGAGCTCCGTACCGACCGGCGCGCACCGCCTTTCACCGCCGGGAGGCGCCGTGGTACCGCGCAGCGCCACAGCCGCCTGTCCCCGTGCCGGTGTCCGCGCTGGGTGTCACTGTCACCCCGGGCCCCCCGCCGTTCCCGGCTCCCCGGGAGAGCCGGGCTCCTGTGCCGAGGCACCAACAGGGCTCCGAGTGCCGGCTGTATGCCTGGTTTAGGTAATGTGCTGCGGAGCCTCACTGAATTCTGTCCCTGCTTCCCAAACGTGTCCATCAGTGACTTCAGGGTTTGGACTGACCATGATTAAAAGGCACAAATCGTCTTGACCAAGTGACAGAGCACCAAGAGACACTGGTGGATGTGCCCGAGGTCCTCTTAGAGCTGCTCAGAGAGCCTTGTGACTTAAATGATAAGATTCAAGGCTGGATTCCTGTGAAGTGATGAAAATTACTCATTTCCTCTCTGCCTTGCTAGTTACTGCTGCTGGTGGTGTGGCAGCTTTGTCCTTTTGTGCATGTAGCCCTGTAGTGTGAGGTTCTGGGATGGTTTTCTGTTGCTTGAACCAGAGTACCATGTGCTTGGATTCCTTAAATGGGTCTTATTTTTTGCTCATAAACGTTCATATTTCAGAACTGGAGCCAGCTGACCAGCCCCTGCTACAGCTCCGTCAGGCCTTAGACAACTGACTGTTGTGCATGCAAAAAGCATGAGTATTTGGGAGCCATCCCATTTACTGTACATGTGCAGGCCACATGGACAACATGAGTGCTGTGAGTCCTATGTTCCTCAGACATGTCACATTTGGTACACAGCGTGTCCAATGCAAAACTGGCCAGGAAGTCTCTGACAAGAAATGTGGTGATGTTTTGCATACCACACCATGTCATTTATCTTTAAATTAACCTTTAAACACTCGCTGTGCTTGTGTGTTTTGTGAAGAGGATGTTAGAAGTTCAGCATTGTCTAGAGAACTGGTTTTTCTCTCACTTCTCCCAAAGCAGCTGTCCTGATCTCCTGGCTTTGCCCATCCTGCCTTCCTGCCAGGCTCCCTTCTAGACTGTGACGGGTGCAAAGGGTGTTACTCGAGCGCAGTGGTGGGGTCTGTGAGGGTATTGATGGTGGGATCAAGAGAGAAGTCAGCTCCAGGAATGCCTAGATGACAGCGCTGCCTGGCTAAATATGCTCTGGACATCTGTCTAGTAAACGTTATTCCACACTAGGGGGAAAAAAGGAAAAACTACTTTTTTTTTCCTTTTTATTTTTTTCTTGAAAACAAATAGGTTAAATGAAAATATGTATTAAATAATTTCCAAATTGATGCAAAGATATTCTAAATATAGAAAACTACTCATTCTCTATGAGAAATGACTCTATTTCTTATTGCAGAAGCAGCAGGCAAGAGGTAAATCCCTGCTGAGCAGACAGCACACCTTTGATAACCATCTTGTTCATAAGGAGTTTTACATATATGGAGATGTTGGTTGTTTCAAATACTCCAGGAAATATTATAGATAAAATCTGTCCAGCTTTAGATTGCTTCATAAAAGTAACTGGTTTAAATGAGTATAAATACAATAAAGAAAAACACTTGAGACGCTCTGATTATTCCCTAGGCTGTGGTGTTTTGTGTAACGAGCACTGTGCTGACCTCTGCCAGCGCCACGCCAAGACACAAATAGTGCCAGGAACCAGAAGCCACAGTAGATGGCTAGTAGAAAAAGCAGTCATGGCTCTGCTTCACTGTAGCATGGCTTTAGAGCATGGGACCCTCTTCTCTTAAGCTATTTTAATGGGAATGTACGGGAATGTGCCTCTTAGTTGTTATAATAATGAAATGTATTTCAGGGACAAGCTTAACTTGCAGCTCATCTTTTTTCTACCATTCTCTCTGGTTCAGAGGCTTTAGGGAGGTTTTTCAGCCCTTTTTAGAATTTGAAGTTGATCTCAGCTGAACATTAGCAACTGTAAAATTAAAACTGCCATCAGGCTGTGGCAGTTGTGTTACCTGTAATCCTATTTACTTGGTGTCTGGCAGCTTCTGTACTTCCATCCTGAGGAGAGTGGTGCGTGTCTTTCCATATGGCCATCTCTGAAGCTCGGAAGATACTTCCTAGTAAACTTGAACAAAGCAAAAAAGGCCTTCTTTGGAATGCTGTTACCCAGCTGCCAAGGAAAGATAGGTTCCAACAGAAGTATTTTCTCTGCTTGACTGAGCTAAGGATGTTCACCTTCAGTCTGTAGAGAGGAGACCTCAGAGCTTTCAGTGTCCTTTGTCCTCACAAGCACTATGTTTGCTGTGTCTGGTCTGAACCAGCTGTCCCTTGCTCAAGAGCTGATCTCTCCTCGACTAGCACTGATGGAGAGTGCTTGCCTCGAAATAGATAGCAGTGAGTGGCAGTGACATGCCTGGAGCTGTCTGTGCTCCTGCCCTCTCAAGAGGGTAAAGGAGAGGGGTATGGTTCAAGTTCCTATAGCTATCGCTGCTCTTTGGAGTGCTGCAAGGCTGGGGGGGATGAAGGGGGGAGTGCTGTGGCTTTGCCCCATACAGCATCTGTTAACACAGGAGGTTAAAGTGATCTTCCTCTGCCTCTTGCTCCAGGAAAGGAAAGTTTCCTCTGGGGATACAGACAAAATTACACACACCTTCCCAAATGTATGGTTTCTGTAGATTTGGAGAGGAGGGAGAAGAGTATTTACTAATCTTCTCTGAAGCAGTATTAAGTGGCCACAGTCCCTCTGTGCTTTTTCAAACCTTCTGTCGTTTGTCATGAGCCTTCACACATTGTGTGCTGCTACATATCTCAACTTTGAGGTCTGGTTGTGAGAGTGGTGCAATCTTAAGGCTTGATCAAAATGGTTTCTATATAAAAATGAAGTTCTCATGTACATAATTCCCTGTGAAATGAGAAGATCACTTTATTGCCTTTTCAGACCAGGAGAGGTGAAGGATAACTTGTGATCTTGCATGCATTCCTTGGTGAACTCTTGTTCTCAGGGAACTGCTCTAGTATCAAGCCTTTGCTTGTTAGGGAGAGCAGTTGAGAAGTAGCTGCTTTCCTGGCTGTACAGGGGACACCTCACTGCTGTGGGAAAAATCACTGGAATGTTGCCAGTAATGACAGATTCCAGTAATCAAAGCAGGAAGCAAACGTCGCCACAAGTGAACAGGCATTTAAGATGTGCCGCTGCTCACCAGTGTGCCATATCTGTATCTTACAGTGAGCATTTCACAGTGGTTGTTCTTCTCCTACAAGCCCTTCACTTAAACTGCTAAATCTGTATGTTCAGAGAAAAAAGCTGAGAACGCATTTTGAGCACAACCTGGGAACTCGAGTTCTGCTGTTACTTAGGCTTGTCAAATCGCTGGAGGTGTTCTGAGGGTTTCATGGTCATGCTAGCCGTGATCCTTGTTGAACTTTGAAACGGAAACCTTTTCCCAACTGTAGGAACAGAGCCTAGACTCTGTCGTGGACCAAGAGCTTGTAACACAGATGAACAGGTTACCTGTGTTCCCACGTCTGTAATACATAAAAGTGCCTTTGGATCTGCTTGTAAGTGTGCAAAATAAAGCACTAAGTATATAGAAGACACAGGTTTTCCTGAGGTGCTTCCACCGACTTTATTCTGGGTCAGGAGGTCACTGTATGTGTGTGGTGTGCTACAAGTAAAACCTTCCGGTCCATGGGTTTACCTTGGAGCCTTAACACTTACCTTGAAAAAAAACCCCAAAGCCTTTTTGTGTGTCTCTCAGGCCTTGCAATTTTCCAACCGATCTGTAAATGCCATCGCATTTCCAGGGTATGCTGCATTATTTTTTCTGCTTTTTAGTACGAGTAGGTCGAATGTTCTGAGCCTTCAACTCCATGGGTTGAGAACGGAACTACCAGGTGAAGGCGGCATCCTTGGGATGATTTCCAGGAACAGCTCCCGAAGTGGGAACCCGGCGCAGAACTTCCGCGCTCGCAGAGCCCGGGCACGCCACCGGTGCGCCCCGGGAAGAGGGCTCGCTAGCCCTACCCCTGCCCGGCCGGGGCGCGGACCGGGAGGTGCAGGCCGGTCCCGACGCCGCCGCCAGAGGGTACTCGGGGAGTGGGAACGCGGGAACAAAAGGCGGAGGTAAATTCCCCGGGAGGGGAAACCCGAGCCCGCGTCCCGCCGAGCGCCGCAGACCCGCAGCTGCCTCCCGCTACCCGGGCCGGAGCAGGGAGCGCTCAGCGAACCCCGGCAGGCGCTGCCCGTCCTGCCCAGCGGGGCGGTGAGGGCAAAGCCCGCAGCGGCCCGGCTCACCCCCCCTCCTAGCGCTCCAAAAGTTGGGCAGTTTGGTGACGTCAGGGCCGCGGCAGCCAATGGGCGCGGCGGGAGGTGTTTTGGGCGGGGGGGCGGTGGCGCGGCGGGCGCTCGCCCGCTGCCATGCACAGCGCTGGGGCGCGGGCGGCCGGCGGCCAGCGCAGCAGCGGGTGGGAGCGCCTCCGCCCCTCCGCCTCCCCGCGCCGCCCCCCGGCCCCGCCGGCCGCCAGCGCGGGGGTGCGGGCCCGCAGCAGCAGCGGCAGCGGCAGCGGCAGTGAGCGGCGGGAGTCAGTGCCCCGGCGGAGGGCGGCCGGTCACCTCCGCCGAGGGTCACCTGCCCGGCCCAGGTGGGGCGATGCGGAGCGGAGGAGGCTGCTTTGGAGATTGCTGCCGCTTCTGAGGGATGTTTTGTGTGTGTTTACCTCTGCTCCCGGTTTCTCTTTCATCTGAGGACGCATCTGGCTCCAGCTCTGTTAAACTATCTGCCTCCTGGTACCGTTCGTAGATAACAGAAAGAAACCTGAGCCCGAGAGGCAATTCCCCACCTTCTTCCACCTAACGTAACCTTTTCAGGCGCCTTTGAAGGTTTGCTGGTGCTCCGGCGATGATGGCAGTGGTGGGTTCCCTTGGGCTGTACTAAGAGCCTCTTGTTTTCTTTTCCCTTTCTTCTTAGAGGCATTTCATCTTTAAGGGCCGGCTGCTTGCGTACACTTTTATACCCACCGAAGCCATCAAGAAACCATGTTGTCTGGTGGAAGAAGTGCGTTTCTGTGCCTTGGAATGATATTGAGCTTTTGGAGCTCTGCGAGTTGGATGCCTGTCGGAGGATGCCCGCATAAATGTACATGTATTGCTTCCAGCGTGGATTGTCACGGACTGGGACTCAAAACTGTACCGAGAGATATTCCCAGGAATGCAGAGAGACTGTAAGTAGAAATGGTTTTAGGGCTCGCAAGTGCTTGTGGAAGCACCTGGGATGAGTTTCTCAACACCTGCCTATTGGTGCAACATACCTAACTAATAGCAGTTTCAGTAATCAAACATGGATTAATGTTTTTGGGAGGGAAGGGGAGGAGCTTTCCCGAAGTTGCAGCTCTCCTGCTGCTGTTCTGGCTTTAAAAAAATCAGCTGCTTTGAGAGTTTCACCTTTTTTTTGGGGGGGGGGGGGTTCACTTACCATCTGGTTGCTTCTGCATTCACTTGCCTTAATGGAGTTTAGGTGTCTACCTGTGGTGCTGCCAGCAGTAATCATTGTCAATGCAAGCACCAATTTACTGGGTGACTAGAAACCTGGATGCTTTCACCTGGTGGCTGGTAGCAGTTTCTCCTTGCTTTCTCAGCATGGTGACTTCATCATCATGGAAAAATCGACTACTGCCATAAACTGATTCAAATGGATAAGAAGTCCCATTAAAGCGGCCTCTAATTTCTGTCTTAAACTGTGGTGGGGAAGCTGGTTATTTAATTTCTAATCTGCTTCAGGGTTTATGATAGTAGAGTAATGTTGTGGGGCACTTCCAGGCTCCCCACGGAGGAATGTAATGAATGTGTGCATAGAAATCTCTGTATCATAACTTTTCATGAGTTTTTTTAGTTGACTTTTTTTCCTTGCTTAATAAGTTTATAAGGAGAAAGCTAAAAGCAAACTTCAGTTCTCTGATGCAGTTTTGGCACTCATTTGGTGCTGAGGACGGCATCTCTGATGTTACTTAATGCATAGCATATGGTATGTTTCAGAGTGCCCGGTGCTAGATACGAAGATGTTCAGAATGGAATGTTGAACAGCTTCAGTGGCTCTGCACTGGGCTCTGGCATGACTCGTGCCTGATGTGGATTAGCTGATAGCTGCACCATGTTTTTGAACTTGTTTACAAGTGCTGTAGGTTGTATGGCCTGACTTCCAAATGCATTTCTTTTTGGATCATAGAGCTAGGGAAACTTCAAACTCTCAATCAAATTGTGCGTAGTCCTCGTAATGGTTGTGTCCCAGAATGGAATTCTATAGCATCCTTGACTGCTGCTAAATTCATTTCATAGTGCTGAGAGCTCTTAAATGATAGCAATATGCAGATAGATTACTATGCTGTTCTAACATCTTTCACATTTTGTGGCTGTATCAGCTTTCCTTTTCACCCCAGCTGAGTGAACAATAGTTTTCAGATGTCAGTGTTCCAGAAAGCTTAACTTCTGTGTTCTCTCAAACTGATGGGTAGCAAAAACCCCAACCGCAAAACAACAAACCCCACAACAAACCAGTACCCAAGTAATGTACCAATGTATGTATGGGTGATAACACAGATGTTTTGTATGCTTCATTGGTGATGAGTGTTTGGGTGGTTTTAACCGTCAAAGCCTAGCATTAAATGTGTAAATTCACAAATGCAAGGTTAGGTGGCCATCCGAGAAGATTTTCAAAATGCTGATTTATTGCCTAAGCTTTAGTGGGACTGAATTGTGTTACTGGGTTTTCACTTCTGGGGATACTTTAGAGAGATGTTAATTTTCCCTGTCTGCTGTAAGGAGCTAAGCTAGAAGAGGAAGTTTCTCTGCCTTGTATGTTAAGTGTTAAAAAGAATGAAAGTGTAATTGCTGTGCTCTTGGTCCTGGTGATTTTTGGTGGTGGTTGCAGATTTAAATTGTAGATGAATGGCTGCATGAAGAACAATAGCAGCTGTTTCACAATATTCAGTCTGAATATTTAACCTCAGAGATATGCTACTGATGAATATGAAATGTAGCTGTGTTTGTTGTTTTTTTGTTTCGGTGTTTTGTTTAGTTTTTTGTTTTTATTTTAGGTGGTATATTATTGGAGCATTTAGTGACTGAAACCCTGTGGAAATAGGACACAGCAGATCATGTAGTAACACATTATTCCATGTTTTAAAATACTGGCTTCATTTTCCATCGTGAGCCTTTCACTGGTTTTATAGTGTTCAGTGTCATCTTCGTTACTACTGTGCTTAAAGGTTGTATCAATTCTGTTAAATCCAGACTTGTACTAATTGCACTAACTTGAGTTTTCTGAGGTAAGCAGCGAGAGAAAGGGAAATTGTTATATTCTTCCAAGTCTGAATTCTGCTTGTAGATCACCAGCCAGCTGCTGGGTATATTGGAATATCTCACTTTCCTCTGTGGTCCATGACAACCTGTAACTCTTCACGATATAACACTGGGTCGATGTGTCGACTTTAACTAGTTTAACTTGTAAATAATCCCAGATTGATTATATCTGAAGTGACAAAGATATTTTTAATCTCAGAGAAATATTTAGATGTTGGGAAAATGATTTTAACAAATTTCTTGATGGCTACACACTAAGTTATTTTTCAGACTCTTGTGCTGTGAAAAGCTCTTCACTTCTTTCTGCATCCTCTTGAGCTTAGAATTGCACATACCTGTTCAAGTCAGAAAGTTTTCTTTAATTAATAAGAGATCTAATGACACTACTTAAAGTATTTTGCCACTAAGCTTTTAGAATTATGTTTGTACAGATGTTACAGGTTGTTTGGGCTAGTGGAGCCAAGGTAAATAGTATTTAAGTTTGTGTGAATATGAAACCCCATGAAAACTGAAGAGATAATAAGTTAAAAAATGGGAAATGTCTTGGGGAGAAGGGGAAATATGTCTTATTGTGAAGTTCTGTTACATGAACTTGTGATGATCTCCCGATATCCCAAGAAATGGGCATCACCAGAGCTTTGATTGCTGATTCTTCATGAGAAATGTGATGTATGCACTCCCTGAATGCTTTGAAGGACTAGTTTTTGCAGAGTTGTTGTACCTGTGATGTCTGTCTTGAGGGGAATCCACAAATTAACCAGTGATCACAGAGTTGTAAAACTATCCTCAACTTTTTTTACACAGCTTCATTTTTAATAGCAGCTTTACAAATATAGCAAATAGTATTAGGTTTGTGTTGCAGTTTACCTTGTTATTACATTCTGTGATAGTCCTTTAATTGTATGGTGTAGATTGAAGCTTTGCTCAGTTCAGTTTTGTGCAGAGCTAAACAGAGGTGACCGTTGTATATTGCTGCAGAAAGAAATTGCTCAGTTTGGAGACAATAAGCGGTGAAACAAATAGTTGTCACTTCCAAGAGTTGCTTCCAGTTATCTTTGCTCTAGAGAGGGAACTCTCAGAATAGCCAACATCTCACACAGGAAGAGAGACGCATGGAACTAGGTCTGAGACTTTGCCTACGCTGTAAGGTGTGATACTCCGTAGAGGACCTTGCACAAGAGCAGGGTGGTACAGCTGACCTTGTGGCTGGTTGCCAGTATTTACCTATTCATCTCACATTTGTTAAGTAACTTCATATCCTACCCAAAAGAGGAGTTTATAGACCTTTTGTGTCGTGAATAACACTAATAATCGTTAACTTCTGGGGATGGGTGCAGTGATTCTTCTATTTAAGCTGATTTAAACTGATCTTTTGTGCTAATAAAGAAAGCAGAAATTAGGGTTTAGAAATTAAGAATATGTAAATACATCCATGAAGATGTTAAATCTTGCACCTTACTGACAAGTTCCTTAGAGAGCTCCTTTATCAAACTCCTTTAAACAGTTTGCTTAGCAGCACTTCCAGTCTTATATGTGATTATTTGCCATTTTCTTCAGTGGAAATGTTTTCTATATCTGTAAAATATTATACATGTGACTTTTTATAGCACTTAATAATGCTGATAGTCAAGTTTAGCCGGAGATGATGTGTAAATGCAGTGAGCAGATCAAAGCCACATGCTTGACAGTTGTGTTCTTCGGCTCTGAAAGGACAAGTGACATGGAGAAACTGGTCAGTCTTCTAGATCAGTATCTGCATTCTCTTTGAATATGAGGCACGAGCCTTCCATTCATGTCTAGTTCAGCACATTATGTATGTATAGAAGTTTTTTTTTTGGAGGATTTAGCCATGTTTGAGTTGTTGATGAATTTATACTTGGTGGCTTAGAGTCTTATTTATTTGATTGGTCTCCTTGGTTAATTGTTTCTTTGTTTTGTCTTTTACTTTGAAGGATTCTTTACCTTACTCAGTTGATAAAGCTTGCAAGACTAATCTGTTCTGTGCTTTGTCTGAGTAGCTAAATTGAGTGTGTCTACATTTAGGTGCAATTTAGAAGCTTAGTCATCTGCTTACTCTGGAGTTTTCATGTGGTCTGGGGTTTCTGTTATACAAATATATTATTATGGCGTCTTTGGCCTAGGTGCATGTAGCTGCTGAAGTTGTACTGCCTTGTAATAAGTCTTCAACTTCCTCAATTTTGTCTCCACATTAAATCTAAGCTTCTGTCTTGAATGCTTCCATGTAACTGCCGAACACAGTGTTAAACACCTGCAGGTATAATTACCCTGACTCTTACGCTGGCATTCTGTTTCTCTAGAGTTGTTCTCACTAGGGATCACCACTCATCTGTCTGTAGTAATAGTCGACAAAACCTTGCACGGAGCATTTCCAAATCTTTACTTTCCTAAGTCATGTGTCAGTAAGTAGACATACATGGCTCTGGTGTTGAGCTTGCTCTCAGAGCACTGATCTGGGAAAACTTGACTGAGTTGCTTAATTTAATTTAATTTTACTAACTTAATGCTGACTACTTGTGCTAGAGTGGACAGTGACGTGCACTTGTCTAGGGTCAGAGTCTTGTGCTATTAAATTTGTTACCTCGTTTTGAAGTGACGGAAACAGGAAGGAGGATGAAATTAGTTATTGTAATTTGGCAGCTACAGAAGCAAATAGTGGCCATTGCCACGTTGTATTTGTTTGCACAACTTTGGGTTAGATTCTGAGATCAAAGGCCCCAGAGTACTTACTGCAGAGTTTTGTAATGGGTTGCTCTGAGTCTGATTGCTTTTTTCATTTCTTACTTCTGTAGCTGAGTGTTGATTCATGGGGAAGAATTCGGTGAGAAGAAGGATGGCCCTTTGAAGAACACTTGTGTTCTTCTAGGAAGTCCTAAAATCTAGGCGATAAGTATGGCTTTTCACCCCTGGAATCTCTTTGCGTATGAGTATGGTGAAGTGTATAGTAAGGTCAGTATAGCTTACCTGTACAGATGGATCGTGAGGCTGAAAATAAGACAGTACTAATACTTCTATAGTCATACAGCAATCTGTATAAAACCCCTTGTGTTGTGTACTGTCACTTGTAAGTCGATTGTTATGAAGTTATTTGATCATCATATTGAGTACTATAAGTCACCTTTTGGAATGTCAGTGCCAAGCATTTTTTTTAATTCAGTTCAAGCATTTCTGGTTATATTTGAAACAAAAATAGCCTGTCCTGCACAGACACTAACATCTGATATGCTTTGTTGCCTGCATTTCAGTGGTATCTAAGCTATTCCTCAACTTCCACAGAGCATAAAGAAAATGGTTTTCGCACAGAAATCTCACAAGATGCTTGGGGAGTTCTAAGGGAGATAATGGAGAAGATCTTGGCTCTAATAAGGACATTCAGTGGGAAAGTTTCAGCCGTTGTATGTGAAGAATTGAGCTTGTTTACTGAAGAGACCGTTCAGAAGACTTAAACCAGGGCATGTTCCCTCCAGACACACAGCTTGAATGACTTGAAGCTTCATTTTTCTACGACTCTTGATGCAGTTCTTGTGGCATCCACAGTGCTTGATTTCCCTGGGCTGCCTCTTGCTGCAGCTGATCTTTTTAGATGCATTAGCTGTTTCTCTGGTGGTCTAGTGGGGTCTGTTTTTCCTTGATCTTGAGAATTATTAATAAAGAATAATTAATATTATAAAGAATAAATAAATCTTAAAAATATTTGATTATTCCTGAACCAAGACAGAGAATAGAAGCCATTGGTTACTATTGTAGTTGTGTTGGCTAACACTTGATGCACTAGAATTAACTGAAAACCATTTTGCTTTGAGTTCCAAGCTGGAATGTGTCATCATCATTTCCTAGCCACAATTGTGATGCTCCGTATTTTCCACATATTACACCTGGTAAGGGTGGTGTGGTGCTGAGATAAACTTTCTGAAGGCTGAACGTCAGTTGAGCTCTCTTCCACCTTTGGCTGAGGACTGCACTTGACCACCCAAGAAATTTTTCTGGCAACTGAAAGAATTCTTAATCTATCTAATTCAGAAATAAATGACCTCCTCTCTCAGAAATTCCTCATTTCCTTTGTCTTTTTATTTCCATCCTTCTCGTTCTCTAAATTTCAACCTACCAAATGTAGCTACATCTTGTTACTGAAGTAACATAAGCAGCTCTGTCTAGCTGGGAATGAATTGTGAACTTGAAAGTTCTGGAGCCTCTTTTATCTTCAGAAGTGCCTCCAGCCTCATGAGGCACTAACTGTAGCAAACTCCTTGTGATTAAAGGGATGAGTCTTCCTTTCTAAGTTAACATGGAATGCTCAAATGCCTTATATGAGAAGCAGGTCTGCTGCTGGACTTTGGTCTTGATGTAAGCTTCACTGTGTCTTGTAATAATACAACTACGGAATTATCTCAAATGTTGTGTTAACCTCAGGAAGAGGTTATGTTCTCCGTAAGTAACCTAGTACCTCTTAGTTCTTTCACCTGTTAGCTCTTGCAACTACAGACAGATACTGACTGGATCAGGTAAAGGATTTCTGTGGCTCAGGATTGAAATCCTTTTCAACACTGGCTGATCTTCTGTGGCTAGGGAGAATGTGTGGCTGAGCAAGTATCCTTTTCCAGTGCTAGCAGATCAAGGAGCAGTTTTAAGTAGAGCCAACTTTCTGGTGGAGGCTTGGTGATGGCAGCTGTAGGAATTGACATGCATATCCTCTGTCCTGAAGTTCCACAGCTCCCAAAAGTGGCTTCTGTTTTCCTTTTTGGCTTATTTTTTTGCTCTTGCCGGATCAAAGTAGTGTTGGTTGTCCACTACAAGTTGAGACAAAGCAAGTTTCTAACTTCAGGGAAGGAAGGAAGTGAAGATAACTTTGGGGAGAAGAGCTGAAGTGAACTTCAAATGGCAAAGCATTCTGGAGACAAATAATGGCGATGCTACGGAAAATGAGTACAGGTGACCCGTGGCAAGGATCTCTCTCCAGAGATCTGTAACGCTTTATTTTCCAATCTGTTTTTATTGTTGTCCAGCCAGCCATTTTGTTTAGGATCTTGAATGGCTCTCACCAATAGCAGGAGCTACTTCCCTACGAGAAATGGCCTTGTAAGCAACTGGCAGTCTTTTCTAATGGTACTAAATACATGAAAGATCTGCCTATTTACATAAGGGGAACAGGTGTTGACGCAGAAGTCCTGGACATAGCACAAACGACCAATGTGATCAAGCTGTTGCCAATTTTATTGCGCAGATAGCTCAGTTTATATAGACATTCTACTTCTCTATCATTATCATACACAACTAATTGGATACATGTATTGTTCACACGACTCAGCGTACAATAGGATTCAATAAGACCCTCTCCACCTACATCCTACTTGATATCCTGCTTAATATCTAGTTGGTTAATGTCTCTTAGCTAAGTGTTAGTAACAGCTTAATGATTGGTTAACTATTACAGCATATGTTTCAAGGTTGCAGTTATCAGTTCCTCTTGCACATGCCACTCAGCAACCCTCCGTGCCAACTTTCTCCAACTTCTGCACGTATATGAACTTTAGTAACCTTCAGGCAAGGCCTCAAAGCCTTTGGTTCACTGCCTCACAATTGTCAAGTAGCTGTCTGGATTGCCCACATGACCATTCTCAGCCAAATAACTCTCCAAAACCAGGTCTGTGGTCTTGTACTCAGAATAAGTATTGATGAGTTGAGGGTCACATCTGTGGAAAAGAGCGTTTGATTCTTACCTCTCTGCTGGTTCTTGTCAGCTCACTCCCCCCTCCAACTGAATCTGGTCTGTTGGTTGTCTCCGTCAGAATAAATTTGTCTCTTTTTCCGTTTTACACCATCTGATGGCTGCAATATATGTTTTTAATTATATAAATGTATCAGTACCTATATTGATGCATTTTTGGAGCCTTTAATTAGATTTTTACCTTTTTACCTGGGAGTTACTTCTTTTTGAGACCTTAATTTCATTTTGTCCCTCACGTGGAAATGTTTTTAACTGATGGCTGTGTCTTTGCTTTTCTCTCACTGATGAAGGGAGCATTTTCAATAAACACCAGCTCAGTTAAAATGAGGAACAAAACTCAGTGTTTTAAAGATGGTTTTAACTTTTCATCAAGCGGCCTTGAAAACCCATCTGAAATTTGCTTGTAAGCTCATTTTGGGATTTGTCTTGCTCACCAGCTCACTTTTGCCTCTGCTTTCCTGAACACTTGCAATACTGTTGCAGAAATGATTCTTAACTTCCTACCTTGAAGGGGCTTTTTAGGAACCTTCCTATGCTTCCTGTGGAGAGGTCACTGTGGTTGCTGTCCTGCTTCAGTGCTGTGGGGAAGAACCATCCATTTGAAAGTAGAATCCGGTTACTCAAACACCTATTAAACATATGTAGAGTCCAAGCAACACTATGAATTTTGGGAGGTAGTGTTCCTATTGTTGAAGCCTTGCTGAGTACTATGTGGACCTGTGTTCATTCCAGTTTGAGATGCAAGGCTTTTATCAGCGATGCTGTATTGAGGAGTTAAATTGGAGATTTAACTTTAACATCCCCTCTTCTGTTGCGTGGGGATGCTGTAGTGACATCGCACTGTGACTGTATGTACAAGGCAGTCACCCAAAAGAACAGGACAAATCAATTGCCTGTAATTTTTTGGAGTGTTTTCTCTGTGTCTTCACAGTTGTTTCCATCTGCATAGACAGAAGATTGGTGGTTCTGTTTCAGCCAGGGCTCCATGTGAGTGGAGGGACAAACTGCTCTGGAAGTTAATGATTTGGAGATTAGTAACCCATTGAACAGTCTGAGAAGGTGCTTGTAGAAGGGGACGGGGTGGTGATGATGAACTCCATTTCCAATAGATTTATTTTGGTTAATATTATTTTCCTTCCATTTTGATCTTCTTGCTTGGGAAGAGCTGTCCTTGTTCTAAAACAGCAAAGGTTGCTTTGTACAATTTTACATTGACTGTAATTTTCATTATATCGGTTAAAAATGTGTAGTACAATTGATGTTTCTTTGTAGCTGAGGAGTTTGAGCTGTTTCTTTATAGCCTGCTGTACTGGTCAGTGCTGTCTCATCTGCTTGTCTTTATTCCTCTGCTCCTTTTGTCTTTTCTGAAAGCTGTTTGGGACTTCTTTATAAAACACTTAACATAAAGAAATCTGGAGCTATCATAAGGGTGCTTCTAGGCGTGATAACAAAATGGTAATAAATTCCATATTAGTAAATCTGAGGTTCTGATCTCCAAAATCAGAGCACTATAAAATGCTGGGTTTAATGTCTGGCTCCAAACTGTTTTTTCCAAGAGCTAGATTCTGTCAAGGTTGGCTGCTTGCCCAGGGGGAAAGTAAGGAAGCAGAGTGAAGGGGAAGAAGAGTATGTGAATGAAATGTTTCAGAAGATAAGAGTTTAGCTATCATGAAAATACCAGGCTGAAAGCAGAGGCATGGATGCATTCTTGTGTATGCTAGCTCATAGTGAGAGGACTGTTTCTTAATCCTTGGGGTTTATTTTTCAGTTGGTCTTTTTCCTTCCTTCCTGTGACAGGTGAGGGATGTGTTAATTAACTTGCACAAAATAAATGTATTGGTAGATTGTGAGGTATTACCTGTGTGTGTTTTATGGGACCCTGCTAAACAACCTTGACAGGTTCAGAAGATACAGGCAGTGAGTTGTGAGCCTCATGCACTTTCTCAGGTCAGAGTCAAATTAAGTATTTCAAGTCAGTTCAGCCAAGCTGGCCTCCTGTACCGTTTTCACTGGCACTTTCTGTGGGTGTGCACTGGTCAATAATGAGAACTTCTGGTGCTTTAGCAGCTCTTGGGGTTGAGGAAGTACTCTATTGCCTGTCTAGCAAAAATGATATTAGCCTTAACACTAGATACAGTATTAGATCAGTATAACAGAATAAATGAAACAAAAGCTTGACTTGGGAAAGCTTTTTGCACGAACAGCTTGCCCCAAAGTAGAAACTAATCAAATTCCAAACTTCAGTTTTTCTTTAGAGCGTCCAAAAAACTCATCCTAAAATGGAAGAGATTTCCCTGGAATTTCATAATGGTGTTCCTTGAAGAAATTCTCAATTGTTACCAAAAGCTCTATGTAAGAACATAATATAGCTTTACATTGATGATTTTCCTCCCCCTTAAGATAACAGCAAACACATAGGTTTGTCTGCCAAAGTCGACTGTCCCTTCTCTCTTTTAGAGTATAATATGTAGCATCTAAAGCTCATATAACAAATATGGCCACGTGACATCAAGCACACTAAAATTAATCACTATATGTGTGCTGGTTGTCCACGGATATGGAGACACTAATGTTTAATGAAGAGTCATATTCTTTCAATATAACTGAGAAGTTTTAGCAAGGAAGAGCTGCATCCTGAAAGCCATTTCAATGTCTGATGCCTTCCTGTTAGTCATAAAGCTTGGTTTGCCTGAACTTTAGTGAGACCTTAGCTTATGGATATTCCCCCCATTTATCTTTCATCTGTTTGTTTAGGCTGGGGAGACCTTATGTTAAATACATTTTTTTAAATGCAATTCCAGAAAGAAATATATGAAACATGCTTGCTTGTTGAGGGTAACAGTGCTTACAGCGTCACTCAGCAAGGTAGGAACTTGTGGGTCATGAGCTGCTCTGAAATAGCTGTGGAGTAATGAGAAAAGGCTGCCTACCTCATCCTGTTGAAGTGGTAGAGCTGGTTGGAGATGGTGTTTTAAGAATATAGCTGGGGAGCAAAAAAGGGAACTTCCTAAAAGGAAATAGCACAGGGAAGAAATTGTGCATTTCTGAAATGCCGAAATAAACGCAGTAGGGAGGTAAGCTGGAGACAGGAATGAAGTGGTGAAACAGATCGTAGAAGTCAAGTTCTTGAGCAAAGAAAACTTATTTTCCAGGAGTGGAAGTAGATGTTGAGAAATAAAGCCCTAAGGCAAAGGCTGGCTCTTCAGAGTGAGATGAAAACACGCATCTGGATATAAGTTTCTCAGATAAGAATGTGAAAGTATAAGAAACAGCCCAGTGATCCTTTGGAGTTGCGATTTCTAATAGATAACATATGAAATGGCAGCAGAAGATAAGGAGCAATCAAAAGTGGTTTATGGATTTTTTTGGGGCTTGTGTGTGTTTGGTTGTTTTTTTTTTTTTTCCCCTCTGGGAAGTTCTTTAACTAATTGCTTAGGAAGTTTTTTAGAGGTTGAAATGAATTGTTCCCAGCTGATGTTAACTTCATCTTAAAGAACAGATATTTTCCAAGGTTGTTCTTCCATAGTTCTTAGACACATAATAAGCTTAGTGCAAAGTGGTTTTATAGGCATGAATAGTTCAGTAACTTGGAAAATCAAATACATGTGCCAAGTCTTACTTAGAAAAACTCGAGTTTTGTGTTCATTTAGCAAACACTGTGGAATCAATTCAGCTGCGCTTCAGCAAGTCAGCTGCTGAAAACCATACATTGGCGGAGAATGGGGGACAAGGAGGGCCGGAATCTACTTGAGAATGAAGAAAGTGCTTGTGATTGTAACATCTGGATGTTAACTTGGTCAAGTGAACACACAGCTTTGCTCAAAATTTCATTTGATATATTAAAGATGTCCTACACCTTTTACTGCAACTTCTTGGCTTTATCTGCTCCTTAGTGGCTCCGGTAGACATGCATGCTCATTGTGGTGGTACTTGGAAGGGATGGAGTTAGTGAAACTGAATGCTTGTTAAATTAAACTAAAAACCCAGCAAATCCTGAACAACAACAATGAAAAACCCTAACACAAACTAAGACCTCTGTTGCGTTTCCGGGAAAAGATCTCCTGGGAGCAGTTTCTAGTCTGTGCATGTCTGCAAGTGAGCAAGGAGATGAAATCAAAGCTCGAATTTCATGTCAGGCTTCACTGAAATCATTTGTTTGTTGGTGGAACTTTTTCCCCAAGTCATCAAGAATTCCAGCAGTCAGAAGCAGGTGTGAAACATTTCAAGTCCTAAACATCACATCGTGTACGTTAGTGAAGAGCACCTCAACAGAGTCTGCCAGGGGAGGGGAGGGGGGGTGTTGGAACTAGATCATCTTTAAGGTCCCTTCCAAGCATTCTGTGATTCTTCACTGCTCTATTTTCAGTCACATAGCACATAGTTAAGAGAAATAGACATAAATACAAACAGCAGATAATGTCTCTGTGGAGTGAAACAATGGGAATTTTGCTGAAGTTTACATGCAGTGTTGTTTTTTCCCTGAGATGAGCCTGTTGTGGTTGACTGTGTATGGAATTAAACACACAAAACTGACAAGAAAAGGCAAGTGTGTAGAAGAGTCAGGGTGAAAACCAATCTCATGAAAAAGACTTTTGTCTGTCCTTGTTTCTCACTTTGTTGCATTCTGTTCTATAAGTCCTTAATTAACATTAAATTAACATTAAACATTAAATTAGCTTTATATACTAAATTTTGGGAAAGTGTGAGTGTTTGCCATAAATTGCAGTAATGGCATTAGCTCTGAAGAATGCTCATGCTTCCTAGAAGGTGTTTCTGAAGTCGAGTTATCACCGTCTATTTTACATTGATTTACAAGGTATTCCTATTTGAGACAGTGAATGTAAACCTATTTGGGTAACCTTTAAAAAGTCCAGAAGTGATGGAGACTGGAGTGCAGGCATGTATCTATTCATATCCTGATGAGATTGTTTAATAGTTGAGGGAAAATATGGCCCAAAGAAATGTTTGATATTGTCTGACTTACGCCTGTGTAACTGCTTGGTCTTTGCTGGACTATCCCTGGACTGAGGAAGCCACCTGATGTCCATACACCCAGCTGGAGCATGCTGGATATGAAACATGACCTACAGTTACAGGCATTAAGTAGGAAGGGTTAAATAAAATCAAGAACTGAAAGAAGGAAGTAAAAAATAGAGGTTTTGCATATGCATTTGTTAACCTGTTTGGGTTATTTTATATGAATGAAAATGATCCTTGAGCTAATATGACACAGTACTGTACTTTCTCTTTGTAATGTGCACATCCTTGCTTTTCATATTATAGAATCATAGAATCATAGAATAGTCAGGGTTGGAAAGGACCTTAGGATCATCCAGTTCCAACCCCCTGCCATGGGCAGGGACACCTCCCACTAAACCATGCCATCCAAGGCTATGTCCAACCCCACCTTGAATGCCGCCAGGGATGAAGCATTCACAGCTTCCCTGGGCAACCCATTCCAGGGCCTCACCACCCTCACAGTAAAGAATTTCTTCCTCAGATCCAATCTAAACTTCCCCTGTTTAAGTTTGAACCCATTACCCCTTGTCCTCTCACTACAGTCCCTAATGAAGAGTCCCTCCCCAGCATCCCTATAGGCCCCCTTCAGATACTGGAAGGCTGCTCTGAGGTCTCCATGCAGCCTTCTCTTCTCCAGGCTGAACAGCCCCAATTTTCTCAGCCTATCTTCATACAGGAGGTGCTCCAGTCCCCTGATCATCCTCGTGGCCCTCCTCTGCACTTGTTCTAACAGTTCCATGTCCTGTTTTATGTTGAGGACACCAGAACTGCACACAATACTCCAAGTGAGGTCTCACGAGAGCAGAGTAGAGGGGCAGGAGCACCTCCCTCGACCTGCTGGTCACACTCATTTTGATGCAGCCCAGGATACGGTTGGCTTTCTGGGCTGCAAGCGCACACTGCAGCCGGCTCATGTTCATTTTCTCATCGACCGACACCCCCAAGTCCTCCGCAGGGCTGCTCTGAATCTCTTCCTCACCCAACCTGTAGCTGTGCCTGACATTGCTCCGACCCAGGTGTAGGACCTTGCACTTGGCATGGTTAAACTTCATCAGGTTGGCATCAGCCCGCCTCACAAGCGTGTCAAGGTCCCTCTGGATGGCATTCCTTCCCTCCCATGTATCAACCGAACCACACAGCTTGGTGTCATCGGCAAACTTGCTGAGGGCGCACTCAATCCCACTGTCCATGTCACCCACAAAGATGTTGAACAAGACCGGTCCCAATGCTGATCCCTGGGGGACACCACTCGTTACTGGTCTCCAGCTGGACATTGAGCCATTGAGCAGTAGCGTTGTATTTTAAAATGTTCCATAGTTTTCCATGTGCTTAAGATTTAAAGCTTTCTACTAATCCCATACCTCAACCCCAAGCAGCAACCATCAAACGTTTTACCCTTCTCTGTAGAGTCTGATGTAGAATCAGAATCCTGAAGGCTGGGAGGGACTTCAGGAGGCCTCCTAGTCCAGCCTCAGTTCAAAGTAGTGTCAACATGCAATTCAGACCAGGATACTCAGGGTTTTGTCCAGTTGGGTTTTGAAAGCCACAGCACCTTTATGCAGCCTGTTCCAGAGTTTGACTGTCCTGATAGTAACCATTTTATTATGAACCCCAGAATCTCCTGTTTCAATTTATGATCATTGTATCTGTTATTCTGTGTGCCTTAGTAAAGAGCCTTGCTGTCAGAGTAACCCTTCTGGAGGTATTGGAAAGCTGCTCTCCAGGCACCCAAAGCCTGCCCTTCTCTAGGCTAAACAAGCTGAGCTTCCTCACTCATCATACATAGTCAAGTCTCTTCATTATATTTTTGCTCAAGTTTATTGATTTTTTTCTTCTAGTGAGGGGCCCCAAACTGGGCACAGTATTCCCTGTGCAGTTGAGAAAGACAGTGTTTTCCCTTAATGCACAGGCGTTGTTTCAGCATTGAAGGCAGTTGGATTGGTCAAGTGTGATTTCACTTTGGTAAATCTGTTGGTTATTTTAAGGCATCATCAGTGTATCCATAAATTGCTTCCAGTAGTATTTGCACTGACTTTTCCAGTGACCAAAATGAGGGTGGTGCTGACCAGCTGGCACTTCACCATGTCATTCTTGTCAACTTTTTTGAAGACACATATAATATTTACTTGTATCAGAGATGTGACAGCCAGGCTGCACTTGATCAGACAGATCTCTCTAAACCAACAGATGCATTCTGTCTGTTCTCACAGGCTTGTAAGGGTCAGGATTTCTGATGAGATGCTTGACTTGATCCTCTGCCACTACTTGGCTGTTCCTCTCCTCCTGGAACCTTATCTTTAGACACAAAGTTTTGGAGACTGTGCCAGTAAAGACTAATGCAAATAAGGCATTGAATACCTCAGTCCGTCACTAAACCATCCTATCATCTTTATTCTTTTATAGCTAATGTACTGCTGGAAGCTTTTCTTGATGACCCTTGCCAGCTCAATCTCTAGTTGAGCTTTGGCTTTCCTAATACCATCAATTAATGCTTGTACTTCTGTGCTCCTTTGTACCGTAACCTCTCTTCTGCACTGGAGCTCACTCATGAGATGCCAGTTTAGCTGAGGTGGTATTCTGATATATACGCTCATTTTCCTCAGTGTCTGGATGGAGTGCTCTTGTGCTAAGGTTACTCTAGGCTGCTTCCACAGGATGCCCCCCATCAGTACCCTGAATTCTGTGAGAAAACTCAGAATTCTGCAAAACTGAAGTCTGGGGGCATGCTTTGCTCCTTACCCTCCTCACACCCCTCAGCATTTTGAATGCCACTGTCATGATCAGTAAAGCTAAGGATTCCACTGAATATCTTGCCCCCAGTCACCTCATCATTTGTGAGTAGCAGATCAGGAAAACTTCCCCATGGTTGGCCCATCTATCATCTATTTTAGGAAGCTGTGTTTGACACCCTCTGAAAACCTCCTGTCTTGTTTGCCTGCCCCTGTGCTACCTTTCCAACAACTGTTGGGGAGATTTGGGTTCTCAGAGAACCAGGGTCTGTGATCTGGACACCTTCTCCCGCTGCTTAAAGAGGAGTGTTGCTTCCTCCTTCACCCTGAGCTGGGGGCTGGTAAGAAATTCCCATGATAATATCACTTCCAGACCTGCACGCTCAATGAGATTCTTGCCTGGTCCATAGAGGAGCTCCTGACATTTCAGCTGTTCCTTCATATGAGGGACAGCCTCTCCTCCTCCTCCTCTTCCTTGCCTATTTTTACTGTGTACTCTGCATTTTGCCATCACCAAACATACACATTACTACACGAGCTCTCCCACCATGTTACTTATTCTAGTGGTGGTGTATTTCTGCATTTGTAGCACAAAAATGAGCTCTTGCATGTTTCATAAGCTTTGTATTTGTGTAGTGGCACACGAGGTTGTGCCAGTACAACCTCCTGACCTGTTTATTCTTCTTCAGGCTTTCTTTATCTTTCACAAGGGCACAGATGACACTGCTAAGGGAGATCTTGTGCGCATCAGCAGTAACTACAAGACCTTGGGGACAAAGGTGGAGGGCATGGAAGTGTAAAATGTACTGTTAGAACATTATTCTGCTAGCATAACATTTCCTTTATAATAAATTCTGCGAACTGTAATAGTCAAGAGTTCATGCAGGCTGGGACAAACACGTATTTCCTTGGAAGAAGCATAGTACTTGAATTTCTCAGTCCATTCTGCTGCTTTCTGCAGGTCTCAGTATGACTTTCAACAGCCATCTGCTCAGTGGGGAGTTCAGCCACTGCGGGTTGCAAAAGGTAGCTTTTTCTTGGTGTTTTTTAACACCTGTAGTTTGCAAAGTCATTTTTCTTACTCTTATAAGGATGAGGACAGAAGTGTGTTGCCTGCAAGCAGTTCCAAATCATTTGGACACCTCATGTGGGTCATTAACAGAGCGCTGCTGTAATGGGCTCAAGAATGGATAGGTTATTCACAAAATTAGGGCACTTAACCTCAAAGATCAGTTTTCCCATTGTTAGACAGAAAGAAAACAGTGTGAGTCAGACCTGAAAGCCTTCTGCAATCAGAAGGAATGATCTAATTTCTTTGAATTAAGAGCTGTATCGTGTAGGTGTGTTACAGAAGTATGATGGACTGCAGCAAAGAATTTGTACATTCCAGCTATTGTGTGGCTATTTAATTACTGCTTAAATTTTTCTGCAGACTGAAACTATCTAGTGCCATACGTGTGGTGCAATCCAACAACAGTTGAATTTATTAAGTGTTGGGTTGTGTGGTTCGGTTGATACGTTGGAGGGAAGGAATGCCATCCAGAGGGACCTTGACACGCTTGTGAGGTGGGCTGATGCCAACCTGATGAAGTTTAACCGTGCCAAGTGCAAGGTCCTACACCTGGGTCGGAGCAATGCCAGGCACAGCTACAGGTTGGGCGGGGAGGAGATTGAGAGCAGCCCTGCGCAGAAGGACTTGGGGGTGTGGGTTGATGAAAAAATGAACATGAGCCGGCAGTGTGCGCTTGCAGCCCAGAAAGCCAACCGTATCCTGGGCTGCATCAGAAGGAGTGTGACCAGCAGGTCGAGGGAGGTGCTCCGGCTCCTTTACTCTGCTCTCGTGAGACCTCACTTGGAGTATTGTGTGCAGTTCTGGTGTCCTCAACATAAAAAGGACATGGAACTGTTAGAACAGGTCCAGAGGAGGGCCACGAGGATGATCAGGGGACTGGAGCACCTCCCGTATGAAGATAGGCTGAGAAAGTTGGGGCTGTTCAGCCTGGAGAAGAGAAGGCTGCGTGGAGACCTCATAGCAGCCTTCCAATACCTGAAGGGGGCCTATAGGGATGCTGGGGAGGGACTCTTCATTAGGGACTGTAGTGAGAGGACAAGGGGTAATGGGTTCAAACTTAAACAGGGGAAGTTTAGATTGGATATGAGGAAGAAATTCTTTACTGTGAGGGTGGTGAGGCCCTGGAATGGGTTGCCCAGGGAAGTTGTGAATGCTTCATCCCTGGCGGCATTCAAGGTGGGGTTGGACATAGCCTTGGATGGCATGGTTTAGTGGGAGGTGTCCCTGCCCATGGCAGGGGGGTTGGAACTCGATGATCTTGAGGTCCTTTCCAACCCTAACTATTCTATGATTCTATGATTAAGTTTACTGTTGTTCTGGTTTAACATGGATAGCAAGTGATACCAAAGTGTCTGTGTCCCACTATTGCTGTTAAGACGTTCTGTGCAGTACCTGTTTCTGAAGCTATGCAGAATATTTCTGAATCCTTTCAAGAACTGGTGGTTGTGGCAGGGCTTGTTTTTTCTCTGCTGATGTTCCTCCACATATGACTTCATCTCACTGTAGATCAGAGAATAAGGGGTCTATATTCTCTTACCTGCAAGGTAGGTAGGTCTCCCCTTAACCTTGTTATTTAAGTTCAACAAGGCCAGTTGTCTCTGCTTGTTGTGTCTTAAAGCTTCCTGATAGTCTCAGTAGCCCTTTCCTTGGCTCTCTCCAATGTATCAATGCTTTTCTTATAATGGAGAGCCTGAAACTGGGTACAGCATTGCAGATGAACTGTCGCAAATGCCGAATACAAGAGATTAGTCCATTTGTCAAATGCCTTCTGGCTACACTCTGATACTGCAGTCTGTTTGGGATGGCCCTTAGTGTGCAAGCGCACACCACAGATGTTTTGTGGCCCAATGGGACTCCAAGATCGTAGAACCATAAAATGGTTTGGGTTGGAAAGGGCCTTTAGAACATCCAGTTCCAACCCGCTGTCATGGGAGGTTCCTTTTCTGCAGAGCGACACCCTAACCCTGCTACAAAACAACTCCCCGGTCTGACAGTGCCCCACCTCGAGTTGTTGCATGGGGAGGATTTTTTCTCTTGAGCTAGATGATGTGAAATGTTCAGAGAGTACCAGTCTTCCAAGAAGTCCGAAAAAAGAAATCCCTGTGCTCCTTTGCCAAGTCAACTGTTTGTTTTAAGAAGTAAAAACAGCTTAAAAAGTCTTAAATGGAGATGGGAGGTACTGTCTTTTTTAAAATATGAAATTACTTCAGCTGAACATGATTTTGAAGTTTTTTGGTCTTTTTTCTTTACAAGTGATACTCATACTTGCCCAAGTGATTTGGAAACTAATGGGGTTTGTGTAGTTCATAAAATCCAGTTCCAGGAGTTTATTTGCTGCATTGCAAAAGCTGAGATGGAAATATGTTAAATGTGGAGATATGCAGATTGTGCTGCCAGAGGGCTGCAGGGTAGTGCTATAATTGAGTAGTTTATCTTGGTGACTTTGAAGTTCTTGGATTGAAGGCATAAGAGAATTGCTGAGCACTTGCTATAGGGAATTACAGCCATTTAAGGTTAAGAGGGTAGTGGCAGTCCATACTCATTAAAGACAAATTAACTTCATAGCAGAAATCCTGGAAAATGGTTATAATAATAAAACAGATACTGCAGAGGGTTTCCAAAAGCTCTTCTGTGGACAAATTCACACATGGCAGTGGGTTTTTCTCCTTTTAATGGGTGTGGTGGTTAGCATGTTCCCAAGCTAAGAGCAAAGGGACTTGGAAAGGGAAGAGGAGGGCTTTACTGAAGAACCTTTTGCTTCCAACCTTGCAGGTAGCCTTCATAACAATCCAGAAGGTATTCTTCGTGGCTTTAAGTTTGTGGAGTGCAAGTGAATGGTTAACTTACCTGTGAAAATGCATGGTTCCCCCAGCTCAGATGTGTGTTTGTGTTCATGGTTACCTTGCATAGGGACTGGGGGCTGGGAAGAAAATCAAACAGGAACATTTTCAGCGGATGACTCAGCAGTCATTCTAGCAGGTGGCTTGGATCCACAAGGTCCTTTAGCACTGTAATGGCAGAACAATACAAGCCTTGTTTCCCAGGAATGTGTGCTGCTGGAGGTGGTTGGACCAATTGCACTAATGAAAAATATCAGTAACTCTTTTGAGTCAGGAATCTGGATTCAGTTGTTATCACTTCAAATTTAGCTCCCGCATTTTGCATGTTGCTGCCACTAAGTTGATTTATAATTGAAAATGAATCCTTTGGAATGGTTTACAAATGAGTCATAACAAAGCATGTGTGCTGCATCCTCTCATTTGGGGGAAGATTATTTTTCTTCTGTTCTTCATGAACTTTTGGAAGTTCCAAGAGTTGTGTCCTAGCTGACGGTTGTTTTGATGTGAGTTCTAGATGATGGGCTGCATACTGACCTGTTTGGTTCTTAGGGGACAGGAGAGATGTTTATTAATTCCCAGTGAGCTGCCTGTGTGACATAGCAGTTTTGTATGTCCCTTGTTGGAAAATGCTGACCAACAAGATGAAGACAAATGCATCTTCTCTGCGGGATACATGGGGTGTTGAGTTAATCAGTGTTGGGGCTTATGTGCTTGTTGCAAATGTGACACAATGTATATAGCTTTGAGCTGGTATGTGGTAGCCACTTTGAAAACTTAGCTGGAACAGAAACTATATGTCATATTTGAGGTTCTGTGACTAGAAATGCATACCTACCTTACTTGGGAAGCAGTTGGGCAGGAAAGAATCCTAGTGCTGTGTAACTTGGGTAAGAGCTGTCGTTTGAAGTGTATGGCAGTTAATTTTTCTTAAATATAGTATGCAGTTTCTCTACTGCTCTTACTGAATTCTTTGAACAAACATCTGAGGACTTGTATGAAGTTGCAGCTGGTGCTCCAGATTCCCTTCTCCTTAGAAAACAGGTCATTTTCACTTTGTATGTATTTTCAGGTTTTGCCATGTCTTCCTAGGTTAAAGACAAATGGATTAATAAATACTTTCTGAAAAACCTTCCCATCTTGGACCTGTGCTTGTCGTTGAGATGCAGAATCAGCTACTGTCAAGGAATTCTTGGACATTGGAGGTGATCTTCAGTGTTGGTGTTAGGAATGCCGCTGTGTTTGCCAGATTGGCACCTAAGAGTTTGCTGAAAAGGAGGAAAACTTTGTTGCTCTAGAACATGTATTGACAGTCAATGGCTTTAACTGAATGAAAGAATTGTGGTTCTTCTAGAAAGAGAACTAAACTTAAGCAACTTGTTTCCTGACCAGAAGCTAACGGGGTTAGGTCTGGAGTCTGGTGGTTTTCCACATCAGAACAAATTGTAACTTAAAAGAAGGTGCATGGAGTAGAAGCTTGTCTTAAAGCAAATGCTCCACTTGAAAGAAGACATCAGACTGAGAGTCTCTTGTGTGCCTGTGAACCTCTACAGTGCCCATACCTCACAGGCTTAAAAACCAAACCAAACCCTTTGGGAGTTGTACTGAGAGCTAACTGGGTTTTGTGCTTTAGTGAGTCTTTAGACTTCAGCGTAATAGGCAATTGGAGCTAGCTCCAAAATGGGCAGCTGGTTAAAAAAAAAGCCAAACCCAAGACTATAGTCATGGAAAAGTTGAGGAATTAAGTTAGGGGTTCACCTGGGTATGTTCAAGACTCACAACCTCGAGGGCACAGTCTTTGGATTATCTTGGAGACTATAATGCATATGGGGTTCAGCAGGTAGGAAAATGATGTCTGAGTAATAGGAACTTGCTACAACCTAGTAGCGTTTTGTGGTTTTGTATCCTTGTATATGAAAGGATTTGAATTTTGCATTAGGATTCTTTATCCTAAGTATTGAATTATTGGTTTGAAGATAGTTGCCAGACTTCAGCATCTGCCTTTGTTATTGGCTCTTTTTAAGAATGCTCATGTTTATTGCAGTGGTGATATGTTGTCAAACGCAATTCTGATCTTCTGTATTGGACACATAGAGGCTATGTAAGAGGAGCATGTGTTACTTGCCAACGTACGTGAGTCTGGCAGACAAAAGCACGTAATGCAAAGTGACAAGTGGATTTATTTCTCAAGTCATAAACTTCCTACAGTCCAAGGAACAGGGTGGGGACTCGGAACAGTGTCCGGATGTTTTGGAAGTGTTGAGTGGTGAAGCACAATAATTATCAACTGAAATTGCAGCAGTGTTACAGAGGAAATGTATGCATTCCTGGTGCTGTTTGAAGCTGAGTAATGGAATGCTCCAGAGAATGTTGGTGCTTTAAAGCATTTTTAAGTTTGTCTTAAGTTCACTAGGTTGTCTTTAGAGAAGACTGAAAGGTGAAGCAATTCGGAGGAATTCTTGCTATGAAGCAGGAGTTGCTCCACTTGCTCCAAGCATCCCTGTTTGCAATAAGTGTGTATATTATGTGACTTAATCTTCAACAGCTACAAAATATGTATTGAATTAAATTGTTATTAGAACATGGCAGGACATGTTTATGAGTAGAATTCCCTTTAATAGTTCATCTGAAGTCACTTTCATGGTGTTATGTACCATTCTAGTCCAATTCATGTTTCTGTTCCCACTGAAATGATTCCTTCCATGTCTGCTTTCTCAAAGCTGCCACACCTGCATTGTCCTTAACATGTTACATGCTAAAAGGAAACAGAGATCAACAAGAGAGACCTTATACCAACAGCTTTACTAAAGCTAATGTAGATGATAGTTCCAGTTTCTTTTAAGCGAGGGATATGAACTTTGCTGCTGGCACGCTAGAAGCCATCTGTGTTCCTTAATGGAGTTTTCTTTGATATTCTTAGATGATGGGACAATCTTACCTGAACATGAAATGACAAAGAGTAGTAGCTGGGCTTGTGCATATGTGGGGTGAGGCAGACATGTTGAGCAAGAGCTAAGATCCTCTTGGCCCCACATACTGTGCAAAATGCAGGAATTCTGCACAATAAGGATTTTATGTAGGAAGAATATGTCTGCATGTAAGTATTTGTTGATGTTAAATATAAATTCAGTTCACCTTTACTGTATAATTTCCCCTTGTCTTTGACCCAGATGATTTCTTTTCCAAGCTGTGCTTGCTTCCAACAGTTCTTACGAATAGCAGTATGTTTGAAAGGCAACCAAGATTAGATGTTAAGGTTTAGCTTTTTGTAGTTGAAAGCCACTAGTGAGCCTGTAATCAGCTGCCAAACTTTATAAAGGAAATATAAAATATTATGATGCCCACAAATACCAGCTGTAAACCACTAATGTCTGCATTAGTTCAGTAACTTCAGTCACAAAGTTTAATCTACTAATGGGTAACCTGTGGCGGTCTGCTGCTTTGCAACAGTGTTAGACCTACTGTGAACAGGAGGAGGAAGTGTTACATAGTAGTTCAAGGTTTTAGTCCGTTTTTCTTCAAATGGCAGATAAGCCTTGAGGGGGAGTATGCTGGAGCAGGCGCATGTTCGGAAGGTGAATGCTGCTTTCTAAAACAAGAGACAGAGGCAGCAGTTATCAGTTAAATCCTAAATGGTCTAAGCAAAGTGAGCTTCATGAACAGTGGCTCTCTTCAAGTTAGAGCGTTGTCCAAGTAATTCACTTACAGAAATGGAAACCTTCGACTTGGATACTAACCTTCAGAAGGGATTAATAGAATGGTTGCTATTATGTATACAGTGTAGGCTGTGCCAGTCTGCAGTAGAGGAGAAAGCAGTCTCAAGATATGTATTGATCAAGGAATGTTAAAATCTTTGGACTAGGGTGCTGCAGGTTTCACCTGAGGAAGAATGTTGACTAGCAGGAGTGTTCCTGGGGCTGAAAGTAGAGAGGACTAGAGCTGGTGTGTGGGACTGGTCTCAGGCTGGGTGGAAGGTGTGGTGTGGTGAGGAGATTGCTGTGTATGTGGCAGGAATGTGGTTCTGCATGCACTCGTTTAACCTGAGTAAGGCTGTGCTGAGAATTAGGTCTTACAAAATGGACAGAAGTGGGGCCAATGACGCTTTGTTGCCACAAACACCTTAACTGTCTCCTGCCTGCCTTGGAGAACTCTGACTATCTTAATGCTGTGTTTTGCTTAGACCCTCTGTGAGGTACAGACAAGGGAAAACTTCTGAAGGAATGACATGAAAAGCAGATGGGGAACAACATGCAAGTAAAGCACAAGCTATTTATGCGTGGCTTATTCCAGACTTAATTCTTTCCAATGCTTCCTGCAATCAGGTCATGCTGGTGCACCAGTGAGTAGTTAATGATGCACTAGGGTGGAAGAACTGAACTGAGAACAGAAGAGGAAATTAAGCTGGAAAATCTGAAAAATGTAGGCAGCGATTCAAAGGTATTCCTGGGGAAAAGCACGATTCAATCAACAGGATCAAGACAGTGGAAGAGAATGGCTGGTGCATGCAATGACTGTGGATGTTTTGTGGGTTTTCTTTAATGCATGCTTTTAGGGTATAATTGACACAAGTCAGTCAAGGATACTGGCTGTCTTGTTCATTTTGCTGAAACGTAGGGATTTCTCCCCCCATCTCCTTATCGTTACCCTTAGTACCCATTTGTGCTTAAGAAAATGGGTTTCTTGGCAGGAAAATATTTCTTCTATTATTTAACTATGTCCTATGCAAAGATGCATAAACTAAATCCTAAAATTTTATCTGTTTTTAAACAATTTTATGACTTAAGAATTTTATCACTATTACTTTGACATTTATCAATAGCAATCAGGAATAGATCATATAGAAATGTTACAGAACACTTGTTGATGCACTCCAGTCTATTATTCATGCTTCAAATCCTGTTAATGTCTTGCTTATACCTTAGAAACACCCACTGTAGGATTGATGCAAAAAATACTATCTATGTCTTTACAGTTTCTGTTTCTAATGGCAGAATTCAGTCAAGAATTCTCATTATGGACAATGTTGAGAATTATTGGTCTGAATTTTAGGGGTTGATTGGTTGGTTTGGGGTCTTTTTTTAGGTAGTCCTTAA
Source organism: Amazona ochrocephala (assembly GCA_039720435.1). Classification (NCBI taxonomy): domain Eukaryota; kingdom Metazoa; phylum Chordata; class Aves; order Psittaciformes; family Psittacidae; genus Amazona; species Amazona ochrocephala. The sequence goes on along the minus strand of CM077889.1, from coordinate 3,583,300 downwards.
TCTTTCTCTTTTTTTGTCTGTGGCAAATTAAGTTGCTGTGGAAAAGATGGAGATCTTAACCTGCAGCTGATTTGCCCCTGCCACAAATCTTGTAGACATCTAGGCTGGGATTTTGTCAGTGTGAAGCATGAGTGTAATCATCGTCACTGTAGGCTTCTAAGCACCAGATATATACCTGCAGTTCTGAAGCAGCTCATACTGTATTAAGTTCTTGGTTTGGATGGGTTTTTTAGCTTTTCAATTCCAGTAAGTGAATGCACCAGCATGTTAAAATGACAGTAAAGGGAGCTTAACACCATATGTGTTTGCATCTGAGATTTAGGGAACATGTCAGAAAACAATTATGTATGCTTAGAAATAGGAAATATTTCTTCAGATGAGTATTATTACCTGTACTCATCTAAATATTTACAGTTGTGATAGGTGGAGGGTAGTGTTTGTATTAGGAAAAACCTCTTTATTTTCATGGTTAGAAGCATTTGAGGAAGTTGTTAGATTATAAAATCAGTCCTGTTTCTTCTCTGCATATTGAAAACATACCCTTTAACAAGCTGAAACTTCAAAATACATAACTGCCTTTATTTGATGATGTGGTCCACACTAGAAAAATTGACTTTGTTACCATGACAATTAGTTTTCGTTTCATGCCTTAGAAGAATATTACTTCACGTCTGCAGAAAAATATGATCTTGATTGAAAACAAATATTCATTTATGCTTGGGCACTCACATATTTCTTAGTAGTAGTTCTATCCTGCTAATAGGACCTCACCTGAGGTGGGAAAAGACTGGCTTAAGTGGCAGCCGTACCCAAAAGCTCTTGTGGAACTGCATGTGTGATCGGGAATTACTGGAAATTGTGCAGCCAGGAGCACTTTTCCCCCATGCAGGCTGAGATGTGAATGATTACAAATGATTAATCTGTTCTCAACACTTGAAGAGCTTTTGCACTGTTTGCTGTATTACTTGCCAGGCACTTAGACGCATCCTAGACAGCCATCTATGCAGCATTTCTCCAAATACAATCATGACAGTTGAGGCATTCCTGGAAGTTCTGATTTCTGTACCTTCCTTGGGTTCCTTTTTGTACCTAGATAGTCACCTTGAAACTGCACTTAGTATCACCCATCTGATTTTTAGAAAGCATTTCAGGGCCAAGGTTTGTGCAGGTGTCAGATGATTGCCAAATGTACTTTAAAGTAATACTGTAATCTGTAATCTTGCTTTTTGTTATTGAATTTTACTAGAAATGGGAGAGAAGTGGAACCTTTTAAATACAAAAGAGTTGTATCCCACTGCACATTAATGCAGGAGCTATAGTAAAAGTAAATTGCGTAGGAAAAGCTTCTACTTCCTGCTGTGGATGTGTGATCTCATAGTCTTTTTAGAAAATGAATGTCTAGCCTAATGGCTGTTTTTTAATACTACATTGTTTTCATTTGATGGCAATAGAGTGCGGAATTTAGCACACCATGCTGTTTACAATGCCTGATCTCTAGAAAAATACTGAATGTTTTTTTGGTGTGAAAACTGTTACCCCGAAGACTTGTATTTGTGAAATTTGTCAGCTTTTGGTAGACATGAGATGTGAGTCAGGATTAAAAAAAGTTTCCTCCAATAGTAGAAAGTTGGTTTCTCATGAAGGGCTCTTTGTATCTGTCGTGGTTTATGCCCAGCTGGTAACTCAGTACCAAGCAGCCGCTCGCTCACTCCCCCCTTTCCTCCCCACCGCTCCTGGAGGGACAGGGAGAAGAATCGAAAGAAGGTAACTCCCACGGGCTGAGATAAGAACAGCCCAGTAACTAAGGTATAACACAAACCACTGCTGCTGCCACCAATAATAATAATGACAAGGGAAATAACAAGGGAAGAGAATACAACCGCTCACCACCCGCCAACCGATACCCAGCCTGACCGGAGCAGTCATATAACCTTTCCGGGTAACTGCCCCCAGTTTATATAGTGGGCATGACGTGCTGTGGTATGGAATACCTCTTTGGTCAGTTTGGGTCAGGTGTCCTGTCTCTGCTTCCTCCCGGCTTCCCCTCCTCCCTGGCAGATCATGAGGCTCAGAAAGTCCTTGGTCAGAGTAAACATTACTGAGCAGCAGCTGAAACCATCAGTGTTATCAGTGCTGTTCCCAGGCTGAAAGTCAAAACCACAGCACTGCACCAGCTACTGAGAAGGAGAAAAATGACTGCTACTGCTGAACACAGGACAGTATCCAGGGTAACTGACACTTGGAACTCATTTGTAGTGACCTGATGGAGAATATCTGGTTTTATTAATTGTAAGTTTGCTGCATATTGCTTATTCTGTTAAATAAGCATGGCTGAAACCCAGGAAGAAGGATGGGCTGTGTGTCTTGTCCCTCTCTGTTAGCACTAGGGTAGGTAGAAAAATCTGCACAGAAAAAAGCTACAAAGAAACCCCAAACCCCAATCCCCAGGACATGTTCAACCGGGAGAACTGTAGTGGAGTCTAGCAAAGGCAAGTCTAGGGGAGAGAAAACAGCAACTCGGGAGCACCAGGAGGTATTTGGGATACTCTTTTGAAATGAAATGACAGAAAGACTCTTTTCATTGGGAAACAAAAAGGATTATTCTTGGTTGGTTTTGACTCTAAAGGCACCGAAGTTAATGTACAGAGAGCTATCCTTCAGTATGAGATCAGTCTTGCAAAGAGAATTAGTTTATAAATTCCTTTATTTTGAATTTGACTCAACTTTGAAACTAGGGTGTTTTATCTTGAACCCTGTTGTAGTAAGACTGAAGTTTAAACTGGAAATTCTCATGTATTTTTTGGTGTGCTCACTCCAAAGAAAAGCTGCAGACAAGAGGGCAGCTCTGGGTCTGGTTAGCAGTGGATTTTCCCTGTTGTGGGAAAGATTCCAATTAGTAATTTTGAATCTAGAGCATAAATTAGCTGAAAGAGTGCAGGAGGTAATACTTGGTATGTGACCACACGAGCAAAATGTGCTGGCACATAACAGAGGTGTTAGGAAATTGAGAGTTTAAAGACAGAAGGTGGGAACTGGCAAAGGGTGAGCATGCTTGGGAAGCAGGGCAGTGGTGTTAACAGTACCTTCTGAAAACCAGAATTCCAGAAAACTGGGATCAGGAGGCTGAAGGTGCTTAAAAAAACCCACCCCTGAACAACCCAAAGCAAGCCCACCAACCCAACAAACCATAACCTTGCGAGTCTTCCAATCAGCTGGGTAGGATCACACAGAGGAGTCACTAAAGTAAGTGTTCTTCAGGTCTGTGTAGCTTAAGTTTCTGTGGCAGGCTAGACTCCCTTGGGTTTAGCATAACCCCAGTTCAACCTTCATTTTGTTGCTCAATACTCTTTCAGCTGTATTGCACTGATTGGGTCTTGAGTATATTTAGCCTCTTACAAGACTGCAGTCTTGAAGGAGAAAGAAGCATAGAGTGAGGACTGGTACTAGAAACAACAACGAAAGAAACTCCTTGTATGAGAGCAGTGTACTCAAAGAAGGAGACAAAATGCATCAGGATTGAAGACTTGCTTTTTTGAGCTTTTACTGAAAACATTAGTTTGCACAGTTTGAGCAGCTGATGGATGGTCCAGTGATGGAGATACTTTCTGATAACTGAATTTTGAATGTCTGATACAGTGTCTGAATGCTGTTTCTTTTTCCTCTGCAGTGATCTAGAAAAAAATAACATCACAAGAATCACAAAGACAGACTTCACAGGACTGAAGAATCTCCGTGTCTTGTGAGTACAACACAAAGCTTTCTTTACAAGACTATTTAGGGTGCTGGTCCTGAAAATGTCCATCATTCTAGAGTTCAGATGCTAGTAACTTCTGCACATTATTTGGTTGTTTGTATTGTTTTAAACCAGGCAGCTGGAACACTTTGTGTTCTGAAACAGTAAATTTTAGTTCCATGCTGAAATCTGAAAGTAGTTTCAGAGCTATTTGTGTTTCTCACTGGCTTTTAATCAATCCTGTGATAAAAAGTTCAGTCCACTTGCCAATCAGTGACCATAGATCAATTATACTGAAACACTAGCAAACAGGACTGTCAGATTTAGTCACATTAAGGTCCAGTGCCATTAATAGCACTTTTGCAGAAGATGAAGCAGAATTTGACTAACGGCAGCTTAGTTGTATGCAAGCTGTCTTGTTGTTCCTTGTCTGATATGGAGTAATAAATACAGTAAGATTTGGGTAGTGCTGTCATTTGATCCAGAAGTATCAGACAAGAGCTTAACTGTACTTCTGAATGGGCCTTAAACATCAAGAAGGCAAACATCAGTCTATTGAATTTGTCATTCTGGATTTCCTATTTTCTCTTCTATGAACCTCAGATGGCACTGCTAATTTAGTGATGAAAATTAGGCCTATTTGAGAGATATTTATTGTACTTATACATAGAACTTTTTTCTTAAGAAAATAACCTTGGGTGAGAAGAACAAGAAATGGCTTTTGGGGATGTTTCAGTTCTTTCAGGACTTTTCCCCTTTAATTTTCTCTAACAAGTAGTTTAGGTCCAGTTCACATCAACACAGAAGCAGACCTAGGTATTGAAGTCTCTGCCAGAAATACTGTAGGGATCTTATATTTTCTTTGTGAAAATGAAGTTCATTGCGTTGCTTTTATATGTCAAATACATTATCTAGCTTTAAAGAGTTGGGCATGTATGAGAGGGTGGCGGAAAAAAGCCAGATGAGAGATACAGAATAGTTTTGAATGTAGTGTACTGAATTAGTTGAGGCTGAGCTCTTAGGATCTTGGTGCTTCTGGAGCTCTCATTTAAAGTAACTGTTGGTTTCTGCCTTCACTGGGCTTGTATTTGGTCACTGAGTGCTGCTGTTGGGATGCAAATGTGCAAGTTTCTCAATGAGAAACATTGATGTGTTATTGAGGAGGTCGTAGACGCGTGTGTTCATAAGCAGTGGCTGAGATGTTTATGTTGAAAACGTTTCTGAAACATCATAATTATTTATGTTTGCAGTAACCAATGGATTAAGCTCAAATTTCTAATCTTACTCTAAAAGAAATGAGAATTGATACCTAGTTCTGTTTATCAAGTCACATAATAGTGACTACATTCTCTGTGTGTCGTGTCTAGCTCACCAGCCATACTTCACTAAACAATTGCACTTTAATTCCAAGTTTTAGTGGCAGAGACAGGAACCTAATCTTGAGCTGGTCCCAGCACTGGCAGAGGCAGGTCGGTTTAGCACTCTGTTGATCCCCTCTGAAACAAACAACTATCAAAAATCAAGAAACACCCAAGTAATCTGCCCTGGTTTAAGCCCAGCTGGTAACTGAGCATCACACAGCCACTCACTCCCCTTTTCCCCCCAACTTGGGATGGGGGGGAGAATAGAAAGAATATAAATCCCATGGATTGAGATAAGAACAGTCCAATAACTAACGTGTAATACAAAGCTGCTACTACTAATAACAATGATAAGGGAAATAACATGGGGAGAGAATATAAAACTAAAAAAAGAAGGGAAAAAAGCAATAACAGAAGTGATACACACCCAATACAATTGCTCACCACCCGACGACTGATACCCAGCCTGACCCGAGCAGCGATCTGCCCTTGTGGGTAACTCACCAGGTTCTATACTGGGCATGACGTGCTGTGGTGTGGAATACCCCTTTGGCTAGCTTGCATCAGGTGTTCTGGCTCTGCTTCCTCCTGGCTTTTTGTGCCTCTCCTCACTGGCAGAGCATGAGATGGGAAAGTCCTTGATCAGAGTAAGTGCTACTGAGCAACAGCTAAAACTTTGTTGTGTTATCAACCTTGTTGTCAGACTTAACACGCTGCTTAACACAGTGCAACTTAACACACACTAGCACTGCACAAGCTCCTGGGAAGGAGAAAAATAACCAGGACGTGACCAGCTGAACCCGTGACATAATCTCACCAGCTCACTGAAGATTCCTTTGTGTAATTCTGAAGATTGCCCTCTGCAGTCAATGTTTTACTTTGAGTATCTTCTAAAATAGTCCTTAAAACTGCACCTGTTGAACTGTTACAGGTACTTGGTGATAATTCAAGGAATGAATGAATTGAATTGAGATCAGTCTTTTCTCCTACTACCTTTAACACTTTTGAACAAGTTGTCATATACTAAGAAAACATTTCAAATCTATTGGAAGACTTTTTGTTCCTGTGGTGTTTCTCTCCTCTCTGACAGTGGAGTTACTTAGATTTCTTTGGCTTCCATCCCATCTGTCAATAGCATTTTGCAAGTCTATTAAAATACATGTACTGTATAATTGTTAGTGTCAGTAGTTGTCTTGGTTTGGCTGGGTTTTTTTATAGTGTCAGACATTGTCTAATGCTGTTGCAGTCATTTATGCTGAATGCCCCTAACAGTAAGCAAAATAAGGCCTGCGATCTTTACATGATGTTTCTTTTTGTTCTGTATGCAGTACAGGTTTATGTAACATGTTCATTCAGTCTTTGAGGAGTGAGGTGTTTGCTATACAAGTCATAAGAAATAAAACCAGAATACACCCATTAAAAACAGATCTATCCCCATGTGCAATGGGGATATGGTTGAAAGCACAGAAACATAAAATCTGTCCCAGAGTTCCTAGAAAGGAAGTCTAGTTCTCTCTTCACACATCAGAATGAGGGCAACAAACAAGTGCTGGAAACTGGTAGAACAGTACAACAGATACCAGCTTCCAGTCTCAAACTGACAACATATATGAAAAATATTCCTTTGTGCATGTTTTCCTTTTAGCCCTTGTAACTTCATCTTGTTTCTCTTTCCTTGTGCAGTTTTTCCTCCCCCTCCATTTAGGAGCATACCTCTCTGCTTCACACGTTTGGGTTTTTAAATTTCACTTTTTGATCTTCTTATGTGGTTTTAGCTGTGCAACACTCTCTTGCTGTCTCTCTTCTCAGCTGCTATCCAGTTGAACTGCTCTGAGCATCTCATAGGATTGGGAGCGGAGGAGTGGCTGTTTGGAACAGGCAAGAATGGTGCTTTTGCACTAGTTAGTCTTGGCTGAGCCCAGACTTACTGTGTGTTAAGTTCTTCCTTTCTGTGTTACAGCTAAAGCCACATAAAATGTGCAGAGGGCCTAGAGACCAAGTCCATGTATGTGAATGCTCTTACAGAAGCAGAATATGGGTGTGTGAGAGGAAAATTTGGCTTAAATGGAGCTGTTGGTCTCTCTATTCCTTGGCTTCCACTATACCTATAAGGAGCATTTCAGCTGTGTAAATGAACAGTCGTTTCCTGCACAGTGTAAATCAAAGAGAAGCTAGTCTCCATTGCTTGTAACTTCTCCTTGTCTTAGTCTCAGAGGTGAAAAAAAGGTGGGTCAGACGCAGTGGAAACCAGGGACTCTTCCGTTAGGGTTTTGCACCATGTTGTACAGCAGGACTATACAGGGCTGTGACACATAGCTGCAGTGGCTGTATTTCTAGAGGGCTTGAGCCCCTTTGGATTGCTTATAATGGTTTACTCTGGGTCAAGCCTGAAGTTTTTGCAGAACACAAAGCCTGGACAAAAATATATGTTGACATTGAGCAGGTTCCTGCTATGGGCTGTAGGAGTCAGTTATCTCAATTACATTACCTAAACCAAGAGTAATATACCAAAGACGTAACAATCAGCTTCAAGACAGATACCTTTCTTAGCATAATGGTTATGGCTATAAAAGTTTAGGAACAAAAGCATTTCCCAAATCTGGCAGTCAGGAGGCAATTTTTGACTCACTTTCTTATTAGTGACCAGGAGAAACAGTGCCATGTTTTTAGTCATCTCTAATTACAACTGTTACTTGTACTTCTGTGAAATGGCTTTTGTAGCATATGTGAAGCTCTTGTGTTCTGTTGTCTTAAAATTAACTGGTTTTTCTGGAATTGCAGACACTTGGAAGAAAATCAGATTAGCGTGATTGAACGTGGAGCGTTTCAGGATCTAAAACAACTTGAACGGCTGTAAGTATGTCTATTTCTATACCTGTGGGAAATCTACAGGTTTTCTACCTCACTGTTAATGGTCATTTACAGTATTTCATGATGATAAAGTAAACTTCCTTCAAAAAAAGAAAGGGGTACCTGTTTAAATTTAGGTATGCTTTTAAACACAGTTGAATTTATATTGTGTGATAGTTCATACTTGAAGTAAAATGTGTAATTGCTTGCCAAGAAAATGGAACTGTCAGTGGCACCAGAATCTTAATAACATTATCAGAAGGTCATTATCTGGGCAGCTGTTTAAATTGGTATGTAGATGAAAAAAATTGGTTTATAGCAATTTCATATTATACGTTGATTATATATTTGTATCCATTTATATAGAAAATCTATACTAATGTAAATCTAAATTGTCTCCTCTGAGAACAACAGTATTTCCAACAATTCCTCTAGACTTAATTTGCTGCTTAGCTTCATTTGCTTTCGAGTTGCACAATGCCAGTGATACTAGTGAATGCCAGGGTATAACACAAGACTTGGTGGAGATGAGATTTTCGTTTTCCTTTGCTCTTGACAGCAGTTTAATTTATTTAAAAAAAAAGGTGAAACTAAGAGGGGTTTTAATCCAGGATCTGATTTATAGAAACTGCTGGCCCTGCAAGAGGATAAACTTCAGTATCAGGAAGTACCACAGTAGTGCTGTATCCAATTGCTCCTCTGAGCAGTCTGTACTGTTTAGCATTGTCTTGAAGCTGTAATACTGAGATACTTCCGAGAATTACTCTTTGTTAGAGGTAGGTGACTAGCATAAAATCTCATGCTGGTTTGCAGTGTTGTTTGTTAAATGGAGAAGCAGGTTTTTGTGCTTGGTTAACTGTTACCTGCTAGGCGTTTGTTGCAGGACTTGGTATTTTCTAATTCATCTCTTCTAAAGCAGCTTTCAAAAGTTAAGTTCCCACTAGAGATTGAGAGAAGTGTGGAGTATTGAGCATATGCTGTACTAAAACTGTTTCAGATGAGCTCAGAATTAGATTCTCATTTAAGTTGTTTAACTAGTGCATTGAAATTTTTACATGAATTTACTCAGGGTTTTGGTCTTGAATTTCAAAGCTCCATTTATGGCAATAAGGGAGGTGAGTTTTGAGTTGTGATTGTAACCCATTTTTACCTATATTCAGTTAGAAAGCACTTTCAGGAAAAGAGTTTCACCAGAGCTGATTTCTTTCATGTTTCCTGGGCAATAAAAAATAACCAGCTTAATTTTCCAAAATTAAGCATAGCCTGACACTGTAGAAAACAGTTTTCTCACATTATATCTCATCTGCACAAGTCAGTATCCTGACTACGCTGTAGTATTAAGCTCATTATATATATATATATATATATGTATGTGTGTGTATATATATATATATAAACAAACCTTTCTCTTTTTGGACAGAGATAGACTTAGTTAAACTACGGAATGAGTTTGGAAAATTTCTGGGAGAAGGGCTAGCTATTAGAAACCAGAAATAATACTGCAGTGTTATCTTAGTGTGTTGTTTTCCGAAGATCCTGCTCTTTTAGCAAGTGAAAATCATTATTTTGTGAAACCAGAAGTTAGGAAATGTGATACCTCTGATAATGTCTCTTTAAGGATGTGAGGTTTGAAAGTCTCTCTCTTTTTCCTGTGCGGACTCTTGACTTGGCCTGTTGAACATACCGCATCTCTGCTTCTCTTTTAGGATTGCCTGTCATTAAAATATTTCCTAAATTAATGTAGTTATGAAAGGGAGGCTTGGGAACTTGCATCTTTTTGGTATTTTAGCTTAAATCATTTTTAGGACAAAACTATGAGTCAGTAGGCTTTGGAGAATGAACTGTGGAAAGTTTGGCGTAACTTATAAAGGCTAAATTGCAACATTTTAGGTAGTATTAAAGCTATTTTATTAAGTATTGTCAAACATTGCAAAATGTTAATGAAGAAAGTATGCTGCTTGTATTTTAAAAACCTGGCTTTTTTCCATTTAATTTCTTTCAAATAACAAATAAAAATTGCTTATATTGCTTCGATTTTGGAGTAACATTCCTTTTTGGTCTATTGAAGTAGATGCAAAAGTAATCATTAACTTTTGAAACACAGCAGCTGCATTGAGTCAGACTTGAAAAAAAAGAGTAATTTCTATTCCTGGCAAGATACCATATATAAAAGTCTTCCATTCAAAGTAACAGTGGATGTATATTGTTCTACACCCGCCCCATGGTGATCATTCAAAGGGCATACCCTTAGGCCAATATTATTTTAGTACAATATATTTTCACTTGTCTGGATAGTGAAGCAAATCCATCATTATTAACGGAGTAAGTGAACAGAATTCTGTTTGACATGTCCTGCATAACAGTCTAAGTAAGTTTTCAGTCAGGTGTCTGTAAAGCTCTTGGCTACTGCTGCCCCAGGCACTGGGATGGTGCTTCTCCAGGTATTTAGATTTGACACTGTTTTTTGTTTTTGTGGGAGATTAATGCTCCCAGTACCAGTTGGAGTATCTAAAGGCATTATTTAGATACAGAGCAGCATATAGTCAAAATTTTATATTAGCTTAATAAGGCTTGGCAGTAGCAGCTGAAGGAAGAGCATAATGCAAGTTGTGGTAAAATGATGGATGGTACAAAGTTAAGAAATAATGTGGAAGGTAGAAGCCACTTCTAACTTTGGCATGTTTGTACTCAGCTTTCCAAAGGCGCAGGAATTTTAGCCATTGCCTCTTAGTAAAATTCAGTGGTTTGAGTAATAGAAGTTATTTTGCTGAGTCCTAAGAATTCTTCGGAATGACCAGTGGTACTCACCACCGTGGAAAACCAGAGGTGTTTCTAGTGGGTTTATTCCAATAAGTTTCTATAGTTCTATTCCAAAATATAAAGATTCGTGGTGAGGTAGTTGACCAGAAGAACTTAAGAGGCAACATTAATGGATATAATTGGTGCATACAGCTTACTACCCTCTGCTTGTTGCACTGGTGTTGAGCCTCAGACAAGCCAGCAGTGCTCTGGTGCAGTGTAATACTGTGCTGCTTGCAGAGCCTATGGTTCAATGTGACTTGTGTGTCCACTGTCTCCTCTCAGGCTTGCCAGCTTCTCCCCAGGCTTCTCTAGTGATCGCCTTTTCTTTAGCTCTGAAGTGCTTCTTTCTCCAAAAAGCTCCTGGTTGATGTTGAATGACAGCCTGGGCAGGGCAGATGTGTGCATAGAATCATAGAATAGAATCATAGAATAGTTAGGGGTGGAAAGGACCTCAAGATCATCGAGTTCCAACCCCCCTGCCATGGGCAGGGACACCTCCCACTAAACCATGCCATCCAAGGCTATGTCCAACCCCACCGTGAACGCCGCCAGGGATGAAGCATTCACAACTTCCCTGGGCAACCCATTCCAGTGCCTCACCACCCTTACAGTAAAGAATTTCTTCCTCATATCCAGTCTAAACTTCCCCTGTTTAAATTTAAACCCATCACCCCTTGTCCTCTCACCACAGTCCCTAATGAAGAGTCCCTCCCCAGCATCCCTATAGGCCCCCTTCAGGTATTGGAAGGCTGCTCTGAGGTCTCCACGCAGCCTTCTCTTCTCCAGGCTGAACAGCCCCAATTTTCTCAGCCTATCTTCATACGGGAGGTGCTCCAGTCCCCTGATCATCCTCGTGGCCCTCCTCTGCACTTGTTCTAACAGTTCCATGTCCTTTTTATGTTGAGGACACCAGAACTGCACACAATACTCCAAGTGAGGTCTCACGAGAGCAGAGTAAAGGGGCAGGATCACCTCCCTCGACCTGCTGGTCACGCTCCTTTTGATGCAGCCCAGGATACGGTTGGCTTTCTGGGCTGCAAGCGCACACTGCCAGCTCATGTTCATTTTTTCATCAACCCACACCCCCAAGTCCTTCTCCGCAGGGCTGCTTCTGTTCAGTAAGTGGTTAAGAAGCTGTGGAAATGTTCTGCTAAACTTTACAGTGCCACTTGTAAATTGTGTCTGCCCTTCTTGCCAGTAGCAGGGGAGCAGTTTCAGAACCACACCTTGTGCCCCTTACGTGTGGAAGGCTTCAGGAACTCCTGTTCTTTTTTAGCCAGTTTCCTTCTGCGCTTTTTTTCCACTAGTAGTTAACTGTGGCAGGTCTGACTTTGATCCTCTTCTCTGGTTTTGTTTTTGGTGGTTTGAAGTAGTGTACATATGCCTGTACAAACACAGTGCTATGCTGGCACAAAGTGTTACACCCACATTGATTTTGGATTTTAGCATTTCAGCTGTATGCTTTGCTATTAACACTCTGTATGATTTAAAGATAAAATGATTCTGATATTCCATCTACAGAGAGGATCAAGAAGAAAGAGGCATACTGGTGGGCCTAAAAGATGATCTGAGATTTTTTCCAGAGCCAGATGTATGGCACACATTTATGTGAAAAATGAGGCAGGATATAAGACACCAACAGATCCTGACTTTTCCACAGCCAACTGCCAGAAATTGTCACGTAGCTGTATTATCTTCAAAAGGCTGGACCTTGGCTGATGGCTGGTTCTTTCTACTCAAATTAGTGTCTGTAGCTAGCATAAAAGTTCTCAACATCTGAAAATACTAAAAATATGTTTTGTTGTTTAGAGGAGGGGGGAATGTGTAAGCATGGCCAAATCAAATCTTTTCTAAGTTGGAAAAAATGATTAGCTTTAACCTAGAATCCAGATTTTAATCCTTGCCTTATACATGTATGAGCTTCGTTTTGTGCTATGACAGAGGTCGAAATGGAAGTTGCATTTGACCTTTAACTGCAGGGATGCTATTGTGCATTGAGCCTTTGTAACTGGTTTCCCAAATGCTTGATTAAGGTATTAAAGTGTATTTATTTGGCATAGTGTTCTGTAAGATTGCTCTTAGTGACCAGAGATGCTAAGGAGAAGAATAAATTGCTTTGTGATGCTTCACAATCTGGATTTCATAAATTGAGATTGAAGAGGCTTTAAATAAATCATGTAATACAAAAAGCATCTTCTGTAATTAACATGCTGAGTGGAAAGATTGCTAAGTGCTTCAGAGGAGGGGCAAAACAATGAAAGCATTGGACAGTTCTTTGCTGTTGTAAACAAAGGCTTATTGCAAGTCTTTGGCAGCCTGGACGGATCTATAGTGCTTATACAGGCTCTGCAGCTTGTGCAGTGTAGTTGCTTTTCTGGAACTGGGTCCACGACCCATATTTATGAAGCTGTATGCATTTGTAAATATGTAAGACAGTTTGAATGTAACCTTTCAGAAAAAAAGCTTTATTCTTTTATGTCTGCATTTTCCTATGACATTATGGATAGCATATCTAATTGGAAATCAGTGATCATAAAATGCTTATCTGGAAACACTGGAGAACAAAGACCCACTAAAATGGATTTAAAGCTGTGATCTGATATTTAATCAATTTTATTACTTGCACGCTTTCCTCTACCTTCTCAAGCTACCACATGTAAGCTGATGTAGTACCAGTTTTGCTACCAAACTCCCCAGGATCAGGTGGTGCTTCAGGAGTGAGGATTGATAACCTTGTGCCTGTGTTCTGCTACCCAGGCAGCTCCTGACACTGGGCTGTCCCCTCTGAGAAGGGTATGAATGGCATGAACTGGGGCTGCTTGGAGGCATGTTGAAGTTGCAGTGTCTTTGCATTTTGGAAGGATGGGTTTCTTTGCTGTCAGAGACAATAACATTCCCCATTGATTCCTGAGGAACCAAGTATAGCATATGTCAAAACTTGAGTTACTGTTTCAGACTGGGCAGAATTACTGCTTGAACAATCACCATCAATAGGATAAAACAAACCTGTGCTGCCTAACCCCAGATCACAGTCTGTGTGTCGGTGTAATTTGTTGTAAATGGACACAAACAGTTCTATCAGAGACCGGTTGTAAATTTAGCCACTCTTCGTGGGAGCTGACAAAGAGTTTAAAAACCTGAAACCAAGTTTGTGCCACTTTCAGGTGTGTTCTTTTTCTCATGGTTTGAAGGATAGACTAGTACTTGATTCTTGCGCTGCCTGAGTCTGAGCTAGCAATACGAAGCTCCTTGCTCCATTGGCTTATGACTGCAACTTCAAGTATTATTTATGGATGTTGCCTAATATTTAATTAATATTGTTAATAATGTTTGTCCCATATCTTGTGAGATATTATTCCAGTTAAAACAATAAAAAGGAATCCTATAACCAATGTGTGAAACGCGATCTCTTTTATCTTGCTTTTGCAAGACAAGTTTAGCACTGCCTTTCAAAGGAGTGTCTGTGTGACTGCTTGCATTAGGATGAGTCTAACATGATGAATTGGGATGTTTTGGGTGTGAGTATCCAGAGGGGTGCTGTTGGTTTTGCTCCTGGGGGCCAACGGGACAATCATGGAGTACACTGTGTTGCACAGTTTTCCTAATATTATGTGAGTCACTTCCATTCCTTTTTACTTTCCAGTTTGGGGTTTGGCCAAGGCTTCACTTTCAGACAATCCCTCTCAAAAATACATGTGAAAATACGGAATTTATTTGGAATAAGTGTTTGGTTTAACTTGCGTGGGTACAGCATTACTGCTTTCTTCAAGCGCTGTGTTGTTTTGAGGTGTGGGTCTTACCTTTCATGTGGCCATAGTGTAGTTCTTAGCACTTAAGTGAGGACCACAATATAAGTAATTAATCTGTATAATTCTCTGACCCTGGTAGCAATAAAGTAGCAGCAACGCCCTCATACACAGTTCATGAGTTCCTTCATCAACTTACTGCACAAAAGTTGTTCCACATTTTGACCCTGCTTCTGATTCACAACCAGAAGTCTGAGGAAGATTAAATCTTCTCTAATTTTTACTCTGGAGCAGTGTGCATGTACTGTTTCTATGGAGTACAGGAAATTGTTCTCCCTGTCTTTGCCTTTTGTCTTATTCTCAGAGAGCAGCTATCCCAAAGTGACATCATGAGAGCTGTGTCGGAGTTCTAGTTCATCCTCTGTGTCAGAAGCCAGACAAAAGCTCTTGACTTCTAATGTCCATGTGAAGATAAAAAGTTGAGTCCTGCAATGTCCATGTGTTAAGTGAGGCTGTGCAAATACATCACAGTGATATGTCACATCTTCCTGTAGCATCGTGCAGTTCTTTGGGCATCTACATGGGAGGTACCTTCCTGGTTTTCTTTTGTGAGCCTGGATTCCTACAGGTTTTACTGGTCTGCGTCATTACTTCTGCTTTCTCATTATTCTGCCATTATTATTGCTGATCCAAGTGCTGTCATCTCCTACCCTGTGCTGTCTTCTCGTGTATTGTAAAACCAGAGTGACTTCCTGGTCCCCAAAGAGCCCATGTCTTGCCACAGAGCTGTTCTGCTGTCTCTTGTGTATAGCTAAACCAGAGCTAGTCTACACCAATGCTTTTCCTTTCTTCCAAGGGGGAAGAGTTGTCTTTAGTTGTTTTTGTGGGCTCATAATTGGATAATGCCTTCACTTTAAGTCTGGGATTTTTATGACTCATTATTGGAGCTGATGGTCTCTGAATTCTCCATGGAATCTTTCTAAATACTGGTAGGTAGATTCACCTAACCTTCAAACCACAGGTATCATTTCCAGCCAGACGAAGCATTTTGGAACTGGCTTGACTCATTTGAGTGGCTAAACTATGAGCCAAGACCTCAAGCCTTGTCCCTTCTTTCTTAAAGAGCAATTTGTATGAATTTGCCTCTTGCGCTGTTGGAGTTATATGCAAAGTAACCAGCATGATCAAGATTTACTCTGTTAGCAGAGGGGCTGAGACCCAAGCCACTCCATCTCTCGCCCGCCTTCTATAGCCTTCCAGAAAACTGCTTCATGGGCAGTTTTAATCCAAATGCCCAGTCTTTGGAATTGTAGACGGTACCTTATGAGATTGAGTGACTGTGACATAATACAGTAGATGCAATTCAGGGTTGAAGAACAGGGAAATGGAGAGGGGAGGAGGGGTAGGGAAATCCTAAAATGTTGGAGCTCTTACAAGACTAAAATAGAAGCTCACAGATGGTCAGCAGAAGGCTGGCTGTGTTCATGAAAGAGAGATCCATTGAGGGATGCTAAACATGAAAAACTTGATCCAGCTAAGACTATCTGAGAGAGGCTGCAAGCTAACAAAGCTGTGCTTATGTGTCCTGTGCTTATGGTTCTGTATGCACCTGCGTATTGGCACTGCTGGAAACAGGATGCGGATCTAGGTGGGCTAGAAATCAGTTCCAGTACTGGATGTTTTCTGATGTTTCATCTGTTGCAAGAAACTAAGCTGCTTATCATCTTTTCCAAATCTTATTCTCCTTGTACTGAACTATCTGCCTGCAGTCCAGGTACTAGGAATATCCTGTCCTTTTCATGGCGAGGCCTGAGACTTCAGAAAGCGCTGCTGCTTTTTCATGTCTTAGAGCAGAAGTGTTTCATGGACTTCAGCTGCCCTTCGCCCTGCTAGGAAGCTCATGCTGGGTATCTGACTGGAAAGGAGTGCCGTCAGGTCAGCAGTAACAAATCCCTGTTTCCTGTAAGACTTGCTTAAAAAAAATCCCAGGCAAAATCAGTAGCTTCCCTGAGAAATGCGAATGGTAATGCAAAGATAAATAGCTGCAAGATTTATTCAGGAGATATGATGGCAACTGCCATACGAGATACAAATGGTGGATTGCTTAGTTGTGCAGTCAATATCTCAGTTTAGATTGAGAATCACACAGAACAAAACTAATAGCAAGTACATGGTAATTCTTGATGTGCATGAGTGTGTGTGTGTCTGCAAATAAAATAGTAAGAGATATTGATGGTTTGAGCGTGAATAGTACACTTGAGTAAATCACTGGGGAGGAGTGCAAATGTTGTGTCCTATCGAGGCACATCTTGGCTCAATCTGTCAGCTCACCTTTATTAATTCTTGGAAGGAAAGAAGGAAGCTCATTAATTTTATATTGCTTTTGATTCAGCTTTATGTGCTGCTCTTGGCTCAAACAGCAAAAAGCGATGTTCCCAAGGCATGGCTCACGTACTCCACTGCTCTCTCACTACTGCACACTGGCTACTCTGGAAGATTTCACTGAAGTGTATTTTTCTTCTCCTGCTTAACTGCCAGTACTTGAGAGGAAAGTTGGTCATTTGTGTAGAGGATGTAGCAGTCATGGTGAGGAAAGGTTTTATATCTGTGCTGTTCCCACAATTCAGATACGCAGTCAATATAAAATTATGGTGGGGGATGGGACATTTACAACTCTCAGTCCAAAAGTTGTTCTGGTTGGAACGGAATGTTGTAAGATCTCCAGTACATACATTTCCATATAGAGTCAAGATTCTCACAACAGTTAAGGTCTGAAGAAAATACTCCAGTATGGCCTGTTTCATGCAGATGTGCAGTTCAGATAGTGAATAATGTGTTCTATTATTGATATTAATTTATCAGGAAAATGTTACTTTTTTTTGGCTGAAATAGAATGATACTGTCCAGTAATGATAAATCACCTTCATATGTGGTGAGTAGTAAAATACATATCTCAAAATGAAGTGTACTTAAAGCTTTAAGATAATCTTAACATTTTTGAAGTCCAAAATGCATTAATTTCCTTTTGAATTTTGTTCATTTCATATGTAGTGCAACTTCCAGTTTTAGCCTTTCCTTCAGAATCTTTTGCTATGAACTGTTAAATAGTCCAGCAGTGTGTGGTGTTCATTGCCATGGTCCCGGTCCATTACAACACTTAAAGAACTACCTGTTGGCTACTTCACATGTCAGTGCCACTTCTTGCTGCCCTGAAAAGACGTCCTGGCCCAGTGCAAGACAGGACAATGCATGTTCAAAGCAACTGTGGCCACAGCTTTGGTCAATAGATATTCATAAGAACTCACTGGTTGAACTTCAAATGATGTACCACAGGGCTGAGCGATCACTATAGCTTTGAAACGAAAGCATTTACACTGTTTTCCAGAAAGGCAAAATATGGAAACATGGCTCTTCTAGAAGAGTAAGAAAAGGCTTTAACACAAAAAAAATACTGTGACTTTTTTGGAGGCAAACTTTGGACATCATGCAAGCTCTGTGTGCTTGGAAACAGCAGTGCTTAGGCGTGTAATGTGCTCTGATGATGGCTTGGCCTCAGGTGAGAGGCATCTGCAATTTGGATCTCAATGTTGGCTATTTTCCTGATTTCAGAGCATACAACTCAAGCTTTTCTTGAAATTAGTTAAGCATTATTTCAGGCATCGAAACGTGTAATTGTTTTTGTACACAGATGAGCCGCTGTTTGATGCTCATACAGGGTATATGCTTGGAACCGGTTTCTGTTTCTTAGGATAGTTTGAGAAAACAGTAAAAACTGCCTTGTCCCTTTCTGTTACCCTATTAACGTGGCAAACTGTCGGTTTGCCACCAAATTCTTTGATTGCTGTGCTTGAAGTTTCAGGACTGAAAAAAATAGTTGTGGATTCATTCAGGAAAGAAATCCATGGTCAACTTGGCAAAACTTGCTCCGTATCTATCAGCAGTAGGTTTGACAACGTCTGTGTCCTTGCGCATTGGAGAGACACTTTATATGCAGCTGTAGTTGATGTGAGTGGCACAAACATACTTACAGAGTAGAAATTTCATTCTTTGCCTTAAACTACTGCTAAATACATTGCATAAGCTCCATCTTTTGCATGCAATCTGGTGAGAAAATAGAAAGAACAGGTAAAAGGAGCAAGGGTATGCCTTGATCAGATGATGGTCTGAGTGCCCTGCACCACCTGCTGCTTTGTTTCTGCTGGACCACCTTGATTTAGCCTGTTGCGGTGATAAACTAGTTCAAGGATGGATCACTCCTGCTCTCTCTTGTCCTTAAGTCAAGTGAACAGGAGCGATATTTCTTCATGTGTTTATTTTTACGGGACTGTTGTTGGAATATATTCTTAAATGATGTAGCAGCTGTCACTTTCTTACCATTTGGGGACTATTTGGTGAATCAAGTAGTTGTGAGAAACCACTTACAATGATTCTTTGGAGATGTGTAGATGTGTAGTGGTTCTGTCTTCTAACTGGGTATACACATTTAGGAAAATGGCTCTTCCAGATAACTGTGTTTATGTACTGTGGACTCCTGGAGGGCACTAATATCCTCAGATTTCATAGTTACTGTGTCTGTCTGTAGCACATAATTATATAGTTACATATTACTCAGCCACCGCTGGTCGGCCCCAGTTTTCTTGTTATTGCTGATGCAAGAGTGAAGCTTTTATTTCTTTTGTACACATTAAAGAAAATAAATTGGCCCCTCTTTTGTGAAGGAAGCCATTAGCAGCTCTGTCAATAGCTCTGCACAGGAGGAATCCAAACACAGGAAAAGTGCAAGGCAGGCAAAGGGCAGCTAGCAAGAAAGCAGGATGCATGCTTCAGTGAGTTGGTTTTGGTTTGCATTAGTACATCTGACCAGGGCTACGAAACAAAAAGGTTTGTTTTAACAACATGAAAATAAACGAGCCTGATTTCATCAAAAACATTTTCATAGTAGGTCACTGACCCATAAGAACTCATGGAAAAACAAATTTGGGTCTCATTTATGTAGACAAGGGGTTCTGTAACCACAGGATTCTTTAGCTTCTGAAAGTGATGATTACAAAGCAGATGGAATAATGACACTTCCACTACAATGTAACCATAATTCAGTTTGAAGAGCTGATCAGCATTGAATATTCCTTCAGCGTTCTAAACATTATTCTTTTCTGTGGCTTGCTTGTTTGATTTTAGCAGCTTTTTATACTTGGTGAGGATTTATGGGAGTTATTTGCTTAAGCAAAACACTTACAGGATTTAGCAGACATTTCTCCAGGATCTGTAGGAAATAATTCAAGGTCTGTGTTACTGTTGGGTAAGAACTGCTGCATCACTGGTCTGGAATAATTTGGTTGAACTTTGTTTAGCTTAAATAACTTTATCAAAAGGGTTTTGTTCCTCTGAGCTTCTTCATATTAGGAGGATTATACTTCTTGCCATCTTAGAAACACCGTGTTATTGGCTGAGTTTCATGGTGTCAAGCACAGCAATCCTTAAATCATCCTGTTCCTTTGTGAAATGATGATGAATTTGGAGTGCTTTGCTTAACATATTTTTATTCTTGGGGAATGTATGAATATCCAGGTCTTGAAGGCTTTCTGTCAGACCAGTACAGTGTTGATCTTGTTTTTCCTCTGGCACAGCTCCATTTTAACTGTGTCCATCGAACACACCAGAAGCTGCAGCCTTTCATATAGAACAAAACAAACTAATTCATGTTGGTTTATAATTCTCCTTATGTTAGAATCGTGTTCTCAGTTGCTTGGAGATGATCTTTTCTCTAGATCTTTGTCTTGCGGTGTTATGGTGAGGATCACAGGAAGACGGGAGGATTCTAGGATTCATGCTGATATTATGTATATTAGATGTCTACTGTAATTTTTATCGTGTATAATTCTGAGTGGGATAGGTGTAATGCACAAGAGAAATGGAAACTGCTAGGTTTGAAGCACTTGATGGGGAAATAGAATTGGACCAAAAGCTGTTATCAGCGAAATTGACTGTGCTCAATTTTTAGATAAGAGCTTCATTAATGACAGTGGATTTTTTGTGGCTGGTTACCCCTTGTGGCTTCCTAATGAGCAGGTGTCCTTTGAATGAGTTACCATAGGTAATTCCCACCAGCCTGTGATGAAGCAGTCACAACAGCTGCGTTTTCGTTCTCAGGCTTGAGTCAAGTGTATAGGCTGCTATTAGCTCCACTTCATTATTCCCTTATATTCATTCTGCTGGCTTTGGAGGATGATCCCTCTGTGAAGCATCGAGTTTGAGTTTGGGCAGGGGATGATTCTGCTAGTCTTCCTTTTAACAGTGCTGCTTGGCACATGGCCCCGGGGAGGCAGGAGTGATGTGCCACAGGAGCATTCTTTACTATATATGGAGACCACGGTGAGCCGGGCTGGTATCGAGTCATTACAGTGGATCAGACAGGGACAGTCTGCTGTTGCTTCTGGTAGACATCGCAGTAACTGTCCTACTTGCGAGTTTTCTGCCTGATTATTCACAGCTATTTCTGATTTCTGGAAATGGTTAGATTGATTAATATCAACTTTTAAGACTTATCAGCTGGGGCAACATAGCTTGGAGATACGCACGCTAAAACTCACTCTGCTTTCTTCACACGGTTTCAGCCCTCACCTGGAGAGTTTACTCTCTGGTGTCAGGAAATGGTCTAACCATGGTTTACTCTTACTGCCTTTACAAAAATTGATGAGGTACTAAAAATGGTGGACACTGAGGGATACTGCAATAGTTTCTTTATATTCCTTCAATAAATTCCTGTTGTATTCATGTAGTCTGTTGAGGAATAATGAGAAAGTAACTGTTTTTTTCTGTGTTAGGGTTTTGAAGATATAAAAAATGGAAGATTCTGTGTAGATACATTTTTTTATTATTATTATTTGAAACAACAGAACTTACTAAAAGCACTCCAAAAACTGAGAAATAGCTCTGAGGGCATCTCTGATTTATTTAAGTGATTTATTTAAGTGATAGTTAAGAGAAATTGTGAATTCTTTCATGAAAGGCTGATAAAGGCAGCTATAACTTCCCATCCTGCATGAATGTAACTGGTTTTAAAATATGCTACTGAGTTAAGAGATTGCCCATGTACTTTTGCTTGCTGCTTCTGGATTGACAGGGTTTTCTCGCTGTTGATGTCATTAATAAACACTCTCTGGTACTTAAGTTTCTCTGTTCCCTTCTTCACTGAAGTTGGTACTAACATTTCTGTCCATTTCTGTATGATGCAGGGTGTTGATCTCAATATTTAATGCATATGCAAATGTTATTACACCTCTTTTATTTCTTCATGTTGGCTTTGGTTGAAGTTTAAACCTGTTCCTCATACTTAGTTTATGTTACTAGCTTGTTCCTAGCGAGGAGACATCTCTGATGTACTGGCTCTATGTTCCATTTTAATGTCAGATTTTATGTTAAGAGATCCTAAAAAAGAAAACAAAGGAAGGATTCTCGTATTGCAACTGAAGTGTTGTAGAACTACCAGTTTGTGTGCTGCTGTTTTGTGCAAAGACGTGTAAGCTTGCTTCTGGTAGAGGGGAGATAATCTAATTGCCTAATGAAAAGTCACTAATAAGGGTTATTACTTCTGACAGCTTTGAGAATGGGAACCAGGACCACCCAGTCTGCTGGGTTTGTAATAGGGGTCTCAAAGTTGTAACTCTTGTAAACAGTTTTCCATCAGAAAACACTCCCTTAGCGACATACAGTGGGATCTCTGGCAGTTTTTGGAAAAGCTTCTGTACTAATGTGTCACGTAAATAAAGAAGTTCTTTTATTCCCCACCATAATCTTGTAATATGGTTGTGCTGGGCTTCCTCATAGCAACCTCGTTGAAATTCCTTTATGTATCGTCCAGTTTTATTTCCTGGGGTAGTAATATAAAGAGGTGCTGACAGAAAGGAGTGGACAAGGTTGACTTTTTTTAATGGGTGCTGTATCTTGGCAGTTTTCCCTTATGAAAAGGAAGTGATACAAAGCAAAGGAAGAAGTTACATTAATGACCACAGCATATTTCTTGGTGCTAATAGGAGTCTCTGGTGAAACCATTGACTGAAATGGACTGGGCTCCTGCTTTACTGCTTCCCAAGTCAGTGCTGTTTAAAGGAGAAAACTTAGTAACTCTGTAGAGTTCAGTAACTCCTGACTTTCTGTCTGAGTCTCCTGTTATTCATTAATTCATTTTTATTGCTTCTTGGTTATGCCCAAGCTTGTGATGGAACCACTTCTCCCGTAAAGTAGCTCTTAGAAACAACTTCAACTGCATCATGTTCCCTGAGGCTGTTCTCCAAGGACAATGCCACAGAGCTCTTAATAACAAACGAGAACAAGCTAGCTTGTTTATTGCTCCAAATGATACCCAGATGTTTGGAGTGTGAAATAAAACAAATGACCAAATTGGGGAGTGAACCCAAGATTACTTGGATGATTTCTGGATATTAAAGGCTGGAGTACCAGGGCTGCTCTGTTATAGCCACCCATTTAAAAAAATTCAAAAGCACTGTCATTTTGATTTTCTGTTGGAGAATGAGCTGTATAATGGGTAGCAATGCAAATATAGATGTTAAATCAAACTTGAAAGTTGTTGAACTTGTGTGGAAAGAAACAGAGTGCTACTTATTTCATGACAAGTACGCAGTACTGTGGTTTGGTAGTAAAGCTGTTGCTGCTCAGTAGAAAAGCAGACACAGAATTTGGAGGCCAGTATCACGCACATTCATGGGGTTAGATCTAGATAATTGCTGTAATCAAGGAGCCAATAATAAAACTGACAGTTTCTGTCATAGCCAGTGTATCAACTTAAATTGTCAGGTGAAGTGTCAAAGAAAAAGAAAAGTCATTTTACCGTAACACAAACTGTGTCCTACCGTTGAAAGGGTAAAACCCTGGGAAGATGCTGGCTTCTCGCTATGTTTCATTTGTGCTTCCATATGCATCTTGTTCTTTTCCATCTATACTGATCAGGCCTTTGATATAGATTAGATTTATCTCATGTTTACTCTTCTTGTGAGTGGAACTCGGTAAGACAACAATATCCAAATGGGATGTCACCCTTCCAGTGGTGTAAGCATGAGGGATGCAGCTGAAGTCAGTACCCCAAAGAAAGTTTCTCCTCCAGGGAAACAGGCTCTCTGGCTTGAAAGCAATTTGAGCATTTTCCTATAAAAAATGAGTTTTTTTACTCCTCCAGAAGCTAAGAAAAGGAATAAACCGAAAATTAAATAAAGGTAAAAATAACCCGTGTAAAGTGTAGGTCTTCTCCTCCGTTTATTTCATGGAAAGGTCCTGACAAACATCTTCAGTCTACCTCTAGGCTGATAGCGTTGTATTTCAAAGATCAGTGGTTGTTTCATACTTGGTTTTTTACTAATCAGGGGAATCTCAATAGTTAAGTTTCTTTCCTATCCTAGCTTCAGACAGGGGAAGAAATATAATTAGCCTGGTTGGAGCCAGGAAGGTAGGAATTTCACAGTTAATAACTTCTTCATTGTTTTTCTTAGGGCCCTTGATAGTCTGTGATTGACATTGAGATAGTTTCCCTCTATCCCTTTTCCTTCAGGACATGGAGTCCCCAGATGGGCAGTAGGATGAGGGAGAAAGGGGATCAACTGGCACTTGTTTTATATATATATATATGAGCAAAATGTTTCTGGGAGGTGAGGAGAGAGTGTCCTGTGCTGAAGCAGTGTGTTTGGTGCTATATGTGGCTGTTCTAAGGAAAACAATAATAGACTGGAAGACAATGTTGCATGTATATGTGTGACTTTGAAAGGTCACAAATTCTATAAATCTGTGTTTTAGGCCATCTGAATCAGAAAGCAAGAAAATGCTGTTTAACAATGCAGCTGTGAGGTATAGATATTTATGTATTTAATAAGAGATTAATAAAATCAGCATCAAATATAACTAGGAGGAGAAGAGCAGCTTGCTTGGTGGTATGTGAGGCTGTCAGAGTTGGGACACGAGAGCTTTGGCTGAAATAAAATGAGAAGAAAGTAATCTTCATAGAGATGTATACATAGATATACAGATATGCGTATGTATGCCTATACATATATAAACCTGTTTTCAGTTGTCACTGTAATTAGGAATCTTTTTCTTTGCTCCTTGATGTTCAATGACCAGTGATGGTCATTTTAAGCCTTCTTTTGGGAGCATGCTGAATTTTTGCAGCAGGCAAGCTTCATAGTCTAAAGAGGCTTTGCAGAAATGCTTTGAATAGAGGCTTAAAATCTCAGTGTCTATTGTTTAGTATGAATTAAATTTTTTAGTACTGAGTTTAAATTCTTTTCTGATGAACTCAACAGGGGAAAAAAACCCAGGTACCAAAAGCCGGAAGATAATGGCCATGTGAGCTCAGACCCAAAATAAGAGTAGGATAGTACTATGTCTGCAGTTGAAACTCATTAAAGAAGAGCAAATGAAGAAAAAGCAAATGTATAAATTATGTCGTGGCAGAGAGCACTTGAATCATTAACTGGGCCTTTTTAATTAATATTACTTAATGTTCTTAACTGTTTGTCTTCTTTACCCACATAAACGAGTAACCAATGGCATGCAATCAGTTGGTACATAATTGAACAGTATGTTGTGTGGGAAAATTAATTCCATTTGTTTTTTGAAGCTACCACCACCACCATGTGATACTTCCAAGCTTTCTCATTTAATAGTTCCAAGCTTTCTCTTGTATTGCAAAAGATGAGAACAACTGTTTCTTATCACCTTCTCTTGCTTCATAATCATACAGACTTTTAGCGTATTCTCCCTCAGCTGCTTTCCGTGTGGGAAGTATACTAAGCTGTTCCTATATGAAAGTTGCTCTGTAACTCTGATCATCTTTGTCATCTTTCTCTGAATATTATGATTAAGATCCTTTTGAGGTGTAGCCTAGTATTTCTTCTTTTTAAATGTCTATTTATCTTTATATTCTCCTTGAAAGTAATGTCATGCAATACCCATATTAATCAACAAATTAGTCTGTATTAGTCAACAAGTTACCTGAGTTATATATCTTACAAAGTAATGCTGACATGTCTTGCTGTCTGCAGTGTTGAAGGAAGGAGTTACTCTCATTAAAAACTCATGGGTACATCTTGTAAGTCTGAAGTTCTGTTACATAAAACTATCATTCATAACTATTATGGTGGGTAGAGATATTTTGCATATATATGTCTAGTGTTATGAATATTTATATATAATAATGTTCAACATTCTATGGAAGTGCTCCTACTCTGCATTCCCATGTAAGGTGATTAGAAGAGTTGAACCTCTTATATGCTTGGTTCTATATGAGAGATTGTAGGAGGATGAAACCATATTCTATCCCAGCATAATTAAACTAGAGAAGTTTATACCCTAGGCTGAAATTTTCAATTTACTAAGCCATCTTAGTTACTAAAAGTGTGTCAATGATTTATAATAATTTCAGAAGAAGCAGTAGTTCATTGCTGTTGTGAATCTCTGCATACAGAAATATAGGTTTTTAGCCTTTACCATTTCCAGCTTCCTAAACATCTTCCAACAGAAGCACAGATGAATATACGTTTGAGCCTAGCGAGAGGATGCTGTACTAGTGTGGTGATCTTACATGGAAGCCTTGGAGGTGACATATGGACTCCTGGAACACCATTGCTTACATCTTCAGAACTCTTCTGGTGCTTGGTCAGGTTTTATGGGTCACAGGGACTTGAGGATAAGACTAACGAACAGAATGTATGAAGTTCTATTTCCCATGCATATTAGTGGTTAAAATAGGCTGGCAGATGGAAGGAGTTGCAGTGTTATGGGAATTGTTGACCTTACAGTCAGCATCTGTCTAATCAGACTTAATAAGCTTGACTCAAGGCAGGTATTGCCAGAGTTGATATGACTCCTGGAGACCCTCTCTGCACAGTTCTTCAGCTTCCAGGAGATTTTATTAGTCTGGACTCCATGCTGTGCAGGTCCAGAGCTGCTTGGGATCCAGCACTGGAACTCATCTGTTCTGTGGCATTAAATGATTATGCATCATACTGCCCAGCGCTCCGAATTCCCGGAGTACTTTGCAGGTCTTATTAGCTGTAAAACATCCAGTTCAAACCACTGCAGACGCTGAACAGCTGCATTCACATCCAGCAGTTCCAGGTCAAATAACCTGGACCAGATCTTGTGTGGCTCAGTGCCCCAGATTCCTTCCTCTGGGCGTAGCTCAGTGCTAGGGTGGTGGTGTTTTGGTGCTGTATGTGCGCACGTGTGCATGCACACATGCTGATTGCATGGTGGGTGCTTGTTTAGCCTGGGAGAAGAGGACAGGCAGTTTTAAGGTGTAGTGTGCTGCAAGTCCTGGGTGGGTGGTGTATGAGCTTTTCGAAAGCATCCTTGTGTGGACTTTATTTCATGTGGTGTTTGAAAGAAAATCAGTACCCAAGTAATGTCAGAATGAGATCTTAAAATGCTTAGGGCAATTTAAAAGGGCAGCTGGGAACTTGGTCCTTTATCCATGACAGGTAGGGCAGTGTTAGCACATGCAGATAATAGGTAATAATAATTTAAAAGATTGATCTTCTGGATTAATTTGATAGTAAGTTAAGGGAAAAAAATTGGTGTTAGCTTTTCATTTTCTTTCTAAGAAGTTTGTGTCACTGCAAAACAGTGACTTCTCAGGTTGCAAACTTCCTAACCTTGAAAATACATTTTTTGTTACTACGTGCATTTTCTTGTCTGCTTGTTGGTGGAACTTCCTATTCTAGAAACTTGACCTGATTTTGCTTATTTCAGTGACTTAGAGCAGTAAGCATAAACTCAGCATTTGTGCAATCCTTGCAAGTAGAGATGAGAATACTCTTGGCTGTTGCTTTAAGTCAGATGACTTTGGATTGACAGTGCATATTTACATGTACACTGTGAGAGAGAAGATGACAATCAGTTATAAACAGACAACTGTGTGGAATGGATGCATTTCACTGGCAGTCTTTTTCCTTCTGACCAATGAAGAAGTTGAACAAGTTTAGTGTTTCTCAAGAACTAGTGGGAGTCTTGCTGAAAGAGGGGTGCAAAACCCTGTTTTATCGTAAGTAATTATTTTGATTGTATTTCATCCTGTTATCCCTTTCTCGAATATAAACATGCTTAGCTGAAAACCTGAATTTGATGAGGATTCAGTAACACTTTACTATCAAATTTAAGCTAAACAAGATTAATTAGGTATGAAAGTGTGAAATTTCACATGGGCAAAGGAATCCAGTTTAAAATCTTCCTCATATACTTTTCCAAATGTGAACCAGTGCTTAGTATCTCTTGTGTTCTTGCTTAGTGTTTCCTTTACTGGTTTCTTCATGTATCTCAGAAACTGTGAAATAAGCAGCTTTTGGATCTGCTTAAGTTCGCGTGCAGCACATGCCACGTGTAATGTGTCGGCTCTGTAAGCAAGCTTGCAAAGCATCCTTTGATCTGTTCTAGGTGTCAGAAAGAGAAGTTTATATTCCCTTTTTTTCCATCACCCCTTTTTCTTGCAGGACATGTTCATATGGTGGCCATATGAAAACTCTGCCATATGAAACCCCCACAACATTAGTTTGATCTGAGGAAGGTCTTTCAATTCCAAAAATTCTTGAATTGTGATAGCAAAATTACTCAATGTGGAAGAAAACTGGAAAGCAGACATTGGATGCTAAGTATCAGCAGGTTTCTAAAAGTTCCTGATGTCTTCTGCGATCAAAAATTTACCAAAAATCTATTACTAAAGTTAACTTTTAAGGTAGATTGGGCACAAAGAGGCATAA
Source organism: Amazona ochrocephala (assembly GCA_039720435.1). Taxonomy (NCBI): domain Eukaryota; kingdom Metazoa; phylum Chordata; class Aves; order Psittaciformes; family Psittacidae; genus Amazona; species Amazona ochrocephala. Next base: position 3,555,045 of record CM077889.1, on the reverse strand, counting down.
ATACAGGCTTAGGTATGAATGTATGCAACAGGTTGGCTTCTTATTTACAACACTGGAGTTCTAAGGAATTAGTTTGCCAACTTCATTAAGTAAATAACATTCATTAGGTCTGTGAAAGCAAGTGACTTTTTGCTATTAGACAACAGGAAAAGGCTTGTTTCTTAGAAGCAGAAGTGCTTTTAGATTGTGCAGGGCTGTCATACGTTTTACGGAGGAGAAGCAGCATATGTTTTTTCATAGCTACTAGGCTGGAGTAACTTGTAACAATTGATTTCTTAAAATTCACAAGTTGTGGTCATCAGTATAAAACTTTACACTTTGAGTGAATAAAATGGGCTAAGGTATAAACATTAAGCTCTAAATGTTCACTGACATGTTGCTGGAAGAATGTTTGAGATTCTATTCCAAATCACCATATAGTTGTCCTGTTACCTGTGTGTTCCTGTGTTCTACAGCAGTGCCCGTATTCTGAAGGTGGAGTTTTTAAGAAGTCTTTAAAATAAAAACTCTTTTTGTGTGTATCCTGTAGCTAATGTGAAAATAATCTCAGTTGGTCAAATGACTTTGTTTACTGAACCTAGATCTTTAGAAGGAGACAGCAGCTCCAGATAGCTCCTTTGTAACTGTCCTTCAGAGCAGTGGAAGCTGTCCGTCGGGGCCATATGATTCACAGGTAGTAGGCATCTAGAGGAAAATGAAATAAGTGATTTGTGTACTCACCCCTGTTAAAACATTCCAACTTTGTGGTCACTGTCACTTGACTCCCTACCTCAAGAACATAGGCAGGTGGTCTACAGATGGCATGGTCCGTTTGACTCGTGTGGGAATAATGCACACAACGCGTTCTGTGCTGAGCTTGTACCACGAGGTTTACTGTAATGGAAGCTTCATGTGTTTATGCATAATAGAATACGCTTCTTAAATTGGAAGATAATCTAATTATTTTTTATTCTTATCGTAACTGTTTTAGGCGTCTGAACAAGAATAAATTGCAAGTTCTTCCAGAGCTGCTTTTTCAGAACACGCAGAAGTTAACTAGATTGTAAGTACAACCTGATTTATGTTCCTATTGTATGTTCCTTATTATACAGATCTGCACATTTGTATTTTGACTGTGGTGAGAGGTTTAATCTTTGTGATATTAGAACTGCTAAATAGTAAAGGCTCTTGAAATGATGTGTTATTGTAATTCAGTAGAGCATAAATATCAGAGGGATGAGAAACCACAAATTTTTCTGTTCCTTGTATATTTACCATGATGACTTCAAGGTGAATTATTTTTAACTCTCTATGTAGAGGTATAGAGACCATGAAATGGGTCAACTTCTCATATGCAGTATAGTCTAGATGTTCGCAAAGAGAGGTTGCATAGTCTTATTTAGAAATTCACATGTTGACAGAATACAGGTTGCTACAATATATAATATAATATATATAATACCTCTGTATGCAACCAAACAAACCATTTAGGCAGTCCTGTAAATTTGTCTTCCTGTGGAAATACAGAACATATGGTGATGGTGAAGGTTAGTTTTGCAGTCAGCTATTTTAAAAAGGGCTCTTTGTTGATGTTTTAAAAGCAGACAAATTGAACATTGTTGTGAGTGACGTTGACGCAGTTTTGGAGAGTTTCTGTAATGAGCTTTGTTGTTGTCCAAGCTTACTCATGAAAAACTGTACAAGTAAGTGAAGAACACTCTTGGAGATGAAAAAATATATAAATACTTGCAAACTATAGCTGTCTTGTAGTCTTGAAGTCTGCTTGAAAAACTTACAGACTTGGTCTTGCAAGCTTGGTCATAGCTTTTGAATGCACTAGAAAGCAGTTGCTCCATGGTTTTGCTAGGGCTGAGGGGTTTGGTTGTGTTTCCTCGTGTTTTTTGCATTATGTATCTTGAAAGTCCCCTTGAGTATAAAGCATGAACTGGTACTTACTTGCAGATGCCCTTATCTGTTCTCAGAAAGATGCCAGTTGTATTTATTTCACAGAGAGTTGCTTCGTGTAGCTGGGTTGTCTGAGGAAACGGTGATGCTTTAAGAAAAAGAAAAATTACAGAATTTACTTGTATCCGTTTATGGAAATCCCACTTTAACATATTGAAACTTTCTCTGAATGGTCGTATTGAACATGTCTATCATTAAGCTGGTAATAACTTTGTTGTAATTTGTGGGTTTGAGGGAAAGTCGTGTGTTTGATAACCTGTACGCATCTGTCGTGAGGAACCTTGCACAAAGAAACCACGTGAAAGTAATTGAGGCTTTTCAATAGCAGAGTATGTACTTTTGAGTAGATCATGTAATCATGATATATTATAGTCCTTAACAGCAAGGGTAATAATTTTGCTTTTAGAATATAAAGATTATAATAAAATTACATAAATTAGAATGATTAATATGAATGCTGTAATCTGTAATGCTTCCCAATAGATGCTGTCGAAACATTTGTCTTTATTCTCTGACATTAATTCAAAGCATTGCTTACTGTGGAGTAGTGCTTTAGATAGATCACTTGAGCACTGTTTGTAAGTAGAAACTTGCTTTTTCTTTTGAAGATACAAGTGTTGTATAAATATAGTGTATATTTTAAGTAAACAAATCTTAGCTAAAATTGAACTGTTATGGTTCTAAATGCAGTTTGGTTGTATAGTTTTCAGTGATGTGATAAGAATGAGAAATTTGCTACCTACTCAGACTAGTAAAAATACGTACACGTTTTTTTTTAGACATGGAGGAAAAATAGAAGTAAGCGTTTAAGTTGGTTACTTTCTATTTTTTTCTGTTACTGACTTGCTGCTACTCCTTGTAGATTTGAGGGTGGTTCTTTCTCACTTCTGTTATGGCTTGTGTTCAGTCCAGCAGTGTGTGGCTCTACTTTGTCCACCTCTGGCTTTTTGGGTAAAGCACTTTGATGGAGAGGCATGGTGCTTGCATTCCTGTCCTGCAGCTGCTCTGACCTCGCCTCTCAAGAAGAAAGCATAGCTGAGAAAGTGATGACAGGGAATAAAAGAAGTGAGGCAGAAGTTGATGAGAGGGACTGATCCACGGGTGATGTATATTCTGTGGAATTTGTGAGGAGTCAATTGAAATGAGCATTAAATCATGTAGATAATACTGATCTCCATTTTAATTTTCCATAGTACGGATGTATTATTTCTGCTGTCATATTTTCAAACTGTTGATTCTGGTCTACTAAGCTATTAGTCAATTATTCTCTTTTTTTAATAGTTAGAATCCTGATAAGTAAGTCCAAAATAGAGCATTTTAACTGTGTCAGCTTGCCCTACAGCTCAAATGATGCAAAACTTTTAAGGACTAAATACTGCCATGCAGTATGCCCAAAATGTACATTATGGTTTTACTCATGGAAATGAAGAGCTCATAGTCTTGTCCACCCAGCAAATACAAGTGATTTCAGCAGTCATTCTTCCAGTGGCTCCCTTCAGCAGTGAACCAGAACAGCCTACAACTTGGATATTGAATGTCCAAACTCCGTTTTGTAAAAGATATAAAACTAAACACAAGGGTGACACTTTAATTTTCATAATTTGGCAATAGTGTGAAAGTTGGGCATGTTCATTAGCATTTGGGTTTGGTGGCGATGGAGTGACCTGCTTAAACATGCAGACGTTTTGTGTGCTGGAGGCTTTCAGGGAAGACCTGTTGATGTTTAAGGAATAGTTACAGGTTGCAAAAGAAATGTGTAGGTTTTCTCAGTGTTCTGTCAGCAGGGCTGAAATCTGCCTGTGAGTTTACTGGAGGGAACAGTATTTTGTGTGTGATTCACACAAATACAGGATCAGCAGAATCTCTTCAGTCCCGTTGCTGTTGGAAATTGGAGTGAAGAGCAGTGAGTTTTCCTGTTGACGATGTGCTTGAAGCGCTAGACAACAATACTGTTTGGCGATGTTGGGTTCTTGTCTTATTTCATGTCTGGGAAGTGTGGGACAGCTCTGCCCTGAGCATGATGTTTTCCTGGTTTGTCACCCGAAGGTGTTTCTGTCAGGGCACTGTGCATTTTCCAGCAATGCAGTCTTTCTGATGACTATTTCATTAAGAATGCTTCTCGGATTATAACTATTTCCTCAGTTAATCACTTAAGCTCCAGGTACCTTTCCCTTTCTTATCCAAGCCTCTCTCAAAACGCTGAACTACAGGATATCCTTGCATCTTTTACAGTGCTGCTTAGACTTCACTGTCACATCTGGTTGATATTAGAAGCAGATATATATAAATAGGGGAATAAACCTTAGATGGAATGTGAAACGTCCCACAAAATGAGTTTCTCATGAGGTTTTGAGACTTTTCTTCTAGAAAGAGTAGCTTTGAGACTCATGGATTTTGTTTGCTTTAGTTTAGGTGAGAGTTCTAAGTGGAAGTTGGATGGTGAATGAACCCTCGATTCTCTAGTGGAATTGTTTGCTATTGCTTTATTGCCTTGATTTCCCGGGTTTTAAAGCTTCTTAAATGTTTTATCTGGGATAAATAATTAAGTATCTAATAATAAAAACTGCAGGCACTTTTAATGAGAACCAAATCGAGGAAAAGGCACTTTTAATAAACTGAGAAATGGAAACAAGAAAGATATTATTTTTTTTTTATTTTTTTTTTTGGGGGGGAGAGGGTCAGGTATTTTTTACTAGTATCTAGCCATAAAGAAAAAGGTAATATAAATCTTAAACCAAGTGATTTAATGCCCACAGAAAGTATAGTAAACCAAACCATGTAATTTAACAGCCATAAACCCAGGGTTTGATTCCAAGGTAATTATTTTCTGGTATCCAAAACAAGTTGTGAAGTGTATCAGTGAAGTTTGTAGACACAGCTTTGTGCATGCTGGAATCCTTGAGTTTCCTTCATGTACACAGCTGGTATCTAAAATGATGAGAGCCTGTCTACTTTTCACTGCAGGCCATGTATGCTAGGGGTCTATTAAATATCTTTGAAACCAGAGGGAGACAGTCCCATGCCACCAACATGTAAGAATGTATTTGTTCTGTTGTTGAAACTTTCATATCTAAAGCCAGCGGCTAAGTAGTCCAGGCAAAGTTCCTTTGTGTGCCAGAAAAAAAACAACCCTCTTTAAAGTGCTCTAAACTGAAGTCTGCCAGTGAGAATTGATACCTCCTCTGATTTTATGGCCACGGAACATTTGTTGGGTCTATTCACTTTTAATGAACTGTCTTAGTTGTCACTTGATAAAACAAACCAGGCTCTGGAAACTCAAAGATATTGAAACCTGATGCCAAAGGTATCAGATGAGTGGAAGTATCCATTAGATTCTCTTTTAGATTAGCTCACCGTTTAAGGTAGTAACAGAATCTGGGCTTCTCCATGGGCAGCAGGGGGATATCTGCTCCACATGGACCTCCATGGGCTGCAGGTGGGTGTCTGCTCCACATGGACCTCCATGGGCTGCAGGTGGGTATCTGCTCCACATGGACCTCCATGGGCTTCAGGTGGGTGTCTGCTCCACATGGACCTCCATGGGCTGCAGGTGGGTATCTGCTCCACATGGACCTCCATGGGCTTCAGGTGGGTATCTGCTCCACATGGACCTCCATGGGCTGCAGGTGGGTATCTGCTCCACATGGACCTCCATGGGCTGCAGGTGGGTATCTGCTCCACATGGACCTCCATGGGCTGCAGGTGGGTGTCTGCTCCACATGGACCTCCATGGGCTGCAGGTGGGTATCTGCTCCACATGGACCTCCATGGGCTGCAGGTGGGTATCTGCCCCACATGGACCTCCATGGGCAGCAGGTGGGTGTCTGCTCCACATGGACCTCCATGGGCTGCAGGTGGGTATCTGCTCCACATGGACCTCCATGGGCTGCAGGTGGGTATCTGCTCCACATGGACCTCCATGGGCTGCAGGTGGGTATCTGCCCCACATGGACCTCCATGGGCTGCAGGGCACAGCTGCCTCACCATGGTCTGCACCATGGGCTCCAGGGGAACCTCTGCTCTGGCACCTGGAGCACCTTCTGCACTGACCTGTGTGTCTGCAGGGCTGTTCCTCTCACGTGTTCTCACTCTTCTCTGGCTGCAGTTGCTCCTTCTCCCTTAAACTTGTTATCCCAGAGGCACTTCCACTGTCACTGATGGCTCAGCTTTGGCCAGCTGCAGGTCCAACTTGGTGCTGGTGGCATTGGCTCTGCCGGACATGAGGAAGCTTCTAGCAGCTGCTTACAAAAGCCACCCCTACCCCTGTAGCACACCAATACCCCTCTCGAACACTTGCCATGCAAACTCAGTCCCGGTTGGAATGTGCCTCTGGAAGTCATCTTGCTCAGCCAACATGTATTCAAGCAGGGTCACCTAGAGCAGACTGGTGCCGTTGTCCTGATGGCTTTCCAATATCTTCAGGAATAATGGTTCCACAACCTCCCTGGTCAGCCTGTGCCCTCACTGTAAAAACTGTTTCTTTATGTTCAGGCAGAAGCAGGAAGCTGTTCTGTTGCATACATGTACAATAAGTTGTGCCAATTAGCTCATGTGTGGTGAAGCAAACTGAATTTTAGATGGAGAAAACCATTTTGCAGTAGATAGATCATGAACAAAGCTTGGATCCTGTTATTTGGTTTCTTAGCTGGAAGTCATGCAACTTCAGTCATGAAAATGTAAGAGTTTTATAAGTCTTATAGTTTGCTGTTGATGTATGTATCTCTTAGTTGGGCATTAATGCTTCCCAGGGAGATGGCAGTGAGTAGCAGTAATTATGTTTTGCATTTTAAAGTGCTACTCAGACATGAATTAGGTAATACTTCACTGCAGAAAATTGGCAAGGGAAGTGTATCACTTTTCCTTTAGGTTAATGCTTGTCAGGAACTATCTGGCATCTGCCTCCACATAGAAAGGCTGCTTTTGGAAGGATGAAAAAGGATAATATGTGGAACTTCGTTAACTTGTGCTGATCCACTGTCATTTTTAATGAAATTAAATAGTCTTCTATCTGATTAGATTTAATTTACTTTTAAAATGTTTTCGTCCTGAAACAAGAAAAATATGTGGCTCTCATCTTGTTTATAATGTATTTAAAACACTGATATCAATCTCATCTGCTTTTTATAACTACAGCTATGCATTGTATTAGATCATCTAAGTTTTCTAGCTTAGTATGCAATAAATGCCCATTCATAGCTAACAACATCTGTATGTTCTTCTGTAAACCAGTCAAATAAGTCAATGTGAGTGTGATACCTGGAGGAGCACCAGTGAAAATTGAATATCTTTCTGACTTTTTTGTTGTTAATTTTTAAGGCTAGATTAGAAACAAGAAAGTGTGCCTGCGCAAACATACACAGAATACACCGAATGCTGCTGCAGGCTCTTCAGGCAAAGTTTATTACTTTTGCTGGCTCTAGTACCTTCATTGCTTAGTTTTTCTCCCAAGCTGGGTGTTAAAACCACATTAAAACTGCACAGAAATAATGTTTGTCCTGTAATTCATATGCTTTGAAGGTACTGGTGAGAACTGTGCTATTATGTGGACGCACATGCTTAAGGCTATTTTAATGATAGGTTTTCAGTGTCTAATAAATTTATGTAGGCTGTTTAATTGTTTATCATATTGGCTTTTAGTTTTACTTTTGCACATTACTATTTGCCATCTCTCTTCTTGAGTTGTCTCCTTAAGATTTTAATGTTTCTGCAGTGTGTACATTTGATTTTGTGAAAGTAGTTTTGTTAGGTAATTCCTAGCAGGAGTAGCTGGAACTATTTAGTTACTGCTTTACTCATGAAGCTGACCTTGTTAAACATACGTATGAAGGGGTACTTAACTTTGAGGTTTCCTGTGCTATATTATGTCATTCTGTTGCACTGTGCCTGCAGACCGGCATTGGCCTCGGGAAGTTGTCTCCTGGCTTGCATCTGAGAAGTGCAATGTGGATTAGCTATAAAAGCACTCAAAGGAAAGCAAGCATTGGTAAAATCCAAGATGTTTGTTGTAGCTGGGAGGTTGTTTCACATGTGTATGATTTGCCAAGAATTTGCTGCTGAAAGCCTCACTAGAGCTGTCATTTGTAAGCCTTCCTTTCCAGCCTGATCCTTAGCAAGCTGCAAGTATCAGATCATGACTCCTGATCAAATGCAGTCTTTTGTCTCATGGATGTCATCAGAAGCTGTGTTTGGAAAAGCAACCACTTCATAAATTTCCTTAGTGCCCTCTGTATTTTTCTGTTCTCTTTCTAGAAAGGAAGATTTCTCAGATTGCTGACTTGGAGCTCCATTATCAGTTCACATTAAAGGCAATTCAGTTGTTTCAGGAGTTTGAGTTATGGTGTTGCCATGACAAAGTAGCATGGGCTTGTAACAGTGTGCTTTTGTGGTTTTATCCACATCCAATAATTGTAGTTTTACTGTGTATAGATCACAGCAGGTCTTTTTAGAAGACAGTAAATAATTACAGTAAGTGTTTGCTGGTCTCTAGGGTGCACTTTGGGCTTGAGAAAGATGTGCATTAGGTCAGAGGCTTGTGCTGCAGATAGCTGGATGACATTTATACCGTTCATCAAGCTGAAGTCATTTTATATCTTCTTTTTGGCTCTGGTTGTAAATAATGTATGTAGCATTTTTTTTTAATACAAATATACCAGCTCTATTTGGAGAGCCAGGATTTTTCCTGTCTGAATTAGTTCAGAGGATGAATTTCACATGAAGATGAATATAAGATTTTATCATTGTCAGAGTAGAAAACAAATGAGGACGTGTCAGGAAGCCAGAAGGCTGCCTCCTCAATGCTACTTTTCCCCCTGTGTGAAACTGGTTATTTAAAATGACCCTGTGCAGATGTGTTCTTTCCCCTCTGAGGGGACATAGGCATGATGGGGGAAGAAAGGGCGCTCTGTGAAGATACTGCTGAGTTTTAGTGGCATCTTTCTTCTAAGAAGGCATCTATTGCCAGCTTCCGTGATCAGGCCATCTTATTGGTAAGTTACTGAATATAGTTTGTGGCCAAGGACTATATATTTCAAGAAGAAATAACCACACGTGCAGATTAAGCATAAGTCTCCTTTGGAAATAGGCTGGTTTACTCTATTAGCTGCGTAACTACTGCCTTTCATCTTCCCTGTTTTTTCTTGAGCTATTAGAAAGGAGACGTGGTGCTTTTGGTTGGTGTTCAGCTCAAGAAATTAGGAGGCTCCCGATTTGTTACTTGGTAACCTGAACCGTATTGCTGGGTGTCAGCTTTCCTAAATGAGGCTGTTTTTTAAAGCACTGTCAAGCAAGTTCTAGTTTCAACTCACATGTCTTGGAGATAATATATTAGAAATGATTACACTGTTACTGCGTGCTCAACACAGTCCTGAACTGCAAGATGCATAGTTTATTTTACTCGCACTGTAAACTCACTATGTCCTGTCTAGGACTTTACATCAGGGCTGTTGCAAATAGTTTCTGGTGCTTCTGAAAATTTTCCTTATTCTCAGTATCAAAAAGGAATATTGATAAAATTCAGTGTGTAGTTGCTTTATCCTGTTAGACATTAATTCCCATCGGAGTTTGTTTTTTTCTCCACAACCAGGATATTTGAGAACATCCTGGAGATGTTTAGCAAAATTAGGCTTTTCTGAGCTTCCACAGGCTCTTGTGCTGCTTGAAGTGAATTACAGAAAAGACAACTCAAGCAGGACTCCATGGTTAGTCATCACCTCTGGAGCTGGAGACTTGGCTTCTGAGGGCGGCTGTGTATGCTCTGCCAACTCTGAAATGCATCTTTTTAACAGGCTTCAACTGCTGTGTTTAGAGTGACAAGTTAAAACTTGGGGGGAGAAACACAGTGACTCAATTTCTTGTTATGATGGCTTTCACATGACTAAGAGCTCTTACAGGGTTCTCAAAATACAGTAATTGTGGGTGGCCATTACTGGCTTAGCATTTTCTTACATTAGTCTTCAGAACTTTGGTCTTTTGTTTCTGTTAGCACCAGTTCAAGTGTTCTATGTCCCTACAGTGTTGTATTCTGGTTCCTCCAGCTTGGGTGGTGATGGCTCTGGGAGCCTGGGGGGCTCTGCAGAGTGGGTTTGGCTATTGAAGTCATGGGCTGCTCCTGTTAAACATCAACAGATTGACTAGCAGTGCGGAGTGCAGTCATAATAGTTAGATTATAGCTGCAAGTGCGTGATTACCATAGGGATTCTGACCTGATGGCTTATAGGCAGTTTCCTTTTTGGAAACTGAGTAGCCCTCTTGGTCTGCCTGGGCACGCTCTAAGTGTGTCAGATGTACGGCATTTGCTTTGTTAACGCGGCTCTTTGGCCTCGCTGCTAGAGGTGGTGTACAACTGTCAGCACGTCATGGTGAACTTGCTCATAATTTATTGCTGGATGGATATTGCTTTTCTTGTTTAATAAATTCCTTTTAATTGGTTAATTCATATGTTAGTGTTTTTTTGCACTTTGCCCATTGGCTGTACATTGAAAGGAGCTGAGAAGCATTTGCCAAATGCTCGGTTGAGCCAGTGGTGCGGAGCTGCTGGAGTCCTGGCCACAGTTACATCAAGCAGTGGCAAATTCATTTGTAGACTTCCATTGGTACAGCTAGGAGAAAATGCAGAATAAATGTAACTTCCTTTTTCTGGTGAACAGGAGATTGGAATAGGAGTGTTTGGCATTGTTTTCGTACAAGGTGAATGTAGGAACAGATTGAACTAGTGACTTAAAGCACAGACATCTCATCTGCATAACAGGAAAAATATAGTAGCAATGATATAAATATTTCCATTGCTTTCCATCCTAGGGTGTCATCCAGGTGTTAAAGATTATTTTACATTCATTGTCTTGTGGAAGTCCTTGCAAAACCTTTGAAAATAAGTTGCAAATAATGAGATTGGGTGGATCTTGGAGCAAGCTGCTCTAGTGGAAGGTGTCCCTGCCTGTGGCAGGGGATTGGAATCAGGCAAGCTTTAAGGTCACTTCCAACCCAAACCATTCTTGTGATTCCTTGAATTCAGCTTTACCTGCAGAGATTTATTGAATATTCAGAGTGCCCCATGAGTTGAGGTTACTGTGGGTAATATTATGCAAGACTGAATACTTCCTTGGTTTAATTTTCATTTGGTTTTCTTTTTAAACTCTGCAGTGTGTACAATGGGAAGCTTAAGTCAGGTTTTCTGGAACTTTTCACTGTGTTTCACAGAGGTAATAGGGCATGCCTGTTTAAAGTATTTCAGACACTTAAAGGTCACCAAAATAAATACTGCTATTACTTTTAAATGCACTACGTTTGCTTTTGAAATACAGTCATAAATGATCCAGGATTTCATTATGATTCAAATCTCCTTCAGTTGAGAGAAGCCATGGGATTGCAGCCTGAGGCATATGTGTGCCTGTCGAAAGGGTCAACATGGAGCTGAACCAGGAGGTATTTGATCTAGAGGCTGATGCATTTTCATATCCCAAATGCAGTCTACATTGTAAAGCTTACAAGAGTATAAACTATGTATGAAAGAAAATTGAAATACCTCTTGCGAGTCATTAAATGCTATGGTGCTACAAGAATAGATTGACAAGGGCGGTTTATTATCATATTACTCGTATGACTAAGACAAAGATGTCGCACGAGGTGTGCCTTTGAGCTGCTTTTATTTCTTACCTCAGTGTAACGTACTGAAAACAAAGGCTTAGAGCGCCTTGTGTTACAAAAAGTCCATGAGATAACTTGAATGTGTTTCCCTTACATAATACTTTGGAACCTAGTGAAATTATTTGGGGATACAGTGATCACCACTGTTCAAGTTCAATTTTCTGCAACGAAAAAGCAAATACTATTGAGAAAGTTGAACAAAGAATGTTTGGAATTAAGTACCTGTCTTTTGCTTTGCTCTGTTAAGCTCCCTGATGTGCTGTTACTAGAGATGTGTCTGTGAAAGAGTTTCTTCAGGAGACAGCTGATATGGATTTACTTTATTCCTATTGACATATAAAGGAATGTTAAGTTTAATGTTATGAGTGGTTTATATGCAAGGTACATCATCAGTGCTTAGTGAACTGTGAGGGCAATACTGTTGAAAAATAAGGCGTCCAGTATGAACCCATATGTCATGCTTATACAGGCAGTTTCTTTTGTTGGAATTATCTTGTATCCTACCACACAAGCACGTGAGTAGAATTCCCAGTTGTGTTAGTTCTGATGATCACCACTGCGTCAGTCCCACCTCAACGTCTTTTCTGTACTGTTGGAGGCCAAGAAGGTTGCTGAGTGCAGAAAGTTTTCAGCCTCCGAGCCCTCATCTGCTTTTCCTACAAGTGGTGCATGCACATAGTAACTATATGTTTAAAAGCATTAGAATGGGATTTTGTCTATTTTTTTCTCTTGAGTCACTTGTACTCAGGCCATCCTGTTCTGCTTTTCCCCAGCAACTGCTTGATTAACCCCACACCTTGCATTCCCTTACTGGGAGCAGAGCTGATGGGCTAAGGTTTAGTTAGCACTTGAGCTTTTTCTCCAGAAGTGGCAGCTGAGCCAAGGTCTGATCTTGGTGTTATTTGATCTGGGTACTTGTTGGTCAGTAGGAGGTACTTCAGTTAAACAACTTCCCTTCCTTTACTCTAGAGGCCTCATATTTCTTCTGCTATATTAAGTACTTATATGACTGCCAGCAACTACACTTGAAATACCAGTCCCAGGATTGTGCATTGCAGTGAGACTGGCTGCAATAAAGCACCTAAACCTGGTAATGTTGTTTCACTGGATTTATGGAGAGGACGAAGTGTCACATCCATGCCTGAACAAGAGCATTGCCCTGGAAGACCATGACTCACCTAAAGGAGTTGCCTACTGAAGCTCCATCATCTTTTGGTATTCGTTATGTGGCTGGGAAGTGCATGTGTGTGGCATAGTGTTTCCATTTCTGCTAGTCCTTTCTCTAATAAGAACAGAATTAGACTAACATTGCTCAGGTGGACTGTTTAGTTTGGACTTCCAAGGCAACATTTGTCAATGTATTTTGATAAAGTGTAATTTATATGCATCAGTAATTACAGGCTCCAGGGGGACCATAGCAATAACGGTGGTTTCTTTCCTGACACGACAGGGAACAAATTTCCCATAAGCCTGGGGAATGCCACATGCCACTTGCCCCAGTTGGTGGTGAACTTCAAAGGACAATAATGTTTCTTTTTACTGGCTTTGGGGTTTTCTCTATTTTATCTTCAGAGCTGGTATTTCAATTGCTTGAAGGGAATTATTTTTCTTCACTGCTTGTTACTCTTTTTCCCAAATGGCAGTGCTAGCATTGAAAAATGAGGACCACCTCTTGCAGCTGCAGCTTATTCCAGCTCCTATTTACTGAGGTAAACCAATTTCATTGTGTTTGAATGTATGCATGAACAGAGAACCGAGCAGTAGATTGTCTGGCCTGTGGCTTACAATGAGCCTTGTCTGACATCAATCTCAGCAAAATTGTGAGCTGGAGTATTTTAAACTTTGTAGTTAAATAAGTTGTGAATATAAATAAAATGTTATGGAAAGTGTAAATGATGGAACTTTAAAAGTTGAGACTTCTTAACAGGCTGGGTTTGTTATATCTCTTAATTCACTTTGTAGAGTCCTTCCTTTCAGAACAACGAAATGAAAAGGGGAAAAGGTTTTCTCTCTTTGTTTGAGGCATATTGATCATATCAAGTTGTATGGAAAAGTGAGGACTTCCGACTCCAGCATGACTTTGTAGCCTTGTCCTCAAAGTGAGAAAGAAAGTTAGTTAGTAAAGAATTTCAGTAGCTTTTTTTTGTGTATACACCAGCATTTGAATGGGAGGAAGAATGCCAGAGCAAGCTGTTCTTTAGGCTTGCAGCCTGACATCTCCCTTACGTAATGTGACCTGAAAGGATAACACTGTTAAAAACTGTGGGGAAGCAATTTTTATCTATGAAAATTTCAGATATGCACAGTGAAACAGCTCTTTCAGTTACCCGTGAGTACTGGAATGCTAGAGGAGTGCTGGGGATGCTAGAGGTACTGGTGACTGCACTGAGAGCTCCTCCTGAGTTGAAGAGCCAGTGTCAGTACTGCTCTGTAATGTTATACTTTTTGAATTATGCATCAGTTGGATACTTGACTGTTTTTCTTTTCACGTAACTTTCCATGGATCACAACTGACTTCATCTGTACAGGTTGTGGGGTTTAGCTGGGGACATAGAGGTAGTGGCTTGTCTTGAAGCAGCAGTCACTGGGTGCTTTGGGGCTTCTCCCCAGTAATGTGCCTAGTTTTGGAGTTTTCACGTTTAGTATTACATTAGCAAGCTCATTTGTTTCCTTCTTCTGTAGAAAGAGATTTTTCCGGTGTTCTTAATGTCATTTAAGAAAGAGTGAAGCATATTAACTTCATCTAACTTAGAAGCTGGCCATGCTTTGGGTGGAAAGTTGAACCAGATGACCCCCAGAGGTCCCCTATAACCTGAAATATTCTGTGGTTAAATGTTATTTACAGTGTTTAATGCCAGGGTTTGGAAGCTCTTAGGTGACTCAAGGTTTGGCAGTTACTGTGGATGGGATACTAGATTGTAGGGGTTTTCTTTCTTCCCCCCCCCACCTTTCTATTCCGAATTAAAGATTAACTGTAGTAGACAGGATTTTGGTGGGTGCTGGAAGATGGTGTGCTGAAGAGGTGCAAGATTGTGCTCAGCACCAGGATCCTGCAGGAGTGTGAGATAAGGGCCCTCAGCTCCCACAGAATTTGAAAGTCATCAGGAGCCAGAATTGATGAACTGCTGCTCAAGGGGATGATGTTTAGCTATCTCCTCCTGAAACTGTGTGGGTCAGAGCTGCTGGTAATGTTTCCTTTTGTATCCTTTTCAGAGGTAGGATGTGCCTTGGTGTTCCGCATTTTTAGATTTTATCTTGTAACAGCTCATTGTGGGAGAAAGATAGATATTTGCTATATCCCTTTCCTGAATGTGACCCAGTTCTGCTCTGCTTAAAACCGCCTTACAAAACCAGAAGGAGTTACAGAGTAGGCTGAGTTAGGATTATTATATAACATAAGTACATAGGTGCTTCCCAGTTTCCCCTAGTAAACTAAAAAAAAGGGGGGGGGGGAAAGATGAAAAAAGGATGTATAGTATAGATGGCTCATATCATGTCCTCGGAGATGTCCTTCCTCACTAGAGAGCCTCGTTATAGCAGACTTGCCTTGGAGGCTTGAAGTGTTCCTATGGGGGCAAAAATGTCCACTGTATTTTTCTGGAGGCCTCATTTTTTTTCCTGCTTTGTGCAGGAGGAAAAGTCGTGAGATCCGCAGGAGGAGGATGCTGGGGATTGATACTGCTCATAGTTTGTGGCCTCTCTTGGGGTCTTCTGATAAAGGTGCAAGTTGGCCATCAGCGCAGTTTGGTTCCTGGCTCCAGTCTGGGTGCTCCTGGCTCTGCCAACATGAGTATTGCAACCACAGAAGTTGTTCTCTCCAGGATTATTCACTTTCTGAGCTTAATCTGGTGATCGCGATTTAATTTTTAAGTTTATTTCCAAACAGCCTCTAAGGTAATGTTACTACAGTGTCAGCAGCCTATTTAAATTACATCAAAATCCCAACTGTTTTACAAGGATAGTTAAAAGGAGACATTACCATAATGTTCACTGGGGCATGCTGTATTTCAGACAAGTTCTAAGCTACTACAAAATTATGGCCATGTCACGTGGGATTGGTAAGGGAAGTAAAAGACGAGCAGATTCAAATAGACCCAGACAATACATAACATGAGATGGTGAAGGGGCAGAGCCCCTGTGAAGACAAGTATTGTTGAGTCTAATCTGCAGTATCATGTGTACTTCTTTAGAAATGTAGAGTGTATTCCTAGGTGTTTTGGAGATACGCGTCTTAGTTCCAGCTTGCATGTGTTGAAACTCATGGTATGCTCCAGCTAAGGAAAATATACACTGCTACTTGCGTGATTATCAATTCGTCTGAAAGTGAAGGGAATAACTTAAATGCTCTGTCAGTATCTAGACAGGAAGCAAAGGGCTTAGTTGTGCCTTGTCTTGAAAAGTCATGGAATTTCTTGGTTCGACACTGTGTACTGAAAGTGGTGAAACCTGAATGAGTGATTTAAGCAACTCTCATTTTTCTTGCAATTTTCTTCAAAGCTACTGATACTGTCCACTTCTTATGACATAACAGAAAGATGTGGACAGATCAGAAAATCTATTCTGTCTATCCCATGGCTCCTGGTATTAACATGAAAGAGTAAAATGAATCAGAGCCATTTTCATGCACCACTGAAGAGAATGTGTGATAGGTTAGGTGACCCTGGAATGGCAGCCAGGTCATTGAATAGGAACAGGCTTTAGGTTTATTAACTTGAGATAGAAAATTAAAGATTTCATGTGTTATATGCACATAACTTAAGCTTCAAAATAAAACATTTGGTTTCCTTTTCAAGTGTGTGTCAGATCAGAGCACCTGCTCCTCCTGCTCTAATATCAGTTTGAACAGCAGATCTGCAGGAGAAACTGCTTCCCCCACGGAGTTTCTACTTCTGATTGCTGGTCAATAGTAAGCAGGAAGGTTTGCGCCCTCCTGCTGTGTGCCATGGGATGCTGTGCTGCTGCATCAGAGCCTGGGAGATGGGTGTTATGATTGACAGCCTGAGGATGCAGCAAATAGTTTCAGTATGGCGTAGCTGGGGAAGTTGAGAGGGCAAGATTTGGAGAATTCCAGCTATGTCATGGGAAATGGCCGCAGCCAGATCTGTAATTAGCAGTAGAGTGCAAATCCTCTGGGTCATTGCCAGAGTTCAGGAGGGCAGAACACTGCTGGGCTATCAAATCGTTGCCATACTTGTTCAAAAAAGAAGGAAAAAACCCCCAAACCTAGACCCAAAAGCAGATTACTATTATTGATATCAAGCGTGCCATCATTTTAATGCTGCTGCCATGTCTATCCTAAGCAAGGCATGGGGGAGCAAAGAAGGACTGGGACAAGTGCATTTAAATACTTAAGATACTAAGGAAATCTGAGCAGTTAATAGCTACTCACTGCTTTTTCTCTGGATCAAAAGAATTCTTTCATGAATCAGCACTGATTTTTGTGTTATAAAATTGGCCTACAGCAAAGGTAGGTTTTATATGTTAGTGATCCCAAAATGGTTTCCAACTGATTTGTTCTGAATCCTATACTGCAAGAAGTCATATGGCATGTTGAGGTAATGGGGAGAAGTATTTTATCAATTATTTTACCAATTTTTAATATATTTTTTTTTACAAATATCAAAAGGACATCAATTATGTCTGTGAGCTAAAAGCAAAGTAGAGAACTAAAACTGCTCTCAATTCACTGAAATGTACTGAATTTTTCTTGGATGAGGCAAGCTGTTGTAAATACCTGCTATATTGGCCAGCCCTGCTGTGAGTGTGATTTGTGAGTGCACTCAAATAGGAGTTTCCTGATGCCGGGACACTGCAGTTTTCCAAGTCAAACCTCTTTATTCCTTCACCTCAGTTAAGTAAACAGACATTTTGTTTTGCACTGCTGTGGCTGCTTCCCAAACCGCAGTGCCGCAGGTCTTGGAGCAGCTCTTTTGCCAAGGTGCGAGTAGAGTGAGGTTGTGCCACTGGTCCCTGACACAGGTGGTGGCTAACCACAGTTCTTGCCACAGTCAGACCCATTAATTTACTCCTCACCCCCTTTCTCTAATGCTTCTGAATCACTCCAGGAGGAGGTGGTAGATTGGATTGATTGTACCAGCTTGTTTCACCACAGGAACTCATAGCGCAAGGAGTTAGGCAGCCTCTTCCTGGATATCTTCCCTGGAAAACAGTGAGATGTGTGGGTGCTGTTCAGCATCCCAAGGGGATGCCAGAGCTCTAGACTCACTGGCGTTCTTCCTAGATGAAGTTTTACTCCGAATGCCTGTGTTCATGTTGCCCTGTCAGTCAGCCGGTGTGCTCTGTGGTTACCATGTCAGGGTGCTGATAGCTGATGGTGGAACTTGCTCCTCTGCATGGTCCAGAGGGAGGAATTCACTGTGTGTGTGCATGTGTGTGTGTGTGTTTAAAGTCCTTTTTCCTGGGTTAACTCTCAAGTTATCCAGCCTTGTTTCCCCATCGCATGTGCAGGTACTTTAGCATGCCAGCCAAGGCAGGGGCAGGGGAAATGGTAAAGGCTGATTATCCTGAACTGCAACTGAAAGAAATGCTGATCAAACGGTTCCCAAAGAGCCTCTGTCAGGCCTTATATAGAACTGTGATTTATTTTCTGATGACTGGACTTCTTTTATTTATTTCTTATTCCTTCCCCTCACAATATTAATGACATTTCCAGTTGATCTGATTTTTCATTTCCTTACATTTTTTGACTTTCAGTAAATACAATTCCACATTTTAACTCCTGTGAAAGCTACAGAAAACCTACCCTAAAAGTGAGTCCCTGCAATTCACATGTCAGTAATTATATTTCATTGTATTAATCTGATTGTTTGAATTAATCTCTCCAGCCAATTTCTTTAGTAATTGCAGAGCACTTAGTGGTTAATGTCTCAAGAATAATACTATAAAGGAGCAGGGGTTTGCAGACTTCTGTGCCAGACACTGTCTGCATCTTGATGTTCTTTCCCACATAGAACTGTCCTTCCCCCACTTCTCTGCACAGAGCCATGAGAAGCGGTGATATTGTCCATGATACACAACACAGTGCTTAATAGCTGCTGGGGAAGCTCAGAACTTTGTTTGCCATAGCCCCAGGTTTAAATGAGGAACTATCTGATGGCCAGTTGAGAACTTAAGTGAAATAGGAGGTGTCTGGCTGGTGGACACACTGTAAGTGTTCACAGCGATAATCACAGAATCATAGAATAGTTAGGGTTGGAAAGGACCTTAAGATCATCCAGTTCCAACCCCCCTGCCATGGGCAGAGACACTTCCCACTAAACCATGCCAATACTGATGCTTTCGTGTTGCTTTAAAAACCCAAACCTGCAAAAGTGTATGCAATATATAAAAAGTATTCATAATGAATCTGTGTTTTTCATACAGTATTTTTGCAAGGTTGGGCTGAAGTAATATCAGCAGTCTAGGGGACTGGTGTTAGTGCTTGAGATTCATGTGTTGTCTCATGAAAAACATGGATTTCCTAAATGAGAATTTTTCACTAAGTAGTAGCTGAACTAAAACTAGCAGTAACAGCCAGGAGATGCAGTGAAATCAAGCTGTTCACCTTGGTGACATCCGAGTCTCTGGCTTGGTGGGAGACTGCATTTTGGGCATGTCTCATTTGTAAAGGATGAATAGAATTGATAAGCACAAAATGCAGGTCTGTTGTTCTGTATTGTCACCAGTGTCCTCCATCTGTTTGCATTGAGTGATATGCAAGATCTGAAAGGTATTTCAGAAGAAATCTGAAGATCTTAATGGAGGGATTAAGAGGTCACTGCCAGAACTTCTAGCCACTGGCGTCAGAGGATGTGGCAGTGCTATACCGCGGTGATGAATATGTTCCAGTGTAACCATTGACAAAATACACTGGTGGTTCTGGCAAATTTTGGGGGGTGAAAGGAAGAAAAGGTAGAAATTGTGGGATAACCTTCAACAGATGGAGAGGTAACAGAGCCGCCTGGCAATATATATTAATAGCTCCAAGTATTCTGCGTTCTTAAAACAAGATGAAAGTGTAAAAATGGCCAGATGTGTACAAGAGATTTGTAGTTTCGACGTATGAATATCTTCGTGATTGGCACACACAATGACTTTGAAGTATGTTTCTAATTACATTGTTCTCATATAGTACTGTGTATGAAATATTTTGATCTCACATAGGAAGCAGAGTTAGGTCTCTAACAACTGTGTGAATGGTGTGAGAGAGCTTTTCAGTGCAGCTCTGTGCCTGGAAGAACTGGCATGTTGTTCCCTGTCATCAGCTCAGACGCGAAAAGGAAACGTGCAACTGCTGAGAGTTGTGCAAAGAAGATGGCAGGGAATCTTCTGTCTTTGAAGATCCCCATATGTAAAGCACTGATGAATGTTTTGAAGATGACTTGGTTCTTGGGTTCCCTGAATGTATGAAGGAAGAATGAGAGGATGTATATAGCAAGCTTGTCTTTGGCAACAGTTTGCAGAACAAAACAAATCATAAAGCACATGCATAAATATGGTAACTTATTGTCTTTGTCAAAATTGAGCACAGTTATAAAACTGTCCAACTGCATTCTGTGATCTGTGTGGTCTGTCTACTGGCAATTAACATACTGGAAGTGCAGAAGCTAGTGTTCCAGAAATTCATCTATAAAGAACTGTCTTAACTCCTGATGGGCAAGGCCTGCATTGTCGGAGAACAGATTGTGTTGTTCTAATGGCAATGCATACACGGTTTTCCTGTTGGCTGCCTTGTTAAACTGAGGCTAAATTTCCAGACTAATGTGGCTTCGAAGTAATGAGATGACTGAAGTTGAGTTGCTGGAGGGAGAGGTGTGCTTGAGGAGCTATTTGAAGTGAAAACACGGGGCTCGAAACTAATGAAGTTTCTGAAGGGAAAAAGGGCAGGAGTGACTGTAGCTCAGAGGGATAGGCTATAAATTGCACCTTTAATGACATTGCATGCTGGGCTCAGGACTAGACCTATAGAAAACAGATAGCGGACCACTTAAAACTAAGAAAAATCTGCTTCTGTTTAAACACAGAGGCTTAGTGCACTGCAGCCACCTTTCTGTAATTGTAGTTCTCAACCAGTCTGCTCAGTAGGGCTGTTGTCGGTATCCATCAGGCTCCCCATGGAAACTCTGCCAGTTTAGGGCATATCCATTCCAAATACAACTTCTAATCACTTTTAGAAACATATGCAGCTGCTTGTTGCAGTTCATGACCTATTTCCATATCAAACCTCATACAGATAAGCAGTTTTCAATAGCAGTTACTGCAAATAGTGAGAGTGGTTTTGCATGCATGGCTTTGAGCAAGTATTCTTAGGCACAGAAGTGGCGTATGATGAGAAGAAAGAGGTTTTTCCCCCTTCCTCTCAAAGACAACAATATTAGAGATGGAAAGAAGGATCTTAGAAAGAGAGGATAGACTCAGTTTCCATTCCAGGACTGTTGCATGAGCATGGAGAAAAAGATGCTGTAATGCCGAGTTTGTGGTTTGCACCTGGATAATGTTCTTAAGTGCTGGACAAATCGACTTATTAGTCAGGGAATTGTGTCTGTGTAAACAGGATACACTAGGTATATATATATATTTTTTTTTTTTACTTTTTTTTTTCCTAATATTGTCTTGATTTTTCTGGGGCTGATTTGTTGCTGTTCTTTGCTTTGCACCTTACTCTTCAGGATGCAGGTATTTGGATTGCTGTGGAGGGGTTTTTTTGAGAAGCAGTGATAAGAGAAACCGTTGGGATTTTGGTATCTAAGTGCATCTGCCTGTGCTTTTATAGCATGAACTGCAAGGTAGTCGTGTGGGTTTTCAGTTTAGCAAAATCTAAACTAAGGTGAGCTGTTAGACATGCACATTAGAGCCTCAACAGTACTTAGCTCAAGTGCTGCTGCTGGAGCTCTGCTGTTTTGCCGCAAAACAGATGGAGCCTTACTAAGGTGTTCATAGAAGTTCTAGGGATGACTTTGACAGACGAGATCAGGAGGAGAATTTAGCACTCAGATGGCTCGAAGCTGTCCCATGAAATACTAAGCAGAATTTTCACTCTGGTGATTAAAAAAATCTCCTGAGAATGGAGACTCGGAATGCTGAATTCAGAGAAAAGTCTGCTGCTTTTATGGTAACAAGACGTAATTGAACACAGTGGTTAATTCACACCAATGTTTTCTGAGAGGTACTTGGGCTATAGGCAGAGAAACAGACCTTACCAATCCAGGTAGAAATTTTCTGTGGAGTGAATATGAATTCTCCTTTGATGTAGAGCACTGCCTAGGGCTAGTGGTGAAGTGTGTTGAAGGTTTTAGTCTTTCATTCAGACAAACAGCAAATTTAATAACTAGGGTATGAATTTGCAAAGAATTGAGTAGAATAATATTTAATTCCACTGAGTGATCTTTTTTCCATAGGAAAGGTTTGAAAGTTTTACCAAGATCATTGCCTAAGCTTTGGAAAATTCAGCAGCCTCTCTATTAATTCTAGAGTTAATTTTATTGATGTAGCCTACTAACTCATATGCTGGTTAGTTTTAGCTGTTTCATGCTTTGAAAGTCTCCTCGCATGAGCATTTGGGCAGGAGTTCAGTCATATCTGTCTCTCTGGAATACATTTGTTGCAATAGGAATATGCACAATACAAGTGCAATAGAACACAGAGTTAGCAATAACAACAAAAAATAGCATGCCTGGTTTAAAACCAGAAGTTCATTTTACAATAACATTTTCCCTGTTTCTATATAGATATAATGTTGGAGGTTAAACTTGCTTTCCAGTTGAAGTATGATATGCTTCCAACCACCCCGTGCAGACCATTGTATATTAAACTCATCCATGTGCCATACAGTGGTCAATGCTCACATTTGTGTATGCAGGTAACACACACGGTTCCAAATCTTGGCCAGACTCTGGTGTTTTCACCGAGAGAAGCCAAGCTGAGTCAAGATCCTCATTTCAAGCTTTGGAAGTCTTTTGCCTGTCTTTGAATAAAATGCATGAGTCTGTCAGTTCCTCATCACTTGAGGTATTTTTCCTCTTCTCAGTTGGTTTCTTGGTAGCAGAGAGGCTTGTGAGCCAATGTTTTATGTCTCAGTAAATGTTCTGTGAAATTAGAGTTTAGTAAGTTCATAGTTTGCTTTGTCCATTTCAATGTGTTTGGGTAATGAGAATGAGACACGTGATGCTGTTCATCAGCCTGCATTGGGAAAATGTGAAGCAGAGCGGCTGCAGCAGATGAGAAAATAGCTGTCAGTAGATGTAAAATGAGAGGTAAACTAACTGGCAGTGTCGGTTAAGTGAGGGGAGAAAACCTTTGGAAATACATCAGGAATTTGGGTGATCAGTGACATTGAGCAAGAAAGGAAGATTTTGTGCAGAACTTCCCTTGCCTGGATTTGGCTTTTAGGGCTTACTGCAGCTGACGAGGAGTTTCTGCGGAGCATTTCCATCTGAATTATGTGTCCTGTTTGTAGTTGCAACATTTAGGATCAGGATTTCAGTCTTCAATGGTACATGGTATTCATTCAAGCTCTGCAACTCAAGTATGGAGTGAGGTGGTGACTTATCAGTGGAGGCTGGATGTGGCTGGAGTATTTCTGGAATCGTACGTATGTTAGCTTGCTTGTGTAGAGAGCTTTAAAACACCGATCTCTGCAAAATCCTGATCAGATAGATGTGCATTTGTTTTAACAGACTGATTAAATAACCTCTGTTGCTTTGGAAATTTAAAGTAGCTTCAGCATTTTTTTTTTCCTTGAACTGCAAGATGTGTAGTGTTAGAAGTGTTAGAATATTGGTTATTAACAGCTTAGAGCTATCTTGTTTTTATAGATGTTCTCAAATATAAATGGGAAAATTGGGGGAGAGTATTTGTACAGATGGTAAAAAAAGCACTGATCTCTCATGGAACCTGTTCTTACTGTTAAGATGTGAGCTAGAAGGCTTTATGTCTTTCAGTTGGGTGTTTATTATCTCTGCTCTTTCCTTTGGAAGTGTTGTTTATCCTGACTTTGTCATTTTTGTACTATTTGTTATTTTTCTAATGTTTAGTTTGGACTCTGAGATAAAGCTTGCACTGAGTGTGCCACAGACATGCTAAGTCCAAGGTGCAGTTACTACACAATCTCACTTCTGGATTGGGAAATGTGCAACGTTTATTTTGGCTGACTAATTTTTAAGTAATCCATGGCCACGTAAACTTCCTACTTTACTTCGTATCATTTGGAGTGAAATGATTTTCCCATGTCTGTTATATGGATTTTACAGAATATACATATAAACCTGTATGGAAGGGATTCTATGTACAAGATGTTGCTTGATTTGTCCGATACCTTTTTTTTTTTCCCCTGTGACTTTTAAATTTTGATTTCATCTGCTGGAAGAATACATTGGCAATCACTGCAGTTTTAGATACAGGCTGTATGATAAAAAGCCCTCTTAGCTTGCTGCAAAATGAGATTATGCAGAGAAGTAGAAAAGTAAATATAAACTTAAAAAGGGGATGAGATTAAATCTCTGCTTTACACTTAGTCATTTTAGGAGGAGGGCTGCTCATCAGCTTTACTTCAGGCTGGGTTTATGCTATTAGTGAACTTCTGATGCAGGTGGCTTCAGTCAGTCTTTAAATAGAAAAGAGCATACAGCTGTTTGTTGTTGGCTTTTTTCCTTATCCTAAAAAGGCAGACAGAGTTTAAAGCCTGACTCTGCAGCTTCTCTCTTGTTTGCAGAATTGTGAGAGTTACAGATAAGAATGAATTTTATCAATGCCACTTATCAGTGCCCCACACTTCTGTGTGACCCGCACTTAGCCTATATGCCCTTTTTAAATAGCTAACAGATGGTATTTGTGCTGAAGTTGGAAGTACTGGGATAAACTGTACGAGTCATGTACAGTTAAAAATGTTTCTGCAGGTGCCTATAGGCAATGAAATCTTTACTCTTTCAGATGAACAATGAGGATAAATGAGCTTATCCTATTAAGGGTTGAGCAAATGCTTACAGTTGTGTAGAAAAATGACTTGTGCCCAAAGCCAACAAAGCAGTGCAGAGCTGGGTGCGAAATAGTGGCATCCAGGGGTAGTTGAAGTGGAGAACAGTAAGTTAATGACCATTCCTCAGAGGTGAGCAGGGATGTGGAGCCGTGTAATGTAAATATTCTGAATACTTGCTGTTGGAACCCTATGTATGTTTTTCTTCTGGGCTTTTTAAAATCCAGTTAGCCAAATAACCCAAACAATTTTCTTGTAGTTACTTAGGCGGGAAGCCAGCTGTTAAATTTGTCTGTATTAACTATCTGAGAATTCAGAAGAATAAATACTCTGTGCTTTCAATTCTCTTGAAGTACAAAGCACGTTAAAAATCAAGTCCCTGTGTTAAGTTAGCCTTTCTTTTGTCTATGGATCAACACTTTCTAATTGAAAAACTGCCTCATTACAGGACAATTAATTTAGCTGTTGAGAGCAAATCAGTGATAATTCTAACCTTCAAACAGAAGTGCCTGATTAAATGTAATTATTTTGTGAGTAAAGATGCAGAAACTTTGGCTGATTATGGAGGGCAGAAAAAAGTGTATTTGGCCTAGACTATTTGTAAAGCTCTTTGTGTCATCTTCTTTCCTGCACAAAAGCTGCTATTTCTGGGAGCTTTTGACTTCTTGAAACTCACTCCCACATAAAGAGAGCAGGGAGATTTATTTGGAAGGTAAATGTGGCGCTCAAGGTGTTTATTTTTTCATGCTCCAGAATCTGCCTATGGATGGGATGTGTTTGTTCCTCCTCTTCATGTCTGGGAGGGGAAGGGGTAAAAACAAGTCCCAAAGCCTGACTTCCCCATTTGAGAAGTTGTCACAAAGTTTCAATCCTACCAGAATTGCTGAAAAGGGGCTGGCTGACCACATGAAGCCCAGCTTGTTACTTTTGGCTGCCTACTCGCAGGTAGTAACTGCAGCTACTTGCTTAATACAGGGCAGCTGTGTAATGTACCTGTAAAGTTGTAGTCAGAAATATGCTGCAGTTTATAAGTTGCAGAATGCAGACACATCAGAAATCCTTTTTCAAATATAAGAAATAAAATGGAATACAGAATAAATAAACTGCAGATGCAATAGACTATAATTCTCAAAGATTTATTAGGTGAACAGGGAAGTAGTTGAGTAAACTTTGTAATGTAATACCTGTTAAGCTAAGCAAAGCTTCTTGGTTTGGGTATGGACAATTTCTACAAATAAGCAACTGTTTTGGTTGTCAGCAGGAGCTGCGGTCATTTAAATAGTTAAACCTCTTTTCCTGGTTTTGGTTTTTGCCATGGAAGATTGCTCCTGCTCCTTGTGTCATACCCTTGCGGGTGTATTCACCAGGATCTCATTCTATTAGCAGAAAGAGCTCAGTGCCCATTAGTGTGCTGCTGTCGGTTCTCCTTCCTGTCAGCTGGAGGAGTTGCTGAACACAACTGAGCATCATTCAGTTTGAGAAGCTTGCAGATCCCCTAGCAGACAAACTGAACCCATGGAGAGGATGGAGTGAGTTGCATGGAGTGAAAATGGTGCTTTGCTTGGTTGTTTTCTCACAGCACATCTCTAAATGTGTGGAGGTTTATTGAGCTGCTTTAGGTTGGAGGTCCTTTCGAATCTCCAGAACTTGTATTATCTGGAGGTATGTAGGCAAGCACAGTTTTATCAGTGATTTTTTCAGTACAAATAGTATTTGTGAGATTAATATCCATTATATGATTTGCTGCAATAAGCAGCTAGGTGCTCTGGGCCTTTCTTTATTCCTCTTTCTGTTTTTGTTCTTTTTTGGGTTTATTTTTGTGAGAAAATTCCCTTTTCTCTTTGCTGTCTTGCTCACTTCCACCCAGACTCGTAGCTGCTGGTGTACGGAGCTACGCAGACAAGTCCCATTAAGAAGATTGGGACCTCTCTGTATAACCTCACACAAGCTGAAATGGAAACCAACCACTTCAGCTAATTGTATTCAATTGATGTTGGTTGTTGGGTTATATGACACCTGAAACAGTGATGTATAAAACCTCCTTGTCCTTGAATAAGCACAAAGGGCAATTTATAGTTGTAACTGCTTCAGCAAATTTATTTACTATTATCAGGCAATAGGTGTATTTTTTTATTGAGTTTGAATTTTACTGATTTTTTTCTGAAGTGAAGCTGTCAAAAGCTGTTTGTGATATTTGACAGCTCTGAATTGCCAAGTCAGATATATGTTGGGAATAGCACATTTTTACACTTCTGAATATTTATGTGAAGCTACCTGTTGTTGTTTCTATAAATACAAATGCTATAGAACTCAATTCAGTAATAAGATTAGTTTTCAGGTATTATAAATGATGTTTCAGAGTCAGTTCAACCGTAATGAAAAATCTTCCTTTCATACAAGTTCCTAGTGAAGACCAAACCTGACACTAATTCAAAGGTGAACTGATATGTGGGTTGGAGTTGAGAGAAAGTCCCCTTGAAATGAGAATGTGGCTCCGTACGAAAAACTGCCTTGTATTTAGGAAATAGGTGGTGCTGGGAACACCTACAGCTAGGATTTAGGAAGCTCGGATGTGCAGAAGGTGGTGCTTTCCTACAGCAGCAAGTTGTGTATTGACACTTTTCTGCATGTACTGAAAGTTCTGGCACTCAGACATGCAGAACACGACTTGAAGTCATTTCTGGGTTGAACTATTGCTTGGCTGCTTGCTGAGTGAGCTGATACTCTCTATGTATGAATAGTTTCAATAACTGCCCTTTCTTTCCTCAGAGGACTATGAATGGGATACTGTCATTTGCTGTCTTTGAAATTTGAATTCTAATGGAATGAACAAAAATATATAAATACTTTGCACCATTTTTCACTGCGCTATAGGCTGTGTGTGAACTGCAGAAGGGAGCGAAAGGTAAGGAAGAAAATGATCCCTGCATGAATTATATTAGATCCATTCCCATCCTTTTTAAAATGAAAGTTAGTAATTTGAAGAAGTCTGTTCCTGAAGGATCATGAGGAATAATGCAATAGGAACAGAAGTGCTGGTGACTTGGCTTAGCCACTATTGTGTTTACAGCAGTCAATTCAAATAAATAAATGAAAAACCCCAACCACACACACACACAAAACCCCAAATCAAAACAAACCCCCTCATCAAACCACAAAATCCTGCAAGGGAGAAGAATCTCTGTATTGCTGTCTCTCATCCAAGCCCTGTGCTGCATATGTCTTCCTAGCCTTTTTCTTTTTTAATCTCACATATTATAGTTATGGATGCTGTGATTTAAGAGCACTTTTAAGAGTCAATGCATTGGTTACTTTTCAAATATCCAATACAAATTTATGGTCATTAACTGAGTTATGAGAGAGTACATATAGATGGCGGAATTTCATCTTTTCTTATTCTCTTCCCTTTTCTAAGAGTCCTGCAATTAACTCTGAAGATTCTGAATCTTGATGGAGTTTTAAAAGGAATGGAAATTCCATGTTTGTGACCACTTGCAAGCAGATATTGAAAATGTTGTCAAACTTGTGCATGTGGATTTGTCCAACAGCAAATCCTTTTCATCAGTTTAGTAGAACTCAGCTACCTACAGCTTTACAAATCTATTCAAATACCGTTGACAGTTAACTCCCTGACTGGAGATCTCACTTGGTCTCTCCTATATTTTGTATTATGTAGCCCATGATGGCTTGCTTTTCTTGCCAGCTATCACATATACTGTCCAAAGACAAAGGATAAATACTGAGTAAGTAAAATGAACAGAAATGAGTGGTGTTGCCTTTGTATCATGAAGACATGGCAGAATTGGAAGAAGAGTTTGTCTGCCATTCAGAGTTTAGTGTCTGCTCTTCAAGACTGCTTATTTGTAATGACTGTTGTAGGAACTGCTTCTGACATAGTCTTTGTTAACCAATTTTAATCATAAAAGCAGAGGAAGAGAATATTTGAAACACAAGATGTTGTAAATTGTCTTTAAAGAAATAGTGACAGACTCCATAACTTCCAACTACTTAAAAATTTCAGAATGAGGTGTTGTTTTGTGCTGTTTCTGGAAGGAAAAACTGTTATTCCCTTTTAGACTTTTTAATGTTATAGTGTAATAACAGCTACTGAAGAAAAATGGTCCTTCAGGATTTTACTAACAGCTGTTGTGATTGTCTTGGATTCACCATGACTTGCTTGTAGCCATGATCTCTTTGATTTTCTTTGCTGAAGTGTTGTTAGGATGTCACCTCAGATGAGCCGTGATTGTCTTTGCATGTTTCTTAGTCTGAATTACTGGAAATTAAATAATTGCCTTGGCAGCACAGTTTGCATGCAGTTAAAAGCTGACATGCTCTTTTTAATGGAAAAAGAAGCATATTCAAAAAAAAACCCAAACCAACAACCACCTTTTTTCTCCCCTCAAACCAAACCAAAGCCCACAGAGAATGGATCCGTGTGCTATACTTATTGTATTTCTAGTTAGGCTGATTAGATTTTATAGATAATATTTGCTAAGGGAAATGCTCAAGTTGAGAATTAAGAGGCTAGGAAGAATTCCAGAAACTGACTGTATATGAAGGCACCATAAAAGCTGTACATGATATTGATATATGGTTTCATAATGTGCAGGAAGCGTGTCATTTCACTCAGTGCTGTAAAATCACTGGTATAATGCATTTCACTCACTGTAGCATGGCAAATCAAATAACGATCAGACGATCTGCTGCTTCTTTGCTCTGCAGAGATGAAATTGTCTGAATTCAAGGACATGCAAGAAGAATACTTAAAAAATACCTGGAGACGAGAATTAATTGTAGTAGAAGAAGTTAAAGTGTTTAATTTTTAGGGAGTATTTAGTTCAATAACTTAATGTTTTCCATATTCTCTGTTCAGAAAAAGAAAAAAAAAGGCTGTGTGTTCTTAAGCAGTTTCTTGACAAGAGCTAGTCCCATTTCTGTCATTAACGAAGGATAATGTCTGGAGTGGCATATGTCCAGAAAAAACAATCCACCATAAAGGCATATTTACTTCAGTTAGAGAATTTGAGCTGTGGTTAAAATATCAATATTAGCTTAAGAAAGTATTTGGCAGAGAGTGAATCCAAAACACAACCAGTTACCTTACTTTGCGTGTGTGTGTTTATGTGCTTTTCAGTGGTCGTCACAAAGTCACTTTTAAGCAGATGGATATATCTTAATCTCTTCAGTCTGCAAATACTATGTGCAGCTCTAAAGAAGAGGTTTCTTAACCATTATTTCTGCAAAGCCCTGGCATTTACTGTGTGAATTATACCCAGTTAGAATGCAGAGGTTTATACTGCCACTGAAAGTGGTTTATGGGGAAGCCCGGTGAGTGAGGAGGAAGCTGATTTTCATGGATCTAACCGTACGTGGTTTACCAGTTCCTTCCTGCAATATGAAATCATTTGAGCAAGCTGTATCTAGTGGTATCCCGTTTCACTTTCTGACCACTGGTGGCTCTCTGTAACACTCCTCATTGATGGTCATAGGTTTCCTGTGAGTTCTGGGCTGTAACATCTGTGTCTGAACTGTTTTCTGGAAGAATTCCTTCCCTTTTATTATTGGAACCAGTTTCAAGCTATCAACACTCCTTTACACCCTTCCCCCATGTAGATGTTTAAAAATAAGAATGAATGCAGTCTCAAAGTGGAAAGCTGAAGAACCTTTGTGGATTATTCAAAATATCTGAATATATATGGGGCTGAAGTATGGGTCAGATAGGAAGCCTGATTTCAAATGGTTCCCTTGGGAATATCATTCTGGAGGGGAACAGTACTCTGGATTCAGTTAAATCATGTTCACCGTCAGCATTGCTCATTTTCTATAGATGTATTTTGAATGATTTTAATATTTTAGTCAGGTTTTGCCTTAGTTTCTCAGCTAAAAGAGCATTTACACATCTTCCCTTACTGTAGAGTTGAAGTAATTACTTTGTGTTCAGCAATCAAAACATTTTCTGTCTTGTACAGAAACTGACTGTTCTGACACATCCTTTGGTATTTCCTAATCAGAATTTCATGAAATACAGAAAATTTCCCTTGTTTATATGATCTGACACGGTATAAGAGTAAGGGGAAAGGTTTTATTGCCAAAGGATGCTGAAGTGTCACGTGTCCCTTCTCACATTGTAATTCTCAAGAGTTGATTCTGTGGTGAAGAATCAGGAAAGGTTAATCTTTTCCTAAATGAGATTAAGGGTGGGTAGCAACATGATTCAGATTCTGAATATAATTAGTGATAAATGCAGAAAATGCAGGATTTCTTCCTTTGACTGTGATGAAGAACCAGGATTATTTTTGAAGTAGGATCAATGCAAATTTTGGAACATATTCTGATGCAAAAATGCTTTGAGTAAAGCTAAAACCAGGTAAACAGTAGCTTGATCATGTTTTCCATAATGAACAACATTTCCGTGTTGTAGGGGTGGATCTTGAAGCTCGGCTTGTGAGTTTGCTTGTCTGAATCCTCACCCCTGAGGACTCGAGGGTTTTTTTTCTTGAGTAAGGATTTCAGATACTGAGTATTTCAAGACTATTGGCACTTAGTGCACCCTCTATAAAGATGCTTACTGGAAGTATTTAATATTAATTACAGTTATTAGTATGAAATAATTTGGGCTTAAACATTAAAAGAGTTCAGTTCTTAAGTGGCTTGAAGGAAGGGAAGTTTTAATAATGCAAGAAGGGGGATATTTGGAAAGTATCAAGACCAGCAGATTTGCCTTTATATTTTCCACCTCCATATAGAGAAGTACACAAATCTCTTTTCAGTGCAGAAGGTTTTGGGTAACCCAATAAAACTATTAATTCATCAAAGTCAGAATTTTATTTGCCTGTTTTCATATAGCGTGACCTCTTTTTAGGTCATCCTAGTAAGTGGGCACACACTGCAGTGTTATCTTCATGTAATAAATATTCTGTGATACATGGCTCTGGCCTTTTCTAGTTTCATCCTTCTCAACGTATTTTGAAGGATTTTGTATTCGTAACAAACATCCTTTCTCAGAAACTGATAATAAAGGTCTGTAATAAGTAGGGACTAAAAATGTCAATTTGTTTGAACAGCTTGTGTTGTTTTAGTACAAATTGTTTGGTGAGCACACAAGGCTCCAGGTCCCTCTGAATGGCACTGAATTATGCCAAACTAATTATAATCTTGCTTTATGTAACCTGACATTTAATTACAGAAATGAAGTTGTATGTGCACACCTCACCCCACGAGTGCATGACATGTAGCTTTTTCTCCTTTAGCTCTTTTCACCTGCTTTATCTTGCCATCAGCTTTCTATTTGCAATAAAAATGTATTTCCACGACAGCTTTTACCTGTGAAGTTGCTGTCAAGTTGCAAATGATAATCAGTGTAAACAGCTGACATAGATGCCACGTTTGTTATTATTCTTAAGAGCTTATATATCAGTCTTAGCTGATAGAGTTGAATTCTTTTCAATAAATTATGATTTGACCTTTTTTGTTCTCCATGGAAACCATCCTCTTATTAATGCTACTGTTCTCCAGCAGCTCTTACATGTATTTTAATCTATCAGCAGATATTAAACCAAAAATAGTCCCACATAAACATCCCTCACACACACCTCACCCCCACTATTTATATATTGTGTTCTAAGTTGTATTTTCAGGTTTAAAAATCTTGAGGAAACATTAGAGTATAAATGGTAACTATCTCAGCTGAAACCTTTATCTAAAACATAGACTAGGACATTTAGGTCATGCTTGCCTGGAAAGGGTGAACCAGATGATCCTTGAGGTCCCTCCCAGCCTGGGATTCCATGATTCTGTGCTGGAATGGAGCAGTTGGCTAGCACGGGATTCCCGCAGCTATGAAACCTTGTTGGTTTCGCATCCAGGCATGGGAGAGATGATGTGTTCTGTTGCCTAAAGGGCTGTCACTGCATGCTGACAATAAAAGATGGAAGGTATGATTCTTTACAGCTTGACACCAGTAGCTTTAGAACTGTTTGCTGAACCTTGCCCTTGCATGGGGTTCTGTGTAGATAGTAGCTCTGCCTGGCTGGCACCTACACAGGCAAGTAACGAATGAATGCTCCAGGGCATCCTTGCAGGAGAGTTAAGCCAGGGCACAGCTGTATAAAATGCACATGCAAAACAATGTTTTCATTATGGGTTTTTCTTAAAGCTAAAATGAAAGGTAATGCTGAGACAACTTTTATTTTCCCAGACAACTGCTGTGGTCAAGCATCTTTCTGTTCAGAGTATGGTGGGGCTGATCCATGCTGTGCTCTGGGGGTGTCCTCCCCATGCAAAGAGCCCCAATTACCTGGGGCTGCAGTGGGATGCAGGCGGGGGCTCTGCTGAAGGACACTTCTATGCAGCCCTGAGAGTGGGTGGGAATTGTTTTTCACTACCTTTTCCTAAAGACTCAAAGTTATTTTACAGCCAAAAAGTGTCACAGCATAGAAAGAAAATAGTATATTTACTAAGTTTAAGACATGAAAGACTTAAGTGTGTTAAAATATAACTAGATTATCAGAGGACAAGCTTAAACATTTGCAACATTACATGTTGCATACAGTTTTAAACGGTAGTAATCTCTGGGTGGAAAAGCTCTCAGGAATTGAAAGCATTTAATTTTTTGTTGTTATGTAGCATTTTCCATTGCAATGTGAAATTTCAGATTACATATTCGAGCTGAAGAAAGCTGTAAAGTGGAGATCTGTGTGGCATATGATGTTCTGTGTTTCCACCTGGAGTAATTCTACAACATGATCACAATCTTGTCAGATAAGTTTTTCCTGACTTCACTGATTAGATACCTTGATTTGTCTTTCTGGTTGGTGTTACATGCTTCTGGAAATGTATCACACTCTCTTGTAGTCTTGAAACTACTCTCATGTGCAAAGATTTGTGGCATAATTGTGAAGTTACTCAGAGGATAAACTTGGTATTTTTTGTTAGATACTCATGCTTAAGCTTCTGATGTTCTCTTAACTTTGTGCTGGAGTTGAAGTTTTGGGTGACATAATTGATAGAGGATATATATACTTGCATGTTGTCAGGCTTGCATGGTATGAGCAACTTGCTGTTCCAGTGTAACTCTCCCTTCCTTAATGGCTACATAGAAGTTAACACCTGAAGTCTGATCTTTAAGTGCCATGCAAACTAGGTAAAGCAAGTGCCTGACTTTCATTGTGAGTGTTACTCTGCTATTGAAAGCAGAGTAATTTCTCCTTTGTTGTGGTAATTTGGTATCACTGTCAAAGGAAGTCTAAAACTTATGTTCAGGAGAAAATAGTTCTGCTTCAGGCTTCTGCTGTTTGAGGCTATAGGGAGAGGAGTAGGTTTTGTCCAAATGGTAGCTCATCACAGAGAGAAAAATGTGGATGAGGCCTGAGGCTTTGGTCTGATCAACTGGCCTGTTAGTTGGAAACAAGTAAGTAATAGAATTGTCACAGGATCATGTGCTTTATTTGGTTGTCAGTCAGCATTTCAACACATCATTAGTTATGAGATGCTGGCCCAAAGCAGAACTGTAGCATTAGGGCTGCTGCTGTAGGGCACCAGCAGTTGGTTGCAAAGAAGTGAAAACAGTACCTGCAATTTGGGTGAAAGCTGAAACATTTTAATCTACTTTAAGTGTTCTTCTGTTTCAGAGAAAAGCTTCTGATACATGAGCTCTTCTATTCAAAATAATTCTATTTGTGGTCGTTCTGGGGCAAAATATCAGAAGATCTTTTTTAAAATGCTGCAGTGAAATTACCATTTTTCCTTTTTGTCTGTGGACTTCAAAGAAATAAAGTACTCTCTGATCTCGTATCTCTGTTGGGTCACTGAGCGCTTTGGCCAAATGTAGTTTTGAAAGACTGTGCTGTATTATGTAAAAATGCTGCTCTTCAGAGTGTATAAAATAACTGAGTGTTTTCCAAGCCTTTTATTTTTGTAGATTCAAGATCTTTTACATTCTGGGAGCACTGTTGCACTCTCAAAAGTGAAAAGCCTGAAACCAGTCATGTCAAAAGTCAGTTGTCATTAGCAACTTAGAGAATAACCTGAAACATGACAGCAAAACCCAAGCAAAATAATTATGTGCATGGTGAGTTTGATTTGTAACATGCAGTGATTGCAGCACCTCAACCTGGTGCACAGGTGTCTGATCACCGAGCGCCCTCTTTTATGTTTATCATTGTCTTGACATAGGTGTAAAAGACCATGAAGCCTTTTTGAGCTTTGCTGATTGGACTTGAGTATAACTTACGGCGCAGCACAAAATTTGTAACACAGAACAGTCAAGAAGTCCCTCAGGTACTGGCATGGGAATGAAATGTCAAAAGGCAGTGATGTTTGAATAGATGTTTTAGCCTTATGTATTGAGCATACTGAAGAAAGCAGCTGTAGCCAGAGGAACCGCTCATAAGGGGGGCCTTGAATGCGGTTAATGACCCAGCAGACTACTGATGATGGAGAGTGCTTGGAGAGCAGCACGCTTGCATTGCTCTGTAGAATAAGACAGTTAAGTTGTAGGAAGAGCTGAAAAGTGAAGATGGTGATGTATCTTCCTGAAGAGCTGCATTGTCAAGTGAACTGTAACTTCAGAGAAGGCACGCTTTGGACTGTCGAGGAATCTGTGAAGTCAGTAAGGTGTTTGCAGGCATGAAACCTGACTTCATAGCTCTGTTTCTCCTAGGTGTTACAAGGTCCTGTTTCCTGTGGCTGCTGAAATTCCGCAGGAAAAAAAATAATGGTGCTAAGACCAAGGAAAAAAGCGTACATGTAGGGGGTGTTTTGCAGACAGGTATCAGGCAGGCACGAATTCGGGCCACCCACAGTCTAAGCATGGCATGTTGATTGCCCTGGGCATTGCACCAACTGTACAACTTTTGTAGTGGACTTCTGCAAATAGTAATGATGACTTTAGTAGCTGTAGATACATCTACAAATATCACACGTGCATACCTTTATAATGTCTCTAATAGTACTATAAGATGGATTAATCCCTTTTATAGCAACGAATTAGCATATTTAAGATGAAGTTTAGTGTCTTCTGTGACCGTATTGCTAGGAAGATTACTGATACTATCTTCAGTTTTTGTTTTTGTACATGACTTTTTCTAACCCTGTTGCTTAGGGATCAAAGTGTAGACTGTCTTTTCAAATCACAGACACTGGTAAATAATCAGAGAAGTACTGACTAACAGAGAAACAGCATAAATCTAACAAACTTAGCAATCTCTTTTAAGGGATTATAGATTTCTGCAGTCCGTTAAAAAATAAACAGAACCAAAACCTACATGTGAAAATCAATAGTACGCTAGAACTGTAATCAAATTGAGTCTCTGTGTTTTCATTTTCTGTTGTGTGGTCTACCCTTTAATAAGAGAGTTTTCCTTTTTTTGGTGGCTCCAATTAGAAGGCTTTCTTGTGCTAAAGATTGGCTAAGGGGAATTTAGATGACTAGAGCTCTTCAGTTCAAGTTACAAAACATACAAGGCTGTTCAATAATTACATTTCCTGGAGCTGCTGCCTGCAGTTGATGAAGAGGTTGACGTGGAGTGGGAAAGGCTCTTGAAAACAGTGTTTTGGAAGTGTGGTAGTTCAGTGCCTTCCACAGAGAAGGGAACTAACAGAGAATTAAGTCTGTTGTAGATAAGAGGGATATACTTCACTGTTTCTAAGGAAAGTATCCACAGAGTTATAAAAAGCTTACTTTTGACTTGGAAGGATCATAACCTTCCGATGTCAGAGCCTCTAATTAATATTACAAAATGAATGGAGGATGTTAAAAAGTTCTTACAAAGGTGCTGTGGTACTGGGGAAATAATGACTTTATGGCAGAGAACTGAATTAGCTGACATAGTACAGGAAGATTTTTTGTGCTTAATGTCATGTAGGACATCACTTCTGTGCACATAACGGCCTGTTCTGAAGTTGATATTGAAGGGAGGTTCTGCTAGAACCTATTTTAAACATTTGAAAAAACCCTACATTTCTGAAATGTATAGTGTTTCATTTTTGTGACTTTTTTTCAAGGGATTTAATGAAACTCATGAAAATATTATAGATGCTGCTTTGGCACTGATGCTTCCTTAATTTGAAAACACCACCAGGTTATTTAGATATGTTGGAGTGGATAGAAATCTTAACATAATTCCAACAGTAGTAAAAAATCCTAAGTATGGTTGGTTTGACTAAAAGAAAACAAAAATGTGCTTTGCCTTTCGGCAGAAGGGTTTTAAGGAAGTATCTCTATGCTTTAGTATAACATGAAGAATGTGGAGGTTAAACATTGTAGTGATAGAGGCTGACTTGGTGCTTAAATGTTAAAGTGCACATTATGATGCAGTTGTAGGCACAAATTACCGCTACCACATACTCTGAGTGGCAGGTGAGAGCAGTGGGGAGGCAGGGCGGAAAAGCATAAAGTTCTTAATACCTAGTATAGAGACAAGTATAGAGAGAAGTTGGTCAGAAGGCCAGAGAAGGTGGAGGATGCATCGACAAAAGTGATGTGGTAAGAGAAATTGCCAAATGTGTATGAAACGAAGAACTGAAGTGACAGAAGAGGTCTAGCTCGAGCTGAGTATCTCCTTCCTTTTGTTTTAATTAGTTTAGAGGGTTTTCTGGACCAAGCAATGTTTATTTTTGTTACTTGGGTTTGTAAAAGACTTGTGAACATACCTCAAGTTGGTCCAGCAAGCAAACAGACCACAGGGCTCTATCGCTTTTCCTGCCACCGCTTCAAAACATCCACTGCTTGTTCTTTAGATCTCAGAGACTGTAAACTAATTCAATTTGGTATCTTTCAAATATCCAGTTTCCAAAGTATTTTTATTAAATGCAACCTATATTTTTCTTCTTATTATAAATTCTTATGGTTCCTTAAGT
The DNA here is from genome assembly GCA_039720435.1 of Amazona ochrocephala. Taxonomy (NCBI): domain Eukaryota; kingdom Metazoa; phylum Chordata; class Aves; order Psittaciformes; family Psittacidae; genus Amazona; species Amazona ochrocephala. The sequence goes on along the minus strand of CM077889.1, from coordinate 3,517,628 downwards.
TTCAGAAATTTAAGAATACTGCATTGAATGAGACCCTAAGTTTAAATGAGGTTAGAAAGAAATGCAACTACAAAACCAAACACTCCTGCTTTGTCCTTGAGTAGTTTTTACTTTGGATGACTAAGATCATGCTATTTAAAAGTGTCACGGTTTTAGTCTGCAAATGTTTGAAGTATTTGATAACTGAAGGGGTGGTATCAAAATAGGGCAACAAGATTCAGAGGACATCTTTATGTGAATGCAGCACCCTGTGAAGAACTGAATACGTGTTTCAGGCTGACTTTTAAAAGCTCAGATGATACAAAGAAATATAAAATGTAACAAAATAAATCTAATCTTCTATGAGAATGATCATCTCTCAAGAGACATCATTCAGTGTCTGAGTGCTTTGTACTTTTGTGGTGCCTGAGACCCTGAAGTGCTATTTAACCATCTTTATTTCAATTTATGTATATGCCATGCTTTGCAATTCACCTAGATCCCACTGCACTAAACCCTAAGATGCTGCAGCTAAATGTTTTATTGATCATGAAAAGTAAGCTGTGTGCCACAGGCAGAGACCAGTGCAGCACCAGTTTGCAAGGTCATAGAGACCTGCACAAAGTGCTGCATCATCCTTGAGCTAGTTCAGTCTTCAGTTACAGAAAGAGGAAGAATGAAGAGTAATGCAATTCTTACTTTATAGACAGGTAAGCTATTCAAAGCCAATGCACACTTTCTTTGTGGGAGTGAGTTTATTCTGGTCACCTGAGGGGAAAAAGGCCATTGTCATGCATGTGATCTCACAGCAGTGATCTACACTTTCCCTTATCCAGTCACTAGTTGTGGCTAATCTGTAATAATTAAGGTGAAATAAAAATAAAGAATTAAACTAATTAAAGATAATAAGCTAAGAAGAAAATTTAGAAAGGTGGGTCTAATTGGGGTTCAAGAGGAGGAAAAAGATACTGCTTCTCTTCAGGATGACTGACTGCAGCCTTAGAGCTTGAGATTGCCTTTAGCCATTGTGTGAGTGTAGGCGAGCAAGTGTTGACAGCTGATTGCAGTGTTGAACATTGAACTGTATCGTGTTTCCCCAGAGGGCGATTGTATGTTAAATACTTGTGTCTGGGAGCTACAAACAAATTCCTGTTCTGTGTGAAGTTTGGTAGCAGTCTCTTAGCGGACAAGAAGATTATTGAGATGTTTCTCTTTTTGATCGAATGGAAGAGTTAGCTGATTTAGGTGTTTGGAGAAATTAGCAATATAAAGAAGTCCTTTGTGGTGTAATTTGTGTATCTGAACATGTCTCCAAATGCCTTTTTTTCTTGAAGAGCAGGTGTTTATATTGAAATAGTTAACTCTGGGTTGCAGTCCCACTGCAAGTGTTAAGGAAAATCATTAAAATAATAAAATATCCAGTTTCTGTGTTAAGTTCTTTCATGCTTTTGAGGGGCTCCTCCTGCTAGACATATTGGTGCACTGATATACTCTGAGGAACCCTGCTGTAGGCTTGAATCTTACGTAGTGAACATTAAAGTCCATTATAAGTTTTAAGATCACAAGAGTTTTCTCATGTGGTCTCTGTTTGCTCTGGATGCTTCTTTGAGGCTTTTGCGTGGTGGAAGAAAACATACAAATCCCCGTTTCTGGTTCTAGAAGGACAAATAGCATGCTGCAGGAAAATTCCTTTGATAAATGTTCTCTGCCGTGGATTTAACCATGCCATTTTTGGGAATATTTTATCCTTTGAAGCTGTATGCCTAATTCTATATTTTTTTTTTAATGTGCTATATAGCATTCTTCAGATTGTACTCTCATTCTGGTTTTACTTTCATTACATGGCAACATGCTTTCTCCATTTATCTTGTTAAGCACTGTTCCAGACTGTGAAGAAAGGTTGCTCATGCAAAAACTATGCTGAAGTGCAAATCTGGACATATTCAGAAAGCTGCTGGATTCATTTTGCTCAAGCTTTCAATTGGTTTTAAGGTATGAAAACCTGGGCTTTTATCCAGCAGGCCAGACCTATTACACCATCTGCTTTTGCAGATATTACACCTTTCCTTGGATCTCTTAGTGTGTTATAGTTAAGGTATTCACAGACACTGTGGTGTGATAGGCACCGTGTTGGATGTCGTCAGTGATGAGGCAGTGGGAAAATTGACCTCAGTCAAATTGCATCTGGTGAGGTGAGATGGGGCTGTAATCCTCAAATCAAAGGATGATTTAGTTCCTGTTTAGAATGAAGGGGGCATTAACTTAAAGACCTCAGTAGAAAAAGAATTTATTTTTTTCTCTCATGGTAAGTACACTGATGCTGTTTTGCAGAAAACAAACAATGTTTACTAAGGAATATGTAAAATAAAGTGGTTTATGCTAAAACCAGGAAGTTGGCCTCAGGCTGAAGATTCAGTTCTTCATTTGGGCTTTTTGTGGGTCCTTAGGGTATGCAGATTTCTTCTTGTTGGGCTTGCTACCTTGAAGGTTTGAATGTGGTCACCTAAGAGGATCCAGTTTCGGATCTGTGTTCATTGGTCTGTCTATTACATGTGGTTTGACTAAGAAGTTATGGTAAATAACTTCTCCCTTGTTTCTTTTCACTTGCCTCACCATCTCTGCACCAAAATGGTGTGTCTACTGCCGAATTCTCTTACAGTGCAAGGACAGTACATTTAGCATGATTTCTCTGTATGTGGGCATGTGGCTCACACGGGTTCATAATAAAATGTTTTCTTCCAAGGAGATTCCCACCTGGTAATACAAAACTACCTTCAAAACGTACCTCTGGTTTATTTGTGTGCAAAATCCTCATGGAATCAGACTGCATAGCACAGATTGGAAATAAATGTGCCATAGATGGGAAAATCTGAGATGAGATCCTTGAAATTTTAAGTCATTCAGTGAACAGCAGGACAAAAAGCACCAATTTCCTGAAGGTTGGTTTGCTGACTGATCAACTTGTGTCTAAGGATGCAGTTTCCTGAGTTTTTGGCTTGAGAGCAGGAAAGCTGCTGGCATACATCACCACTCTGCCTTTTGACTTCTTGTTTCTGTCAGGCTCTCCTGATTTTGTTGATACACTTGATTGTGGGCCTCACTGAAGTCATCTGTGGTTTTGATAGTCTTTTGGTTCTGGAAAACAGATTCTCATATCAATGTGATTATATGAATTAAGGCTGAATCACTGTCAATCACAGTCATACTGGCTTAGCTGAGGCAGCGCTAAACTGTGGTGCAGGGGCATGAAAAGGCAGAAGTGTTTCCTGAGCTGTGTGCTTAGAAAAGCTGGTTTTGGCAGTGGGGCCACTACCTCCTCTGTGCCTGTGCAGTGTTAGAAGGGTGCATGATGAGCTGCAATGGGAAACTGACTTTAATGTTCTCTTAAGAAGTTAATAATGGAGCTATACTTGATCTACTTTACAACACAGTGCACAAATGGCTGTGCTGGTACAAGTGCAAGGCATTATACTATGCTACAAGAGCTGAAGCAAGCTGTGGAGAGCAATGACTAAGTCCAGCAGAATTTGCCTTGTATAATGGTCATGATCTGTCTTGATTTGTTTGATGACAATGATTTGGCCAGGTGAAGGCCTTCAGCAGCATGAGAAATTTGACAGCAACTAAGCGTGGTGGAGGGAGGCTGACTTCCAGGTGTAGCAAGAGAGGACAACAAAGAAAGACCAATAACTAAGAGTACCGGCTTCCTGGAATACCTACTTGCAGTTGTTGTTGTCAATTAAATAAAGTATATTTCAAGGAATGCAATCATAGAGAGATTCTAAAATACGCTTGTGAAAAAGTCAATATATTGTCTGTTTGAATTAATATTTACCAAAATATCAGACTGTTATTTCACTAAAGCTTTAAACTGCATGTTTTAAATTGAAAGAAATACAGGCTCAAAGATGCATGAAGGAAAAAGTGCTGTTAGATAGCCTTCACGAAGAATCAGTCCAAAGCTAATGTGAAACAAACACTTCATCAATGAGATCTCTGGATTGAGAAGGGTAGCATGTGGATGGTGATGTACAAACAAGCACGTCAAATGCAAGAGTGAAACGTTTATTAACTGCATTTTGTTAGCAAACTAAAGCTCACGTTCTCCTGGGTTGAATTTGTGCCATGTAAGTAGCAGCCAGGATTAAACACAGCCTTACCAGGAGAGGCCCAAGGTGCCAGTGCTTTGTGCATTTGTTATTCTAGAGAAGAGAGGCTTCAGCAAAATGGAGAGCACTGAAGCTGAGGCTACAAACAGTTTTGGAAGCAGTGGCTATGGGTGGACAATAACTGTGGCAGACACTTTTGTCAGATTTGGCAAAATTAAATACTCTGTGAAATTGGCTTTATTTCACCACAACATTTTTCGCTTCAGAAAGGAATGTTGATGGACGCCTCAGTATCACCGCTTGCCTGTGTTTTGATGTTTTTATCAGCTATCTGCTGTTTGGAGGGTTGGTTGCTTTCCAATGGTGCTGCCTTTTGAAAGGTTTTTCAATATACCGCTATATCGAAAAGTGTTTTAAACTGTTTTTAAATATACTCGTGTTCTAAAATTTTGGCTTGTAGGGGTTTTGGAAGATCTCAAATTATACAGGTTTCACTTAAATTTAAACTGAAATTCAATTTAAGATATTGAAGTCCTTCTCTAAATGTAATTTCCAACACATTTTCCCCTGTATATATGTTAGCCACCATACTTCCTCTGCCACTGACAGTGGGGATTTGGGTTAAATGTAATGTTCCAGAATTGAAATGCCTGTCTTTGACATGCATTTTATTTGTGCACATTTGTTCTTTTCTAGCTAAACCACTATGAACCCTTTAGCAGTTAATGACTGCTAAAATCCTTCAGCATTATGCATGTTAAATTATCATATTTTAGCATCTACAAAAGCGTACTTTTATAATAGACATTAAAGCTTTTTTTGGGGGGGAGTGATTGATTAATTAAGAGCATCCATTGTTTTTCACGTGTGCAGATTTCTTTGAATCTCAGTCTATTCTCTCAACTCGGGGAAAACCAGGTCTGTTAAGTGAGTTTCAGAAACAGATTCCAGGCCTGATTTCTTCAAGTAAGGGATTGGTATGGGAGGAATGCAGTTATCCTGCATTCTGTGGCCTGGAAGCCTCATGAGGATTATACAGTCAGAGGACGCTCTCCCCCCATTGTTTGTGTATTTCTCATTTGTCTTTATGATTAATATTGGGAAAAGTTATTTACTTGCAGATATTAATGCATTCTGCTTTGGCACAGTGGCAGCGTTGGTTGATGCCTCATATTTGTGGCTTGCTATGCTAATGGCATGTTTGTGTAAGTTCTCATAGCGTTACATATCTCTAAGATTTCTCTTAGTCATCTGAAGCTACGATGATGAACAAAAGCTCACTAGAACTGCCAAAAATCAAAGCGGAGTCTATAGGAACTCTAGTTTCTCTGCAAAAGTGGACAGTAAAAAGTTACTCAGCTTGTGCTATTGCATTTTGCAGAAATCACTTATCAAAGAAATGGAGTTTGTGTGCGTGAGACATTTGAGTCTGAAGAAAAGAAGCTCCCCAAAATAATACACTGAGCGCTAAGACAGTCTTGTTTTAATTTCAGTGGTTGCAGTAATAACCACGTCAAGAGCAGAAAATAGGCAGTCTGAGCTGAGCAGGGAAAATTGTGGGGTAAGACCTCCATTTCTGTAATCAAAGCATGTAATAGGACTCAATTGTACACAAATTTATACTTATGACAGCCTTCATTTTAAGTTCTATTTATGAGAATCTCTGTATCTGAAAATGAGGAACAGGCTAGCCCAAAATAAAACAACCTTCAGATGGGATGCTGTTTTGTAATGCATTCCACAACCAACCTAATCAGAAGCTATAAATCAATAGGAAACTAGGACATGCCACTAATTAGTAGAATATTCTACCAATGGGCTTTGAGCACAGACCCATGTCAGAAGATCCCCCCACTTGTTGAAGGCATCTTTTCAACTTCAATGTGTAAAAGACAGATCTGTTTTTAAGAAGGAAATTTATGTAAATGGGATGAAATTTGCTTCTAACTTGAGTAAACCAACGTATCACTAACTAAAATCAAATGTTTGTAGAAGTGTCTCTGGGATACATCTAATCCAATCTGATTTCTATTAACTGATTTGTTTTGCAATTTAATGGCTCTCAAATTTGGCCCTGAATGTCAAAATCATATTTAGCTGGTGTCATTGCCAAGACAATCACACAAGCAGTGCTCTTGGTAAATAAAATTTGGCAGAAGGTTCACTAGTGCATGTCATGGCTTAAACCAGCTCCAGTCTGTATTTCACACATCTAAGTGAATTCTTTAATGCATAATACCTTCTGTAAAATAAGCATATTTTAGTTTGGTTCCCAGGTTTTATGGAAATGGCAGTGGCACCTATAGCTCAGCTCTGTAGGATGGAGTCCCCAGTACCTGCCCTACTTCAATGCTTGAACGAGTAAGAAGGCTTTGTGGATGCCAAATATAAATCTAATATTGAAGAAGCTACAAAGCAAGCATTCCTTCTATTTCACAACTGTTAGTTAAGTTAAATGTTGTTATTATTACCTGCATCCAGCTGTAAATTAGGACACTTTACATGCAGTGCTCTAGGGGTGATTCCTGAGGAAAATATTTTAGTCTTTCACTTTCTAAACACAACTTAAGTCTTTCCAGTTTAGGTATTTGCATATAAACTGCTATTGTGATGTACATTCTTGCTGAGCTGCTTCATAAGTCTTGTTAGGTTGTTCCACAAGAATTAAAATGTGCAGTCTACATACGAAAAACTGACTCGTTTGAAGAAAAAGATCTGTTGAATGAATGATTATTCAGAAAGAGGAGAAGTTTCATTAGGAGAAGTAGAAAGTTCTGGGAGAGATGAGTTAATTTTAGAGTAAATTCTCCCATTTTATTCCATTTTTATAAGTTTTGAGTTTTAGCATCGCAGATATTCCTCTCTTTCTCTGTGTTGGAGGATTTTTGTGTTGGGGAAGAACAGAGGATGTTGCTTCCGTATTTACATAATGTTTTTGTGAGATGCCAGTGTCATGCAGTATAGGAGAGAGTATCTGTGAAACCTTTTGGTGTCTGAGTTATATCTTTGTTGTTTCTGAGTATCAGGCATATCCCAGTGGAACATGTACAGGGCACTAAAGTACTCCAAGAATTCATCTGTGTCACAAATAGGACAATTATTAATACTTAATGGAGTCTGAAACTTGTAAATCAAGTAATTTGGTCATTGGAATTTCCACATTACAAATGCATGGAGAGAGTGCTCAGAGTGCATTCAATCCTTTCAAGCTTGTCATGCAGGCTTTTAAAGGTCATGGAAGTTGTCTCTTTGCATAATTCCAGGAGTAGGGATTAAAAAACCCACAACTCTTCCGCTTTCCTTCCCCAGCACCCGAAACCACCACCTCTGCTGCCTTTGCTGACGCTAGAAGTTGGAGATACTTACTCCTCCTGTCACTTCACCACATGACTCATGGTTTAGGTCCATAATATTAATAGTAATTATTGGGTAGTTCTGTTATTTTAAAGGATATACTATAAAGCAGACACTGACCTAGAATATAGCTTGGGTGTGTGTTGGTCAGTGTGTGCTGGTAGGCACATGAAGTCAGGTGGGCCATCTGAAATGCCTTAGTAGGATAATACAAGAGGAGAGATCCCCATGGAATGCAGCTTCTCTGCTTGTTCTGAGCGCTACTCAGTTCAGCTCCAGCTTAAGCAAACAGCTTGTGCAGGGTATCTCTGGGCTTGTTTGCGTACAAGTGAGGATTCTTTGAGTGTTTTGCTCTTCTGCTTTTGATAACACGGTTCTTTAGTTTGTGTAATCATTTTGCAACCCATGCTTTTGTAAATGGATTTTGTTTGTTATAATGAAGGAGGCAGATGTTTCTTGTAAGAACGTTTTTCAGTGCTATATAACATAAAACAGCAAGTTTTTTTAGTTGGTGTAGTAATCCCTGAGTAGTCATTCTGTTTATAACTCTGTGCTCTGGTTACTTCGCCAGTTGCTTGAACTCTTCATTGAGGAAACACACATTCTCGTGCTCGGGGTTGAGATAGTGCTGTTAGGAACATCTGCAGTGAATCCTGACAAACATCCTGCAGGATTTTGGACTGCCACCTTGGCTATGCCGTTGGATGTTAATCACTACCCACACAGCCCCCATTCTTGTTGATAATGTTATCCCAGAAAATGTAGAAATGGTGAGTCCCGAGTTGCAAACAGGAAAGGATAAAGTATGCAGCTGTTTCTAGGGAGGAAAAAAAAGGTTTTCATAAATGTTGCTTGCAGTATTTGACGTCATTAGCTCTGAGAGAGTGATGAGGGTATTTGCAGTGCACCCCTGAAGCGCTGCTACAGGCCTTCTGCCCCCTTCCCATTGAGCCTGTTCTTCCATCACCATGCCTGTTGCACAGACAGTGAGTTGAGAGCCTAAATGTGTCCTTAGAGCTGTAAGAGTTGCTTTGTACAGGACAAAGGCACTCCTAATGCAGTGAAATAACTACTCCACCTCATTTAGCACTGATGTTTTGGGGTGGCTGAAGTTTCCCTATGCTTAATTTGGAGAATGTGGCTGTAAAATTGCCATGCCGCTCTCTTAAAAAGCGCTAGGAGCTGTGGTTGCCAGTTGTGTCAGTGGCTTAATCAGAGCTTTGAATCTCAGTTCATCTGGGAGATGTTCATCTGTTCTAGTCTCCTGTCCAGGTGGTTAGGCAAGGAACCAAGCTCCCACACACGCAAAAAGGGCTGCAAACATTGATAGTTTGTTCCCTTGATCGTTCAGTCCCCAAGCAAGGCAGTTAGAGGCAAAGACTATTTCTGGCATAACAAGGGTATAATTTGGAGGAATAAGCTCGCTGTATGTTCTAGTAATTTTTTTAAATGCAGTTTGATGTTTCCCTTAAATATGACTTGAGTTCTTAAGCCCTGGCAGAAGATGAATACTATATTCTTCTAAACAACATCAGATACATATGCATCCCCGGATGTGGTAACACTCGGAGTTCCTCCCAACATTTATATTTCACAAGCAAATGTAAAGAGTAGGAAGTGAAAAACATCCTCCAGTGAAAGATCCCTGACATCTTGCAGCTAGTGAAAAAAGGAATGATCTTCAGTTACTGCTTTTCACGCTCAGACTGTAGCAAACATTTGAGGCAGTGATGCTTAAAGTAACTTCTGAGGGATAATGAAGAAAAAAGATCCCCTGAGAGCTCCCACCAAACTCTTAAGAACTTTCTTGTTCGAAAGCATTGTAAGGTGTGGAGAGGTCTGGTTGGGACTGTGATTATAAATTTAAAATATAAGAAGAAATAAAATGAATACTTAGAAATGAAGTGAGAACGTGAATGATTGCACAGATTATCCATCCTATTTTCAGATTCTGTAATTGCTCCAAATATGATTGATAGATTGAAAGTATGTTGCAGAATGGGCAGATAGTGTGCTATGCGTTGGTAGTTGTTTCTAGTTTCATAGTATTAATTTAAGCAGTTTAGTGTCTCTGTACTGTTTGTTTCTCTTGTGGTTTTATCACTTTTATTTATTATGTGCAATAGCAAATCAGCAAAAGACTCAACGAAGAACATGTCACTCTCTGTAGAACTGTATAAATGAACCTGTGCTAATTAATTGCTGAACTTCATTTGACATATTTTAGTAGGATTAAGAAGTGTATTTGGTATAGCTGACAGTTTTGTTTAACTAATTTGGGGAAGGGAAGATAAATTCTGGACTAATGTGGCGAGATACACATAACATAAAAGTGAGCTTGGTCAGGGTTGCCAAGATAAGAAAGCTTACTGCATTTGATTCAGGCTGCAACACCATCAGCTTTAGAGAGACAGTGAGGCAGAAATGTTCTGTGTGACACCCCGAAGTGGGTAGTCATATTTAAGTGCTTTAACTTGCAACATATTCGCATGCATTGCTGCTTGTTAGACTGCAGGTGCTGAGCCCGAGTTATAAATCTTTGAAAGTTATTATGGTGAGGTACTGGCACAGGGTGCCCAAAGAAGCTGTGGCTGCCCCATGCCTGGCAGTGCTCAGGGCCAGGTTGGATGGGGCTTGAAGCAGCCTGCTCTAGTGGAGGTGTCCCTGCGAGTGGCAGGGGGTTGGAACTGGATGAGCTGTGAGGTCCCTTGCAACCCAAACCAGTCTGGGATTCTATGGTTATGGATAAAGAGGTGAAAGTTACCTTCTGCCCGTTTTTAAACTTTCCTTCCAAAGAGCTGTTACGGGTTGTCTGGATGAAGTGCTGGCTGGTCTGTCAGTCTGCTTAATGGAGCAGTCTAAGTACAGTGGATTGGTAACTGTATATCGGTTTGTTTGTGGCAGTCCAGGGGCTCAGAAAGGACAGAGCCTATTTCTTTACCTGCAGCTTCCCCTCAGATTGCCTGCATCAGGCTCCTCTAAATCCTTTTTGACAGATTGCTAGGATATGTGTTCATTTTCCATGTATGCTATTTTGCTTCACTTGACTCTAGGGCCAAAGTTGTCCAGCTAGCATTCAGCACTCCTTTTTTGCATCCTGAAGTGTAATAAAAAGGAGATTTATCATCCAGCTGAGTATTCAGTTATGGAATTTCCTATCCTCAGTTACTCAGTTTTAATAAAAATTTAAGAAAGGTTTGAACGTAAATCGTCTTGGAATGAAGGAACGGTTTCTTGGCTCTTAGGTTCTGAAGTGAAGTTGAAGGGCCAAACTTTTGAAATAAATTAAATCAGTGAATTTTCTTTGAATTCATAGACATGTAAAGACCTTTACTGCAACAAATTCAAGGGCAAGCCTGATCTGAACTGCCGGTCTTTGAGAGCTTTCCCACTGCTTATCTTCACAATTTTATTGAGAGAACAGAGATCAGACCTTGAATTGTTGATTTGCCAGCACCTGTCTTCTAACACAGGTGTCTGTGAGGAATATTTCAGACCTAAACTCATCTATGTCAGCAAGAGAGTGCATTGTAGTCAGCAGCGAGTGCAGTTCAACATTCATCCTGGAATTGCTTCATGGTCAGGGATCCTGTTCTCCTTCTGAATGAGAGCACTCCAGCGAGTAGCAAGTATGTTAACTATGGTCCTCACTGTGGATTGCAGTGGATTTAAGATATACAGGATTAGTCTGGAGCTTTTTGAAGGTCAGGAGCAAGATTCTGAGCTTCATTCCCAGTTCTCTATGGAGGGAATTACCAACTCTAGGACATCCTAATTCACTTTCTTTTCCTTTTTGAAAACAACCCAGTGGTAGGGCCAGGGAGCATTTAATATTGCTTTGTTCTAGCCTTAGCTTGCACTGATTCTGCTAAGAGCAAGCAAAGAAGGCAAAATATTTTCAAAGTGTCTTAGGGTAAAATTTATTGTGTGGGTCTGGGTTTTGTGGAATAATGCAACACACAACATGCACACATACAGTGTGGTTCTGCTTACAAGGCAAAAAGTCATCTTGAGGGAAGATGGTTGCCCATGATAGTCCAGAGAGCTTTCCCTGAAGGAACAGAAGAGGAATGGCTGAGAATATCACATCTCTGAGACATGTGCTAGCACCAGTTTCTGAGGTATGTCATGTTTCATAGCAGCTGGAGTCAGGTTTGGGGTTTTTGCACAATGTTTCTCTGCTCTTTCCATCTCCTTTCTGCTTTTTCCCCTTTGCAGAATGTGAGTACAGTGAAAATTAGAATTTACTCTATTAAACTGAGTAGAGAATTAGGAAAAAGAAATATGAGGGGGGGTTTGCAAGGAGAAGAATAATACTTTTCCATGGAAGGATGGGAAGACAATTAGAATATGAAGAAGTATCGCAGAAGGAAATCATAGAGTAGCTGAGGTTGGCAGGGACCCCTGGAGATCTCATCCAACCTGCCTGCGTAAAGCAGGATCAACAAGAGCAGGTTTCTTATGGCTAAGTGCAGTTGGGCTTTGAGCATCTTCGAGGATGGAGGCTCCAAAGCCTGCCTGGGCAGCCTAGTCACTGTTTAACCATGCTCCTCTGGTTGGAGTTGAAGAAAAAAGGGAGGGATATGTGGAGAACTTCAGGATGGCTTCTGTGCATTAGATGAAACAAGGTTTTTAGAACCAGAGATGGCACAGGTACCAAAATAGGGGGGAAGTCCCAGGGGGCAATTCTCCTTTATTGACAGGACCCCTGCTGTAGGTGTTCAGCCTTGTAGACAGAGCTGGTTTGCTTAATTGTTGCTCTGATTAAGAAAGTACAAAGTTTGTTTGTAGACCAGAATGTTTATTGAATTTATTATGAAATATAGCATAGTACAAATTCTGTCCCTTATACATGAACTAAGTACAATTGGAAACTTAAACAGATATTTGTATTTATCCATGGACATGAAATCTGGGTGCAGGACATTTTTAGTCCAACATTAATGGACTTAAATGCTTGAAGCTTAATGAAAACATAGCTGCTTATAACAAAATTACAAAGAACATACATGAAAATTAGTTTAGCAGCATTTATGTATTTTTAAAATTAATAAAAACATCAATATATTGAATTCTTTTATCCGTTACTTTTCTTTTAGGCATGAAAATAGCTACAAAAATCTCTTATGTATTTTTTCCCTCATAGTGTGTCTAGTGCTACAGCAAACTCTGAAGTATAGAGCAGTAATTCAACAAAGTGGATGTTAAAGGCTGCAAAATGAATGATGGGAATTCAAAGCATTGTGTATAATAGCTGAATTAAGCACAATGTAGGACTATATAGTAAAACCAGTGTTATTTTTGGAAAAGGATCTTGGAGAAACAGGATGTGTGACAAGTTATGAAAGTCTGTCATTTCATACTTCAGACTAGACTCTAGAATGCCATAAAAATTGTGAAGTGTCAGTTGTATCCTGCTCTGAACGCTCTGCACATGGGCTCGTAGAAGGAACTTTGCTTTTCCCTCATCTTTCTTCTACTATTTACACCTGTCAGAACCAAACCAGCAAAAAATACATGGAATGTCTTTCCCTGGTGTAACTGAGCGCTCCCTTCCAAAATAAATCTGAAGTCATGTCTCCTGCAGAAAAGGAGGGAATCTGTGTGCAGCTGGGTCATCCTTGGATTGTACAGATGGTTCTTGAGTCTTCTGGCTGAAGAAGAAAGTGAAATCCAACAGTCACTCAACCCTGTCCAAGCTGCTTCCTAGATTTAGAAGTTAAAAATGTTAGAAGTGAAGTGGTTATGAGTCTGTTTTTAATCCCTGGAAAAATAGACTCTGAAAAGGTCCCAGACCAGTAAGCAGATTGTAGCAATCTTCCCCTCCATCTTTTGGTAGGTGGGATAGTGAGAGTGAAACAGCATTTCTAGAAATGTCATTCATGGAACAGTTTGGGTTGGAAAGGACCTTAAGATCATCCAGTTCCAGCCCCCTGCCATTGGGCAGGGACACCTCCCACTAGAGCAGGTTGCTCTGAGCCTCATCCAACCTGGCCTTGAACACTGCCAGGGATGGGGCAGCCACAGCTTCTCTGCGCACCCTGTGCAGCACCTCAGCAACCTCACAGTAAAGAACGCGTTCCATATATCCAACCTGAACTTTGAGCACATCACCCCATGTCCTGTCACTACAGTCTGTAATGAAGAGTCCCTCCCCAGCATCCCTATAGGCCCCCTTCAGATACTGGAAGGCTGCTCTGAGGTCTCCACGCAGCCTTCTCTTCTGCAGGCTGAACAGCCCCGATGTTCTCAGCCTGTCTCCTGTATAGGAAGTGCTCCAGCCCCTGATCACCCTTGTGGCCTTCTCTGGACTTTCTCCAACAACTCCATGTCCTTCTTATGTTGAGGATACCAGAACTGCACAGAGTGCTCCAAGTGGGGTCTCACCAGAGCAGTTTGAGGGGCAGGATCACCTCCTTAGACCTGCTTCGACCACTTCATGTAAGTGTCACATACTTCACGTGTATGGCCACATAGTTCAGATGTATATATATATATTTTATTTTCACAGCTGTGGACTCCAGGAAGATTGATTTGCTACAGAATTGGGGAATAGGAGTCTCAAAAAATCGCCGGTTCTTTGGCAATGTTAGTAATGAACAAGGAACGCGAGAGGTTGGGAACATGCCTGTGGATTGTGGGGCTTCTTGGTTCTATGGGGTTCTTAAGGAAGGATTATGAACTTCCAGCTGTCAGAAGCCTGTAGTTTCATGTTGGGACAAAACCAAGCCTCCCCAGATCTCCTATTTTTTGAACAAAACAACAAGATATTGGGAGATAGTGGATAGTCAGGAGCTCTTTTTAAGGTGGTTGGTTGATGTTTGCATTGGGCAGGTAGTTCTTCCCATGCGTGAGCTTTACTTCTCATGGTCTCTTTATCATGCTGATGTTTGCCTCCTGTACGTTTATTCAGTTACTAATCAAGATGGTGGGCTGTTCTAGAGCATTTTTGCTGCTTAAAATTTGTTTATTTTCTCTAATGCAGACACTCCTTTTGCAATTTCACAGTTTCTTAAGCTGCTTGAAAATACACCAGAATTGTGTTTCAGCTTGGCAAGATTTAAACTCCAGAACTGCCGCAGAAGTTTTTGATAGCTGGTTTAAATATCATGGCACTGTAAAACATTTTTCTCCCTCCAAAACAGCAGTGAGAAGTTAGTCCTACACTGAATGGCAGTTCTTTTGCAAAGCAATTAATCTTGATAGTATGTTACTTTAAAATATGTAAATGTACCCAGAAATTGCCAAATGTAAAGGTAGTGGTGATTAAGTGAAATCATAAGTTATACTTTGTAATACCATTCAATCTTTCTACTTTCCCTGGGCAGTAGCAGAGCTTTTTTCCACAGAGCTAAGTTTAGCCTATAAATTGGAAATCTGTAGGGAAAGAATGCTCTCTGCAGTGACTCACTCAGTGCCTGGCCTTTATTCCAGGCCCTATTGATGACAAAATATGCTATGAATTTAGAAAATCTACAACCCTGTAGAGGTGGCAGGCTGCTTTCTGGTTTGCCTCCAGTGTTTGTATGCATGTCAAGCCTGCCTCTTGACCTTTTCTACACCAAGTTTCTCTTCCACAGCAGCCTAGTGGCACAGGTGTGCTCTTTCAGGCAGGAATGCAGCCTTTCTGGGATATCACTCTGTAAAACTCTTATGCTTTCCTCCCTCTTTTGTAAAGGTCTTCTGCTTTCCTTCTTTTGCATTCAAAAGTATGAGTTCTCTCTATTTTGATTTTTCTTCTGTTAGCCCCAAGAGCTTATGTAGTTGATAAACCTTTAAAATACGTTCTCTTACTGAAACAGACAATAATTGCATGTTAGTGATTTTCATATGTTCCTGTTTAATGCAAATTCTGTAGCTAATCAGAAATTACATTGGTTAAAATGGGAATGAATGTATATTAGCTTCATTTCAGTTTGTGCATTATCAGTGCTGTTTAACAAGTAGTAAAGCAGGGCTTAAACTGAGTGTGATGCATATTTCCTATGCATTGTTAGCTACGCCTCCCAAACATTATGCCCTGAGGCCAGTTCAGTGGCAGTTGATGAATTATAGTTTGTGTACTTTGTGCTCATCACTGGCTATCAACCAAGGAGGTGGTATGCATCTGCAGGTTGTGAGGAAGTTACATGTGTCAGTGGACTGATTTATAGTTCATTAAAAATAATTAAAATGTGAAGTCTTTGAATGGTCTTTACCTTAAAAAGGGAAGTCACTGGGAAGGGAAGTTGGAGGAAGGAAGAGGCTTTCCGGGTCTGTCACTTGCTCAGTATGCAGGCCAGTAAGGAAGTTTCCTTCCCTACTCTGAAGTTTTCTTTTTCTTATTTGTGCAAGGAATTGAAGTAATGAGCTCCCAAGATAGGCAATTTGGATGTTAGACTCCACGTAGGTCTTTGAAAAATGGTCGGGTTTTTGTCATGCACGATGGTGTGCAAAAGTGCTAGATGAATGGGATTTGGTTATGCCAGATGGTGTATCAGTGCCTCGAGGAGCTATGTAATTAATTTGGTTTGCTTCTTTCATCATTCTTGCCCAGGACAACCAGACAGCAAGCCTTGCTTCACTGTCAGCAGTGAGATTCGGCACTAAATTAAACTCTCCTATTAGACGCTTAGGTCAACAAGTAACTTCCACAGCCCTCTACTTGTGTTGCCCCATTTCAGAAGCTGGGTAATGAGTGCAGGAGATGGGAGGCATCTCTGCAGAGAAGCTGCTAACAGCCTTGGTGTCCCTTATGCAGTTTTAGAATGTATAAACTTGCAGCAATAATTCTGTCCATCTTGACCTGGAAAGCTGTTTTTATTGCTACACAAATATGGGCTTGGTTTGGAGTTGCCATTATCATTGCTCTGGGTAATTGTCTACAGATCTATCAAACACCTAAAACCAGCAGCTGATAAGATCCATGAGACATAGTCCTGGTTTTTTATTAATCTGAGGTGATGCCATCAAAAGTAGTAATCATTTTTCTCTGGGCTAATTCTATGAAGAATCTGAATCTGGAGACGTTCTTCCTTCACCGCTTACATGCAGCAAATTGTTTTAAAGCTTTGAGTAAATTTAATTCTTTTGCTTCTACTTTTTAGATTAATTTCTGTGTAGCATTGAAAACATTTCTCACCTGTAGCATGCACTTCAATTGTATGACCTTCTGCAAGCTTTGGAAAACCTTTTAGGCCTGTAGTTGTGTTTTTTACCCACAGTTTTGCTTACTTTTATCCATCAAAATACATTTGTGCTATTGGAGCATTGTTGTCTTTCACTGGATTAATCTGTGCAATTTCTTTTTATTATCCATTGCAACTTATCTGAAGCTCATAATTTGTCTTCCTGACATGAAATAAAGTTGTTACTTTATCAACTAATTTCTGAACTGAAGATCACCTTCCTTTGCTGATAAGAGAAGAAACCAGAGTGCCTGCTTTGCAAAATATTCCAGGGCATCAGCCAGAAGCTTAAGTACCAGATAATTAGTACTAGACGTTTTAGGTTAGTCAAATTATTGATACCTAGAATGTTCTTTTCCTTGGTACATTTGTTACACAACCAGTGGGCATTCTAATTTCAGTTGAAATCTTACGGATTTAAGATGAGGAACATGGTATCTGGGTTGGAGGAGTTCATAGATATAAGTGGAACAGCTGAGGAATGTGGGCCTGTGGGGTCAGAGGAGGAGGTGGTGACTCCATCAGCCAGGCTTTGTATTCTCCAATAGCCTGGGATGCTTCAGAGCACATTTGGCAGTGTTTTGTCTTCCTTGCTGTGCAGGGATTGAGTGCATCTAGGTGGTAATTGAACTCTGAGCCAATAAACAGATTTGAGAGGCTGGTGCTTTGAAGAACAGCCGATCACAAGAACAATTTCCTGTTGGTTGCTTTGCCTCAGATACAGCTTAATGTGATGGCTCCACTGCATTAACTAAGACTAAGCCCCCTCCTGGCATCCAGCAGCAACTTGATTGCTGTGTGATGAGCAAATATAACACGAGCACACATTTTGATCCTTTTGTAGCAAGGGTCAAATTCATTAAGGATTTCTACAAAATGAATGGTGTTATGTGTACTGCAGTGTAATCTATTTTCTTTTTTCAAGGATCTTTGTTTTATGCTTTAGCCAAGATTACAAAATTGTATTTGCCTATATTACGTCCTTAGGATTACTGAATTTCTGGTTAGTATAACCCACACCCTTTCACTGTTTTATCTTTGGACTAAACTGGGAGCAAATCAGACTAAAAACGTTAGAAACAGTCTTACTGTTTGATACTAATGTAACTACTTTAATCATATGGATGATTTTATGCATACAGATACATTTTATATATGAAAATGTTGCCTCACACTCTCTTAGCAGGTAATGGCGTGATCTCTTTCAAAACAGATGGTCTACCATCCAAACCCCATTGCCTATAACATTTCTGTAAGATTGTTGTGGTAACAGAGCAATTGCACAGAAGTCATGCTCTGTACAGTCAGTCAAGTTCCAAGCATACATAGACACGGTGTGTAGACTCATATATGCACACATGCTTCACAACAAGTATGAAATTAAGCTATCAGCAGTGAAGGTCAGTCAGCTCAGTGCAAATTTTCACTAGAAATAACATTTGGATCCAAGGGGACAATGTTTGTTTACTGTTGTGAGCTTGGTGATTATACCAGAGTTCTGTATTATTCAATATCAGATTGTTCTCCGAATGATAAATAGATCTGTTACAAAATTGTTTTACTTCCCTTTAGAAATATGCTGTAGAAAGAAATGTCTTTATATCCATGCTTCCTGCTTTGTATAGGAATTTGTGAGTACATAGTAAACCTTCATTAAGAATTTATGGTTTCCTGGCTCCTGTTTACTGTGTATAGATAAGAATAATCTCTTTGTTTTAGCACAGCTCTATTGGCTGGTATTCGTTTCTACCTTCCATCAGTGGGTTTGGGTTTTTTTAGCCTTTTTTTTTTTCCCCTCCTTTACACTATTATTTAAATGAATCAAAAAGAAACAATATCCCTGGGGAGCAGAAGGTACAGTTCAGGACCTGAAAATCATTTTCTTCTATGGAACAACACCTGGCTGACCCTTTGTTGTTTGAATGCGGCCTGAAATTCTTCGTGGTTCGAGTGTAAAACCTCTGGCTGCCCCTGCCCTCTGGCAATTAGCAAGCCAGCACCAGGCTTGGGATTTCGTGTTTCAGATAATGAGGAACTGGGTGGTGCTGGCTGCAAATGTCCTTAGCGTTAGCCCTGTCTGTTGTGCAGCTAGGCAGCATCAAGCAGATGAGACTGACAACATTAACAAGCTCAAGGTTGTACCATTTGAAATATCTTGCGCTCAAAAAGTGATTACAGTAGTGCTCACTTTCCAACCTGCACCTTTGGAGTATAAAGGAATGCTTCAACTGAAAATACGTATTTTCTTACTCTGTGGTTGGGGTAATTGTCTGCTATCTGAAGTGGAGTGACAGAATTTCAGAGCCCAGCTGAGTGGGGTTTTTTGTGTTTTTTCTTTTTCCTTCCTTTTTAATTTCAATGCAAGATGTGACCTCCTAATGCCTAAAGACTTCTTAACCTCTTAGCACTGTTTTGGCTAAACAGCAGTTACCTGGTAAACAGTAATTAACCTGAAGAGAAACACATCTTTAGGTTTTATTGTGCCTCAGTATATGGGTCAGAGTACAAACATTGCAGAGTATCATCTGTGGCATTTGAAAATATCACTAGGAAAAAAACAGCAAATTTCATTTAAAATTAATATGTTCCAAGATCTAAATGAGGAAACTGATTTAGTAGAGCAGTGGCCTCTTGGATGCTTAAACCTTTTCAAGGCTTTTCAGTACAATTTTATCCTTTTGAGATGGTGATGGGCACTCAGGTGAAGGTTTGGAGTTCTCCAAATTTTTCCTTATGTGGTCAGTGTGTTATTTCTGTTACAATTCCTTTGTAACTTTTTAGAGACAGCTTGTTAGTATAATGCACCTTTCTTCTTTTGTGTGTAGGAATGGAGGACGAAAGTGCTGTTACTTACCAAGGATCAGAAACCCCCCAAAAGTGAATCACTGAACATCTAAACCCAAAGATGTTCAAAGCCTTATTTGCAAGTCCTCAAAGGAACTAACATACTATCCTCTACCTGGCTTTGGGCAGAAGGTCAGAATGTAAAGATTTAGTGAAACATCTTAGCTTTTAGAACATCAGCTATTTAACAGTGTGAAATCAGGCACAGGATTTGTAAGAGGCAGAACTGGTGCCTCTTTCTGAGGGTGTGTCTCATGAATCTAGTCTGTTCTGGGGCTTTGTTCTTTAAAGTGCTTTGAAATCATCTCTGGCACACAAGCAGGGTATCTGAGGATGATAATGAAACAACAGATCTTCTAAATATCCGATCACCTTTCTAACAGCGAGAACAAGAAGCTAATGGTGGTGGGAGGGCAGACAGAAACCTGAATTTCACTTGGTGGTTTTTACTACCTGAGAACTCTCTCCCAGGCTGTTTATAAAATATTAGGTTTGTATTACACAGCTGAAGGAATTCACAAAACATTAAGGCTGTGACTAAACCCAGCAGTTAGGGTTTTTCCCTTTGGTGCGCAGGAGAAATGGGGGTTGAGGGAGTTGACAAGGAAACATTGCAAGTTTTCTGCAGGAGCATAGCAAACAAGTGATATTTTAAATGAGGCGGAAGGGAATTAAACCCAAACGCAAACTACAGTGCTCAGTAAAATGTCTGGAATGCATTACTCTGGGAAAAGTTCTTCCTTCTTACCCCCACCCCACAGCCGTGAGTGCTGCTGCTCTGCAAAGGTGAACTCGGAAAGGCTGGGAAAGACAGTAGGAAAAAGCCGGAGCTGGAAACTCTGAAGAAAGGCCTTTGAAAGGGGATCACACGAGCTCTCAAGGCCACACAGTATTAGGAATTTCCATAACAGTAAAAGAATTTACAATGTGCAGCCTATGCATAACTAGCTCTTGCAGCCTGTAAAACTGCATGTTTTTCCAGCAGTGAGGCTGGTACCGCTCCTGCAGGTATCCCCACCGGCCTCCCCCCAGGGCCTGGGATGTGGCCCTGCCCTCATCCTGGCAGTCCAGTGCCCTGCAGGATGCTGCTAGGAGTCCCTTTGCTGGTACATGCATCTGAAAACTTTGTTGTTCTAGATTAGCAAGAATGGTAAACATTCTAAGTTATTTGCTTGTGCACAGACATGACCATGCGTCACCATAACACAAGCCCCCTCCTTCTGAAGCTGAGTGCAGCGACATTACCCAAGTTCACTGTGAAAGGAAGGTTTTTTTCGTTTATTTTAATGCATGGTTTCTTTCTGATAACTGAGGAATGTGTTTAGTGGGGAAAAAACAGTTTCTTGAAACATTATTGAGACATCTAAGTAAGTGTAGCAGACACAATAATAAATTATCTTTCACTGCAGTGGTGTTTCCAAGAATGAATTAAAGGTAGAAATGTTTGAAGTGAATGTGTGTTCTTTAGTTTATAGACCTGTAGAAATCATGCTCTTGATTTCAGATCTACTATGTGCCCCTCTGTTCTTGATGATAATGGGAAATGCCAGCTGCTCAGGAGATCTGAGTGTTTGGCCTGAAATGTTGTAAAGGTCACGCTAAGATTCACTGACATAACCAGTAATAAACCCTGGAAGCCTATTTCCAGAGCTCCATGTAACTTTGAGACTAAGGCACTTGCCTCCTGTCACTACCTATTCCTGGCTGAGTGGATCTTTTTCCTCAGTACTTCTGTCACAGAACTTCTGCCTTTCCACAAATGTCATGTAACTTGTCCTTTAAAGTTTCCTTTTCATCATCAGCTCTAATAGTAGATTCAGTTTAGTCTTTGCTTCATACAATGTTGTTAGGATTTAGATGGTCCTTTCAGGATTCTTTTAACCTGTCTTTTGTGCTTCAGATGCGTGCTGCCTTGCTGTGTCTTTCTTTATCTACAAAAGGTTCAGCACATTCCCTAGGTTTCAGCTGAGCCAGAATATGACCGCGTTAACAAAAACACCACAAGAAAGTAAACAAAAGGGCATAGGCCCTTACTCCCCATAGTCACTTACTATTGGAGGATGGCAGAAGAAATGATCCTTCATTAGCACATGTTGGAGGTGGTACCATATGCAGAACTATCCATCTATGGTTTTGTTTGGTAGAAATAGTAAAGATTACAGTCACAGGTAAGTAGCTCCCCACCTATTAAGTAAACCAAAGCATCATCCTGTTGAGCACACTACATAGCGGGTGGATCCAAAGGAAAAGCACTAATACAAAGCTCAGAGTATTTTTGAGTTCATACCCTTCAGCTGCTTAAATGCTTTGTAGTGAGCTGTAACTCTGTGGTTTCAGAACAGAGTAGCTATTCAGGTTTAGTAACATGAAAAGGATTTTATGAGGTCGAGTATAAGGAAGTGTTTCCAAATTATGCCAGGAAGGCATATATAATTACTTGTGAGACTCTGCTCCAAAAAAAAATCTCATTTTGAATATCAGATTGATAGACAGATAGAACGCCCCCCCTCCCCCCCCCAATAACACCCTTCTGAAATAAAAGTGCAGTCAGTTGTTTCAGTGATTAAATCTCTGAAACTGCTTAAAGGCTCTGGAATGACTTTGTATTAGGAAAAATAACAGTCATGCATGGGTAAGTTCCTGCCTGCTCACTGAGCTTGTTTTGGATTGCTCATATTGATAGCTTCATTAGCTTTACTGTTGATAGTAATTTGACTACAGTGCATGCCAATTTGAATGATGTTGAAACTCAAGCCTGAAGAGCATGCAGACTGCTGAAAGCATTGAGTCGGTTTATGGGGCTAAGGTGCTGGTTGTTCAGAATGTGAAAAACTTTGCTATGTTCATGAGCATTTCATGAATTGGAAGATACTGCTATGATGGCTGGTCTAGGTGAACATGGAATCACAGGAATTGTAAATCAAAGATGATATATTTTTAAATGCCATTTTTAGTTCTGCAGTCTTTGGGGGTTTTCTCATTGCAGAAGGACATCTTGCAAATATTTACCCCCCATTAATTTTAAAGAGAGAATATTCTATTGTCCACGGGAAACTTGACTTCAGATATATGACTTCTCAAATAGTTAGAATCAAGAACACAAGAATTTTGAGTTTCCTCACCCTCCAACAAATTTTTCAGCGAAACTAGAAGCTAAAAGTGAATGATATCTTGTCACATTTCCTTTTTGCATCAGACTGCTGAGAAATTCTAGGACATGTAAAAATGATATATGTAATTCCATTTCAGATTTTGGAATTCAATTATACAAGAGGAATTAAAAACACTGCCTTGGAATTATCAGACTGTCTGATTTGAATCAAAGCAGTCTTATACACAGTATACTGGGAAGAAAAAGGAAGATAAATCTCAGTTAAGAAAGTATCTGACACTGATCCTGCCTTTAAATGTGCTTAAGTGATCTATTTATCTTGAGCATGGTCTTGCTTCTGATAGTTTTTGTCCTGTGGTTGATTTTTCAATTGCTAAAGCTATTCCAGATGCTAGAAGTGTCAAACAGCAAAGCAGTGATTCCAATCGACTTAAATTCAGATTATTCATTTGAAGGGGTCAGTAGCGGCATAATAACATATTACATGTTTAATGTGTGAAGTGACATAGAAAATCTTTGGCATTGTTTTGTTGATGGGCAAATATTTAGCATGGTTTGAATTAAAAGTCCATCAATTTTTAAGCTAAGGTGAGTAAAAGTGTTGGTGAATGTTAGTTTTCAAGAAAAATCAGATAAGGATATTGATGGTCAGATTTTGTTACAGGGATTTGGACCCTGAGAACCACTGAGTTCCCTCCCAGTTCATCTTTTCAAATCAGGTTTTCGGATTCATGGTCAAGAGCAAGTAAAACATCAGTTAGAGGATGACTGATAAAAAACTAGACCCTGGCTGGAATACAGACCAGAAGCACTGGTCATCTGTGGAAAAAGGTTTTCACCATCACATGTATTTCTTTTCTTGCCATGTACATTTAGCCAAAGATTATTTTCTTTCACTTGCCTTTGCTCTAGGGTTTGTATATTGTCAGCTGTAAGGCCATGAGCATCACTACCCACTGTAATGTTGAATTTAAGGTCTTTGAGGTATAAAGTACAAAATGACTACAGTATTTATTTAGAAAAAATATCTAATATTGATAATTTTATGTGCTGAGAATCTATAGTATATGAATATCTTTTATATGAGTGGTCTGTGACTTGAAAGCTACTGTATAGAGGTTGCCCACCTGAGGATTTATACTGGATGAGTTGCAAGCATCCTTTGTATAAGGAATCATAGAATCATAGAATAGTAAGGGTTGGAAAGGACCTCAAGATCATCGAGTTCCAACCCCCTTCCAGGGGCAGGGACACCTCCCACTAAACCATGCCATCCAAGGCTCTGTCCAGCCCCACCTTGAACGCCTCCAGGGATGAAGCATTCACAACCTCCCTGGGCAACCCATTCCAGGGCCTCACCACCCTCACAGTAAAGAATTTCTTCCTCACATCCAATCTAAACCTCCCCTGTTTAAGTTTAAACCCATTACCCCTTGTCCTCTCACCACAGTCCCTAATGAAGAGTCCCTCTCCAGCATCGCTATAGGCCCCCTTCAGGTATTGGAAGGCTGCTATGAGGTCTCCATGCAGCCTTCTCTTCTCCAGGCTGAACAGCCCCAATTTTCTCAGCCTATCTTCATACGGGAGGTGCTCCAGCCCCCTGATCGTCCTCGTGGCCTCCTCTGCACTTGTTCTAACAGTTCCATGTCCTTTTTATGTTGAGGACACCAGAACTGCACACAATACTCCAAGTGAGGTCTCATGAGAGCAGAGTAAAGGGGCAAGAGCACCTCCCTCGACCTGCTGGTCACGCTCCTTTTGATGCAGCCCAGGATACGGTTGGCCTTCTGGGCTGCAAGCGCACACTGCAGCCGGCTCATGTTCATTTTTTCATCAACCCACACCCCCAAGTCCTTCTGCGCAGGGCTGCTCTGAATCTCCTCCCCACCCAATCTGTAGCTGTGCCTGGCATTGCTCCGACCCAGGTGTAGGACTTTGCATTTAGCATGGTTAAACTTCATCACGTTGGCATCAGCCCACCTCACAAGCGTGTCAAGGTCCCTCTGGATGGCATTCCTTCCCTCCAATGTATCAACCGAACCACACAGCTTGGTGTCATCGGCAAACTTGCTGAGGGCGCACTCAATCCCACTGTCCATGTCACCCACAAAGATGTTGAACAAGACCGGTCCCAACACCGATCCCTGGGAGACACCTCTCGTTACTGGTCTCCAGCTGGACACTGAGCCACTGAGCACTACTCTTTGCGTGCGGCCATCCAGCCAGTTCTTTATCCACCGAGTGGTCCACCTATCAAATTGATGTTTCTCCAACTTAGAGAGAAGGATGTCATGGGAGACAGTGTCAAAGGCTTTACACAAGTCCAGGTAGATGACATCAACTGCTCTGCCCCTGTCCATCAGTTCCGTAGCCCCTTCATAGAAGGTCACCAGATTGGTCAGGCAGGATTTCCCCTTAGTGAAGCCATGCTGGCTGTCCCCAAGCACCTTGTTGGTTTTCATGTGCCTCAGCATGCCTTCCAGGAGGATCCGCTCCAAGATTTTGCCAGGCACAGAGGTGAGACTGACTGGTCTGTAATTCCCTGGCTCATCCATTTTTCCCTTCTTGAAAATGGGGGTTATATTTCCCTTTTTCCAATCATCGGGAACTTCACCTGACTGCCATGATTTTTCAAATATGATGGACAGTGGCTTAGCAACTTCATTTGCCAGCTCCTTCAGGACCCGCGGATGGATTTCATCCGGTCCCATGGACTTGTATACATTCAGGTTCCTAAGGTGGTCCCGAACAAGATCCTCCCCCACAGTGGGCCCAGGGTCCCCACCCTCACCGTCCCCGCGTCTGCCTTCCAAGACTTGGGTGGTGTGGTCAGAGCATTTGCCTGTAAAGACTGAGGCAAAGAAGTCATTAAGAACCTCAGCCTTCTCCAAATCCAGGGTAGCCAGTTCTCCCGATAGCTTCTGGAGAGGGCCCACGGTGTCCCTAACCTGTCTTTTATTGGCAATGTACCTATAAAATCCCTTCCTGTTATCCTTAACATCCCTAGTCAAGTTTAATTCTAACTGGGCCTTAGCTTTCCTAACCTGTTCCCTAGTTTCCCGGACAACATCCCTGTATTCTTCCCAGGCCACCTGACCTTGCTTCCACCTTTTATAAGGCTCTTTTTTCCTTCGAATTTTGCTCAGCAGCTCCTTATCCATCCAAGGAGGTCTCCTGGCCCTCCTGCTGAACTTCCTTCTAGCAGGGATGCATCGCTCCTGAGCTTGCAGCAGGTGATCCTTGAATATCAACCAACAGTCTTGGGCCCCCCTGCCCTCTAGGGCTGTATCCCATGGAACCTTGCTGAGCAGGTTCCTGAAGAGGCCAAAGTCTGCTCTCTTGAAGTCCAGGGCAGTGAGCTTGCTGCACGCTCTTCTCACTGTCCTGAGGATCTCAAACTCGACCATCTCATGATCGCTGCAATCAAGGCTGCCCTGGAGCGTCACATTCCCAACCAGCCCTTCCCTGTTGGTGAGGACGAGGTCAAGCATGGCACCTCTCCTTGTCGGCTCCTCTATTACTTGCAGAAGGAAGTTGTCTTCCACACAATCGAGGAACCTTCTGGATTGCTTGTGCCGGGCCGTACCATCCCTCCAACAGATATCAGGGTGGTTGAAGTCTCCCATGAGAACAAGGGCCTGCAAGCGTGAGGCTGCTCCTATCTGCCTATGGAGCGCTTCGTCCAGCAAGTCCCCTTGGTCAGGCGGTCTGTAACAGATCCCCACAATAATGTCACCCATCACTGTTCTCCCTTTAACCCTGACCCACAAACTCTCTGTCGACTGCTCACCTGTCCCCAGAGTTCCATACTCTCTAGCCTATCCCTAACATAAATAGCAACTCCCCCTCCCCGTCTGCCAGGCCTGTCTTTCCTAAAGAGCCGGTAACCTTCCATTCCAACACACCAGTCATAGGTGCCATCCCACCATGTTTCTGTGATGCCTATGATATCATACCCCCGTAGATGTGCACACATCTCTAATTCCTCTTGCTTGTTCCCCATACTACGGGCATTTGTGTAGAGGCATTTGAGCCGAGATCCATTTGAAGTCGGGTCATTGGCTGGAGCAGCTGGAATATCCCTACATTGCTCCGAACGTTTACTGTAGGTGCTACCAACCGACTGGGTGTGTTGGGATGGAATGATGCCCCCCTCCCCCAACACATCTAGTTTAAAGCATCCTTGACCAGTCTGGCAAGCCTCCTACCAAATCCACTCTTCCCCTTCTTTGTCAGACCAGCTCCCCCAGCCCCCAGTAGACCTGGCCTACTATATTGAGTCCCATGTTCAAGGTACCCAAACCCCTGACTATAGCACCACCCTTCTAACCATTTATTAACCTGCCCAATCCTCCTAGCCTTTTCAAGGTCCTGCCCTGTATCCTGGAGAATTGACAAAAAGACGATCTGAGCTCCAGAGCCCCTCACCACCTCTCCCAGAGCCCTAGCATGGCTGTTGCAAAGTACAGCTTATAGTGTATCACTAGTTGTATGCAAAAGCTTTTTGAAAATCTACTTTAAAATAAGTGGTGGAAGTATTTTTAGCATTGCCACTACTGAGAATGTGGTCTTTTGATTGCATCCCCACCTGCCTTCCCTCAAAACTTCAATTAGAATAAACCAAATGTCTTCAGCTTTAAAATCTAAACCCATAAAACTATGAGTATAGTGGTTGAAGACCCCTTCTGCTGCCACAGCACTTTTAATTAAGTCACTGTGTTGTTTTCAGATGAGAGAAAAGATGACTCATTTGGTGACTTACAGTAATCTCCATTTTGTGTTCAAAAAGTAAAACCTAAATGCAAAAGAATCACTTTAAAGTTGCACATTAGCGCCTGCATCATAATTGCATGGACTTTGTTAGTTCTCAAACTGAAATGTTTCAGTCTGTTTTTTTTTTTGGTAAAGCTTAGTTTCTGGAGTCTGAGCCTCCCTTTTAGGTTCAGTGATGTTCTGACCTCCGAAAAGCAGGGGTTTATCATGTAAAATGTTTGGCTTCCATCAAGAAGGTGTACTTACACCTTCCAGTACCAATGTAGGAGGTACTAGGAGTCATGAGTCTTAAAATACAAGGTAGAAAGCAACTTGAATCAATACAAGGCACTGTCCTGGGATTCAGTAAACTTGTTTTGTTTATAGATTTGCTGGTATTGTGATCAGAGGTAAAAGTCCTTTACTAACAGTTGTTGTTGCCTCAGTATTTTTACTATTCTTCTATGGAATACTTCAGTGTAGAGCATCTCTGCAGCTTACACAAATCGTAATTGGAGTCTCTGCTGTTGTTATAATAGAAGTTGCTGCTGGCAACAAATACTGAACATGAAACACTGAAAGTTGCTGCAAAGTTGAAGCTTTTCTACTGGAATACAGGGAAATACCTGGAAGCAAGGATTTGCTTTTGTGAATAACACAGAACTGACTGCACACTGCTGCATAGGTGCTTAAAATAAAAGGTTGATGGCTTTGTCACATCAAAGATGCAGTACTTAATTCTTTTTTTACTTGAATCTAAGGAAAAACTTAAATAAACTTATGCTTTACAGCCTTTAATCTTTGTCTTTAATTAACCTCTGAAGGTGGTTAAACACCTACATGTAGTTAGCTGGGTTATCTGACAGTTCCTTGTTTGTCAAGTGCAATAGGATGGCAAAACATTAAAAATCCCCATCAGATGTTGTGACTTTGATAGATGCAGAAAGATGTGTCTGTTAAATTCTGTTTAAAGGAGAGGCGTGTGAAGTGTTTATTGTGCCCTGAAATGGAATTTTTGCATTAGTGATGGTGTACTGAACTGGCTTTTCATGCTGTGACTACAGTTATAATAAAAGCTTTAAATAAAACCTTTCAGTAAGTATGTGGTTTTATATGTGTAGCACAGTTTTATTCTTTGACTCCTTGGCCATGTTGCAGCTAAAGGAGCAAGGGGGGCATTTTTGAAAATGATATATATTTCCTGAGTCAAAATGAGATGTTGTTGGGAATGTACAGAAAGACAAACTAAATCTCTTCTGTTTCCAGCATTCTGTCAACTGGATTGAGTAATAAATTCTTCAGTCAACAGTAGTTCTGGGTATGCTGGGAACAGAAATGTTAAAGTCTTTTACAGAGAGTAAAGAGCTGAGACTTGTAAGTGAACTGAAAGGTCCATGATTCATTAAAACCTGAGTGAAGTAGAGGTCCACAGGTGAGAACAATATCCTCTTGTCATGTGCCCTTTCAGCACAGCATAGTCATTCATCATTCTGCTCCTTGCTGTAACCGATGTGTTAGGAGCTGTGTTTTCCTTCTAGGCATCTCTTCTCTCCCCCTCCCCACCCCAAAATAGCAGTGCAATTTTGCTCAGGTATTTGCTTCTACTTTTTTTGTTGAATCTTCCATAAATCTTTATCTGTCGGGTCAATTACAAGTCATTACTAAAATAATTCATTATAGGCTTCAGTAAAGTTAATATTGTTAAACAGTGAACAACTGTATGTTGTTTTCTTTTGTGGAGTTTTCCTTCTGGCTGGGAAAGTGGTATGTATGGGCCACTGCGGCTGGAGGAAGAGTAGCGCTGTAGTAATGGTGGAAGGCTTGGCTAACTTCTAGCTTACTCAGTTCTTGGACCTTTATCTTCCTTGCTGGTGCAGCACAGATGGTCAGTGAGTAAGCGTGAGTGCAGTGCATGTTTTTATATGCTCGTAATTTCATCTCACCTCTTTTTATTCTATTCACACATTGAATAGAATAAAATCTTTTCCTCTCTCCTGTTGAAGTAGAAGGCTTCTTTAGAGCAAAGTTTATTGTGGTTTTACAGGCACGAGGGGAGTGGTGCTGCCCGGCCTTGCTGGCAAAAAGTTTCCAAGTGCACAGTTCACTATTTGGTGTGATCCCATAGCGAGGGAAAAGCCCATGACTCTTCCTACAGACTGTCTTTTTATTAGCTTTATAATGGATTCCCATTGACTTCCTCTGCAGGAGTTCTACTCTATTAGCTCATTACTATAATTTAAAGCAGCTAATTACTATCACAGCTAAAGGATTACATTCACGTATTTCAGCACATTTTGATTCTTATGTTGGCAGTTCCTAGACAATGCATCTCCCTTGTCGTTTATAACCTTTTTACAAATGAAGTGATAGCAACTTAAATGTCTTCCTCTCTATAAAACTAAAGTGAAAATCAATAATGTCATCTATAAAGAATATAAGTGTACTGGCATTGAAAATGATGAAATGAGTACCAAATCTGATCTTGTCCATTTCTGAAGGAGAATATAATACTCTTCTGTAGCAGTGGACACCTTCAGATTTACTTGAATCAAACCCAAGAAATAAAAATACTAGGTAGAATTAAATGTCAGTCTCTCTGCTCCCGATGTCTATATGGTACAGAATGGCAAACCAAGGCAGAGATTAAATGACTCTATTTTCATACAGTGGACCAGAGATAAATCAAAAGTATCTAAAAAGCAGAGCTGATAATGTTTTTTCTTGGTGTGATTGTTCAATGATAGCTTATCATGTTTGTACAAGAAACATGCTGACTGAGCAAGGATTCATTTCCCATCCAGTGGAAAAGACAAGTTTGAGGTTGCAGGGAAGCTATTTGTTGATATGGGGAGAAAACTGATGCTTTGGAGATAAGGTGTGAGAGCAGGAAAAAGGGTGTAATCTCAGTCGTGGAAGAGCTGTTCCTGAAGCTTCCCTGCCCATCTCTTGCTGTTCTTTGTGCATACGCGCGTGTGCAGACTTGCCACCTGAAGGTTGAGGCTGGGGCTCTGAAACACATTGGTACTGCTTTTGTGTAGTCTGCAGATTTTCTGACAATGACTTCCTTGTGAGATTCTGAAGTTTCACGATCTGGTTGGATGGAGCTTTGGTGCAGGTTTCTTGAGGCTAATAAACCTCTCCCTATTCCAGCTTCCCTGATGTGCCTGAAGATAGTGTTATGAGGTGGATATTGAGTGCTGGCATTGACGTTTTGTAAGTGTGTAGTTCCTTATGATGGTAGGTGTGACAGTGATCTAAAATAGACTCAAGTCTTTTTTGCGCTCTCCATAATTTTGGTATGGGAGTTCTTCCAGAATGACTATATGGTGAAATCTCAGAAGGCTTAACTTGGAAAAACTCAAACCATTGTGAACTGTGATTTGGCAGAGTTAGTATCAAAACTGTAATATTAAATACACGTTTATAGCACAAATTTTTTTTTTTACTATTCACTTATTTTGAGACTTTGTGCTCCTGCAAAGCTTTATACACGTGAGTGCAGCAGTGCCTTGGAGTGATGTAAGGTAGGTTCATAAATCTAAACTAAACCACTTCTAGGTTGCAGATGTGCCTTCTTCATTTTCCATTTATGCAGAAATAACAGTTGCTGTAACTGGGTGTAGTGTGTATCCTAACACTGCACTGGGAATCACTTAGGCTTTTGAACTAATTTTGCAGATGACAGAGTGAGAGCAAAGGTTTATAAAGTGACTTGTCTCCTGAGTCGCCAGAATTAGACGGCACCTGCAGCCCTTGCCCCTGCTGTCACCCCAGACTACCCTGGAATGCTGCAGTGCTCCAGCGGGAGTGTTGTGATCTTCACCTCTCCCACCCCAGCCTTCAAAACCATGATTTATGTGGGTTACTCTGCTCAGAAACTCACTAAAACACCGAAAGAGCAGCACAGGGGTTTGTATTTTTGAGACAGACTTTGCTTGCTGTCCTCAGCTGCAGATTCTTTCTTGATCCAAGTATTCAGTGTGGTGATTTCAGGTGTAAGGGATGAGTGGTTTAGGTTCCCTGCTTGTAGGCTTTCTAACAAGCTTTCCACAAAGAATGTTGGGGTTTTCCTCCCCCTAAACTCCTGCTCCAACAAAGTTGGTAAATGAAAAAAGAAATACAAGGCTATAACTGGTATTAGAGCTTGGACTTCTATATTAATTTCAGCAAAATCTGATTGAGTGGAAGCAGGATGGTTTGTGGTGGGGTTTTCACCCCAATGGAGGAGGCATGCAAGGTCCTGACTACTTCATGGGAGACATGCTGCAGTTCATTTCACTGTGGCTTATACAGGACTATTTTTCAAAACACCAAATTGCAATGTTATGGAATACACCACGTTTTTTGTATTGCAGTTGTAGTACAGCCGTGCCCAACTTTCATTTTTAGCATATCCATCATGTTTGTGTGGTTGGTGGTGCAACATGTCTCCATTTTGTGAAAACCTTGTCCTCTACCCCACCACATCAACATGAAGGGTAATGTCATCTAGAAAATGGATCACGATTTGTTGACAAATGAAGATCATGTTTAACTTACTGAATTAAGTGTTTACTGTTAAAGTAATACTTCATGGGTTTCTTTTCACTGTGGCTTATTAGAAAACCTTCCCAGCTTATTAAAACGTTGTCTATATTTTCATGCTTTTAAATCCTTTTACACCTTTTCTGATTTTACAGAACAAGTTGAAGTTAAACCAGGATTTTGTATTATCGTCCATTGTTATTTATAGATCTTTTTCTCACTTCATAATCCCAGTGGGATGGTTTTTTTCTATACCCTTCAGTGGCATATGCAACAGGCACTAAATGAATGAATATGTTGCCATTTGGAGGTAGATAATGATTAAGAAGGTGCCTTAGGATATTTCTGGAGTTGAATTTCAAGAGATTTTCTTAATTTTAGCGTGTAGTTTTCTATTTTTTGATGAGCTCTACAGCCCTGTTCCACTTTGAACACGTAAAGAATGTGGTCTGCTAAGAACAGATGGTGTCATTTAAGTTTTATACCGATTCTACTTAAACTTTTAAATGAAGTCCTTATGCTTTTAAATGTTTAGTTAAGACTTACTGATTGTTAGCAAATTGAGAAAAGTTGGTCACAACTGATTACCTGGTCAGAGACTGAAAGAGGTAATTGTCTCCATTTTTAATACTTTGTAGTCATTAACATCATTACTGGACTCCTGTCATCTTCCAAAGGAAACAGGGAAGTTGGTTCATAAGGTGGGAACCGTAGGTAGAGCGAGGCTTTTCCAAAAGACAGGAAGTGGTAAAATGCGCATGTGGTTTTCTTTAGTTAGGAAATTAACTCTGATTCTCCCCCAGTGAAGCTGATACAAATGAGAAATCACTGATGTATGTGTTCTACTGGGACACTGTCAAAACAGATTATCTCCAAGTACAAAAGTGATATGGTTTTGTCAGCTGTTTCACTCCCTTTATGCAGCGACAGAAGCTGTTGTTTGTATAAACTGCCTTTCACCTATTTCCTGGGTTTCAGAGTTACTAAGGGTTATTGTTCCTCATTTACACTCACTATTTGCTTGAAAAGTGCAATGATTTGGTTAGTTGAACTTTCATCTGGGCATCTATGACAATTCTTTAAAAAATGCCAAACCAAAAACCTAACCCAAACCCCAGAACTCCTGACCTCAGAGCTCAATGCTGGGTGAAAAACTGCCTGTAAAGAGATGAGCAAATATCACATGGTATAAAGCTCCACACTTGCCCACATGTTTCCAGATGTGATGCAGTGTACACCTGAGGTTACTGAGAAGAAATCTTGTGATGAAAGGAAAAAGAGGACTGCTTGCCAGCAGTAGTTCCTGCTGTTGTAACACACAGTAAGAAAGTTTTGGTTTTGGTTCTTTTTATTCCTCCCTCAAAATTTAGCCATCAGGATTAAGACACTGCAGTTCTGTATTCCACCTCAGGCTCAGCAGAAGCAGGACTTGTGTTACCTATTGGGCTTCAGTGGCACAAAATCAGCCCGTAAAGAGGACCTGACCAAACCTGGTTGTCTGTGCAGTGAAAAGGATTATGGAGTGCTCCCATGACCATGTTTACAGTCAGGGCTTTAACCTCTGGCAGGGGAAAAGGACAGTATATCAAACTGCTGCAAATGATTTCCAGAGGGATCAGGAGCTCAATCCCTCCCATCATCATGAATTTATAATTCAACTTCTAACTTCTAGAACTGCAGAGGGATTTGGGAGTAGCCTTAAAAGGTCCCCGGTCAATGAAGCATCTCTGTCAGCAGAGTTCTGTGTGCCCCGCATGTGAAGCTGTTGTCTAAAGGGTTCCTCCTGGTTGTAAAGCCTATCTGCACTGGTTTTTGACAATACCAGTAAGGCACTCGTAAGGAATGCTGCTGTCGGGGGTTTGCTCTACCTTCTCCTGATTTTGGGTTTAGATGATAAATGCATTGTCAACACCCTGTGTTTACACTGTGTTACTAAATATGAACCTGTGTGTTCTGATGAGGCCTGCCTATTTGTGTGCTGCTTGGTATTACTAAAGACTTTATAACTGTGGAGAATATGTAGTCATAAATGTAGTGTTTATTTCAGTGAGGAATAGGGCAAAAAGATTTTGGGTGACAGAATATGGACCATTGCATTGCCATGGTCATTGTGTGGTTTTTCCAATTAAATAGTCTTTGGTCACATGAGTGCACTTGAGTACCCACCAGTGGGGTGTGGTTTACTCAAGGGTTAAACTTGGCTTCACCTGGTAGATGGGAACTGAAGGCTGTGCTGCTAATGAAGAAGTGACCCCCCATACGGAGATGCAGATGTGCCATGAAGTCTGTGTGAAGCAGTGTGCTCTCTTGTCTGTTTTTAAATAGAATGTGGTCTCCTTTTGAAATACCCAAATAAACTTCATCAGCTTCAGGAAATTAATGAACTGACACTACCAAAGGGGCAGAAATATTGATTCAATCACTAATAAGAAAAACTTAATAATGAAATGTAGACTTCTATTAACGTGTAAATTAAAAGCAAATGCTAAAGATGAATGAATGCATGGATTAATATTGGGTTTTGTTGTCAGAATTTATGTTGATGGGAAATGGAGGAAATGTACCCTTACAGAAATATTTTGTAGTGGTTGTTAACACCTTACATTCTTACTGGTGCTTTACTGTTTCATGTACTGCAGTATAAATGTGTAAGCTGTTAACAGCAGGATGAACATTCAGGAAGTTGAACAACCACCTGCTCCCATAACTGCATCATTATTTAAATTCCCTCTGCATTTCACAGGTTTAAACACTGACAGGGATCCAGATTTACAATGCAAGACGTCACACACAACTTCCAGTGCGGTGCTCTCACTAGTTCTTGTATGCCATCTGTATCCAGTTTGGCTGCAAGTAGATTTTTCTATTAAACAAGGAGTCCAAGGCA
The DNA here is from genome assembly GCA_039720435.1 of Amazona ochrocephala. NCBI lineage: Eukaryota > Metazoa > Chordata > Aves > Psittaciformes > Psittacidae > Amazona > Amazona ochrocephala. The sequence goes on along the minus strand of CM077889.1, from coordinate 3,482,900 downwards.
GTGGATTGGGCATCGAATGGAGCAGAAAGTAACAATTGTCCTCAAGTTATCAACACTGAAGTACTTAAATAACTCATCCAGTTCCACCATGCCGCTTGCCTCGGGAAGGCGTTTGTAGGAGCAAGAAAACTATCTGAAGAGCTTCAAGCAGTAGTAAGGCTGAGCCCTCCCAATTTTCACTGTCTCCTAATCTTTGCAATTCACACTAGTGATCTTTTCCAAATAAAGTTCTTGTCACTGTTATGCAACATACTGTGAATTAAAGTTGTTTTACTTTTAAAGGATAATGAATAAATGAAGTACTTGAATAAAAATTAATCGTAGGCTGATTAAAAAAAAACCAACACAGCCCCCCCCCCCCCCCCCAACTCTCAGTTGATTTAAAATGTTTCAGTTTGATACAAAAATTACTTAAAGCTCCGAAGCACTGGCGTTAACAAGCTTCTTTGTCAATAGGCTCTTAGATGGAAGAGTGGTTTAATGTCATTTACAGTGAGCTTACCCACCCCTGCAGTGGGTGCCACTTCTTCAAGAGTTTGGCTATTTGGGACTTGTATGAATTCAGCCGTTGTGCATTACCTCTATTTAGCAAGCCCAAATTTGCTAAGCATTTGAGAGGTTATGTATTCCTTCTTTTTCAGCCAAATTTCTATGCTTTAAGAGCCACTGTCTTACTAAAATAACAAAATTAGCTTTGGGGCTGTTCTAATGATACTCCTCTGTCTAGTTCAGACATTTTCCTCCGCTAGGGTTTCAAAGCGGAGTAGATTGTTGTTCTGTATCCAGCCCAGCCTGCTGTGTCTTGCTTTTTCACTAACTCATGGCTCTTAAACCGGTGGGAGCTAAGTACAAAACTGCAAGTAGGCAGTGAGTAAAATCTAATATTTAGTTGCACATTGTCATAAATAACCAGGTAGAAACATGAACAGTTAATGTTGTGGTTGAGCTGTAGCTAATAAAATAATGATGTGCATGCAAGAATTCTGTGACCATTTAAGCCACACTGAAAACTTTTGTTTTGTTAACCTTCTTTAAGGCATTTGTGTCTAGGTAAGGAGAAGGCATCTGCTTTTGACTGGGTGATGAGTGTATCAGTAATCTGATAGCATCATTTTTCTCTTTTAGTTCCTTCTTTAAGAACAAAGTGTAATTCTTGTGGTTTTGGCTAAGCAGCTTCTACAAGACATTCATGTCTTGGCTCTGAGGGATCCTAATCCTAGTATTGCAGTTAGACACTTTCCAGCAGTAGTCCTAGGATGCTCTAGATAAATTTTTGCCATCAGTCCATCTTTCACAGAGAAAATGTGCATGTTAAAGGGAACACAACCCTATTGTATGTTATTTCAGGCTGACTGGACTTGGAGAATATTTAGAGATAACAAAACTCGATCTCATTGTCACAGGGCAAGTATTTGTCTGATTTACTAATCCACAGGAGATAAAACAGCATCTAAGCTAGGATTTGTCAGACCAAAAGAATGTGGAAACTGGATTTGCTGCATGCACATGATTCTTCTTTGCCTGACAGTTTTCCAGTCTGTGTTTCCAGCGATTGGCTTCTCTCTCTCATACCAGCCTTCCCAAGGGATCTGAATTTGAGGTGAGATGGCAGCTCCATTCTCTGTGTTGCCACAGATTCCCAACAGGAGCTGAAGCCTCAGGGTATGTGCTGAAGCTGTGCTGTCGCGCAGGCATGAAGAAGAACCCTGCGTATGGGTTCTTGAGGGTGCAGAAAGGTGATCCACTGCTGTGTGGTGTTTTCATGCAGGCAGATTTTCTCCATTTTCCTGTTCTTTACTAAGAAATGTTAATTGAATTGAGGATTGGCATTCTAAATGCTGATGCCTTGCATGTGTGGATTCGTTTACTACATAGGCTTGAGCTGCTGCTTCTGCTTTTCTTCAATCTCTGCCTTGTACCAGCTCTCAGTGCAGTCCTAATTAGCTTTTTTCATGGAATATTGCTGTTCCCCATTACTTCTTCCTGCTGGACTCCCTTTTTGAGGAATGTGTTCAAGTTTTACTTTCAGAGGTACTTTACCCTTCCCTGAAGTGGTTTTTGTTAACTCTGAGCTATCGGCCTGACCGAGGACATTTCTGGGCCACTCTCCCTTGCACTTTTCTTCCTGTAAAACTTGGTTTGTAATCGTGACAGAGGAGCAGGAGGTGTTGGAACACTGACACGGGTGTGGTGCGGCCGAGTTGTTTTCTGGACTGCCAGTTCATGTTATTTCTGTTTAGCTTCAGTTAATATGGGGTAAGGTAGAAATTACTGAGAGAAACTTTGTAATCTCACTGGAAGAACTAGGCTGGGATTTAATGAAAAGGCAACAGTAAAGCCCTGAAATCCCAACCATGCTTAACTCTGGAGTGATTTACTTAGTTTCTAAAACATTTAGGTACACATCAATGCTCAGATAAAAAGAAATGTTCTAAAAAGCAATTTAGGGCATGTGATCTTTGTAATGCTGATGCACTGTAATCTGTAAGAATGCAAATTGCATATACTTGAATCCCAGGTAATCCTGTACTTTGCAGCTCTTCGTACTTGAGCTGGTTTCTCATATATTTCAGAACAACCAAAAAACCATATTTGGGTTTAGAGTATTGCTTTTATTAAGATAATATTTAGAGACTCTAATGAAGAATGGAGCACCAGATGTACTCCATAAAAATATGGTTTGTCTCAATATGGTTCCTTGTCTCAAGGAAATAAAGTAGGAAAAAACCCCAAAGCTTTCAAGCAAGGCCTCCCATCAACTGCTTCAATGAGCAGGCTCTCATTCCTTTCAGCTTTAGACCTCAATCCTCTGTTCATCTTGGTGATTTAAAAGGTAACATCATGATCTTTTTCAAGCTGCTCAGTTCGAGTTCAGTGTGGCCTTCTATTACATAGAAGTCCTGAAGAAACTCTGCCTAGTTGAGTTTAGCAGCAGCAACACTTTGACTAAGTCATGTTTGGCAGTTTGCTCACATGATGCTGGGACCAGCCCTCTTGATGTTATTCCAGGAAATATCACGTTCAGGTATGCTCTTGCTGGGAGACTCTGCCCTCAGTCATGTTTGCAGCCTGTTGTGTATGCGAAATGACTTAGAATAACTTTGCCAATTTTAAATTAAATGTTTAATGTACTTTACATTAGTGCCTGCTCATGCTGTGTGGATTCACTTAATAAGAAACATGGCTCATCTAAAGCTTTGCAGGCTATTTTTTTTGAGCATAGGAATTCCTCTGTTAACTGCTTTTCTGTGATTCCTTATGTCAGTAACAGGCTCAGTTCCTCCAGAATGAAACAGCGGTGAAATTAGAGGCCAGAGGTGCAAGTGCCCCTGGCCTTAGGAGAAATGGGCTTCATCCATCAATTAGAGGCATTTAACAGTTCCCAAGGTAATTTAAATGTTTGCAGCCAGTAATGACAGCTAATTCTCACTCTTCCAGTCTGAAGGAGCTGTGGTACTGCTTACCCTGTAAGTCTCTTCACATCTCTGCAGGTGGTCAAGACCTGTAATGCTGACCTAGGCAGTCTCAGCACTATGCCAAGATCTGTACTGTTAGTTAAACTATGCTTTGCTGAACTAGCTTGTCTTCGTTGTGCATAAAACATCCACTCCTGAACTTGCTGTTATAATAAAATGTTTGGTGTTAATCCTTTCCCACTAATGGAAACCAACTATAGAAATGGTTGTAAGATTTAGATATGAAACTCTAGGTATGATACAGATAATATAAAAATGTATATGCTGTCAAAAGCAGACAAGTTTTGATTGAAGCTACTTGTGATGGTGGAACAAAAATCTTTACCATTTTATCTAAGTTGACAAATGTCCCTGCCCATGGCAGGGGGGTTGGAACTGGATGATCTTAAGGTCCTTTCCAACCCTAACTATTCTATGATTCTATGATTCTAAGTTCCAATAAATGCAGAACATTCCCTTAGCCATGATTTAAAGGAGAAGTTTGTTGCTTCAGAATCAAGCTGAAATTCAGATTGTCTCCAGTTTGTTATTTCTGAGGTTATTCAATTGCTATAGGTCCAAAAAAAACTTCACTGGAGATTTAACCCAGAATTATGCATATATTCTTGACTTTCTCAGTTAAGTTGGTTTGACTTGTGTTTGCAGTGGCTGCTGTTTGGAAGTGAGTAAGCATCAGCCAGTGTGCCAATGTTCATCAGGAAGTAACATAGGATAGACAGGAGGCCTGTATAAATACATCCCTATGTACATAGCAATGCATTGAGTTCTGCAGCTTGAAGATCCAAGTGTGGCCACCAGTGAGCACAGGGACTGACAGATGTTTGCAAGTGAAGGCATTTATTCTCTTACCAGCACACAGAGTGCTGTTTGCCTCCAGGATCCCACATCTGCTGTAGGGGATTTCAACATGCTCACCATGCTACTTGAATGTTCATACAGCACTTGATGCTTTACTTTGCCTGTCCCTGGGATAAAGAAAAGATACAGGATGTAGTGTAGTGTTTTGTGTGTGCTCCTATTGGAATGAAGGGCCTGACGATTTTAAGTTAGGCAAATTCAAGAAAACAAATTAGCTTTCTAGGGGAAATATCAGCCCAGCTGCTTTAACTTATCAGTCAGTTGATGAAAACAGTTACTAAAGGAAAGAATGAGTAGTGTGAATATTGAGACTCTCCTATATGAATTTTGTCTGAAAGTGGATTATTTGATGAAGCCAATGTGTCTTAATTTATACTTCATTTAACCAGGGGAAAAAAATACCAGCTATGCCAATGCCTAACAGTAATCTTGAGAAGTGTCCAGCTATATCTGCTTTGTTTGCTGGAAGTTTAGGAGTATAGTGAGGTGATGCAATCCAGTCAGCACTGTTACATTACACCCTGTGCATTCAGTTCTATTATATAGCCTGTGTGGGCAAGTCTCTTGGTTTGACATCTGAGTCTTCCCTTGGCAGATGATTCTGTCTGTTGTTGAGGTAGTTGATGTGGGAATGTGAATAAAATTAAGCTAGATACCCAAAGAAACACAGTGCTGTAATGTCTGGTTTACACTCAGATATTACTGTTGTGTGGACGGAGCTTTTTGTGTGAGATATGTATTAAGTACAGCATTGCCTTTGAAGATCCTAAACTTTCTAAAGTACTCTGTTGGGTGTGGTAATTTCTGTGGGTTTGTATACAAAGAAACTGAAAGTCAAGAGATAATATGGACTTTCACTACATCATGTGGTGAGGTACGCTGGCCAAAGCACTCAGAAACCTGACATCAGGCCAGACACCAGGTAATACAGGCCTGGAAACTCTGTTCTGTGGAAGACATCGCCTAACTGCTCATGGGTGTTGGGCTTATGTGGGCTCTGCTGTGCTTTGTGTTCATGTTCTTACTGGAGAGAGAACGATTTTCACAAGAACACACTGGCACCTTCAGTTAAGCAAACAGTATGATAGCACTGGGTTATCTCCTAAGGCTGCTATTCTGATACATAGTTTTAGGGCACACTGATGTATAATCCTGGTGAACTGGGAAGTAATGCTTTTAGGCTCTTAAAGTGCAGTGAGATCAGTAATCTTTCTTTGTAAGTAATTTAAAACAAGGTTTCATTGCAACATGTCTGTGGCTTTGAGCCTGGTAGCTTGAAAAGGCCACACTCTCTCCATTAGCAAACTGCATGTGTCTCCTTCCCTTAGGGTCCAAGTGAGCTTATGGTGGATGGAACAACACCACCATCTCCTATAGCATGACTGACCTGCTCAGTGATGGGGTCTGTATTTCAGCACTGGCAGATGGCAGAGATGTGATTTCGAAGGGGAAATAATTGATTTTCTTTACTTAAGAGCTCTTTTAACAACTTCTCTAATATTTGCAGAGGGGGTGACCAGTTGATCTCGACAGTAAAGAACAGAGTGCCTTTTTTTCCTTCCCTTCTGCTACACTTTCTAATGACTTAGGAGCCTAACAAAAACCCTCCCACCTTGAAGGGCTTAATGAGGTTTCACAAAGTCTTTCTGTAGGTCAGAGGAAAAACAGTGATATTAATCTGTGCACTTAATTGGTTAGGCTAGGTTAAGTTTAATGGGAAAGCTGATAAGGTGTAGATGGCTACAGATTTTATATAAATCTGTTAAATATTATTTGATGTCTTTACAATAACAAATAAAATACCCTGAACCTATCTTGGAGATATTTGTTGTAGTTCAGAATACGAAGACATTGCAATAAAACATCTGGTATTCATTTCACTCCTTAAAGGAGTAGAGGAGATATACAAAAGCCCTTGGCCAAAGGTGAATTTGCTCTTTTTTGTGTTGTCTTGTGTTTAAATGGCTCAGAAAAGTTATCTTGTGAATCTCAAATTCAGTGGCATTTTGTATTCTAAGAGAAATGAAGATACATTTTCTTACAAGTACATTATATGTCTTACTACTGTAGTGAAACAGATTTCTCAACTTCATATGTAAGGTTATGCAGGAGGGATGACATCTGGTGTATCACTCTCCTGTGCCAGTACCATGCTGTGATTTGAGGAAGGGTAACTAGTGGTGCTATGGATTGGACTGTATTTTTCTGAAGGAATTTCTGATGAGATCCATCCAAGAGTCTTTTCTGTGGATGGCATAATACTTGGACACATCTTGTTCTAACACCCTGTGTATCAGGCATTGCAAATCTTGCCCTTCCAGATCAAGGCAGCTTGCTGGGTTGCAGAGCAGGAGGAAGGCATGCTGCTAGACTGTAGAGAAAGAGATGCTTAGTATGCAACTACAATAATGGGCATCCTGAGCGATTTCTTATCTAAAGAATAGAAGAACTTTGGGGTTTTATTCCTTTTTCGTCTTGTGACATTTTACCACTTTTGAAACTGTGCATGGAATTTCAGCCTTAGGTGTACAATAAAATTACAGCTGGGCATAATTAAAATTATCTATGGCAGGATTTTAAGACCTTGGCTTCTCTTTATATTCTGTGTAAAAGTTGGATCAAAGATTTTTCTGTAAGCTTTTCTGGGAGCCTAATTTCTCATTTTACTAGTTTGGTCAGTTTAGCATTGATTTAATTTATAATGACTGTTTCCTTTATTGCTAGATTGTAAGCTAAGTGTTGCCAAATTATCTTTATTTGTGTGTTAAATTGGAATTTTAGAGATGCTTTGCATTCCTGTGCAGGGAAGGTTTGTCACATACCACTGTAAACTTTTAACAGCTTATTTTAAGAACTGATGGGCCTGTCCCTGCCCTGCCTGATTATCCCTGTGCCCCCTTAACTGCTGTGTATTGATTCCAATTAACATGACTGACATGCACCACTGAGGGGGAAGTTAATCAGCTAGAGGATCTCCTGTTGTGAATTCATTTCCTCCTCTGAGCTTGTCCTGTTCAGCTGGGCATTTAAAGAGACTAATGCAGACACTGCGCAGACACGTCCAGTCTGTGCCCCAGGTCTGAGCCTTGGAAACGAAAATAGCTTTTTAAAAGCTGTCTTGGCCAAGTAAAGCCAACACACTTTGGAGAGGTCAAACAAACCACCTTTTCCTTCTACCTTGATTATTGATTGCTGGAAGAGGTCATCAGACTTGGTCAAATTCCAGGAAATATGTTTTTCAGCTGAGTAGTAACTCATATGCAACAACAGGAGGTTTTGTCAGCGATGGTGGCATCAGGTTTTATATTTGTGCTTTGGAGGTGAAACATGAATGTCTCAGAGAATTATTTTTGGGGTAGTAGCAACATCAAGGTTACTGAAGTAGAGACTTCCTTAAGTTGTTAGTATGCATGATGAACAAAATGTTTGCATTCATAGACTGAAGTTGGTGTCAGTAGTGGAAATGACTGAATATCCTACTAAGTTACAACATAGTTATGTATGGCAGGAGTAGACCTTCAGCACATGTTCAGGTTGGCAGAAGCAGCCATCCCTACTTAGATTGCTGCAAGAGCAGGCATAGCTACAGGTTGGGTAGAGAAACAATTCAGAGCAGCTCAGGAGAAAGGCTTAGGGGTGCTGGTTGGTGAGAAACTGAACATGAGCTGGGTTCAGTGTGTGCTTCAGCCCAGAAAACACCCATGTGCTGAGCTGCACCAAAAGGAGCATGACCAGCAGGTCGAGGGAGGTGCTCCTGCCCCTCTACTCTGCTCTTGTGAGACCTCACTTGCAGCACTGTGTGCAGTTCTGGTGTCCTCAACATAAGGACATGGAGCTGTTGGAGCAAGTCCAGAGGAGGCCACGAGGATGATCAGCAGATTGGAGCACCTCCCGTATGAAGACAGGCTAAAAACATTGGGTCTGTTCAGCCCAGAGAAGAGAAGCTGTGTGGAGACCTCAGAGCAGCTTCCAGTGTCTGAAGGGGGCTACAAGGATGCAGGAGAGGGCTTCTTCATCAGGGACTGTAGTGATAGGACAAGGGGTGATGGGTTCAAACTGAAACAGAGGAAGTTCAGATTAGAGGTAAGGAAGAAGTTTTTTATTTGTGAGAGTGGTGAGGCGCTAGCACAGGTTGCTCCATCCCTGGCTGTGTTCAAGGCTCCAAGGCTGGACAGAACCTTGGGTGGCATGGTTTAGTGTAAGGAGTCCCTGCCCATGGCAGGGGGGTTGGAACTGGATGATCTTAAGGTCCTTTCCAGCTCAAACCATTCTATCATTCTATGATTAGGCCCTAGTTTTAGCTATGAAAATTAGCAAACTATGAGCTAAAATGTCTGTCTAGTTTGGCTTGAATTGTTAAGATAGAAATAGAGAGGGAATGAGAACCCTGGAATAATAATAGCGAATTGATAGCTATCTAGATTTCCTATGCCAATTTAGCTATTTGTAGCTGTTAGAATGTGAACTACCATCTGGCTTCATAGATCTTAATCTCATACTAAATTACTATGACTGCTCCAGTTATACTGAAAGTTTGTAATCGTGACAAGCAGCAAATAAAGAGGAAACACTGCTGAGCACACAGACAAGGCTGATACCCCCCTCTGGAGGTAAAAATTGCTTGGTTTTAATAATATTCCACTTAATCACTTAGGAAGCTCAGCTCCTTGTGTAAACTGCAAATCTGTGCTGTTTGTCTTTCTAACTGCATAGCTGTGGTGTACTCATGTAGGAATGATGCTCACTACTGTAGGACCTGATTTGCCAATGAAACTTTTGTTTAACTGGAAATCTTTCTAGTTCAGCTATTTATTTCAGTTTCTAGCCCGTGCCATGGTATTTCATGACAGAAGGTGCTGCACTGTCTGTAGTGGCTTATCCAAGCAAGGTGTTCCTTAGTAGTAGCAAATTGAGGATGGGGAGTTAGCCTGTAATTTCTCCTTTCCTTGTTATTTTTGGAGCATGGCTGCAGTTATTATGGCCAGCAATGTTTGATAACAGATGTTCAAATAAAGGCAGCCTTTATTGGAGCTTTCCAATTCAAAGAGTATCTACCAGTGAACCAGAAGAAAGAGGCCGGTAGTATTTGGGGAAGGAGCTGTTTAGTATGAGTTTAGGAGAAGAATTCCTTGTAAATGAGTGGAAATTGACACACGTGTAATGCCCAGCGCTAGCAGGCAGCGGGCTGGGAGGAGGCGGCATGGACGCCGCGCTACTGGACAACACGTCGCCGTAGCGGCGGCTACGGGCGAGCCGCGGCCAAGCGAGCGGGGAGGCGGTGGCGCAGGACGGAGCGGGTGCGGACGAGCCTATGCGCGCCGCCCCGCCCGCTCCTCCCTCCCTGCCCGCCCCGCCGCCTCTCCCGGACCGGGCTTGCTCCCGTTACCGCGCGGTGTGCCGGGAGCCGTGCCGTGCCCGCCGGTGACTTCGGCTTCCCTGGGAGCGCGGTGTCCGCGCCGGAGCGCTCGCTCACGGTCACTGGTCCTAAGTCGGACCCGGCATTACTTCCTAGTGCCGGTCTGCAAAAGGCTGTTTCGTACCTTCTGGTTACCGCTGTTCGAGGCTTCAAAATTGTCAGGTTGCACCTTTTCTGTTTTCTTTTTTTTCTAAGGAACCTACTAAGTTGCCTGTTTGAAACCCCAAAACCATCCCAGCTGTGCCTTTCGTTCAGTTTAGCTCTATCATGCACAACTACTTAAAAGTTATAATGGATGGTGCTTGTTTGATGTGGAAGTTTTGGGTAGGTAAGAGTCTGGAACGGTACATGTGCGACAGACCACTTATAATGCATTTTCTCATGCTTAGTATAAATATCTTCCTCAGATGAAGCATGTGGCATGTAGTGATGGGACAAGGAGATATGGCTTTAAAATGAAGGAAGGTAGATTTAAACTAAATATTAGGAAAAAATTCTTTTATTATGCGGGTGCTGAGACGCTGGCACAGGGTGCCCAGAGAAGCTGTGGCTGCCCCATCCCTGGCAGTGTTCAAGGCCAGGTTGGACACAGGGGCTTGGAGCAAGCTGCTCTAGTGGAGGTGTCCCTGCCCATGACAGGGGTGTTGGATGATCTGAAGGTCCTTTCCAACTCAAACCATTCTGTGATTTCTGCATTCTTATTTAAATTAAATACCATATTCTGTAAAAACTTTGCAGTCTCCTGTCATGGTGAGACAGGGGAACTGCAGAGACTGCATGGTATCCCTGCCAGTGGCAGGGGGTTGGAACTAGATGAGCTTAAGGTCCTTTCCAACACATGGCATTCTATGGTTGCATTCCTAGCATTTCACTTGCAGCTAATAATTAGGAAGTTGAATTAACAAAGTAAATGGGTTTGTGCACACATGTCCAAATTAATAAGCCTGAATGTATCCAGCTAGAATTGCCATTTTGAGTATATGCCTGTTCTATTCTAAAATCAGATTATTGTACATTGGATTGTATTATAAATGTAAAGCTTAATTGTTGCTCCCTGTAAACAACATATATAGCAGGACGTGTCATGGCAAACACATACTGGTCTGTTTCAGAAACGCCAGTGTTTCCTAAATGGAAGGAGCAGAAGAGTTCTTCTTTATGATTATTGTTATTCTGGGTGTCTGGTTGTCTTTCTATTCTACTTTGTTTTGTCTTGTTATCAACAGGTATAATAAATGACCTAACATTGTAGTAGTGGAAAGGGCATGCTGTTTACTGACTTAGATACTACAAGCATGGTCTCCCTCACTGATAGAAGGAGTATTTTCTATATTTTGATGAATGGATTCAGGTTTCATTTGGTTTCCCATAGTTACTGGGAGCGATAGTGCAGTTAGCAAAGCAGCAAGGAAGCGGGGTCTTCTGTTATTTACATCCAAAATCTCGTCATAAAGATTTATATCTCAGTATTTCACAAACAGTAGACTCAGAATTACATCTTTCAAGTGGATTCAAATACAGATGGTGAGCTATTAAAGGAGCTGGGCAGTTCTTTGGTGAGTGCCTTAGTAGCTAGCTGTGTTTCTAAAAGAAGAGAGAAAACTGGAGAGATGTAAATCCTGTTAAGTGATGACTTTTTTTAAGCAGACTCAGAAAACATGCTAGATACTGTGAGGCGGTTTGGTCTTAGAAAATCTAGTTGCATTTCTTGGTCATCTAGGTTACACTTAAGCAGAATCCATAGGCCAAATGCCTACATTAATCTTGTTTTATTCTAGTAAAGCTGGGGAGGGGTGGTGATGGAAGTCGTTCCTTTCGGAGTTCCTTTAGGTGTGTTTTGGTTAAAGCTGTTGGTTATGTACAGCTTATTTTGTGTGCTTCAGGTTGCAGGTTTTGGCTTAGAATGGGGACTAAATGGAATCTAATGATTTATATCAAAAGTTTAAAGAAATATGAACATTACTACAGTTATAAAGTTGTTTGTGGGCATTATCAATCCTGCTGTTTTCTCTTCCCCAGACTTTGCAACCATCTCATGTCTATGTTTAGATACAAATAGACCCACAAATACATCAAATGATGATAGGCATTGCAGTCCTAACACACTTGCAGGCACAGCAGACAGGCACCATGCTTGATAAAGACTCCTTTTAGATCATGTGTCTTTGATAACTTCCAATGAAGGGAGTCAACCTTTTGAAATAAATTGATCTTTTTAAGCAATGATTTTAATAATGCGGCTGAGAACTTTTTTGTTATGTAGAACAGTTCTGCCTCGGCTCAGCTTTGCTGATTAAATTCATTTTTCAGGAATTCACAGTGCTTCAGGCTCCTGTGAAACCTCGCTTAGCTTCTGAGGATTTTTATTTAATGTGTGATGTGAATTGTGTAAAGCCTTTCCATAATCAGAAAGGTAATTTAGGTCTTTTCTGACCCCCTTTTTTTTCCTTCCTCTGAAGAGGGAAGTTTCAATAGAGTTGGAAATTCTCCAAGGGCTCTTACACAACTGGTACATTCTGCTTTACCATAATGCAATCTTTCCACATTTTCTGTTTTTTCCTTAATTAACAGGCGGATGGAAGGGGTGTTAGATTCAGTTTCACAGAAGGATTTTATGCAGCCACACAAGACAGTGTGAAAAGAAGGAATTTTGTAGGCAATAGTATTTTTGAAGTCGACTGCGTTCTAGCACAGTAGTTTCCTCCTGCTGCATGTTATACAGTACTGCTGGAAACACTTGTGATTTGGTGATCCTGCTGACTGTTACGGATTCCCTAAATGAGAAATTTTCGTGTGGCTTATTAAATAGGGCATTCTCTGCTGCACAGTGGGATTTGGGCTGCTCCTCTCTCTGTTACTCAATATAGGTTTGGCTGTGATGTTGCTGTACTGCATCTTTGGTTACGTGCTTGGACAAGGAGGAAAACTTCCAGCTTGTGATTTGTAGAGCCTTTAGGTGCAAATGTGGAAACTTTTTTTGCCACACATCTATGCATAAATTGATAGCTTAAAAAGTTTTGCACATGTACAGCAATGCATGGCTGCAATTGTAAGGGGGAATGGTTGGAGATCAGAGACAGTAGGAGTTCGTGAAGTTAGGAAGCATTGGGAAAGGGAATATTTGTCAGCTTTAGCAGATACTGGCGATAGGCAAAGAGCAAGGGGGAGGGAAAATCAAGGCTGGATGTGTGAAATTTTAAGTTGCTTGTTTTGTTAAAAGAGTAGGTGGTTCATAGAGGTTAATGGGGGAGCAGGAATCTGTGTCTGATAGTCCTTATGTTCCGCATAGAATAAACTGTAGCCAGTCGTAAAATAAATGTTATCTAGATTACCACTAACCTCTTTCCCTGCAAAGCAGAAGTCTGTTAGTTGAATAACTGCGTGTTGCTAGATGTAGTTCTTCTGTGTCTATAACAGATATTCCTTCTGCAGACAACTGGAAAATGTAAACCAGAAATCCCAGATGGAAGCTGGGCCTGAAGGAAGACTTGTCAGTATCATCTTATTCTAGTGATTACACTGAAGACGAGTTGTTATATGAGTGAGTTCAAGTTTAAGGAAGTCTTCCATTTCTGTGAAAGACATTCTGGTGGTGTGCAAGGGAAATATGTTGAGCAGCATGCTACAGATTTACTTTTCTTTAACAAAATGTCTCTGTAGTTTATGCATCTAACTTTGCTTTAGCCTCCAAATTCAGAAGCTGAAAACTTCGAGATTTAGAACTAAGTGTTTGATATACCAGATAGTTTTGCTCTGTTGAGAGGGTCCTCACCAGTTTATAGAAGTAGGCATGTTCATGGAGCTCAGCAACATCCTGCACCTGGGGAATAATAATGCCCTGCAGCAGTACCTGCTGGGGCTGGCCAGCTGGAGAGCAGCTTTGCAGACAAGGACTTGAGAGTCCTGGGGGCAACATGACTTTAAGTCAGCAGCATGCTTTTGCAGTAAAGGCATCCAACAGCATTGTGGGCTGCTTTGGGTAGGGAATCGCCAGGGGGCTGGGGGAGGTGAGCCTTACCTTCAGTTGAGCAGTGCAAGAGAGATATGAACTTCCCAGAATGAGTCCAGCAAAGGCCCATGATGATGATTAAGGAGCATCCAACACATGGGGAGAAGCTGAGAGAGCTGGGATTGTCCAATCTGGAGCAGAGAAGACTCAGGGGTTCTTATCAGTGTATATACATACCTGAAGAAGGGGACTAAAAAAAGCAGAGCCAGGGTCTTCTCAGTGGTGCCCAGTGCCAGGACAAGAGACAATGTGCACAAATTGAAACACAAGAAAATCTATTTAAATATAAAAGGAAGACAGGTTTTTTCCTGCCAGAGCTGTAGAACACTGAAACAGGCTGCCCAGTGAGCTGATGGAGATCACCTTGGCAATATTTAAACCCTGACTGTACACAGTTCTGAGCAAGATGCTGCAACTGCCCTTGCTGGAGCAGCGTGTTGGACTGCATCCCCAGGGGTCCCTTCCAATGTCACCATCCCATGACTGGAAATGGCAAGGATACCCAACTAGCAAGAGAAGGGAGAAGCGTGTGAGACACACAACTGCTGGAAGGAAATCATTCACTCAGAGTTGAGAATGTGCAGATGTTTGGGAGATTTTTGAGGAGATTCAGTTTTTCCTGGGCATACAGAGATCACAGAGACACTTTGCACTGGGGTACCTGTTGTCCTCAGTGTAGACTGCTGTGTAGGTGGCTGATACCTTGGCTGTGGAATGTGCTACTTGGGTAGCACAGGTTTTAGCATACGTCTTTTGAAAATTGATGTTCTAATGTGACGCATAATCCACTTATGTGAGACTGTAAAAAGCTTTTAGTTCTGGGGGGCAGGATGAGCTCACTTCTGGTTGAGAACTTTAACTTGGGCTTGTTTCTTCTGTGCTTCTTGACAGAATTAAATAGGTCCACCCTGCCTTCAGTACTCCTTACTGCCACCCTGTGATGGGTATGTGGGTGCAGTGGGTGCTGCCAGTTGATTGTACAAGTTCTGGTCCTGGTGTGGTAGGGTAAATACTGGCATGACAAGAAACAGCTTTCTTGTACTTTGTGGTGTTGCTGTTTTTTGCATGAGGGGACGTTTCAGAGAATGTTAGTGATAGGCTGTAAAAATGCGTGTATTTGTTTTCATCTTGATAAACTTTCAGAAAATTCAGACAGCTCCATCAACTATGAATTAAATATCAAAACATACAAGCAAGTAAAAGAGATTGGGCAGAGCCATAAACCATTTCACTTTTTATCCATTAATAAGGGATTGCGCATGGAGATCATAAATTTTGGAGGGTCTTTGAGATTTTTAATCTGACACCTTTCTGCAAAGCTCTATGCATCAACTACAGACTTCTCCCATAGGACAGAGAGGAGCAGCGGAGATGCTCTACCAGGTGGACTGCAGATGAAGAATGCACTGGGAGCTTAATTGCAGTCATGCTCTGCACTCAACATTCATCTTCTGTCTCAGTGACAGTGTTGAGGGGAAGGAGGTTTTGCATGGAGAGCATGTGTGTACCTACAAAACCACAGACTGTAGCTGTGTGAGGAGGATCTAAGAGCAGTTTAATTAATTCTGAAACCTGTAAATATTTGCCATTCATCATCCATGTAGGTTCTGAAATGAAGCATTCCTGAAACTTGAGTGTATTATTTTGAGACAGAAAGCTAACATTCTTACTCAGATTAACTACTGTTTTATTAAACCAATATACAGAGATGGTGGAGATTTACACAGCCTGAAAGAAATGTTCATTTTGTTAAACCAAGCTGACAGGCCATGATTACAGATCATCTATTTTTGTGATGCAAACTGGAAATGAATATGAACAATGTGGGCCAGACCAGGCTTATGTTGTGCTTGTTTTTGGTGGGAGCTGTGTGCAACGCATGTCTCTGTAAATCACCTCCAAGATTTATTCACTGATGTCTTGTGAAAATAGCCCAAGTCAGTATTCTTTTCTCAAAGTGTAGTGTTTTGCTCTTTAAGCTTTAAACTTTGAAACAGGGAATACTGTAGTAGCTTGCATTAATTGTTGAATGTGACGGAGTGTACATTGTGTATAAAATCCAGTATTCCCTGAGCATCGTACCAGATAACAGCTAAAATTCCAAATAGGTATAGAGTGGGCTAACTTTCTGATGACAGTACGATAAATCCTGCGATAGTTACGGCTATAACAGGCTGCTAATATGCATCTGAGCTCAGGAGATATTAAGCTATATATAGATTCTGCTGTTCCTAACAGATTGTTGTTGTGATACCTGACACATTTTTTGATGTTACATGCGTTCAGAAGAGCTGAGCTTTACATAATTTCTGGTTAGTGTTAGTTATGTGAAAACATATTAAAATGAGTGGCCTAGTTAGGAAACTGTCACACACTCAAAAAGACAGGTTTGGAGATTTCTGCCAAAGATGCAGAAGCTGTCTTGTTAGAGGCATTCTTTTCATGTCTTGAATTCAGCATGGTTGAAGACTACAGTGAGAGGTCATCTGTCTTAGTGGTGATCCCTGAAACAAGAGCAGCTCAAGTGTGTCCCTTGCTTGCAAGTGTTGCTGTCCAGCCGATGCTGCCACAGCTTTCATGGGCCCTGGTAAGGAGAGCAGAAGGGCCAGCTCCTGGTAGCTGAACACTGGTCACGGGAGAAATGATTTTCTCTGCCCAGAAACTGCCCAGTGCAAACAGCCTTCAGAGCAGTCCTCAGACAAACTCCAAACAGATGTGTGAACACAGGTATGCTGAGATCTTTTTGAGGCTCAGCTATTTCATGTACTTGCTAATTTAAAAGCAAAGAGAAAAGATGGTGCTGAGGCAGGGATTTGCTAAAGTTTTATGCTCTGGGTTCCAACGTGAGTCTAAATTTGGATGGGGTGAGTTGGACAGGACATAGAATCATAGAATAGTTAGGGTTGGAAAGGACCTCAAGATCATCGAGTTCCAACCCCCCCGCCATGGGCAGGGACACCTCCCACTAAACCATGCCATCCAAGGCTATGTCCAACCCCACCTTGAACGCCGCCAGGGATGAAGCATTCACAACTTCCCTGGGCAACCCATTCCAGGGCCCCACCACCCTCACAGTAAAGAATTTCTTCCTCAGATCCAACCTAAACCTCCCCTGTTTAAGTTTAAACCCATTACCCCTTGTCCTCTCACCACAGTCCCTAATGAAGAGTCCCTCCCCAGCATCCCTATAGGCCCCCTTCAGGTATTGGAAGGCTGCTATGAGGTCTCCACGCAGCCTTCTCTTCTCCAGGCTGAACAGTTAATATGACTGATGGAGCACATGCTCTTTCTTCACATGGAACTTCATGATACTGCTGGAGGTGCACAGGTCTTTTGTCTGTAGGAGTCCAACTGGTTCATATCAAGAGACTTGTAGAAGAATGTGTATTGTATGGGCAAACTATTCCTCTTAATCTGTTGGGGAACTGTAGAATCACTTTTACTGAAGTTTTAGCTTGTTTTGCAAAAAAAAACCAAACCAACAACCCCAAAAAGCAACTGAAAATAGGGTTATCTTATTCAAAGTGTTGGGCATTGTCCCTTTTCTGTTTTATTGCCAACTTTGTGTATGATTTCCAGTATTTCAGAAACCATGGCTGGTAAAGTTGAAGATGATTTTTAATCTTGTCCTTAGAGCAGCATGTTAGGGCTGTGCTTGCAACAAAAGGTTAATTTGATTTTCCCACACGTGAAATGTGTCCAAATTGACCTTCCTTTTCTCTTTGGGTATTTAGTTGCATGTGTTTGATAGGTGATGTAATAGGTCATATGCTGTGCAACAATTTCTAGGTCTTTATGTCTATTTATTACCTTCTAAATGCTAGCTTGATGGTTCAGTTCTCGTTGTCAGGGGCTATTAATCACTGTAGTTTAGATCTAACCTTTAGCATAGAGACAAGCATGTTCCATATTTTTCTTACTTGCAGGTAAATACCTGAGGCAAATGCTCCTGGCCCCTAGGGGAGACACTTTGTGAAACAGATGGAGCTTTGTTTTAGCTCCTGTGTCTGATAGAAATGCTTTCAGAGAACTATTTGTTGTTTGCTTTGTACAGACATTTACAAATTTGGGATTTATGGGTTTTCCTGTTCCTTGCTGAGGCTTTACTCAGATTAACTACTTCAGTGTCCTTTTGACATCTCCTGCCTTTCACTCTATGCAGTGGGATAATAGAGTCATTTAACTCTTGAGAACCACTTGACTTCTGATCACACAGTTGTGTGTTCATAATGATGCGACCATGGCAGCAATTTGCTGTTGAACATTTTCACTGTTGGTGTGGTTAAAGATTTATTTTCAGAGAAAAGCATCTGCAAGGAATGCAGTTGATTTATGAAGCCACCTAGCTTCTACTAACCAGCTCCAGTCCTTTACTGGGATACTGCAGGAGTTTTGTTCCATTTTAGCCTCCACAACAGATGAAGTACTAGAAAACAGTAGCCCAGAAGGCATTTTTGCCTGAGAATGTTTTTGGTTCACTAACAGGGCTTTTAAGCCTAAAGGCAGTAGCTGTGAGCCTTGACTTTGAGAAACCATTGCATTTGGAAGTTGTTCACAAACGTCTCAGGTTTCGGAGCTGGTGATGCTGAGGCTGGAGCGTTGCAGTTTAACCTGGTTGAACACGGCTGCTTAAGGAAGTAAATGATGATCATATGATGATGATTAACAGTAACTGTTAAAGCTGCTAGGAAGTTGCTGTGTCCTACACAGAGCAGACCTGTATAGGTGCAGGCAACTTAAGGTCAGCCATGACCAACTGTGCTGCTGCATCTCCTCAGAGCTGGTGTGGGGACATGGGAGGCAGAGGAGAACCACAGCGATCAGTGTGAGGGGTCCTGGCAGTCTCTTCAACCACCTGATACATACAGCCTTCTGAAGAAATACCTTGTCATGCTTCTAAGAGTCTTTTTTCAGAGGAAAAGATGCTGGCATTTGTTCAATGAATGACATTATAGAAGTTGAACTTCTCTTGCTGACCTCTCTGATGGTGTTTTTCAAAGGTGCTGCTCCTAACAGAAGTGCTGTTTGGGCATGAACCTGTAGGATGCTGTGCCACTGAGCTGATGGAGGTTTGTCTGAGGGAAAAAATACCTGGGTTGGTGTTCATTTCCTCTGGGTTGCTATCTTTAATCTAAAGCCTTTCTCTAACCTACGTTTCCCATTGGAAGCAACAAGGTAGGAGTACAAATTGTAGTTTTCAGAGTTGGACAGTTCCCTGATGGGAAGAGTTTTTCTGGGAGCTGGTTTAAAGGATTGTTGAAGAGGCTGTAAAAGAAAAACATTTGCACAGAGATGGACGCACGTGCTCGCTTACCCTGTGTCATTCTGACAGAGGCCTGAAGAAGCCACTGTTTGACCTTGGGCCAAAAGCAGTTTGGCTTGCAAAGCCGTGTCCCCTGCCCCAAGTATTAGGCCAGGGCAGGTGAGCACATAGCTTGCATCCCAGTGGGATGGGGGAAGGCACAGGAATGCCGCCATCTCCTTGGATGGAGCCCAGATGAAGTTGCCTGGCAATCTGTGTTGTGTGCATTCCTGTCGCAGCTAAAGGGAAAACAAAACCCAAACCAAACCTGGAAGGTGACTCGTGTAAGCGCAGTGCCATGGAAGCATGTTGACTCATGGCGCTGGGAGCCTTAGACTCGGACTGCACCCACTGTGTCTCACAATGGCCCTTTTGCTCTTACTGTGACAAGTTAATTAAACTGTCCTGCTTAAATTCCTGTTCCCATCTTTTGTGTGGCCTGAATGTGCTCATGAAATATCGCCAAGTGTGTTTTGCATGCCCATTTTAACGGGGGAAAACCACACACATTTGCTTTGACAGCTTGATGTTTGCAGTTAGCAGGAGGTTTGTTTGATAATCTGCGGAACAGCAAACTCACTGGAACTATTTCCTACTCCGTTTGTTGATGTGTGTACTTGGGTTGGAGGCACACAAGTGGTTTGCAGTGCCATTTGTCAGGATCAGCTAGAAGAGCAGTACATGCTCAGTGCAGGCGTTAAATCTTGCTTGGATGCACAGTTATTTACAGAATAGTCTCACATTATATTTAATGCTGCATAGGGTTTAACTTTGCTTCTGGGAGTATTTTCTCAGAGAAAGAGAAGTCAGTCATGTAAAGACTCATAAGACTAAGATGCCTGATATTGGGATTTGGATTATGTGGCCTCTGGCACCCTCAGATCTTTTGTGGGAACATGTCATTTAGTAATTCAAAGCTGAGATTTATTTCTGAGTATTGTCCAACTGTACTTCAAGTAGCATTAAGGAAACTAATAAAATGAATTCAATAACAAAAACCTGTGTAGAATTAAGGGAGCCTGATTTTGAGGTAGTAACCAAGAAAAAAACCACTCATGCCAAAATGTCCCGTGATGCTTCAAGAAAAACAAACACGGTAAGGATTAAGTTATAGCCTGTTGTATCTTTAATCCCTGCTTAACATGTGAATGAAAAGAACATTTCTCTATTGAGGAATTAAATGCTCTATATTTACATTTTCTTTATGAAGCGGGAAGGAATGAAGTCATTCCGCTGCATTCTCTTTTGCTTGAGTGGCATTTGATTTCACACTCTTTAGTCAACCCTGGAGTTGTATTTTCCATAATAAAAAGAGAGTTGTTTTCCCCTGCATGTTTACAATCCATTGCTTCCCTTGGATCTTCAGCCGAGGGTTGATTGATTTTTTGGGGGGATGGATTTTTGTTTGTTTTTCTTAATTTCTATATTTTTTTTTTTGTACAGTTGCAGACTCTCCAGCCAAGAGTTTTGGGATTTTTAAGGGTTTTTCTTACTTACATAGACCCTAAAGCTGTGTCAAACAATGCATTATAGAGAGTGTTTGAGACTGCCATCTTTAAATCACTGGAGCACAGAGAGTGTAAGCAGATGTTATAAAGCACTTTGATCTCCATTATGCCAAGAAACATGCTAGTGGTGATTTAGGCAGGGTCTCTGCAATGCCTGAGATGCGTAGTTTAGGAGTCCAGACCAGCATTTATGGCATCAGAATCTGGGAGGCAGCTGCCGTTAAGGATGGGAACCCCCACCCCGTCATTCTTCCACTTTTTTTTCTCCCAAGGAAGCATTTTCAGTTCTTCCTTATGTTGCTGAGGTTGCTCACCTACTGTTTCAGATCAGAACTGTCAGAACTGGGGCAGGCACAACAGCGCGCAGCCCAGAATTTCTACATCAGAGGGATTTTTTTCTTCCAGACCCAAGCACTGCAGTGTTGAACATCGGAGCTCTCCCGTTTCTTCACATAGATGAGCGTGTTATTTCTGAAGGTGTATCAAACAACCAGTCTGTAACACCCTGCATTTGATGTTTGAATGGTAAAGAGCCCAGAAGTGAAAGCACTTAATCCTGCTTTAAGAACTGCTAATGCCTGTTGACATAAATGAGTATTGAGGGTTCTCAGCAGCGCTGAATCGACACCGCCACAGCCAGAGGCCAACTTCAGACAGATTCATTTTATTCCTACTTATGTCCCAAGCCTGGAATTTGGATAAAAGTTATCGTTGTTATTTCAGAAACCGTGTTTTAAAGAAGAGGCTTCCTTGCTTCTGATTTATTTAATCTTCGTGTTCGTCACTGGGGCTTCAGCAAACTGTTCTCGTAACTGAGTTCGGATTATTTCAGATGTTTTATTGTTATTTCCTTTGGTGAACCAGGAACACAATATTCTTACTTAGCCTCTGTGGAGGAACTTTATGTCGAGTAAATAATTCATCTCTCTGCAGAATCATTTTATTATTGTTTCTATTGCAGAAAGTTACTATTGCCCTATTTTTAGAAATTACATAAACTAAATCTGAAGAGGTTTTCATAAAAGTATAAAAAATAGATGGAATAGATTTGAAGACCAATATCCACACGCTAGGAGAAGGGTTCTTGTATCTTTTTCCTTTTCTAAAATTAGATGCTGCGAAATATGTTGAGAAATGACTCAAAAATCTCTTGTGCTTTATTCATGTGTTCTGGTTGGACTGTAATAATCTAGCCCTTTTGTTCATATACTTGGAGAGCGCTAAAAGGCATTGATACTGTTGTAGAATGCAGTGAACTAACATGCTTCAATGCATCAATGTTTGTAAAAGTAGACGGTAGAAGGGATTCTGCGGCATGGGGAAGGTTCATGTGGTCACATGTTTTTCATAGAGCTCTCACGTGGAAGTACAAGAATAGGAAAATGAAATATTAGTACTAGCCTTGGAGCAGAGTCCTCAATACAGCAGAGTGGCAAAAGTGTACTGCAGCAGGAGTGAGAACAGCTATATGTTCCTCAGAGTCTACCAGAGACTCTGGGAGCACTGGGAAGAGATGCCCGAAGGACAGTCAACACAGCAGCAGCTGTAAGCTGCTTGTGTTTACAGCAGTCAAACAGCAGCTGGAAAAAGCACCTGGTTGTTGGATTTGGAGCTTGCTGCTTATTGAACAGCATTTGGCCAGATCAGAGGCTCCCTGTCAAAAAGAAAGGTTAAACGCAGAATACCCAAGGATATAACTGAATAGCAGCTCTGTCTTTGTGTGAATGACGGTATTGCCATGGCACAGAATTGCTCCTGGTAGAAATGTTGATGAAAGTATAACAATGCTTTTATGTGTTTTTCTTCTGACTCCTTGGTATTGTGGTTTGACCAGAATGAGTAGGAAATATATCTGAAGGAAGTTTTACTGTGAAATTGTTTCTTTTTCTGTTGAAGCAGTGTGGATTACTGCCTTGGACTGCTTATTTCCTGGAGTATGTGAGGAAATTTCAGTGCCCATTGGGATTTTACAAATCATGGGTATCTCCAGGTGATGCCTCTTCTTACCTGTTTAACAGAGCCATGAGACAGGTTATTTACTTTCTCACAATCTTCCTAGAGTTGTATGAGAAAATCTGTATATAATACTAATAATATTTATGCTAGCTTCATTGCATATATGTATATAGAACATGGATTTATGTAAGAATGGACTAATTGTGTTGGAACATATTTTAGAATGGAAAGCGCAACTTCGTTATTTGATCAGTAAGGGCCAGAAGGCTGCAAAAAAATTAACTGCTGTAATATTGGAAGATATTTTAGGAAATGCTGGATGTTTCTGGGAAATAGGGTAGAAAAATAGAGTAGGATGTGCTCCTAGCTTCAATTTCTTAAGAATGTGATTAATTAAAATGTTATGTGTATTTCTACTACTCATAAAGATGCCAGTGAGCAACCAACAATGCTTGCCGAAGTGTATTTTCTACTTTGGAACATAGAAGAATAAAGGCAACAAAAATAAAAGGTGCCCATGTCAGGGTACATGGCAAAAGTAATGAGGACTAAAGGGTAATTGCATGTTTTTCCTGTTTGTGTTCCCCTTTGGTAGTGTGTGATGGATAAAAAGGTCTGTTGTTACCAGTATGAGGGCGTCTCAGCTGCGTATAGACAAATGCTTAAGTGCTGACTGCAGGTTTTCCAATGTGTCTCTACATTCAAGTGGATTTCCCATGTGTTAGCAGCCATAAAAATGTTATGCATGCAACTGCTTAAACTTGTTTTCTCATAAAAAAAACCCCAATTTAACTCTTCTTCCTCCTTCACTATGAGTCCCAGATCATGATTTTACAGCAAATGGTTGCAGTGGCAATCTCTTACTCTGGAAAGTAAGGTTTCTGTATTTTCTGTTAGGTGTGCATTGCAGCCCTTTTCAGATTGATATATTCTGATTGTGCTCCTCTTGTTGAGAGCTGGTGAGTGCTCTCCTTTCCTATCCCTACATCGGCTAAAATTGTCTCCTGGGGGGAGCCCTTACTCCGCCTCCAGGCTGTCCATGAGCATTATCAGAAATTACAGGATACAGTGCAAAGTTTCTGTTTATCACAGTTTTGGACATCCTGCACAAAACGTACTTTAAAAGTATGGACCAAGATTGGTAAAATAAACCTTCTTAAAATGCCTGATGAGCTCAGAGCTCCCAGGTCCTGACAGGTCAGTGAGCATCACTTTCAGAAGCAACTGAAAGAGCTGCAGCATCCCCAGCATCACCTGAGCAGGTTTCCAGTGCTTTTGGTACTCTGCCTGGGGCTCCAGAAACATACTCTGAACTCGATGGTTTAAACCAAGGTGTTTGTAAATCAACCGACTGCATTTTTCTTTAACAAAAGCTTGCTTTATATGGAACTTTCTGATGAGCTGCAGTCAAATGGTATGTGCGTTGGACAGCTGGTTGGACAGTGAGGTTTTCTTCCACATCAGGTTGAAGTTGTCCCCTGCCTGATTCTCTTCAGCCTTGCTGCAGAGGCTTTCTTTGGGGTTCTTTGCTCTGTTAGCCAAATGGTGTGGAGAGCTGTTTGTCCCATAGAGCAATTGCCTGCTTCTCATTCCTCCAAATTCCACTTGTGAATGATGCATTAGAATGTGTAATTTTATATGCTTTTGACTGAAAAACACAAGAAAGAAGTGATGAGTCTGAGTTAAGAGATGTAAATGAGTGGAAGTTTCTCATTTGGTTGCCTGGTAGCATAACAGGGTAAAAAGATCTACTTTCTGTGAGAAATTTTCTCCTCATTTAGCTAGTGTTGTGGGTTATTGCATTCATCTAAAGCCCATGGCAGGAAACTAGAGACAGGGGTGCTCAGAGCAAGGTAAAATTGCAAGAGGTCAGGCACCACGAGATGACGGAGAAAGTGTGTTCGGCAGAACTGGTGTAGCTGCAATTAGCAAAGCAGTAGTGTTTGAGAGTGCTGCCTCCTTCTGTGGGTGTTGAGATGAATCTCTCCTTTTCTTTCCCCTTGCTATTTTTCTTTGCTCAATCCACAGAATTTAGGATAGGTGGTGTGATCTCTTCACACAAACCCTCTGCTGTTTTGGTGCTGTGTGTGCAATGGCTGTTTAATTTGGGCTGCCCTGGTTACTCAGCCAAGCCCTGATCTCTTAGTTTTCTCTTACCTAGCTTCCTCTCGTGGACTGTATCTGCTCTCTTGTGCTGTGTGGGGCATCAGCATAGATGCTGTAGTCATTTGCTGCAGAGAGCTGGATGAGTGTATCCAGTTTCTGTGGTGGGATACAGATGCATGCACAACCACAATTCAGTTGAAACCTCTGTTTAAGTGTTGAAACAATCTTAAATCCAAGTTATGCAGCTTATTAGTGAGAGTCTGTAAACAGCAATTTCAGAAGCAGTCTGTGGGTCCCAGCTGTAGCCTACTCCCCTACAAAGCTGGTGCAGGGCCTGGAGCACAGTGTGATGGGGAACGGCTGAGGGAACTGGGGGGTTCACATGGAGAAGAGAAGGCTCAGGGGGGACCTGATGGCTCCCTACAACTGCCTGAGAGGAGGATGGAGCCAGGAGGGGGCTGGGCTCTGCTCCCAAGGAACAAGGGATGGGACAAGAGCAAACGGCCTCAAGCTGCACCAGGGGGGGTTTAGATGGAGCTGAGGAACAATTCCTTCCCCAGAGGGTGCTCAGGCATTGGAACTGCCCAGGGCAGGGCTGGAGTCACCATCCCTGCAAGTGTTCACACACCATGGAGACAAGGCCTCAGTGCCATGGGGTAGTGGTGGCCTTGGCATTGTTGGGGCATGATTGAGCCAGGTGATCTTAACGGTCTTTTCCTACCCACTTCATTCTGTGATTCTATCCTGGATATGTATTAATTTTATCTTTAAGAAAGCAAGATTTTTTATTTTTTTTAAGTAGTTAAATAGCATCCAGTAACCATTTATTTCAGAGGAAAAAGTTCGTTTCTGAAACTGAATCTAATTTGAATACCTCCATGTTCAGCAAGCAGAGGAAGCCTAGCCCTGTTTCATACTGCCTCTAAGTGAAGGTACATTGTTCATGCAGAGCCTTTGTTTGAGGAGAATGTGATAACGTTGTATGGTAGCACACATTCAGAGGGGGACGTGTGGGACATGTCTGACTCCCACCGTGCTCCTGAGGCAGGCAGGGTGCTGTGGTGTCAGTGTGTGGTTGAGAGCCCCTACCTTGTGAGGGCAGGAGCTGCTCCTGCATTTGCCCATCAGAGTCCTGTTGTGTGGGTGCAGCAGGGAGAGCACCTGGAAGAGACCCTGCATGGGCCATCTGTATGGCCAGACCAACACAAGGAAAGACCTAAGGGATCTGGCAGCTCCCCAACAAGAGGGTCTCTCCCAGGGTGAGACAACAGAGCCAGTATTTCACAATGCAGCAGTTTGTGATATATTCCACAGCTGGATTATTTTTTTAAAGCCTTCTATATTCTCTTTACAGGCACAAATTATATCTTGAGTTCAGCACGCACTCAGGTTGATGTAGCTTGGTCAGGATGTTTCTTTTCTGTGATACTCGGCAGGGTGAGAGGAGGTTTGCCGACACGAAAGATGAGAGGGATTTTTTCAGGGAGGGGCATTTTAATGTGTTTTGCTTTGGGCTGTGACATGCTGGAAGTGCTGCAGAATTCGTTCTTTCTGTTGTTTTAATTTTTATCTGTGCACCAGGCACTCATCCATGCTCTCTGCCCTGCCAAAAAGACTTCAGCACTTATGTGACAGACCACCCTGCCCGTGGGTGAGGTGCATAGTTCTTTCTCAGAGCAGAGATCTTGAGCAGAGGCTGCTTATTATGTCGAAGTGCATGTGGTTTTCTGACACGAGTTACTTGGCAGTCCAGAGAAAATATTAAGCCCTACTTAACTTGGAAAGACCAGGAGGGCTTAAATGCACTTAAAAATGTCTGCGTTTCACTTCTCTGTGTCGGTGTCAGAAACTCGTGGTAATGGTCAGAAGGGATCTTCCCTTGCTCTTAAGTACATCCTCTTGGTTGAGTGTGCTGCCCCGTGTGTGTCAGGAACTGCTGGCATTTGTGCAAGGATGGTTTGTTTTCTTTCCATGGTTGCCTATTGAATTTATAAATGGAGATTAAAATGACTGGTATTGAAAAGGAAGTAAAACCCCAAACCCAACAATTTGGAGCTGTTCTCCATTTCTGACAGTGGCTCTTGGGCCTTGTTTGTGCCACACAACCTTTAAAAAACCATTTTTAGCTTCAGAGCTGTGGAATGTTTTCAGCATCAGTGTTACTGTTTGTGTTGTGAGAGGGTTATTTTTTTCATGTAGTAACGTCCATTTAGGGTCATAAATTATAGTTTTTAAAGTCTCTCTTCCATTAAAACATACAGCTGACTTCTGGACTTCAAAACACACTTTTAATTATTGAAAACCAGTAGAAATTCTCTTCTGAGGATTTAATTCCTTTAATCAAGCCAGCTACTGACAATAATGGAAAGTTTTCTTCTTTTATGGATAGCCGTTTAATGTTAAATGCTGAACATTTACTTTTTTACTTGTGTTTTTACAGTAATATTGATATTAGAACCTAGTTTGAACAAGTGTTCTAATTAGCAGGGTTTTTTTGCAGAGTGATGACATTGTGCTCTGAGTACTTGTGAGAAAGCAGTGTCTTTGCATCCCTGTGTGTGCCCATCACCTAGGTAGGAGGGAGCTGGGGTCTGTACCTATGTATGTGTCTGCATGGTGCTGGAAGGTGCCCATTGTGCCGGTGGTATGGTGATGTCTGTGTGATGGTCATAGGCAGCCTGCAGCAGAGGTGAGAGAAATGCACTTCACATGGGTGTCACAACACATGACAGCCAAGGGAGGTCCAGGGTTCATGTCAGATGGGTCTCCTGATGCTTCAGTCCCCAGCAGCTGTCAGGGATTTCGCAGCTCCTACCTTAAACACAAACCAATTCCCAGAGCAGTTCCTGCCCATTGCTGTTAGCGTGGCATTGGTAGCCTGGATTCAGCTGTTTCCTGTGTTACCTTTCCCAGTGTGCCTGGAAACCTTTTCAACACATCTCCAAGTATTTAGAACAAAATTGCTATTTGGTGTATATGCAAAACACCCAAACCCCCTCTTTGAATTACTGGCTATCAATAGTTTCTCAGTAACCAGGCTAACCCTGGCTTTCTCTTGAAATTAAACCTGGCCTCTGGGGCTCAGTGCTTGCAGCTTCACTGCTGATCAGCAGAGCCTCTGCCTCTGTAACACCTACGGTTACAATACACGGAAAGCTTAAGAGGAGAGAGCTCGTGATGGAAGTGCTGTCGGATTTCAAAGCTCTTCAGAGGCAAACTTAGCAGGGAGCTGAATTCTGAATCTCGAGGAGGATGATAGGAAAAACAGCTGCAGAATTTCCTAGCACTTTGTGCATAAGCACTCTTTTTAAAAGTGAAACATTGCTGTTTCGTTGAACTGACATAAAATTGGCTTGTCAGGCACTGAAAATAAAACGTGTTTTTCCTTTATTTCTCATTCCTTTTATTTTTTCATGATTTAGTTCAATTTTCAGCCTTTTCCATGTAAAAAAAAAAAAAAAAGGAAAAAAAAAGCCCTTCCTAGAATCTTTCTTAAACTGAAAGCCAACAATCTCATGCAAATCCGTAACTCCTGAAACTTTGAAGCCACCAAACACTGTGAGACTTGGGGTAGAAGTGCCATATGGAGCCAGCAGCTCTTGGTGCATGCAGTCTAGCTGTGGGCTCTTCCTACTCTTGATGAATCAATCCTAATTCATTTGAACTGTTGAAGAGCAAACAGCTTCAAGATATGTTATGAAGCCAACACTACATAGCACAGGAATTGAAATGAGTAAATAGCAAGCAGTTCAGCTTTGATGTACCTAGATATGCCTCCAGGAATCTCCAACTACCTCTGAATTCTGTGCTTAATGTACTGTCTGTGTTTGAACTTACTCAACAGCCTAAATATTTGGGTGTTGTATTGTAACCACCCTGTTTTCACTGAGTTTTGGAATATATGTTTTCCTATAAAGTATTTGAACACAAAGTGCAGTCATGTTCTTGCGATGTTGATTGGAAAATGAATTTATAGTCTGGCATAGGAATAATGATGAGTCCAGATGCAGATATCAAATGCCATTGCACTCCTTCTGGCTGCATTGTGTGAACTCAAAACTCAAGCATATGAAAAGCATAATGACTGAGAACAAGGTATTCCTCTCCCCTTGCCTGCTCAGGTTATGTGGTCAGCACACCGGCACAGTCACCAGGATGCTTGCAGCTGGACATGTGCAGGACAGGAGCATGGGCTGTGGCATGTCAGAGCCCCCTGCACCTGAATTCACCTCTTGGTCCAGCTCTTAAATTTCTGACCTCCTCCTTCAAGCAAAGCAAGCCCTGTGTTCGGTTTTGGAGTACGCACATGTGGAAAAATCCTTAACAAAATACATCCCATTACAGGGAGCTTTCCTAGATCCTGTTTCAGAGTGCCCTTACACATTTTAGGGAACAGCCAGGTTATTCTGTGGTTGTTGAAGCTCTAAAGCAAAATGATAATCCCAAAACCAATCCAAGCAATGGGGAGAGCATCAACCTGAGTGGATCCCCCATGGCCCTCACCAGCCATGAGCTGCTAGAGTGTCCTCGCCCTGATGCAAGCCTGGGAGCATCAGTCCTGATCTGTTGCCATAAAAATGAAGTAGAAGGACTTGTCTGCTGCTTTCTTCATATTAGTATTGATGGATTTTATGGAAGCATTTCCCTGAAATAGGGTGGTGTTTAGCACTGGGTGGTCTGACACTGAGCTGTGTGATCTTTAACTCTTCCTAGGTTTACTGAGGTTGGAAATGGTGCTGTTTGCTTTAAAGTAATTGTGCTTTGGTTTGGCAAAGGCATTGAATTTGTTATGATTAAACTGCTAAACAGTGTTACAGCATTCCAGCCAACTGCTGTGTTTGCAGAGGTGGGTTCCTTGTTAGAAGAGAATTTTATTAAATTTACAGAATAAATTTAATTAAAAGCCAGTAATTTCTAACATCTTATTTACAGTAAGTGTACAGATTTCAGGCATCGATAGCTTTGCATATTTACTTGGCAATTTGTTGAAGTAATTTACTTTGTAATTATTCCATGATTACTAACGCTTTGGTGTCATGCCACTTTCTGTGAAGTTAAAATTTTGTTGTTGGTTTTATGGCTCTCTGATCTTCGCAGTCTTTGTACCATTTTGCGTACGATAGTAGAAAGGATGTCCACATAGCAAGTCACTTGAGCGATTTAATTTGCACATTATGTCTCTATTATGTCACCTTTTTCCTGTGATAAATGCTCTTCTTCAGGCCTTAAGTCCCCTCATCTTAATTCTATGTGGATTTTTTGCTTCAATTCTGGGCATAGCAGCAGTTTCTGGTTTAAAACACAGTTGATACTGGATTAGGCTCTGGTTTTGTGCCTGAAGAGGGAGCAGTGTTGGAAAGGCTTACACGTGTACTCTTAGGGTGAAATAGAGCCTAGATGAGAAGTGAAGGCCAGATGGAGGTGCTGTTAAATCTCCCTAGTAGCACAAAGCTTAAAAGCTCAGTTTTCTGTGCAGAGCTTTCCCGCTATTCCTTCAGCTCAGGAACTGTATCCCACAGTGTTATTTAGTGCAGTCACAGGTAACGGATCGGGGGTTTGCAGTGGTAGCCTGGAGTGGCCCGTGGGGTCGTGTTCTCGTCCTGGGCAGTGAAATGTTTGTACATGCTCTTGATGTAGATGTGTCCTCCTGTGTTAGACAAATGAAGAGTGTCATTTGGGCAACCCTGGGACTTCTCAGAGCTGCTTACCTCAGATAGCATTCGTGCTCCAAACTTGGCCTGGATTATGTTTATCTGTTCACTTGCTGGGTGCTTTTTACTACTGTGCCTGCTGTTTGTCTTGAAAGGAAAACTTGAAGGACTGTTGCTCGGTTTTCCTTTGGCTCCTGCTTTATTCTTAGCCTTGTTATTGTTAAACATACTTCAGAAGACTGCTAGAAGAGTTCTACAACTCTGAAATGGTTTGTGGGATGTATACTTTTGTTAAGTATGTGAGATTTCTTCTTGCCCATTCTCTGCTAGATTTAAAGGTTATAACTTGAAAACCCACTGCTGGTAATGGCAATTTATAACAGCCTGTATCCTGGAGCATAATTTATGATGACAAAAGCAGAGGATTTAGCAAGTCTAAAGTCTCCCTGTCTGTTGCTCTGTTTTAAGCATTGCAGGATAATCTAGCATATGCTTGGTTAGTTACTGCTTCAAATGCAGAAGTATTTTAACTTTGATACCTAATGTCTTTTGCAGACAGATAACATTGCTGTGTGAGAGGTGTGGTGTGTTCTTATATTTGCCATGGCTGCAGGACAGGAGGCAGGAACCTGATGGTGTTTCTTTTTTTTGCTGTGGAACATAGATTATGGTTTGGCTGGTTTAGCCTGGAAGCATATGGGAATCAGATTAAGTAATGTCTCCAGTCCAGCTTTTTGGTCACCATGGGGTGATAGGGTGGATGTGACATCCTGGGATCACTTGTTACACCACATGGAGCCCCATTCTCTTCTGTCTTGATGAAGCAGTATCTGGGGTAGGTTTGATGTGCAGCCTGTATCCTGGCTGGCTCCCCTGGGGACCTGGCTGCTGGCTGTCCTGCTGTGTTTTGTCCCTGCACTGGGAAGAGTCTACAGCTGAAAGGTCAGGTGCTGGCAGCGGCATGTGTGGCTGCAGCTTTGTCTCCTGCATTGTGTGTCCTTGTATTTCTCATCCATCCTTAAGCGTGCTCCATGTCTCTCCCCAGTAACACTGGATTTTGCTTTGACAGCATCTTTGCAGAGATGGACAGGGTCAATCTGTTGTGGTGTTGCTGCCTGTGGACAGGGAACTGGTTTTGCAGCAGTCGTTCTTTTGATACAACCTGAGAGAAAGGGAATTTGTTTGCATCTCTTTAGTGATCACTGATGCAGAGAACTGTTGACCTCTATGTTAGCCCAGTTTACAATATTGAAATCTCATTCCATGGGTTATTGCTCTCCTTTAAGTATTGTTAGAATATATTAAACACAGAGTTGCTGTTGTGGTGATTTATGCTAAGATAAATTGCTAGCATGATACATAGGGATTTAGTCTCTCAGTTTATGAATCTGCTTATTCCCTGTGCATTAAATTACTGCTTCCTCTGAATGAAGGCATCTGAAATTCAGTGCTTCATTATTTCTTGCACCATTTTGACAGTCTTATCACTGTAGTTCAAAGAGTGAAGGTTTTATTTAAATAATACAGATGTGTTTGTTCAACCTTATGTTTAATAGTCCTGGCTCCTTTCAAGTTCGTGACCAGCACAGCCTCAGATTTAAACGTTTTGTTTTCCAGACACAGGGAGAGTGAAGGAAAGGATAAGGGTTTCTGCACTTAGAGAGGTCAGAGCACAGGGTGAGCCGGCAGGACAGAAGCCTTGCTAGGCGTGCAGAGCAGCGCCCTGTGCCACATTCCCCAGGGTTTCAGGCATTCTGGAAGGCAGTGGGATTTTTCTCGATGCCTGTGCATGCTCATCTACCCAGCAGGTTGACAGTGAGAGAATGGTAGAATCATAGAATGGTTTGGTTTGAAAGGACCTTAAGATCATGTAGTTCCAACTCCCTGCCACTGGCAAGGAAGTTGAAATAGAAGTTCAATAACCAGTGGAGCAAGGAAAATGGTAGATAAATGCTCCCCTTTCTCCCTCTTCCCACTTTGTGGTGGAGAAATCCTTTTATTCAGTTTGGATGAATTTGATAAAAGAGTTAGGTTTGATCTGAGGTCTGGATTATAGAGATTCTCTGATATAGGGGATGCTTCCAAAGGTATCCTAATTCAATGAATCGGTTCTGATTTCTTTGTTAGAATTGGCAATATATTTAATTTTTCCTCTTCTAGTACGAGATTTTAGCATCTGCACTTTTGTATATTAATTCCACATTTTTTCCTCCTACCCATATTTTTCTGGGCATCTTTTTAACTTGATTTATTGTATTCCCAATCTTATTTCAGAATTCATGGCATATGACTTCCTTGGAAAGTTAAATTTTGGGTAAATGGCATTACTTTGGCAGTTTAATCAATAGGAAATGTTCTGCAGAAGGAACAGGGAAGAGCTCAGCAGGTCTCTGACTGGAGCTGTGAATTTTCCTGCAGAATTTTGGGATGCCGCGTACTAAATGGATGCTTAATATTTGGCTGGGAGGTGCACTCATCTGAATTCTCTGAAGACGGTGAACCATTTTCAGTTTAACTTCAGTGTGTCTGTACTTTGCCTCATTTTCTTGTAATATTCTCTATTCTGTGCTTTTGCAATGTCTTGGATGCCAGTGTTATAAATAAAACTGCTGGTGAACTAGCTTGTAATTTGATGGGAGAAAGGAACTAAGCATGTTCTCTTGGCTAATAACTGCAAGTATGGCTTTCATACTTACGAGTATGAAACTCTCACAAAACAAAGGACAGAACAGCTATTTAATTTGGTCCGAGAGTATAAAATTGGGTAGTACCATAGCTTTTATTTGAGAGTAGCTGTTGGCCTATGCAGAGAATAAAGTATCTAATACACGGCAGCATCTAGCTCATTGTTAGCTGCCAGAGATGCATGTGGTCTGCGAATTTCTTCCGCTTCTTTAGTGTCAGATTCCTTTTTGCCTATTTTTGGTGTAACTACTGGTTCCTCTTTAGGAAGGATGATCATTGGCAGTCCTGGGATAAACGCTGGACTTCATGATCTTAAAGGTCTTTTCCAACCTCACTGATTCCATGATTCTGTGGTAGGATGACTGTATTTGCACTCAAGACAAGTGCCAGCCTGGGAAAAAAAATGTGATTGGAGTAACATATTTTAATTGATAATGTAAAGAGATAATAAATGATAATGTGCATACAATAATTCAGGAAGGATGCCAAAAAATAGTTCTCCTTATATGGCTTTAGAGATCTGATGTTGATGGGCTGGATAAAGAGCTGTCTGACCTCATGTGATAAGGTTTACCAGTAGCCTGTAGCTTTGCAGGAGATTTCATGTTCCCTGATGTGTAATGGTGAACAGCACAGGGTAGCTCAAGCTATGGCCCAACCATTCCCAGGTGCAGCAACTGGCAGGTGATCTTGGAAACAGCAAAATAATCAAAGCAAAGGGAAGCTCTGCTGGCTTGAGTTCTGCTACGTAATGAATACATTATGGGAACATCGTCCATTAAAGTAACTCTTTGGGTTACTTTCATCTCCGTGAGGTGATCAGCATATGAGAAGGAAGGAAGGATGGCTGAGATCTCTGAAGTTTTCTCTTGAAAGGGGGAGATTTAGATGAAGTGAAGCAAATTAGCTGGTGAACTCAAGAATCACAAGCTCACAGAGCTGATATTTCTTCATTTTCAAGGTTAAAAGCAGACAAGCCATAGCAGAGGTCTTGAGACTTTCTTAGATGAATGACTATATAAAAGACTAGGACCTGGACAGAGCCACTCCAATAGGAGCAGGCTAAGCAAAGATGCTGATACCTTCTGGGTGGTTTTGTATTGAAGTTATAGGTATTTCTATACTGAAGAGTGCTAATATAAAGTCAAAATAACAAAGCACAGAAATATGGTGATTAAGTATGTTCTAAAAGAATCTGTTAAGCTTCTTAGAAGTATTTTCCCTTCTGCTTGTTTTGCAATGAATTTGGTGTACTGTCTTGCAACAAAACTGCCTGTTGGATAAAGAAAACCAAATTCCTTATTTGCTGGTCATCAACATCATCCTTTGTAGCAGAAGGCTCTGCACTGGCATAGATTTCCACCCTGAGTCATGTATTTAGCAAACATTTAATTCAATTTGGGCATTCACCTGGGGAGGAGATTAAATGAGAGAGGTCAAGCAGCTGCTGAGTGTTGAGTAATTCAATACTTTGGACATGTTGAGATTTTCATAAACATCAAGGTGAATGGTTTGAAATTGGAGCTGGGAGTTGAGACTCCAGAAAGAAAGGGTTCGTCTTTCAGTTTTAATTATGAAACCAAAGAGACCTCTATCCTTGTATTTTCAGGCTGTAGGAAGGTATAATGAGCTGTGCTCAGCTTTGATTCTGTATGTGAGAATATCCTTCAGGTTCAGATTAAAAAGGCAAATATCTAAAAATACTTTCATTTTTTGGAGGCTTCTGACCTACTTCTTCAGAGCGCCTGCAGTGCAAGGAGTAGGTGTCCAGGATTTCCAGACTATTTCACCAAGTCAAAAGAAAAGAGCAAACAAGACTTGGGTGCTTTGCCCTAAATATCCTGAAGCTTAATTGCGTGTGTGAGCCTTATTTCTCAATTCAGCATTCTATTCAG
Source organism: Amazona ochrocephala (assembly GCA_039720435.1). Lineage (NCBI taxonomy): Eukaryota > Metazoa > Chordata > Aves > Psittaciformes > Psittacidae > Amazona > Amazona ochrocephala. The sequence continues at coordinate 3,448,038 of CM077889.1, read as the reverse complement.
GTTCACTTTCATGAGTACTGATTTGGACTGAGATTTGCATGTTTGTGTCACATCATTCATTTTTCTAGGGTTGAAGAATACAGTTTTGCTTTCTGGTGTCGATCCAGGGTGCTGCTGCAAAGGTCATTCTCAAAATCTGTTGCTTTACATGTGACAGGAATCCCTGGTTGTGTGTAACGCTGAAGCTGCTTGTCTTGAAGTTGGAGAACTCACCCTCAAAACAGAGGTGCAATCCACCTTCCAGTTAGCCTGTGACCTGAGAGTTGGTTTCTTGCAGAACTCCCACTCCCACCCTTATACTAGGAAGGAATTGAATTCCCTGTAAACACCTACTGAACCCTTCATTTTTGCTCCTCCACATCTGCCCCCTAAATTCTTTGTGGTTCCTGATGAAAATGTCTGCAGCCGTCTGCTAACATGCTAAAAACCACTTCCTGTCACCCTGACCTGTGCAAGTCTGTTGTTCCCTTACAAGTCCCTCAGCTGTCTTCCTTTCATGCATTTAATCTTTTTTCACTTGTAGTATGGTGAGTCTTTTGCCGTACGAATACCATCTTTTCATCTTTAGCTGCTTGGAGTCTTGGTGTATCATTTTCATTTTTAAGCTATAGTGATGATGGATAGCTTTGCGCCTCACACCCGAGACATCAGAATGGTGCCATAACAAAAACTGATAGTAAAATAATTTATTCTCATTCCTCCCCACATCATAAGATTTATGTGCACTTCTAAGGTGTAACAACATCTGCCCCATGTGACCTTCAGCTGGAAAAGGAGTCTCCTTTGGTTCACAGTTCAACCTTGAATCTATATTTTATTCGGTTCTCGAATGTTTAGGATAGCTCATCCCGTCATGAAGAAACCAGTTTTTGAATGTGAGGTTCCCTCTGCTGTGCATTGCTTCTGCTTGTAAATCCACTGTGTGGGTGATTTGCAAGCATGGAAAACTTAGAGGTTTGTCCTTGCTTTGTGTTACTTACAAAACAAAAGCAGGAAAGATGTTAGCTTGGTTAAAGCTCCATGCTTTTTGGTTTGTTAATAGAACTATTATGGCATCCCAAGAATAGCTCTTTCAAAGAATAAAGCATTCCAAAGACACTTGCCTAAATGTACAAAATCTTTTTCAAGTGCTGACTTTGAAGTATTCACCCTAATTATATTTCAGAGTATGCAGAAATCCGGGAGTGATTTGAACTTTGTTTTGTTTTGCTGAATTGATCGTGTTACAATAGTGCTATCAGGGATGATTGAGCAAACAGAGCTGTAAACTGTCCAACTGGTCAGACAAGAGATTGTTCTGGTCCAGCGAGCCAACTGCCATGGGTTCAGTGTGTCACAAGGGCACGGGAGCACTGTTTTACCTGACTGGCAGCTGGTAGCTCCATGGGCATCCGCAAGCACGATACTGAAGATACTCCATATTTATAAATAGTAGCTGCAAGTTTCGTTGTTCTGGTTTGGTTTTTAATTTTCATTGGTGTACATTGCTCCCACTGCTATTTGCATTATTGCTTTTGAGCAAAAGTATAATTATTTAACGTTATCTGCACAAGGTGTTCCAGGAAGAAGTTCCGTGCTACTACATGGCTACATCAAAAAGTACAGCTTTTTTCTTTTGGATTCACTTTCTGGGGAAAAAAAAAGTGTTCTTGTTTTGTGCCTAATAGTTCATGCAATTTCAGTATATCCACTCTTGAACTCTTTTCCAAGCTGGAAGTCCACAGCTATCTCTGTCATTGTTCAGAGAGAGTTCCACCTTTCTGAGCTTTCTCGTCGTAATCTTGGGTTTGGGTGAGTGTTACATGGCACTGCTCAACCTTGATAAATGCATCCTTCCCTTTATCCTTAGTCACTTTGTACATGGAGGCTTTCTGCTGCCTCTTGCAAGTGATTTGTGTTTACATCATTGAAAGAATCGATTCATCTGCAAACTTTGTTGCCTCATAGGCTCTTCATTTCAGGAATACACTGCCCAGTGCCAGTGCTTTTGGAAGCATACTGCAGACTCCCTGTCACTGCGGAAGCTGCCCATTCATTCCCAGCTTTATGCCTTGCTTTTTTAATATCATTGATGCACTCAGAGACCCTTTCCTTTTATGCTGTGACTACTTAGTCTTTGTAAGTGTCTTTGGTGAAGGGCTTTGCAAAAAGCTTCTCAGAAATTAAAATACCTGTAACAAGGTCACCCTGAATAATGTACGTGTGGGCTACTTCTGAGGTAAGACTGAGCTTGATAGAAGCCATGTTAGCAGATCTGTTCTGTATTTGGTCAATATACATCTACTAATCCTGAATCGTTTTAACCCCATTTAAATATGAAGATTGCAGGAGTCCATCTTCTTTTCTCCTTTTGAATATTGTCTTTGTATTTGTCACCTTCTGTTGTTCTCTGCTGAAGTCAGTCTTGCTCTTTAGTTGTTACTACAGAAATGCTGTGCTGGTTATAAACAACTGAACGCAGCTGAGTAGGGTGATGTGAAGCACCTGAGGTAGCACAGAAAGAGCAAATGTATTTGTCAGATTGTCTCGGAACTGCTCTTTGAATGCCACCCGATCCAGGTGATTTTGCTGTGAATTTTATCAGTTGTGGTAAAGCCTATTTCATTTCTGACAGTTCCTCTGACTCTCCCCTCATTTAAGGAAAAGCTTCAGAGTGGGGACTTACTGAGCTCCAGGGTAATTGTTTATACTTAACTTTTCTTCTGTGGCCTTAAGTCTCAGGGGCATAGCTATTGCATCTTTATCACTTCTTGCCTTTAATTCTCTATGGCAGTTTTCTTGCTTTTGAAATCTATGTAGATAAATATAGTAGCACTTTTTATACCTTTAGCAAGTCATTCCTCAGAGTCTGTCTTGGCTTGTCTCATCATTTTTATTTCTTATTGGAAAGGTGGTATTTCTCCAAGATCCCTATATCTTTAATCAATCCTTACACTACTTGAAATATCTATTTTTCTACATTTATGGTATCTAGAAATGTGTAGTATATAAAAGTTATTTCTCATCACAAGATGTAACTGTGGATTCTAGGATGGTTTCTACTGCCTGTATACATATGAACATGCTTTTGACTTTGGTCTCATTGACTGTAGTAATTTTGCTCATCTTAAATGAGAGATTAACTGGTATTTGCCTCCAGTCTCCTTTGTTGCTCGTTACTTTTGGCTATATGTTAAATTAGGATGCTGCCAAATTACTTGCCAGTGGTCAAAGAAATTGCTTCAGTGGTTGGAAGTTTCAGGACCTGTTAATTTAGGATGTTTAACATTTAGAATCAATTGAAGGATGTATAATTATTTGGTTAGATAATTTCATGATCACATCTTTATTTCACTAAACAGAATTATCTTAGAAGTGCCTCTGTGCAATCCAGCAGTGTACAGAAAATAATACTTGTATGGGCTCTGTCAACATAGCACATGCAGAGCTGAGGTTTGTATGCACAGAAGTGAGTAGATCGTGCTACCTGTGAGCCTCAAAGCTGATGGAATATGTCTGTAAGGATCAGCTTTGTGGTATTCTGCTGACCTCTGGTACCAAGATAAAGGATTTTAAAGCCAGGCGGAATCAAGTGGCACTGCTTGGCTCAGTGCACCCTGTAGATACTTTTGGTTTAAAAATGAAGTGCAGAAGAGGATTTTCAGCTGTTTTACCTTTCTTTCGCTGTAGCTGATGTCAATTTTAATGACACTCTTAACAAAACCCGAGTATTCCTTTAGTAATGGCTCTCCATTTAAAAGTTGCTTGTTGCTGCCTTGGCTTCTACCTACAGTTTTTCTCATGCTAGTGCTATATTATTACCTGCTGAACTTTGCTAAGGTCAGGTTAGTTTGATCTTTATGTCTTCTATGCTGGAGGTTATGTATGTGTAATACATGGGTAAAATTTCATTGCTGTGTCAACACTGATTTTCAACTGTGCAAAAAACAGTTATTTGCCTATCAAAAAAATGAGGTCAGCAGCTGAGTTTCATGAGCAGTGCAGCTAGTTCTCCTTTTTACTTACTGAGCTCAGTGTGTTCTTCCATTTGATGCTCAAACCAGCTCCAAGAAACATTTAAAACTAGAAGGTTGTGCTTTCCTGTATGTTCACGTTTATTTTGACTAGTAACTGAAGTACTGGCCACTGGAGATGTCAAAAAGCAATAGTCGTTTCCCTTTAATCTCAGGTGGGCGACTGGCTGTAATGAGTCGTGAAGCTATTGTGTTAGTTTCACAGTAGCCATCTCCTGCACAGACCTCCTGAATGGCCTTAACCCAGATATCTGTAGTTTCGTTATAGAGGGAAAGGTGTTTTCTGCTTCCTACAGGGTTACCCATTTCTCTGTGTGACTCTGTGGTATGCACATGGCAAATATCTGCCTTGATTGTTTGTACTGTTCTATGAAGGTTATTAATTGCACAATTAGAAATGTATAAATAAAACTTGTCACGTAACTTTGATTCTCTTGCTGAAATTTTAACATATGACGGTATGCTATGGTAGCATGCCATAGTAAAAGCAGTAATTGAACCATCAGACCACAGTTTCCTACTAACATATACCCTTTATAATTACATTTTTCCATGGCTTAAGAGAAAATTCACAAGGGGACAGTCTCACTCTTTGCACATCTTGCTGCTTCATAAATCAATGTCAGCATCTTCACTTAAAGGCTCGTCAACCAAGTGAGCTTGTTGTCGCTTAGTGGGTGTCTGTGGTACCAAGAAAGATGATGAAACAACAGAAGTAGTCCAACAAGGTATGCTTTTTCCAGAAACAACAAGGAATGAAGCTATTCTGGGGTCTGATGGCTTTAAGGTTTATTTGTGTTTCTGATTCACTCACCAGACTTGCACAGTAGAACACTAGTAGAACACAAAGCTTTGTGTAGCATCCCCGTATCTGAGGTTTCCTAAATTATGAATGTACTCATTTCAAGCTGATATGTGCAGTCTGTGTTAGCAAGGAAATATAAAGCTCTGCTCAGTTTCTCTTGGCCTACATGAAGTGTGGGGTTGGTACTGCTTCAAAATGAAGTCTGCCAGTGGAGGCAGAACTATGATGCTATTGAAATAAAAAAGGAGGAGGGTAGCGAATAGCTTGTGTGTTTGATAGTGAGTGGATAGAGGGTTCTCAGTAAAGACACACAGGGAAGATGAAAGTTTGCCCTTCCTGTGAAGCAAAGGCTTCGATGTTTGGAGCTCCTCTGTGGACTGGATGAGACGTTCACTCAGAGTGTGCATGGGTCTGGGTCAGAGGAGAGGCAACTCCTCCTCAAACATTTCTTGGCATGTGAAAGAGGAAAAGTGCTTTGGGAGTAGCCACCATAGATTCTCCACCAGTAAACCACAGCTGACCAACCTGATTGCCCTCTATGTTGGAGTTACTGTAGCTGTGGCTGAGCAATGGGCAGTAGACATTGTCCGCCTTGATTTTAGGAAGCTGTGCACTGGGGATGGCATAATGCCCTGCACAGGCTTGGGACTGGCCCCCGGGAGAAGTTCTGCTGAAGAATCTGGGGGGTGATTGTGAGGTACCTGTGTGCGCTGTCCGTGATGGAGGTTGCCAGCATATTGTACAGCTTTAAGAGGAGCATAATCACTAAACTGAGGTGATTCTTGGCCTGTATTTGCCACTTAGACCAAGTGTAATACTGGGTCCAGTTTTATCTTCCCACTACAAGAAGGGTGTTGCTAAACTAGGGAGAGGCCAGGGGAGGCTCCCAGGATGCCTGGGGCTGGAGGACTTGCTCTGAAAGGAGAGGCTGAGGCAGCTGGGTTCATCTGGCCTGGAGAAGAGATGGTTTCAGAGGTCAAACAACAGTCTGACAGAGCCAGGGGCTTTGTTAGGGGATGTGGAAGGAGAATGAGCTACAGCAGTCATGAACTGAAGTGGGGGGAGGTCTGAACTAAATACAGGAACAGAAACTGTCACTGTGACGATAATGAAGCTGGAACAGCCTGTGCAGAGGGGCAGGAGAATCACCCAGCTTGGAGGTTTTCCAGTCCAGACTGAACCCTGGAGCCAACCCTGCTCTGAGCATGAGCTTGGACTAGAGACTTCCTGAGCTTTTATGTCCATCCACAGTGATGCTCTGATACACTTCTGATGTTGTGTGAGGTTTAAGTCACAGTGTTATAGTCTGTAAAGCATTCAGTAGCAATCGCAGGGTTGGTGTAAAGGAGGGGATGAGGGACACTGCACAATAAAAACACAACCAAAACCCCAAAACAAAGAATCCAAACAATAAAAAAAGGCAGAAGAGAGGAAAACAAAATAAAATGCAAATAAATGCCCTGTGAAGAAAAGCAGAGGCTGTGGTTTTATTGCAACACAAATAACTACTGGCAAGTATTGGATCTGTTAATGAAAATATTTCATTGTCTAGTCAGTAATAAAAAATACCTTCTGCAATTCAGCTTGCAAGCCTCTCAATACCAGTAGTAAATATTTAATAGTAAAAGAGTGTTATTTCTCTAAGTGGTACGTGTTTCTCTTCCCCTTCTTCCACTTATGGGAGTAGGTGAGCTGTATTGATCTGACACCAACGTGAAATAGGAGCACTCTTTTGGATTAAAAATCATTTTAGGATTTTTCAGTAGGTGAAAGTACGTTGAGGGAGATTGGAAGAAGGGAATGCTGAGTGGGAATGGAAATTGTGAGAGAGATCCGTGTACATTCTTACCTAAATCAGTCCTTACTTTATTTGATGGAAAATCATTATAAAATCTGTGATTTCAGTTTTAAGTCTTTCCTGCAAATTGCTGTTCATTTTCTGGATGATTTGACATTTGGTAACTTAAATCTGAAAAAACGTATTCATTCCTTCCTTAGTCAAATCGACAGCAAAAGTCCTACAGTGAATGTTTCAAAGTGTTGTGTTTTGTGGCTTTATATTTATTAAATATTTAGATTTTGTTTTGGCCATTTGCACCTGTGCCTTCAGGGAAATATTCTTCTAAATATCCTCTTAGATGTTACTGCCGCAGCCGGATGAATCTGGATGCTGTCGTGGATCCATGTATAGGACAAATACAGGGAATGGTTGTTACTCAGTGAGCACTACAGTTTTTTACTTACGTGATTTTTAAAGGCATCTCAAAGCCTTTCTGCTGAGAGGAAAAAGACAATAATTTTCAGAAATTTATGCAGAAATTCTGGCAAATAAATTAACCTTTCAGACTGAAATGAGGATGTGAACCATAAAGTGGCTCAGAGGAAGCGCATACACCGCCTTGGATGAATTCTGAATGGGATGTCTGAAATTGCAGTAATGGCAAGCAACACCTTCGCTCTGATACCATTAAAACATTTAAATGCCAGAATATTCTCCCCGAGCTAATGGGCAGGTTGTGATTTATGGAACTGCCTTTGTGCTCCGTGGGTTAAAACTGCTCAGTGCAGTTGAGCACACTTGGGCCCAGCAGCCTGTTTTGATTTTCCACCCCTGCCCCCAGCTGTGTCTGAGGAAAGGCAGCACCTGAATCACTGCTGGGCTGGGGGGCTGTGGGATCCTTCCCAGCCCTTTTTGGTGCAGCTGAGTTGTCTGCAGCAGTGCCCCAGGCAGATTTCATCACCTGGTTTGCTCTTCTTTTGGAATTTTTAAGCATCTAAATATCATTCCATGGATTGTGCTTTTTAGTATTCTGAATACTTGTTTTCTACCTCCTGTGACCTTCTGCAGTGCATCTTCTCCAGCTCCACTGTGATGGCCTTGCTTCCAGCAGCATCTGTGAAAGGTTTCAGTGTTGGCCACTGCAGTAGCCCATGATCAAACACCTGCCTGGGTAATAGTGAGGGGTTTGCAAACCTCTGGTAGCCTCTTTATGCACTTCCAGGAAAGGCAGTTTTACAGACCATTTTTCCCTTTATATGAGGCTTGAAGACTGAAAGCTTATAAAGGATGGTCGGTTAGATTTTGGACTGTCCTATAAATGCTGTGTAGTGGTCCCTATGAATCATGTTGCTTGCACAGTGTTAAGTCTGTTCAGAAATTGGATGCAAACACATTTGGATGAATAGAATTTTTTTACCTCAGTTTGTGATTTCGTTGATAATAGAGTTGTCACGATGAACAGTTACTTCTGTTCAGTTGTCCTAGTGAAGGATTGCCGTTATTAAATGTGAAAGCACGTTTCGTGAACAAAAATAAAAGGTTTGAATATGAGTGTAAAGAGAGAAAAACGATATCCAAGTACATTTCCTCTTCCCTTTCTTTCTTACTTCCAGTAGGTCCCTTGCCTTATTAAAGAGATCAGTGATTCACTTAGCATATGGCAACGAATCTGTTGAGATGGTTAAAGCAGTGGCAATTTCAAAGGTGATTTATAAGGAAAAAGGTGGTGCTTTCCCCCTTTTATGGCTATGTACATCAAACTGTATCTGTACGAGAAAGCTTCATTTCATCCTGAACATTTTGAGCCTGTCTTCTCACAGTGCTGGGGCAATGCGTTTAACAAGAATCCACTCTGGCAGCCAATACCTGCTTTGCTTGGAGCTCAGTTGTTGCAGTGAAAACGTGTAATCACTCACCCACAACAGGCATGGGTCAGGAGTTGGTTTGAGCTGTTCTTGGACCTGCTTTTCCCTCAATCCCAGGCTTTTTTCCTACCAATTTCTAAGCAGGTTGCTGGGTTTGGTGGTGGGAAAGGCGAGCGGCCTTTCCTCTCCAGTTAAAGAGAAACGAGAATCTGTTTATGATTTCCTTTGAAGTCAGCCCACCCAATTGTTTAGTAACTTGGATAAACATGGGTGAGCAGTGACTGAGGTACAGATGCTTGATGATCCCATCTTCAGAGCAGTGGATACGCACTGCTCAGTAGCTTCGTTACGCTCTCTCAGCTGAAGCAGAGGTGTCTTCAGCTGCCAAGCTACCACTTTGCTGCTGTTTCATAGCAGTGTATCAGCCTCAGCATCTCCTGTGCAGCCTGCACTTGAGGTCTTCAGCTGGCAATTGCTGTTCATATCAAATGTAATGTAGGTTTGTTTCTGGAATATGGTTTTTAGAATAATAACAGAAAACACTGTATAAAGCGTTTGGATTGAAGTATTATTAGCAATACATGGTCCCTCAGAATTGGTGTGCTTTGAGGTGTGGGGTTATTTTTTTCTTTTATAGATACTTATTGCAGTCTTTTAATGGTAAGCCATAAATGCTAAGCTGCAAGACATGGCTTGTACTCTGATAATCACATTAATGAGCCTTTAGAATTGCAGAATCTTCTGTTAACATCACGTGTTTGTGTGTGGATGAAACAGTCTTGCAGTTAAAGTTACCAAGTTGTAATTATTTATTATGTATTATTATGTAATTATTTCCAAGTAGAAATAGAGAAAAGCATCTGTGATACTGAGTAACGAAGCCAGAGTCAGAGTTCCTGATGTGATGCCTCCCACAGTAAAGGCAGACGTGACCGTGGTATCACAGTCCCTTACCCTTGATTTCAGAACTAATCCCCGGTGTCTTGTCAGGAGTGCAGCTGGAAGACAGTCATTTTTCAGTCCTGCTACAGAAGGAAGGAACCAACCAGGTATCTCCTTCAGTCCCAAGTCCATCCTGCTGCTGATGCTGGCTGCGTAAAATAGATTAACTCCATGAGAGTGAGACACAAGTCTCTGCATTAGAGTAGTAAAGGATAGTTATTGCTCAAAGCCTTTCGGTGATCTCAACTCTAATCTTACAGGAGAAGTTTTTTTAAGGTTCTTGTTACTAGAATCAAATCGTTACTTTAGAAATAAAGCTTTTATTTGTCCGGGAAGCTAGGGACCAGGTTAGGAAAGCTAAGGCCCATTTAGAATTAAACTTGGCTAGGGATGTTAAGGATAACAGGAAGGGATTTTATAGGTACATTGCCGATAAGAGACAGGTTAGCGACACCGTGGGCCCTCTCCAGAAGCTATCGGGAGAATTGGCTACCCTGGATTTGGAGAAGGCTGAGGTTCTTAAGGACTTCTTTGCCTCAGTCTTTATGGGCAAATGCTCTGACCACACCACCCAAGTCTTGGAAGGCAGACGCGGGGACGGTGAGGGTGGGGACCCTGGGCCCACTGTGGGGGAGGATCTTGTTCGGGACCACCTTAGGAACCTGAATGTATACAAGTCCATGGGACCGGATGAAATCCATCCGCGGGTCCTGAAGGAGCTGGCAAATGAAGCTGCTAAGCCACTGTCCATCATATTTGAAAAATCACGGCAGTCAGGTGAAGTTCCCGATGACTGGAAAAAGGGAAATACAGCCCCCATTTTTAAGAAGGGAAAAATGGATGAGCCGGGGAATTACAGACCAGTCAGTCTCACCTCTGTGCCTGGCAAAATCTTGGAGCGGATTCTCCTGGAAGGCATGCTAAGGCACATGAAAACCAACAAGGTGCTTGGTGACAGCCAGCATGGCTTCACTAAGGGGAAATCCTGCCTAACCAATCTGGTGACCTTTTATGAAGGGGCTACGGAACTGATGGACAGGGGCAGAGCAGTTGATGTCATCTACCTGGACTTGTGTAAAGCCTTTGACACTGTCTCCCATGACATCCTTGTCTCTAAGTTGGAGAGACATCAATTTGATAGGTGGACCACTCAGTGGATAAAGAACTGGCTGGATGGCCGCACGCAAAGAGTAGTGCTTAGTGGCTCAGTGTCCAGCTGGAGACCAGTAACGAGTGGTGTCCCCCAGGGATCGGTGTTGGGACCGGTCTTGTTCAACATCTTTGTGGGTGACATGGACAGTGGGATTGAGTGCGCCCTCAGCAAGTTTGCCGATGACACCAAGCTGTGTGGTTCGGTTGATACATTGGAAGGAAGGAATGCCATCCAGAGGGACCTTGACACGCTTGTGAGGTGGGCTGATGCCAACCTGATGAAGTTCAACCATGCTAAGTGCAAAGTCCTCCACCTGGGTCGGAGCAATGCCAGGCACAGCTACAGGTTGGGCGGGGAGGAGATTGAGAGCAGCCCTGCGGAGAAGGACTTGGGGGTGTGGGTTGATGAAAAAATGAACATGAGCCGGCAGTGTGCACTTGCAGCCCAGAAGGCCAACCGTATCCTGGGCTGCATCAAAAGGAGTGTGACCAGCAGGTCGAGGGAGGTGATCCTGCCCCTCTACTCTGCTCTCGTGAGACCTCACTTGGAGTATTGTGTGCAGTTCTGGTGTCCTCAACATAAAAAGGACATGGAAGTGTTAGAACAAGTGCAGAGGAGGGCCACGAAGATGATCAGGGGACTGGAGCACCTCTCGTATGAAGATAGGCTGAGAAAATTGGGGCTGTTCAGCCTGGAGAAGAGAAGGCTGCGTGGAGACCTCAGAGCAGCCTTCCAATACCTGAAGGGGGCCTATAGGGATGCTGGGGAGGGACTCTTCATTAGGGACTGTGGTGAGAGGACAAGGGGTAATGGGTTTAAACTTAAACAGGGGAGGTTTAGATTGGATCTGAGGAAGAAGTTCTATACTGTGAGGGTGGTGAGGCCCTGGAATGGGTTGCCCAGGGAAGTTGTGAATGCTTCATCCCTGGCGGCGTTCAAGGTGGGGTTGGACATAGCCTTGGATGGCATGGTTTAGTGGGAGGTGTCCCTGCCCATGGCGGGGGGGTTGGAACTCGATGATCTTGAGGTCCTTTCCAGCCCTTACTATTCTGTGATTCTGTGATTCTGTGAATAAAGAAAAAATGAAGCTTTAAAGCTCTGATGGACCTAAGAAGCTTGAAAACCTGCATGCTTGTATGTGCTAAGGTTGAAAGTAATTTGGTAAGATAAAATCAGTAGCAAGACTTTTTCTGAGAAGTCCAGTTTTTCAGTGCTGGGTTTGATGCTGTTGAACTCTCAGGTGACTACGGTTATCTTCAAGAAAGCTGTGTCCCAGTTTGTGGGTCTTTGGAGCTTCCTAGACCAAGATTTCACACCAATTGCAATATAGATTGGGAAAGTGTCTTGGAGAAATGCTTGATAAACATGAATGTGCAATTACCAGGACTTTTAAATGTAATTTTAATGCATTACTGGAATTTATTTTGCACTTTGTTTCTTCTCTGCATCATTCATAAAGCTTTATCTAAAATATTGATTACCTGGCTTGCTGTACTAATTTTGGTTTTATTTTTCATATGTGGGATAAAGAGTAAAAGTGACTTTATCCTCAAAGGCTGCAAGGAATGTTGGATCTGGCACTGAGAAAGAAAAATAACTGGTTTGCAGTGGGAATGGTATGGAAACCAAATACTTCTAATGCTTCCTACAAGAAGAAAAATTAGCAGCTGATGCTGGTGACTGGAAATTTTCAGACTTTTATCACAAATAACTAAATAAAAGTGCTCATGTAGTTTGTCAGCCAGTTTTGCAGTACTTGTGTGCTATTGCTGGAATAACACATCGCCAGATTAGTTCACTTTTACACAAAGAAAACACAGTTTGGCAGAGAATAAAAGTACAGCTGAAATTTGGCAATATGTGGCCTCCCAATCTCGAGTGTGTAAGTGGGTGTAGTGACACTGATGTGTCTGTTTTTAAATCTAGGATGCTGCTTTACGTTCTGCATTGACAACTGCTGCTCCTCATATATGCTAGTGCCTCAAAGTAAAAAGCACACACATACATCAGTGCAGAACACCTCCAAACACCAGAACACATGGGTTCTGTCTGAGAAAACATAGATTTTTCAAGTCCCTCTATGTAGTCCCTCTCCATAGAGGGACTTTAAAATTAGGATTGGGGGAATTTGTTATGCTTTCAGTTAACTCTCTATAGAATGTAGATGTTCCTTAGCAAAGCTCCTTCAGACAACATCAAAAGTCATGTGAAGTAAGTTTTATATGAAATTGGACTGGTTTGCTCCCAAGTTTTTATGGAGTTATGACAGGATTTGGTTTGGCTTAAACATATGTTTGACATTTGCAGTAAATCTAATTGATGGTTACTGTTTTTATGGTAGATATTGCAGCATATTTTAGGCCAAAACTCAATGTATTCCGTATACATAGTTTCTAATATCACTTTTGTACTCCTACAGTATTAATATGGATTATGATTAGGCAACTTCCTGAAACTGGAATGTTTAAAGGTTGTATAGAAAGAGATGGATCCCTGCTGCTCTTGCATCATTGCTCAGGTTTCTGCACCATTGACTGTGTACTGCATTAAATCTTTTTCTCCCATAGTTGTACATGATGTTTGTATTCCTACTAGAAAAGCAATGAAAATACAGGTTTTTTTAATGTATGATAACAAGTGTTTAATGTTATCCCAGTTAAGTATTACTATGCTGGAGCCATAATACCAAAATTGTCTAAAAATGCAATATTAGGAATATAATACCACTGGGGAAAATGCAGGTTTTGAGCTTGAGACACTTTGAAATGTTGGGTTGGGCCATAATAAGAGCTAAGATGTAATAAGCAGGAGCTTTCAAGGTTGTCACTCATTTGTCACTGTAACTTGTGATATGTAGGAACCCTTGAGAGAGACATCAGGCAGGAGCTTGGATGGTTTGTTCACAGCAAGTGAAGGTCTGTTTGGAAGCAGGGTAAGAGATGTATGCTTTCTGAATTGCAGATATGACAGAGCAATCAAAAGAAATCTGTGTAGTATCTGGTTGGTTTTATTTTTTTATTGAGAAGATTCAGTGCTTGTATACATGGTTGATCTAGGCTGTACCTTACAAAGATGTAACTATGAAATACTTTGTTTGCTTAAAACTGGTCAAATTGCAGGTTTTGTGTATTTTGGTAGTAACGAATACAATAGGGACTGTCAGCACCATCTAATTCTAGTCCCTATTCCCTGATCCTCCTCTATAAGACTGTCAAAGACTGAGATTAAAGAATGTATTAAAAATGTATTTGTTCCCTGTAAAATGCATATATCATTAATTGCTGTTATTTATGCCTCTCTTCTCCCTCTGGTATGCATTCAGACTGACATCTCCTTTGTCATAGTCTAGTATATTACTCATAGTCTAGTATTGCCCTCTGTTCTTTAACTGAAACCTGTGGCAGAGGTGCTGGGAATAGGTTGTGAACTGATAGTGTGTCAGTTGTGGTTGGAGGCCAAATGTCTTCAGTGTTAGGAGAACCTTACTAATTGTTTGATGTGGGGTGATGAAAATCTTTATAGAAGTTTTGTTTACTCTAAGGTCTTTATCTGGGACTTGAGCATTTGAATGAAGAGGGGAAGTTCAGGTTTTCCATTAGAAGAATAAGCCATGAATAAGGAAGACCACTTCTACAGCTGGTCAAAACACAGTAATTCTGTCACAGGCTTTCATTCTGCTTTCACTTTAATATCTTGCTGGCTGGGGTCCTTTCCTTTTTTCCAGAACAACATCGATTAAATCAGTGGTACCTTTTTCCAGGCTATGCTTTTCTTTTAATGCTTTGATTTGTTTCTTTATCATATTTTTCTTTAGTTTTTGAATTTATCATGCTTAGAACATTAATTCAGGCAATAGCTTAAAAATCAAGAAAATTTAATATGAAGCCTGCTAAACCTGTTGCCTTGTTATAACAGGTCTAACCTGTTCATATTCTGTGTCAGTGATTTGCAGTAGTAACAGTGAGATGAGTCTGAACTGGTGTGGAACTAAGGGAAATGTAGGTGTGAAAGTGAGGGTCAGCCCAGGCTCTGAAGGACAGCTGAAAGGTCATTCATTTGTTACCTGGAATAAGATCACAAAATCTAGATGCTGCTACCAAAAATAGAGAGATTACAGAGTTGTTCAGTTTGGAAGGGACTGTGGGGATGTTATTGGGTCCAACTCCATTTCTCCTTTCTACCTTGTATTGATGGCAGTCTCAATACCAAGACTAGAATCAAAGTAGAATAATAGCAGCAGTGTGACAGCAAAAATAAAGAAATGGAACTATGCAGTGCCAGAAGGAGTCAGCCCTTACGTTTGTAATCTAGCGGTTTTGTTGAAGCAAGGGGTAGTTACAGGCTGGTTCCGTTTTTTGCCTGAGAAGTCTCTCCCAGAGAGCAGGATGCGATAACTGCAATGGAAGCAGCCTTCCAGAGAGGGGGTGGGCTCCTTGGTCTGTGCAGTAGGTCTAAGGCTGGCAAGATATTGGGTATTTACTGGTTGCAAACTTGATCCTAGTTCGTTCCTGGAATATTATCTTTTCTTATTTACTCTTGTTATATCTGGCAAGAGGCCTTGAGAAGTCCCCAGTTGGTGTGGCTCGACTCCAGTATCTTTATCGTTCTTTTGATTGCTTTGACAGAGCATTCACAGGCCTGAAGCCAGACCAAGCTATTTTCTCAGCAACAAAACATGAGATTTGGAAAAATGTCACAGTTAGCTTTCCAGTTGCTTGCTTTTTTTCTAGTCACTGTATGTTAATGTGCAAATTAGTGTGCACTGTGCACAGGGGTGGTGCAAGTCCCCCCTGAATGTAAGTCAAACAACTGCTCTTTCTCAAGATGTCCTAAATCTTTGTAAATGGAACAAAAATTACACCTTTGCTTTGGAATGGTGAAATGGTTTCAAGATGATCTGTAGAAAATGCCGGATTATGGTTTGTATATTTAATAATTTCTGTAGAAAAAATACATCTGTGTTATCATTATTTTTCCATCTCCTTTGCCTAAAAGGCGGGTAGGGTTTCTGGCACTTCCTTTCATGCATCTCATACAATTTAGGAAATGAAATTGCAAAAGAAAGGAGGAATAAAAACGAAATGACACACATGGTTCTCATGCACGTTGTGGCCCAGTTGTTTTGGAAGTTCTGGGTGTTCCTGTGTGCTTCCCAGTGCTGAGTGTTCTGTAATCCTGGTTTGTAAAATGAGTTGCTGGTTGATTTGCACCTGAATCACTGCCTGCAGGGGTGTTTACAGAGCAGTGGTGTCACCTCCACTCCATGAGACAAAACTCCTCGCAGGGAAGAGAGAAGGCACCAGGTTAATTTATATATGAGAAGAAACGCTTCCAAAGTTCACAGAACTCGTTCATGGTAGGAAAATATTTCTGTGTTGTCATTTCACTTTTCCACTGATTTTGGGCAGTGAACCTCAAGTATCAGGAGTGTCGATTTGGCAATCCTGGGTTACAAAACCTGCTGGAAGATGTCATCAAATAATATTATCAGTCAAAATCATCCAGCTGGGTTGGATTGACTGAGCTCAACTTGTCTGCGTGAAAAGAAAGTTCTTTCTGTAAGCCTGCTGAAACGTGAGGGAGCTTTTACCTTTTTCTTTTTTGAGAACTTTTTTCTTTCTGAAGTCAAACGTAAAGATCAACAAATGCTTTTTGGTTAATTCTCATCCAGAGTGCCAGGTTTTTATGTATCTCAGGTAGCGTCAAGCTGAATGTTCTCCACTTGAGCTTTAAATCTTCTTTAGTTGGCTGAACCTGTTGTCACCAGAATTTTTGTTTTCTTCCTCCCAGCATCTTCCACCTTTATCTTTGTTCCTGTCCTCCCTGGATGGGATTTTCACACACAGCTGAGGAACACGCATGGCATTAAAAAATACTGGAACTTGGCTACCAAATCATACAAAGTTCCTTGCCAGTTCCACCATCTTCTGTTCACTGCATTGGATCTACTCTCCCCTATGAAATATTGCCCTTCTCTCTGATTTGGTGAATCTGTCTTCTTTCACCATCACTTTGAGTAGACCTCCCTCCTTCCACTTACCTTTAAATGTGGTTTGAAGACAGTACTGGGAATATCAAGAGGGATTGCGAATACAAGGCCCTTTTGTACTTGAAGATCTTAGTTGCCCTGCAGTTTCATACAGCTAGTATAATTTGTATGAGCTCAGACTTGTACCACTGTGTCTAAACCTCTCATCACAATGAGGATACACTACCTTGAGTCCGGAGCAAGTGAGAATTGATTTCTGGGTCATGCTTTTATCTGAATCTCCTCTCAATATTTGCTTAGCTCTGCCGGGTTCTTTTTGAGAATGAAGGATGGGGAAATGTGTGGTATGTCTGTAACTATAGATTTAAAATTTGTGCTTAACAACTTGGTTTGGGGTAAAGATTGACTTTCTCTATACATTTTTTGCTGTTATTTCATTGTAATGCAACAAAGTCACAGGAACACTGAAGTGATAGTTCTGCCCGCCTTTGGTGGAGTAGGTAATGCAGGGCAGTCTTTGTTAATACTTTTTTGCTAACTGAGCCTCTGGTGTGAATCATGATTCAGAGCAGACAGACAAGAGCTCAGATGCTTTAAGATATATTTTTTCATCTGTTTCAGAGGTTGCCACTCCAGTCTTAATAACTGTTCTGTAAGAAATGGATCAGATCAATGCAGAGGTTTGTCAAGCTCGTCATTGTGTTTCTGCCTGGTGTCATGGTGCAGGTGCCAGGAGATGCATGTAAGGGGCAAACAGGAAGGTAGTATACAATAATATGGTGACAGCCTCCAGCTCTTTTTTGTCCCAGGCTCCTGGAGACAGTGGGTGTCTTTATAGTTAATAATAATTCCAGGAGAATTTTCTTCAGTTAGTTTGACCAATGTCTGTTTGAATTCGTGTTCACTTCTGCATCTAGGTAATTTCAGCAGGAAGGTGTCACAGCTTCACCATGTCTGAACAACTGCTTCCAAGGTTTATTTTTGCCCTGGCTGCCTTTGGTTCTTTAGATGGCAGCTAGTTCTTTGCTTAAGCAGTAGTGAATGTTTGTACCCCATCAGTCTTTGTCACAGATGAATTTCTAGGCCTCTGTTACATCCCCTCTCAGTTGCTTCTTTTCCATCTCCAATAGTCCTGGCTCACTTTGTCGTTCTGATGAGGAAGCTGTTTCTTCCCCATTGCCCTCTCTGAACCTTTCCCAGTTTGACCAGTAGGATCTTCCCCAGATGATTTTCAGCTCCTTCTGTACCAAGTGTAACAATACTAAAGGTTGCACTGAAGGTGGAAATCACACCTGGGATTTAAAGCATGATATAATGACTTGTGTTTTGTTTTACTCCTAATAATGCCTCTTTCCATCTTTTTCCCCTTTTCTTAAAATGCCATTGAGCTGATGTTTCAATGGCATTGAGTATTTAATCCTAGAAACCCTTTAGAAATTTAGGCAGATGAGCTCTCTTCCCAGAATTATCTTGCTGTTCCCTTCATCAATATCTTCTATAGACTAACGATACTTCTGAGGCGTTCCCCAAACAGAAGTGTCCTGGAATGAGAACTTCCCTTCAGCAGGAGCATGGATACGATGAAAGCTTTTTCTGGTTCGTTCTGGCATTATCTCTGGATGTTGCTTGTGTGCTTTGGTTATCTTGTGGTCCGTTAGGCTTTCTGGCAGGGTTCTCACTTTTGAAAACGTTACTGGTTTTAAGAACTCCTGTGAGTTCTTTTGTGAGTGTTGGTTTTGTGGTGGGGTTTTGGGTTTTGTTGGTTCGGTTTTGTTAAGCCCACCTGATTGTATTTTTGCACTGAATCTGAGTCCATAATCCTGTCATTTGGACCTATTGATGCTTTTGGAAAAATATTTTCCTTTTTAGTTGTGGTGTCCTTTACCACGTTTTCCAGCTGTGATGGCTTTCTCTTGGTCCTTCTAAAGTTCTTTTTGATAAGTGGTATTTTCTGTTAATCTTCAATGTGGTGACTTTAAATAGTTTCTGTGCTGCTCACCACAGGCTTAGTGTGTCAACTGCCTCTTTGAACTCCTTTGAAATAATTGAAGAAACTCCTTTTCTTGCTTTTCTGCAGTTTCTGCTTTTGAAGCTAAACAAAAAATCCCCCAAGCTGCCTCTTGCTGTTTCAGCAGGGATATTGCATTGGTGGATGCTGTGGTCACTACTACAGAGCAGTTCTTCACTGCTGACATTTAGTCAGGTACCACACACTGCTCAGGGTTAAGTGAACTGTTGCCCTGCATGTGGCTTTCCTGCCTGGCTGTTCAGCAAAGCTGCTGCTAATCATATCCCTGGATGTAGGCTCTGCAATGCCTCCTGATGTGACGTTATCTAGTTTCCATGGAGGTAATGGAAGGCTCCTATTACTGTTGTGTTTTCATCCTTTGCAACATTTCTCCTTTCTTCCTGTATCTACTTAGATGCTTCTATTTCTGTGCTTGCCGTTGCTACCACTGGCACAGCAATGTCACGTATCTTTAAAAAACACCCAGAAAAAGCCATATATGACTTGAACCTCTGGTGCAACCTTTGGTTGCTTTTCAAGGAGCTTTCAAAAGATTTAAATGTAAGAAAGAGGCGGTGCATATTAACTAAGGCTAAATTAGAGGAACTTTTGTATGTTCTCCCTGACAGAGGAAATAGCAGAATTATCTGATAACTCATGTCTAAATAGTGGTTGCTGCTGTGCTTGCCTAATCTCCTACTTTTGTTGCATGTCCATGTATGCCACACTTTGCAAAGTGCTGTCGTTGCTCAACAATCAGCATTATCCAACACTGGGACTGCCAGTAAGTGTTTCCTGTAATAGTACCCTGCAGTGGTGCCGCGGAGCACGGGCGGCTCCGGGGGAGTTTTGCCTCCTTCCTTTCGGTCTTATGTTGTGAGCTGTGGGTGATGTGACAGCAGGCTGGCTGGGAGCCACCAAACAAGACACATTAGGAATCTGCAGAGGAGTTAATAGGAGTGTGATGCAGGGAAAATGAGGATGGGGAGGGAGATGAATGGAGGAGGAGGAGAATTTCCCTGAACACTGCGTAGCGTGGTGTAGAGCCACCTCCTCTCTGTGCCAGCACCCATGGGTGCGTGTGTGCAGGATGTGCTGGGCAGAGCAGTTTGTACTGCACAGGGGTGTGTTTAGTTAGCACATTTTTAATAAAGCTGATGTTTCCTCGACCTGTCTGTGAAAATACTGCATATGTGTAATGCTCCTTAAGGATTTTGATTTATCTTTGCAGTGCGGTTTTCTGTGGAGGCCGAGTTTACTCTGCCACATTCTCACATGTGTCAGAGAACAATGCTTGGTTCTGATCATCTCCCAGAGGGATTAGCACCTCTAATAGAAAATAGCCTGAGAACATGGAGATAGCTGGAAGATAGGCTTCGGAACTGACCAGGAGGAGGACAGGGCTGTATCAAGAGCATGGTTTTCTTGAGCAGCAGGGGATCTACTTTTCAAACGCTACATCTGCTGAAAAAAGCTTGTTTGAGTCTGGTTTGCTAACAGGGCAGAAGCAGTCCGTCAGGGGGGACACCACTGTGGCCAAGAGCAGAGGTGTTTCCCGTCTGTTTCTCACAGAGGTATGCTGCCTTTGCTTCAGCTTTGCCTGTGTTCCTGTGTGGAAGACGGGAGCAGTCATTAACTTGGCTTGTTCTAGTGTGCTGTTTGCAACTCTTCTGATGTTGGACAAACTTCAAGAGGGACAGAGTAGGAAACAAGAATCTGAACACAAGTTTTCTTCCACGGACAGATGAAGGAACTGCAGAATGTAATTTGCAATTTAAACCAGAACAAATTTGCAATTTCAGTTCCTGATGAGCTCAGCTTTGTATTTAAATTTTAATTTTTTCCTTAAAAAAAAAAAAAAAAAAAAAGACAAATCTATCCCCCCCCTCCCTCCCCAGCAGAGCCTAATTTTAACTGATTTTAGAGGCAGACACCACAGCCCCGTGGTGCAGCCTGGGCCACGCTGCTTGGGAACTGCCATTGCGCTTTGTCTTCTCTAGCAGTACAAATTGGAAGGAGCAGCAGGCATAGATTGCTTTGCTGATTAATAAAATCCATATCATGAATCTCAAGTACAAGTTCAGTGTTTTGTAAGGGAAATAAAAAAACCCAGAAGTGAGAAAAGAAGCTGAGAATGAGCCTCATGCTAAAGATGTCTGCACCTCTCATTAGTTTCTACTTTCTGAAACTTTGGCATATACCAGTGAATTTTCTCTGCATCAAATCTGTTGCAAAAAGGATTTTCCTTTACCCCACTATTATGCTAAACTGTTCTTTAAATATGAAATGCATTTCTTTATTACATGGGTTTTCATGCTTTTTGTTTGTTGGTAGCTTTGTAGGGCTGTTAATGTAGCTTGTTTGATCTGTGGAGGTAAAAGCAAGATGGAAAAATGGGAAAGAAGGGGTGGTATTTTAACCTTTGGCACAGAATGTAATTTGCCCTTACTGTGCTTTTATTAAGAAAATCTAAGCTTGAAAAAAAATATACTAGTAATGCAGATTTCCTGGAAGCTCCTCAACCTAAGGAGCTTCTTCATCCTCCCTGCTTTTTAAAAGCTTAATATATGAATTGCCCGTAAACATCAGCTGCTTTTGTTCCACCCAGCGAAGAGCTTTGTTGTTCTATTTTTTTACGTACATGTTTAATAGCCCTTTCTTCTCCTTCAGTCTAAGGTCTCTTTCTGAAAGTATATTAGTAAATTTGGCTGGAAGAGCTATGTCTGAAGTAGCCAATATCTTCTTGGTTTAGTTTTTAATGTCTTTTGGAAATGAGATTAAATTGTTCATTGGGGCATTCAGGAGCAGTTGGCTGGAAGGGAAGGCATTGGAGGAGGAGAAAAGAAGGACAAGTAGAAGTGAACTCTGTTTTTTTCTTGAGCTGTATATAGCATTTCCTTGGAAATTATTTGTTTCATTCTTCTTTGAATGTTGAGCTGATTTCAGTGTGGAGAAATGATTAAACAGGGATTAATGAAAGACCCTTTTATATTGCAAATGAATGTGTCTTCAAGCTAATTTTCTCTGTTTAAAATACCACATTTCTAATCTTTAAAGTAAATTAAGTAAATGAATTTCTCTATGAAAGATATGTTTAAATATTTAGCTGTACCTGTCTCTGCATCCTTGCCATCCCATTGTAGCAGAGTTGGGATAGCTGTTCTTCAGTGAATCTGTGCTTCATGGAGCTTTTCTACCAACTCCCTAGAGCCAAACGAAGGGACGTCTTACTCTTGAAATGGTTCTCTTGTTTGGTGAAGTTATTTCTGTAAGTACAGTTCCCAATTGAGAAGTCAAACTGTAATTTTTCCCACGCTGTCCTCACTGGCCATGCTTGTCTCAAATGGCCTTCTGGGGAACCAAAAATGCCAGCTCTCCCCCCAAACCCTTTAGTTTCCTTGAACCAAGACAAGCAAAACAGGAATCAAAGCAACAACAGTGAGTAATAGTGCATGGATTTCCATTTTGCCAACCTTTCCTTGAGGTGATAAAAGCAATTGCCAAGGGCTGTATCATTTACTCCACTGGCAGGCCAGCTGAAAGTCAGATTTTCTGTTTTCTCCCACATATCGTTCTCTTTATTTGACATTCAACAGTGGTGGGAATTCAAATTCCAGTGAATCCTGGATCATTGAGAGGGAATTTCAAAGGAATTTTTTTTCAGTTGAAAGAGCATTCCACCGCATGTGAGCGGTGATTGTACATATGCGCAAGCACCTTTCACAGCCTTGGTCTTCATAAGTCTCTGGAGGAATACAAGCAAGCCTCAGCAAGCTCATTAGTTAATTCTCTCCATAGAAGCATTTCTCTTCCCTGACTCCTTTTCTCTTTATTTTTGGTTGGTAGGGAACCCTAGGATCTGACAGTGAACTTTTAGACTCAGTGAAGCAGTTATACAAGGGTTGGGTGGAATTTCTCTAAACTTTCCTCAGAGGGAGAAAATGTAGAAAATGCTTCCTCCGAGTAAAATATGAACAAAATGTTGTGATTCATTAAACTCCTTCCTATTTGCCTGCAAGTGAGAACCTTACAGTTACTCAGCTGAATAGTGCGTGGCCCTGAGGGGGCAGAGCCAACAGAAAAAGAGATGGCTTTAGTCCAAAGAACAAACTGCATGTTTTCAGGAAAATGAGAATATTTTGCTCCAGGCACATCCCTGCTTGCACATTGAGTTTGTTATGTTGAGATTTTATATTGCTGTTTACTTTGGTTTTAAGTGAGAAACAAAAGCTGATTTTGGGTATCTCATGATACCTGGAGGGTGCGCCACAGAGGAGACCATCTGCTTTAATGGGTTTGTAGGCATGTGACCTTCCTGCTTGAAGTGGTTTGTGTTGTATTGGCCAGTCCAAGGGCCAGCTACTTTGGGTGGTTTTGGAGAAAGTTGCGTCAACTTCCTAGTACTGTATCTTTGGTTCTGAAATACAGAATGCTGGTTCTGATAACCTGTAAGTAACCTCATTGTTATCCCATTGTTTAATATTAGTCTGATATCCATTTGTATAATGTTGCTTGGAAAATGTGAATCTTTACCACTTACAGGAGACACTCTAACTCGTTCTTCACTTTCCCTTTGTGCCACTGCTCTTGCAAGTTGCAAGTGAGGTGTCTCGGGGCAGAGCTGTGGCACCTTTATCCCCAGACTCTCCCAGTGTATCAGCCTTAGCAGGTCCCCCCTGGATATCCACTGAAAGATGTTCTCTGTCTACTAACAAGAGGCACAGGATTGTGTTGGAGTAAAGGGGAAAATAAACCACCAAACAAACCAAATAAAGAACAAAAAGCCAACCCAATAACCAAGACCAACTGTATCCTCATCTGAGGAAAGGCTGTTTCTTGAGACTACCATCTATTTGTTTTATATAAGGTTCTCAGCTGTTTCAGAAATTAAGCTGACGACCTACAGATGAGCGTGGTAAATTCCAAGAGACACGCAGAAAAACTGTGGATATCACCACAGAGAGGTTTTAAAGTTAGAAAACCAAAGCTACCGGCTGCCGAGAGGAAATGGAAAAAGGAATACTGATGCCACATGGATCAACTGCATTGTGGGAAAAACACTGATTTAGCTCCAAATGGTGTGGAGAAAAAGCCATGAGAGCTCCAGGAGCTGCGGTGCCGGAGGGAAGAGCTTACAGCAAATCCCAGGGAGGAGGCAGGGAAGTCTGAGCACCACACGGCCCAGGAAAAGCTGATCTGCTGGAGCCGGGCTCGTGGCTGTTCAATATGGGACAGGAACTTCAGCCCCTGTGAGCCAGTGGTGTGAAGGAAAAACTTGGCCAACCTGCAGCTACGCACAGTGAGTGATAGAATTTCTGTTGTCTCTCTTTGCCATGAGAGATGTGGTGGACACTGTTTGCCTTATACAGCACTAAAGAGAAAATATCATCCTTGTTTTTCCATCACTCCTGTGTCCACAGATGCTGTCAATGGAAGCATCTTTGAGGAGCATCCATAGTCAGGTCATCGGATCACTTTTAGTCCCAGGCAGATGGGAGCTCTTCATTTATTTTAAGCTTTTGTTTTCCTAGACAAAAATAATTGTTCAGCAAGTTGAGCTCAGAGTTTTAGAATGACTGGTTTTGAGTGCATTACAGCACCCACATCCTATTGAATCACACTGTGTGTAGGCTCTTGGCAGGAGTGACTTCACATCTGTTTTAAAATGTTTGAATCTCTCTTAATATAATAAAGATAATGTTTATGAGCCTTTAAAACTGTGGTGTGGGAAAGGGCCGGCTGACTGCTGAAAAGCTGGTGTGATGATGAAAATGAAATAACAAGAATAGACATGGTCTATATTATAAAAACATGTCTGACATGAAAACAATGGCTTCTTCTAATCCTTTAAGGCTGTGACTATGGTTTGTCCTGTAGATGCTGCCTTCAACTTCATTTAACTTTGGCTTGGATAGGGAAGGACTATATAAATAGGCTCAGTTGATCTTTGGTGGGATAACTTGTGGTGCCATGGTGCTATCAAAGGAAACAAGCAACTGAGAGCATAGCTGTAGGGCAGCTTCTCAGCACTGCAGCTGCTGGGAGTGTTTGTCTAGACTTTGCTGATGTAGCTGTTAATTGGGTGGAGGAGATGAAGACACTAACCTTGACATGCAGCGAGGAGTGACATGATAGTTGTTGCATAATATCAATACAGGCTTTTGAATATAATCTCTACTATTTGTGGATGAAGTATAAATTATCTGTGGCCTGATGTGCATGAAGAAAATGTTAATCGTGTAATCCAAACCAGACAGGTATAATTAGCGTGCAGCTAGACTTTGTTAAAACAGATGTGAAGTAGTCATTTAGCTTTGTAAATGAAAACAGTTGTTTGTTCAATAAGTGCTTCAGCAAGCCTCCTTCTCCTTAACAACAAAATCTCTTTCTCTCCTGTGTTGCGCTTTCAAGAAAATATTGGAAAAACTTAATTTATATCGATTGGCCTCTATTGATGTGCCCATTTGCTGTATTTCCCTTGCCAGGCACTGCAAGGTGTCAGAATTGCTTGCTTTTCAGTGAGCTAATTAAATAACAAAGTTAGTTGCACCTCTACAAACGGAAAGACTTTTGATTAAAGCTCGTGTTTGGCAAAATGAATGTTCTGTGTTGATGAGACATCTTTTTGAAAAAGAGGGGAATGGTATGTTTTTATTGGGAAGAAACATTCAGTAAAATTGTTTTAATGTCCTAATACTTCATTCCAGAATCCATGTAGTTTTTCCAAGGGTTTTTCAATAGCAATTAAAGTGAGTACTGGCTGCAGCACCCTTGGAAAATCACTGCCAGACCTTGCTTTAAAGTTTAGATCTTTCAGTCTCAGTCGCTATCAGTTGCTCGGTTGCTGAAGCAACTAGAAGTTGGACTGCAGAGTGGGTTCAGGGATGGTTCTTTACCTTCCTGTGGTTAAGAATCTCTAAACCCCCCCCGAAATGTGCAGAATAATCCAATTTATGTTTTTCTCTGCACCTGCTGAAGACTTTGATCTCCTCCTTGTGTAAGTAGATTGGCAGATGCGTTGGAAGGGTTTTCCTTGAGAGAAGTGGAGCTGTTTTTTCTCCAAGGATTATTTTTTTACCGTTTTCATGCATTTTTATATCTGTCTCACTGTCTGAAAAAGGTGTAACATCGATGCTTTGGTTTGAACCAAACTGAGTCAGAAAGCTGTGGTTTGCCAGAATGGTTTCTTTCAGGAATGTTTTTTAAATAATGTGTTTTTTTTCTTAAAGGAAAAATAAAATGTGGTTCTGACTATAAGACATGGATCATATGAACCATGAAAGCCATTCTGACACTGTGATTTCTTGTTCTGTGGCGTTGCTGCTTGTGAAGCATTTTGTTCAGTACCACCAGATACGAGTGTAGATCAAGGCTGCCATACAAAAACCCCATGGTTCTATTAAAAAGACTTGTGGAACCAGAGCTGAACGTGTCCTGCATCAGGTGCTTTCCACAAATGTGGTCTGCAATGGATAATACGTTCTTCCCCTTTTGAGAAGATAACATGGAGTACTGTAATTACTGTCGTTCTGTAATTATTCCAGAGTACTGTAATTATAGGCTAGAAGGGGTCAAGATTTTGTTATAAACATAACGCAATTGGAAAAACTGGTTTGTTTATAGCAAAGTATCATGTGAAGGATCTTAGATGCATTTAAGGTAAACAAACAAAACTGAACCTTTGAGGTTAGCCCGTGGCTTGGAGCTTTTCCTTGGGATTGCCCCAGTTGTTTGGTAAATTTGATGTTCTTTCATGTTATTGGCTCAATTGAATAGTTGAGAAATGTGAAACTAGACAGATGCTGATGTTATTGACGTACTAAATGATATAACTCGAAGGCCAAGCAAAGCTTAGATAGCAGGTCTGCTCATATAATTACCAATAGCTTTCTGTTGCACTTGCATGCAATTACTCAGTTCTTGTACAGGTCAGCTTCAGATGCCGTGCTATATTGCATAGCTTCTTACCTGTATGTGAGATAAATGCCTCACTACTACTGTTCCAAGAGGTTTTGGAGCAAAACTACCTGTTTAGCTCTTTGAGATGTATCCATTTGCTACAGCAAGCACCTGAATTAGGTGTCTTCAGGTCCAAACAGTGAGTTAGCAATCCAGTGTTTGAAATGCAGAATAAACAGAACTAAATAGTCACCTGCTTCTGTTTCTGATAGGAGAGTGACCAACTGTCTTCTCCATGCAAAATTGCATTTATCAGAGCAAGCTTGCTCCTTCCAGAGGGGCTCCAGTAGAGAGAGATCCACGGCTGTCAAGTGATGAATGTTACTCATTAACAGTGGTCTCCGGCATTTGAAGTCATTGCAGATCAGATGCTATATTGCTCACTTTGTGTCACAACCACCCTGTGCTGGAACAAGAAGGTAAACCCAACAGAAACGTATCATTTCTTCTTTCAGTGATTGCAATAGCCTCAAAATAAATATTGAGAGAAACCACACACCAATGCTTGTCTGAATGAAGACCAAAACCTGATGTTTTCGTGGTTAAATTCAGTTGATAAATAATTCTTGGTCAGTTAGGAAAGATAATTCTTTCTTGTGGTTGTGATGGAAGTTTCTCTGAAGATCTGTATTCCAGTCACTGACCAGAAATTTCCATTCTTCATGAGCATTACTCATTTTTAGGCTCAAGAAATTAAATACCTCCTTCAGCACATGACAAATGGTAGTGGTGGGGAGGACCGAGTGTTACCCTCAGGAGAGCAGGGCACTGCCCTTGCAAGACCGTGGAGCGGGGCAGCACAGCTCCAGATAGGTGGATGGGGCTGGCTTGAAAGGGCTGAACACAGGAACTCGCTGCATCAGTGTCTTATTAACTTGTGATGGACACTTAAGTCTCCTAGAGTTGGGTAAAGGTGAAAACTATGCCAACTTCTCATGCGAAAATCTCAGTAAGAAATGAATGATGGTACAATTAGTTGGCTTTTCTTGAAGAGCAGTAAAATGGATGGAGAATCATATTATGCATGCCTGCATTAGCAAGAAAAATCGTCTCTCAAAACCTAAAAGAAAGTATGTATCCTGGAAGTGTGCTGAACCCATCCACTACTTGAGCTGTACTGCCTGCTGATGCGCTGTTACATTCTAGTGAGGCAAGACCGACATCCACAATTAGAACAGATTACTCGGCCCTGCTTTCCTGCTGTATTATTCCTGCATTTTAGTTTTTTCATTGTAAAATGTGCTTCGTTTATAGAATACATTGTCTGGCCTTTAAAAATTTCCTTATGGTTAAAATTTGACATAATTAGTATCACTACGGGAGCATTTGTATGATATTTTCAGTTAAACCAAACAGTTGCTATGAGATTATTTGTAAATTGTAGTGGAGGCAGAAAAATCAATTAGATACTTGTTGCAGAAATCATTACATAAATTGCATTTCTTTCTTCTTTCATCTGCTTAATACAGAACGGGGATGCCAGGAAAATCAAGTTACCACTTTAACAGTTTTCTCTTGGACTAACAGTTATATTTGTTACCAAATTCATGATAACATTCACAATTTCATTATTTTACATTGCAGCACGCACAGCCAAATGCAGCAGCTATGAGGATTGTGAATTTATGGTCATGGCTTTCTAGTGTCTTGCTGTGTTTTAATTATTTATTCACTCTAAAATTGTGACTGTTTCCAGTTTTGGTAGGTACTAAGGGAAAAAATAAAAAAGCTGCTTTATAATTCATTTGGAGATCAGCTATTTTAGCATCTGAAAAGAGTTTGAAATGAAACAGGAATGCTATTTAATCATATTTATTATTATATTACAAATATACTTGATTTTATGAATTTATTTCATATATATTATGTATAATATTATGGCAATGACCACATACTCCTGAATTTCCTTCCTCTTCCTTTTCCTTAGTGCAAGTGCAAAACTGTGTGCTTCTGGTATGACATCCATCAGGGAGCTCTGCCATTCCTGATGGCATTAAAATCTGTCAGGTACATGGTGGATATTTCATGTTCACATGCTTAGGGCTGGACAGATGTAACAGATCTGGGGTTTGTACTCCCCATTAAGCCGTGTGAAGAGGTTAAGTAGACCCAAATTAGTGCTCATTCAGCTCTTATTACTACACCAACTGTTCTCAGTCCCAAATTGCTTCCACTCAGGACCTGGCACCTGAGCAGCTTTTCTGGATGTTACCTACAAGACAGACAAGAGTAACTTTCTGTAAGCAGCACAGCATGAATGCTGTTAGATGTTAAGTGAAACCTCGTGTTTAAAAATCAGCTTCTGAATTTTACTGCAAAAGGAGATTCATCTTCAGGATGCTCTGTTGCTCTGTGTGCTACACCCTGTATCTTGAAATCTAGAGGTAAGGAGCAGATGGTTTTCCATTAAGACAGTTGAGCAGTGGACCCCAGGCTGCCCAGACAGACTGTGCCATCTCTGTCCTGAGACTTTTGGAATACCAGGGTAGATAAAGCCGTGGGCAAACTTGTTTGACCTCAGAGCTGGCCCTGTTTTAGGCTAGGGACTTCCCTTCCAGCTAGAGTTATCCTGTGTCTCTAGGGGTTTGGGTGAAGAGCAGGAGGAGACAAAGATCCTATTTCTACCATTGTTAGCTGCAGCATGCACAAGAAGATACTGCTCGGAAGACCCAGACATTTTTTTCTGGCATAACTGGTTTTTACTGGTCCAAAATAATTTTCCCATATATTCCTTGTGATTTAGTGTTATTTCTGTCCCTGTGAATACTCTTGATAGAAAGTCATGCAACTGACTGAGTCATGCACATTAGTCACTCTATTTTTATTGTATCAAGAGATATCCTTACATTTTCCTTTGCTTGTTTTGTCGTGACCCTTCCGAAATGACACGCTGGCATTCAGAGAGCAGCAGAGCAATGGGCAGTGAATCTGGGTTTATAACGCACTGGGTTTTAAATTAGTTTCTGAACTCAGAAACTGATTCCTAAAGCAGTCCTTTTTAGTAAGGAGTTCTGTCTTGCCTTCTCGGTATGTTTGGCTTTCATTATGAAACTGGAACTTTAATTTTTTAATCCAAACTTCATAGGATGATAACTTCCTTTTTTTTTTGAGTATACTTCCAAAATAAATTTCACTTTTTCCGTGAGTTGTCTACATCTGTTTTGTGAGATTCTGCTTAAAGAATGACCCAAATACATGATGATTATCTGTTCTGATTGAGTCAGTGTATCAAACGCACAGGCACACAATGGGAAGGAATGCTTGGGCTGGAGGTTACAACATGGGAACGGCATGTTTGGATGCTCACACGTAACACACAAGTGTTGTTCTTATCCCGTGATCATTGCAGTGCAGTATGTATAAATCAGAATATATCAGTGAGTTGGAATTCTAATGAGTACCTAAATCAGTGGCTGATTGTACCTAAGAGTAAACAATAAACAACTCCAGGCATGACACTTCTGATTAATTTCTTCACTTGTTTGTACACTCATAATTTCCAATGGGATTAGAAGGAGGGATGTGTGAATTCGTCATATTCAGGTCACATTCCTGTGTGTTCATGAGTCACCTGGAATCCTTTTCCTGCAGTTATGCTCACTTTTAAAGTATCGTCGTTGTTCAGTATGTGGCAGTCAGGTACAATAGGTGGAGACCAAGAGGAGGCAGGAAAGTCAAGTTTTGTATAATGAAAAGGGTAGAAAGTGATTTAAAGACGGAGTCAATGGAGTGGCGGCTTGGGTGGTGGTGCTGGTGGGGTCTGTGGTGTTGTTTTGGGTTTTTTTTTCTCCTGTTTGGGGTTGGTTGGTGTGATGTGGAGAGTTCTATTTAGTAACGTTCACATGGCATTGAGAGCTCGGCTTGATTCCAATTAGCTCGGTTGAATGATAGCGTAATATTACTGATATCAATATCACCTTTGAAAGCAGCCAGTCCCATGAGTGAGATCTTTCAACTTGGTTAGACTAAGGCTTTCCGTAGTTTAGATGTTAATGTTTCTGGCCACATCTGAACCATGGTGCAATGCTTATTTGAGAGTGGAGATTAATACAGCAGAAAAATATCAGTGATCCTGTACTGTTTATCCTGCATGTGTGAATGATCGTTCAGTGGTTAGTATAGAATGTATATTGCTTTTAAAGACTCAGAATAGATAGGGTGTGGTATTAATATCTCCTATAAATTAGCAGTAGGTAAGTGTAGTTTGTGTTATATGGGAGATTAGACTTCACAAGCGCAGTAGCCTATTCTGGTCTAAAATCTATGGATAGAGCCTCATTTGGTTTCTGGTCTTCCAGTTCATGTCACGCATCTGAATTTTGACTTAGTACTGTTAGTGTTTGTTCTTCTTTCTCCTGCTATTGTAATCTGAGAAT
The DNA here is from genome assembly GCA_039720435.1 of Amazona ochrocephala. NCBI lineage: Eukaryota > Metazoa > Chordata > Aves > Psittaciformes > Psittacidae > Amazona > Amazona ochrocephala. The sequence goes on along the minus strand of CM077889.1, from coordinate 3,417,148 downwards.
TCTCACATTAAATGATCAGTTTAGCCAAATATTTATAATACAAGGAAAAACTAGTTTCATTTGCTTGTGTGTAATGGAAATGATGATTCATTTCCCAGATTCTGCCATGTAATAGGACTAGGGGACTTGGTGCTGGGAGGTGGAGAGAGAGTCAGGCATGCATAGCACTGCTGTCTTGATTTCTCTTTTCCTTTGGTATCATTTTGTAGATGATTCTTAGTGTTCCTTTTGTGACTGACAAAAAGAAATAGAGTGGACAAAGCCTTTGTCTAGTGTAGTGAGAACTGAGCGGTGTTGCTGCTTACTTCTGGGTAGAGATAGACCCTGTCCTTAGTATCCTTCCCCCAAAGTCCCAGCTGGGTAGCTGCTTTAGATTTGTCTTAATGGCATCGTATTTACATGAACAGTAGATACGTTCAGCTCTTCCAGTGCTCTGAATACCCATGATTTCTCTGAGTAGAGCCTATGTGGCTCGTTCCACTAAGCTCCAGTAAGGCTTATCAGAGGAAATCAGGACTGTGCTGCAAGGATGTTGACAGCATTGCTCAGCTGAGCACCCAGCAGGGACGGAGCCTGTTCAGTGGGTGTGTGAGTGCCCTTTTTGTATGTCCCCATAAATACTTCTATGCAGATGTAAGCGTCTCCTGTATATTGCATTGGGAGTCATTTACAGATGTCTGCTAGATCAGTTTACTGTGTAGCCCCATACAGTCTTTCACCAGATGACTTGAAGCCAGTTTTCCAAGTGATGCTTGAGTACACAAACCAGAGGGACACTGCTTGCTGTGTGACTTCTATCAATAGAAAGAAACAAATGTCTTTTTGGTTACTTACAAATGTGTAAATGTTTGAAGAATGAGTTTTCAAGGAAAGAGAAGCCGAATATGTGTATAATGGGTTATGCAGGCTCTGGCTGGAGACCTTTAGGTTTTGCTGTATGTACCTTATTTTCATTCAGGTGCAATGAGAAGAATACAGAGTTCTTTTTCTGGAGAGTGGTGTTAAGAGTTCATTGAAAGTGAATCTATGAGTAACACTTCATTTGGCTGTGAGATATCATTAAATCAGTTAAAGATCAGTATAAACATGAAAAAGTTATGGATTAAAACAAAACCAAAGCTACACAGAAAAGAGGGTTTCTTTCCTTGAATTACCTTGGGTTTTTAACCTGAGCTTGTTCCACACTGATTGTTTTACAAACGAATTTCAGTAATAAAAATTGGCATGCTGCACAGTGTGAAAATGCAGCGAACTGAAACGGGAGGGTGCAAGTCAAGGAAGTAACCATCCCAGAATTAGTCACTTTGGCGAAAAAATGGTCTAAGCAAGGATACTTTTATGGCTAGAAATTGCTATCTTAACCATTGGTAATGCGAGCTGTGTTGTTTGTGATTGCCGTGCCTTCTCCACCCACAGGCTAAAGAGAAACAGAAAAGCCCCAAAGTAAATAAGAGAAGGGTTTGCAGAGAAACAGTTGTGCAGCTCAGGACTGTACATCATCAGCAATGCAAGACGTAGCCAAGAATGGCATTCTGTAGCAGATGCTGTGAAAATCTACTGTTTTCAGTGGAGATAGCTATTGAAACATCTTACAGAACTGAGTTTTTCCAACAGCTCTCCAGCTAAAATCACAAGGAAAGTCTCTCTTAATGATGCCCTCGATTTAATAACGAAGTGACAGCACACTCTGTTGGTGAAACCAAATTTTTTGCAATTCTTTTTTGCATATGGATGGTACATCGTGGCTCAGGAAAACATGCAAAGGGCTGAGAGGAAGTGCTTTTATAATTTGCTGTTGAAGGAAGAAAATCAGAAGCAATCTTGCAAATTGAATCAGTCAGTGATTCTAGGGGTATTGCATATTGTACTTGTGGTCCTTGTGAAATCATTGTCCTCCTTGGTGGTAAAACCATCTTAGAGCCCATATAGAAACCCTTCTAGCTGCCCCACTCTGAAAGTGCATTCTTCTGCTATTCTGGTTTTGTCATAGTGGGTCTCCTCCATGCAATTCAGTTATACAATTAAATTTCATGTAATCGAAGGGAGGGAAAGGGAAGATGAGGGCAAGGCTGCCTTTTTCTACTGGAATTTTTTGGGAATCCCTGTCTTTGCAAATAATTTCATGGAGTCTAAAGTTAGACTAAACACTGTATTAGAAATGTATCATTGTATGGAAGATTGCTTCTGCCTTGGTAAACAAAAAGGGGATAGAGTTGCTCTTTGTTTGATGTACCTTCTAGCTCCACATAGTACATTTAATTCTTCCCAGAAAGTACTCATACTAATACAGCTCTTCTGAAGGTTTTTGTCAATGCCTGTATCCAAATTACAAAGTGGTTTCTAAGCACACACAAACACACAGAGCTCACCACCGCTTTCTGCTGCTGTTTAAAGCAAGCAAAACATTTATCCCGCTTTCCTCTTCTGCCTAACAATTCAGAGCACAGCATGGTTTTATTAGTTGGTTGATTGCAGTTGTAAGTCCTTTCCCTTTTACTTCCATCGCGTCTTGTTTTTCTGGGAGGTTCATGCACCATCAAAGCCCTACCGGGAATGAGACCAGAGGGCAGTGCTGTTGGGGAGCTTCGGGGGCAGGGTTGTAGAGGAAAGGAAAGGGGATTTAATACTGATAGGGAAGAGGATCTTGGGCAGCAGTTTGGGGGCAGAGTTAAAAGATTAGACAATAAATTTACTTAACAGAGACTAATCTATTGGGACTGAACTTCATATCCTGTTTTGGGATAATATATTTCCTTCTGTGCTCTGGAATGAATCTGTCATCTCAAGTCTAATAATGAGAGGCAGAGGATTTTTAATCTCTGACCCCCTTACATGTAATTTAATAAAGGCTGGTTTCTTTATTTTATTTGGAAGCTAACTTATTGAACTTGTTCTCACTGCTCTTCTAAAAAACACAATTCAGGATTTCGCATTTTAAGGATTTTTAAAATGGAATTGGGGTTTTGTTTAATTGGGAACAATAGTGTACTTGCAAAGTATTTGTATATAGTCCTCGGAGCACAGTTGTGTTTCAGAGCAGGGTTGTTTATCTCTTAGCATCTCTGTTGAAATGCAGAGATGAGAAGCAGAGTCAGGCATGCTGTTTGCACATTCTTGGCTCTGCATCGTCACCAGATTCCATCTGACTGGGGTAGACAGAGGCAGGAGACCGAAAGCTGGCGTGTGACTCTCTGTAACAGGGAATGATCGTTATGTGGGAAGCTGAGTGGGGTTTCAAATGTGGCAACCACATGCATGGTTAGTTATAAAATCACAAAAGTTGTCCTCCTCCCTCCAACCGACTGCTTCTCATGCGGCAGTGATTACAGCTGTCGTGGAAGGGCCACACCACTGACCTGCCGCATCGACCTTGCCAAGCCACTCGGCCCTCTGCAATTTGTTGGATAAAGCCCTCCTCAACTCTTGGGGAGCCCCAAATATACTTTGGTTATAAATCACACTGTGGGCCTATGAGAAGTTGTTGCTCCCATGGAACATAATGGCAGGTCAGGCTGAGATGCCTCTTGCTATACCTGATTAAGGAAGAGTCAGTTAAATATAGCAAAGCACAAGGTTGGCTGTATGACTGCATGCTTAGAAACAAAATACAAAGGGAAAAAAACCCAAGATCTTTACTTAAAGGTCTGCTGAGAGTTAGGTCTGTGTTAAGGACTGGCATCTCTGAGGGATCCCTGTCCAAAGGATGTCTCCAGCAGCAGTCAAGCTCTGTCAGTGCAATCCGACCAGGCTCTGCTCATCACAGCTATGTGTCTGTGATATTCAAAGTACTTCTGAGGTTCTACTTCCTACATAAGCCTGTTTATCATACTCTTTCTATAAAAAGCCTTTTCATGTACCTTAATTTTAGCTTCAGTGGTTTTACTTTTGTTTTGGTTTTGTATTACAAAAGGTCCAAACGTGACAGGGGCTGAATTTCAGATTTGTCACAATGACTGTTAAAGACTGAATTAGTGTAATGCAAGTAGCCAGGCAATCAAATTCTTAGCTTTCTGTCAAGAATAGAGGTGTAGTCTTGACAGCCATTAAGAACTTATTTTCGCACCTCCCAGAAGCCCAAGTCTAAGCAGGCATCCCTTGAAACTATTAAGTGTTGAAGTGGTTACTTCCTTTTAATCTTCCAGGTTGCTGTGTCCTATGTTCAGTCCATGTTCTGGACACTCATGTTTGCCTTGTAGACAATCTGGGGTGTGGGGTGTTGAGTACCTTGTAGTGTGGTTGCACAGTTTACGCCGTATGTCACTCAGTCCCTTTCAAAAAGGTGCTTCAGCAAACCTGGGCATTGCCATACAGCATGTTGTTTTGAGAGTTGACATTACTGCTATTCACGTAGAGGTCAGTTCTTTCGTTTTCAACAAATGGAACTCAACGTTCAGCATACTTTGTGTGCTGGAGTCCAAATGCTCAGTGAAGCTATCGGTGGGTTTGCAATAGCTGAAATGGAACTGTGCTACTCGATACCAGCCTGTCAGTCCAAGCTTTGGCCATGGGGCCTGCATGAATGAGCCTGGCTCTTCTGTGACTTACTAGGTGACTTTTCAATGGCTGGTATTGGATTAGTAACTTAACCAAATCTTGGATTTAAAAATAGAGTTAATTTAAGGATGTCAGTTCTCTAGGGAACATGATTAAAATGTGAATATTTTGTTATAATCACTGGTTTCCATAGTAACAGCAAGACATAGACTCATCAGATTCCCCAGTCTCTTTTATATCCTACTGTTACCTTGCTGTTAAACAGCTTTCCTCTTCAGAGCAAACCTCAATAACTCTTATTTTCCATTAGCTGTAACAGGTCCAGTAATTAGAACAGTAAATTTTGTCCAGTAAATACAGCGTGTACTTAGCTGTGATACTGCTGGTTTCCCAGCAGAAGAAAAACGATGACAGTGGCAGGTTTAGAATTGATACCAGTATTTTGGTGCAATTTAAACAGCAATTATGAGAAAAATAACGCTGTTCTGCTTCATCTTCATAAATTACACATTATGGATGCCTCTACTATATAGTATTTTGTCTTTAGAGAGACTTAATATGTTTTATACACCACCTATGTTTGATTGTATAAGTGTAGGAAAAAGCAGATTGAGGAAAATTGACTATTCATGAGAGGTAATGGGAACAAAAGTGCAGGTTGAAAGATGGTGTGCTTTCATTGGGAAAAGGTGCTTTTCTGTAGCATAGAGACAAGAAGACTGGATTAGAACATCTGGAATGTTTGGCTTCTCCCCATTAATCTTGGAAGTCAATCCTGTGACTTCTGTGGATTTATTTTCCCCCCCTTTTTAGCACTCTGAGTCATTAGATTGTCTGCTTCATTATACACATTAGTACATCACACTCCATAAATCTAAATAGTAACGGCTATTCTCATGAATGTAGCTATTATTTCTGGGTTTGCTGTCTGTCTGTGAATTCATATTCTATTCCCCCCATTTTTTGAGGGTTCTGGAATTAGCTGTTTGCTTAGTAACAAAGACCTAAAGCCCCATCAGTGACCTTGAGAAGGTCCGATGCGTCATTCAAAGTAGGCAGGCTTTCAAATCACAGTTCTGAAGAATTCCCTGAGCTGTTCCTAGCTGGTAAACTTGGTTTTCACACACTCTTCCTCTGTCTTTAAACAAGTAGGAAATAAGAATGGTGCAGGTGGGATGGGGAGCGAGGTGTCCTGCTTCGCCTCTGCCTGTTGTCCCTCCAGGTCAGGTCCAAGGGGCTTTTAACCGGCGTCCTGGGGCAGGTGCTTGTAGAGTTTGTGCTTGTTCTATGAGTCTATAAACGACTTCAGGGTCCAGGCCTGTTACCCCGGCCTTTCAACAACACTATAAATTCTTATTACCCAGACAAAATCAAACCCTATTTCTAATAGAAAAAGCAGGTCTTTTGTTTCCTTTTCTTTCTTTTTTTTTTTTTCTTCATTTCTTTTAAGGCAAACGAAGCCCCTCAGAATTGCCTAAAAATAGTAAAGCCTTCTTCATGCAGAATTTGTTCTGCTCCCCTACGTGGTCTTCTGTAATTAATTGGGTAACACACTGAAACACGTGGGGGTTTTGAAGAGGGAAACAAATGTGAGTGGCTCTGCGTTCCTGATGTACCTACGAACACTATGAAGGGCTTAAGCAGTGTAGCTTTCAGTGTATTTTCATAAGCAAGGATGTCATTTTAACATCAAAAAGGTTTATTTGACTGAGTCTACAGCAGGAGGGGAGAGCAAAGTGGTTTATGCTTTATGGTTTCCCCCTTACTAGGAAGTAGAAGAAACAGGGAGGCCAATGTTTTCCTGATGCTAGATATCACTTTGCAAACATTTTCTCTGTAAGACATAGTTTTGGGCTATTCTATTCTGTTTAAGGTTAGTGAAGCTCTTTAAATAGCACTAAATCATTCTTCAGGCTGGCCAGAATTAAAAGAGGTCATGGGTTGAACTGCAAGTACTGGAATGGTAAACTGTTTGGAATATCTTTACAAACATCTTCCCCTGTAGTTTGTATCTGTTGTATTCTGGGTGTGTTACAGCTGAAGAGGTCTGAATGTTTTGATCTTTAGAGTTTTAAATAAATCTAAAAGTCTAAGAAAGATGGTTACTCATGTCACTAGTGCCACTTGGAACGGATGCTTTTTGCAGTAGTTATGGTCCACACACTGTAAGGTAATACCTGAGATGACCCAAGAGCTCCTCCTTACCTTTGTCTTTTGTCCTGTTTTGTCCCTGGCAAAGTTACCTGTAAGGAGGAACTTTCTCGCCATGCTCCTTTCATAAGTCTCTTGCATTGTGGGAGGATCCAGGTATAAAAGTATATTAGGCCCCCCACTTAGGGAGTTTTTCCTCTGCAGTGAAACCACCACGTTGAACAGATGGCTGCTGAATATCCACTTCCTAGGAATAAAGAATTTAAAACAGTGATAGTCTTTGTACAGAACTTTCTGTCTTCAGCAAGGTTCCGAATGTAAAGGTAATCACCAGCTTTTACAGAGAAGCTGATCTCCTTTTGAGGGAGCTTCATCAGTGTAATGTATAGAGTGTGATCTGAAACTGTCTTAAACGCCTGGCTGGTTTGCTTTGTGTTAGCTCACGTGTGCTTGTGACAGTATTTACAGAGCCTGGCGCATCCTGAGCACTGCGAACATGATTGAAATCAAAGCATCACATTCAGAGTGTGATTTCTTATGTGAGTTGCAGAATGAATGGTTTGTGGTTTTGTTCAGTAAGTAAACAGGGACCGTGAGTTTTGTGAGCAATGACTGTTGCATGCAACAGCTCTTTAATCCTCCTGCCACCTTCCTTGACCTTCTTGCTGCAAGCTTGAAGAGCTGTGTTGAGCCGGGATGGGAGGAGGGAGCTGCAAGTTTGGAAGGTGCAGAGAGAACAACCTTATTTTCCTAATGCTCTCGGCCGTCCAGTCAGTCCCAGCTCTCTGCACTGAATTCCAGATCTTTTATGGGACCTCTGCATGGGCCTGACTTAAATTATTTGTGTTAAAACAGTATTATAGGTTTATAGGACCAGCGGGAAACATAGCGCAGACAGTAAATAATAACTTAGGAAAGGGGAAAGGCAAAGCTATGACCGACAGTGCAGGACAGGCAGAGAGTAAACTTTGTCTTGTTGCAAAAAACATCTGATCTAGGAAAAGAAAGAGAGAAGTAAAAAAAAAATAGCATGTAGCTTAATGTAGGCGCTGTAGATGTTGGAGTATTTCAGCAGTGAGATTATGTCTGCAGTGAATATACAGTGAACAGTGAACCCGTGTTTTCTGGGAGAACTGCATGAAAAATACTTACCCATGAATTTCAGTCCCAAGTATGGACAAGATGCTTTTAGTTGCTTGAACATAGGAAAAATGTGCATTTGTTTCATACCTTCATGACCTCAGGAGTCAATAAATTTCCCTGAAATAACACAGCTCAAAAACGTGCTATAAAGTTTCCAATTGCAATTCACCTTCAAGCATATAAAACACAAATTACAACCCAAGCAGTCCTTTTCAGCAAGTCTGGAGGATGCAATACCTGTGCGTTACAGGAAAAGGTGCAATATCTCCGTGCCTGTCACTCAGACTTCATGCAGCTTATAATAGTCACAGCTGATCTATTAGAAACTATAGTTGCTGAAAAAGTTATGAAAACATCAGCTAATATTTTACAGACTTGAGTTTATTTTTCTAAGGATTTTACCTTTCATTTACCCCAGAGCCTTTCTTTGACAAACTGGGTGGTGAAAATATCATATTACTTTTGGATGATGGTACATTGAACCCAGCTTTCTCCAAATTGTGTGATGTGCAGAATGGAAGTGCGTGTGACTCGGAACTAAGCACGGACGTGGCTGGTGTGAGCTCCGCTTAGTTCCTCCTCAGTGTGGTAATGTCCTGACAGGTGAGCTGAGGTCATTGCTGGGGAAGAAGGGCTGGCATTCTGCTTACCAACACCCAAGTGAACCAGTGATGGCCATTGTATAGTGATGGTTTGATAAAGGGAATTCTGTAGCTACATCTGTGTTAACTGTGAGCATTGTTTGATGGGATAGTGTCTTGTGGTTGGAAGCAGAAAAGGCAAGGGGAGGGCAGGGTGGTAGCTTTATCTGGCTGCTTCCTTCGCTAACAGAACCTAAGCCAACAGAAGATGAACCTAAGTAGCGTTCTGCATACACATTGTTTTAGATGACTCTCATATAGTTACTTGCAAGAAGCATGGGGGTTTTTTTTCCCCTTGGCATGGCAAGGCAAATCATTATCTGTGAAATTCCACACAGTGTCAGTTTTCTCCAGGCAGTTTAGGCAGGTAAACATAGTGTTTCGTTCAGAATAAGATTTCTGTGAGCAAAATTAGCTATTTATTATGGTACAGACAAATAGTTATGCAATAATCTTACATGTTGAAATGTCCTTGTTACAGAAGCAAACCCCAAATATATTAGAATCCTATTTTTACTTCTACCAAAGGTCAAGACAGCCTTTTGTATCAATGGCAATGACAAAGGATGCACATGGAAGACCTTTCTTAACCACAACCAAGATGTTGTAGAAGCCGTAAATTGAGAGTTAGCAAAAGGGGTTTTCTCTTTACACAAATATTCTTAGACTGAAATTCTTACTGTGGGTATTTGTGTGAGGAACAGCTATTAATCCAAATTAGAAAATGCCTTAAGACAAATACTAAAGAATTTACTAATGTGATTATTTGTCCTGGGAGCCTAATTTTAAAGGAGCTATTCTGGTTTTTGACCATGGAACTATGCACAGGTTCCAGTCAGGATGATGTATGGATTAAATTTGTAATATTTGAAGCACTTGAGGAAGTGCTTTTAACATTGAACAATGTCAGTGTCTAAACTATTAGGTATGGAATATATTCGGCATTATTTTTCTGTTTGATCATGTGAGCATGTAGAAATGAAATACAGAATTTATTTATATGTCAGGGCTGATATATAGGAACCTTTATAACCTGCAGTGGAATGGTTTGCTCTTGAAAGAGTGGAGTGCAGTCATTGCAGGTCATGACACCTAAAGGAGCTGACAATCTAATACTGTGAATATGGTGGGTTGCATTTTAGTTTCTTAGCCTCAGGAAGCAGATACATCTGTAGAGTAAGAGCTTCAAAATACATTGGTTTATGGCTTTTGGGTTTGTTATCTTCAGTTTGCACCCTGGGTGTCTGTAGTGCTGTGAGTAATGAGTCTGTCCAGATTTCGGTAGTGGATGAACACTGTGAGCCCTGGATTTGATCAGTTGTCCTCAGCAGTGCTGTGCTTTAATGAGACTTCATTCGAGTTCATTACCAGGAGGAAGCTCAGCGTTCTGCTGGCAGAAAAGTGGCGACACGACAGCAAGTCAGGGTTGTTCTTGCTCTGAGAAGCTGCAGGAGGCCAGCGCTGCTCCAGAAATGGGCTGCTCCATCCCGGTAGTTGGAGCTGGGCTGCTTGAATCTGCTTCTGCTGAGCAGCGGCTGAAAGTGAGGTCTGGTGGAGACTGGCTGCAGGATTGGTGCCTCCTGCTTTCCTCCTCTCTCACCATGGAGGCAGCAAGGTGCACAAGGCTCCGCGGCAGCCGAGCAGTGTTGGGAGCGTGCATCTGGACCATGGCAAGTTGTTTTAAAAGGACACCAGTTCACGTCCTGTATGCTTAAAGCAACTGGGAAATTACCGAAGTAGACACAGCTATGGCTGCTGTTAGGCTGAGCTGCTCGGTGATCAGCAGAGGGCACCATATCAACACCGCTCGCTACCTGTGTGCGAGAGGATGAGGCCAGGTTCCCCGTAGTTTTAAGAATTGCATTTGACTGTGATCTTCAGCAGAGATTGAAGTTCAGTGTCCAGGCTTTGCTTTGGGGCGTTTGGACCATGAACATTACTTTAATCTTACAGTATATGGTTAAAAAAGAGAATTTCAGGTGATTAACCTGCTCCAGTATCTCCTTTCCAAAGGCTGTGGGGCTTCTACCCATGAGCTCGCAGCATTTGGAAGCTCAGCTGCTCTGCTCTGTGATTCCAGAAGGAATCAGATTGTTCAGTTACAATTTAAAATCCTAAAACTAAGAAAAAAAGCACTAAAAAGTCAAACGGGACCAACAGGAAGATGACTGTTTGGAGAGTGAGTATGATTTCGTATCACCAGAGTTGCTGCATGAGCAAAGGTGTCAGAAAATTAATGAATGAACAAGGCTTTGCTAAAAATCACACCAACTTCTGGCTTATTTCCATTGCACAGAACTGTAAGTTTGTGACATTACCCCTGAAGAAGTAAGGAAAAAGACTGATGCAAGCAAATGATTTGATTAGGAAAATAAGTAGTGAAACCCCACAGGTTTTGCTGTGCTGCAGTGGCACAGTCCTTCCTTCCCTCTTGCAGTACGGTAAGATGTCCTCAGCTCCTTCTCCCTATTCCTAAAGACCATGCAAGTGTTTAACTGACAGAAATCGCTGGTTTGGTGGAACAAAACACTGGAGCTTTTCTAATGAAGGAGGGGAAAGGACAAACAGGCAGGGAAGCTATGGATATGAGCTGTGTTTTTCAAACTGTAAAAGTTAGCTTTAATGTTTTTACCAGAGTGCATCACCCCACATAATTTCTCAAGCTTTTTATAGCTTTACTAATGATGTTCTCATTTCTTCTGTAATCGGTTGCAGTCCTACACATTACGTTCAGTGATGACTTTGCAGAAAACATGGAATATGATGTTGGCTGGAATTCTCTTCCTTGGAGGTACGAGACATTTGAGTTAGGTGAGAGAGGGCAAAGAGTTTGCAGTTTTTCCTGGCAGTGGTTCAGTGCATTTCTGTATTTGGTGTGACTCTGGAAAAGCCTTTTATTTAATCTTTGCATGGAACGTTTCCTGCCTTTTTTGGAATTGGCGGAAGTTGAGAGCATTTTATATCCTCAGAAATTTGGGTTTTTTTAATAGTGTATGTCAAAGTGGCAGAAAACTTTGATTACTGATACCTATGACAGGGGGAAGGGGCCAAGATGAGAGATTTGCAGCTCATTCAGGGAGAGCAAGATGAGGGTACCAGGTGCTAATCTGGCTACTGCTGCAGGATTAGAGCAATCTATGCTTAATTTACTTTTTCTCAGGATGTTATGAAAAGGAAGAAATCATTTTATAGGCCAGACGAGTGTATGTTATTTTGATATGTTGTCATGGCAATGTTTTAAGGGACCAAACTTGGTTAATAATACATAATGTTGCAGATAATGCGTTAATTAAATCAATGAGTTATACAGGCCAATGAACTGAAACTGGTGGTAGAAAGAACTGGGCAGAAAATAATCTAAGTTGTACTGTACATATCTTCTAAAGCTGAAGATAGGCAGAAGAAAGGATGGGTAAATTCAGTTGATGGACAGTAGGAAATGGAGAGACACAGATGATTTGTGTAATTCATCCAGCTGCCGCTTATGGTAAAATGGAAGTCTGTTTTCTGCCCTGTATCAGCCTTCTTTGCTTGGAGGTTAGCTTCTGCTCTGCCATTATTCCTCTCAGAAGAGTTTTCAGAAGGTTAGAGCTGCAGGAATTTAGGAATCCCCGTGTAAACTAGGTGGTTTAACTGATTTCTGTGTTCATTGTGGGAAGTACCCATTGACAGCTTCCATTCCTTCCCTGCTGTCATGTGAGGAAATAGCTTTCAGCAGAGTGGCAAGGTTTGTTATAGGGTTTGTTGAGCATCAGGCTGAGTCCTCGCACAGGAGGACGTTCCTAATGTGTATGACCTTGGTGCTGGGAGGCTTACGGCAAGTTGAAGACTACAGAGTCTTGCACTATGTAACACTGGCCATTAAGCAATCAAGTATGCTGTGCCTGCAGAGCTCCCAAATTTATCCTAAACCAGCTTTATTTGTTCTTCCCTGGCTGCTTCGAACAGAAGTAAGTCAGTGACAGAATTATGGGAACTGCCCAAGAGAGCTGTACATCATCTCCCCCATTATATAAATGATGTTTAAAAGTTAATATTTGCCTACCTACAGCAGTCAGGCCATTGAAGTCTTGCCCAATGAAATTAAACAATGATTAAAGTAACTGGGGGACCACAATATCCTTCGGGGCTTCTCATGAAACATCAGTAGGGCCACATGGAGCAGATCAGGTGCTAAATGTTAGTCTTCAAAAGGGTTCTATGAGCAGCTATAGAGTGTTAAGTCTTGCAGACCTCTTTTATGAACTACTTGGTTAGGTAAGCACTGAGGTATGTTCTGCTGTAGTCTGCACACCACCTCTGAATACCAGAGAGCAAATTAAACACTATTTCCTGCCTTCCCAAAGGAACTATGTTACTTATAAACCTTGTTTACCTTTAGGCCATGATTAGCATTTCCCCAGAAGAAAGGAAGTGCAGCGCAGTGATGCATGTGCTTACAGGATCAGTATGAGAAGAGGGAAACGAGGAAAAAATATTTTAATTCAGTGATTTCTTGGGGTTGTTTTTTGTTTCTGTGTTTTCTTTCTTATTTGTTCACCACTTACCTAATAATGGATGGGATAAGAAAATACTTATGCTGTAATTATCAGTGGAGAATAACAGTAACAGTTAGTTTGTACATATTTCCAGTCTATTTTTACTTCTTTTGTTAACCCACATCCTCATTCATGTGCCAGTAGAGAGCATCTATATAAAAGTTGTATTTGAATATCTGAGCATCCATACTATATCTTTCCTACAAAGATATTCCACCCCACCCCTCAGGATACAATTGCCTGTCCTGGACTATGAGTTCCGTGTATGGTACCACGAAGTTTTCATGTGGTGTTAATGTGGAAGTTAAAATCAAGTCAGTGAGGTGGAAAAAAACATCTGTTCAAAGAGAGCATCATGTACAATATGTATGTCCTAGGCTTGAGGAGGCGCAACTAAACTGCAAGCTCTATCCCATGCTGCAGTAGTTCACATCACTACTGCCGGCGTGGAGAAGTTTTAATGAAGATCACCTTCTCCATGTGTTAATCTGCAGTGCATTCTTCCTCTCCTAGTGATGTGCTGCATTTAAGCGCAGAGCCTCCCCGTGACACTTCAGCTTCACTGGTCATCTGAAGCCTGGTGTAGCGAGTCTGGCATCTTCTCTTTCTCTGCTGGAGTACTAAGACATTGACAGATCTGGTCTCTTGAAACCAGCAAATACCTCAATATTAATTTAAAGATGTGATTCAAAATGGAAGGGGTTTTTTGTTTTGTTTAGGATCACCCCCAAAAATATTATTTATTAAGTTCATTTAGGTAGTTGAGATGAGATTAATCATATCCGTGTGTACTGAATTCCAGTACTCATTAGAAAGAAATATCAACAGTTTATAAGCTGAGTGTACGCTTTAGGATCCATTCTTGCTTACAGCTTCTCAATAAATAGCAAAAAATCTGCCAGCATTCCAGTTCAAAGAGGAAAGCATATGAGTAGGGAAAAAATCTTTGCTAAAGGCAAACATTTCAGATTTTGCCAAGTTTGTGCAAATGACAGTAATTATTAAGAGCATGACTTCTGTGTCATCAGCATTTATGAAATTGAATACTAATAGAGAAGGCACTTCATCGTATGGGGAATCCATACCAGTGGTTTAGCCCTGTTGGCTAGGTTAGGTGTTCTTTAACAGTGGTGCTTTTTCCCTTCATTCTAATAGGACGGGCCCATGTAAAATGAAGAAGATACAGGTCAGCACAGAATGACAAATGCGGTGGTGTAATCCTCATAACCAGGTGCCTGAAAATTGAATAGAATAGATTATTTAACACTGCTCATAGTTGAAATTTAATTCTAGAAACTTCCTACAGGTGTTGCTTTGAAATAGTACATTTTCTGAGGAGAAATGAGTAGTTTTTGGGTTTTCTGTCATTTGTGGTTCACGTGCATTTGAAGCATGTAAAAATATCCCATGTAAACTGATCAGCCAGTGGCATCTGAACATCACTGCTTGGAGTCGAAAGTCGACAGGCAAGCAGATCAGTTTCTGCATGTGCTGTTGGAAAGGTTTAAGGCATTTGAAAGTTAGTAGAAACAGCATCTGCCAGCTATTATTGTAGTGTTGCCTTCCTCTTTTAGCAAGCTGTCAACCTGTAAATTGTCAGGCAGTCAGGTGAACGTATTTCTGTGTCCAGGCCCTTGTCAAGCGGTGGAGGCCCGTTGGTGTCTTGGCAATGACATGGTAGGTTCACGTGAAAAACCGAAGCAAGATATTACTTCACGGAGAGACATCAAGTCAGGACAACTGAAAATGGCTGCTTTCTGCTATAATAAATATTTAATACCTCTACTGCAAAGAAGAGCCAGTTGGAAAACAGAATTTAGTAGCAGGGTACTTCAGGTTTCTCTGAAGTGAGCTAAATGCTCCTTTTAGCAGTTGAGCCTTTACAGATGTCAGCTGAGGAGAGCAAACATCTTCATAATTTATTTATCTCAAGAGAAAGCTGATTTACTGCTTGTTCATGTATATGTTGCTTGCATTTAACTCTCTCCATCATGTCTACTCAAAGAAAGTAGCTGAAATTCAAAGTAACTTTTTTGACAGATGCTCTTCTTCCCTCAAAGGTGGACCTTATGCAAGAGAGTCTTATAAAGGAAAGACATTGTCCATCCGAAAAACATTTCCAGGAAATGCTCTTTTCCCATGAATTTGCATATAATTTTGTGTGTTTTTTTCAGATAATTTTATTAAAGTCACCATAAATATGGGAGGAAGTCATGTTTGTATATGTGTCTCCTTCAGAGACTGCAAATCCCCAATTTTAGAACGAGATGCTTGCAGAGATGTTTTCAGATCTATTGAAGAAGAGGAGCTTGGCCCCAGTCTTTCGGATTGAGCTTTTTACTGTGTCTTTGAAAACCTTTTTCACCATATGTGACCGAGAAGTATTTTTAAAATCTGACATTTTAAGAGTGAGTGAAGTTTTTACACTAACTGCACAAAGGATCATAGGAAAGGTCACTTAAAAATGAAAGTGGTAGGGGAACGACAAGCCCCAAACTGTTCTATCCTCTTCTTGTTCCCTCCTAAGGTTCTGAGCTGTTAGTGCAATGAAATGTTTCTGCTTGAGTGTAATGTTTACTTGAGGAAGAGGGTGTTGAACCAAATCCCCTGCTTTGTTTTCACTTTAATGTTCTTAGGATCACTCAGCTGCTAGGTTGTGCTGTGCACTGTTGGAAAAGAAACAGGAATTGCAAGATAAGATCGACTGCTCACCTGGGGAGACTTAGAAAAGTTTCGTATTTGAAGCACATGTTCCAAATGCTAGTCAGGGTTGGATAGCATTAAATTCTTACATCTGGTGCAGAACTGCTTGCTTTTATGTTGGTTTCTTTTCTTGTTTTATTGTTTAAAAGGATAATAAAACCTCACAATAATATCTCATAATCAGTATAGCGTATCTCCGGGCACCTTTTGCATGTTGCATTTGCCAAGAAGAACATACATCAGACTTTATTTTGCCTACAGAAATGTTGAGGGTTTGCATCTGGATCCCTTTGGAAATAAATTTATGGTTTGTACCAGTGCTAAAAAGGAAGAGGAAAATATTCCACACTGGATGAATATATGGTAATTCATTGTGGCTGGCTGGTAAACAGCATTAATTATCCAAGCACAAAATAACCTTTTGGCATGGCTTCAGCTGCTGCACATTGCTATAGAAATCTCAAAGCCAAAGTTCCAGCCATTTCCATTTGGCATTGGTGTTATTTCACTGACATAAGTTCGTTCTGAGTAAACTGAAGCTGATGCAGTAAAGAAACCGAAAATCCACTTAAAATTAACAATAATTCCCAGTTTTTCAGAGTATTTTAAAGCAAATTTTAGCTGTGCATTGCCCACACTGCTTTTCAGTTTTTAGGATTGTAGGGAATGCTCTGAACAAGGCAGAGTCAAATAAGGAATGTGCAGGTGTCCTTATGAGAGCTTTCTTTTCAGAATTCTTTCCAAATAATCTACTTTGGTTTTGCTAATTCCTTTTTATTCTTAAATTGAATTAAATGGAGCCATGATGTCAATGGACTATTTATTTTATGTGGGTGTGTTTTACTAGCAAATATGGGTTAGTTGGATAAGTACCACTGCGCGTGTGCCGTCTTTGTACATTCCTCTCTTGTTCTCTGCTGTAGGCCACTGCAAAAGGCAGGTGTTTGAGCTCACTAAAGCTCTTTCTGACTGTGGACATCCCAGAATGTTCTTATATTTCTTCTTGTGTGGCTTCTGCTCTAGATTTTTGTCACCAGTTCAAGTTCCTTTATAATTTTTGGGAGAAACTCTTTCCTTAGGAATCTCATGGAATTACTGTCTGTCTGCTTTTGGGAAATCCAAGTCAAAATGCTTCCAGCGGGTGACTCTAGGGTCTTTCTCCAGTTACGGTCAGATGGCTGAGGTTAGTCTTTCCTACATATTCTTCAATGCTACCCTTAGTTTGGTGCAGCTGCTTTTAGCAATCTCTAAGGAGAAAGTTCCTCCGAAGGTGTGAGTAGGAATGTTATCCTATGAATGTCTAGATGGTGTTTCCAGCAGGAGGAAAGCCATGGTTTGACTGATCATATTTGGCCATATTTGCTTTGATATTCTTTACTGGAGCCAGAAACTGGACAGTGATTGCACGGACTTCTGCATCCCCTTTACTGTGCATCTTTTTAGGTCTATTCAGTATATGGCTGATATAAGTGATTTTGTGACTTGTTTTATCCAGGCTTACAGCTCCATCAGGTTCACTTTTAATCTTAGATATTTTGGTCTAGCTGCCTGGAATAGTTATGCACTGTTTTATTAATGCAGTGTAAATGTGTGCATATTGCTAAGGGGTTTTTTACTTTCTTTTTCTAGTATCTGAAAACATTCCATGAATATGCTGGTTTTCCTAACAGAGTTCTGATCACTAAGTCATTTATTTTTTGCCATCAGCAAATGATCATTCACTTACCAATATCATGATCCATTTTAAAAGAGTTTGTCTTGTTTGTCTTCTGTTAGTATTGGTTAGAATCAGTTGTCGGATTCGGTCTCATACCTCCACACAAATTGTCCCCATCAAATTTTAAACTATGACAATCCAGATAATTGTTTATGGAATGTTCGATAACATAATTATAGAGACAGTTTTGATAAATCAGGTAGCTATAACTGAAGCATAAAGCCATATTACTGCATCACTGTATTTCAAAAAGCATGAGTGTGCTTTGAGAAGTGTGAGTCACAGTCAAAGTCAGCAGCAAGTTTAAGGGGGAAACAGAAAAAAATAGTCTTAAATCTTGGTTTAATTGTAAAGGTAATGCTGAAAAGTGAAATTTTATTTTCCTTATATTACCCCCTGATTATTATCATGAGAGCAATAGGCTAGACATGGGATTAAAATTGTGTTAGTTAAGTAATTTACTAACTACTGTACTGCTTCTCTTTCTTTAGACTATTGAACTATAGACTTGAGAATTCTTCACCTTTTAAGGCATTTTGCTAAACAAATAATAATACTGGGAGTTACAGAATGGAAACTATACAGTATTTACAGTGTTTCAAGGACTGAATTTAATATAAAATGCTTTCTTTAATAGAAAATGCATAAATTGAATGCTTAAAGAAATACTCTCCTGCTATATCTTTTGATATAGACAGGCATTTTCATCAGTCATGCTCTAAATAGGTAATATGAATGTGTCTTGAAACAATGCTTTAATTTGCCACAGGAAATTATTATGCTGACTATAAATTATGTGACTTCCTAAATAAATAAAAAATTAAATCTAGACAAGTCTTTAAGGAAATAAAGCATTGGTTTAAGTCCATTGTATTCCAGCATTGTGGAAAGACACATCTTGAAGATGGAATTACGTGAAGCATTTTAGACAGAGTATGTTGCCACTGAAATCCAGTTATTAGGTGCTCAGACACATCAACTTACACTGAGCTCCCAGCAAGATCCTGTGAGGTATTTTTCCGTATGAACCAGCCTTTCCTAGGTCCTGATCCTGAATTTTCCTCTGGTGAAGCCTTGTCTGTGTTGGAATTGTTTTCAACCAGGACAATATATCCTGAGGTGTGGTCCCATCAGGATCCCTGGGGAAACACATTTGGTCCAGTTTGTCTTTGTTATAGATCTCTACTAGTGCCTGAAGTCCTTGTTTTATGTAGAGTAGGTCAGACTACATGAGGGCTCATGTCAGCAGTCTTATTCTTGCAAGTTCATTTGGTGAATATACATTCAGAACTTGAATAAGGTTTTGTTCAACATAAGGGCATCTTATGTCAATTTTTATAAGCTTTGCTTGTATTGCCTTATTTCATGTGTGACTTCCTCCTTTTAATTTTAATTGTGCTGGATCAGATAAATGGGATTATTTTAAAACATCAGATTGAGATTGTTCAGAAATCTCTGCTCACATTGAAAATGATGGGAGGAAACGAGCTTGGAGAAAAGAACTCATTTGTGTCTTTTAAATACTGTGTTATCTGGTACATGACTCAGTTTCCTTAAGCTTCACACTTTATGATTGGTGAGTGTGAGAAGAGTTTGTGGAGAAGTAGAGGCTTCATTTACATATATGTGTCTTCTCAGCTTGTTCAGTAACAAGAGCAAACTGCAGTCTTGCTATGGGAGAAGCTCATACTTGGGACTTCACATCCTAGCCTATGCGTGTCTGGCTTAAGAATCACAGATGGGAAAGGGAAAAATCTGTCATTTCTGATAAACTGGTTTTCTTCTAAATTTTTTTCAGGTGGGATTTTTAAATTTTTTCCTTGCCATTTTCTGGAAAACTTAAAATCATGAGTAAAGTCGGACCACTCCTTTGCACTGGGGTTCTTGGGGTTTTTACTGTAAACAACAGAAAGGAAAAACTCAGGCCAGGTAGACATGAGCTTCCACACTGTTATTAATATGTTAAAATGACTTGACAGCTTTGATAAATAGTGATTATATTAAAAAGAAACTCCACAAATGCATTATTGATCAGTGGTTAACCAAGGCTATGCCATCTGTCATAAAGAAAGCTTACAGAGAAATTGAGCAGATCTTCGGCTTCTCTCCATTAGGAACCAGTATCAGTCAGTTCAGGAGAGTATCCAGGGTCATTAGCTGCTCTTAAACTGAAGCACTGATGTGTGCCTCTGCGTCAGTTAAGGGTGCCTGCAGGTCTCTGTTGCAGAGTGTCTTCAAAAGTTGGACTTCCTCTTTTCTTCTGTGAAAATGACTGTTACAAGGAAAAGCTTTATGTGGGCTCTTCATCCTGTGCATTTGGGAACTAAAAGGTGATCTTATTCTTTCTCATTTAGAAAACCCCCAGAATTCTCAAAGCCATCTCACGTTACGAAGCTCAGCTGAAGAACAGGGAATTTCTCTGAGGTGGCATTTTTATTTTGCAGTTAGAATTTACTTGATGTCTGGAGTATGTATTTCAGTCAATTTTCTATGAGTGCTCAAAGTAGAATGCCTTGAGGTATGTCTTATTGGTCAGGTATGACCATCCAAAGCAAGGGTTGAACTGAGTCCTTGAAAAATGCCATGTTACATGCAACCACAGGGCAAGTGTTTCTGAAGTGAAAGGCATGTGAGAAAACAGGTCATAGAACACTGTCTTGCTTCAAGATGGAGTCTCCATATTTATTATTATTGGTTATTATGAAGTGAATATTTATTATTTATGCACCATTGCCAGTAAGGAAGCTCCCTATTGGAATAAATACTGCAATTGCAGTGATAACATACTTCAAGGTACAGCATCCAGCAGAAGAAGAGCATCCCAATACCATGTTTCCAGTTAGGAAGGTGAGCATTTGTCTCATAGTAATTGTTTCTACAGGAAACTATACATAAACCATTGGAGAAAACAATAAAGGAAAATAGAGGAAAGGGAGAGGAAAGACCAAGTGTTGAAGTGCCTCAAGGGAAGATGCATATATTTTTGACTTGTGTATTCCTTTATAGCAAAGAACAAAGATATTTATTTTTTAAAAAGAGCTTTTTTGAAAAAAGGTTTTAAATTCCTTTTATAAAGGCATCATTTAATATGCATTTAGATAAAAACATATATATAGTATGTGAATATACATATGCATTTGGATCTAAATACCTTCATAGCTCTGCCTACAGCCAAACAATTGAAGGCAGATATGAGTAAGCTTTCCCACTATACCCTGTCTAGACCCACATGTGCTTGCCTGGTCCTCTAGGTCCTTTGAGAAGAGGCTGCCAGATGGAGCAAAGTGATGCCATACATACAGCTATCTCAACATGTAAAAAGTACAGGGTTTATACATATCTAAAAGGTTTCTGAGCAATCCGAGAACATTTTGAAGGTTTTCATGAGCTCACCTGTTTGAGTTTAATTTGTTGCAGATCTCAGCTTTTTCACTTCAGTCTGCTGACACTGCAGGTGAACTCGCTGTGCTGGGTAGTTCTGCATTGCTCCTCTCCTCTGCATTGTCCTTCTGGCCCTGAAAAAATAACTGCTCTTTGGGATCATCATAGTCAGTAAAGAGGAGACCGTTATTTTGGGACATAATAACGTCTGTGTGCCTGCGAAGCACGTTGAGCAGGTTGGGAAATAGTAGCTGTGTTCTCAGCACATCTGGACCTTCATATAGAATGTGACATACAGGGAGCTGGAAGTGTATGACACGTTTTTTTAAATCGCAGTGACTATTCTGAAACACATTGGCTGTGATTTTCTGGGTTTGAGCTTCGTTTTGTTTACAAGTTTTTAATAATCAAATGAGCTGTTATTTAGAATGACAGAGTATGACGCTTCACGTGGGAGTAGTTTGTACACTCCAGCCAGTTACAGTTCAAGTAAAGCTTCCAGGTATTTTTTTCCTTGTTAAAGGCTTGCAGTGTCAGTGTGGAAAGGTCAGCCTTGTTTCTTGCTATTTCAGTAGTGTTTATTCTTTTTTTCTAATCCATAAGCTGTGGGTACGTTCCCTGGGGACACCACATTGAACCAATGCTCTGACAGCTTGGGTTTTATCCCTAGTCTATTATTTTCTGGTTTTCTCCTGAATAAGTCCCTTTATCTTTCTGAGCTTCTGTTCATCTCATGTATAAAGTGGGAATGAGAGTACTGTGGCTTCCACTGAAATAAAGCAGAAATTTGTCCTGGAAAATCAATAAGTAAAATCTATGTGTTAGTGAACTAACAAGGTGCATTCCCTGTTTTCTTTCTCTAAATAAGTTGTCTTGAGAATTTCCTTCTCAAGTTGAAGAAGATGCCTGTGGAAATATCACATATCTTCTTGTCAAAATAGTAGGAGATGCTGTCGGAACTGAAGGCATTTTCTAAATTTCACAGACAAAAACATGACTTTAAGAGTTTTCTGAGCTGTGTCATTTCTCTCAGTAGGAAGAGAGAATTTTATTGTCTGACCACGTTTGTAGAAGCTGTTTTCATACATAATTTTTGCCAGCAAATTTCTCTCCCACATGTTCCCAAATTCTACACCTCCTAGACGTGTATGGCTTGCTTTGAATAAGCTTTTCCAAAACACAAGTGTAGCAAACCCCAGGTACAGAAAGTTTGCTGTTAGAGATTCATCCTCTGCCATTTCAAATATGTCTCCATCTCCATCTAGCCTGGCTCCCTCCTGACAGCACAATTCCCATGAGCTCTGTGAAAGACCAATGTGAAAGCATACGAACTGCAGCAAGTGTGAGTAGCAGAAGACATGATGAATAGCTCCTGAGGGTGTACAACACACAGGAAGACAAAGGAGATAGCACTTCAGCTCACAGGGAGGAGGCATCATGTCTCAGCATGATTAAGTGCTTCCACAGAGCTGTAACGATGACAATAGCACTTACATCTGGTAACCTAGCTTTTATAGTATTCTTTTGCCAGGTTTTTCCGTATTTCCATGAACAGATGTATGTTTATATTGGAAGAAGGAGTTTGCTTTAATGTCAGCTCTTCCGAGACAGGCTTAGTAATGAACAACTCCAGATCACACCTTACATTTCTGCGTCAGGAGTGAACTCAAACTATTCTGCTGACTTTCAGACTAATGCTGTTTTGCAGTTGAGAGTACACCTGGGTTTTGGGGAAAAAGGTATATCCCAACATGAGACATTTCTGTGAAATTCATGCACCCCAAGCTTGTTATTTTCATAATTTTAGGTCCTGATGTCTTTTGATTTTTGTCACTGAAGTGATCAGAGCTGAATGAAGCTTCATGCGTACAGGTTAGGGAATGCGAGGAATTGGTACCATGTGTTTCCCATTGCGGGAACCTTGATGATATCATCGTCGGAGGCCATGCTCAATATGCCTTCCAGACTTGGATTTCTCTTTAGATTGCGTGATTGGCTGGGGCTGTGTTGGTAAGATATTCGTGTTCCCCTGGGTGCACAAATATTAAGATATTTAAAATGTTTAATCCATAAGAGGAAAGATTTCACCCACCCCCAAAAGAAAAAGACCCTTTATATTCCTGATGAAAATGTATACAGGATCTCATTTAACATCTTGACCCCATTTTGCCTGTAAGAAACTTCCTATTCAGTGGATCACTAATTCTTACCTCTCCATCCTTACGTACTCACAGAAAACCATATTTTGGTCCCAGTTGTGAGAAGCAAAGTCCTCCTCCTGTCAGGGTATGGATAAGAGCTGTCATTCCCACTAGCTGGTTGTACTGTCTGTGCCCCAGTCCTTATCTGTCCAACTCCAGACACGAATCCAGAAAATCAGAATAAATAATCAGGGCATGTGGAGCTGAGGCCAAGCCTTTTCCATTTACAGCACTTGTTGTCTTTTATAGGGCTGGCACCGTTTGCCTAAGCCACAATGGCTTCCCAGATTTCCTGATAACTGGATTTTGCAGTCCAAGTATCTTTGCAGGGTTTTTGGTAGCTATTTTTCTTTCTGTGAAAAGTAAAACAAAAACCAGCACTGCCAATCTACTGTAAAGCAACAGGAAAAAAGTTTGGAGGGGGCAGATCTGGGCACATTTTTCCATTGAAAGTTGTATGACTGCGTCCAGCTGTAGTACTGTAGTTCCCCTATCTCTCTTGTCTCTGCCAAGGCAGCGGACATTAAATACCTGTAGAGAAAAGTGTTCTCCTCCTCTTTATTCTTGTTCCTCTTTAACCGATTCCCACACTCGCTGCAATTCTCTTTACCCCTGCATTTTCTCTTCTGAATTTTCTCGATGTAGTATTTTAGGGCACACAGGGAAGGAGTCTGTCTTTAGATTTCCTCAGGTGTTTCAGAAGTTTCACTTATTTGTTTCTTAATTTCTGCCTTATGAAGTCCTGTCAATTTAAGCTGAGGTTTTTCAATGTTTCAGACTAAGCAGAGCTTGCACAGTCAGGATTTGGATGCAAGAGCAGGAGAGTCTGGGCTGTCTCTGAGTAATGGGGTAGTGGCTCAGTCACTGGTGTTTTGAGACATCTGGTCTTTGGTGTTTTGAGATTGTACTGACCCAGAGCTGCCCAGCACAGCCACGTACAGCTCTGAACCTTTAGGTGTGATCTTGGAAATAAATCCCTTCTGTGAGTTTTTTAAGGCACACCTAAGTTCGTTGGTTTTAGATTTACAGGTAGAGCTGGAAGAAGTAGGTAGCCTTTGGAGAATGCAGACCCTTCCTCAGGTCAGACAAATTATCTTGTTTTCCTGACCATGCTCACTGGTTTATTAAATAAGATTTTATCTATCTAGAAACCTTTTCTTACTTCTGTCCTTAAACTGTCACAAAAATTAAAACTTGTTTGGTTTTTTTTTTTTTTTTAGGTTAGAATATGCATCAGTTTTGTGTGTTGAGATTTGGAAGGCTAGAAAGAGGACAAAAGTGTCTAACAATCTGAATTAGAACTCTAGTATAATTCAGGGTGGAGGGGGCTCCTGAGGTCATGAATTCCAATGCCCCTTCTAAAGCACGTTATTATAACTATTTTAAATAATACTGTGTTTCTGCTGTCATGGGAATGCCATAAACTTGAACCCTGAAAAACGACCATGTTTTATGCAAATGTATGTATCTTGGTCTTAGCATTCAGTTCCAACGTCTGGACTGCACAGTGTTCCCTTTATGGTGTGGCTGGCTCTGCTGCCTCTATCAATAGAGGTGGAAAATGATGTACTTGAGTTCCCAGTACTGGTGATTCTGTGCTATTTAAAGAATAATTTATTTGATTGGTTTCTAGGTTTATAGGTAATGAAGTACAGGATAGAAAGGAGAAATGGAATTGCGTCCTCTTGATCAGCTATATCCATATTTTTATCTTCATTTGAAATAGTTTCTTGCAGAGCTCCCAATTATTTTTGATTTCCATGTGTAAACAAAGCTTACAGAGTTAGAAAAAAAGGAAAAATATTAACATGAAATAACTTATTTTTGTTAGTTCTACATAGAACCACCTTTTCTGCACTGAAAATTTTTGGAGGCTGTGTGCAATAGCTCATAATGCAGGGCTTCCAGTATCTGAAGGGGGCCTACAAGGATTCTGGAGAGGGACTCTTCATCAGGGACTGTAGTGATAGGACAAGGGGTGATGGGTTCAGACTGAAACAGGGGTAGCTCAGGTTAGAGATAAGGTAGAAGTTCTTTACTGTGAGGGTGGTGAGGCGCTGGCACAGGCTGCCCAGAGAAGTGATAAATGCTCCATCCCTGGCAGTGTTCAAGACCAGGCTGGGCAGAGCCTTAGGCAACATGGTCTAGTGGGAGGTGTCCCTGCCTGTGGCAGAGGGTTGGAACTGGATGATCTTAAGGTCCTTTCCAACCCAAACTGTTCTATGGGTATGATTCTGGGATTCTACTCACTTGGGTTTCTTCCTCAATCATTTTAGCAAGGGCACCATACAACATGCATTAAATATAGCACGTATGTGTCTGTCTATAAACACAGATCTTAAACCTAAAATCTATGCAACAAGCCCTTGAATGTCCAGTTTTCTGGTGAGGTGCTGCACTTGAATATGAGCACAGGCATAGCTTGAAGTGACTTTAATGCAGTGAAAGACTGAATGCCTGAGCTTGCACCCATTTCAGTACTGCTAGGGTGGGAGGTACGCAGGTACAAGTAGGAGTCTACAAACATTTGTTGATCCAGAAAGAAAAACTGGATCAACTTTGCCTGTTCCAGTGCAAAACTTTTTCATAGGTTCACATTTTCTTAAAACACCTGGTTTTTTAACCCTTGGCACTAGAAGGCGAAGTGACCACTCTACTTTTTACACCGTCTTTTCCAGGTGAGAAAAAGAATGTTTCTTCATAGGTATGGTAGAGCCATAATAGTTTGTGGAGAGAAAATAAAACGCTTGGAGCCAAGTTCTCGCCATACAACTTCTTTTGTATGTTAAGAATAATAAGCATCAGTCTTTGAAATGTGTTGCGTTTCGGCAGCACATGTCCAACTTTAGAAACCATACATGCCACCAGAGACAGTGTCATTCATATCATGTCTTAAAACCTGCATGTCAAAATGAAATAAAAAACACCTGCCTGTTCTGACACATCTTTTCAAAGACCAGGAGTGCCTCTAAGTGGCAGGAGTAGAGTGTCAGAGTTAAAACTTTGTGTAGTGCACTCTAAATACGATTAAACACCAGCAAATCTGTGCTGATGAGCAGAGATCCAGTTGTAATTTCTTCTGTTGGAATTACTACACTTTGGAGGAAACAAAACCCACCAAATGCAGGCATTGGCAGTGATATGAACACAAGGAGATGCTGCATCTTCCCCAGCTGGAGTCATCTTCTCTACACCTCTCAGACTTCCTCAACCATACTCATGTTTAGCACATCTGTGTAAGGAACCCACCTGTGTAAATTTTCTGTAATGGGCAGCTCATGGGTGAGGTTGGCATTAAAGTCAAATCCTTGAGAAAATCTGTGGGCTCAGTAACTGTCACCTTGACAGGGTACATCTTGATTTGAGAATGTCTTTGGAACAGAGTTCTTCCGCTTGGTAATTATGAGACAGTGGAGTCCTTCCTCTTTACGATGGCTCCAAACCTCCACTGTGATAGAAATACTTAGTTTTCTGATGGGGTTACTGGTTTCATGTGCTGATGCTATGATTTCATCCATTAGCCACCAACTCAAACCATCTCCAACACTTAGAAGTCCACCTGCAAGTGACAAGTCTCTTCAGGCAATACCACAGCCATTCCAGAAGTGTCCCATTTTGTACAGTCTTGCTAGAGAGCTTTAACAGTTCTGGGGTTGTTTCTTCCCCTACACAGTGGTTTTACCTAGGTATCTTTTTCCTTAACAGAATAAGTGTCTATTAGATGCCTCCAAGGGCAGCAGAAGAACAACTTTTTCCGAATTTAGATTTGTTGCCTCCTTGGTAGGAATATTCCCCGTGCTCTGTTCCTGAGAATTCCTTTGGCACTTGTGTAATGCTCATTTTGATCTGTAAGATTGCATTTCATTTCCCTGTATAAATGCTGGTGTGAAATAAGTATTTTCTGATCAATTCCAATAGTTTAAACCATTAATTCTTAATTTTTATTTTTAGCCAATGTGAACTGCATTCTATTATAATGACAAATTCGATTCCTCCAACCATAACAAAACAATCCAGACCTTTTGTTTTTTCATTAATAGCAGGAGTGGAAGATTCCCTCACTTTTTAAAACCGTACTTAAGCAATTATTTTGTATGTTCTCAATTAGTGTGAAAATGTGCAAATGTCACCAATAGTTAATTACTTGAAGCTAGAAACATAGAACAAGGAAAGGAGACCCTGTGTTGTTTCTTTGATGTGCACTGCTTCAGAGGATGACAGCTTCCCCATAGCTCAGCGCTGAATGAAGCAGGGGGGTGTCTCTCAGGTGATAAATTTATACTCTGTAGCCTGAAATGTATTTTAAGCTGCAGAAGCTGAGATATTGGCCAGAGGGTCAGTTTAGGAAAACACTGCCAGCAAAACAGTTATCTGGGCCTGGTACTACCAGCAGGATATAATTAAATATGTTGTTTGGCTAGCAGATTAGAGTGGGAGTAGGAATTAGGGTTATGAGAGTGGAGCTGGCACAGCCCAACAGTCAGGCTGTCAGATCGGCCCTTCTATTTGCATTCTTCCTCACTTAAAAAATCAAGAGTTAAAAAGATTTGTTCATGTTGTCATTACCTCTTGAAAGAAGGTCTTGGAAAGTATGACACTTGGAGGAGAAGGTAGGAGGGCAAGGTGGGGTGGAATGGCAAGGCAAGATTGATCCTTGAGAGGCTCAGGGAGTGGGGGGAAACACATTACAAATGGTAATAAGGCAAGTTAAGAAAAATGATACCAGATGTGGCTGTAATGCCAACAATCAGCAAAAAATGTAAACATATATAAAGCTGTAGTAATAAAGCTGTTACAGCTGTAATGTTCAGGATGGAAAGAAAAATGAGGTCTCTTTTTAACTTCAGCTCTATCAGGCTCTGGCCTCTACCGATATTTATTTTTCCCCGTGTCCATTCCATCCATTTAGAATAGTGATCCATCTTCTCTAAAATTTGTTAGCGACCATTTCCAACCTTTTGTATGAAAATAAAATACAGTACTGCCAACATCTTTCGCAAGAAATGATTTTATTTACATCAGAGAACACTTTTGAACTCCTCAGCATATTTCACAACCAATTACATTTCTAAGTACATGGCAGCATTTGATAATTCATCCAATTCAATTAAAGACTATGTAGGGCTTAAGGCTAGACCTTTGCACCCCTGCAAACGTATGTGTGTGTGTGCTGTCTCTCCTTCTGTACCATGTAACAGTTCTTGGTCTGCAGTGTCCACGGGTGCTGGTACAGTGGATGTGGCCACCCAGGAGGCCACAAGTCCGGCACCCAGTCTTGCTCTGGTGGATTTGCGGCTCCCATGGTCGCTGCCCAAGACTAAGCCATTTGTTTTCTATCCAAGATACTGAGCGCTCTGCCCTGACAACACTGTAAAACCTGTTGACAACAGGGTGACCGTTTTAAGGGCAAACCCTATTTTCTCATCAACTGTAGGAGCAAGAGAGTTCTTAAACTCCTTTTTTATTTTTTATATGTGGCTTTACCTTACAAACGTAATATTTCAGAGGCCATTAAATTTGTGTGTTCCTACAGTGTATAGAGTGTTCCATGCCTTCAAAGAGCTTTGGTTTTCACTAGTTACTGATTTAGTGATTCAGTATTTGATAACTGGGTTTGTTTTCTATTGATCCCATGACTCTTCCTGGCTTTAATAATGTGATAGTGCTTGGATAATTTATTATTAATGATGAAAATTTACAGAACTTTCAATTGTTCTCTGACCAATAGCTTTTTGGGACTCCCTACTAATTACAACACATCAGCCTAGTGAGTTAGTGCGGTCCTAATACATCCTGAGTGTGAATGACTAAAAAGTCATCTGGCTGTTGTAAGAGCTGTAAATTTTGCATGTAACTGTGCAAAAACATTACACCTTTTTATGGTTTGTCGTGTTGATTCACTACATTCGCACCACACTTCTGTCACTCTGTGGACTCTGTATATACAATTCCTGCAGAGAAATAATTTTTAATAAGCTGTTCTGTAAAACTATACTCTGAACTGACAGGGAGTGGAATAGTGCTTGGAATTTCCAGTCCTGATTATTATACTGTGTTTTCAGTCCTTATTTAGTAAGGAAGCTTGTAAGATTATTATCTTGACAGATGATGTTCCACTCAGCATCAGCATTTCATTCATGTATTCTCCTAGTCCTTATCATGACATAAATACTTCCTATCCTCTTTTGTTCTGATCTGTTGACTGCATCCTTTATTTGCATTCAAGTGGGAAATATCCTAATGTACAGGCAAAAGATGATGACTGTTTCCATCAGGAAGAATTAGCTTTGCTTTTGGCTGTGTTAGCTGAGATGACTGCGTACTGCTAGAATGACTGCAGCGAGTTTTCATTCTTGCTGCAGTATGTGAGAAGTGTTGCTGTCAAGAGGAGACAGTGCAGCAAGATTATGTCTGCTTGCTTGTCTCTGTGTGTGTGTGTGTTAGGTGTTGGGTTTGCCTGTGACAGTTTGATTTGCTGCCCTGAGTACATGGTCGCCATTTCTGAGATGTAATCTCCTAAGATGATATAAGACCTGAAAATTGTGATTTCTATATGTATATTGAGTCACTAGATCTAGTAGACTTACTTGTTCTCTTTCCTCTACACTCATTACATGAAACATGTTCAGTAATTCACATTTTGAGTCATGCTCCAGAAACAGTAAGTTTTCTTACTAGTGATTTGAGATTCCTTGCTTTTGCTGCTTCATGCAAAATAAAATCACTAATTCTGTCTGGGAAGCTTTTCATCTACCTGCATTGGTTTCTGCTTCCTAACCTGAAGTACATAGAAAAGGCAGTTTTAAAACAGGAAAATGATCTTCAGGAGGAGCAAAGGCTTTTTGCGCATTGCTGCTACAGTAATAAAGCAAACCTGTCAGGTACTTCCTGCTGAGTGTAAACATAGATCTTTCAGTAGCTTCCTTCTCACACTTCTCTTGCTTGTATTTGATCCTGTGCCATGGCCTGACCTGTCCCCAAGCCATAAGCACCTCTGGTCAGGCTCACCCCCCCAGTGTCCAGCTCATGTGGCTGTGAAGGGAAAGCTACAGCACTGCTGGTAGCTAGCTGTGGTTGTTGCTCTTGGAAGGGTGCTCTGCTCAAATCCCTGCTGATGTCATGTAATGCAACTTGAGCAGCACCATAAAACTTCCCTGAGGCGCTGATCTCTTGAGTTTGTCAGTGGTCTGGTGTTGCAGAGTAGTGTACTTCTGATGGAAGGGAATAGAGAATAGTCATGTAAGGGAGAGGAAGTAGGTGTTGGAGGAAAAAAAGTTGTTACAGGATTGTAATGAACCACTTCGCTCAGGTTCTTGTACTGAAAAAAATTCTTTGGAAGAGTTTGAGTTGAAAATAAGCAAAGTCTCCCAAGAGCCATTTGGTGTTGACTTGAAAATAGAAAACAACACTAAATTCTTCATACAAAGCCCCTGAAACAACATAGCTTTTGAGCTATGGACAGCAAATGAAGTCAGAGAGAAAGAAACTGCTGTTGTCAAGTTAATTACTACTGAGCAATTCGCAATGATTTTTGTTAATCATATTTATAGTAACTGAAACATTTGAGATTACGATGTGTTGTCACACGTATCTGTGCAATTCGTCGGAATGCTGAAATAGTTGCTCAAAGATGTACAGTTTATTTTCAGAGAATTGGACCTTATTGCTGCGGCCACCCACAGAGCGAAGCAACTCCAGTGACTAACTGGAACTGCTCATTCAGTCTTACACTTCTGATGTGTGCGGGGCTGCAGAAGCTGCCACCGCCCCACGGGGGTGCCCAGCCTGCACCAATCCCAACAGCACTGCAGAGGAAGGATGCGGCCAAGATTCCCATCTCCAAGTCGGGTGAAGCCGTTTGGCTTCCTCCATGGCAGTGATGGGAAGGCGGGTGATAATTCAGCGCAGGCAGGAACCCTCTCCAGTCCTTTGCCCTGGAGATAAGACTGACAAATAAACAGTGACCCCGTGGTCAGGGAGTCAGGTTCTTCAGGGGGGAGGGAAGAAGTCAAGGGTGGGAGTTGAGAGGCTGGTGCAGACTGGGGGAGGGAAGGAAGTGTGGGAGGTCATTTCTTCCTTTGAGTACAGCATTAGGTTTGCATTTTCACTCTATAGTTAACAAAAACTACGGAGCTTTTCAAGGGGAGTTTTAAACCTCCCCCCCCCAAAAAAATACTCTTTTTTTTTTTTTTAAATCTCATTCTCTCCATGTAAAATATTGTTTTAGTCAAAATGATAGTTCCTTTTAAGGAAATACACATGCTTTAGTGAAAAGAATCTCACACCTGTAGTAGGCAAAGTTTACAAATCGCATTGCCAATCGGAAGAATGAAAGTATCTGTGTTTTCATGATTTTGGGTGTGCAGTGGTGCTGGGTGACCTCACGGCAAGCCAAGGCCTCTGTGCGGTTGGACACAGCCAGATCCAGGGCAGTAAGTGGATAACAGGAGGTTACAATTTAAGGAGTTGGTTACTGGTCAGGACCGAGCTGCAGCTCCCCGCGGGGTGCGAGGGTGAGCGGTGAGTTACGGGGGACGCGCTCGGAGGCTCGGGCACCAGCAGAAGGGAGGAATCCTGCTCGTCCCGCCTCCCCCAGGTGTCACTGTTGGTGCACGAGTGAGGAGCAGCCGCCCCTCTGCTTCACCGGCTCCGCCATACCTGTGCCTGCGGTGTGGACAGGGGCGGGAGGTCAGACAGGGCGCTTCAGCTGCTCACGCGTTGGTCACTGTTAGGTGACAGCCATGGAGAGCCATACTGCGGGCTTTGCTGTTATTCATGTGAACCGACACTCTCGTGCTCAGTGCAAGTGCTGTGTTCCATTCGGGCACGCTCGCTTTGCCCACCTGCCCCAGAACTCCTGACAGAGCTGGTCGGGAGATGTGGAAGATGAGCCTGCAGCGGGGCCGCCCGCACCCGGCTGCGCCCCGGCCGTCCTTGCTCTCCTCAGGAGGCCGAGAGGCCGCGGGCAGCAGCACACGAGGCAGCGTGCCCCTTGCTGCCGCGTCCCTTGCTCAGCAGGGCCCGGCTTCGCAGCCGCTGCCACGGCCGCTACGTCCCTGTGGGTGCAGCCGGGTCCCCTCACAGAGCTGCCTCTCTTTGAGGAGCCGACATCACGCTCCCCCCAGGGCCAGACCTGGCAGGGTGCTGGGGTCCCGGCCCCATTGGCACCGCGGCTGTGGCGTTCCTCATCCTGCTGCTGAGGGTCAAAGCTGAGAGCAAAGGGGCAGCGAGGAGGGAAGGTGAACCGCGGAGTGCACTCCCTGGCTGCTGAGACACTGGGAAACGTGCGGGAAATGCAAGTCCTTTGGGGTATTTTGTAGTGCCCCAAAGCAGGTAAGGGAAGCTGCTCTGCTCATCGTTAACACAAACGTAATGCAAATTAAACTTGTTCTAAATAAGATTTGGATTTCTGTGGTTCTGCTGGTGATGTGCCTGTGGCCCTCAGCAGAGGGCAGGGAGCGGCCGAGGCCTGCTGCGGCCCGTCAGCGCTGGCGGGTGTCCCCCGCCTCGGACAGCGCCTGCTGCCGCAACGAAACAACTGCAGAACCTCGGGCTGTTATCCAATTACTCGGACATTTCACTGCTCTTTGCCGTTAACCGGATTAAGTTCACTGTAAAAAGATTAGCCATGGAAAAGCTGAGCAGAGCGAGGCGCCCGCGCCACCCGGGCCGGGGCGGGGACGCGCGGCTCCATAGAGTAACGCGGAGTATTCAGAGTGCATGGCACTGGGTTGGAAATCTTGTGCATCCTGGAGATGGGTTTCCTAATAAACAGTTTAGCTCAGAGGAGAAGTGCTTCGCTGTTTTCTCTTTATAATTGCAGCCTGTTGCCATCTGTACTAGTTAATGTCCACTTTCGAGAGTAACAAAGCATCCCAAATCTGTATGTATTTTAAATGTTGGAATCCATTTCACTTATCACAGTGGTGAGATGCGGTGTCTTCTCTCTGAAAGATATGTTTTTTAAAATATTAGATTGATTAGAAATCATTTCAGTTATTTACTTCACAGTAGGTCTGATTCTTCCATAACACACAGTTGATCACTTGTATTTTTTTTCCTTAATTTCTTCCTTTCTTCTTGCTTTCCAGTTTGGATCAGCATAAACATCATGAGTGATGGTTGTTATTAACCAGTCAGACTGTGCAGATTTCCATTTCCAGCCTCACACTTCACTCGCATTAACCACGCTGTCACTAAATACATTTCACTTTGATTATTATGCTCTTCCACGGATGATGGGTCTTGGTGTGTTTTCTCTGCACAAAATCCAACATTTCGGAGGCTACCGAAGACCCACTTTATCTGTTGAAGTACCGGAACTGCAACAACAGCAATAAAAAGTGGCTTGTCGGAGTCGAGAAAGGGAAACTGTTATTAAAATTGTTTTGAAATTACTCTGCTTGTCTTTTGCCTTCCAATTTGTGACCCTGTTGAAGTCAGTGGGATCTTTGCCACAGAATTAAAGTAGGGTTTAGTGGGACATTGCTAAAGTCACTGCCATGGCTTTTCCCCTGCCCTTCCTAAAATGGTTTTCCTCCTTTATTTATTTATTTATTGTTTCAGTGAAACCCGGCATAATAATTATCTGGAGCATACTAAGTGAGTGTAATTATAGTGTCTTTTCTCATATGTAACACATAAGGAAAAAACCCATACACTAAAGCATGAAAGCGATTAATTTTAGTTCTGTATAGGACTTACCGTTCTGTAGGCAATACTAGATGATTTTTAAATTGCTTTGTTTCAGCATCTTATAAAATAAGTAATATAGTTGTAAAAAAAAAAAAAAAAAAAAAAACACACACACAAAAAAAAAACCCACACCCAAAAAAGATGAATAGCTGCACATGAGATTTTGTGCATGTATTAGACCCAGGGTTGCCAGCCAGCAACCTCCCTTCCAGACCTGTGCTGTACCTGGCTTCAGTGCAAAACAGTGTTACTTGGATGTGAAGTCAGGCTGGGGAGAAAATTTAATTGTCTTAGAGACTTCCTTGATGGTAGTGTTTGGATTCGATTCACTAGCAAAACTGGCTGGTAAGCTTTGTTTTCTGTGAAATTCAGACATTTCCAAGTCTTTCAGTTTGCATAATTTTGGGGGAACTTTCTGAATAGGTTTTAAAAGTGCTGCAACACTTAGTTGTTTAATTGAAAAGTTTGCCAAAATGATGCCATTCCTGTTGTCCCTGGTGTGAGGGTTTTTTTTAAAACAAGGAGCTTATCCCATTGTGAAAATCTCAGATCTATTGCATTTCAGTTTTCCACTTCCTGTTGTGTAGATGGGTTTCAAGCTTAACTAAGCGTAACCTTTTAGAGTTTCTGAGTGGGACTATAGTTCAGTAGTTCAAATTTTGGAACTTACAGAATTTACTGTGAAAACTGCAGCTCTTATTGCAAGTAAGGCAAGTTCATTTCCTGATTAAAGCCAGTCAGCACTGAATTTATACATACGTCTTCTTTTTACTAGGTGAATTGCTAAAGGACTGAAACTGCACTTCCTTTTAACTGCTGTAGTAGAATAGGCATAGGAAATAAGACATGCTTTTTGTTGAAGCTTTCCCAGATTCAGCACCTAATTTTCCTTTAAAGTATAGAGCTTAAGCTGTTCTTTTTTTTCTACTTTGTGGAAAATTACGCTAAATTAAAGCAGATTTTGACAAATTCCTCTTCGCAGTGCCAACCAATGGCTAATAACTGCAGCCTATTCCGAGCAGGTTACACTTGACCCTTTGTAACTCTTTTCTACCTTTCTTCCTACCTTTCTTTTGCCATCATCTCACGATTTCACAGGTCCTGTCTTCCCCATTTCCTAATTATGCCGTGGAACTTGATCATTATGTGAATAATTGGAGTTCTGATACAGGCTTCCAGAGTGCATTACAACGTAATACGAAATGTAGACACTTCTGGTCTAAGTGGAAGTGACAGATCAGAGCTTACAAATTGCATTAATTCACTTAAGAACCACCTGGGACTTTAAATTGATCACATGTGTTGTATGGATTATGTAATATTAATTAGAGTGGTATCCAATAGTGCAGCTGTGGTCCTTTGATGCTTCTATTAAATCTCTGTTTTCAGGGGGTTG
Organism: Amazona ochrocephala; assembly: GCA_039720435.1. Lineage (NCBI taxonomy): Eukaryota > Metazoa > Chordata > Aves > Psittaciformes > Psittacidae > Amazona > Amazona ochrocephala. The sequence continues at coordinate 3,382,088 of CM077889.1, read as the reverse complement.
TAATTCAGTTCTGCAAGTCTTTTATTTCAAGGGAGGAAAACTGGGAGTATAATTCTTTCTTCAGTGAAACTGGGAAGGGGTAGCATAGGTATATGTAAATTTAAGAAGGAATCAAAGAAAAACAGTATTCAGGAGGTCTCAGAATTCCAGGTACTGTTGCACCCATCCTCAACTTAATTTCATCTCCAAATGCAGTATTTTCTGTTTTAATTTAAAGTAATAATGTGCTTTATTGCCCTGCTACTGTAGCATTATTATTTTTTTACATAAACTGATAATATTTTTGTGTTTCTTGAAGTATCTTGACAATTGTTACTCTGTTGCATATAACAGTATTTGTGATTGATGTGTGTGGTCATTATTAGAGGAGATTTAAACTAAGGCATAGGAGGTACACTGTTTGTCCAAGGCAACATTAAAAAAGTCAAATCTTAAAGAATAAGGGCACACTTTCCTGATTGCTTTGCTCAGTCTTCTTCACTTCAACTTTTCAGCAGTATTGACCTGATATTAAAATATTTTTATGAGGATACGAACATGCTCCAATTACTTTGTGCAATACTTTTAGTTGCTCCTAGGCTGGATGCTTATACTGAACCATATAAGATGTTAGTGATTTGAAGTTAATTAGAATTGCTCACAAAATTTTCTCTAAAAGTTAATTTCTGCTAAAACTCAGAAACAACCTTCTAGGGCGGGTTTAATTTACAGTACGTGGTATATCTTCTGATTTCACACCTTTAATCTCCAGTCTTAAGCTAATCCTGAATAATCGTAAAGCAAAGAAATTAAAGGACTATGTTCACTTTCTACAAATTATATTATGAATTAAAAATTGATACTAGGGCTCTGTAGGGTGCCTGGGTGTTGACAATTTCATCTGCAGTGTGACTGATACTATAGTACATTCATGTGTGTGACCTTTTTCCTTTCATGTGTAACTTCCAGTTCACAACACCACTGCAGCACATCCGGCAGGGTGCTGCCAGCACTTCCTAGGCTGTTGGAGTAGTAAGACTTGAGAGTATAGTCTTACAATGTGATTGATTTGCACTGTGTTCCCCAGACACTACGAGCAAACCTCATTATCTAAGGCTTGCATGAATGCTTTTTATATATTAAGAAGCTTCCTATTTTAGAGTGTAATGATAACAATCTGTCATTATGGAGCTATTTGGGATTCCTTGTATTTTTTCTTCTCAAAACATACATTAATATTCATGTTGAAATTACATGTCTCCCGTTGTAGCCTGTTTTAAAGGAGCACTGGTCCAACTTCTTTCTTGTCCTCTGGCATTTTTATTCAATGTAATGTTTGATCTGAATTTTATAACAATTTCTTGTAAAGCAGTTCTTCTAGTTACTTTCAGTGTATTTCAACCCCGAAGAGCTGCACTGTAGATATGAAGCCCATGTGTACGCTGAATTTCTTCCATGTGTAGAAGTTATTTCCTCAAAGCAGTGATGTCGAAGTTTGCAAAAGCATTGCAAAGCAAGGTTCAAAACCATCAGTACCAGTCTTACTCTAGTGGCATGAAAATGAGTCCTTTTTTTCCCGTTTGTGTGCCACTCTGGTTTTCAGTATATACAATACAATTTCGGCATGTGCAATATCATGACAAATGCTATTTAATTCTTTCTTTTAAAGAAAGAGTGAGAGTAAGGTAAAAGTTTTCTACTGGGATCACTTAAGTGTCATCATGTTCAGAGATATCTGGCCACAGGATATCAGAGATACTATGTTATAGTTGGTTATTAATCATATGTCTTGTTAGTTGCAAAATAAAAAATGCACATGAATATATATGCCTTTTTATAGGGATTTTTGTTGTTTGTGAGAGCTGAGTTTATGCATTGATGCACATATTTGTCAGTCTTTGTAGTTGATACAGAAAGCTCAGTTTGTTTTAATCTTTTGCAGAAGGTAAAAGATTAGCCTTGTTTTAAAGGAGCTCCTTGATTCTGAAGTGTGAATTGGATCACCTGCACATTAATTAAATTAAATGCATTAAATAAATTTTAGCTGTATCACAAAAAGTCATTAGAAGTAGAATTAGAGTTCTAACCATCCGTTAGTCTTCATATTTTTCTGCATTTATTTTGGCTTGGTTGTATTTGGAGTATGAACAGACACCATCTTCACCTTTTAGAAAGGACCTTTTTTAAAACCACCCCCTTTGAAAATGCTTTTTAAAATAACAGTTTAAAATTCTACAGTATTATTGTTGCCAATGGGCAAATATCACTTCTAGGGGCAAAGACAAAGTATTTCCTTATGCTTATTCAAGTGGGCAGTGTTTCCAGGAGAGTTTTTGTTCAAGGATGTGCTTAATAGATTTTATTTAATGGAGTCATTACAGCTCGCTGCTTACCCAGCCAGCTGAGAGTCTCACTTCTGTTTGTTATGTCCTGAATAGAAAATGTGCATTTTAATATTTCTTTTATAATCCTCTCTTCTGAAAACCAGATAACAGCTTTTATTATTCATCAAATAAATTATAAAATGTGCTCTTGGATAACAGCATTTAGAAGTCTTCGAGACTGTGGATTACAAATCGTTCAGAGCAGGATCTTTTTCCTTCAATAGGCGCACATGGGTTTGTGCTTGTTTAAAAGCCAGGCTGTTGTTAGGAGACAGCTACAGGTTGTTGGTTACTTCTGCTTCTAAGCCAGCCTCCTCCATCCCCACCCAAAGGCATACCATTTTCTGGCAGGTTGGTGCCATGCAGTCTTGCTGCTGTAGTCCAATGTCTGTGTTATAGGATGAAGGGGAATGTAGCAGCCCTGCTGCTGGGTGAGGTGCAGATGGGTACAGATTTAAGCCTGGAAGGAAACTTGCTTTGCTTCTCATTGGCCCTTCCCAGGCCAGTAAGACTGCAAGGAAGAGGTGATCATCCTTAGGAGATACTGGTGTAGAAGTTCAACTCTTGTGATCAGTTGATTTCCTGTCAACTTTTGGGTAAACTTTCCATCTCCATGAGGAATTCTCAGTTCCATGAGAACTTTTTAAAAGCTATGAGGTGGACAAGCTGGAAGGCAGCATTTTGTGGCTATTGGAATGATGTGTGATCTGTAAATGTGTGTGGAAAAGACTTTTCCCACAGGTGAAAGTGCAGTAGGTTAATATATGGATGGACTGACACACAGAGCTTGTCTTCTGTTGAATTAAACTGGGATTCAGTAGCTGTTCCAACGAACTGTGTGTAGACAGCTGTGGAGTAACTTGAGGTTGTTCCTATCTCAGTATTCCCTGGCTGATTTCTCAATTTGCCCTAGGGAAATTGAAACTCGTTGTCTAATAGCTACTGGCCCAATGGCAAACCCCTTCAATACAGCTCTAACTATTCTTTACAAAAGTCTAGCCCTTTTTTTGAAGCTTTTGCTTTAAATGAGAAAAATAAAGAACTTTATAGGGAAAAAAGGACTTGGGCTTGGAGCAGCCTGGTCTAGTGGAAGGTGTCCCTGCCCATGGCAGGGTGGGTAGAACTGAATGAGCTTTAAGGTCCCTTCCAACCCAAACCATTCTAAGATTTGATTCTATGAAGAAAGGCTTTAGTGAGCAGATGGTCCTACCTAATGTGATGCTTGACTTCACAGATTCCCAGCATTATATCACTGCAGTATTTGCATTACAATATTGTGTGCTGGTTTTCTGTAACTTTTCTCTCAATTTATGCATATCTGATGCAGCTATAATTTTGTATATTTGAAATCCTTGTCTTTGTGGTTGCTTTTTTTTTTTTTTGTTGGGTTGTTGGATTTTTTTTCCTCTTCATAATTAATGAAGCATTTTTCTGTTAATCTCTTCCCTACATTTCCAAGTAATGAATGAGTGTGGAATATGCCTGTTTCCAGAGCAGGCATTGCTGTCTCTAATTTCAGTGTTACCCAGTCCCTGCCAGCAGGTATCATAGTATCATAGAATAGTAAGGGTTGGAAAGGACCTCAAGATCATTGAGTTCCAACACCCCTGCCATGGGCAGGGACACCTCCCACTAAACCATGCTATCCAAGGCTATGTCCAACCCCACCTTGAACGCCGCCAGGGATGAAGCATCCACAGCCTCCCTGGGCAACCCATTCCAGGGCCCCACCACCCTCACAGTAAAGAATTTCTTCCTCAGATCCAATCTAAACCTCCCCTGTTTAAGTTTAAACCCATTACCCCTTGTCCTCTCACCACAGTCCCTAATGAAGAGTCCCTCCCCAGCATCCCTGTAGGCCCCCTTCAGGTATTGGAAGGCTGCTATGAGGTCTCCACACAGCCTTCTCTTCTCCAGGCTGAACAGCCCCAATTTTCTCAGCCTATCCTCGCAGGCTGCCCAGCCTCAGCTGGCCCTCTGGAGGTTGCTTTCTGGGGAGTCATTAAAGTGTGTTCTAAAATGTTCTGTCTCACTCCATTGCTGGTTTTGCTGCAGGTCTTAAAGCAGCTTTGCCATAAAACCTAGTGTATACATGTGTATTTCAATCGTTTGGCTTAATAGGGCGGCTCTTGTGTTAAATACACTGCATGGCTGAATGTTTGAACCATATTGTACTGCTGGAAAATCCATCTCTAATGAGTTTTCACTGGCAGTTAGCAGAGTGATAGAAGTGAAGTTAAAGTGCAATTTAACGATCTGCTGTTTACATGAAATCAAAACTTTTGGGGAGAGTAAAGCCTTTCAACTGAAAATGCTGAAGTCAAAGAAATGAATCAAGTAATCATTTATTACCGAGAATTTTATCCTTTTTGGTATCTCAGCAGTTTCATTTTCAGAAAACTTTTCCTTTATTGCTATGCACTGAATTAAGGCATTCCATGATTTTTCTATATGAGGGACTTCGGGCCTATTTTTGGCAGAGGAAGTATGCTGACTGTGAGGTGTCAATGGGATTTGCACTCAGTTACCTGCTTTGTAGAGATCTTCCTTCAAAATCACATATTTTGAAGGATCCCAGAAGCATCTCAGTATTTCAGGAGACACATCTTTATTTGACTTTAAATAACAAGGAAAACTCAATAGATTTGATCAAGACTAAGACTTCTTTGAGACATTAGTTTGTATTTTTTATACCAACACCTTTCATTCAGTATGGTTTTAAGCTTTGTGCATATTGTGAATAATGCTCAATCGTCCGGCATAGATGTAATACCATGATTTTAGTTCTTAAGCTTTAGATGATTTTTGGAGAATGATGTAAGCAAGAAATTTTTTGTCCCCCTCCCTAAAGGCATTAAAGAGTAAAGAAAACAATAGCAATGCTATTAGGCATGATAAATAGTTGAGGCAACACTACTAAATAACTAGAGCACTGGTACTTAATGAACAAGCTACAGTGGATTTTAATATGGTAAAGCAAACTATTTCATTGATATTTATTTGCTTTTCCCACTGTAACACTTTGAGGTTTTAATCCAGGAGTTCCTAGGCGGCAGATCATGTTTTAATGTATAATGTGTGTAATAATACCATTTGTTTTGCTGTCTTTTGTTCAGGGTCAGTTGAAGTGTTTGCAAGTTTCTCAGCCCATTCTTGTACCTCCAGCTAAATGTCTGACAGTGCCATTAGTTATTTCTGTTCTCTTGTTAAGCATGCTGGAAGCATGGTGCAGGTGATTGAGTGGTGCAGCCCCTGGTGAATATCAAGTTAGTTCCAATACAATAATAAACCCTTTCTGATGATTTTTGAAAGCCAGTTGTGCTGATACGATGAAAGCCTGACTTGTATCTTTAGCCTTTCCCTGTGAGCGTTTCCTGTAGCTCATATACAGTGTTTGCCTTAGTCAGCAAGGATAGTCAGTGCTATATCGACAACTCCCTTTTGAAGCCATGTCTAAACTCCTTGCTCATACTAATCCTTCTCAGTTGATAATACTCAGATGAATACCAAAAAAAGAAGCCAGTGGTGATGATTTCCAGTGTTGTTCACTCGGCTCCTGATAGAGCTTATCGTTTTCTTTCCTGTGCTCCTCCTGGCACTGTATCAAGTATCAAGATCTGTCTTTTCATTTCCCTGAAATGAGAGTGCCTAAGCCCAGCATTGCTCCAAGGTGAGCTGGATTCCCTTATTGACAAATCCTGCCCGCTCTGAACACTTCTATTTACCTGACAGACTCCTAGTACCCAGAGAGCTAAAAAATGCCTGAGATACTGGCAAGTACTAAACTTGACATGTCTTCTGCTCGACCAGAATCTTTTGTTTGGTAGTGTTGTTTAAATTATTTACTCAGATGCTCTACATGAAAAGGAAATGGATTCCATAATCTTGCAAGAGAACATGTCATTCATGTAGCTGCAAAATAATACAATTATATTCTTTTATAATTTTTGATGTGAAACTCAAGTTTCTGTTAAACATGTCAGTCATATATAGTAATGTTACACTCTCAACAGCTCTGGGGAAAAACAGCCTTGTGAGCTGAGTGGTGTTCGCTTGACAGAGCTGATACCGGCTTCCTTGGGTTGGCCATGCATTCCTGTGTACGGTTGTCAGCAAACATCAGTTTGGCACTATAGTGACTGTTAGTCACCAGCTGTGTTCAGGCATTTGAAATTACTTGAGAATTAGACTTCATTTTAGCAAGCTTTTCAGGCTAGTTTATCCTTTAAAGCAAAAGTCAAGTGACTAGGGCGCTAATGTGGGGAGTGGGACATGCACATCAGAGCTCCCTTTGAGTTGAGTTTTAAAACACATCTCCCACCACCAAGGGAAGTGCCTCACTATGAAATGACTGGCAGTCATTCTGCTTGGAGGGGCTGCTGCATCCTACATGAATATTCAGATACACGTTAGCAATTTCTCATCACGTAACACTCGCTAAAGATACATCCTAATCAAATTCCTTGTTTTCTTTGTCCCTGGAGCGAGAGTGAGATGAAGACCTTAAATGTTTATGTACCAGTGTGAGTGGACACAGATCCATCTTTTTTCCTACATGCACTTGTGTCACATAAAAGTACTTAAAATTATAGAGATGCAGAAGCAGGCCTGTGATAATGAATGGGTTTGCTCTTTTAATCTTTAACATTAAGCAGAATCAAGTTGAATGGAAGGGAGTGGTATTGCTGAAGAATTATGTGGCAGTTGCAGAATGATGTTTGGTGTCCTCCCCTTTGCAATATTGCTAAACAGTAGGAAAAGTTCTTCAGCTGTGAGTGTTGGGAAGACAGACTGTTTATTGGAACACTGTGGAAATACACTTTCCACCAGGCTTTAGTTAAGCTGCATTTTTTAATCAATTAACAAATATTGCCTATTAACTCGGCTGCTAATTATAGTATTTATATTAAATAATAAAATATAGTATTTACACTAGAATAAATATAAGATGGAAGTCTTCCTCTTGAAAGGCATTGTCTTTTGTAAGCAGGGATCTCCCTGTTTATCCAAGTCAAAAGGGTATTGCAAACTGTTCTGGTAGGATGAAATCCAGGCTTCTTGGGTATGTGAGAACTTAGACTAAAAGTGAATTCTCCAAATCCTTCCTCCTTTTTAAAACCCAAGTATAGGATTGCTGAAGCATCTGAGCTTTTGCTCTAATCTACGCTTTAGCTTTAAGCATCATCAGTTAAAGTAGTTAAGATTAGAAGGATTCAACTCTGAGTAAGACAAACTCTGCAGACTCTGAACCCTTGCTTGTATCTCCAGTTGTCCAGTTTAAGGAATATTAAGAGTACTTCATAGATTCCCATGAAATGAATGTGTGTAGTTCTGCTGACTACTCTTTGGCTTCTTTTTCTGAGATTTTTTGAGAGATTTCCCGTGAGGATGCTGAGGCGCTGGCACAGGGTGGCCAGGGGAGCTGTGGCTGCCCCATCTCTGGCAGTGTCAAGGCCAGGTTGGATGCGGCTTGGAGCAAGCTGCTCCTTCCATGTGGAAGGTGTCCCTGCCTGTGGCCAGGGGTTGGAACTGGAATTGCTTTTGCAAACTGTTTTTTTTACAGAAGTTATTAAATCTTTAAAAATACGAGGTTTTTGCTTTTAAACATGAACATTTGGTCGTGTTGAGGAGAAATTTGGGCACGTGGAAGGTTTATTTGTTGAAATTGTATCCCTTGCCATGAATGGGAGAGCACATGTGAAAAATGAGATTTCTAGAAAATGTCATGAGTGGAGAGATGACAGAAAAATGTGGTGGCATTAAACAGAAGTTTTGGTTAATCATGGAGGAGTTATTTATGAAACATTGTTATTTTTGATACAGTTATATGTAAACTGTATGTTAATGTTAAAGTTGCTGTAGTGTGATTTTATCTGATTGTCGAGGGCTGCTCTTGGTAAGTGACTTGTGTGCATGGCACATTGTAGCATGTTAATATGTGTTGTTAGTGGGCCAAGGCTTCCATCTGGGTAGAAATAGTAGCCAGCACATTTTCCAGCTCCTGTAGGATCCAAAAATACGTTGGATTTTTGAAAATATGGCTTCATTCAAATGGAAAACTGAGCAGAAGGCAGTAACAAGTACAACCCATTTTTCTTAGGGAGCGCGCAGAGCAGGTTCTGTGTTTTTAAGAGAGGCAGATTAAGATTCTCACTGAAGAGTCTGGGAGTGTTTTCACAGAGACATTGTGGAAAGCGTGTTTTGCCATGTAAGATATATAATAGCCATTTAAGTGTTTTGTATGATTTGGGCCTGCTGGATTTCACCAGCAAATCCCAGCTTCAGCAGTGACAGGCAAAATGCTTCTCTGCTCTGAGGGTTATGTTACCATATCCAGAAGGCAGGAGGTGACGCTCGGTGTGTAGAACTGGCCTTGGGAGCTCTTGGGATGAGAACATTCCCAAAATGCATATATTCATTGTATCCCTCAGGCATGCCCCATGTGAGGAGCCCTGCCTGCCATGTGTTTCACAGAGCCCCTGGGGAGCTGCTTCTCATCTGTCAGCGGGAGTGTGGATATGGAACGCCTCCGATTTCACCCTCTTCACCAGGCTCAGAAAGCAGAGCCCCTCTTTTATTATAACCTGGCATTCCTGCTCTTTTAAACTCTGGGAAAACTGCTTTGTTCCAGAGTGGAGCTGGAGTTTTTGCAAAATCCCCTCCATTAGGTGAGGTACTGAGGGAAAGAGAAGTAGTAAAGTGATGATGACTGAAAAAATTGCTGGGCTCTGCACTTGTTTTCCTCTCATCTTCAGGCTATTACAATTCAATTTAAATGGAAAAGTAAACACGTAGCCAACTGTTACGTGTGTTGAGAGAAAATTGTGTGCTTATAGTACAGATCACTGGAACAGTGCTTTCTCATTTATGGTGCTCTCAGGAGTGAGATGAAGCTGTACCTTCGCCTGTGTTTCCAGTGAGTACTGCAGAAGGGCATGTCCTTGGTCAGAGAACACCCATGTAGCTGTATTTCTCTGTGTTGGTGGTGCCTGCAGACTGTTTTCATTCTCCCCTTCACCATGGTACATTGGTGTTGCAGGGACAGAGGTTCTTTCAGAGCTCTGGTGTGTATTTGAAATAAACTGGTTTTGCAGTGTTCAGCTCACTCCTTGAATTACATAGGGACTTCCGATTTTCTCTCCTGTTGTCATACTTTATTGTAAGACTGTGCTGATTCATAAGAAAAACCTGTATTGTAACGCAAGAGGGGTATTAAATGAATTTAATATCTGGAGGTGATTTTTTTAGCAGGTATTCCTGTCTTGTGGGACCAGGTCACAGCCAAATCTGCTCTGTGTTAGCAGCTATAGGTACTTGAACTCCTGTACCGAGATTTTTCAATGCAGGCAGGAATTTTTAATTACTGCAGGGGGGAGAAAGCATTTGAGAAAATCAACGAGCTGAGACTCCAGTGTACTTTTCCTGATAAGCCAGCATTTGTATCCGTGACATGTGAAGAACAATTCTGAGTTACCAGGACACCATGAGTTTCATACAGTTTACTGAAATATTGCTACACTATCTGAATGCCTCAAATGAGCTGCCTAAGAAGGTGAGGTGTTTTGATTCTTGCATGTCTGTACACTGGAGAAATCCTTACTGGCAGCCACAATCTCATGGCAAATAGCACTGGAGGATTGCAGAGAAAGTAGATGTGCAATAGCAGGAGTGCTAATGTAGTCGTATTTTCTTCTTCTGTATGGTTACTCCTAGGGGAGAAGGAAGTTGGTAACTCAAATGATTAGGTGGTATTAGCTGACACACAGGCAGTCCTCAAAGCTTTGTCACTTTATAGTAAAGCTTTCTATATGATTTATTCAAGGTAAAAGTATTTATAGTAATTAAGGGAAATAAGAGCTTAGCTGTTTAGGGGCAATAATGACTAGAGAAGTAGCAATAGTAGTGATCAGTTGAGACACCTGGTGACAATTTGGCCCTCACTTTATTTTGCAAGGGTATAGTTAGAGCCTTTGGTAGTTTTAAAAGTAACTGTATTATTTCTCTAAGTGACAGATTTTATGCAATCAAATACCTTATGCTTAACCTCTGGTTGTATTTGCCCTTATTTTTTCCTGACCTTGAGTAAATGATTGTCATTTTATGTTGTAGCCAAAGTCCTTGAAATGTTCCTCTCCAGAAAAGGACTCAATATTGCTGTTCTGTTCCCAGAAGATTGCTGGGTACTGTGAGGGTGGAAACCGTTTGCTATTACTTAATGAAAAAATGTCCTCCATAAATCACCTCTTCAAGTGGAGCCCACAGTGAAACAGCATGAGTCTTTAGCACTGCCAGCACTCTAATAGACTTATATATCCTGGGTACTCATTATTTGCTGGTTGTTAATTATAGAGTGTGTTTAAGACAGGAAATCTGGTGTGCTTCTTAAGGAAAAAGCAGCATGCCCTGTCCTACTCTTTAAGGGGAGAGGGAATGGGCAAAGGAGAGGAAGGAAATGTCTTTTAATTTAAAGGAATGTACTATGTGCTACACCTACAATAAAACACATCTGATATTTTAATGCATGTAACTGGCTGGGGTTTTATTTTTTAAGCCTGGATATTGGTGCTGAAGGGTTTTAAGACTCTAACGAGGTCATGGCTGAGGTGATTTGGGTGCATCTTTGGGGGAATTTGTTTGTAACTGTGATAAAAAGTCCCTCTGGGTATGAGTGTGAGTGATGGCACTGGGGGGAGGCAGACTGGAGCTTTAAGATCTTTGTGCAGCTCCCTACTTACTAGATCGGTTAATCTGATTAAGTGGTTTACTCTGACTTCGCGCAGCCGTGAATAAGGAGCGATTCATCTTGAAATGTTGGTTGTATGAAATCATGATAACCGGTAGTGGGGAGATGAGGGCAAAACCCAGTGCCTGTGAAACCACCAGCTTCTACAAGAGATCACTTTCATGTTTTACTGTTGTACGTGTGTCACTGGATAAAGTATATAAATAGCTTTGCAACAAGGATTGGCAATCCAGGTTTTCCTTCCTCTGGGCAACTCTTTTAACTGCTGCTCTCCTGCTTCTTTCTGATACTTTTTCAAGGAAGTTTATTCTATTTCCTGTCAATGGCACAGCTTCGAGAGGGAGGGTGGAAGAGACTGCTCTCCCCCGCAGAGCCACTGGGTTGTTGTTAAGGACTCCCTCTTCTGATGGGAAGGGAAGGTTTTGGACCCACTCAAACAGAAGAGAATGTCTGATGCTTGTTGCCTGTTTTCCAAGCTGTCTTACAGAAGGAAAGAATGGAAAGCTTCCTTTTCGTTCTCCTTTGGCTGAAAGGGTGCTTGCTGCTGTCTGAAAGGGAGGGCATGGAGGATAAACATAACAGGAAAGGTGGTGGGAACTGGAATTTGTAACCAGGCTTTTATATTCACCTATTTTATTCAAATGGTATCAATAACAATAAGAAGCCATGGGTTAGTTATAAATAAGCTTACAGATGATCTTTGAAATAGTGTTATTGGGAAGTGGACAACTGGCTGCTAGATTTGAGATGTTCTGTGTGAAGCTGTCGTACCTGTAGGAGCAAAGAAAACAGTTTAACAATAGAGGTTTCTCTTGATTTCTTGCTAGCTAATGATCCTCATTTATCAAGGCATGGCAGGGAGAGAGAGCATTCCTTTCCTCATGAAAAAGCTTTGGATATCTTAATTTCTAATAATGTATACAGACATTATTCAGTGCACATTAACTCTCACAATCTTATTCTATGTGTTCTTGTCTCCTTTCAGCTATCATTGAGCATGGAGGGTGCTAAAAAACTAACGTTATTATGCTGGAGTAGTCTTTGCATCCTCTGCAATACTTGTGGTTCGCCTTGCAGCAGAAAGGAGCTGATACAAAACTGATAGCAGGTTGTGTCTATGGAGAGATTCCTGGCTTCCTGTGAGACAAGGACTGTACATACGGAAATTGTTGTGTCAGAACAGGAAATCTGCAAAAGTATGGGTTATGACTTAAAAATGATAAATACAGTTAATATACTGGGTTCCTTCATATAGTATACAGCTCTATTGCACTGGATATTATATAGGTTTAAATAAGGCTAATTCTGTGCAATTTATATCTGTGATCTGTCTAACTAAAATCAAAAGTCTGACCTGGAATATGCGTCAGTATCTCTGAATTACAGCTCATGTTCGTAAGTGCAGAGTTGAGCAAGGTTAGTAACATGGGTGTCATAGAATCATAGAATAGTTAGGATTGGAAAGGACCTTAAGATCGTCTAGTTCCAACCCCCCTGCCATGGGCAGGGACGCCTCTCCGTAAACCATGCCACCCAAGGCTGTGCATAACTCCTGTAACTTTTTGCTGTATAGTAATGTTTTGACAAGTAGCTGTGCCCAAAACGTATGTCGGCACTCAAGCGTCGATTAATTTAAAACACACATACTGTGCTTGTGTACTATGGTGCATTGTTCTTGAGGTTTAAGAGAGTTTCCTAAGGCCATACAGATAGGAGAATTGTGTCTGAAATTTATGTGACTTTTGGACTTTCTGCATTCCCAAAGTATAGCAGGGTTATTGATAGAATGTAAGTTTTGAGCATCAGCGCTGTTGCTTTCTTGATCTGTGGAGTCAGATCCTTATATCAACATCCATGCATGCAGGAAACAGATATGATTAGTGGACAGCAAAGGTATCTTGCCCTTTAGCTATTGGAAGAAACTGGAGCTTCTGGTTCCATGTAAAAACACATCTCTGTGTTCAGTATTGGCTTTGAGGGCTGATCCTTGATATTATTGTGGCTTTTGAAACTTTGCCCCAAGTTCAGAGATCCTAGTGTAGGAAAATTAAGTGACTTTCCTATCAGTAACATAACACTGTCTCCCATAATATCCTCACAGACAATCTGATGCAGCAGAGCTAGAGAACTGAACAGTGAGGTTCTTGAAAGCTGTCTGAGCTGCCAGGCTTGCAAAGGGCTGTAACCAGCAGCAGCATCTGACAGTGGTCAGCCTGTGCTGGTACCCTGGCAGTTATTACTGAATCCAGTATGGTTTAACATCTCCATCAGTGACATGGTTGGACAGAGTGCACCCTCAGCAAGCTTGCAGGTGATGCAAGGACTGGTGTGGTACGTCAGGAGTGCTGGGTCTGGTTCTGGGTGACCCTATACAGGAGAGACATGGGCTTACTGGAGAGAGTTCATTAAAGGGCTACAAAGATTATGGACTGGAGCATCTGACTTGAGAGGCTGGGACTGTTCAGCTTGGAGAATAGAATGCTCAGTGGGGGATTAATAAATACGTGCTATGATAATAAGGTATAAATACCTGAGAGGAGGAAGTAATGACAACGGGTCCAGGCTCTTCTCAGTGGTGCCTAGTGCAATGAGCACAAATCGAAATACAGAAAATGCAGCAATTTGGAAACTGAGGAAGGTGCTCCCGTCAGCCTTACTTTGAGAAGGGAGTCTGAACTAGATGATCTCTGGAGGTGTCTTCCCAGCTAAGCCGTGGCTGAGGTCATTCTCTACTCTGTGGTTGTGTATCCAGCTCTTTGTAGTGAATGCCAGGATGCTTGGTAATTATTTTTTCTGTGCTCCGTTTACACCTTTCTTCACCTTTCAGTTTTACTTTCAGACAGAAAAATGTGTTGAGGTCATGATTTGGCCAAAGACTGCTAATCAGAGTTCATCCGTTATCTCCTGCCCCGAAGGCTTGGTTTTTTTAGGAAGTCCTCCTCTAAATAATTTCACTGCTTTGTGGCCTTGATGAAGTGTGGGAAGCTTGGCCTGCCAGTTCAAGAATGGTCCCTCCTGTGTTCAGCCAGCCACCAGCTGTGCAACTGCTGCTGGTTGCCTAAGATTTCACCTCAAAGCCTGGTTCTAGACACCCATTTTGGGTGCATTTGGGGCCGCTGGTTAAGACATTCATGGAATTTGCCTGTTGCCCGATCCAGCTCTGTTAGCTTAACCTGTGCAAATAGTGGCATTGCTGACTTGGCTCCTTTCTGTGGGCCTGGGTCTGCTTCCCTGAGCCGTGCTGGTGGTATTCCAGTGAGGGCAGCACTCTCTGGTGGGACAGCAGTGGTGAGCAGCACTGATGCTATGGAAAAGAGCAAACCTCCCAGAAAACTCAGTGCTTCCCTGTCTCATAGCTGGGGGCAGTGGTGGTGGCAGGGTTCTGGAGTCGAACTTATCAAGCAAGCTGGAAATTCTGACAAACCACAAAGGCAAGATTCTTAACACTGAGGCTTGGTAGGATGTGCTGTGTATGCTGTTCATCAGTACCTCTGTGAAGTTTCAGAGGGACTTATGCAGACCTATGCCTTTGCAGTGATCTTTCATAGTATTAAAAGGCATTGCTCTGAAAAATGCATCACTAGTTACTGTGGGACACCATTATGTGGTGCAAAGGAGGCTGCTTAAACCTGTGAACTCCAGCTGTGACTTGAGCACATTACTTACTGCCAGGAGGCGGTGACAGCCCTGCAAGGTGGTTGTGTGGCCAGGGCTGCGAGGGTCAGGGGCCACCCCTGCTTGGAAAGCTCTGTCTAATAGTTGGTAATCCATAACAGTCACAGGCTTAAGCGATCCTTCTTGTGGTGTTTTTGAAGGGACTGTTTGTTATTCACAGTCTGATTTCCTGAAGGCATGCTGAAGATGAGGAGGATTGAATAATCAAATGACATAGGAAGAACAAAGAATAAACTCTCCTCTCCAGTGAAGAAAAAATATGCAAAGGACAGAACGAGTCATACGCTGCAGGGAAAGAAGTCGGAGTGGAGCCCTGTGGCCTCCAAACACAGCTGGGGGAAAACCTGGTTTACACTGCCTGGTGTTTTCGTTTTGCCAGCCAAGAGAAGAGCTTGCTTACCATCCCAGAGCAGCATGGTACTAAGTTGAAGGGGTTACATGAGAATTATTAGGGTTTTAACCTATTTTCTGTCTACAAAAAGAGCATCTTTGTGAGGACATAGATAATATAATCCCTCTTCTTCCATTTTCCCTCAGTAAAAAAGATTAAAGAAAGGTGTCCTGCAGTGTTTAGGTTCGGGGCAGTGAAGTGCTTTGCCATCGCCACAAGGAGGCTGAGGCTACTTCCAGTTCCCCATGTGCTTTGTATTTGTCCCAGCCTTTGGACAAGGAGCAGATACTGTTACGTCTGGTGTGGCATAAGCTACCCCTCTGCAGACACTTTCTCTAGAGAAGGAATAATTTGTCATGTCAAGCCTGTCCTGGCAAACTCGCAACAAGCAAATGAGAAATGTGTATTTTCTAACTAAAATCATGCAGAACATCAACTAAAGCCCAGCAGGCTCGAGCAGAAGATTTTCTTTTTTAAGTTTTCCTCAGGAAAAAAAAAAAACAAACCAAAAAAAAAACAAAACAAAAAAAAACAACAAAAAACACACACACAAAAAAAAAAAAAAAAAAAAAAAAAACAAACAAACAAAAAAAAAAACAAACAAACAAAAAAAAGCCATCATGAATAAAATCTTTCTCTGCCTCCCAGTGAGGCAGAGATTAGACAAATAGCCTTATCTTTCTTTTTCCATAAAATCTTCCTGAAACACGCTTGAAGTATTGGAAAAATTAATAGGCATGTGATAAATTGGCCACAAGCTGCAGCTGCAGTAATCTGTGTGCCTTTCTAAAATAACTGTCTTCAGGGGAACTTTTATGTCGTTATTTCTTAGCTGCTCTGGTTATCAGAATAGCTTTGCACAGTGGCATATATCATGCTTTTATTTTAATTAAACATATCTCGAGGAAGAGCTTGTAAAAATGTAGCTAGAGGTGTTTTATAGGATTTGAACCTGAGGGCATTTTATTCTATCCATATCATTTGCATTCGGGAGCTTCTCCATGTTCTTTGTGAGCAGAGTTGCAGGGCAAAGGATGTCAGTGTGGGTAAAGATGATGGGTTTTGAGAGGTAACAGTATCTTCAGTAGACTTCTTTGTAAAGTAGCTTCTCTATAATGCAGTATCTTTTACTGAGGAAGATTGGCCATTTATTTTAGGGTCTTTACCCCTCCGTTTTCCAAAGCTGGTGGATGTATTTTCTCTCACATGGAATCTTTGGGCTACAAGGTGTGTCTGTATTCTCATTCATGACATCCCCAGGTAGGTTTCTCAAACATTGAAGGGCGCAGTTTGGATTGTGCTTAAATCTCAGTGTTTGTAGAATCGCCTTTTAAAAGTGTTTTCTGGTTTATTCCTCAGTAGCAGACAGGCAGGTGAGCAAAGTGCGCAGTTGCTAAGAATTACCTGGAAGATAAAGCTGAGGGCAGTAGTTTCATTACAAGGTAATGTTAGAGTAGATCAGCACAATGGAGTTTTAATGGAAAGAGCATGCATAGAGAGTGGCAGAGTGTATTAAATGGACTTGTGTCAGGATTCATTTGATCTATTTAGTAGGGATTGGCCTGCTTGTTACACAAGTACCTTTATTACTGTATTGAATTTCAACATTGACTGCTCCTTGGGAAGATATCTTTTTTCATTTTGTGTGCTGCAATTTAGTTATTATTATCTTCCAACTAATATCAAACCCATGACTGATACACTTTATTATCAGTGTTGTAGTACTGCAGATGAAGAAGGCATTTCAGTGCAGTGACTTCTGCACAGTTGGAGAAAGCCAACTGTGGAGTCCTGCCTTACAGCAGGACTGTTGGCTGACATTTGTGGGATGAATTTGCTAGGACAGGAAAGAGTGATTCCATCAGAATTTCCAAGTGAATCTCCTAAACCATCTATACTGCTCTGATATGTAAGACAAAGCCATTTCTGCTGGTTTATTAGCTTTAAAACTTCCTCTAAAAGACACCAAGTGGTTCATGGTGAGGAGTCAGCTGTATGTTTTCCATGAGATATTCCTAAGTGCGTATAAATACAGAGAAGAGATTGTTTCTTCAAACTATAGCGCTGTGCAACCACTGCTCAACTTCACAGGGCTTCCATGGTAACATGGAGGACTGGGACATCACCCTCTCTGGGGAAAAGAAGCTCTGTTCTGGCAAATATATTTGAATTGATTTCTAAGTTTGCAGGTAACGCAATGCATGTACATTTTAAAAGTGTTTTGAGTGTAGTTGTACAGTACAAGAGTCAAACTGATATATATTTTTGTCCTACAACTGCAGATATTCTTGCAACCCATGTTGTTTGCCTATTATTACGGAATGGGACAGAAATCAGAAAACACCCAAATGATTCTTACACGAGAAACCTGATTACAAAGGGGCTGGGTCAGGAATCAAAATTTTCAATAGCACACTGGTTCCAGTATGGCAGAGCTGATTTTTTACATAGACATGGTTATATTTACCTGAAGTCTTACATTAATGTGGTATGATTATACCATTATGCTGGAGAGGGACTCTTCATCAGGGCCTGCAGTGACAGCACAAGGGGAGATAGGTTCAAATTAAAGCAGAGGAAGTTCAGGTTAGAGATAAGGAAGAAGTTCTTTACTGTGAAGGGGGTGAGGAACTGGAACAGGTTGCCCAGAGAAGTGGTAAATGCTCCATCCCTGGACAGGATGTTCAGCGCCAGGTTGGACAGAGCCTTGGGTGACATGGTCCAGGGTGAGGTGTCCCTGCCCATGGCAGGAGGTTGGAACTGGATGATCTTAAGGTCCTTTCCAACCCTAACTATTCTATGATTTTGTGATATAAAAAAAATTAAAAATCTTCTCTGGTGATAGTAACAATTTGTGCTTTCATGGCATCTTTAGGCTTAGATTTAGGCATTACTAACTGCTAAGCTAGTAATGGGCTATTAGTTTCTAAAAAATGGTTGCTCCGTCATGAAATGTAGCTGTTCCATGTTTATTTTGAATGTTATAGGTGTATTTTGGAGATTCTGCAACTAATTAATCAAATATGGTCTGTTTGAGTCATAGAATTTGAAATACGTGTCTTTATATATGTTATCTAATAGTTAATACTATGTTCATGTGTGCTCATGCATGCATATATGTTACAGGCAGAGAGGGAAGACGTGGGAGCTGGATTTGAATCATCTTGTCACTAGTAATGTTGTAACATACAATGGAGGACTCATATTACTGAATTTTGGTGATTTGGGGGCCGTTTAATTTCTGCTTGCATCTTGTAAGCAGGAGGAAGTGATCTGTTAATGGTATTATCATCTATCCCACTGCTGTTTCATTCAAGATGTTGATTATTGTGGTGGTAATGATGGTCCCTTTTAGTTTTGCTGCCCTGGAAAACCCCCACTTGCAGTGGGGTTATTTATTCAAGAAAGCCTATACTGGATCAAGCCAAGGTAGCAGAATGTGTCAGTGTAACATTGAGCAGAGCCACTTCTTTGTGTGAAGAGAAGCAGTCAATGTTTGAAAGAATGTATACTGCTCCTTGCGGTATATATATACATTATGTGTTGTTTCCCTGGCTGTTTTCTTCAGGTACTTACCTGCTTCTAACTAATCTGTATAAAAAGGGGTTGAAACTGCAAGTAATTCTAGATACCTCAAGCTGAAAGAGTAGAACCATTAATACTTTTCTTGATAGAGGCTTATCATGCCCTGGGTTAATAATGCACATCATACCACTTTGATGGGTTTGTGGTTCGTTTGGCTTCTAATAGCAACACGGTTGGGCTCCTACATCACTTTTACCTTGTTTAAAAAAGAAAGAAAAAGAAAATTGGGCATTAAACTCTGTTAGCATCTGAAATGAGCTCTGGCATCCCTTCTCTGCTCTTCGCTTGCTGTGTTCACCAAGCCTCCATAGGCTGTCTGTGAGCAGTAATGACACAGCAATGTAGGTAAACACAAACTTTTGTTCTAAGAAACAGTCTGATAAAATTTTAATTAATCTTGTAACTATTCTGCTCCCTCAACAGAACAGGAATCCTTTGTCAGGAATATTCACTGGTGTCTGGATTTACTTCAAGTCCCAGTGCTTCCATGTTTAAATAAATATATTGTTTTACTTATGAGAGTAAAATCCATAGGTATGATAAAGGCAGCACCGTCTCAGGCCTCATGTTTAGAATCTCTCCATGACTTGAATGGTGGACTTTTTTAACTTATTTTAATATATCTTATTTTTTCTTTCCTGTCATTACCTGATTTCATGTGAAAATTTCTTCATCTGCAAATTTCTTCATGTGCTTCTCTTTTTCTTAATTCATTAGAGTTGCCATTGCTGTTTATTGTAGCAGCTTGGCATCTGGCTAATGGAGCTCATTGGAAAAAAACAATATGCTTGAACAAATCCTTATAAAATTAACCCTCATGGTCTAAGCAGACTGGTACGTACACAGTATGAGTGCAGCACTCGCTTTGTAAAGTGAAGTATCCAAATGAAAACATTTCTGTGTTCTCTTTTTAACTTGTTTAACAACATTTTCAGAGCATTTTTAAATTCAGTACTTTTGCATCTTCCAGTATATTCTACTGTCAAAAGATATTTCTGTCAAAAAAAAACAACCCAAACCAAACCCCAAAACTGCAATATAAATAAACCAATGTCAGTCTTGTTTGGAAAAGTTATAAGTTCCTGTGCTATAACTTACATTCTAGGGGAAGTTATAAATCTTTATGCTACTGCTAGTGTTCTAAGTATCACCCAAACCAGTCAGACTTCTGAATGTAATGTAGGACAATCTAGTATGTTCATGCAGAAGTGACTAGTGTAATACAAAATGAAGTGCTTGTATGTCCAAAGGCTGAGTAGCACAGGATATCCCATCTTCAGTTGCTCTTGAGCTGGCTGTGTGTTGCAACAGCCTCATATGCTCCACCAGAGGGTCCGTTATCTTATGCTTTCCTACCCTTCTACTTCCCTTCTTCAGAGTTTAAAGCCAAGTTGTCATTAAAAGGCCCTTCCTTTTCAACAGATGATCTGATAGCTGCTAAATATTACTTTCTGTTTGGTACAAAAACTTCTTTCCATTGTATTTATTTTCAGTGAAGTGGAGAAAACCAACATGTAGTTCTGTCCTGGCAACCTGTAACTTTGTTCAGCTCTTTCTTCTTCTTCTTCCAGAAGGAGCTTCTCTCTATGATAACAAAAAGTGATGAAATATTTGAGACAGTAGTTTGAATGCCATCAAAATCAGTGCTTGCTGGGACTTCAGGATGAGCTTCCATGTTTAGCACAGGGGTCACATCACTGTATCACTGCTGATGCTCCGAGCCTGTCCACTGCTGCAGCTTCTGAGCAGAAGTGGGAGGGATGAATCTTTTTATTTGCTTTGGGGTGTTTTTTATTGGGCGGGTTTTTTGGGGGTTTTTTACTTTTTCTGTCAGATTGTTGTATTTTTCCTTCTCTCTCTGTGAATTCAAACATGTCATTCATCCTGCCCAGTGAGGAGTTTGGGTTATTCTTAATGCTGTCCAGCTGTTCTGTGTGAGAAGGGAGAGACATGCAAACTAAACATCCAAAAGACATATTTTTTAATAACAGCATGCCAGAGTGTTCCAGCATGGTTATAGTACCAGTACTCCCACCAGAGGCTTCATACGCATGCATGATAGGAGACTACTATGTGGGAGAATGCTCTGAGCATGGGGGAGCAAAAATGAATATTGATAAAACATGTCACAAACTGTGAGTAGCCCACAGGAAATATATAATCTCCATGGGTACACTTAATTGAAACAGATTAAAATCTAAATCCGTGCAGCTGATAATGTTTTCTATCTCGAAAGGTCAACTGGGTTTTTGGTGCTCCAAGTCTCACCAGAAACCTATGTAAAAGACATTGGGCAGAGTGTCTTCAATACATTTTATTTAGAATGGACTTTTATGACTGGTTGTTGACCTTGAGATTCCATTAGCAGTAATGAAGGGCAGTCAGTAATGCTTTGTGCAAAGTACAGTAAATGATGCATATACACAGATGAGAACTTGTCCCCTGCTTCATGCTGTGTTGGGATACACCGTGGCACTGTCACTGCATTCATAGTTCCAGTAAGAGGAAAGGAAGCCGTGATACTAACAGCAGTGAGACTACTTTGGAAATGTGTTTAATTTACAGTATGTTGGAGTTCCACTTTTCCCATTTTCCTTCTTCCCTCCCTCACATGTAAAACTAAGCCAAAATTTCTAATTTTCTACAGAAAAGAGGACAAGATCTGTTTTCCTAATCACATAAGGAGCTTAGTTGACTGCTGTCATAAAGAGATATTACCAGGAAATAAAATAGAGTTAAATGTTTCTAGAGCACCCTTACATGGAACTGTTTTAAACTCCAGTTAATTGGAGAGTTTCAGACTGGCTCTGTGTGATATTTGGTGCACCAGACGCACAGTGGGTCCATCTTCAAGGACCATCTTCGCCAGGCTCAACTAGTCCACCCAAAAGAGCAGCAGCTCAAGAAAAGGTGGCAAGGAAGAACAAGGAGTTCCTGGCAAAACTCAAATATCCAAAAGTAGTATGCGAGAGGTGGAAGCAGGGAGAGGTGACCAGAGAGGAATACATAGGTACTATGTCCAAGCATAGGGGATGGGACTGAGAGAGCCATCCCTGTGACTCTTAATTATTGTTCCTCTGTGGTGGGATGAGAGGCTGGTTAGAGCCCAGAGAACTTTAAGAGCAAATCAAATCAGCTTCTTCATTCCATGACTTCCCCAGCCCCATTATGTTGTTTTGTTTCTCATAAAGAGAAGTGCCAGTGTCTTCAGTTAAAATGATACTGGCACTGATTGAGGTGGCTCATCCATGACAAAAGCCCAGGAGAAGAGAAAAACCAAAAGCATATTGTATCTGCAGACATTCAATCTCTGATAGTGGTCGTGGAGAATAAAATACTGCACTCCTTATCTGTCATCATAGTAGGATTCAACGTGAGACAATTTGTAACACTTGATTTTCTTCCCTATTCCCATGAATTATATACAAAACCGTGGGGTTTTGTATGTGTGTAGTGCATAGGTGTAGTGGTGATGTTCTTGTTGGTTTCTCATATAATTAAATATTTTTAATTAATGTCTCAGAACATGGAATTTCACTTAATTTCAGTTTATTAAAAATGCATATATGTATAGCTGCATGTACCTCAAAGAACACTGACTAGGTAACCCTTCAGTATAAGCTTTCTTGAAAGGATATAAGGTCCTAGCTTAAGCATGAGAATGTAAGTTGCTCTTTAATTCTGGAGAGCAAATGAAGTTGAGTTTCATATCTGAGTGACTTTTCTTCATTGCTCGTCTCTCCTGTCTGTGCTTGGTTAATACTTGCCTGGAGAAGATACCTTCCGCAAAAATTTGTTTAGCCTAGAATACTGGGTAAATTCACCTTTAAACTTCAGTGATTCTCACCCTCCTTTCCATCCTTGCTATGCAATAGTAAGTTAGAATGAAATAGTAATTTCTTGATAAATCACTAAAGACCCAAACAATCAGCACTGTCAGCAGACTCAACCCATGCAGATAGTAGCATTCAGGCTTTAGAGAGTACTTTGTTTTCTTAATAGATTGGGCTGCAAATAAAACCAGTGAAAGTACCACTGAGATTTCATTGAGCCATGGCAATGTTGGCCAATGGATGGAGGTTTTAAAGGTCATTTCGGAAAAATCTTTTTTTTAAATGTAAAGTCACCTGAAAATCATCCATTTCCTTGAGAAAGCAGGTTTGCTTTTGGAAGTGAGGCTTGCCAACCTCTGTCATTAGAGCAAGCTGAAAAAGCAGTTGTGAACCCCCCACAGATTCACGTTTTTCCCTTTCAAAACAAAAAGGGGAGAGAAAAGAAAAGCTGCCGCCACCCAAGCAACAAATTTTACCCATCCTCTGTTCTCCAGCAGCTACTACTAAGAAGATCTTTTTCAGAGACACAGGGATCATTTTCTCTTCCTTCAGGATGCTTTGTAGCATTCCTGATGGGTTGCACTTATGCTTAAACCAGACTCTCGGTGTGCAATGGAGCTGCATGAAGCTGCCTAAGCCTGAGCTGTCCATAAGACAACAAAGCTTAGGACATTAAGACCACCATCTTTAAACTAGGCCTGAACTATGTGGAGCTTCCTAGTGTTATGACCGCAGTGTGGGAGACAGCCTTGCCCTTAGAAAACATTCAGCTTGCTTTAGCCTTGGTTGATCTATAAGCACTGGGAAAGAAGGGCGAGGAGACAGAAAGAAGTGCAATTGTTGGCATACTCTTAAACCACCCAAGTGGAACATGGCAGGTCAGCTTTCTCTCAGAGAAGGAGATGAACCTTTTTTATTTAGGCCTCCTGAAGGTACTGAAGGAAATCTTTTAATCTCACGAAAAAAGGATCTGATAATCACTAGATGTATCTGTCTAGTATTTCATAACACCTTTATTGCATGTCGAAAAAAGGACGTGTTGAATTTCAAAATACCAGATATACACTGCTCTAATCCAAGCTGGTTAATACTGGGCTTGCGCTTCTGGCTAAATGCTCCGAGTTCTCATTTGAAGTGGAAAACCAGAAGTGCTATCCAAGTTTTAGATATGATGTGACACTGATGGTCAGACAGAACGGACTTCACCTTGGCACAAGTAGGTGGGAGTTGCATCCATGTTATACATGGGGAATCTCTTTGTGATCAGCCCCACTTGAAAAGGACACACTTTTCACATTAGTAAGCATTGTCAGGCCCTTATCCCATAGCTATGGAATGTATGTATCCTTGGCTCATTTAATCTTAGCTGCTTTGCTTAAAAATGGAATCTGTAGTATTACTGCTACAGATTGAAAGTATTTTCTTAGGTTTTGACAATATTTTTATAAAGTTTTATATTCAGCCTACAGAACACTAAGTGAAAGAATAATAGAGCATTATATGCCACCAACCTGCATATTATGGGAACTTTCTTTTCTGTACCAGAGCACACTTAAATTTGAAGAAGCATCTTCATTATTTTAAATCTAAATCTATTCACAAGAAACATTCTCTAACTATTCTCCCTTGGCCACTATGTTTTTAATAATAGTTTGGCATTTAAGTAAAATATACCTCTTGTAGCACTTAAAGTAATAATTCATTAAAGCATTATTCTGTTTTGTTTGAAGAACACTTATTTCCTTTGGAATGTGTTGTAAGTGTAGTTTTCAAGTAAATGAGCTGTGTTCTCTGTTTATGAATTGAAGGGTTCAATTCTGAGGTCTTAATGTCAAGTCTTAAGTCTCTTCTGCAGCAAAGGCGTGGAAGGGTACAGGCAGTGGTGCATGGGGAGGCCAGCAGGCCTGGGGAGGCAGCCTGTAAATGGAGCAGTATCATTTATTTTGGAAGATGTTTTAATAGAGGTGGACTAGTATTTTGTTAATATTGCTGGTTCCTGCAATTGCAAGTTAGAGCGCTGTGAAGCATCAAAGGACTGAAAGAACGTCTCCAGAAAATGTTTTCTGACACTTGTGCGGCAAGGACAGTGTGTGTTGGTGCTGCAGCAAAACCCGGATTCTTGCAACTTGTCATTCACAGAAAATGCTGCCATAAAATATTATAGCATCAGCTGAGTTTCTTGTTGCAGTCATATCTACCATTTGAGTGGTCAAAAAAACCTTGTGACCTCTTTTTTTTAGTAATATATATATCTCCATAGCTGTCTGTAATTCCGAGTAACTTCTTCAGTAATGAGAAAATCTGCTCATTAGGGCATTCGAGCTTTGATTCTGTAGTTCCTGAGATTTAGAGTCATCTCCCCAAATCTTCAGTCTCATTAACACTGAAGAAAAGCCAATTTTTCTCTCAAATAATAAGGAATAGTCAGTCAAACATATGAATAGTCTAACAGGACTTTCTCATTAAGGGTGGCTGATGGTTTGGTTCTGCATAAAGTCTTTGATTAAATGTTTTTCTTTTCTTTGAATACAAGCACCTCTCTGTGCATCCTTTTCCAAGAAGAACAGAGCATATTTTATAGCAAAATTGTGTAGTTGGCTTAGAGCAAACACCGTGAAGAAAAACTAGATTTACTTTCCCATAACCAGTGAAATCCACCCCATTATTCATAAATGCAGAACACTTCAGTAATCACCAGGGGGTTTCAGCTCCGCTTTGTAGTGTTGCCTAAGCTGAAACTAGTGCTGCTTTTCATTTTTAGTGGATGAAAAACTAGGCAAATAAACACCTGTTTAAAGGTTACATATAACGTGTCTATTTGTTCTGTTCTGTTTCTTTATTTCTTGGGTTCTGACATTCCCTAAGACAGCTAAAGATTAAAGTAATTTCTGATAATGGTGTAGCTACTGCTGTTTCCCAGTGGCGACATATTGAGATGTCACATCTGTCAGCTATTTTTACAGGAAATGAAGTTTAGTCTTAAATGAACTCAAAAGGAAAACTAATAATTTTTAAGTTAAAAATATTGCCCTTGTATCTGCAGTTTCACAAATGACCATGAGAATGAATTCTAGGCATAAATGAAAGAGGGGAGCTACTTCATGGCTGTACCATGCAGTAACAAACCAATTTAATGTCATCAGTGCAGACAAAGGAAAAAAATGCTAGTCTGAATATTGAATAAAACCACGTTCATCACTGAGTTTTGGAAGCAGTAGTAGGGCTTTGGAAGTGTACTAGGGCTTAAAGTCAACCATTAAAGGTAAGAATGAACTTCTGTTCTGAAGCCTGAATTGCAGTATACACAAGTCATATGTTAAAGTGTTGTCATTCTTTGCATTCCCCAGCCCAAAGCCCCCAGCAGCGGCTCAGCAGTTCCGCTGTGGCTGCTGTGACAAACCTAATGACACTTTGCTTGGCTGTCAAATTCTGCATTTCAGTAGGCAAGAGGAATGGCACAAAGCTGCTCTTCATTTGCAGAGGAAGCAAACTCACCTTGAAAGTACACAACAGTGTAAGACACCAGTGAAACACACTGGTCTCTGGTTTCCAGGTAGCTGTAAAATGATTGCAGCTATAGCCACGTCTACACACACATTGTAATGAAGGAACTCTACTTATTGAGAGGTCACAGGAGATAAATCAAGTGGAAAGGCTTTGCGTTTTTGTATTATAACATCCTGTTTAGGCCATCAGCTGGCTGGAATACATTATCTTTTTCCTGAAATGTAGTTTATCAGATATAAATTTGGAAATGTGTGAGGAATTAGCAGTTGGTATTTCTTTAGCCTTACCTGTCTACTACCACAGTAGAGGGATAAAAAGCTACACCAGAATGGGTGATGTTCAGGGTGTAATGAACAACCTAAGCGAATAATGCCATTTCAGCAGAAAACAGCTGGTTGTAGTTCAGCTTTCTGGACAAAACAGTGGGTACCCTAATCAAATGTGAATTGTTTTTCTATTCTATTTAAATAATGGTACTTCAGTGTTTTGAGATGCACTGCTATAAAGGCAGCAAATTCTTGTGTTAACCAACTGAAAATCAGTTCAGATCTTAAACATGTGTAAGAACAGTGGAGAGAGGAAGGATGAGGTTTATACAAAGTATCCCTTCTCTTCTTTCCTGACATTTCAGCCATCATTCTTAATTTTATTTTATTTTATTTTATTTTATTTTATTTTTTTTTTTTTTTTTTTTTAGCTTAACAAACTGGTTTATAGCAAGGAGTTTATCCTTCACTGTCACACAATATGCTGCCATGGAATTCAGCTGAAGAAATCAATGTAATGTTTTGACAAAGCACAAAGATGAGATTGGCATTACAGACAAACATTTATTACAGATAAGGAATGAAGTAAAAGCACAATGCATGTCTCTTACTGTCACTGAAGTGTACAGTTTGAAATACTCCTGGTAGCTTTGAAGTGTGAAAGGTCTGGGGAAGCTGACCAGCAGTAAGGCCTTGGCTGACATGGAAAAGCACACAGCTGTTACAGTTCTTCCTTTTGAATGACCACTGTCAAGGCACACTTGGCTTTTAAGTACACTTTAGTAAGGGGTTTTACAAAGCCCGGTACAGATCATAAAATGACTGTAAAATAAATACTTTCTTGATATATTTATAGGCAGAATCTCCCAGCTTGAACGTAAATGTATAGAAACCTGAAATCTAAATTATGCTGAGGCTTGAGCTAGACGTTATTTTTCCAATAAAATTCAGTACCTAATTCAGCTGAAAGGAAAGACGAAGGAATAATATAATAAATGCTCTTATTTTACATGGGGGTTTTGTACGTGAAGCTCCCCTGGGACGATATCTATCTTCATTTTTTCCTGTATTGGTTACTAAACAGTGATAGAATCACATGTGAAAAGAGTTCTTTCCTTAGTCTATTTTTGGCAGAGGAAAAGGTGCTTCGTGTTTCCTGGTCACCTCAGTCTGCTGGTGAGCACAGGAAGGCACTTGTGTAACACTTCTCACTTGAGAATGCATTCAAAGATTTACATATGAATGGGGTATTTCTCACCTATATAGGCATGTGTTCCTTGTCATGTGCTGGAGAACCCAGTTGCTGAGACAGAGGATGACGTTGTCAAGGTTGCAAAAGTGTATTTAGGGTGGACCCAATAAATTATGCCAGGAAATGCAGTTTCCAATGCTGATTTTTAACCCCGAGATGAGGTTTGTCCATCTTTCTGACTGCAAGAGACATTTTTGGGTTTTCTGCCGTTTTCTATGATTGTGTTGGATAGTTTTGTACATACAAAATTGGATTCCTTATTCTAGAGTTTCCAGTTCAGTAGGTGTTTCTGATCAATGCAGCTTAGCCTTGCCTCTCGCTGGGAAGCAAGTGAGGCCAGCAAGACCTGGGGTGGCAGCTTGCAGACTAAATACCGTTTTCTTTTTGGAGTTGTATTTTAGTAGTAGAGAGTTAGTAGTTTTTTACTTTGTTTTAGTGATGCTCGCAATGTCAAGTTAGAGCACTGTGCATTGAAGGGCAGGAGGAGCTTCTTCTCCAAAATATGCATTTTGGAGACAATTCTGCACAACTTCTTCACTTGTGGTCTGGATTTTGGAAAGTTATGTTTGGCCAGAGATGGAGGATACAAAACTGAAGTAAGTCCAGGATGGCAACAGAAGTCCCCATTGCTGGTTGAGTTACACCCATTTACTTTGAAGCATTACGCTACCATACTCTGATACATAAGTCTTTACAGTAATTGCATGTCTGGGTCAAAAAGTTTTTGCTTCCTTTTACATGGAGGAAAGGCATAATAGTGAGCCTCAAAGGGGAAAAAGGCCTGTAATCATTTAGGTTGAAGTGCTCCTTAATTCAAATAGTGTGCTACTTAGAGAATTTGATAAGAAGGATTAGAATTGGAAAAGAAAGTCATTTTTTAAAGCAAAGCTATTACAGGCTTCATTACTTTATTTATATGTTCTCCAAAATCACATGAATGAAGGGAAAAAAGGAGAGAAAAAAATACTGGCTTCGGTTCAGAATGTCAATTACTACTTTTTTAATCCTCTTTTCGCAATTTATTTGACATCTTGAACAGTAGCCAAAAAAGCTATTATAACTATAAACCATATTCATTGGTATAAATCTCATTAAGTTGAGCAATTTAATTAAGGTATTGACACGCTTAATTGATACGTGCAAGGAGAGACCGTTTTCATACCTCATTTCCATACTCCTTTGCTTTTAAAAAACCTAGCTCCGTAAAAATGTTATAGATCCAGCTAAGCCCTGTCATCCCAAAGGAGCACTTGCTACCATTTACCTTGATTTAGAGCCAACTACTCTTCTAAGTGGAGCTCCATTAAATGGATCTGATGTATGCCTGACTCAAACATGCGTCAGCTTCTCTTATGATCAATAGTGGAATATTTATATTAATAAAGCCTCAAGTTAATTAAATAAAATAGTCTTCTGGGTAAACTTAAGATACTAGGGGATGGGCAGAGGATCAATACATTCTGCCATTTGAACATTAACTATGTGCTCTGAAATTTTATGGTATCTTAGCAAAGATGCTTGCAGTGTGGAAGCCTCAGATGCACAGGAAGCTCCTAAGCAAGGAAGGTCCTTGCTTAGGGTTAGAGAAAACCCAACAGACAAATAAACTTGGATCTGTTTGGCTCCTGTGACTTCACTTCTACAAAAACATTGCAAAGCCTTTCTTTTGGAATGGGACTGGGCACAGGCATGTAGGTATTTTCCCAGTTGCCTGAACTATTTCAGCCTTGCCAGAGGAGCACACATGAGAAACTTGCCAAGTAAGGGTTTATCCATGATAGTGAAGGGTCATAGGTGGCCTGGTTTGGTTTTGAAGAAAATGCCCTGAGGAAATGTTAAAAATTCCCTTTAGATCCAATTGGCCTCTTGTAACATGTCCAGTTATAGTGTCAGCCAAAAGGACAACTGCTCCTCTGCCTTTTCATGCAGCTACTCTCTGAGCACAGGGACAAGTTGGGGAGCACACAGGGGCCACGCTGCCATACCTCATGCCCCTGCTGAAAACCTCTCAGAGAGAGCTGGGAGGGACATTTCCACATCCGTAGGTGGCTTTTAACCACTGTGGAAACCTACCTATGTTAGAAATATAATCCTAAGTCTTGGTCGCACATTCACATCGCTATTTTGCTTTGATAAGCAAACTGCTGTCCTGGTGGTATTGATGTTATTTCTGTAACATGCAGGTGGCCTTTGAAGGAAGCAAGTTCCCTCAGGGACCATTGCAATGCACTGATACTGCTTCATGCTACCTTTTATCTACATTTTAAGGCTTCAGTACAATGAACTGAAAAATGTTTCTGTAAGCTACACTGCTGCTAGAGGAGAATGTCTGACGTTGATAACTAAGGGATGTTTGCAGGGTAAAGAAAATCTTACATGTTGCCGTGTCTTTAGTGAGGAGCACCCTGGCATTGCTAAAACTACTACCTCTGGTCCAAAGGCAGCAGTTGTGTGCCAAAGCCCTCAACAAAGGTGGAGTGTGTAGCATTCCTGCTCACAGGCTTCATGGACCGGCACTGGGCTCCTTCCTTCTCCCCTCTCATGCTTCATGAGGTTGTTTTAAAGGTGATAAGTTAAAACTGAGGGAATTGGAGCATATTCATTTGGGTCCTCTCTTTTTTACCAGCTCAGATGTGCTGGGCTGAGCAGCAGTCACCACTGAGTGTGCAGTGATTGTTGAATGTCTCATGAGATAACCTGGGGTCAGGATCTGAATGGCAGATGTCAATGAGACCATTCATTGCTGACTTCTCTGGGAGAGATGCTGTCTGCCATACAAACTGCACAATCACCGTGTAAACCCCCAGGGAGGTAGCATATGGATTGATGTGTAGAACTTACTGAAATAATCAGTAGCAGTAGTCCCGGGCTATTTCAGGAAGATGGCACTGATGTTTCCTTGTGATATATGATTTTGACCTGGCCCAGTGGAAAAGCTGAAGTCTCCTGTCTTAGAGTGAATTTTGTCTTCCAGTAGCCAATGTCAGCATTTCAGTATTTACTGAAAGTCCTCGATTTTGTTTCTATTTTTGTATTAATATAGACTCTTCTAATTAGTGTGTTTAATACTTCCAAATATGCTTCATATAGAGAGAAATTTACTTTGGCTCTTGTGTAGTATTGGTAACCAAAGCATGTATGTTACATGTGAAAATTCAAACTATTTAATGGATGTAAAACTATACTTCTGCAGTATTACAGTCCTTGGTGAAGTGTTGCTAATGCATCCCAACCCTACCATTTAGGATTTGTTTTGCCTTTCTTCTTTTATATCATTCTTATGTTCTATGATTTAGAAAGACTGAACAAAGAATGCAAGCTAGAAACAACATTGGAACCATCTGTGTTACAGTTGTATATCGTCTATGTCAGAATCATACACATTTAACAGGGTGGGATAGGTTTAATTAGGAAACCACTTTCTGGGTTAGACACAGTTCTCCAGTATTTGGAGTTGGCTTTCCAGAAATTAACTGTTCAAAGGAAGAGTGATTGCATCTGAACTGGGATAAAAATAAGATTCCACCAGGAATTACTTTCCGGAACCAAACAAAAACCTCTGTGTATGGAATTGCGAGGCAGAAATTGTTGTGTATTGGGGTTTGTTCTTTTGACTGACTCTTAGTTTCTGCCTCTTGATTGTTGGTTTTCTGTACATACATCTGGAAGCAATGATATGAATAAATAATATCGGCATGTAAACTTTCCAGGCTTTATAATGAAATTAAACCTGGGGAGGCTTTGATAAGATAGCACTATTTGTGCCATGTGCATGTGCCACCCCCTTGGCTAATTGTTTGAACAGAGGTGTCCTAATGAAAGAAACTTTAGGGATGATATGAAGTCAAGTGTTACTGTCAGGCATAGTTTCTCCTGGAGACTGAGGTATCTGTAGTGGCTTTTAGAGAAAGTCATCATCATTCCCAGCAGTGATGAAATCATATCACTCTGGAATTTCATATTCTTTGTTTTGGGGCTGCTTCAACAATGAAACAGCAATGTGTAGACTTCTCGTTGGCTCCCTTTGGAGCCTGTTGTGCAGGAGGCCCTCCTCCCTCTCCCCACTCAGCTTTTTTATATTTAATTTCATTTTCCAGGCTGACATTGTCAATCTGAACTGCAGCAACGTGCTTGATAGTGAGTCAGAGGAAAGCCGGGTTCATTTTTGGAAGTGGCTTTATGCAAATAAAGCCTTGTGCAGCTCGCTGAAGCAAGGCATTTGCTGATGAATCAGAGCAGTGCCCTTGTTTTCTTGTCAGCTTCAGGAATAAAGCTCACAATGCACCACAAGAATCTTTGAGAGTTACTGTAAGCAATTCACACATGCCCACATCTCCCTATGAGGATTTTGTTTGTTTGTGGATAAAGCATGGATTTCTTTTCAAATTGGAATCTGGAGGGTTTCATGATACAGTATTTGGTTGGCTTTAGGGCATATAACTCAGCTTGGATCTTATTCAGGCCAGGCTTGTTTGTAAGGGGCAATGAAGGGCTGGGGAGGCTTACTTCTTGTGGGTTGTCTTAGTTTTAGCTTAGTCTTCAATGAAGTTTTAGCTCCTTGGGAACTGACCTGCCAAAGCGTTCAAATAACAAAACACCCAATAGGCTGAGTGACATGATTCCAATTTTAACTTTGTTTTGGTGGAATTTATTCCACCAAATATTATTGTGTTCATGTGAGCTGAAAGGTAATTTAGGTTTAGATCTATGTTATGTTACTTTTGTTCCACCACTACACTTCATTTTTATTTTCTATATTTTAAACACCTATATTCTATTTCAATGCCTTTTTCTAAGGTGTAGCACTATAGAATGATAAACTGTCTGTCCGTGGAGTGGGATACATGAAAGTGCTTTGCCTACACGAGTAGTCATTGAAAAGAAGAAATTGGTTATGCTTCAGTAAATCTTTTCCTGTACGTGTGGATAAGTAGCAGAATGAGGTTTGTAGGTATCAGTCAGCTGTAATGGTCAGGGTGGGCCTGCTCTGAAATAATTGAATCGCTTGTGGCTTTGTGGAACCTACCCTAAAAACGAGCAGCCAGCATTACTGAAACACTTGCATCTCGCATGAATATCCCCAATAGCATTAACCACTTTGTGGTATTACATCGTGGTCTAATAAATCTAGATGTCATATCCACATAGAAAAGTGAATTAAGGCTACAAAGCGGGCTGAAGTGTTTTAAAGGGGCTTTCAGGGATGAAACGATTCGTAGATGGAGAGATACACAAAGGTGAAGCTGAGTAAGAAAAATAGAAGGTAAAATATAAAAGAAAGAAGGGACAAGATGCATGAAAGTCTTTTGTCCTTTGTATGGGGCATTGGTACCTGATAGTGGAGTACAAACTGCTGAATATTACTGCAATAGGTCCAATATTATAGTTTTGTCAAACTACTATTGCAGCTAAAGCAATAGTATTCCCCTCTTACGCTGGTACATCGCTTACCACAGAGTAACAGTCTCTTGATAACCCAGGATTAGCTAGAAACAGAATGTTGTTTTTCGCACTGCAGTGCATTCGGGTAGTTTGCAATTCACTTCTACCTCACTAGAATAAATGGAATGTCAATGTAGTTGTTTTTACTGTCTGTGGATCCTGTATAATTTTTATGACTTTTATATAGCCACAAAAATGCCTACAATAATTGTGCAAACAAATTAAATCATTGGCCTCTTTCAGGAGAACTTTGTAACAAATAAAGCCCAGATCTTTACCATGCAATTGCTACTTACTCCTATGAAAATAGGTTATGTTCGTAACAAAGTACAGGGTCGCAGCCTGAATGGAATAAATACTATTACAACCATCGTTCTCATTCTGCGATGTCATGGTTGGGTGCACAAGAATATCACTGGTCAGGGAGGTGTTTTTCTGAATATATCAGTAAAGTGCAAAAACTTCTTTGCTCCAAAAATACTCAACCTTAACAAAGGCAGAGTGAGGTCAGGAAAGATCACTAAAGAGCAGTTCTTCCTCCAGCTCCTGATCAGTTGGCTGGTAATGGTGCAGATTATTAGCGCTTGTTTTATACTTTATGATTTCACGTGTTTATCTCCTGAAGTAAAGACTCCCCACATTGTTTTAAAAAGATACAGCCAATAAACTCAATAAAGTGCAAATATCTTTTTCCTCAGTGATGAGGCTGGGTTTAAACAGGGGCTCATTTAGGTCTATGGATTTCAGAGGAGGGTAATAGTGCCTGCTGGCTTTTAGAATCTGAAGATGCACAGGGTTTCTTTCCAATACAGCTCAACACATAGAATTAGAAAGCAGACAGGTTAACAGCACAAAACTTGTTTTGTTTTTCTTTTTTTTAAATTAGCTTAAAATACAGGAGCCTCCACATAGCTGAATTTCCAGTTCAGAAAGCATTGACATTAATAAGCAGCAGGAGAGCTTTTGGAATTCAAAGCAAATATTCACCAAAATGGAAAATCCTGGGAAGAATCATTTCTTGCCACTGATGTCAGTGCTTTTCTACCTCTTTGAGATGTATGTTATTCCTATTAAATCATATCAGCACTTCTGTGTTGTAATCTCACTCAGAGAAACGTGGAATAGAAATGCATGGGTAGAGTTTGGCATTGAGTAAGAACAGCATCGCACTGGGGGCACTTTGTTAATCGGTAATCCTATTGCAGATGTATAGCAGTACAGGGTAATTCCACAGGAGAAGGTTTTCCTATCAAAATGAAACTCTTAACTATATTGTCAGAACTGTGCATTCTGTTTTTCTGCTGGTGCACCCATCTCACTGCATGCTGTAAGACTTACTGGAGAAATTGCCTGAAGTGGAATACCTAATGTATGTGACTTTCAAGGTGGTGGGTTTTTTTGTGTCTCTTCCCACAAAATGGTGTATTGATACCATTCTCTAAAGCACTAAAATCTACGGTAAATCCTCCTAATAAAGAAGCCTTATTGTAATTTGTCAGAAGCTTTATCTTATTTCTAGATGGGTGCTTCCCTGCAAGGGTTTCCTTTGTGTCCGCTCTCAGTTGGTTTCCAGTTCCTGCTCCTGGATGGATCCAAAGTTGAGTGTAAAGGCACTGGGGTAAAATGTAATCTCTGTGTGTGTATGTTTCAAAAGACAAAACAGATGCTGCTTTCTAAAAGAACTCGGATCTGTCTCAAGGTGGGTGGTTGTAACAGAAGAGTCTCCTAAATCCTGTCCGATCCCTCTTGCCTCGACAGTTTGGAAATGGCAGGAGGAGCAAGGAAGAACTGTAAAAGTCATAAAGACAAATGTTGCCTTTCATTGGTCATTGACACATGGATGATTTTTACAGTTCATTTCAAATAATATGAGAATATTTACTAATGTTGTAAAAGATAATCTGGTAGATTGTTTTCTGGCTTGTGGTGGGCGCAGTGGGGCCAGGTCTGTAGCGCTGTGTCTGATGTAGTGAAGCAAAGTGGATTTTTGTTTATTTGAAGTGATGAGAAAGCGTTAGAAACTCCTTATGAATTGCACACAAGTGTGTATCCTCTGTTCTTTTGAATGTTTATAAAGACTTCATCATGTACTGAGTGATCCCTGCAGTTGTGTCAGGACAGAAGTCATCAATCTGTAAAGTCTGTGCAGATCAGATCCCTTAGAGGGTCTTCATTATCAGGTGGGTTTTAATTTGGCCTTGGAGAAGGTGGAAGATGATGCTAAAATAATTACCTACTGCTGAGATCCTTTTCCTCCTTGATTGTTTAGTGAACACCCTAAACTCAGCCTCTGTTCAGTATCCTTCAGAATGAAGGGATGTGTCTGTGTCTTGGGTTAATCAGAATGTGTGAGGCTTTGACTGAATGTTGAAGTCTAGAAGTACAGGGTTAGCATCTATCACCTCACAGTAAACCCAGATTAACAAAGAAAATGTGGTGTTTATCTTCTGCAAGCTTAGCAGTAGTACTTGTGCAGTGGCGTGTGACTGCGTGTAAGCAGTGAGGACTGGTTTAATTGGCATTTTTGAGCTAAATTCCCTCCCTTAAAACAAACAAACCAAACCAAAACTAGAAGACATTTCTCAGCTGCTTCCTTACTGGAGTAGGAACTGAAAGCCACCTGTGTTATGTTTGCAAAAGCACAATCACCTGGTGTGGCTGTGGGTACAAAACATCTGCAGGGTCTGCTTTTGTTTTGCAGAACTCGGATGCTGTCAACGTCTATCCTAGTGCAGGAGTAGCAGGGAGAGATTTTTTTTTTCCTTTTAAGATGCCAACAGCGATGCCGAAGTTCCACAGAATAGTGCAATATATTGTTCTTCGGCTCTTGCCTTGTAGCGCGACAGCAGCAAGGCTTACCCGTTTTTGCTTTCAGATGGAAAGCTAGAACTGCTGCTGTGTGGTAAATACCACCTTTCACACTGAACCTGAGAAAGGGAGAAGTCATTGCTTCCCTGAATATGAGGCCCCTCCTGAGTACGGAGCTGCTGCCATGAGTGTCACACTTGCCACAGCTTGTTCTTATTGTTGTCTTAGCGAGCTCATTTGGACAGTGCTTTTCCCACCGGAAGATGATAAATATCTTTAATTTATCTTTTGTGTTTACAAGACTCAAAATTACCAAACTGTCCTCAGCAGTTATTTGTTAATCCCTCTGTAGAATGGGAAAAAACTCTAATATTGACTGGTTTGGGGCTAGGAAAATAGCTTATAGATAAGAATAGTGTTTAGCTGTTGAAAATGTTAGCTATTGATTTTAACTATTAAAAAAGGCCACCCAATTTTGGCAAGGCAGGAAAAATTCTTCTGTTGTTTGCTGTAAGTGGAATGTTAGCTTAATGTGGTACGAGGCCATTTTAAAAGATGTGGTTGAATATATTTAGAAAGTCTGTTTTGATCTGATTTCAGTGTCTATATTCTTGAGCTTGTGTGTACTGGCAGTTATGCCTCGGATATATTTACCACACAAGTAATTCAGTTCCATTTCTTGCATACCTCAAGCATCGTGATTGCTCTCTTGGCTCACTCTTAACACAGTTTTAAGGCACAGCAGCCTTTGCAAGTGCATGCTTATTGCAGAGGAGATGGATTTCCATCCCTCTGCACTGGTTCTGGGGAATGAGTGGCTGGAACTACCTAGGAGGATGTGACCAGGTTAACTATAATATTGCTCACTTCTTTGAAGGGGCATTCTATCAATGGGCAAGAAAATATTGTAGCAGTTGGAAGGGAATATGCGCTGCAGCTGTTCTGCTGCTGGTTTTACCATCCTGGTTATGCCACGTGTCGTGGTTTAAGCCTCTATAACTCATGCAGTTGCTCTCTCACTCACTCCCCCCTCTTTCTTCCCCCAGTCCCGAGGAGGATGGGGAGGAGAATCAAAAGAATGCAACTCCCACAGGTTGAGATAAGAACAGTTTAGTAACTAAGGTATAACACAAACCACTGCTGCTACCACCAATAACAATAATGACCAGGCAAGTACAAGGGAAAAGAATACAGTCGCTCACCACCCGATATCAAGCCGGACCATGCAGCGCACCCCCACCCTTCCGGGTCTGTGCCCTCCGTTTTTACATCCTGGGCATGACGTGCTGTGGTATGGAATACCTCTTTGGTCAGTTTGGGTCAGGTGTCCTGTCTCTGCTTCCTCCCGGCTTCCCCTCCTCCCTGGCAGAGCATGAGGCTCAGAAAGTCCTTGGTCAGACCAAAACATTACCAAACAGTAACCAAAAACACTGGTGTTATCAGCACTGTTCCCAGGCCCAAAATCAAAAACACAGCGCTGCACCAGCTACCAAGAAGGAGAAAAAAATGACTGCTGCTGCTGAACCCAGGACACCACGCTTGAGGTTAAGCAGGGTTTGAGGCATTGCACGTTGTTGTGGACTGGAATAGAAAGTCCAGGGCACAACAAAGCTTCCTCGCAAATGTTATAAGAAAAAGACACTGTCGATATTAATATTCTGTGCTGGGATTGTTACAGATATACTTGAGTAAACTTTTTTTTCCCCTATGGATTTCCATCATCTTTCTAGCTCTTTGCATGTTACCCCATTTTGTCTTGCAGATTCTTCCTTTAGTAGCTGTTGCTCTCTGTGGCTTCTCTCTGGCTGCAGAAGTTACCTTCCCTGCAGCTCTTGCTCTATGAAAACCTGCCTTATGTCATTCCCCACTTCACTGACTGGCTTATCTTTTATTATGTGTTACTTAGAGATACCTATTCTCTTTGGATTATACTCTCTAATTTTCTCTCATCTGTTACTCTTTAACTCCTTAATTGTGTTATTTAATTCAGTAAAACACTGTGGGAGAGAGTTTATGTGTAACATGCTGTACAAATTAAAGCTAATTCTAATGAGACAAATTGCAGTGACCAAATTGTGTCAAGTATGTGACCTTTGGCAGAGTAGTTCAGTCTGGGTTTAGTGCGCTTGTAAAGAAATGTTGGGTTGAAGAGTAGTCACTAAACTTTAGTAGTGCACAAAACCTCAAGAACTTTGTATTTTATTTCAGTGAATTTACAAGCCTGTAATGTTTTTAACCCAGAAATGCTGTTTGGTAAAAGAATGTGAACAAGCTACCAACATGGATTAACTAAGGCTCATTTTTCTCAGGTGCGAATTCTGTAGCGGGAGTGAGGCTGGTGGGCAAAGTGCTTCTTAGCATTGGCGGCAGCGGGCACTTAACATCCCTGTTCATACCTTTCCATTAATTTCGTTGTACAGAGCAAGAAAACAGCATAAACTCTTCAATATTATTGTGTTGGGAAGAGGTCATGGGAAACAATAGTTATTTTGTACTCTCTAGCCCCAGATGCAGTTGAATCAACCAGTATTTGTCTTACGGGTTCATACTGGGTGCTACAGAGAGAGGGTGGGTTCTCCTTTCTTATTCCAAGAAGCATTCAGATTGTGGATAAGGTGAAAGGTACTTGAAGGAATCAGGTTAATTATTCTGGATTTTTCCTTCATTTTAGCTGAACACAGGTTCCGTCTGTTAATGGTTAACTCTGCGAGTTTGCAGTTTTATTATGGGATCCACATAAAATAACATACTGGGAAAGATACGTGTTAGACTGTGAAGCATTGACTCTTGATGACTAGTTCTGTAAGGTTTTGCATTAAACTTTTTAGACATTAAAGGCGCGTCTGGTTCTTTACTGGCTACCACTGAATGATGATCTCTCTTTTAGCCCATTTGAGCAGGAGAAGTAATAAAGGCAGGAGAGTTCAACTATAAGAAATACTTCTTAATCAAGATGCTTTTTGAGCAGTTCTTTGTTTGAAAATAGCCCTTTTGAATTTCAGAATCTGCCAAAAAAGATCTGCAAAATATCTGGTAAATGCTCGAAGGTCTTTTTGGTTTTGAAAAGGGAGACAACCCTCAGCATAATGCTGTCAGTGGTAATGTTTTTTGTTTTCATGTAATACATCTTACTTTCAGTAGCACTGTAACTTTGCAAGTTGTATTAAAGTAGCTACTTGTAATGTTTTAGATCTATAGTTCAAATGAAGACTTGTATTTTAGGAATGTTCACAGGGTCTGTGTTCCCATTAATGGATTTAGGTTCTGATACTGGCAGAATGCAAACCCAAGTGTTTGTGTGTTTGACTGCTGTGTTAGATGAAATTTCCCTGAGGATGCAGTAAGCAGCGTTAAAGCAGGAAGCTGAGCCCAGCATTATAGTGAAGGCTGCAGAGGCACTTTGAAAGCGTCAGCAGTTTTGGGTGGGTTTTTTTCCCTTTCCAATCCTTTTATCAGTAAGGCTCTTGCAGTTCACATTTGAAGATAGGAAAACAATATTAGACTTGCAGCGGGAGTTAATCTGTGTCCAAAGCATTTTAGCTAAGTTAAAATAAAACCTAAAACAATCTATTGACTTGTGCCAGCTCTTGTTTGAGGCTGGATTAGACTAACGTGTGGTCTGCTGTGCTGCGAGGGCATGTGAGCCACAGCTGCTGGCTTTTGCTAGCTCCTGCATCTCTGATCTATGCAAACTTGAAGTCCATGTTCTTTAATGTCTCTGTGGCTTCATTTCCCCATCTCTGAAATGAGAGTGCTGTTTCCTTAGGGGCGTTCACTGCACACTGCTGGCTGTGGAAGCTGTTGGTCAGACGTATCCAGTATCTTCGCTTGCTGTGTTTCACCCCAGTTAGTTTCTCTATGATCTGCTGCCGAGGCTTTTGGAGCTCATTTCCATCAGACAGGACCCTTGTGTGAAGGAAGCAAGGGGACACTTCCAAAAGAAGACTGCATTTTCTGGAGGCTGTGCCTGGTTGCAGAATCTCCGTGCCATTTGCACTGCTTGAGAGCCATGTGGCAGATTGAACGGGATGGAACTTGCCTTATTTATCAAAAAAACAGGAAGAATAATTTAATCTAAAAACATTTGTGTAGCTCAAAGTATCTCGTTTATCAGGATGCAAATGCATGTTGCCGTTGTTGCTTGCTGCTTTCCGTACAGAAGGACCCTTGTGAAGGAGGGTGCAGCTGACAAAAAGGCATGTTTGTACTTAGGTCAAGTGCTTTTGGTCAGGTCTCCAACATCGCATCCTAGGGTGAGGGGTTTGGAAGTGTACGTTTCTCTGAGGCTGGAATTTCACATTTTCTCTTTAGGATCCACCATGCACCTGGGCACTGAATATGTCTTCCATTACAGAAATGGGTGGCTTGAAACCTCTGACTACAAACTAGGAAATGTCCTACTAATCATAATGTATTTTTCTTGAGATCAGTGGTGTATTTTTTCGACTGCCACAATTCATTTTCTTTTCCGTATATTTTTTAGGGTTTTATTTTAGCCTCACCTTAATTTATCTGGTTTTCTGCAGTTTACAGCTAATGTTTATTTTACATGCTTTCAGTGAGAGCCTCCCATTATGTTACGAGAAGTAGGGAATGAAAAGCTGGAACTCGAAGACAAACTGTGTAGACAAGTTGCTGTTACAGCCGTCTGCTCCCCCAGAGCAGAGCTGTGAATGCACAGGCTGAGTCTAGTTGCTGTTTGCTTGCTTATGAAAGATGCTTAACAAAAGTCTGGCACGGTGGTAGGAAGCAGAGCTGAGCACTCTTGCTGATGGCCTCGGAAAGGGATGATGAGAACTGTGCGGAGGCAGTTATGGGAAACGAAGCAATGTTTGTCAGCTCTCTTGCACACTGCGTCACTGAGGTGTCAGTTCTTCAGAGCACTGGAAATGTTTATGAAATCAGGCCGTGATCCTGGACGTTCAGAGGGGCAGTTCTGTTAGCCAGAGGAGAGTGCCTAAACGGAAAATAACATTAATGCAGTTTGCAAGAGGATTGTCATAGAAAATAAATTCATTTCCTACTGTCGCCTTTTTTTTTTGCCTGACTGCTAAAGCTGAAAGACAAAGCGCAAAGCAAAATGTGAATTAGCCCTTTTAGACCACAGTAATATTAGGAAAAAATAAATACTTGAAAACCTAATTAATTTTTAAACCTCATTTGAAATAATGCTCAATAAAATGCCAGACAAATGCAACTAAAATGTTTTCTTTAACCACACAATTCTGCTTTGATCACACAGTTGTCCTTTTTGGAGCCCTTTATGTTCTGCTTTGTATATGTCTTGCTTCCCGATCTTACTAGTTTTTGCCTTGCTAAGCCATTTTGTCAGGATTTTACCACTAGCTGTGGCTCTGCTGTGCCTCATTGTCACACCAAAGAGACTCCCTGTCATGAAACTGGTCTTCAACATAAGACTTCCTTCTTATAGGTCTAAAATACACTTTACTTGTGACTCTTCTCTGTCTGGGTTGAAGGTCTGCCTTTAAAGAACTAATATTTTGTTGCTGGCAGGAGAAAGGGGAGGTGAAGCAAGGGTCACGGTGTGGATCAGTGTTAAACAAATTGTGAAGGTTGCAAAGAATTTTAATCTGCCTTGAGAAAGAGACTTGTATCCAGCAGCACATTTGTGTTTGCAGTGGTCTGAATGGGCAATTGTGGCTTCTTTGAGAATTTGGTGTAGACTGCCTGACTGGTATAAATTGAATTAGTCTCATGACAAGGACATAGTCCCCTTTTTTTCCCTATCTGCCTGATGGAAAGCAGAAGAAAGCCCTGTGTGACACGTCTTGACCTGCAATGTCAATGTGGGCTTTTGTGACAGGCTCTGATTTCTGGCCTCTCATTTGATAAAGCTAATTTGGTGGAGACTAGAAAGGAGCCTTGCTGCAACACAAAACTTGCTTGCAGAAAACTGTATCTACGGTGAGTACAGACGACTGCCATTCTGTTCAGTAGTCATTGCAAAGCCAGAGCTTCTTTTTGAGAATGGGGCGAAGTCTTGGGCTTGTATAACATAGGAACACAGTCACACCAAGTGATGCACTGTAATGTCCTGTGCCATGGGACCACCTTTCTTTGTCCTTTTGTCCAGCTGTCCCTGTGCCTTCCATTTGCTGCATTTACTTATTTCTTATTTTGCTCTCCCACTTTCCTGCCTTCCTTTCATGTTCTTGCACTTCTCTCTTCCCCCACTTTGTACCCCAAACTGGAGTGAAATCGCTGCCTCTTTTCCATGCTGACAGGGCACCAGCAAAGAAATCATTGTGAATGCTGCCTTTCCTTAGCCTGAAATCATCCCAGCTTTCTGAGTTTGTGTCCGTTTCCCTCCCATTCCCAATGCCCTCCTTCCTGCTTCCATTGGCACTTGGAGAGGACTGTGAGCTTGGAATATTCCAGCGGAAATATTTATAGTGCATCAAAGGAAAAAGCAACTGAATGCCGGTTGTGTAACAGAAAACTGTAGCCTGCAGTGCTCTACCTCATGCTTTACCTGCACTCACAATGCAGACGTAGTGATTCCAACTGCAATATTTTTGAATGTTTGAAATACTAGAAAGATATTTTGAGTTGCTGCTGTTGTGGAGCGTGGAGGGTTTTGTTTCCTTGGTTTTGTTTAACCAAGGTTAAGAATTGTCCTTCCCAGTGAAACACAGTGCGGTGGGTTTTTCCATGCAGTGGATCAAGATCTTTTCACTGTAGATATATAAAGCTCACAAGAGAACAATTGTCATGTTTTCCCTGACTTTTAATTTCACATAAGGGGCTGTAATCTGAGCAGGGGTAGATGGGAGTGTTGCAGTCAGCAAACAAACAGGAGCAGGGTGACAAGATTAAAAGTCCACTGCAGGGTTGCAATTTCAAGGCTTAAGGTTTGGCTGCAGGTACTCTGCCAGCAACTCGTGGCATCCTGCCGGTGTCATGACCGCAAGTGATATTTTCTGGAAGTTCTGTCATTTGTATCACGAATTCTGGTGGGTTTTGTTGGACAGTCATTTCAGCTCATGCCACAGACCTCTGGAGGAGATAATTGAGACCATCGTGTGGTGTAACAAATCCAGAAACATCTCCTTTGCCAAGCTTGTGTATGTGCCTTTATTTAGATTTGAGAAATTGGTTCTCTTTGTTAATACAATGCATTTTTTTTCTCTTCCTTTATTCAGAGACCTGAGTGAAAACCAGATAAAAGGAATCCCTAGAAAGGCCTTTCGAGGAATCGTTGATGTGAAGAATTTGTAAGTGACAACTTCATTACTATTAGTAGTGA
This sequence comes from Amazona ochrocephala, assembly GCA_039720435.1. NCBI lineage: Eukaryota > Metazoa > Chordata > Aves > Psittaciformes > Psittacidae > Amazona > Amazona ochrocephala. The sequence continues at coordinate 3,338,956 of CM077889.1, read as the reverse complement.
AAACCATTCTCCCTAGGTTACGTCTGGCTGTTACTATTTGTTTGAGTACCACATGGTTATTAGGTCTTTGCAGCACAAAAGGGAGCTGTGGGCCCTGCTGTGTACAGCAGGTTATCATCAAGGGCCTCATGTCCCTATTTGGGATGCGTGTGCATTGTGCAACACACCTGGGGAAGCTTTGAGCAAAGGAAAAAGTATCATTAAAGGCTTTTCCACTCCCTGCAGTGTTGTTCTGCAAAATCCACTGAAATCACAGTCCAAGTCTTAATGCAAAATATGCATAAGGAAAGAACTGGTAGAGTTAGAAATCAAATCACTTAGATGAAATTTTATGTCCCAGCACTTGGGTGGGAAATGAGTCTGGCAAAATGTAGCACGCAGTCACAGTACCTGTGTGCATACTCTGACAGTTTGTAGTGAAAAGTAAAGTAACTTTAAAGAGTCATTAAAAAGATAAAACCAGGTTTTGCCGTTTGTGCTAACGAATGAGTCTGAACTAGTGATTTTCTGTAACCTACAGTCTGAAATATGTGTAGAAAACGACTTCCAGCTCTGCATTTTAGAGCTGCAAGAGGTTCTGACACGTTACATACCAGAAATGCATCCCATGCACCAACACATCATTGGCATCGTTAAGAGTCAACACAGGGTGAACTGGAAAAGGAAATAACAGTCCACAGTTGGCAGAGAGTCAGGATTTCAGAACCACTTCAGAGCCATTAGCATTAGCCCTGCATGACCACACCACACACCTGAAATCTGCTACCCCAACATGTTCCATGTTGTAAGCATAGCAAAAACAGCGTGGATTTTTTTATTGTTTATTTAATAGATGAATCAGCTTAAAGGAGATCTAAAAAGAAGCGCGTTTCTGCAAACACTCTTGCAACATACTTGTGCTCTGTTTTCACTTCTTGCTCCAATGAACAGCCTCTTTTGCATCCAGACTAGATTTTTTTCCTACAAACAGCACAGAAACTTGAGGGCAGTCAAGAGGAGTCAGAGCATGACCACATCTGCATCCAAGGGCAAAGCACTATCTTGTACTTCTCTGGTGATGCTGTGTTGCAAGGACTATCACATCACTGGGGTTTGTACTGCAAAAGACCAAAGCAGGACTTCCCTCAGACTGGAAAACACTGACACAGGAGCAACGCTGTGCTGTGCCCCCCTGTGCTCTCTGGGACAGAACAAGAAGACTTTTAAATGTGCTATAACACTTACAGCTGTTCTGCAGGCATTCAGCATACTAAGGCTGTATTTCTTCAGTGGTTTGCTGCTTACTTCATGTATATTCAACAAAGGACTTTACCTGTTCAGTTGTAAAGGCTTTTTTACCTGAAAATGTCAAGCTAAGAAAACACATCTCAAGGAGCCAGTTAAACTCCTCTGAGCCTGTACTCTAATGTTCCTCTTCAGTGGAGGAGCATCAGAGGACCTGTGTGAGCAGGTCTGCTTTTTAACATGTAGGAAAATACTGTAGGATATAGTTTATAGTGGGAAGAAGTTTCTGTATTTTAGACAGAACTGTTGCCTTTTATCATGCTAGCATGAGCTTTACTTACATTGTGTAATCTAGAGGAGTGATAGACGGTGTTTTGCTCAGAAAATCTACTTCCCAGCTATAACTCAGTATTAGTTGCCTCCCTTCATTTAAAATACCAAAGTTTGCATCAGAGTCCATTTCACCTCTGGCGAGCTGTCGGAAAAATCAGTGTTCTTTAATTTATGCACCCAGTCTCAGTGCAGGAGGAACCAGGGTCTCACCTTTACATGAGCCAATATGAAGGGATGGATGGAGTGCTTACAGAAGCTCTATAAATGTCTTTTTTTTTTTACAAAAAGCTGTAACTGTCAAATTAGGCAATATCCATTCTTTTGCTGTAGAAGTCACAGTATCAGAAGTACTTCCCTGTAGCGACTGTTTCTGCCTTTCAGGAATGCTGAAATTATCACAGGATCATAGAATAGTTCTGGTTGGAAGTGACCTCTGGAGGTCACCTGGTTCAGCCTCTGGCTCAGCAGCAGCACAGAGCTTAGTGTCTAATGAATGTATTTGCTGATGAGAGCTTCAGGTACTGATTATTTAGATAAACATCAGGAGAAGGAGATGTTTCAGTCAGCTCTATAGGCATTCTTTATGAGCAGTGGGTGAACTGTGTGCCCAGGGTGGGTCGTTGGCTGAGGTGTCTTGCTTCCAGACACAGACTAGTGGCCTATGAGTTGCTGAGAAAAATGTGACAAATCTTGAGCCAGCTTGCTGCTGGAAGCACATTAAAATGTCTGCAGCAGTAGCTATAGGGGTGTGATACAAGTTGAACCAAGTTCATGTTTAAAGCTCTTACAGCTTTAAGCAGTAAGCTTAAACCTGCCAATTCCCATTCTCAGTCTGGACTTGGCAGCCAGATCTCTCCCTTCTGAGTCACAGAAATGACCATGCCAACAGGCACGAGTGTTGAAGCACCTAGAGGAGGAGGATGAGTCTGTGCCTGTCAGTACATTCAGCTGCTCCAGCACCTGCAGTGCCAGTCGCCTGGTGACTCTGACACATGTGCTAACATGAGAGCAGCAGGGTTGGCCGTTTCTATGGTTATCACTTTGCAGATTTATTGTGGTGTCTCAGAGTTCTTTCACCTTCTAAAGCATGTTTTTGAGGGATTCTGGAGACTTTTAGACAGAAGATATGAAGCCACGTATTCTCCTACACACCCCAAACCTTTCCAGTTGTCTCTAAAATTCATATGGGGACAGGGTGGAATGGAATTGTCTGTTTTCATACCTTGACATTTGACGTGGCTTCATATTCTTCTTGTTTCTACATAAAGTGTCCAAATGTTCCGACAAAAATAACAACTCTAGATATTATAATAGGGGCACAGCAAGTGCTAGAACATGCTAAAGTCTCCAGAATTATGCTGTCTTTAACAGCAGCTTGGAAAGCTTCCCTCGGGGAAAAAATGAGAAGGTGATGCCATAGTCCAGGATAGGGCACGAATGTCTTTTGGATGCAACCTATGAAATACGCAGCCTAAGGGCTCAGTGTAACTTCCAGTGGGTGCCATTTGGAAACCCTGGGAGCACTGCCCTTCTCACAGTAAGCAACACCAGCTCTGTCCAGGTGGAATGTACTGGTGGAAAACAAATCCTGAACTGAAGAGGTGCTGAGGTGCTGCTGCATGTGCCAAGCCAGGGAGTCTTTGGTGATGTCCCTCAAGCACCAGGGCTGCAGCAGTGGCTTGGTACGGGGAAAGTCTTGGTCATTGAAAAAAAGAAATATTAAGATAGGAGAGAAAGAAGTGTTATAAAAAGCAGTGTTTCAGGCTATTTCCACCATGCTTTTTGTTTGTTTGTTTGTTTTAAATGGTAAAACCTTTCTGTCTTTTGTCCTTCTCTTAGCAGAGCAGTGAGCCCAGGAAGATGGGCTCGCATAAGAGCTGTGCTATAAAGAAGAGGTTGTAAATGTCAGGGAGGCCAGTGTTTTTGCAGAGGACAAACCCACAGCAGAGGCTGGCAAGATGAGGTTTCAAAACTCCCAAGTGAAGGAAATTTTGTTGTGTGAATTCTTTTTGAATGAAGTGTTTTCTGCTGTTTGACTATAAAATCAAAGGAAGAACCTGCACACAAAGAGTGAGTTAGGAAGTCTGTTTATAACTAAAATATAGAAATGATTATACAGCTTTTAGGAAGTATCATTAGCAGATAATGTCCATTAGCAATAATGAACTTATGTGGGAATTTGGTGTAAACTGACACTTTGAACATATTGTAGAATAGATGCAGAAATGCTGCTCAGGAGGCCTAAAGGGTTGAACAACAAAGGGCAGATGAGGGCCAGCTTGCAGTACACACCTGTATTCAATTTCTGTTATTACTCAGAGAACAGGAAATGGTTTTTTGCAGGAATCTAGCCCCAAGTAAGCACATTCATTTCAAGAATTAAAGTCTATGGATTTGGGTCTTGTTGAGCTTTGGGCTAACTCAGCGCTGTCAGCCCTGGCCTTCCATCATCAAAATATATAGGGCCGCATCTTGGATTTCTGCACGTTTGCCTTGCTTGTTTCACATCTTGGCATTCAAATGAGTGTTTCCCTGATGAGGCATTCCTGCAGTTGCTGTTGAATTAGCCAGATTCCAAGATAGGAACATGCAAAAGCTGACTCAGATCAAGATCCTATAACAGCAGCAACCATTCTTTCAAGGTGTTGCTGTGGTTATTGGCAGTGTGCTCCCAGCTCTTCCTCTTGCTGTGCTCTCTTCAGGACTGTGAAGCCTGACCATAACCAGTCCGGCTTCATGGGGGCCACAAAGCATTGTAGGCATGTGATTCTTGGAGGTGTGATGATATCAGGGCTTGTTATGCTGCAGGGATCATTTCCCCATAAGAAATGCACAGGGTAGATTTCAAAGTATTATTACCCTTCTGGCAAGTTACTGCCCTGTGTCTTTTTACCATCTCTTGACAGTTTATTCCTTTGCCTTGCAGCATCGCAGTAAGGAAAATCAGTAGCCCAAGACTTACCAGCAAGCAGAGACTAAAATGGTCAGATTTTGGTTGTTGTTTCCCTGAGCCTTTGCTCCTTTGTCGCCCATTCCCATCTTTTACCTTTCAGGCTGAAGGAAAAGCTACTTCTGTAAGCGGTGAGGGTATAAATGTACATCTTGCATATATCAGAGTGCGCAGATTGGTGTTGGTGTGTGTGTCAATACAGCATCCATGGTGCACATCCAGGAGTGAGTGCTGGTGGCAGGGCCGGGTGGTAAGAACTGGCTTATGTCCATGCTGTAGGGTTCACTTGCTGCTGTGTATGAGCTCTTTGGCATCAGCATCTCCCAGCCAAGGAAACAGGATAATTCACCGAAAGGAAACCATGAATATGTGTGCACAGGAGAGCAGAGGGGCAGCTGACCAGACAGTGTGAACACCCAGTTTGAGCCCCACACTGAGCTAGAGCCACATGAAATCACAGTTACTGCTTTTTCTGGGAGAAACTGCTGCCATTCCTTGGTCTTGAGTCGCTTGAACTCACTTCTGTGCATATTCAGCTTCTGCCTTTTTCCTTTTGGAGGCTTTGACTGTAAGAGAGGATTCTGTAGCTGGATTCAGAAAAAACCCACGAGCTAACAGGTTCATCTGTCATGATAATACAGGCTCATTGCATTTCTGTCTAAATATTTCTCAGTGGCACAGAAGATAATAGCTCATATTACTAGACCTGCAAGCTGCTTTTCTGGCGTCCTGGGGCCACTTAGGAAATTGTGGGTAATATCCTTCTTTATAGCCCTAAAGATTTCTTTGGAGGAAGAAAGTAAGCATTTAGATGGTTTTAAAAAATGCAGCACATATGTAACATTTAACACTTCTGGAAATCAGTACACATTTATTTTCCTAGTGGCTGCATTACCAATGCAATGTAAAAAATCAGAGCTTTGCAAGTACTGTAAAATGGTTTTGTGAATATTAGTTTGAGTTTCTTGTTTGTGAAATGGCTTTTCCTGGAAGATACTCTTCCCTTTTTCTGCATGCAGCTACTATTAGCATCAATCCAGGTGACTTTTCCAAGAATTAAACATCTAGATTGCACATTCAGGTTGTGGCAAAAGCTGAACTTGCTCTTTACGTTGAGAAGTCTTTTACATTCACCTACACAAAATACCAAATTGTCCGTGTTTTATCCATCATCACCAGCACTGCAGAGCAGATTTGTAATTTTTGCCATTCAGCCATAGAATAGAAATAATTAAATGAAACTGTCAAGTTAAAATAATGAACAAACCCAAGGAAATAATGGTTGATTTGTGTGTAGCCATTTCACTGGGAGAAAGCAAGTGATGGTGAATTATTTGCCGCGCAGAAATATGCAGTATATCTTAATGAAATGTTGCCCAGAAAACTTAACTCCTTGATGCTGGGTTCTCCAGGGAAACTCTCCTCCCGAGCCCTCTGAAATTGCTGGCCTTAGTTTCTTGACTTTTGTGTACAGTGTTCAGTGTTAGCGTTGCAGTCAGTGGGAAAATAACACAAAAGGAGGAAGATAAACAGTTGGCCTGATTTTCCACTTGTTTGGTGTAAAATCTGGAATAAGTCTACTGAAAGCAGTGGTTGGCCTCAAATAAAAGCAGAGGAGAATTGATTATCACATCTTGGCTTGTGTATTTGCTTATGTGCCTTTCAATAGGCTGAACAACATGTGTCTGTATTTGATGATGTGCATGAAAGGCACAGTATGTTTTAACTACAAATGCATGAACATTTAAGGAAAGGATATATTTCTATTACAGAACAGATTTCAGGTTGCTTTGATCTCAGCTGGTATTTGTGAGTGTTTTCAGAGCTGGCAAACAGGTCAGAGGTAGTGAAACAGCTATTTGGAAATCCTTGTTAGACAAGTCTTGTGCATTCTTTAGGGTGTGAAAAGATTGTGTTATTTCAACCTTAAGGATTTGCAAATCATTTTCTTTCTCCTTATTTGTAAATTCACACTGCTCTCAATGTATTCCAACAGTGTTTTCCTTTCTGTGTCCTATAATTGGTATTCATTGTGGTAGTGACCATAATGAATTCAAGAGAGGTCTCTGTGGCCATCACATTTGATTTCCTAGAAATTCCATTGTAAAGCAGCATTATTATAACATTAAAATAACACGTTACCAACTTGCCGCCTTCCATGGAGAAACATCACCTGCAGCGTAAGTTAATTTTAGGAATATATTAGGTTGAGCTGTTGCCATCTGTTCTCCCCTTTCGAATAAATGCAGAAAGCACAGATTTCACAATTAACTCATTAAGAAGATATGATTGATTGAAATGCACATGCATGTTCCCTGCGCAGTGCAGAACGTTGGGTGAGACGTACATAACTATCCGAGCAGAGTCTGAGTGCTGGGAGTGGACGGTTCGTGAAACAGCAATGTGTATTTCTTCACACCTGCAGCTGGCCTCAGGCACAGGGCCAGCAGCAGGTAACACAGAAGCTGGTCACTTCATTTGCCCCCTGAGAGTCACGGCCCACCTTCGCAGGGACTGACTGGCTGTGGATCGCAGCTTGGCTTGGGAACTGCTGCTGGCTATCCTACCTGAGGACAGGTTGGCATATATTAGCCTTCTCTTTTCTGTCTTCCAGTTCTGAGTCACTGACCTTTACAATTTGCCTGTCCTGATCTGTAGAAATATCTGCTTTTGTCTATCTTATAGTGAGAGAAAAAAGCAGAGAAAAAAGCAAGAAAACCTAAATGCTGTGTAGCCATGTCAGGAGCATCATAGCTGCTACCACATCCTTTTCATCAGTCTCCTCTCTGCCTACAGTGACTAGGCCCAGCCTTGTTGTCTGTACTTGTGCAGCAGTGGCAATGCATCCATCTGTATTGCCTGCTGGCCTGTAGCAGTGTCTTGTGCACACGGATGCATGTCCTGCAGCATGGAATGCTGTCACTACATCCCTTCCCTCACACAACGGCCTCATGCACGATGACTGAGGGCGAGCAGATTGTCTTGAATAAGGAGTTAATTCTGCGTTTCTCTAGAACATGGTACACACAGGCAGTGCCCTGTGAGAATAGCTGTGCTCTCCACCAGTTTGTCATGACCGTCAGGAAATATTGTGGTTTTCAGTGACATTACAACCCTGAAACCTTTGCATGTATCTCTTAACATCATAAAGATAGTCATTATTCAAAATTACCTTTTTGGGAAGGAAGTTTTGTGGGGTTTTTGCATTGTCCACTGATGTCAAAGATGCTGGCTCAGCAGTAACCTTGCCAGCTAGTGAGCTCATTTCAGCCTTGATAGCTCCTTCTCGCAAATGCTCAGCAGTAGTGTTATGTCAGCTCTTCACATGGCGACCTGCAGGATTTGGTCCCAACCTGCACGATATTCTTGTATTTTATAAGAGTTGCTAACAGGAATGATAATTCCTGGCTTTATTCCTGAACAACCTGGGATGGTCCCAAATGCGTCAGGGAGCAATGGCAGGAACATGTGCAGACTGATAACCTGTAAATTCTGCAGCACACATGATAAATACTGGGAAACTCCAGAGCCATTTCACGAGGCCTTTAAACATATGTCATATTTGGGAGTGTGATCAGACTATGCTTGCATTTTTAAAACAGGTTTTGTTTTATGTAATCCCTTTTCCCATGTCCCTTGCACATAAATAAAACACCAGGTGGACTGACCAGCACAGAGTGATCTTAAATCTGTTGGATGTGCTACGCTACCCCTTGTACTTCACTTGAGATGGATTTCACAGATTGAAAATGCACTGCTGATTTATTTTATTTTTCGTTTTAAATGAAAGCAGCTGCATTAAGTACAGGGGATGTGTGCTCTGTTCTCCTGGCCCCTTGCATTGCAGGAAGGATTTGTTTCATGGATGCCCATGGTTGTGGGCTCAGCTAGCCACAAGGGATCTGTCACTGACAACTCATTAAAAGCTGAACCATCACTCCTGAGAAACAGATTTCCTCACTGTAAAGGTTGCTTTCCCCTGAGTAAAATGTCAGATAAATAAAAGCTGAAATACCTCCCTGGTGTGCTCTACCTATGAAATACAACTACATAAGGATAGAAGTATTTAGTATGGGAGGATGTATGTTTGGTGGCATTCAGGATGGTGGAATTGAATATTTTTCAAGTTTTAATTTTTCTGATGCAAAGCAGAGCTGACGACCTCCCTGATAAGCTTATGCATAATTTTGATTTACAACAGTTCTGTATTCAGTATGTCCACCGTAATATATATGGTTTTCAATATTAATTCTGGGGCAAGCCATTGATTTTAAAACGCTACTTACAGGTGTAAGAGAAGCACAAGTACCAGTTGTTGTTTCCTTTTCTGGAAATGTATTCAAGGATCATTTAAAGTCTGCACTTCCTGTGTTCATCTGGTAAAATCCTAATGCTGATGACAGGAAAGATGAAGTGGACCACATAGGCCTAAGTTGTCCTCTCCATCTACTTCAAATTCTGTTCTGATCTGCCCTATGCTTTGTATTTTGCATAATGTATTGCCTGATCCTGCCTAAAAGGGCTGCTTCTGTAGCTGCTAGTAATGCAGCTTGATCATCAGTGGGGGTTTGAAGAGTGACATGATGTGCTGCCTCCCATCAGGAAGATGAGCCCATCTGACAGAGCCATGTGAACCGTTTGCGCTGGAGTTCAGCATTTGGGTGTGAGAACCCCAGGTTTGAGGGTCACTTTTAAAAGTTGTGGTGAATTTTCTGTTTGGTGAGGTGAAAAATGTTTGAAAACTCATTTTGGGGCATCTGGGGAGTTAAGCTGTGTGTAGTTCACTTGTCTCGGTGTGACACTGGCGTAAATCTTAACATGAGGCCACAAGCTCCGTGTGCAGAGCTTGACAAAGAAGAGCCTCACCCCCAAGTTTGAATGGGATCCGTTATCTGGGGTTTGAAACCTGCTACAACAAGTCATGGTGATATCCCAGAGATTAACTTATCTGCTCACTTATTCCGCCCAGCTCTGCTTGGTGCTTTCTGGGCTCATTGTTCTTTTATCCTAATAAAGCTGAGATAAATTCTGATGCAGCACCCGTGGTGCAGTGCTGCTGTTGGGTGGAGAGTAATGAATAGCAGATTTGGCCCTTTTCTGGTTTAATAGTCTTACAAAAGTCTCCTTGACAGAAACAAAGTCCAGAAAATAGCATGATTTAAAAACAGGCTCTGTGGTATTCTTACAGTCCTTTTGATATGAAACTTGATTAAAATGGGATACGACAGCAGTTGAAAAAGTATGAAAATCAAATTTTCTTCATTATGTACTTTTTTAGGCTAAGCTGTGCTTACAGTTTATCATTGTATAATTTATGCCGTCTTTGTGTCATAGCTTAATTTTGAATGCATTTGTTGAAAATTTCCTGTAGCATTCATCTGTGATTGTCAAAAGGAACTTTCATTCTAAAAAAAAAGATAGTACTGGTTTTAATTATAATTCTCAATGGCTTCATAACCACTGTGAACTCTGAATTTACGTCATTTTTATGATAGCCACACCATTCCAGGTTTATTGATTTTGTCATTTGCTTCATTACATTTAATGCAAACCTTTTGTACGGAATTATTCCGGTGCTGTGCTGGGCATGGAGAGGTCAGCCTAGGCACTCTCTAGCCAAAACAGCATAGCAATATCATTTTAGTGCAGACTCCGTGAATAAATGGAGGTTGTAAATACCATCCACGAGCAGAATAAAGTTTGCCTTCTCCTCTTGACCTTTCCAGCTGGACAAAGTTAAAACCATAGCTTGAGCTGTCTGTTTTGTTGTTCTTCCCCCTCTCCCCACGTTTCAGCTTGGCTCTGCAGTCAGTGCAGCACATGTCTTCGCCAGGGAGAAAAAGGGTCTTTTGGCACAAGAGCAGTGCCTGCTCATTCAGTGGCAGTGCCACACTTTGCTGTGGGATGTGTCCCTCAGGAGCAATTCCATGCAGAATGGAGAGGGGTCTGCAGGGAGTGCTTTTGGCTTTCCAGGCTGAGATCCTGTGGACCTCTGGAGTCTCCAGTTGTTTTGCCGTCTCACTGGGATGCAGTTCTGATACTGCATTTTGTCAACAGGCAAGAGTGTTCCTGGATTTGTTTTACCTTTTAAGGTGAATAAAACCTCCTCGGTTCTTACTCAATACTGCATCACTTTTTCTGGGTAACACAATTACTATTTTTAATCTAACCCCATTAAAAAAAGTGATGAAAACACTAGTGCAAACCAAGTAAGTAAATGGATTCTTGTTTTCTCCAATTACTTAGGCTCAGGAATTCATTTCAGTAATTGACTGGGGGAATAGATTTCCTGCACCGCTCTTCCTTGACCACAGAATAAGATGAATGTCCCCCTTCCTGACCCCACCTCAGCAAGGCTGCTGCATGGCCATTGTCAGTCCTCATCTCAGCTGCAGCTTTCTATGCCAGAGCAGAACAAGGACTACGACTACAAAGCCTGTGTAGTTTCTTGCCACATTTAGAGCATGGAAGGGAGTGATTATGGTTCTCATTCGGTGATACTGTCTGTTAGAGAGCTTCACTATCTTGCAGTTGGGTGGCTCCAGGAGATAAAGTGGCTGTAGGAAAATGAAGCCACCTGTATTACAGTTCAATCCAAAATTGTTATGCCTTGAAAGGCAGACATTTTTGGAGGGGAAAAAAAAGAATTAAACTGTAATGATATGGTTGTATTTTACAGTCTTTTCATCACAAATTGGTTTTATATGAACATATGTTCACTGTATTTATACAGCAAGGGATATTATACAGTCTTTTTAAACAGCTAAATTGCTGCTTCATTTGAAAATGTCCTCAAAAGCAGCTCAGATCGTGTAAATCCTGTGTAGATATTAAGAAGATCATTTTGTTTTAAAAAGTCATGTTTGTGCTTGGATCTGCAATGTTTCCTTCCAATGTAGAATGCAGATCTAACTCTAAGTGGAGCACAGAGGGAATCTCAGACATGCAAATATCTGTTAGGAGATGAGTAGAATTAGCGCAGAGTTGATTGTCTAGGTGTAAATCCGAGAATGGCTTTGATAACGTAGCTTTGAGATAGGCAAGAGTAAAACTCCTCTTGTTTAACCAGATGACACAGGACAAATGCAAGAAAGCAGCATTGGAAAGGGCTCTTAGATGATGGTCTCATTTGTACAACCGATTTCTGCTACAGAATATAATTTTCCTCCACTTTTTTTCCTATGAAAACCCTGTGAGATCTAATTTTGCTTTTCTTTACCCTTTGGTGGTCCCATAAATGTCAAAGAAACAAATGAGAGAATTCTGTCTTCATGTGGAAATAACCTCTGCTCCAGTCTGTTGTGGGTTTTTTAACGCTCTTTTTTGGAGTTATTTTTCCAAGGCATTGAACAGTAGTGCAGTAACACTGTGAGAATATGCATACACAGCTCGTCCAATGTGCCATCTTCACACTTAAAATCCTTTTCTTTCTTTCTCTTGTTTTACTAGGGCAAGTGAGGATTTACTTGCTCTTTTGAAGGAACATGCACCTTTCTAGAAGGATCAGTGTGTTTCCCTATATAATTCTGCCTCGATAGCCTGACAATCAGAAGTTGCTTAAAAGGCAGTCAATATATTAATACTAGGATGTAGAATGATGCTTCTCCAGCAACCAGCAAACCCTAGAATTTCACTCATTTAAACAGATGAGCTAATGAGCCATATAAAACTGTGTCGTGGTGCATGGGGTTTCTTCAGGCAAATGGTTTGCATTAAGATCCCTATAAGCAGTTCTTGCTGCATATCCAGGGGCACAACATACAAATCACTGCACCCAAGTCACTACCTTTCAGTGCATTATTCTTTTTCATACGCATTAAAAATTGCTTGTTACGGTGTGTGGTGGGAAATGCATCTTTCTGGTGTGAAAATCAGCTTTAGAAATGAGATTGTTATCTTTTTTCCTTCTTCTTCCTTCTACTTTCTTTTGTTACCCTTCAGTAGCCCTGTCCATGGGTTTCACCCTTGAACCTGCTTTATTTTGTATTTCATTTATACACTTAAGCTCAGGTCATATACAGCATCAGGTATTGATTAGGTCCTGCTTTTAAACCCAGTCTTAGAAGGAAGATGACTGCTGCAAGGAGGTCAAGTGGTTTGCCTGGAATAATTCACTGGAGAAGGGGGCTTGCAGTTATGTGGACTGGTTTGATGGGGGGGTTGGTGGTGGTGGTGGTGGGTTGGTTTTTAGCTTTCTGCCTTCAGTTCACTTTGCTTTTCAAAGATGTGGAGCTCTCCCTGCTTGTGAAGCAGCTGGAAAGCATCATTAAGGGTTAATGTGCAGGCTGGGAGATAGCAGCAATCTCTTGCCAATAAGTTAGGCAAGCAGCACTCTCAGGAGGATGACTGAGAAGGATGAGAGGAATGCCTGGGAAGCCAGTTGTGCAGGTATCCTCTTTACCTACTTACAAAAGATTTGTTGCTTTGATTGCAAGAAAGAAAACTTTGGGGCAAGGCTTTACTGTGGCCTTTCAATTTCAGTGCTGTCACATTTCAGTATGAATTAGATGGTTGAGATTTTGGTTAAAGGGTCAGGCAAGGTAACTGCTGTGCTCTTTTGATCCCAACTTGCTACCTAATCCTGCTGGGGAGTAAAAGTTCTCCTGCACATGACTGCCTTTTTGTTAAAACAATCCTGGCAGAGGAAGCAGCTGCCTCTGCCAGGAACACATTTATGGACTAATTTCAGGAAAAAATACTAATAAAAAATACCACATGGCAAGAAAATTTCAAATCATATGGATTAAGTTAACTTGTAAGATTCTTTGTTAATGGTTTCAATTTTGTCAGGCTTGTAGAATCATTATTCAGTGGCTGCTAAGTAAATACGAAGGAACAATTCAGACATGTAATCATTGATATTTAAGAAATCACCTGTTAATTTCAGAATGAAATTCTTCTTAAAACAAAAACTTAGCGATTTGTGGAGAAAAATCTTGAAGTTATAAATTCTAGGAAATTATGTATATAAACTGCCTGTGCAATATTTCTTGCTGATGTTAGATCAAAGGTGTAAAATTAGTTAATAGCACCGACAATATTTCTAATGATAAGCCATCTTCTACCTGGTTTTGGTTTTTCTTTTTAAATTGGGATAGAGTTATTTCGTGATGCTGTTTTTACCAGTTTTAAATGGAATATTTCACATTTGTGTTCACTGGAAGTCCTGCATTTATAGATAAATACAGGCGTTTGAGTTAGGACTCAAGTCTCCGGCGAGGTGGAATGAAGCTCTTTGAGGGTGATCTATTGTCCTGTTTTTTGCAATGTGTGTTGTCTTGGAGGTTATGGTTGTCCCTTGGTGCGAACCTTTCTAAACTGGGAAGTTCCATATCTAGGGTCAAGTTATTCCTTGTCCAGCCGTTAATCTCTCCAAGTGAACAGCAGTCCAGACGGAAAACTGAAAGACAGGCTCCGGCCCCTGTTAGGCTGCTTTTAAGTTCTATTCAAGATCTAAACTTACGTGAGGGTCTCAGTAACCAATAAAGGGGGTTTGATGATATTTTTGCTTTTAAGTATTGCAGTTCAGTAAAACACGAGTGCTGTTACACAGGCTTCACCTACATCTTTATAAACATGAATGTAGTAACATTATCAGTGACTGTCTATCGCATTGAGTGGTGTTAAGCGCTTTGAATAGAAACTCTCCCTGTTCTATGTTCTGTGTTGGTACTTTGCATGTCCTGAGGCCAGGGAAGCTCATTTGAATTTAGAAATGAGGCAGGTTAGTGGAACTGGAAGTGCTGGGTTCAGTTCCTGCAGTGCTGTAAAGCCTCACTTTCCTGCTGACAGCCCTGCACCCACGGGAGGAGGAGTATATACATTAAAGGGTAAGGGACTCCAGTACTACAGCAGTCATGTAAATGCCTAAAATAGATGGATGACATTTTCTTTTGTGAATTAAAAGAAATAGACCTATGCTTTCATGTAGGTGGGAACACACTCCCCCCGGTGAATATGCAGAACAGTTGTCACATATGCTCTGTGCCCTGTTCCTGCAGGATGCATAGCAGTGCCACTCTGCTTTGCTAAAACACTGTTCACCAAGTTAAAGATCTGCTAACAAAAACTGAATGTAGTGGTCCAAACATATTGGATGCTTATGGTTCATAGGGGTGTTCAAATAGGAGCATTTGTGCAGAGTGCTTGTAAACATAAATCTGCAGGATGGATCGCTGTCCTTACCCTGGGTCATAAATATTTTACACATGACATGGATTTGGCTGGCTTTAAAACAATCAAACAAAATGGCTTTTTTGTCATCATCTGTGATCTGATTTGCTGTGTATTACCAGAGCACTTCTCAAAGTGTTTAAAAATTGGTCCCCGGAGAACCAAAAGCAACATTAATTTTGGTTCCAATTTGGTATATCAGGTCCTTTGTTTGCTTTCCTTTCCTACAGTTCTCTTTGGGTTATTCTTTCCTAACCCTCCTTGTTCTGAAGATGACCTGTTAAGTGTTTTGGGCTTTCCCTTGTTATGTGCAGGCATTTCATTGACAGTGTAGGTGTGGTTTGCAAGTGTTCCAGACGTGGTGGAGACTGGGGCAAAAGAGTGGATTGCAAAGGAGAGCGCAGGTCACATAGTTTGTGTGATGACATCTTCATGAAAGAAGTCATAGGATGATTAAGTTGAGTATGGACAACTTCTGGAGGAAGAAGAACAGGTCTTCAAATCCATGTTTAACTGCCAGAAAGCCATTTCATGTCTATGAGTGGACTTCAGCAATGCTGATAATGAGAAGTCGCCTTTACACAGGCCTGCTCAGGACTATTGCATGGGGCTCTGAATACACCCACAAATGAAGTTTCCTCCCCTGTGGGCCTCGCCATGGAGCAGACAGGACAAAACAGTACTCACAGCACTGAAATGAAAGGTTGTAAGTTTGGAGAAGGCTGTTTGGTGGAGGTGCAGAAGTTAAAGCTAAGTGCGTACAGTGTATGGCCCAGAGCAGCCTGCAGCAAGGGTCTCCATTCCGCAGTTGCTCACAGCTTACCTCCTTCCAACCTGAAATGATCTCCTGACATTTTGGGGTGTCTGTGACAAAGGTGCTTTCACATCACTAGTCTCCTAGCCCCGGTGAGGTGATGACCCAGCCCCCCCTCAGGCCTGAAGCCATGCTTAGACAGTGACTGCTTTGTCCCTGAGGGATCTTCCCTGATTTGGGAACACTGGTTTCTTTTTTACAGTCTGTTTCATGAGGATACCGCACTTTGTGACAGTAATAAACCAACAGATTTTAGCGCTTATTTGAACCCTTTACCAGTCTTGTCAGAGTAACATTAATGTTATTTGCTTACCCGTGTATGAGTAAGCAAATGCACTTATGTATCTCCATAAGTTACATATGTAAGCACAGATTGCCCAGAGAAGGACAGAGTACTATTTTTATGAACATAGTACAAATGTAAATAAATACATCAAAGTGCACAGCGAGAGCCCACCCGTTCGTTAAAGTTGTAGCACAAGCTGGTAATGCAGAAATCCAAAGCACACCTTATGTTAACTTATTTGTTTGAAATCACATAGGAGAGCAAGCAAATTTGAGGCAGTGAAGTACAGAGCCACACCATAAAAAGGAATTCCAGCAGGAATTTGGATGTTGAATTTGAATTCATTGCCTTGAGTAGTGAGAATGAAGTTTGAGGTAAATGCCTTAAAAGCTAAGAAGCTTCAGGCTGAATTCTAAAGTCTCTCTCTCACCCTTAGCTCCAGCGCATCTAAACCTGCCCATATGCTTATCTAGTATTGATTAAAGTCAACCACAGATCTGACTTGCAAGATGAGATGTGATGTTAAGAAGTGACAAATACAAAGACTCTTAAAAACAGAGCATTGCGTGTGCATTGAAGCAACCGCAGGAAAACAATTTCAGATGTCTTTATAGTATCCACTGCTGGCCTTGGTTTGTATCAGTAAGGCCTACAGCCTTAGGAGCATAGTTACATGGTGTACTCTGGTACATCATTTTCAATAGGCCTGAGAAGTCACATACCTGCAAAGCAGACTTATGTGTTCTCAGAATGAGGGGCTGGAATCTGAAGCTGCATATGGACCTCAGCCATTTAGGAGCATTTGCATGTTAAACCAAAAATCCCTGCCTTTGATAGTGCCCAGACAGGTGGGCAGTGAATATGACAAAGCTGTAGTGAGGTCAAATGACTTCTTATCTTACAATTGTTGAAAACACTCATTTTTCATTGCTTGTTTGTCAGTGGCCAATTTTACAGTGGAAATTACTAGAATAATTTAAATTTCATGTCTCAAAGGCAAGTTACTGTTTCCTGATGAGTAGAAAAGGGGTAAAACCAACCAAGAAGCCTGGAAGCATCCCCCACCACGCCTTTCGTCATCTGGAGTGCCACGTATTCATCCTAAAATCTGAGCTGTATTAAAGATGCAATGGTCTGCTCTTTGGAACCCTGTAGAGAAGCTGCAGAGCCTGTGCTAAGCAGGATCAGCACTGGAAACCTGTATCAGAGGCACTGAGATGTTCAAACCTGTTCTTCCCTTTACAGCTGTAACTGGCCAATTTTGGTTTTTCAAAACAGTCTGATAAACCAGCATCTGCTTGAGAAATTTATTGGTTTGTTATACAAAGACACTACAGTTTGTAAGTGTAAAATGATAATTATTTGGGCATTCATCTACCAAGTTTGAACATTAGTTTTCTAATTAAAAAAAAAAGTCACCAAAGCGCAAGAATCTTTACTGGTTTGCCCATAGTTACCATCCGTGTAACAAGTTTGACACTCTGCTGTGTCTTTACTCACAACATTTACTGGTTTGGTATAATTTCCTCCTAATTTTTGTCTTAAGAGCTTGAAAACATACCTCAATTTGTGGTATGACTGCGGGTGATGGAATTAATCTAATGTAATATGTGATTTTGAAGGGGACGGATGTCTGGAAATCGAAAGTGAAGATTCCTTTTTGCTCTGTCATCTTCCTAACTGTATAAAATAGGTACTTCTGGTGGCTGGCCCTGGGCCCGTTTACCTTCACTTAACCGTGAGGTTGGTTGCACTTGCTCTCTGCCGCAGCCTTCATCTCAGCATGTAATCTTCATGTTTGCTGAAAAAATCAAAGCCTCTTAAAGGCACGAGAGCTCTGGTTTTTCCTCTTAAAGCTGAATTTCATGCATTATTAGTAAAAAAAAAAATATAAATGTGTATACAATGAAACAACAGAATTATGATTTTTGCTAAGCAGCACTCTTGCTTATTGTTAAATAACCACACTGCTTCACTGCATCCCTCCCATTATCCTGGCAGTACCAGAGGCATCTTTAGCTGTGGTCCCAGTAAGCTCTAGGCAGCCCTGCACTGCTGGAGCTCCCGCTATCAGGGGATGGGAAGCCCTTTGGTGATGTCCTCAGGGCAGCAACAATGCCATCTGTGTCCAGCACATCTCCTGTCCCACTGCCGATAAGAACCAGCAGAGCAGTGGCCCTGCCTCCTTAGGATCATAGAAAATCATAGATCAATTAGGTTGGAAAAGACCTTTAAGATCATCAAGTCCAACCGTTACCCCTTGTATCACTCTGCAGTGTTTTGCAGTCCTCTGGCCTACTGAAGCCGCATTGCAGAAATACAATGTGGGGAGCTCCTCAGTAGCAGGAGAGCTCCAAACAAATTCCCTTTGTCTTTGATATCTGATATAAATGTCAATATTCCAGCATGAAGCATTCTTTTTCTTTTGTACATTTTGGTTCTGTAATGAATTTGTTACTACTCAGAACATAGGCACAGCCTCGTTTTCAAGGAAAAAAGCCCAAACCCCTGTTGCCTGCACTGTATTGATCTGCCATAGCAACTTTCCTGTGGAGGCTTATTTGGTTTTCCTTCAAAGTGAGCATGACTTACATGCTATTAGTTCCATGTAACTAATACCGTGATGGTCCATGAGTCTGTGTGACCCTGTTACGGTGCGTATCTTGGCGCAGACCTTGGGCAGCAGGACCTTAGGGGCTGCCCGTGGTCCAGGTGCAGTGGTGCTGCTGTACTCGAAAAAGGATGCGGGCACGGGGAGCCTGCCCCTGTGGTCCCGCTGTGTCTCCCCTGTAGCACCATACAAGCTTGCTGGAGGAGAGGAAGGGCCTCAAGGTTTGCGGGAGGTAATAGCCACAGAGGTAACTTCCAACAGTTATTGCAGTTCAGGTGGAAAGTAACAGTGCCTTAGTGATCCTATCCCACCTGCAGCAGCTGGGTGGATGCTGCACTGCTCTACCCCGTACTCTATGTACATTACAAATGTCTGCTAATTATTTAGCTTAAATATCTGCATACTTTTTCTATATAAGTGCCTTAGTTTCAGATTTCCCACAGTTTCATAGTAACATCCCTAACGATATTCCCATTAATATTCCTAACATGACTCCCCAGTATGACCTGCTGTTAATAAAGTGAATAATTAGTAGCATTTAGGAATAAACTTTCTTTACATGTGTGTTTGATACTTGTCAACTGAAAATAACAGTAAATAAAGGTTTAAGTAAGTGCAAATACTCTGAAAAATGTAAAAACCACTATAGTAAGTAACTTTCCTAGTCTCTAACACCCATTTTTTTCTTCCTCATTTCTTCCCCTTTTCCCCTTTGGGGCTATGGCAGAGGAGAACAACAGATGGTTATCAGTCAAGAGTAACTAGGGAAACAGCAAAACCTGCCCCAATTGCTATGGAGACAGCCATTCTGCGCTTGGTATGCACTGTTTGTTACATCAGCAACCATGAGAGTTAAAGAAAGAAGAAAAAATATTGTTGTAACCCCCCTGATATTGAAAGGAAATCTTGGCTTTGTTGTATTTATCCTTGTGAGAAGAGGCACGAGTAGTCGGCATGCTCATTTGCCACTTGAGTTTTGCATTAAGCTGGAATGATGTCTGTTTTTTGACAACAACGCTTGGAATTGTGAGTTAACGTAATAATACAACTTAGAGTAAATACTTGATACTTCTGAATAGTCTGCAGAGTATGTATTTAAAAGCAAGTCTTCCCCTCCAGATCAGATATTCCTTCCTCCTTGTTTAACAGCCTGGCAACATAGGTTGGTTATGATAACTGAAGCAGAGAGTAGGACTGTGCCCAATTATTTCATGCAGATGAGCTGTTTCTGCGCAATGCTTCAACCGTAGCCCTTGGCAAAACCCATCTTTAGGAAACAACCACAAAAAAGGAATTTTTGGAACACTTGTAAAAATCCCAGAGCGAGATTTCAGCTTGTTCACAGCAGCTTTGTTGCTGCTGTTCTGAACCACCGATTTACTCCACTTGAGAGTTAATTTCATGTTGAATTTAACGTATCCATTCTCTAAGTTTTCTAATACAAGCAAGCTCTTCTAGAATGATTTTAGTAAAGCATCAATGCAGAGTAAAAATTAATCATGAAAAATGCATGAAAAGCACTTTGAAAAAAATCTGTTTTTTCAATTTAATTGAATTCGTATGATTTTAAAGGAGCATCTATTACCACTTATGGTGCTTCTTCATCAATTTTATCATAAGGACCTTAGTTTGCTATGTGAGAAATTTCACATAGATGTCTTGGTGTCACTTTCCTTTGAAATGTTAATGTTCCCAAAGTTATACGAGGCTGTTTTGGAGGATGGACAATAAATGTTGTAGAGGGTCTGTCTAATTCTTACTGGTTAGTGAAGAGCTGCAGGATTAGGGTCTAAACTTTGCAGCACATTGGTGGCATAGACCCAGCAGGCTGGATTAGGAAAAAAGTGAACAGGTTTGGGAAAAATGTTGTAAAATGTGTTGAGGTTCTTTTGGGGATTTAATGAACCAAATTCCTTTTCTTTCTAACAACAATTCTGTAAGTTCTAGAATAAGTTACAGTGAAATGGCTATTGAAAATTCCTTTGCATACTTCACCTTTAATTCTGGCTATATAGGCAAGTCTTTTATTAATGAGGAAAAGGCTCTTGCTTAATCTGAGATCTGTAGCGGTAAATATCTGTAACATTAGAGTAATTTCATACACGACTATTCTAACACTTCTTTTTATGCTGAACAGTATGAGAAACAAAGAAAGCTGAAAAGTATTTATTACAGTACTTGTTAATCTAGACATTTATTTAATTATTTAACTAGATTCTGAACAAAATGTAGAAAGATGTTACAGTAATTAAACTAGTGTCACAGTATAATTAAAACCAGATTAATATTTGAGCTCTGCGGTGGCCTTGGTAGTGTTTGTAAATGGAAAAAGAACCCCATCACTGAAACAAAGTGCAAAACACTAATGATACAGTTCATTACTGTGAAATGATGATGCTGGAAGGACCTCTTCTTCATGAATGTGAGGATGGGTATTTGCAGAAAAATACTGAAAGCATGTATGGCATCAGATTAGTTGATGTGCTACAGAGAAGCATGCTAGTAGTACAGATGTAGCCTTTTAAACATGAACTTTTGCTGGTAGTTACTAATGTTAGTAAAAGATTAGGTTATTTATGGTTTGGAAAATTTTGTTCCGGATGAATTCACTTCTTTAATGTTTTAGAATAGTTTTGGTTTAAGAAGAAAATAAAATCTTAATTCTAATAGCGTAATTAAAATGATATCAGCTTTGTTGCTTGGGATTTTTATCTTTCAAATGCATTTGTAAAGTAAATATTCCTTATTGTTTTTAGCAAAACTTCCAAACCTCAGTATTTAAAGGATGATTTCAAATGGCAAAAGAATATCAACATTGTAAAATCCTATTCCTTCAAAATGTTACTTGAAATTTTATTCTCATGTATGACAGATAATGTACAAATCTAAATGGATAAGCTGGGTTATTCTCTGTCAGGGGAACTGTGTTTTAAACAGTGGGGTGTCTTGGCCAACCCGTAGACTGTCCAGTGATATCAATCTATTAGGAATCGTCATTATTTCTCATTTCATAGAAAGGTGATTTATATCATTTTTTTCTTTAAAACATCAATTTTAAAGATAGAGATCAATCAGTTGCATATAATTTAGTCACATAATTTTCCTGCTTTTTAATGAAAACTGAGACTAGTCAAGGTTAGATTATAATACTACATACAGCATTGTGTATTACAGCTCTACCATGTGAAAGATGCCTAGTTCTCCAAATGGTTTTATAAATTCTTGTATTCTTTCTAAGTATTAATCTGTGTCACACTTCACCTCAATCCCATATCCCCATTTACTATTTTCCTTGCTCGAGTGGTTCTCTTCATTCTCCGAGATCTTCTGGAATTGCTCTTTGTATCTGTTGGTACTGCTCGTCGCTAATTGCCTGCCATGGAAATCTCGGATCCCTGGAGCCTCTGAGGGTCACAGTGGGTAATTCAATCACACATGAGCTGCTGGGTTTCCCAGGCTGCGATCTCTTCTCACTGCTGTTGGAGCCGGAACCCTTCTGACAATATCCCCAACCCAGGTCCAGTGTGTTGTCTCCTGTGCATGAGAGCTTTGGCTTTAACACAAACACTTTAACCCAAATAAAAGATGTCTATGTACATTAGCAAAAACTTGGAAGTTCAAATTTGGGCAGTGCTTATTTGTCCATGCCTTGGCTTGTAGCTTTTATAATGTGCCATGAATTGTGTGGCTGTTTCACAGAGCTCAGTTACTGTGGCTTCCATTCACCCATTTGTCTCTTTTAAATATAGAGGCTCACATTTTCCATGTGATAACCCTCATTTTCTTCAGAGGCAGTTGAATCACTTGGTAGTTTTAGATAGTCTGCGGTAAGTGCTGTGTTCCTTCAAAAGGCAGGAGTAAATGGAAGTATAAAAAGTGACTTTGTACATGTTAAAATTGTCTCTTAAGTCTGAGCTTGTGTTGTCTGACCTTTTTTCGCCTTTGCATTACACCATTACATGCCTAACACCTTGTTTGTAATACTAAGGAGCAAAAGATCTTCTAGAAGGGGTATGAACGCTGACAAATAGAGATGGCATTTCAATCTGAATAAATGCTTCTGCTGGCTGAGACCATTTTCCAAGTTCACCTGTAAGCCTGGAGCAGCCGATCTGTGCCTGGGGTAGCAGTGCTCCGTGCGTGCGACTGCTCCATCCAGATGGCAGCGATGGAAAGGAGAGCAGTGTCCCATGTTCTTCCAGGAAGTGCCGCCTGTTCCAAAATACTGACTTTTCCTTTTTTCTTTCTCGTTTTCAAAGTTGAATTTTCACTTTCTCTGTACATGGTTAGTTTTCTTCAGGCAAGAAGAACCCATGGCAGGGGGTTAGAACTGGATGATCTTAAGGTCCTTCCCAACCCTAACTATTCTATGATTCTAAGATGTTCTTCTCAACAAATGTTAGGTTTGTCTCTTCTGTGCATTGCCCACATCACAGGAGCTTTCTTTTCAGAGGTATAAAAGTATGAGTTGAGCACCTGCCTTTGCCTTCAGGCTTCATGTGAAGTTTTCTCAAAACTTTAAGCATTGTCTTGGAAGGAAGATGTTGTTTAGACTTGAAACTCTTAATCTCTAGTCTCTGCTTAACCTCTCGCCAGGTGGCTCTTCAGAGGCAAAGAAAGAGAATTTCCATCTTGACATGTAAAGAAATAAATGGGAGGTGAAGGGTCTTAAAAACAGTCATACCTAATTTTAGTTCGGTTCATTTTGAGAAGAAATTCTCATGCTTAGAGTTTAATGCAGGTCTGAATACTTTAGCCTGATAGATACCAGGGGACGTGAGCTCTGTTACAGAGAAGCATTAAACATGTGGATGTCCCCAGAGAATGTGCACATTTATTCTATGGGGCACGCAGAATCAAGGTGTATATCTGATTAATATTTTCCCTGTTTACTATCATGCTCGGTGCATGTCTTCTGGGCATCCAGAGGTGGGTTATTCACAGGTTAAACCTGGTTGTTAGCGCTAGCTGACTGGACCTATGGAAATGTGATTGTCATTATACTTTTTCAACAAAAATCAATCTATGAGTAGCTTTTTTTTTAAAATCCAATACACCTCATGTGAAACCCTTTAATCAGAAGACTTTGTGACTGAATACTGGGTTTGTTTGCTTATTTTAGTGTATTTGGCAAAAACCACAATGTTATAGTCTAACTCAAATAAAAATAGGCCATATATAGTGCTTTACTTCCCGTAGAAAAAGAGAGAGGTGATTCTCAAGTTGCCCTGCTTTCTCTTCATCATGGTAGCATATGACAACTTCAAGCTTAATAAAGCAAAGAGTAAAGTACTCAGTCGTGCAACCAGCGTTATACTTACTGCATTTTAAGTTTATCCCTCCTGAAATGTAGCAACGTTTCTTGTTGAGCAATCAATTTTTAACAACCCACACAATTAACCAGGGATTTCAGAAAAAGCCTCTCAGCAGCCACGGGTCCTCCCAGCAGTCAAAAATATATAGTTTTTAGCATCTATGCTAGGTGGTGGGAGAAACGGGGAGCGTAAATATGTATGTCTATATCTATATACATATGTAGATATACTATGCATGAAGTCTTATGCTACAGAAAAGTTCATTTTGGATGGCTGTGCATCCTGATACCTGTCAGGTTGAAGTAGACCTTACAGGGTGTATGGGTTTTCATGCGCATCGAGATCAGACTACATTGGGATACAAACTGCAAAGGATAAATTTCCTGTAGCTGTCAAATCCATACATATTCAAGATGCTCAATGTTAGTTGATCAAACTCAGTCCTTAAAAGAGGTGTATAAAGATTATATTTGCTCTGTCTGTGCTTTATTGTAGTATAATAAAAGAGTTGTGACAAATGTCCATTTAGACCAAAAATTAGGCACAGCAAATAATTAGGTAGAAGTTGGTATAACTGTACAAATATGTTGTACTTGGGTGTAATGTATTTGTGATCTCTGTGTATGTATTTAGTATTTTTTAATAGCAGGCAACAACTGCAATGCAATCTTGGTATCTTTGTATGTGATACTTGGCACACACAGGACAAACTGTCCATTCCTCACTACATCTACAGTTTATGTTGTGCAAAGGACAGTGTAATATAGAGTCAGGAGCCTGCATCTGTTTTTATGAAATGCAGATATTTCATCTCCACATGGGTAGGTAAATAATTTTATTTCTCCAAGTGTAAAATTTAAGAGATCAGATGTCAGAAAATTTGATCACTGAATTTTAAATTACAACTTACATCTTTAATTTTCGAGGCAAAAGAGACAGATGTAGCTGTACTGCTGTGTCGCACATATTGTGAAATGTATTGAAATCATGCATATGCAGGGAGACAAATGAGAGAACTCCACCATCCAAATATTAAATTACACGTTTTGAAGCAAAATAGCATCTTAAGTGTACGTGTGTATAATGCTTTCTGTCACTGGGCTGCTCTCCCTGATGCAGTTAGACAGAATCTGTATTTAGTCAGAAATCTTTCAATAGAATGGGCTACCAGATGGGACCAGTAACAATGCAGAGAGGCATCGAACCACCACAGACATTTGGTGCTTAGAATAATAAAAAGACTATAAAATTAGATTAGTTGGGTCTAATTTGGAATTGGTATATTCCCTGTGCACTCTCACAGCTCTCGGGCAGATAAAGCCTGGAGATTTAGTACTGTCAGGACAGAGGACTCCAACTTCCAGTAAAAGGAAAAAAAGGCATTCTGGGAGGTCACGGAGGGCAGCACAGTGACCTCCAATGATTTACAGGCCTTTAGCTTAATGAAATTGTTCCAGTGACATGCCGGTAAAAGCTCATAATGGATTGGATGCCCCAATGTAATGAAATTACTCCCTTCTGCCTTTAAAAAAAAAGCAGCACAATTAATATTTACTGAGACCTGCCAGGCTCCAGTGCGCGGGAGCGTGCGGCGCTGTCAGGCAGCAGCGGCACCGCCAGCGCAGCGTGGCAGCCGCCAGCCCTGCGCCGGCCGGGAGCAGGTGCTGCGAGGGGGTGCAGGGACACCTCGGGCACGGGGAAGCCCCAGCCTGGTGCTGCCAGGCAGCTCTGCCCGTCCCCGCCAGCCTTCATCCTCTCCCTTCCTTTCTGCAGGCAACTGGACAACAACCAGATCAGCTGCATCGAAGATGGAGCCTTCCGAGCCCTGCGCGACCTGGAGATCCTGTGAGTTGACTTGGTGCTGTGCTGGGGCGGCGGGGGGGCGGCTCTGCCCGTGCTGCAGTGCTGGGTGAGCCTGGGGGGCTTTATCCTTCCTTCCCACCTCACACCAGTGCTGTAGGTAGCAGAGTGGGGTCTCACGCTTCCCCCAGCCTGGGGTTACTGCTAATTAAACCACAATAGACGACTTCTGTGCTGCTGTTCCTGAGGAACGGGGGTGTTGCCGTGCTTGCTGCTGCATGGAACAGAGGGGGTTCAGCAGTATTCAAAGTGCGTCCGAGGTATGCTCTGCAGCCAGCAGCCTGGCCAGCTCTGTGCAGTGTTGGGGAGCGGATGGGTAACAGGTTCGTGGGGAGCAATATTATGAGATATCTGACAATTGCCCTAGACAAAAAGCTGTTTAAAAGGTGTTTGGTATGTAAGAGGGAGGAGAGACAGGCGTTTGGCAGGCTTGTTCAGTGCAGTCATTGGCTTCTGGGGAGGATCCTTCTCTGAGGGCTGAAATAACACCACGTTGTGCTCTTCATGTACCACAAACTTTACACATCGGCTGTTAAGACTGCAGCACAGACCAAAAAAAAAGAAAAAAGGATTTGACAGTGAATGCTGCCTCTAACAGAGAAAAAGCACATTAGATTTAGAGCACTGTCACTGTAATGTAAAATCCAATATTACCCAGAACTCAGTATCTGAGTAGCTAATTTGCTTATTACTAATAGTTACTTGTTCGCTCGGAGACCTTTTCTGGAATAGGTTTTGACTATATGAACTGATACAAAGCTTTCCCTGTTACCTGAAAGTTAATACTGCAAAGCTGGAAGTGTTAATACCTGTGCAAGCACAGTCCTCAGCCAAAATGGAGAGGGAGCCAGGGTGGTGGGGAACAGACACCCTCAGCATCTGCACTGGGGCTGGTCCAGCACTGAAGCAGTGTATACTTAAATACAGCAAGAAGGGCCTGCTCAGGCTGCTGAAAAGCTTGTCTTTAAGTCACAGAGGCTGAAAAAGCAAATGGTACATGGTTAAAGGAAGCACCTGCCTCACACAGACCTGGCACCTGCAGACTAGACATTGCCTTTGGCTTCCAAAAGCAGACAAAATAACAGGCTATATAGGCAATGCTGTGCCACACACCACAGTGGTGTGAAACACAGCTAATATTTCCCCAAGCAAACATCCCCAAGGGCTCGACCTAGCTTGCACTGATGCTCAAAGGAGTTTTGCCGTCGGTTTCCACAGAAGCAAGTTCAGTTTTCTGAGGGACCAGGGAGGGGTGGCTGTGTGTGTTTATCCATCACAGTCAGCGGGGACCCCGCTGGCCCCTCTGTTTCCCAGGCTGGGGTATTGCTAGGGATCAGAGACTGTGTGTCTCTCATACTGAGCTAACAGAAGGTACCTGCAGAGTTCCTTATCTGGCAACTTACGTTATCAAGAGTATTGTTTGATTTCTTTATGAATAGCATTTTTCAGGAAAAGTGATGTGTTACCGCTATAAAGTTTCACTTGTCTGTCAGATTGGAAAGTCTGCTGTGTGGGGAAAGACAGACAAGGAGAAAGAAATCATGAACACCTCTAAAATTGAGGCTTCTCTCTTTTTTTGATGAGCTGATTTTCCCTATCCGCAGCAAGTGAATCAGACAGACTGTGCTATGGCTTTCACTGAAATAGTCTGGGTAATAAATGAGCCTTTTTTGTAATATACCAAGTCTGCAGGCTGTGAAAAAGTTGCTGGGAGTGCATTTCTTCACCCCAGAATGTAGTAAATGTTGAATTAGTTTATTTACTTCTCTGCTTTTAATCAGTTAATTCTATGCCAGTTATTTGTGGGTGGGAGAAAAGGGGGATATACAAAATACGTCCTAATCAGCCTTTTAATGCATTTTTAATTTTCAGCACAGACATTTTGCTGCAGGAAAAATCAATCTTATTTCTAAAAGATGAGAAAATAGATTGATAGTATCTATTTCTAGGGGTATTTTTCTTGCAGTCACAAAAATGGGAGTTTTCTATTTCTGACCTAATCTGATTTTTTTCCCAAGTTTTTCTTCAAAGAAAGTTTGAGTATTTAATCTATCAAAATTAATTAGCTTAATGCCCCAGAGAATATCATATCTTCAGTTGTAAAAGTCAAAAATGTTAAAAAATTAAAGCAATTTGAACCATCAAAGCATATTAAGTGAAACTTAATTTCATCATTTCAGACCCACAATGTATTTTATGCAGGTATGTTTTAACCTGTAATGCAGTGTGTAGGAAATATTTAATGATTCTGGCAAAAATTACCCTGATTATCTGCTTGGATTGTTTGCAAAGATGCCAAATAATGTATTTCTTCTTTAGCTTCCGGAAAACTTGTGACCTTTCTGGTACCAGACATTGCCACTTCTGCATCTTTTCTCTGCACACCCACCCATCTACAGAGCTCTAAATTCTGCAGATAACTCAGGGCAGGCACCAAACGCTGAGCATTACTTGAACAAAACCCAAACACTTTCTTTAAAAGCATTTTGGCTTCTGGATTGCACTGTTCATTCACCTTGAATTCCTCAAAACACATGTGTGCAAGGAGATTGGTAGATGTAGGAAGAGGAGAAAGTTATGCAGTTGTCCTTCAAAGTGAAGAGCACTCCATGGTCCACGTTAGGTATTTCTTCTATCAACAAGCTGTTTCCACTCACTCCTGTTATTTTCTTTTTCCGCACTATGAATACAACCCTGTACCAACAAATAGCAAAGAGCAGAGATGGGAACAGGGCTGAAATCTGTGACTAATTTCACTACCTGACCTGGTGCAATGAGGTGCTAACCTCAGCTGGAGCTTGGACCAGCCCAAGGTGCTGACTGCAGCTCCCAGTGCACACACAGTCTTTTGGTGACTGCTTTGTTTATGAGCTTCCATATTCCAATTGTCCTAATCCCTGAGCTATGTAGACCATAATGAAGGTGCCAAGTGCTGCTGGTGACTGAGTTTTGGGTTAAAAAGCTGCGATAATGTTGACTATGAAGTGCTTTGGTGCCTTCTATTGATTGTCTTTGCTCCTGCAGCAAGGTGAAGTAATGTTGGAGAAATTACATGCAGCACTGACATCCTCCCTTAAACAGCTCCTGGTATTTGCAGTGGGTCTTGGTTTGTTCATTTGTCAGATTTTCTGTATTATTTCCCATAAAGGTTTTGCCTTTAATCTGTTGCTAAAAGAAGGGTTTTTCTTGTTGACATACCTCCTCTCCCCTTTTCAGAAGATGATAAAGCAGATTTCAGTAGGTTTCTTCTTGCATTCCAAGACACAGAAAGGTGTGTGCGACCACTGAACCAGTAACTAAATGGAAAAGGGGCATGCTTTTTTGAAGAGGTGGCACAAGTTATTAACGAACTTATGGCCTGTTGGAAATGTGCAGAAAAGTAGAAGAAAATGGATGTGGAACTTTACCTAACTATAGTGTCATTTTTAGTAGGAGGTTTTCTGCTCTGCTTAATTTGTAGTTATGTCCTGTGGCAGTAGCTGGCAATAACAGTATTATTGAGAAATATGTATTAGCGTAGAACAGTGAAAGATTATTAAAAAACCTCACAAAACCATACAAATAAACCCAAACCCCAAAGTCCTCAAAATAATTGTGCCGTATTCCTTAATGCATGTGCAATAGTGTTCATATCCTTTGTAGGCTAGAGATAAGTCCAGAACTGTATTTCCAAGTGTCCAAAATTATGAAGCATAGGTGATAAAACTCTCTCAGAGTTTCGCCTTCAGTCCCTTAGGATACATGAATAAAAGGAATTAATTTGAAGGTGGTTCAGCAGGTTCGTTGGAACTGGATAAACTGAAGTGAATGGATGTGCTATTGTCATTAGACTGGAAGGGCTGAACAGCACTCGTGTTTTTAGGACCCACTGAACAGTAAGATGTGGAACTCAATTTAGCAAAAATAGCCTTTATTTATTGTTGGCTTGCCTCACTGGGGTAGCTCGAAAACTGTGTGGTGACATGGCAGTTGTGCCATGTGGATAGGAGAGAGAGAATCAGGAGTCGCTGTTGGCAGCTTGGGTGGAGTGTTCTCCTTGGTTTATATTGTAAAGGTGGTTTTCATCCTGCTTTGAGTGATAGCCAGAGTCCGGAGCATGAACATGTCCTGTTCATTGCAGATTTTCTGTAAAAAACATTTCTGCGCCCAAAAGTTTTTACCATACCAAGAGCTAATCCTAGGAGGTCTGTGGAGAGTTTTCTATTAAGGCAGAAAATGATTTCTTGCTCTATAGAGCAAGTACAAGATGATTGTGGGGTTTGGTTGTTGTTAAGCATGTTAATCATTGTATGTCTTTCATATCTCTCAGCTTGAAAATCTCTTTTCCTGAGTTTCACCCGCTTTTCTAAACGAATGAGCATTGATTCTGTCATTGAGTCTTTAGCAATGAACTACACGCAGGAACCTGCCTTTCTACTCTGGAAACTGTGGCAGTTCACTCGCCAGTAATGTTGGTGCAAGTGCAGTCACCCAGATGTTCCCGGCAGTTTTAAGGTGGGACTTCCATTCCAAATGAGCCCTAAATATTTGATCTAAAAGAAACAAGTTGGTGTTTGCATACCTGACCTTGTCTCTGCAAACATTTGTGCCTCGCTCCTCTTCCTGCTCGTCACAAGAGCGCCCAGCTCCAGCCCCACACGGTGCTTTCCTTGAGTCTGTGCCTCGGCACAGGGGACCCAGCACACTCTGTCAGGCCAGTTGTGGTCTGCATCCCCTGGTCATTGTCTGACACATCAGCCATCCGAGTATTTTACAAGCAGAATAGAGTCATTTGTCCTTACTTTATTCAACCCAATAATTTCCTGTTACAAAGGATTCTGTTTCATAAAACATTTAGTAACCTGTGCAATTTCTGATAGAGATGTCAGGGTGAGCATGCTTGTAATGCACGCTACCTTTAGTCATGGAAACTATTTTGTGCTACAGCCGCTGTTTAATTGTTCCCAGGGTTGCCTTGTGTATGCTGAACACTCGGTTATATAGTCAGTTTTACTTATTTGCAGAATGCTATTCTGGGCATGTCTTAACTAGATAGAAGATTTGTATTTGCTTTCCCAACCTGGAGAGTCAGGGAGCGAATGTCATGACATAATTCTAAATATATGAGATGTCATTGCTTAATGAAAGCCTGAAAATGCCACACAAATGTGATTTCCTCCTCTATTTTGCTGGAAACTGTGGTTGGTTGAAGCAATCAGGGTCCAATTTGAGCTCTGTGAATTGGGTTCCTATAACTGATACCAGAATGTCTAAATAGAATAATGAAAATGAGAATTCTATTTAAAATGTTGTGCATAGCTGGTTTGCTTGTTCATACTTGAGTACAGTAAAGTTAAAATTATTGTGGTTTGGGTTTTTTTACCTAAGGGTATATGTTAGCTCAATTGTATGTAAATCAAGAAAATGAATTTAAATTCTTTAGTTATTTCATCAGGCAGCATGTACGTAATATGTGCCACAGAACTGAAGGGAGTAACCATTGATAGTATATGAGCAGTTGGAGTAGCTGCCAGTTAGGTGAAATCAGATGAAAACCAAGGAGTTTGACTTTTCTAAGGGTATCCTGCATTTTCTATGTTGACCTTGTATCCCAGACAATCAACTTGTGCCAGAGGAAGAACACAGTTCAGTTTGGCAGTTGGGAAATGGTGCACCCACAGTATGGAGGTATCAGTGGACAGATGATAATTTCCAGTTTTCTTTACTCCATTACTTACTAGAATGTCCTGTAGTTTATACCCTGCCCATTCTTCCTGCCTCCTGTATCGCTGTAGGTCTTAAAAGAAGGAGAAATGCTCTTGCAGAACCTGGCTGCTGTTATTACAAGGGTTCTGTTCTATAAATCAGTTGGAGATAAGATTAACTGCAGCACGGGCTTTTTCTGGAGAACTCCTAGAAAGGCACTGCACACCCGGTGGACCCCAGTGACATGAGATGCACAATTACTGTAAAGGATTGATGGAGGAAAGATGGGGTACTTGCATTGTTGCTTGATAAGGAGTGTCTTTATTTGCTGATACATGTCAGTGGGAGATGTAGTGTCATTGCACTAGATACGGAGCTGAAATCTGAGATAACCTCCATTCTATAACATATTGCAAAATGTGAGGTTAGAAGTACAGCACCGTGAAAGGAACACTATCCAGATGGCATCATGGTGACAGGCTTTATATCAAAGACCAGCTGAGACAAAAGAAGAGCGAGCAAGAGAGGGCCTCTGAAAACCGCTGGTGCCTGTTACAGATGTAATGTAACTCTGTCTTTATGGGGAGAATATATTTGCATAAATTCATTGATCAATGATTTTGCTAATCCTGCAGTATTCCTGGCATGCCCCAGCAAATTGATGAGCACTTCTATCAATCCTCAGTGTGGGTGCCTAATTACATTGCGTGTTTAGAAAAGATGGATTTTTCCCTTCCTGGAGCATATGTAGTAGTTGAGTGCTGTGCTCATTCACCTTTCCTGCTCTCATTAGTTCGGTGGTTTTTTTCCCTTTCAGAATAGCCCGGAGCCATGCAGGCTGCAGAACTTATCAAGACAAGAGCAATGCCAGGTTAGAATTATTAGTTTCATGAATCACTGCCCAGTATGCTTTCTGAGGAAGCCTGGGATTATGGCTTGTGTAGTGCAAGCCCATCGCTGGTGCTGCAGTCACTGCTCCAACAGACTCCAAAGTCAAAACTCCAGAGACACAGCGATTTCTAGCAAACCTTCTCTCCCATACTGTTTCATTTGCATGCTCTGCTCATCTTGTGACCTGCCCTCCCTCACCATTGACTAATACAGTTTCTTCATCAGTAATATAAAAGATGTAGAACAAGCATTTTGACTGTTGAAAGTCAAATGAATGTGAATGACTCAATCCAGAGGACACTCAACTGTGTATTTAATGCAGACATGTGGCTTGGCTCCTTAACCAAAAGCTGAGCTGAAGAATATGATGGGAATAAAGCTCCTAGCAGATGAAGTTGAGGTGATGGCAGAGTTCTAAGTGAAAGTAACAAGTTCAAGGTAGATGAGTAGTTGTTTATGCCATGATTTGGAAGTCGCTGTTGATTTGACTCCCAGAGCAGCTGGATGATGATCCTTGGTTAGCTGGATGGAATGCTGTCAGTATTAATAAGGCCTCTTTGGCTGGGGGAGGAGGCTGCATGCCTGCATGGCACAGGTTTCCGTGACACCAATATCAAATATACCAGCATGTCCTCAGCCCATCTGTGACACCATTTGGGGTCCAAAACTGTTGGTGACTCTGGGAACTCCTGCCTGCTCCGGGGTCAGCCACCAAACAGGAAAAAATTGAGCAGAAGTTGTTTCAAAGCACATTATAGTTACTGCCTTTTTTCCCTGTGTGCAATTAAGGGTACTATGTGTGACCTATAGGGTATGAATGGTTTGTTTTTTCCAGCAGTTGCTTTTGTCTCTCTGCTGTGCTGGTAGAGCAACACAAAGGCTTTGCGCTGCAGCCAGTCTTTATATGAGAGAGGACTCCAAAGTCTGGTTTCTCCTGAAAGAGAGGGTACAATTATGATGGGAACTGTGTGTAGCAGAATTGTTGGTCTGCCATTTCAAGCATTGTGTCAGATATTTAACCTTCAGCTGCAGCTGCTGGCACAGCTACTTATTAGCAGTATTCAATATTTTTAGCTGCGACACTAATGTTGTGTCTGTAGTAAACTGGAAATCAAAACAGTAATGTGTAGTTAGCTTATAAGTGAAGTAGATAGTTGCATCTGCACCTGAAAAATGCATAGGTAGAGGCATCTGATCAAAGTAAATCAAAATCTAAATCAAATAGTGTTTTTTTCCTGCAATTTGCAAGGTTATGCATATAATGTAAGTATATATGTGTGTAAGTATGTATGGGGGTTGGAACTAGATGATCTTAAGGTCCTTTCCAACCCTAACTATTCTATGATTCTATGATTCTGTGAGAAGAGCATGTATGTTATGGTTAAATCAGCAAAGTAATAGTAAAAACTTTGAAAAGAAAGACATATGATTAGCATCAATTTCTTTACATAGATATCCAGTTCTGTGTTTCAGAGAATAGAAAATTTAAGAGCTCCATTAAGGGTGGAAGTATAAAACAATTTCACAGTAATTTGAAGCCAAATAATCATAAGTTCTATGTTAATTTAGTTATCATAAATGAAGCAATTTCATGTTAACTGGTTTGATCTTAAGTTTCTGTTTTGGGGTGAATAATTCAAATGCATTGTTTTAGTGTGTACAAGTGATGGATGAGATCTGCAGGTCCTTAGAAACAAACACTGCCGGATCATCCAGGAACCTTTGTTGTGCTGTACCATGTTGCTCTTGAGTACTTTAGGGATACCTCAAGAAATACCTTGGTCAGTTGAAAGAGCATCAGATGGGGTGGCTACATAAAGGCATTGAAGGAAACAACGGACAGTAGTGCCATTAAAATTGCACTCATCCCTCTTGTGTTCACAGTGCTGGATGGTGTGAGGTGTCTGCGGTTTGCAAGGGCCAGACTGTGGCTGAGATTGGGGTTTATCTAAGGGTCAAATAGAAGAGAAAATCATGGAAATTGGGTTAATGGTTGTGATAAAGCAATGTGGGAGCATCCACTGAGCGAGGTCTTTGTTCACCAGGTTGGTGATTTAGATTTGCTTTTGCATCTTTTGCCGTTAGATTCTTAGATTGTGTCTGTCACCACAAGTGCTTTGTTGGGAGAAGGGAGGGTGGGAAGGCGGCTCTTGTCCATGGCTTTCAGCTTTGGACTTGGCTCCTGTGATAAATAAATTGCCGCAATGCAGCATCTCTGCGACGACGCTTGAAGGCCGCTGAGAAGCCCCTGTTGGTGCAAGAGGAGGCTCGGGCTGGGCGGGCTCTGGGGAGGGGGTAGTCCCCTCCGCGAGCACCCGAGCTTCTGACTGGCTCCTTGGGCAATTTCAGTCATGTCTTAAAAGGGTTGAGTCCGGTTTATCTGTGAGACACCCCGTCTTCCCATCCACGCCAGGGCGGTAGCGATCAGGTGAGGCACTTCAGCCAAGACTTAGGCTGAAGCAGTCAGGACAGACCGTCCACAATGGCAGTTAGTTTTCATTTTGTATGCAGGCAGATAGTGCGGAGAGCAGCTGTATGACTCCTTTTATTTAGGTACTTCTTGCGCTTGTAGAACATTCCTGAACGGACCATAAGGGCTTCGAATTTTTTTCTGTGTATACTTTATTTTGTGCTTTCTTTCTACTGTGTGGACTGAACGCAAATGAAGCACTGTGAGTATTTGCTATTCAAATTGTTATGGTTTCTTAGCTGTATTGCGTACGCATGCATGAATGTAAGCAGGTATTGGTGGTGTTTGGGAGAAATTTAACAATTGGAGAGGTGCTTTTAAACATATTGACCTTCTTGTTGTGCGATGCGCACAAGCACTAATATATTGAAAGCGAATCCTGATGGAAAGCAGATCCCTTTCCTGTTTCACCAAGAAACATGTAATTGCACTTGTGTAGGAGCTATGTGTTGTCTTTGTTCTTTCAAAACATTTCTTTCCTCTATGAATGTAACTTTTCCTTAGCAACTGTTCATACATGCAAGTCTGAGTTCACAGAATGTGTATATTGCACATTCCCTATTTCATTAATGTGGATTTATACCAGTCTATGTATTAGCCTTCATGTCCAGCATGTGTTCATTTCAGGTAGGGGCAGCGCATACTGCTAGAGTATAAAATTATTCCACAAATGTAGTTTGTATCTCTTGTATTTTGGGGAGGCACCTTTGGCAGTAAAGGTGAAGTTCCCTCTTTAAAAGCTTTGTGTCATTTCCTTCATCTGCTTCTGAAAGCTGAGAATTGCCTTTGTGGTTCCATGCTGCACCATGCTGATCATGCCTCTCAGGGCGTCTTCCCGCTCCTCTCTCCCAGTGGGAATCCCAATGGCCCTGGGAGCTAGCGGCACTGAGGCACTGGGCTCCTAAAATAAAGGGGCTGCTCTGGCAAGAGGAACAAGTGGTGGTGTTTTGCCTGCAGGACCTGGTAGGTCTGCCATGGGAGAGGAATAGGAACAAGGGGCTCTGGCAGCCCACTTTCCATGGTTACCTATTGCCAGGCTCCTTAAAGACTTTAGCAAAACCTTTGGCATTTTTATCAGCTACTCAGGCTGAACTGCTGCAGCGCCATTTCTATTCTTTGCAATATGTATACAACAGTAATAGACATCATCTCAAGCAGCTGCCTGCTGCATCCCTGGGTTTGGCCAGCTCATCTCTCCCTTGGTCCTAGTGGCCACCATGGGACCTGCAGGAATCCGCAGTGTCGCATTGCGGTACTTGATGAAGTCGCAGCAGGCTGGCACAATGACCGCCCCAAAGAGAGTGAATACTGTCACACAGTCCCTTACAATGTCACTTCCTCCAGCTCTGAAAGGACAACTAATTTTTGTCTGCCACTTGGAATGGCTTTTCTGTCCTGGGGTGTGTTACACTGACAAGTATGAAAAAAGTATGTTCATTGTGGTAGGGAAGTCTATCAAAACAGAGGCTTTTGCTGAGGGTTGTAGCATTAAGGTTGCACTGTACTCAAATTAAACCACAGTACTGAAGAATTATTTTGTTCCCCTCTGATCCAGATTTAATCAGATTCTTTAGAATTTCTTTTGGTGGAGTGCTGTAAGAAAACTGCAGCACGCAGCTGACTGAATGCTGAAACCTTTTACTTTGGAAATCATCATTCAATACCTTCTGCCTGAACAAATGGCACAAGTTGCTTGCTCCTTTTAAATTATAGAATTGGACTGTGTTAGTTTGAATTGGATTGTGTTTATAGGACTGCTTTAGCTTCAGAAATTAGCTTCAGAAAGGACTAAGCAGAAACAACTGTTCAGGCAGGAACCTGAGAAAGCTGTTGTACTTTGCTGAAGTACTGATGCGTCAAACTTAAGGTTTGTATGATCTGACTCTTGCTGATTCTTTTTCATCCTTTCCATGAATACACTCGGGAGGCTTTCAGCCCTCCATATCCATCAGAAACTCAATCCAGTTTCCATTGATTTTGGCAGGAGTAGCACAGAATCCATAAACTACAGTACCTGACGTGCATGCAGTTGGGTAACACCAAAAGAGAGATCGCTGTGTAACCTGGGAAAGAAAGAAATGAAAATTCCTATTATTAATTTAATTATGTTATTCATTGAACAAGAGGTTTTCAAATGAATCTACAAAGCACAGTCTGGGTGAGTTGAAATTTATTCAATTATATTTTTGGTCACTGTGGCTCCTGTGATAATCTCCACCTAAATAAATAGACTGCAAGGGCTAGATTCGGTCCCTGCTGAAATCAGCAGCAGGAATTGTTCTGAGTTCAGTGGACACTGGTCTGGGAGTGATGATAATTGGACTTGTTCCCAGTGGTTCTAGGTAGTGGTATCAGCCCTGGAAATCAGCTGCCATAGAGAAACATCAAAACCACCCTGATGGCGTAGAACATTTATTCAGTGTTTGCACAAATACTTTTCTTTCTCAGAGTCCAAATACTTACAGAAATGTACGGATGTAATTGGGACATAGAGCCACAGCAGCCATTCGCAGTACAGTGTACTAAAAATGTGCAGCCTTTGGGCAAAGACTTGAGAAAATCCCATGCTTCAAAAAAACCTAAAGGCAGTGTTTCTGGGGCCATGTGTGAGTTTAGAAAAATTACTCATTGGAGATTCCTTAATTTGAAAATAAAGCAGTGGGAGAATAATTCCAGCCTGTGTTCTTTTCTCTTTGCACCAATGCTTTTATAGCTAAAATTTCCATTCAGGCTGAATTGAATTTGTATTTTCTCCCTAGAATTAAAGTGTCATGTAAAAGATTGAAAAGCTGATTGAAATTTCTCTAAAAAGCTTTTTCAACTCTCTTTGGGCATAGGTGTTAGAAAGAATTGGGGACCGCGCAGGTACCTCTATTTTATACAGCTGA
The DNA here is from genome assembly GCA_039720435.1 of Amazona ochrocephala. NCBI lineage: Eukaryota > Metazoa > Chordata > Aves > Psittaciformes > Psittacidae > Amazona > Amazona ochrocephala. The sequence goes on along the minus strand of CM077889.1, from coordinate 3,301,456 downwards.
TAGAGGCAATATGATTGTGTGGGAAAATAGATATGTCTTTCTCTATGTAAAAAGAGCAGCCTTCCTTGAGGGCAAGCAGTAAGGCATTTCATGTAGGACCATGTGAATGGCATTCTTGACTTAATATCTAACGAAGCTCACAACCTAACTGAATCGTGTAGCCTCATTCTCTGTATAACCTTTATTATTTTGTATTTTACATCATCTTGGCTTAGCTCATTTTGTTTTATTCTATTCTATTATTCTATTTTCTACTTTATCTTGGTTTAGCATATATTATTTATTTGCATGTCAGTGTAAGTAAGTAAATTCAGGCATAATGATATGTACGCGCACTTGCAATGTAAATGCAGGGCTAAAGATAACACCAGGAAGGTTTGAGCATCAGTCACCAGCATCCTTAATTTTACCACTGCTTGTGTACACATGACAACACAGTCTTTGATTGTACAGGCCTGTAGGGGTTTTTTATGATCTCTTTTAGCTATTTGCACATGTTCCTTGTCCCAGTCTCTTTGCCCAACCATTTTCTTAGCTGCGGGGCCTGTTGCTCCCTCTCCTCTGCCCTTAGCCTCAGCTCCTGACCTTGTCAGTCCCAGAGACTCCAGCCAAGGCACAGCTAGTCTGTAGAGAGAGTTAATGCAGCAATTACATGACTTAAGTTAATATTGCCCTGAAGAGATCACTATGGGCAAATGTGATCACCCTGCTTCTTGTCAGGTGACGAAACAGGCATTTTAAACAAAGAATTTGTTATTAGAATAACCCAGTTTCCCCAAAGCTTGATGGTTTTGAAAGTAATCTCACTCCTTGAAGGAGGAAAAAGAAAATCTGCCATAAACATCTGGCCTTTATAAGCTTAAATGGCTAAAATCTAACAGTTATATGCAAATTAAACTCAGCCACAGAATGGGAAGAATCAGGCAGTTGTAGCAGTGAACACTGCTGGCAGGTTTGAGCATCGTTCCGTGGTAAGCTTATTTATTTTATACATTTCTAGAGAAACATATTCTTTCCTCTGTATCCTTGAGGCTAGTGATATTCCTGATGTCAGCTTCCCAAGTTAACAGCGCTAGAGCCTCCCTGCTGTGATGAGAACATACGGGAACTCATGAGCAAGGCTAGTACTGGAACAGAAACCACAAACTGGCAACTAGTTATTGTTCTTTATTTCAGTGGATTTTGCATGTCACCTGGAGGCTATTTAGAAGATTATTTGCCTGGGCTAACATTGTGTCTAAAAATAGCCCTTGCACAGTGCCAACTCATTTCAGAGCTGGGTACAAATATTGAGACAAAACCCCAGCTGTTGCTGTTCTTGCTGCTAATTCGAGGTGTCAGGTCAGAGCTTTTCTAAGCTATGTCAGTGAATAAGACCCCTTGTGAGATCATTATGTTTTCTAACAGTGGAGAGTAATGGACTGATCAGTGCAGCATCAGTTGCTTTCATTATATACCCACATGGTAGCCGTGGGCTTTAACTTTAGCAGTCTATAGGAAGATCAAAGGATTGAGTACAAGAACCACTCAGGACACACCAGAACCCTGTAGAGATCCAGTTGAGGTTTGGACCTTGCATAAGGAGCAAATCATGGATGCCTTGAAAGTCAAGGGTGAAGCCCGTGCTCAGTGCTGAGGGATGGAGTGCCAAAGCCATTTTGCTTTTTCACCAGAGGCCATGAGAAACAGTAAATATTTAATTTCATGCAAATTCCTTCTGACCTGCGTGAAAAACAGCTCTTTACAGCCATTGAAATTACAGCTCCCTCTACCCTACCGTCTCAATGTTAATTACAACCGTTAATTACAGCAGTGTATCAAATCCAGTTCTTGGCTTTATTACTAAAAATATATCTAGATTCACGGTTGATAAAACGCTGCTGTTAGTTACATGTGATGGGACACAAGGGCTGGAAGGCGGTTGAAGTGGTCCTGTTTTGTCCTAGCCCAGGGCAGGACCACTGGGTTCTGTTCCAGTCCTACCAGGGATTCGGTCAGTCTGTTGTCACTGCTAGTGCCTGCACACCCTGTAACAGGGGTTTTCTGTATTTTTCCTGTACGTAATCTAAGCAGAATTCCCTGTTCTGAAATTTAAACCTGTTACTGCTTTGCTTAACCCTTTCTAAATACAAGGAACAGAGAATTTGTTTTCCCTTTGCAGTGGCTTTTTATATAGTTGGAGAGAGGTTGAAGAGCCAGTGCTGTGAATCTGCTAATGTAAAGGTGTAAGGTTCTGTCACTGTTAGTGTTAAAGTTTGCTGCTAATGCAGTCACCTAAATTCGTGTTTCATGTCTAGTATTTCAGACAGACCCCAACATCTCTTCTTTATGTGCATAAATACTGATGGAGGTGTCTAATCTGGCACGGAGTCAGCAGGTTCAGTCCACATGTACACTGTGGAAAGGTTTCTTCATGTATTTTCATTCAGCAACACCCCACTGCCCCCCAGAGCCTCGGGGCCTTGCAGAAGTTGTTTCTGTCTCTGCTGGGCCAGGCTGTGGTGTTCCCTCCTCAGCCCCACTGGCAGTTTGGGCTGTGCTGTTCAGTCTTTTCTGCATCCGTTCACCCACTTCTGGACAGAAATAACATTATCAAGAAAACTATTTACATGAGAGGCTTAATTATGCTTGAAGATGCCTTGGTTAAGGCTTAATAAATTTTCCAGTCTCATTTACTGATGTATGGTTGCACTGGGGATAGGAAGCCTAGAAACCATGGCAGCTGTGGGAGAAGCAGTAATCGGGGAGTATGACGGTAATTCACTCTTGGGAATGTTACCAGCCTGCAGATGCCCCATTTGCAGCTATCCATTGCATGCACATAGATAATAATCTTACATTAGGCCCAATTACATGGTATTATGGACACACAACACACGGATTCCATACGCAGCCAAGGAGCATACAGTGATAAAGCAGTGCTGTAATTGAAGGAGACAGAAGGAAATGTTAGACTTGTTAGTGCACCAGTGCCACAGCACCTGAGATGCCTGTTCCCACCAGCCTTGCCCTCCTGCTTCTCTGCTCCTTTCCAAGTCTCGCTTTCAAAATACAGGTTTATCACGGGGTAAAACAACTCAGCACCTTGTTCCTTCCGCAATGTGTTGAGAGAGTTTTGAGCAGGAAAAGGAAAAGGACGTTATTGTGTAACTTTTTAGAGCCAAGCCGGTAGGCACATAGAACCGAGGACTGTTGTTTGCAGGCTTCCTGCTGTCAAAGCATGTATGTTAGAAGCATGTAAAGAATCTCTGGTGCCAATTGTAAAAGGCATTCGAACCCAGAAATGCAATAAATGAGCTGGTGCCTTTTTAGCCCTCCTTCTCCATTTACCTATCAGTAAACAGGTCTGAATATTTCTGCCTAACTGAGACTTCTGCAAATGCTGCCATGTCCCGTGATCAGCTGTATGTGACACAGGAGCAGCCTGGCATGTATCAAAAAGCTGAATGGCCAGCACAGCAGACTTCCAGTGGCTATGGTAGATGCTTATTAAGGCTTGGGGGAAAATGTTAATCAAAAATTTAATCTACCGTATAATTTCTCAATTTGATTAGCTGTTTGCTCTAATCGGCTGCACAAGTGGAACGTGAAGAGGGAAATCAGTCTCTGTTACCATCAAAAAACAAAGGACGTCTTCAGCACACGACATGTTCTCCCCTTCCCCTTTCATTGTAATCCCTTCAGATTGCAAACAAGAGGCATGGCAGTGGATGTTGTAATGATTCGCAGCTAGCAACCTCTGTACGTTATGCCAGATGCCTTGTGTTTAGCAAAATGGACATTTGCATGGTGTCTTTTCTTTTGGCCAAGCTGAAATAGGATATGACAGCTTTTGTTAAGCTAGGATGTAGCAGGTGGTATTGTCGTCAGTGTTATGTGTTTAACAAAAACCCCAACCTCTGACGTATTTTTCCACTTGAAATGTGACTGGAAAGCATGAAGACAGTTACTACTTTACAGTGTACTTATGGGAGTACTAACAGAAGAAATTAAACAGTTAATGTTTCAGATTCTGTTATGTTGTGTAACTTTTCCTGACATCATTGCCAGAAGGTCCTTTTGGTTCATGTCTAGTACTTAACTGGAACAGAGTGGGTAGATATAGGGGAATGAAAGTAGTATTGTTTCAGATGAGTAAGTCACCAGGCATTCTGATATTCATTATGCGCTCTTAATTATGTCATTAATTGAATTCCAAGTAGGAGAAACAAAATCTCTGTGTACTCTGTAATTTACAGAGTTGAGAATGTTTAACTATTGATCTGACAGCGAGGGATTTCTGCTCTCTCAGTCCAAGGAACATGAGAGGATGCTTGGAGTTCCTGAGTTTTTGAACTAAAATACTTGTATTATTAGTAGGGTTCAAGATTTAAACCCTGTCCTTCTTTTCTTTCCCCAAAGTACCTTCCATAGAAGTTGTGTCATTTCTCCTAGCGTTAGGGGTACCGACTCTTTCTGGCTCTCATCTAGTCCTGAGCACCTGTATCCCTTTTCGGGAGGGTGGAGAAAAGAGTAAAGAATAATGCATAAATATTACGTAACAAATGCACACACAACAGTCATTTCTGGAGGTTAATGATTTCAACGTAATCACATTGCAGTGATGTACATGGATCTGGAGCAGGTCAGAAGAGAATAGAAATGCAACTGCATGTAGTTAAATTTGCACAAGAAGTTAGAGGAAGGAGATAGGTAATTGTTTTCAAATGATGTCAGGATTGCAGAGTGAGCAGTCTTTCCTTTAAAGACATCTGATTAGTAGAGGCTATAAATCAGCTTTATGCTTCAGAAGGAAGAAAGCAGCTCCATGCGTGCCTCTATCCAGTTTGGGCAACTGGCAGAGGAATGAGTTAGTAGAGTAGTTCCTCTGGGGTTGTAAATTGGAGTCAACAGGACAGTGACAGTTCAGACTGGTGGAGGATGTACCACCTCAAAAGACTGCTGATCCCACATTATGTATCTTCCAAGTAGTCCTTGGAGGATCCTTAGGACTGCTGCAGTCTGCTTCTGCTTAGCTTGCAAGATCTGACAAGGATCACGGCCCAAGGTGGGAAGTTTGCTGGCATAAATAATATTGTCTATAACCTCAGTTTCTTGATTCAGCATTTTGGATGTGAATGGTTTACAGGGAGATGACTTCTAGCTGAGAGGACAGTGCTTTTTCAAGGGACGAGGGTAGATTGGGTTCTGGAAGAGATGGGAGGTATGAAGGTGGGGAGAACTCTGCAGAATACATGTTCTCCCACATGATTTTGGAGGAGTTGGAAGATTCTTGAACTCATCTCTTTCTAGCAGCGTCCTGGTGTTTGCACGGCTGTTTCTGTGGGTTTGAAACTTAAGTTGGATCAAAATGAAACTGGGGCCTTGGGGCTGCCGGCAGTGGAGCATCAGTGAAGCAGGATTGATTTTTTCCCTTCATGTGTTAAAAATGCCCCTGTGTTGTGCCCTTACCTCTGTCAGGACACAAAACCTCATTGCTGGGAAGGCTTCATGTGCCTAGGAAAGCTTTGCAGAGTGCCTCTAGAGCCCACCTCTACCTGAAACTGTCCGCATTCAAAATCCATGGAGTTCCCGCAGTGGGAGGTGTGTGCCTGGCACATCCTGCTCAGCAGGGTTAAATTCCTGCAGCTCCTGTGAGGCACAGTTCACTGTCAATTAATGCCCTTTGCAGTGTTTGGCCTTCTTTGTTCTGAAATAATTGCTGTTATCATAGATGTTTTATTGCCTTCATTATGGTTAACATTTAAATATCAATGAAATAGTATGCTACTAAGTCGTGTGCACATTAGCTGTCTGCTAGAGTTATCCCTGAAATTTGTGGCTAAGGAGTACATTAATTCAGCACTGACTTAGGATTCCTGGAAGGAGGGTTATGCATTTATTGATGAATTAAGGGAAACCTGTGCTTATTAGGGGCAAAACCTGAGCCACTCTCATCAGGTGTTTTGAGAGTAGAAATACTCCGTGGTTGGGATAATGTTTTGTCTGTTGAACAGAAATATTGTAAGAGATTTTGAAATGCTTCGGAATCACAGAGTCAGACAGCAGAGGCTGACCTTTCCACATCCGGATGAAGAATTGCACTGGGAGACGGTGTTCTATACCCTCCTTGCAGAAGGAAGCTTGCTGTCACGTCCTGTTCTGCCTGAATCCACTCCACGTCCTTCTGAGATCAATAGAAAGTTTCCCTTGAATTCCTGCGGCTTCCATTGACTTCTGTAGTGTCATGCCGTGACCTATGCAGACATCAGCTCTGTATGTGATTTAATTGCTATGAGCTGACTTTACATGTGGCTTTTATTTATTGGTGTATACCTAAAAGCTTCCAAGTGCATAGCGCATTTGTAGGTCACAGGCAACTGAGGCAGAGGGTGAATTATATTTTTATGTTTATAGAAAAGAAAAATGGTGGTGCAATTAGAAATTCCATTTGTGAGCCCCGTTTGAGCTTCCCCACATGCATGTGTGGATGCAAATATCATATATAGTCATTGAGGGCTGGGTGTGCTGATGTATAGATGTATGCACCTTATGAGAGGTTGTGTTCATGAAATTGCATATGCTTGTTTTTATCATACCATTGAATGGTTTGGGTTGGAAAGGACCTTAAGATCATCCAGTTCCGAACCCCCTGCCATGGGCAGGGACACCTCACCCTAGACCATGTCGCCCAAGGTTCTGTTCAGTCTGGTCTTGAACACTGCCAAGGATGGAGCATTTACCACTTCTCTGGGCAGCCTGTTACACTGCCTCACCACCCTCTCAGTAAAGAACTTCTTCCTTATATCCAAGCTGAACTTCCCCTGTTTATTTTCAACTCAGCACCCCTTGTCCCATCAAATGGACCATAAAGCTCAGGTCATTCCAACTCCCATCACTAGCTGCATAAGATAATTGAGCAGTAGCAATTGTATGACAGAGGGTTTCATTCTGCACCATATAAGCTGCCACAGTGGGAGATGTATGTGATCATGACATCAGCAGGAGTTCCAAGGTAGAGCTGCTCGGGCCAACAGTGTGTCAGACATACCTTGGTAGTCACTGTGTTCGCTTCCAGCGCTGAAGCCACCGTAAGGTGGTGACATGTGCAGCTTGTGATGCACAGCTGAGGAAGTGACAGGGCTGACAGCTGTAAGAGCTCGCTCTTAGGTTTTCTTCTGAACCTGGCACTATTTCCCTCTTCATCTTATCCAGTAACTTTGTAATAGACTGTGTTTGAGTCTTTGCAGATTGAAAAATTGAATACACAAACCCCTGATTTTGATACCCATTGATCCCAATGCTTAGCTGGGTGTTTCTTGTTGAGGTTTTGGCAGCAGCAAGTTTTCCAGAAGATCTGGAATTAATACTATATATTCTACTACAAGTGGCAGTGCACTAAGGCCTACAGCTCTTACCAGCCTGGTGTGTGAACGTGTGTGACTTGCCTGACGCAGATCTCTGGCAGCAGATCTGACATGCAGATTCCAGCTTTCCAAAACTTTGCTGTTACTGCCATAACTCCCTCTGCTCACAGATCTGGAAACGAAGGGTGATCTTGCTCTGTTGGTGCAGTTTGCTGTCATGGGTATGTCAGTCCCCAAGCTGGCTCCAGATCAGTACTGCATCCATCTGGTGCAGCACTGTGCTGAAGTACCAGCTACCACTCTGCTAACAGCGTGGTCATGTCCTGCCCTGCTGGGATGCAGTGCAGCAATACCAACCCGCTGCTGCCAGTGCCAGAGCCTGCTCACACACCCCTCCTGGCTGTACCTGTGCATAGCTGTGTTACCTCCAACTTCCTGGCTCTGCCAATATGCCTTTGTGTCTTCCTGGGTACCAGAAAAGCAGTCTTAATAGTGTATAATCCCGTTTAGCTTTAATCTGCTGATGGTGGTGGCACCAAGGGATTTCTGGGCAGAACAGTAAAAATGTTTTTAAATTAGCAGATGACCAAGAGGGCTACTGAACTTTGCAAAGCTCTTCACGAGCTTTTGATTAAGTGTCCTATGTAAATGCGGAGCATCGCACAACTAAATAGTTCAGGGAGGGTCGCATGCCTTTAGGTTGTTTCAGGAGGTATTTTCTTCAACACAAACACACAAAAGCACTATCTTCTCCCAGTGTGATCCTGTGGAGTGCTGGGCCTCTTATATAAAGCAGAGGACACCCCACTGCAGCCAGAGCAGCACCGGCCATGCCGGGACATGGCCCCATTGATCCACATGGCAAACTGAGCTGCTGTATTTGCAGAGTTGGTGCGCTTTGAGCATGGCAATTATGCCCTGTCGGAGCGCTTTCCATTTCCTGTGCCATCTTGATAAACTTTATATCTTCTAATTTGCTAGAGAGTCATTGATATAATTAGGAGCTCCATAGATGGGAGCAGCACACTCAGAAGACGATAATTGAGTTAGTTCATTTTTCATAAGAAGCGCTCAGGGGGTCCCTACAGCAGCTGGGATCATTTTCTCTTTAAGCTATGCTTTGATAGAGGAGCAGAAATCCTTATATGTGTGGGTCACGACATGTTTTATTCTGATCCATTCCACTACCCATATGTTTTTTCATCAGGCAACTACAGAAAGGGTCCATGTGTTTTCGAAGGGCAATTGGAGCTGTCTGGCTGAGTAAGCTGGCTGTGTTAATAAGCCTGGGCAAGTCAACAGCTCTCTTTTTATGTGAGAGAGAGCGCTGTAAGTGTGAAGCTTTCACACTGCGGTGTGCCAGTTTGATGTTCCTCTGCTCCACTTGCACCAGCTTTTCAAGGAAAGTGGCAGCGTATCCAGAAAGTCTGGATCTGTTCCAGTGGTCGATAAAACCTCATCTCCTGCCCTCCTTGGTACTCAGACATGGTAAATAGCAACCGTCAGCCATTCTTATACAGCTGTTGATTGCGTTGCCTTAACAGTATCTTTCATGATGGGCTACATATTGTCTGGGGTATTGGTCAGCATGTTCTTGCTGCTTGCAGCCTGCCAGATTTATTACCAAGAGTTTTAGTGGCTTGTTTCTGTAAATGGTGTGTTGCTGAAGAAAGGTAAATAATTGATCAATCTGTTATTTTATTTGCTCTCTTTTTTTTTTCTCCTGACAGTACTCTCAACAATAACAACATCACCCGCATTCCTGTTACCAGTTTCAATCATATGCCAAAGATCAGGACTCTGTAAGTAATACCTTCAAATAGAATAATAATAATAATGATGATGATGATGATGATGATGGCATAAGCCAATGTTTGGGTATCTGTTGTGCTGTGATAATCTCACGTCACTCTCTCCGGCTGTGACCAGTTCACTGCTCTCTCCTGAGGGAGGTGGCGCTGGGCCCATCCCACAGGGACCCATGGCAAGGATGGGGACAGGGACAGGAGGTCAGCGCTGGGTAGGGGCTGGTGGTTACCCTGGGCTGTGCTGCAGTGCTGGGCTGGGGCAGGTCGGGAGCCCTGGTGAGGCTAGGCCACGCTGTGAAGGTGAGGGGTGCCCTCAGAGCCCTGCAGCAGTTCTTTGGGTTTAAACAAGGAGCTTAGATTTGGTTTTATCAAGAATTCCGAGTTTTCCTGGAAATGAAATTGACATTTCCCCCACCTAGGAAAATCTGTACCGTGAAATGTGTTCCATGCTGGAACACCATCAAAATTGTAAAAACTGCTCAGATGGATCAAGTTACTTAATTTTCTTCACATCCTGTGCTTAAATCCTATTTCTTCTTTTGGAATTCAGAATACTAATTTCTGAAAGAAGACATTTTTTAAAGAACTTGCAAAAAAAGCTCCTTCTCCAGATATTTTCTGAAACAAAACGTCACTGAATCTGATGTATTTTTTATAAAGGCTTCTCTTACATCATATCCATGTTTCTATAGCTGGGCACCATTCCACTGGAAGAGCTCTGATCAGCCTTAGTAGACCAAAATACAAAGGCTGAAATTAAACTCTGTGCATTTGTATAATTTAGCCATAGTCTACCAAAAGCATTTTCTTTAAATAATTCCTTTAAATTTCTTTAGGGAACACCCAACTTCAGGAAGGGTCATGTTTAAACAAAGTGTCTCTGGTTTTTGACTTTAAAATCTCAAACTCAACCAAGATTTATTTAGTCCTAAAAGCAAAGAAAGGGAAATAGTAGCCAGCTTTGAAATTTTCTACAGCACCGAAAAACTAAAATGCCTCAAGGATGCACATGTGTAAAACCAGATTAAGTAAGTTAACAGAACTGAAGAAAAACGGCTTTGCTCATGTCAACCAGTGTAAGATAACCTCTGATTTAAATCTACCTTCTTTAAATGGTGACATTCACACTTCTTAATGTAAGTAATGAAATGGAAATTAGATGTTTGTCTTTTAGGAAAGAATGGATGAAGAGGATAAAGGTGCAGGGTGAAGGTTCCTGGAGTTTCACCTTTTCTCATTCAGTCACAGTGGTCCAGAAAATTTGCCTGTCTCCTTCAGATTAGTCAGTCTTGACTGTTCCCAGAGCTCAATGCCTTCTGTCATTTTCCCTTTAGTTTAATTTCAGAGATGGCTTTGTATACAGCTCCCTGGGGACTTACACTGACTAATCCCCCTCTGCTGTAATTAAGGAAAAGGAAAAAAAGAAAAGGGAAAAAAAGGGGGAAGGGAGTCATAAATAGGATTTATAAAGGGAAGCTTTTTATATTGAATTCTGAGAGCCACATTTTATAGAACATGAATGCTGACCCACTCTAAAAGGATTTGCTGGAAATCTAATTTAAGGTCTGTGGCTAAAAGGGCAACTTTTGCAAACTTGCATTCATATTCGTTCACCTCCTGTTCTGTAAAGGTAGTTTCATCAGTATCAAATAGCATGTTTCAGTCTCCACAGAGTGCCAAACAACATGCAGCGCCCTTCCGAGCAGTTCAGTATAGGAGTTAAAAACCTCTACATAGTCAGGTGGAAATACAGAAAAAAGGTTTTGTTTTCTGTATTTTCTTGCATCTTTTTTAACGACACAGAGAAGTCATCAAAATAGCAGCAAATATTAGAGAAATACAGGAATGAAATAGCATTTTGTAATTCCTTCAGCTGCTCCTTCATAGTAAGTTTTTTTTCCTCTATCCATCTTAGCACTTTTCACGATTAATACTTTATTAACCATAATTATTAGCAGAATAAGATTGCATAGCTACATCTTACTCAATATTTTCTGAATTTCTTCTGTTCAGAATTTAGGCTAATACTGTTTTGATTTAACCAAGTTTTAGGTAAGTGGCTAGTAATAACCTAACAACTAACATACCCTTAAACGCATCTAAAACTCATCAGGTTTTGTTCACTTATGTAAAATATTTATATAAAGATGTTATTTGTAAGAGAATGTTAATGTTTTCCCTAGTTTCTTTGATTTATTTCACTTGATAACCTTTACCTTCTGCATTAATATACAACCTCAAAGAACAGTTAGCATGAAAGGGGAAGCAGTCTGAGGCATAATGTCTGACTAAGATCTGCTGTTTAGTCTCTTGGCTGTTGATGCAAATTCAGTCCAAACAGATCATAAATGATGTTCATTAGTTTGGTGACTACTGTTTCCTTAAAAAAGGATCATCAGTTTGCTCAGCTTCTCAAGTAGCTTCCCACTTAGCTGGGCTGTCTTATAGAAGCTCTTTGTAGGGAATCCCTGGTCTGAATGTTACTTAAGTAGGGACAAGCTCTTTTCCCACCCAGCTGCGGCATGGTTAGTGTTTAACCTCTGTGTGTCCCTCTTACACACTAGTGAGACCCATTAGCAGAACTTTTGGGGCTGCTTGTGCCGCAGCTGCTTCTGCTTCTGTGGATAAATAGCTTTGTCTTCGTGGCTCTCAAAATGATCTGCTCATTTAAGAAGAAGAGAGAAGGAAAAGAGCGTATTCAACTCGAACATGACCTCTCAAGGGAAAGAAAAATAAAAAGCCCCAGTGAGATCTGAAGCACCTGAAGAAATCATCTTTTCTGTGCTAACCTGTTTCATTTAACTGTTGCTGAGTTTCGTTGGTCTCTTAGCCTTGACTGGAAGTGGCAGGAATTAGTTTTTATTGATCTGCTTTCCTTTGCTTGAACCAGCTTTATTTATGTTAAAACATGTTCCCCATGCCAATTTGCTTAATGCTAAGTGGCCTGTTGCCTCTGCATGTGTGAGTGACTGCTGAGATACGTAATTGCATAATTTCTGTTAGGTTTTTTATTTAAGGATGAACTGAAAATGTACCAAATCACTTTGGTGCTTCTCATGTTCACAGGGAGTTGGTGCATTATGCTTTCGAAGTACTGTGAAGAGTCTTTTTGTGACTGTATTCAGTAATATAATTATCAAAAATATATTCTAATAGGCTGCTTTGTTAGCTTGATGGGCTCTCAGATGGCCTCCTCTCCAAAGCAGACTGTAGGATATCCACACAGAACACTTGACCAGGCTATGAGGTCGGGCTCTGCTGCGGCAGGCAAGCTGGCAGAGGTGGCACTTTGCGCTGCTGACATGGGGAGCGCCTGACACCAGCAGTGCCAATTTAGTGGGTAAAAAAAAACAACTCTTAGGACTGGGAAGCTGCCCCTTTTTGTGAAACTGTGGGGTTACTGCTCCTGCCGGCCTACATCCATACAAGGGATGCAGGGAATGGCATGAGGTGAGCTCTTCTGGAGGAAGATGGTTCTCAGTATCGTTCTTGACTGCCATGGGAGGAAGGAAAAATACTCTAAGGATTTAAATGAGATGCTTACTCTCTAAATTGGAGTTAGAGCAAAGTCTTACTTAGCCTAATTTCTGGCTAGATTATATTTGTTCTCTTCCCTTTGTAAATATATTTATTCGTTCTTCCAACCAACAAAAGGTGTTCCAGGCAGATTAATGGTTCATAATAACAAAACATTTGCTAGAAGTCTGACTTACTGCAGTGTCAATTAAATAGAGTCAGAAACCCTAGACACAAGGTTTTCTAGCCATCCTTCTACAACAGAGATGTTACACAGTGTTTCTAGGAGACTAGCGTTTTCCATCCCTACAGGATAAACTCTCAGTTCCACATTTGTGGTCTTGTACTGTGGCTGCCCAACCCCAGACATACAAAGCTGGGGACTGTCAGCCTGGATGCTGATGCTGCTCAGCAATATGAAGATCTCGCATAGACAGTTGATTTCTTTGGTGGATGGACAAGGCTAAATCCTGTGCACACCTATTGTGTGGGTTTTTTAAATGTAATGCCTGTAATATAAGTGAATAATGCCTTGTTTAACCATTTCTGACAGGATTTTCAGTCTGGTTTATCATTTCAGCTTTGGTATAACACTGTGAATGTCTGACTCATTACAAGGAATGAAATTATGACTATGCTGGGCTTTTGTTTTGACCTAGTGTGGTAGCTATTAAAATGACCAGATTTGCTCCCTGAATGCATCATCAATTTGCACACTTCCCCCCACAATGAGATAATGCTTCTGCCAGTCTCTAGTCCCAGGCACGAAGGAGGCTGAGAAGGGAGCTGGTGGACAGATCTTCCATTACAAAGCATGGCCCTCTATTACTCTGTGGCATCACCCTATTGTGGTCCCCTTTTTCATCATGAGATGAAAATTCCTGTCTAGAACCTGCATACTTGCATTAAAGCACCACAATAAAAAGACCATTGATGAGTTTGTCCAGGCAACACAGGGACATAGAATCATAGTATGGTTTGGATTGGAAGGGGCCTTAATGATATCTTGTTCCAGCCCCGGGACACCTTCCACTAGATCAGGTTGCTCTGTCCACAGGCCATCCATAGTGGCCTTCCAACATACAGTGTACAAGCAGTGTAGCTGCTGGCATGTGGAGGGTTCTTCCCCCCCCACCCCGCCAAGGAGAGAGAAGAGGGAGAATCACCTGTTATCCTGTTTTTCAGCCTGCTCCTCATTTTTATGAAGCCATCCTTTGAATTCACTCAAAGATATCACATTCATGCAGTTATTTCCGATATGAAATCGCAGGCAAAGTGATTACTTGGAGGAATCTTAAATTCTTCATGTCCTTTTCACTGGAATGGCCAGCGCATAAGTACCTGCAGGCAGGCCATTATTTAACTTTATTTTTCCAAGCCATTTTAAATAACACCACTAATTTATGTGTGGATGTTTGTAAATCATTTGTCAATGTAGATAGTCAAAACCTGACTCGACTCTAACCAATAAACTGCAATGATCCTACTATGATTGTGCTGAAGAGAGACTTGCGCTTGCTTGCTCTGATTTGTGTCTTATGTCTAAAATCCTACTGATAACTTGAGTGTTCTTGTGTGTTTTGTAGGCGGCTTCACTCCAACTTCCTGCACTGCGACTGCCACCTGGCCTGGCTGTCGGACTGGCTGCGGCAGCGCCGCACCATCGGGCAGTTCACCTTCTGCCTGGCCCCCGTCAACCTGCGTGGCTTCCTGGTGGCAGATGTGCAGAAGAAGGACTTTGTCTGCTCCGGTAATGCTGCCAACCCTTCATTTCTCTATCAGCTGATGGGTTTATATTGATGTTCACATAAAAACAGGGAGTGGAAAATTACTATGTTGTGTTTGAATGCCATTCAGTAGCAGTCCTGTTTGGTTTTATCACGGCTAAACTGTAATGGAATAGATCAAATTGTCAAGTTTTTTCAGCTTTATAAGGATTATTGGATTCCAGTTAACATTTCAGGTTTGAAATTATGTTTTCTGCTTTAGCACTGCCAATGATATCAACATCAGAAATCAATTAAGTGTGGATAATCTGGTATTTCTCAAGGGAGGAACTCAAGTGCTAACTGGAATACAAAAGGAAGGAAATAGAAAACGCTAATTTCTGTTGATAAATCACTGGACTATAGAACATGAGGAGCAGATTTTGTCCCAGGGACAGAAAGAGGATGCTTAGGGAGCCAATGCACTTTGCTGTTCTACAAGTTTCTACGCTGATAAATGGGGCTGATAATACACAGCCAGCTCACAAACCATGTGTCTATATGTGGGGCCTGTTCAGGAAGTCTCTGGAACTGCACTTGGATCTTTCATTACAGAAATGCATTTTCTTAAAAGAAGAAAGGGGAAAAATAAAAAAATAAAAAAAGAGGAAAAAATAAAAAGATTGGAAAAAGAAATCTCTGAATTTGGCTGACAGGAACTGATCTGACAGGGGAGAGGCATGGCAGTGTGTGTGCTGTGGGGAAAAAAGGAAGATACCAGGCACAAGTCTGGAGACAGTTTTGCAGGCAAATGGTCAGTAGCAGAGGGAGCTTGTTACTAAGTCAGTGTGAGTCCTAATCTTGATAGACTGTGAGTGGTGTGGTATCATGTTCTTCATCTGTCTCAGCTCTAAAGCTTTATCCTCTGGGTACATGGGGTGACTGAGGGAAATGCAGTACAAGTGCTAGTACTAGAAATGTTTTTAGGGGTACTTTTTTTCTATGGTTTCACTTATATATGACGGAGAAATGGTTGTAGTTAGAGAAGAAGGGTTTGATCACCATAACTATATAGAATCATAGAATCATAGAATCACAAAATAGTTAGGGTTGGAAAGAACCTGAAGATCATCCAGTTCCAACCCCCCTGCCATGGGCAGGGACACCTCCCACTAAACCATGCCATCCAAGGCTCTGTCCAACCCAGCCTTGAACACCGCCAGCAATGGAGCATTCACAACTTCCCTGGGCAACCCATTCCAGGGCCTCACCACCTGAACAGTGAAGAGTTTCTTTCTCATATCCAATCTAAACTTCCCCGGGTTAAGTTTGAACCCGTTGCCCCTTGTCCTGTCACTACAGTCCCTAATGAAGAGTCCCTCCCCAGCATCCCTATAGGCCCCCTTCAGATATTGGAAGGCTGCTATGAGGTCTCCACGCAGCCTTCTCTTCCCCAGGCTGAACAGCCCCAGCCCTCTCAGCCTGTCTTCATATGGAAGGTACATGGATGTAGATTAATACCCAGCCCTGGCGCTCTGCAGGAAGTGTTATGGGCACATGGCAAATGAAGTTGTGCACCAGTGACTTTTGTGGGATGATTTTCAAGAGTGGTGAGCAGCTTCTGCGGAGTTGTGGAGATTTGATGCTGCCCAGAATACCTGACAAATGGCATCCAAATTTTAACTAGAAGTTTAGAAATGTAACAGTCTTGGGAGAGGAAGGATTGGCAGAGGAAGGATAAGAGAAACGGGAAAAATGAATTAAGCTATTGGCAGAATCTGGTTTTAACACAGAGGTAACCACAGCATTTTTTTTCTCATCAAATGGAGTTTCCAGTGGGGTCTGAGTTTCAGATATTTGGATTTGTGATACAGTGAAGTGAAGGAAAAAAGAGTTGTTTGAATCAAGAGAAGAGGTAATAATTGCTGAATGAGAAATGTAGTGTGGACAGAACTCATCTAAACAGTTCTCTGTGCAGACTGTGGCTTCCAGAACAGAAAAGGTTTTTACGAGTTGCCTGCTGGACCCAAAATGTACAGGAAAACTCTCAATTGGCCTCCATTTTCAAAAACCATAAATCAATAGAAATTAAAGGCAAGAAGCCTCCGGTGAGACAGGCCATCAGCTGCATCCCTGACCCTCACTTGGGAAATGAAATACACTGCACAAGAAACGTGTTTGAAGAGATCATTTTAGAGGAGGATTTAGCAGAGAACTCAGTGTGTGCTAGTTTGACAGAAACCTACATGGACAGCTAGTTTAAAGAGGAGATAAATCTTCTCTGCTCCTTATTACAGTTCTTATTGCTGATTTTACAGCATAATTTGTTCATGTTTGACTATGAAGTCAGGCTGGGCTGAAGGCGAATAGTGAACTGATCTTGTCCCTCTGCAAGGGAACTCTACACAATTTAAGCTCATATGAGTCACTGTAACTAGCCCCAAGCTGGCAGTGAAAGACGCTTTTGCATCATAGTTACGAAGAGCTGAAATACAAGGTAGTGAACTTCTCTGTTTCAGTATAGGCTCAGCACTTCAAGCACTTGTGTTTTTATGGCAGTGGGAATTTCATCACAGCAAAAGAAAGCAGCTGTAAAATGGGCTTCATCAGAGTATTCCAGTTCAAAACTTGTCCTGGTGCGTGCTTCAGAGGAGAAAGAGTAAAATCAAGGAATTTTGGGAAAGAAGAAAATCCTCTTTGCGAAACCGACTTCTGGTTATTCTTTGAACCCTCTGCAAAAATAGGTGTGTTGGGTGGTTTTGGGTTTTTTAATTTTCTCACAGATGTTCCTTTGAAAACATCTGTGAAATTTGGAAGTGAAATTTGGAAAAGAATAAATGGCACGCTGATGAAGAAGTGCCATAACTGGAACCCAAATGGCTTGATTCCTTCTGGATGGTATGTTATCAGTCTTGTGCTGTGATGTTTATAAGCGTTAGGTGCAAAGTCTCTCAAGATAATGCTGCTGAGGTCAGAGGTACATGCTGATATACCTGTGTAAACCGAGATCAATTCAAATGGCACTTGTAGGCAAGTTGCGAGCAGCAGAAAAGCTATTCCAGGGTTCACTTCTTCATGCCCGTGAGCATCTGGGTCAAAACTGTAGGTGAATGTGTAGGATTAAATGGTGCACAGCTGCCTGGAGGTAAGTTTGCAAATATGCCTAATTGCATTTGAGTTGCTTAGGAGGCAAGGGAAAGGTGAGGAACAGAGCTGAGCAGGGCTGGGGCTAGATGGACCCTCCCTGTTGGGAGAGAGCACTGAGTGCTGCTGGCAGCCCTGTCACCACCAGAGCCTTTGGCTGGCTTTTTAGCAAGCTGTCCCCTCCTCGTGGGAGAGTCTCTGTTCCAGAGCCACCCCTGACAGAGCAGCCTTCCTGGGTCTGAGCTTTAAAGCCATCTGTTCCCAACAGTTTCCAAACACACTCTTCGTCCTGCACAGCCTCTTGCTGAGCTCTGGGATGCATTTGGTGAGCCAGCCTCCTACAGGACGGTGCGTTGTAGAAGGGGAAATTGTGTGGCACTAGAGTGAGTGCCCCCGTTGGTGTCCTACACATAGACAGCATGACGTATTTCACCTCTCTCCACCGTAACGCTGCAATTCACTGCCACATTGCTGTGACAAGAGAAAACAGTGCACTAAGCAAAGACTTTATATCAGTTGAAACACTACCTGCACTCTGATCCCTGAGAATGGTTTCTTTTTATATTCCCTGAGCTAGCAGAGAAGCATCTGGGGGTGCTGGCTTATGCTCAGTGCCTCTTAGAGCCTTCCAGCCTTTACTTGGATCAAACCCAGCTTCCTTCCCATGTTCAGATGTTTCACTGTTGAACTGGCTCCTCTTTCTCTAACCTTGTCTCTCTGTCTCTCTCAGACACACGTGCTCTCTCTGTGCCTATTTGTCTGTCTCTTGTCCTCCTCTGACCTCCTTAGGATAGTAATTTCATTTCATTTTCCTTTCATATAAGTTTTATTATGGCTCTTTGATTTCTCTTCTGCCTACTCCTTACTTATGGAAGTTGAAATTAGTCCACATATTGATCAGTTAAATCATGATGTGTTTTCTCACGTGCACTAGTGTGGCTGTAAAGCTTTGCAAACCGAGACAGTGGGTTCATGAAGTTCTAACACCAGCAGCACCTTGGTCTTTTCAGTGCCCTGTACAGGACCCAGTGAGTGAAACCCATTTGAGTGTTATTAAAATGACAAATTATTCTGGTTTTCCTGAGTGTATACATGAAGAAATAAATACGCATCTTGAACTGCACACCTAAGAATAAAGCAGATGCATTCAGGAGCATTGTACGTCAAACTGTGATGTGTAGCATACTTCACCCACTGCAGTCCTTGGCTGTCAGAGCAGCTGGAATGTCATCAGTGCTCCCCAGGCTGCTGCAGAGGAGATGATCTGGTCACCAAGCGGGCAGGGACGGTGGGCTGGTTTCAGTGGGTGGTGGGAGGAACCACCTCTGTTGCTGCCAGTTCTGAGGCAGTATGTTAGGACTTGGTGCTGACTCTGAAGGTGAAGATTGGTACAGATCTGTTAGAGTTTTGGCCAGCAGCTTGAGGTATTTTGCAGTGGGCAGTGTTTACCATGGAGTATGAAGATTGGATGAGATTTCTTAGAATAGACCATGGACTGGTATTTTTAACAGCTACTGAATTCACGCTTTTCTAAGGTAAGAAGCAGCAGATTATAAAATCCTGATGTTAATTTGCAGCTAATTTGTCCTCTATGTCTTGCAATATGAAATTTAGCAAAGCTTATAATATGTGATTTTTAAGAACTTTTCTAAGATAGTTTTCACATAGCCTTGGATGGCATGGTTTAGTGGGAGGTGTCCCTGCCCATGGCGGGGGGGTTGGAACTTGATGATCTTGAGGTCCTTTCCAGCCCTTACTATTCTGTGATTCTATGATTCTTTAATAATGAAATATGCATTGTAGAGAGGGAAGGTGGATCCCTTCTCTTTGTCATTAGAAACCATTTCGTCCAATTCTTGATCCGTAGTTCCCATTTGAAGGATCATTTCAGCTGGAGGCCAGTAACAAGTGGTGTTCCCCAGGGATCGGTGTTGGGACCGGTCTTGTTCAACATCTTTGTGGGTGACATGGACAGTGGGATTGAGTGCGCCCTCAGCAAGTTTGCTGATGACACCAAGCTGTGTGGTTCGGTTGATACGCTGGAGGGAAGGAATGCCATCCAGAGGGACCTTGACACACTTGTGAGGTGGGCTGATGCCAACCTGATGAAGTTTAACCATGCCAAGTGCGAAGTCCTCCACCTGGGTCGGAGCAATGCCAGGCACAGCTACAGGTTGGGCAGAGAAGAGATTCAGAGCAGCCCTCCAGAGAAGGACTTGGGGGTGTTGGTCGATGAGAAAATGAACACGAGCCGGCTTCAGTGTGCGCTTGCAGCCCAGAAAGCCAACCGTATCCTGGGCTGCATCAAAAGGAGCGCGACCAGCAGGTCGAGGGAGGTGCTCCTGCCCCTTTACTCTGCTCTTGTGAGACCTCACTTGGAGTATTGTGTGCAGTTCTGGTGTCCTCAACATAAAAAGGACATGGAACTGGTGGAACAAGACCAGAGGAGGGCCACGAGGATGATCAGGGGACTGGAGCACCTCCCATATGAAGATAGGCTGAGAAAGTTGGGGCTGTTCAGCCTGGAGAAGAGAAGGCTGTGTGGAGACCTCATAGCAGCCTTCCAATACCTGAAGGGGGCCTATAGGGATGCTGGGGAGGGACTCTTCATTAGGGACTGTAGTGATAGGACAAGGGGTAATGGGTTTAAACTTAAACAGGGGAAGTTTAGATTGGATATGAGGAAGAAATTCTTTACTGTGAGGGTGGTGAGGCCCTGGAATGGGTTGCCCAGGGAAGTTGTGAATTCTCCATCACTTTGCGGTGTTCAGGGCTGGGTTGGACAGAGCATTGGGTGCCATGGTTTAGTGGGAGGTGTCCCTGCCCCTGGCAGGGGGGTTGGAACTCGATGATCTTAAGGTCCTTTCCAACCCTAACTATTCTGTGATTCTATGATTCTGTCTACCAGAACCTGAAGAAAATCAGGATACATCATTTGGATTAAAAAAGTTAAAATTCGGTCTGAAATTGATGCAAAATTCAGTCTGAAATTGAAGCAGCAGAGAAGTCATTACCAGGGCCAAGCATTCAGTGATTTCTGGCTAAATAAAATGATACTGATTTTAAGAAAACAGTGGATTGATTCAAAACTCAGTTAGAATCATAGAATCACAGAACAGTTTGGGTTGGAAAGGACCTTAAGATCATCCAGTTCCAACCCCCCTGCCATGGGCAGGGACACCTCCCACTAAACCATGCCATCCAAGGCTCTGTCCAGTCTGGCCTTGAAAAGTTGAAAATCCAGAGTTTCTGGTTCATACAGAGAGGCTGCAGCTGATGTGTGGTAAAGAGGAAAATATGTTAGCTTCCTGCAGCTTAATGCGGCCTGGAAGCCTAATGAGGAAACAGATTTATTTGTTTAGGTGAGGTCAAATGGTCTTCGAACATAGCTGTTGCTCTCTGGCCCTAACCACGTAACATAGTAGATTGTCTTGCTCCATTTTTCTCCTAACAACTTCATAGCATAGTGTTGAGGAGGCAACCAACAATGAGTAACTAATAAAATAGCACTCTTCAGGCTTAGTACCTTAATAAGAGCATTCAGAAGCTGTAAGAGGAAAAGCGTGTGGGGAGAGGAGCTCCCCCCCAGGTGCTCCTGTTTTAAAGATGCTGTGCAATAGTGTATCTGCAGAACCAGCAGCAGACCTGCTGCTTTCAACATGGGACATGCAGGTACTGCCGCAGAGGTGCTCCCTGGAAACTGGCTGTGTGCAGACTGTGGTAATGCTGGGCAGTAGCAATTGCTCCTGGAGGAGCAGAGCAGTTTCCCTCCATGCAGTCCATCCCAGTTCATGCAGGGAAGAGCTGCAGATGGCCCTCGGTCACAGTGGTCACAGGGAGGAGCTGAACAGACAAAGCAGGAGGCAGAGGAGGTCTTTTCTGTGTGTGTGTATGTGCATGTGAACGTCACTTTCTGCCGTGCAGGACATCCTGGGTGCAGATGTCTTATTGCTGTTAGAAGTGAGCTTAACCATTTCATCTGTGACCTCTTCCCAAAAGGGTGACCTGTGTGTCGTATTAGACAAATAACACTGTTTTTCTCACTGTCAAGTGGGTTCGTGCTTTCCATGACCATCAACAGACCCAGTAAGTGCCTTGTGCTGGGGGCCGTGCAGGACTGTGGGCATTGTCTGACTTTTAAAATCCTTTGGTAAACATTATGCTTTAAATTTGGTTTTAGGAAATTTTTGTGGAACTCTGAATTTTTGCCTCCTGTTATAAATTGTTACCACAAACTAACACTGACATTTGGTCTGAAGAAACATTTCAATACTGTGTGTTTGTCAGCTTCTCCTCAAGTGAAATCCTGTGGGAGGTTGGGAGAGATACTAATCCGATTTATCAGAGCTTGTTTGTTTTCCCTTTCCATTAAGTTTCTGATTACAAATTTCAATGTACTGTTGCACTCGCAGTCATGTTGTTTCATACTGTCAGAATTTACTTCTTGAATTGCTTCGTATGTAAGATACCACATATGGTGTTTCTTATTTGGGGGGACGCCTTGCACATTTGAGGGATAAATATGTATTTATTAAGGCACTTAATATTTCTTTGAAGACCAAAGCTGAAAACTGGCTTTAAATTACACTATATTTACTGTCCAAAAATGATGTCCTACCTTTTCAGTATAATTACTTTTTTTTCTGGAATTCTCTTTTCCCCAAAGCAATATGTGTAGCTCTTTAATGCTTATTTAATGATGGGAGGTTGGGGTATAATTAGTCAGCCACTGAGTTTTTGAGCTGTTGCTGTAAGAATAATAATGTGATTAGTTCTTCTGTTAATATCCCGTATCAGAGGCTTGTTTTGTTACTGGTGTGTTGGTAGTGTTTTAGTGCACAGTGGGAACGCACCATGGTGTTCTGTCCTGGCGTGGATCAGTGCCACGGCTTTGCTCTGGGCTGGTTCACAGAGAGCAGTGGTGTTGCATTCAAAGGAAAGGGTCTGGCCTTGATGAAGTGGCCAAGCCTTAGTATGAAATGTGTAGAATTTTTCTGTTTGATAAATGTATGTGTTTGGCAATACATTTACAGGTACTTAACAAGAGTTAACTGCAAAAAGAAAGCATAGAGCTGCTTATAAAATGGCTGCACAATTCCATATGTGAATAGATGGCAGATACGAATCTGCATGCAGTCAAGGTCAGGTTCTTGTGTTTCTGTTTCATTGACGTTGACTTTTAGTGGTGTTCTATAGGTGCATTGAAGCTGTGGTGGGCTGGCCATGGCCAGCTGCCAGACCCAGCTGCTCTAAGTGCCCTCCCCCACAGGGCTGGGGAGAGAAGATGGGCTCCAGATCCTCCTCCCCTCCTCAGTGTCTGACCTTGCTGCTCGTGGGGCTGTTTCTGACACTTCTTACCTCGCTCCTTCCTGCCCTGTGCTGTCCAGCCCATCCTCCAACACACCAGGCAGACACCCCGCACCCACACTGGCTCCTCAGTTAACTCCTTCCAGCGGCACGCAGACGTTTCAGGGTTTCATTCTACAAGATCCACTTACCATAAAGAGCTTGAATGTACCAGAGGTCTCTTGCACAGGACCAAAGGCAGCAGCCTCAGCCCGTCCCAGGAGGAGGGCAAGAAAGGTCACTAGTGCCCTGCATTCCTTAGCATGTTCCGAATGCCAAAGATTTTGATCCAAGGGATTCCAAAGCGGCCCTGGGAAGGGGGCAGTGCCTCACCCTTCAGTCTTTGCCCACTCCTCTGGTAGAAAGTGTCCTCACTGCAGATGTGGCCATTGGGTGAGCTCATGACCAGGCTGGGCCCCTCGGGTGCCGCTGTCAGGAGAAATGCCCTGTCCTGCCTGACAGCCTCTCAAAAGCTGTGTCAGTGTGTAGTGCATCTGACTGAAGTGAATCCCATCTTCCTCCTCTTACTGAAGAGCATGCCAAGGCAGGGAAAGACCTGTGTTGGCTGCAACAGGATGTGGGGAGTGTGGGGGAAAGAAGCAAAGACCAGGTGCAGTGAAACAAAATCAAGTCATATTCAAGACTTCTTTTCCAGTACCAGCAAATCTATCCCAAGGGACCCAAAGCATAGTCCTAAACTTTTTCTATCCTTCCCGTAACTTTGTCAAACTTCATGGTGAAACAGTTCAGGTTCTTTAATGGATAACCTGTTTAGAAAGCCATCCCAGAACTATACTCCCTCCTTAGGCTTGCAATGGATCAAGCCCATTATCTATCATTTTACCTTGTGCAGGTAACTTAAATATTTTATCTTCCTCTTCATTTTAATGCTTGAATATATTTATAAGTTCACTGTAGTATTTCTGGACCTATTTTTAAATGTCACTCCATATGCACATTCAGGACTGCTGATGGGAATTGTGGAATTGGCATTAACGGCATTACTGTGCCTAGGTGTCATTTGAACTGCAGAAGTACTACATCTTAAAGACTTCCTAGTAGCATTAGTTTTTAATCTGTAACCTGTTTTGGAAGAGCAAATAGTATACAGACCCAGAGAACCAAATACATGCTAACAGTGGTGCAATAGTTAAGTTCTGGCTGCTTTAGTTCTGGCGCTTTTTGCCTGTGTTGACAAGGCTGGAGAAAGACCTTCAAAGAAAGGCTCAGAGTGGGCACAGGGCATAGGATACATTCAAACTCTGACTTTTCAGTCGCTTCTATGGAAGACTTAGATAGAATAAATTTCTCTGAGAGAAAAACACCTTTGTCATAGCTTTGAAAGGACTGAAGTTGTCTCACATTCTGTTTTACTAATCCTTCAGAGGGACAGATCTTCCTACTAAAGCTCAGTTGTAGGTGAGTGTGCTTTGTTCTACCTTCTTCCATTTTATTTAGAAGTATTCCATACAATGTTGGCACTATGGTTGTTAATTAAATAATTGCTATATTAGTGCTTTTAGGATAAGACAATGTGAAGGTCTGGTTTTTAATGGTGTTACTTTACTTGTATTTGTTGAAACATGCAGAGTAGGTTTTTGTAGAATACAGTGGGCTTCCTTCATTGCACCAGACTTTCCTTTCACTGCAATTGGATAATTCCTTTTTTATTCCTCACAATTTGTAAAGCAATTGGTGTTGGCTTTGCTACAAAACGGTTGTGCTCATGTGCCATGAATTTTTAGCAGATACTTTGCTGTTTGGGAATGTTCAGTGAAACAGTGAACTTGAATCAAATAATGAATATTCATGGCTAGCAAATTTTTGCATACCATGAACTTGCTAGTATGAACATCATCAATCAGGGGCTCAAGTTACTTTATCATCAATACTTAATGCTGTGCTCAGTGACAAGCTGTTGAACAGCCAGAGATAGAAATATTCGCATAAACCATTTGCTGCACATTGCTGTAGAATAAACATATTTGTACGAAGTTTTCTCCATTAGTGGAATATTTGCCATCAATAAGGGGTGTTAACTTTGCAGATAGTCAGTTATGATTGTCTTGCACATGCAGGACTACAATACATTCTCTTTACGTATCTTTTTGACATTGTATTACTGGAAGTCTTGTGAAAACTATAGCTCATGTAGTAGTAGCTGATTTCAGATGTCCCAGTGTTATAAGAAGGTCCAATGAGTTATTTAATTAAACCACAAAAGGTCATAATACATCCACAGATCTGCAATGCTTGTAGTATTTTGTTTATTGATCAATAATTTCATGTCTGCTATACTTAGAATGAGTTAAAGTCAACACAGATTTTAACCATAAATCTTGTCAGATTTATCTTAAAATCCATCAGTATTTTTTTACAAATAACTACCATTGTGCTGGCAAAAAGGAGCTGCTGCAGAGGCAGTTGGATAGGTGAGGATGTAATAAAGCACACCACTTAGTGTGCCGTCATTGGGTGTCAGTGCAAATGAGCTTAGTTTATTTAGTCATTGCAAAATTTACTTTAAATGCCTGTGACATTTAAACTGTTCATTTATACACCATAACCATCCCATTCTAATTGTGAGATCGCTCTATTTGCTGCTCTTGAAAGGCTAAAGGCCAATGAGATGCTTGCTTGAAAACAAGCACTTTATTTCTCTGTAAACTGCTGGGTCCTAAGTCTCTCCCCTGCCTCCTCTCTCCCCCTAACCCATAGTCTGAGACTGTAACAGGCTAATGGTGTGCCAGATATTAACTGCCATAATCACTGAGGCTGTCATTGCTTTACATCAGGCACAGAAAGTGTGGTAATTTTTGTTAATCATGTTCCGAGCTTCATTCCAAGTATTGTTAGTGTCATTTTTACTAGCTAAATGTATAATTGGGTTGATGGTTTTTATCTCTTAGAGAAAAATATAATGAACGTATTGAACTAGTGGTGCTGTGTAACAGAAAAGAGCTGAGATGCCAAGATGACTGATAGAAGAACTTCATAAGGGAAATCATCTAAATGCAGCTGGCTTGTCTGCCGCCATTTCCCTTTGTGGCATCCGTGCCGTAAGGAGCTCACTGCACTTGTGAAGCACACACCCAGGGAGCTTGAAATATTTTCACTTTTCCTGTGTCTTTTCATTTGTGGAAGTATTGGCAGCAAAAGGAGACTTCATTTTTAGATTCCAAATATCCTTCTATAGAGGCTGTGTTGCCTTGGGACCCTGGATCTCTCTATATGCTTACACTCTGCATACCTGTGAGAATCATACCTGAATTTGTAATTTGAAGAACTTTGTATTCCATGGCCTACTTACACTTGTTTTCTTAACCAGGCCTTTCTTCCTCTCTACAACAACACAAATATTAAGCTGATTAAACCCTCTTGGATATTTTTGTGCTTTAATTGTATAGATCTGCTGTGGAGCTACCGATAGATCCTCATTCAACTGAAGCAGTTAAACCCAAATCAGATTTGGAATTCTGCTTATAGCATTACTCAAGAAAACTTTACCTTAACAGATGACTGTTTGTGTAAGAGCTGGTGGAATGTGCTACATGCCTGTTGACTATGCATGTGTAATACAGTATCTTGTTCTTTGCAAAGGAAAAACATAAGCAAAAGCATTTGATAGTAATGTGGCAATTTATGCATAGTGTAATTTATTCATTAAGTTTTTCATACATCTACAGACTAGATCTACTTTTGCTCATGGAGAAGAAATCACCAAATACAAAAGGCTGTATTCAGCATGGAAGCAAAAGTATTTTTACTCTAAGCACAAAATGTCACTTAAAATTGGTGGGAGTGCCAGATATTTTTGGGGCACTCCGAGATTTCAAGCTTATAATGAGGAAATAAGTTTATAAAAATAGGGGTTTTTTCCATCCTATTTTAAGTGAAATGAGAAAGCTAGTCACTCATGATATGTGGCAAATAAAGAGTGTTCACAAAGACAGCCTCTTTCCTTTTTACTTTCCTTACTTTCAGCATAAGCTGATATTTTTTTGTGCCATTTTGGTTGCATCTGTGCAAAGAATGAAGGCGGCAGGGGGATTGGAACTAGGCGATCTTAAGTTCCTTTCCAACCCTAACTATTCGGTGATTATGTTGCTTTCTCTCTCTCTTTTGACACCAGGGACCTCCCAGGTTAACTAATTGATTATTTGTTTTACTTACTAGCCATAAATCAAAACTCTGTCCACATTAGAGTTCCTCTTTCATAGTGGAAAATCTCAGGGAAATGAGGTTTGGTCTAACTTGAGGGTAAATAAAAGGATTGCTGTTGGGTTTGGGGAGTTCAGGTTAGATATAAGGGGGAAGTTCTTCCCTGTGAGGGTGCTGAGGTGCTGCACAGAGTGCCCAGGGAAGCTGTGGCTGCCCCACACCTGGCAGTGTTCAGCGCCAGGTTGGATGGGGCTTAGAGCAAGCTGCTCTAGTGGAAGGTGTCCCTGCCTATGGCAGGGGGCTGGAACTGGGTGAGCTTCAAGGTCCCTTCCAACCCAAACCAGTCTGTGATTCTGTATATTGGGTTGTCCTGCGTTCAGCTGTAAAAGTTATTTTTCTCTCCTTCTTTGTAGCTGGTGCAGTTCTGTGCTTTGTGGATTTAGTACAAGAGCAATGCTCATGACACACCAATGTTACAGTGTTTGGAGAGGATCTGAAAGGCTCAGTGGGCAGCACAAATCCTGTTCTGATTTACCTTTAGCCTTTCCATTCAAAAAGCTGTTTGAAAGTTGCATGTTATTTAACTGTAGTATGATACTATCACGTTGTTATCGTTGCTGCCTGCTGTTGCTGCAAGGGAGACGGGGGTTTCTGTCTTTCCTCTCCCTTTTCATAGAATCATAGAATAGTTAGGGTTGGAAAGGACCTTAAGATCATCTAGTTCCAGCCCCCTGCCATGGGCAGGGACACCTCACACTAAACCATGCCATCCAAGGCTCTGTCCAGCCCAGCCTTGAACGCCACCAGTGATGGAGCATTCACAACTTCCCTGGGCAACCCATTCCAGTGCCTCACCACTCTCACAGTAAAGAATTTCTTCCTCATATCCAATCTAAACTTCCCCTTTCAGAGCACTCTATGTAATAACCTCCTTTCAGGTAATAACCTCTACAGTACTGCATCACACAAAAGTGCTGGTGATGATCTGAGTTCCATTGAATCTCCTCCTGTTGATTTAGATGCAGTAGAGTCAGGAGCAGATTCTTAAAACTCCGAATGGCAGTCCATGGGGTTGTCTGTTGCGGTGCCCTAATGAAAAGGAAGTGTATTATTGCTTCTGTAACCCACAGAGGTATGTTGTAGTGCCACAACTGTGAAAAATGCATTTTCCTCTCGCTACAAAGTCTCTTCAGTAAGCACATCAGATGTGTGAGGATAAAGGCTGTGTGGAAGATTTGACCTTGCTGCCAGCTTTCTTTTTGCCTCCCAGAGAGCAAGGATTGCTCTGAAGTGTTTCTTCCCAGTCTGATAAATTCTCCTTATCCCTAAAAGTTTGCTTCAATCAAAGTTCTTCATTTTGAGTTGGGCATCATACCGCAAGGTGGGCAGACAAAGAGAAAATGTAAAATGTAAGTGATCAGGTTGCAAGAACAAATCTCTTGTTCTTATGCAAACGTAACAGAGGCGTGTGTGCCTTTTGAGGCAATATAAACTACTTTTGGAGGTACTCACAGTTAAAATGTTAGACTCTGTGAAAGGCGGAGCTCCACTGGTTTTGACGGAATTCTGTTAATCCACAGTGATGCTATGTCTGACCTGCATTTCTGTTGCTGGAAGACAGACCAAGGGAGCTGCTTGTCCTGCCTGTTGCACATGTACATATGTAACTGGTGCAGGTTTTGTTTGGTTAGTTTAATCTCTGCAACTCAAATACCGTATTACACATGGGGGCTCGTCTGTGGACTGTGTTAGGACAAGGCAGTCAGAGCGGGTGGGCAGGGAGGGCATGTGCCGTTCTCATCAGTGCCGGGGCATGCCAGGGACATCGGCCAGTGGGAGGGGAGATGGGCGGCCATGAGGGATGAGGAGAGATCGTGAGGTGAGAGCAGGGGCAGCCACGAGGGGCGGCCATGAGGGGAGATCTTGAGGGGAGGTGAAGGGTTGCCACGAGGGGTACGGGCAGCAGCTGTGTAGTGTGGGCCACTATGAGGGGGCAGATGTGTGGCTGTGACTGGAGATCATAAGGGGCAGCCATGAGGGGCAGATCAGTTTGCCCTCAGTGACATGGCTGGTGGTGGGCTTGGCAGTCCTGGCCTCGGTGATCTTAAAGGTCTTTTCCAGCCTGGTTGATTTTCTGATTCTGTGATTCTAAGATTGTGAAGCTGGATCAAGTCAAAGTTCAGGTTGCCTGATAAATATGAACTTGATTCCTTTGGGCCATATGTATTGGATTTGCATTTTAATAACATTATTGAATTATTTTTTTACAGTAGATTTTTGCCCAGTTTATTCTGTAGGGTGAAGCTGCTTTAATACCGAAGTCAGCTCTGTTTTGAGATAAAAGACTGTTGCTGGTAAACTCCTAATCTGCAACTGTCACAGAAGCTGGAAAGTGGACTGCAGATGAGACAGGATATTTTAGCAAAGAGGATCATTAGTACCATCTCAAAGCAGCTGCCTACTCTCGTGAAGAATGAATTTGACTCCTACACGTGCCACAAATGTCCTCTGAGATCCTTTCCAAGATGGTCACTGCCTCTGAAAATCTTGTTTCTGGGTGCCTAAATTGGAGTTCTGGGATCTGGTCTGCCAAAATGCAGTCTCTCATAGCTCCAGTGGGCATCAGTGAAAGCTGTATTTAAAACACAGTGCTATGAAACCCATGGTTTTTTGGTGCTGTCCTGACAGAAAGTCAGGTGATGACCCAATTAAAAAAATTAAATCAAACCTAATAGTTCAACTTGGCAACGTTTTGTGCCCAGTGGAAGCGGGGACGTGATCCTGAAGCAGTATGCTTTAATATAAGGCAGTTCTGTCACCCCAGCTACAGCTACAAAATGACCTTTAAAGGGGATGACTGCTTGCTTGAACTGAAGGAAATCTGGACAAACAGAAGTGAATTCACATCAGAATTTGATGCCTTTCTAACAGAAGGCATGATTTTGCAGTAATTGTCTTCTCCTTTGCAGGAGGGCTCTCCCTCTGTAAGTGTAGAGCCAGCCTGTAAAGTTTGCAGCTCACATCCTTTCAACCTGTGTCTGCCTTTCAGAAGAAGGATACTTGGAGGTGCCACTGAGCATCTTGATGTTGACTTTTCACAGCTGTTTGCAGGTCTTTGATAATAAGAACATATGTAGGTTTGCTGGAGCAGTTGGCATTGTTATGCAGATTTGAGGGCTAAACCAGAGGCATAGATAAAGAAACTTTATTGAATGCTGCATTAGTATAAAATGTTAATTGCTATAATGATAGTTGATTGCAAACTGATACAAATAACTGGTTTTGGGCTTTGTCAGCTGTGATTATAATTCATGGAAGTGTCATGCACATGTCTTTTCCAAGACAAACCCTGGTTACATACAGCTTTGTGTATTGTTTTCCATGTTTTCACATGGATTCGTGGTTTTACAATTATGATGTTTTATTTTTTCCAACCAAAAGACCAAATACATTCTGTGATTACAATCTACTGTAGCCTAAAAAGAAATACCAGGTTTCTACTGTTTCTGTTGTGAATTTCTCCCTTCTTACCAACATGAGCCTTCAGTGAGTGTCTGGTCAAAAAGCTACTTAAGGATTCCTTTGTTACGTGTTCTTTGGATATATGACTCACCATAAATAAGTCAATAATTGCTGCATCTTGATAACCTCAGTGTAGCAAAACTGTTTTATCTATGTGTGTATATATAGCAAAATCTTAAATGTAAGAATCATAATCATTGAGTAAACTTGACATAGTTGATGCAGTTTCAGAAAACTTAATTGAACCTGAATCCAATGGATTGACTAGTATGTAATAGAATAATTCCTCATGCTAAACCTCTGCTCTGTAAGTAGCTTCTTGTCTTTCAGTGGCGGTATTAGATTAAGCAAGGATTTGAAGATTTGAACTCACGTTTTTCTGAATTCTTTTTGTGTTTCCATTAACTGCATTGTCTGATCTTGAAAAAAACAGCTTTATATTTGCAGTCCTTTTGCCATACCGGGTTACCTCGTTTCAAAACGTGAGTCATTGTTGATGGCAGTCTTCTCTCAGTGTGGAAGAATCCTCCAGGAGTGTTTGAGTAATGGAAACTTCTATGCAAAGATAACTTTTGGAAATACTGCTTGATCTTAAGGGTTATTGAAGAAATTGATGTGGTTGATCATGGAGAGGACCAAAGAAGTGTTCACGAGGGGAAGAGATGGGTAGAGTGGAGACCGAGGAAGAATAAGAACACAGTAATCTTTGATGTGTTTTCTCTGCAGTTGATGTGTAGCACACAGTATTCTCTGAATCCCAATAAATTATCACTTAATATAGTAAAAGGATGTGGAAACACAGAGGCTGATGTATTCTGGTGTTAAAATTTCAGGCAGTCATTTTTCAAACCCAACCTTTGATGTTTTCGTTGTCTCAGGTTCCCAGTCTGAACCTCCATCGTGCAGTGCCAGTTCCATCACTTGCCCATCTGCCTGCACCTGCAGCAACAATGTGGTGGACTGTCGAGGAAGGGGCTTAACAGAAATTCCAGCTAACCTCCCAGAGGACATTTGGGAAATGTAAGTGCCAATGCAATGCACCATTCCTTTCCATGTCTCTCCATTTTTGGTCCCTGTCATAGCCTCCTGTGTGGAAGAAAGGAACATGTTCTGAGCAGATATCAGGTACATTGTAGTTCTTCTCTTTGCTTTTGTTCTTTTGATTGTTTTGATTGTTTGAACTTGTTTGGAGTTGCCCTAAGCAAGATGAAACTCTTGATGTAGCAAGTTGAAATTCTTGGTGTATTATGTTTGGAATGTGTTTCCATCTCACAGATCTGGCATTACGATTCTATAGTCAGGAAAAGGAAAAACACAGTCCCTTTTCTGAAACCAAATTGTTTTATCTTTAGTTGGTGAAGTCTCTGAGAGTTCATAGGGTTTTTTGTTAGCTTGGCAGGATACATTTGTAATGAAGTATGACATCAGAACGCATTGTCCCTGCTGATTTCACCTCCTATTTCTTGTCTTCCACATGTTGTTATTCCCACTTCTTTCACATTTTTGTGACTTTTTCTTGTTGTGAAATCAGATGGTGGATTTACAGACTTGTTTGTCTTCACTGCCTTTAGGAACTGTAATCATATATCTTTGTGTCCATGACTGCATGCTGCTGTGGTCCTGAAATACTGTTACATCAAATCGAATTGCTTTTGGTTAGTCCATAGGGAATGCAAATCAATCCTTTTCCTATTTAGGTACTTGTCATACAGAGGTTACTGACATTCAACCAGCATTTACAGTCTACACAGAGTGAATTCAGATATTTGTATAGTCACTGGATTTTTCAGCTTCTCCTTGCTGTAGAAATACTGCTGCAGAGCAAAACTCAGTAGGATAAAGTTGAAATGCTTGTATGTAGCCTGGCTCACTATGATATGCCAGGAATGTGATATTTGTGACGAAGAAAGATGGTGTGCTTCGTTGTTTGCGGGGGATCCACTCTACACAACCACTCCTCTAAGTCGCATTATCAGTTGCTTTTATAATGTAAGAATCACCTCAAATTTGTTTGGATTGATACCTCAGCACAACAGTTTAGAGGCAGCTTATGCTCAATTGTGCATCTCCACAGAGCAGATAGATATGTTAGAAATGAAAAAACTATCTCAGTAAATACAAAGAATAAAACCATCTTAAAATTAACATTATTGAGAATGTATCTAGAGCATGTAAAGATGTTTACAGGAAATATAAACTCTCATGCAAGCTGTTCTGAATGTCTGTTATCCTTCCTCATGAGGAAGTCCAGAATGTGTTGATTGTGTTTGCTTCCAATGTATTGTGGCACACAAAATATGCATGTCATACTTGGTTTTCTGTGCATGAAAGTCAGTTAGAATTATGCTGAAAATATAAATGTGTTTGGCACACTGAGACTATTCAGTGTTTAGTCCTGTTTCGAGTTCTGTTAGATGGTGTCCAAATTTTCAGCAGTGGCTGGAATGAATGGTTCAACAATGAGAGGCAGAGGATGAAATTGGTCCAGACCTGCTCACAAATGAGGATTGGGCTAGGAGAATTGGGAAGACTGAGACTGGGGTGCTCCAGCCCTCTCCATACAGCAGCACACCTCAGTGTAAGAAAGCAAGTGAAAACATTCACCTTCAGTGTGCTTGTAATAGCATCGAGTATCAAAGTCCTGACTCCGTTTTGGTTGCTCCAGCCCACAAACCTAACCCCTGCAACTTATTAAAAGCAACTTAGAAGGTCTCCTTAGGAGAGCGGAAAGTGAAGGAAGACTTGAAGAGACTTTAGATCAGATGATGGTGTAGGGAGTCAAGATGCATGTAACATTTTAAGAAACTTTCATAACCTGAAGGTTATACACCTTCTAGATCCCTACAACACCATGTGAAGTTCTGAGCACGTTGTTTAATGATTCAGATCCGTCAGATGTCTTGCAGTTTAGTCAGTACTTATTTAATTCTTTGTCTGTAGATAAACCTCTTATATTGTTCTGATCCTGCAAATATGATTTGCAGTTCACTAGCACTTAGTTCAGAGCATAACCCTCATGAAAACATTTACTGCTACTTTCTGGTGGAGTCAATCCTGTGAAGATTTCCTTTTTAAGGAATAAATATATAAGAAATATATGAAGAAGTTAAGTAGTTCTGTCTGTTTACAGTGAGGGTGATGAGGTGCTGGAACAAGATGCCTAGAGATGTGGTAGATTCCCCATCCCAGGAAACATTCAAGGTCAGGTTGCACAGGGCTCTGAGGAACCTGATCTAGTTGAAGATGTCCCTGTTCATGGCAGAGGGGAAAGGAGGTGGACTAGACAGCCTTTAAAGCTCCCTTCCAACACAAACCATTCTGTGGTGCTATGATTCTATCAGAATAAGTCTTAGCGAGTGACATTACTCACATACGGGTTTTCCTACTGGTAAAATGGTATTTTCATTTTGTAAAAGTACTAAAGGTAAAGATCAATTAACCTTAAATCCAAAGGCAATGTATTAAACAATCTCTCAGAGTAAAGGATGTAGCCACATAAAAAAAAGTTTCTGGCAAGGTGGGAGGAGCAGCGACAGTTTTCCTGGAAAAGTCATGGCATAGTTTCATTTGACCGAGGCAGCCATTCTGGTTTATGCAGAAGTCTGTCACACTGCTCGGAAAGTCAGTTTGTCTGAGGCTGCTTTGGGCTTATTCAGTATAAAATCCATCCAGAGGTCTGATTCCCCCTACACACAGAATAATGATGGTCTTCAGATTTGATAGGATAGGGAGAATAATACTCTTTTGCTGTAATGTTGTAGCAGTGGGGCCAAGTAAATTCTGTCTGCATGCTGCAGCCCACGTACCTTGCTCTCAGACAGAAGTACTGTTGTTTTTTCCTCTTGGGATTTATCCCCCATGGCTGGCCTGCATATAGTCATACCCTTTTCATAAAAGGTGGCTATAGTGGTGCTGCCTGAACTCTTCTTTCTGGACTCTGCAGTCCTATGACCTGATCCATATCGCCTTTGAGAGGTATAACTTACTAGAGACTCTCACCTCCTGTGGTAATGGGGTAGTAACAAACTACATGGGTGGGTTGCTGCTATGCAGAGTCCTACTTGAGGTGGTGTATTTTTCATTCAGCAGTTTCTAGCTAATGTTTTAAACACTCATTCCACTAAAATGCATTTCCCCCCATAGATTGTAGTACATTCATAATATTTGTATGATAGTATTAAAAGGCTGTCTGTGCCTTCCTCAGTTCCACTTGGCGCTTTTCCAAGTTCCTCTGCTGGTTATTAGTTGCATTCGGTTACCGCTTTCTCACTTTTGTATTTCCCCTTGACTCGGGATTTCTTTATAAGCTAAATTGGACCCGCCAGGAACCCTTTGACTGGCAAACTGTTCTGCAGCAAACACGCAGCTGTTACTCTAATGTGGTTATTAAAGGTGACCTACATTTCACTGTGGTTTGTAGTAATTAAAGATCTTTTACTCAGCCTTCCTTTCTTCATTAACATGAGTAGGCAGAACCTTCTCTGACAAAGCTGCCAACAAGTCCTAGATTTGTTTTTGTTGATAAAAACCTATCACAAACCATAAAATAAGCCTCATATGACACTAATTTTCCCTTGCTGCTGACCTCTGCATGTATGACTTGGAAGTCTGTTATGTTACTTCATTACGCCTCTCCCCAAGGTGTATTATCCTGAAGGCCCTCATGCAAAAATGTCTTTTATTAAATAAAGGAATTTGGAAAAGCTTGAAATCTGTATCGCAACCTTGCTTTTCCATAACTTCATGAAATAGGTAGCTAGTGTGTTCAGAATGCAATTCATTTTTCTCTAAAGCCTCTTGTTCAGTGCGGAGCTGACATCAGCAGCCAAATTGACAGAGGTGAAATGAGTTACAAGAAATTGAAGCTGAGGAATACAGACTGTGTGTTGAATGTTGTAAAAGATTCTCTGCTTTCAAAGTGGTTCTCTTGTGTTGTTCAAAAGAGAAGTGAACAGTGTATGTTGTAGAGAAACACATGAGAATAAGCACAGCAGAATTGTGCATGAATACTTAACAAGAAAAAGTCATTAAGCACCTGGAGGCATTTACTGCAAAATACCCAAACAAACGTGGCTTGATGGTTTACTGGTAAATGAACAGTATGTCGTTTCACTGCATTGGAGCAGCATCCACAACAAAAGGAGAAGGTTGCATTTATTTAGAAAGGGTGACAGAAAATGCATGCAAGACAAATAGGGAACAGAGTGTGAATACAGAGTGGACTTGACCTTGGATGGGTGCAGGGAGGCATCACCTCCAAACTGGTAGGAGACAGAGCCTCCACAGAATCTGTTGTTCCGATCAGACTTGATCGCAGCCTTGCAAGCAGTGCCTGTCAGGTTGACTGACAGCTCGGCCCGTCAAGACTGCGAAGTAAAGACCTGTGAAATCCAAAGCTTCCAACTGTGCCTGGGAGAGTCACTGCACTGCAGCTGGTGGGAGCTGGGAATGGTGGTGTGAGAAACACTCTTGCCACAGCAGCAGATTTCACTCAGCATGTGGTTTGGGCTGTTGTTGGCTCAGGCCACTGGGCTGGATGGATCTGAGCTCTGGAGCTGTCTGCCCATTCTCAGTGTTTGGCTGGTTTGATGCCAGGGAAAGCACAGCTTTCCTGCACTTGCAGATGTGGAGCACTGGGATGATGACATTGCTAGCCCTGGCTGTGGTGTTTCAAGCAGTGTTTGCTTCAACACCCTGTGGGCCAGCTCCACT
The DNA here is from genome assembly GCA_039720435.1 of Amazona ochrocephala. Lineage (NCBI taxonomy): Eukaryota > Metazoa > Chordata > Aves > Psittaciformes > Psittacidae > Amazona > Amazona ochrocephala. Next base: position 3,265,195 of record CM077889.1, on the reverse strand, counting down.
TGATGCATCCCAGTACTGGTGAGTGATCAGTAACTCCCTATTAACCTCTTGCCCAACTCACTGCACTTTTCCACTGTTCCTTTTTCAGAATGAAGTTTTCATGCTGTTCATCCATTTCAGACTGATCTGCTCATTTTTTTTATGTATTTATTGCTGCAAACAAGGCTGTATTTTAGGAAATTAATTCCAGACAGCTTCTGTCTGAGCGTTTTGCACACCTTAAAGCAGCAGTGCAGGGACTCGACTTCTGTCTTTGTGTTTAATAGAACTTTGTGTAAGACCTCCCTGAGTGGAAGTGGAGAACAGCCCCCAAGTGCTGGTCCTCCTGCTGCTGCCTGCTCTGCAGTGAGTGGTGCAGGGGTGTCCTGGTTTCAGCAGTAGCAGTCATTTTTCTCCTTCATAGTAGCTGGTGCAGTGCTGTGTTTTCAACTTCAGTCTGGGAGCAGCGCTGATCCCTCCGGGAGTGGGGGGGAGAAAGGGAGGGGAGTGAGGAAGCGGCTGCATGGTTCTAAGTTACTGGCTGGGCTTAAACTGCGACATATGCTGTGGTGAGCAGGCTCATGGGCTGCAGAGCAGTGACCACTGGCACCAGCGCTGGCGCTGGGAGCTGCTTTCCTGAAGGACATTCAGGTTGTGGAAGAAAAGGATTTGATGAATTGCTAGTGCTAAGGGCTGGATTGTGGGTTGGGACAGACCCTTGAGAGAATAAAGACTGGTCTGGCCCGATACAGAAACTCTTCGGAAAAGGCAGCTGACCTCAAATGAGTTAAAAACCAAATCATATGATGAGAAAGACTGGGAACAAAGGAAGTCAGGAGGGGTTGATAAGTGTTACATGTCCGAGAAAGTGAAGAATACTTAGCACTAAGGCCTGAGGTTGCTGTGACTGGGACACCAGCTCGACAGGCTGGGCTATGGGGATGTGGTGAGAGGCTGAGACACTGGGTGTCATCAATGAGGCTGGCCAGGCTGTGGGACCAGGACAGAGGTGCACAAGTGAAGATGGAGCTGAAGCATCTCTTCCCACCAGGAAACACAAATCTTCAGAGCCTTCCTGCCTTGTCACAGTGTACTGGCGAAACCCAACAGCAATTTGTGTGTCTCTATGCACTAGTGACCGTGTGCAGAGATTAAGTGTTAGACTACACACAATTTACTGTTTTAACCCCTGCTATTCCAGTTAGACATCAAGGCCAAGTTGTACTTCTGTTACACGAGTTTCCTTGTGATGGAATTAGTTACTTCAACTTTTGGTTTTGGATTCACTAAATTATTATTAAAAAGAAGAAGTATATAAAAGAAGAAAGAATATGCCACAGTGAATGTTTGTAGCTTCAGTCTTAATGCGGTGCTTTTGTATATATTTGTTGTAGTAAGCACTGTAGTTACAGCAGAGTCTCATGTTGCTATTAAAAGAATGGTCTCATTTCTTGTTGTTTAGGGTTGTGTGTCATCAGGGATGTGTGGTGAGTGACCCTGTGTGTATGGGATCTGCTTGTTTGTTGCAGAAAGAGGAACATTCCCCAGTGGGGGCTGTGGGAAGCTGATCCCAGAATGCTGTTCAGAGGGTTGGAGTGTGTGTTCTTGCCAGTGCTTTTATGAGTTGTCTCTGGGCAAGTGACTTGCCCAAACTTTCGTGGGTGGTCACTAGTGATATAATCCTGGGTTCTGACTGACTCAGCTGAGACATTCAGAAGTGCTGAGGACTCGCAGCTGCAGCAGAAGTCAATAGGAGCTGTGCTTCGAACACGTTGTGCTGTGCAGTACTAATTAGCTTGGAGTGCCAAGTCCCAGTCATCTGCAGACTTATAAATCAAACTCCAAAATCTAAAGTATATCCTTAGATCTTAAAGCTGATCTTAGATTTCTAGCCTGTGTTTTTTCATATGAAGCTTGTTTTTTCACTGTTAATTAACCTTTACAATACTCTCTGTTTGGTGAGATTAGGAGAAATGTACTTGTATAAAGCAAGAGTAATGATGGATAGGATATATCTAAATCAGAAATGGGGACCTTTTATTTAAATGCTGATTTAATTACTCCAGACAAAGAGGCTGACAGTCCCTCCAAGTGCTGCTTAGGCACCCATATCTGGGGAGATAAAAACTGCAGTTTCCCATCTGTCTTCTGAGCAGAGTGAAATAGGATGGCAGCCCTTCCATCAGCATCTAACTTTGGCTTAAGGTCAATTTTGAGTCACTTGTTCTACATTGGTTTAGTTTATCATTCTCACTATTGATAGGTGAATTGGTGACTAATGGTTTTGTGAGGAGTGCTGGAATTTGGTGCATGATTTCTACTCTTAGGAAAAATGATGGAGTTCATCCACTAACGAGAGAATCTGATGCACTTAAGTGGTGGTTTTCTCATAGTTTTGTCAAAATGAAAGCAAACAACTATCCTTCAAGCGAGTAGTTTTGCAACGTAATGTTCTGCTCATTCCACCTTTAATTAATGCTTTCCTGACACATTTACAACTTTGAGAATTGCTATTATGAGGGTGCCACTGTGTTGTGCAGTGTTCTTAACAGAGCTGTAGATAGATGAGTTTGTTGCTTTGGTGCTTTAGTGATTCTCTTGGGAAGAAATTACCTTCTTTGTACCTGTAGGAGTCTGGGTTGTAGGAGAGCTGAGACAAATCTTGATGAAGCTTCTGTGATTTGAAGAAGTTGATCAACAAATCCTGGGCATTTAAATCATTGGTATATTCAAATCACTTTTCCACAGATTAAAATAAAGGCAGAAAGGCTGTTAAAAAGCAATTGAGCACTGGTAACTCTTTTTAGTATAATAAAATTAATTCTTTCTTACATTAATTATGAATTAACTGCACCATAACAATGTCATGTATATTTACAACTGGCTGTGAAATCCTCAGCTTCTTAAAGGCAAAGGCTTATTATTTTTTCAAGACTGTAGGTGTGTAGAAGCTGTAAACTTTGGGGATAGAGGAATAACAGTTGTGCATTGAGTGTTGTTCTTTCTCTTAAAAGAAAATGATAATCATTTTCTTGGGCTTCCAGTGAATACTGTAGCTGAAGCCAGCACAGTAATAAATGCTCCATAATTGGCTCTGGTGGCAAGTTCTCTGCCTGGGGAATCAGGTTGGCTTCTGTAGTTGAGTCCTATAATATGATTTTCGTTCACTGTTGTAAATTGGCTCTGGACAGCTTCACATGTCAAACTTGACTACTGCTTTCTGGATCTCACTAGGCAAACTGTGTCATTCACTCCTGGCCTTCAACATAAAAAAGAGGTTTCTATTGTTGGGCCAAAAATATGCAGAAAATCTTCTATTTTATGAGGGCAAGACACGGAAATAATAAAGGAAATAGTTTACATTGAGAGTCAGTAGAGAAAATATAAATATATGGGAAATGTTAAGAATAAAAATGTTTTCTGTGCTGAGACAGATTCAGGGAAATGGGAAGCTCTGTTTCCCAGCTTCAGAAACCAGCAGTAACCGCAGGGGGGTTCTGCTGTAGGGCCAAAGCGGGATTTATTTCTTGTATCTTTACTTGTGAAATTAAGTGTCACTGATGTCATCTGTAGGCATGAGATGGTTTTGGTTTGATAAATTTAGATTTCATGCACATTTTCATTTGGCACTATCAGTTTTTCATTCTTTTCTCCTCTGCTGTGACATTTCTTTAAAACATGCAACAAGTGATGTGCAGGTGAGTTTGCCTCAGGCAAGCTGCGCAGGAGTTAGTAACCTTATGGGGTTTGGGGACGTTGGGGTTTTTGGGCTGAGGTTTTTGAGTGTGTGTGCGTTCTTTTTTTCCTGAGAGATCACTTCAGTCCAGCAGGAACATAGATTTAGCCTTATTAATACAAATGAATGGAATGAACAAAAAGGCAGAGGTGTTTTTTTACCTAATGCAAATGTCACTCAAATTCCCTGTTTTCCCTCACAAACAGTCGTGGTATGGCAGCAAGAGGCAGCTCAGGCATGAGCAGCATGCTCAGTGCGTGGCTGCATCCCCTCTCTGGGATGAAGCGAGGAAAGTGAATGAATGAGACTGGCAGAAGTAACAATGAAAGGTGGTGAGAAGGGCTGAAAGTTCCAGTTGGGGATGTGGACTATCACAGTGGTAGATGGAAAGCTTGAGGTCTGGCATTGTATTATTGCACTCTGGCTGCTTATGTTGATAGAGACATTGGTGTTTGTCAGATGTTTTGCAAAGTACCAGCATACAAGTTTCTCTCTCTAGTGTCTTCCTGTTTGTACAGCATTTGATGCCAATTTCACCTACCGCAGTGAAGCAGGTGGATTCATAATGTGACTGCCATTGCACATTCAGCATTTACCAGCAGATAACCTGACCAAGTGCTCAACTACAGAGTTATGTCAGCTTAAACTAAACACACTGTGGTATGTCAGGAAATCCAGTGTCACTGGCACTACTTCTAGGCGAACACTGGTGTCAGGGAGCATATCAAAACATCTTGTTTTGTTCTGAACGATGTCTTTGGGTGAGCAGAATTACCTCTGTAACATTCTCTCTATATGTGTATTTATTTTGAAAAGTCACTTCATTCTTGATAGCATTTTGTCTATCAAAGATCTGCCCTTAGGTGAATACTTAAGAAGCAGTCCTTTTTAGAACTGTAGCAGCAGCTCAACAGCTAGACTGTGGAAATCAAACGTCAGGATATGGAGGGAAACTCTAGCTATCACCGTGTATTAATACAAGCAGACAGTTTACTGGCTCTCAGCTCTCCAGTTCCTAAGGCAGACTCACTGAGAGGGATTTATAATTCATATTATTAATTTTATTTGGAAGCCATTTGGTACTGCGATGAAAGGCAGCAGTATGAAAGTCTTGGAGAGCCATATGTGTTTAGGGGGTTTATAGTGGTGGTAGCGTCTTTGGCTCAGGTAGATTGAAGGCTTTAGCTGTCTGTTAAAACAAGCTGAATATCCTGCCTCCCCAGTGTACTTTGGGTCTACCTGTCAGACAACTGAAGCATGAGAGACAGAGCCACAAAAAGGCTGTTCCTTGGCAATGTAGGTCCCTAAACACATTCTGAAGCAACAGGACTGCAGATTTTTTGCCTTGCACTTTGACAGAGCAGCGCCCCATGCAGTGCTGCAGTGCTGTGTTGTAAAGGGTGATGGCTGCGGCTTCTGCATCTTTCACTACAGCATAGGCTGTGGGTTCGGGCTTTGTAAATGCAGCGCAGGATTTCCTCCTTCCCAGCACGGATGCCTCCTACCCAGGTCTGTCTTTGTGTAAATACTTCAGTCCAGCTACCTGAACCTGTTGTGAGTGGTAAGAATAAAGCTTGTATTTCAAATAAAGTGGCAGGAGAGGGCTCAGGACAGGGATCAAATCTAGCCCATATTGGTAGTAAGACAACCAGATATTAAGTGTGGTGTTTCCTCTTAGATGCTGAAAATTATATCTGTGACTTGTCTGTGTCAGACTCCAAATGTAAAATAAGACACATAGATGAGATAAATTTAAGCTAATGATCCAAGCAGCTTTTGTAGTCCAGTTGTTCTCACTCTTTGGCAAGGAGCAACAGTCTCTTTCTTGATTGTTACGTGCTCTAGACATTTCTTCCTTCCTAATATAAATGGCTTTCCCCAGCCCTGGGCTTTGTCACTGCGAGGGATGCAAGTGCTGATTTTCCCAAGACAGTCCTCAGCCAGCTCTCTGCAAATCCCTGCTAATGGGGCAGGAGAGAAGGAGGAGTTTGCCCTTCCTAGCAACCTTCACACAGGTTGTGTGCATCCTGCCAGAGCGGAGTGTGCTGCAGTTACTGCTGCGCACTGAGCTTATCTTGTGCTTTCTCTCTGTCAGAGATTGCTTTTGGTTATTGGCTGCCTGAGTGATGCGAGCCCTAGAGAGCCCTGGCCCTGGGAGCAGAGTGACGTGGGCCAGGGAGCCATCCAGCTCATTCACTCGCTCCCAGCGGGGAAGTTCATGACTGCCCAGTGCAGAGGGACGTTTCTGACATGTCTCAGCCGAGAGCTTGCTGGCACTGGTAATAGAGCATGGCTGTCTCATTTGTAGGCTCTATTCACCTGACAGCTAAGAATTATCAGTACTGATGCTTCAGTCCCTTTCTCTTTTTCTGCAAGCGAGTGATTTGTCTATGTTATGGGTAGGTAAGCTTGACAAAACACCACACATTAGCAGCTGAGACAGTGTTTGAAATGGGAAAATTGCTAGCAAACTGCACCATTAGAGACCCAAATAACAAATTCTTTCCCTCAATGAAAGAGAGATAGTTAAGGTCCAAATTAATTTGTCTGTCTCCCCACTCTGCAGGGGGAATCACTTTTCAAGACAAATGGCTTCGTCACTCCTGAGAGGGAGCTGGCTCTATTAAGGCTGCATTAGGCAGAGTTTAGTCCTTTGTGTTTTGGCATCCTGGGTGTGAGCAGTACAGTCAGTAGATGAGGAGGTGATAAAAAGGTTTGTACCTCAGTGAACTTCAGGATGTATTAGCATGGGAATTTGAGTGCTTATTCTTTACTCTGGGGTAGTATTTCAGATTTAACTGCATAGTTCTCCCTCTATGTTTTACTGTTTTGTTTTTCCAAGAAGTTTACTTTTTGCTCTCATTGCTGCAAAGTCATTTAAAGAGAGTGGGAAGGAGGATGACTTTCTCCTGTCTAGCATCATGTTATTACAAGAAAAATGCATCTGGATCCATTGGGCCCTCATATGTTCCAATCTCTAATAATATATGAGAGAAGAGAAAGGAAATTGTTCTTGTCCTTTGATGTTGTTGTCAAAGACTAAAATAAAGCTTCAAAAGGCAGGCAGCATTGCTGTGTGTCACAAGGGGGGAGATAGGCTTCAGTTCATCTGAGTGATATAGCAGGCAGCTGGCACAGTTAAATGGGTAACTGAAAGGAGGAGCAGAAGCCCCTGAGAGGTTTGGACGTGGCCAGTGGATTTCATCCATTTTGTGAATTCTATTTGTGGGGTCTTTTAAGCAGATCTTATGAAATACCAGAGGAGGATTTTATTGAGTTGTAAGAAATCTTGAATGTGATGGTTCAAACAATCAAAATTAAGCCTTCTAGAGCTGTGTCTCTTGTACTCAGGTGTGGCTTACAATTCTTTTATAGTGTATTCTGGTGATACACAAAAAAATGAACTCACTGATGCTGCTTTGCACAAGCACAGATGGGTTTATAGCATAAGACAGGACTTCAGAGTATGCAGGGCTAGGCCATGAAACACAGTTTTCCAGGGGTCGTGTTCTAGGTGAATGAGGTAATTTTCTCTGAAATAAAAGGCGGCTGTAAAAGTTAGATTAGCTTTTCACTAAAAAAATCACATTATTAGGTAAGAACTGTTTCTCACTTGATTTGAAAGATGGCACATCTAGCGGCAGTTTCCCATTATATTGTGAATAACACTGGCTAATAATTAAGCCTTCATCACCTTGGAATTGCCAGCCCCCCTTCTGGCAAAAGCTAGTGTTTCCTAGGGATCTTTAAGCCTGTCTTTCAGATGTCATTTATGAGCCCAGATGAAGTGAAAGCACAAGGAATTAATACAAATAGTTTGGTTTCTACTGTCTCAGTTGTGTAACTGCATTGTGGTTTTCAGCCAGTGCCTGCCAATCTATAACATCCATTTATGGGTCAGATAAGCACTTCATACTTTTAAAGATACCTGATAATTTAATGTTGCGCTTCATCTAATGCTCCAAGACCAACTCCATTCTGTGCCCAAGATGGAATCCACCTGCAAACACACCCTGATGAGGGCACACAGTACTGCTTGTTGCATCTCTGGTAGCATCTGCAAGATGCAGTGTGCTGAGCATAATGCGTTATATGTAGTGTTTAGTCCTTCATTTACAGACAGCTTCCATAAAGAAATGTGAGGTGCTAAGGTGCAAATACAGTAGCAGATGACAACAGCCTTGTCCATCTATTTCTGTACAGGCCATCTGCTGCAAATTGTGTAGGAAAGGGTGAAGAATCCAGTTCCTCCTCAGAAGGTGGCTTTCTGAAACAACTCTTCCTGCATTCCTCTCCACCTGCTCTAGAAAGTACATTTTTGCTTATTACTCAGGATCTGTGGTATTCCAATTTTGGTTGCTTTTGCCTTTGAGTCACTAAAATATCCTTGGAATTTTCACTGATTACAAAACAGGGGCCATGTTTCCTGCCCGCCACTAAAACCGATTTTCCCTGTAAGACCTGCTATGCTGTGTCCATGTGCAGTTTGTGTGAGCCCCCAGCTTCCATCCCCAAGTAAAGGGAATTGGACAGCCATGGCCCTCCTTTGTTCCTGGAAGTCTCTGCATAGAAATACTTAGGAAGAGTTAAACACCAAACTGGCAAGCTGACAAAAAGCCTTTATGGGAAGAGTATGTGTACTGCTAATTCTGGTGACAAACACCCAATAGTAGCGTCCTGAAGCTTACGGCAATTTGCATGTCACTGTGGACTTGCCAGAAATGAAGCATGTTATATTTAGACCAACTGGAAGGGAACTCTCAGGCACTAATTCGAATCACAAAACAAGGAATAGAATTAACTCTGGTCAGAACCTTTAAAATAGAATGCCACAGAAATAAAAGCGTGTGTGCACACTGACTGCACAAGTTGACTGTGCAAGTGTCACAATACTCAGGACTTAAATGGCTTCCTGGAGTATAACTGAGCTGGCAAAATATCTTCTTTTCAAGGGGATTTTTCTTTTGTCTGTTGAAAGCACAGATCAACAGAAGAGGCTGTGCAATAGGGGGTTGATGGGCCTTACACATTTTCTCTACGCTATTCCCAAGTCCTTTAAAACCCATGATTTACTTCTCTGCATCTCATTGTATTTCTGTTCTTGGATTTAAAATTCCTTCTCCCCTCTGCCTTGCTGCAGCAGCTCTAAATGGCTGGAGTGATTCATTCTATCATTCTAGTATGTTGTTGTGTTTCAGTTCTAAACCATTTCCAACCTCAGATTTTTTGCTATTTAAACTGTTTCCTTTTATGACATCTTTGGGAAAAATACACAATGTTTGAATAGTAACTAAGAGCCAGGTGAAATCCGATTTTGCTCTCAATTCCAACTCTGATTGTGGAATTCTAGCTGTCAGAGTCATTTGAATTCATTGTGTGGGGATCGTTTTACATTTCTAATTGAGGTGGTTGTTTCAGGTTCATCTGAGGTAAAGACAGTCCTTTTAGGAGGAATTTGAGGAACTTGCTGACAAGCACTTGAAAATACTTTTGGGAAGGAGTAGAAATTAGTCTTAGTGGGTACTGTATGCGCTATCTTAAAGCTGCTATGTTTTATGTTAGTGGTGCACACGTTTATGATACTTCATAAAGAATACTTTCAAAACAAAGCTCAGAAATGAAAACAGCAGCATTTTAATGTAGTCTGGACCATATTTTAGGACACCGTCGCTATTTGGTAGTTAAAATAGGCATATACAGTCCTTTTTGCTCTGCTTTAACATAGAATTTTCCCCCCTCCCTAAAAATCTGGATTCTTATATCAGGGATTTCTGCTTTATTCTTCAGCATGTTCCCCCAGATTGTTGCTCCTGAGTTGCTCTGATAGTATTATTAATTTACTTACTAAGCTGTCGCAATATAACATAGCTTTTAGTTGAGATAATTGAGTTCTATTTACAGTAGCTAGTCAAGGAAAACATCTGCATTTGCTACCTTAACTTTGATTAAATAGTAATAAAATGCACCTACTATTTTTTATTAATTCCACGAGTTTTAAAGGTGCCATGTCTATAGCCTGTGTCTGTTTTCTGGACAGATTTAGTGTAGTCAATGAGATTACTTTATTTTCAAAGTTATTTTCTCAGTATTTTCTCCATTTAGTGACTTTCAAAAGAAAAGGCTGTTTCTCATTAAAACTCTATAAAATTGGTTTATATTTATATAAAACTCGCTATCATGTTTGATGTTATTCCTGTCCTATAATTGTGTAGTTAACATGTATATTACTTTCTTTGTTTTCAGACGTTTGGAACAAAACCTCATCAAAATCATTCCCCCTGGAGCTTTTACCCAGTACAAGAAGCTAAAGAGAATGTAAGTTTTAATAAGACCAACATGCAAGAGCAATCATGAATCTTCTTGCTTCAAGTTCAGTATCTTTATTTTAGAAACATATTGGCGATTTCTATGTTGAAATCACTGGGGATTGCGCAGATAATCTCTTCCAAGTGTAACCAACAATGGAATTTGGTTCAGGATGCCTAACAGTGCATGAAAGCCTCAATAATGCTTAATTTCATTTCCCATTATAAATGATGTGAGCTAATTAGCTGTTAGTCTGTTCAAACTTCAAATCTGCTTCCTCAGAAAAGACTTTAAGTTCTATTTATTTCCTCTCTCATTCTGGTATCTGCACCACTTCAATTTAGCTGACCCCAGTTACAGCAGGAGTGCCTGTTCTTTCAGAGTAGTTAAGGTTTTTTGCAGTGCATTTGATATCTTGATGTTGAAATGGTCTGGCTGTTTAGAAGAAAACAAAGACACTTGCTGGAGCCTGTTTTCTCTGTTTCTGAATCAGCAGTAGAGACCCAGACAGTTCTTTTGTCATTAGCTCTCGTGTTTTCTCTTTGGATTTAGATAAAACAGTTCTGATTTGTAGCAGTGCTCTCATGCAGATAACCTGAGCATTCCCCTTGTAGGCTTTTCATTTTTAAGTGATATCTGAGAGATGTTGAGACAGTAGTACAGTGATACAGACAGAGGTAAAGCAAGTTACTCCCACTTCACCAGAGTATCAAGTTAATGATGGGTACCACTGGACCAGGAGTTTCCAGAAGTCATTCAGGCTTTGTTAGCTCAGTGCTAAGACTGCTAAAAGAGTGCCTTTACAGTTCTTTTTTTCTGATGTGAACAATACTTACTGGATTTAAGAAACTGTCAGCTTAGTTCACAGAAGACCCTAGCTGTTCTATGATTCTGTGATTATCAGATAGCTAATGCTTTTGGAAACTGAAATGATCTTGCACTGTACTTTTGGATTTAAGGGTAAAATTACTGGTTTTGCCAGTCCAAACTTACCAAGTTCCTAAAGCGGGAGAGCTGTAAATATAGATCTTAATATTTAGCAGGCCAAATCATCAATCTTACAGAGTCTCTATTCTTCTGTCTCACTTTCAATATAGCTGTATGTATTTTTAAAGAAGTACTGTATTAGATAGCAAGACAGTAATTTCGGTGAAAAATGATGGATCCCTTTTCAGTGACCTAACTTGTAACTTTTTCATTATTGAAGTCACTACTTCGTTATTTCTGAGGTATGACTAATTTTAGATTTTGGCAATGTTTTACCATCCTTTCATTTTTCATGATGGGTGAAGTCTGGTTTTATGGGAATTGACAAAAAAAAATGTTCTTTAACTTGACTGGCTGCTCAGCCCAGTGCAGCACTTACTATGTGGAATGATTTATGTTAGAATTTCACAGCAGAATTCCATTAGCAAGTTGTGTTAACAGCTTTCTGGAGTACAGTTGGCTACTCATTGAGATCTGAACTTGAAATTAAGTAATAAGTTATTGTGCCAGATGATCTGTGTCAAAGCTTAGTTAATGTGACAGCATTTTGGGGAAGAACTTGGGGATAGATATGTAGGCTGCAGAATGTCCCGTAACAAACATGATGCTTTGCCATTTGACTGTTGACCTGTCTCCTTGTTAAAGTTTGATTCCTGCTGGACAGTGAGGCTCTAAATGGGCATCACTCTTGTTCTATAAAGTTTAATTAAGGTCATTTATTTCACTATTTGAAGAGACTATTGACATCCTCTTTACAACGTGCGAGATTCCATGTGGTTTTTACTCAAAAATATACAAAAAATCACCTCTTCAGACAAGAGAGTTTTCCTTCCTTTTCCTTATAGAGGAAGGATGTGTTTGGAATCACTGAAGTCATCAGCCTCTTTTCATTTCTGTCACTTTGATTTCAATGAGGAGTATTGATTGAATTCACTGATGCCCTACCTAGGGTACACGTGAGGAACGTTATTTTTGTTGTTGTTGTTATTAGTAGTAACTATTACATGTAATAATATTTTAATAGAATTTAGAGGATAGTACTGGGAATTTTCCTCCTTCCAGTGAATAAATATGCAAGAATGCTAGGGATAATGGACTGCTCACTTGCAGCACTCTCAGTGTTTGGTACTGAGTATTTCCTGCAAGATTATGCAGTTTTCTTTGCTTAAATAATTGGATAACTGAGAATAATGTTTAGGTAATAGCCAGTTGTCCAAGATAATCTTTGTATGACTTTGTATTAATAGGTCAAGATGATAGCAGGTGTATGTATATTAATTCAAGTGTTGCATTTGCGTCTAGCTGAATTTGCTGTTTAGAATGTCTCTTCAGTAGCTTCCAGGCTGGAAGAGTTATTCTGGGGATTTGGTTTTAGCAAAGGAGCTGAAATCTTTTGCGTATTGGACTTCATCGTGATTGCCCATATCTTCTCACGCAGTTAATTACATGAAGTTCAATGAATCTGTCTCAGGAGGAACATTTGACCCCTATATGATTTAAATATGCAGTTGAATTTTATCATCTGGGATGATGTTTCCCCTGATTTTGGGGTGAATGTAACAAGTCCTAGCTCTGTGCTCAGTTGTTCAAGGGCTTCAGAAGTTTGAGGGGCTTGAGGGAGATACATCCTAGTTCCAGAGACAGAAGTCATTGTATGGCATGGAGTATCCAAGCCCAGACATGCCATTTTGAATTAAATTACATGGCAGCTGTGCTTGTAGCATTGTTCTGTAACTTCTAACCTAAGAGTTCCAAAGTTCATATCATCACCTCCCATTTTGTCTTTGCTTTTTTGAGGCTTTTAACTAACAGGTTTGTAACACAAGACTAAGAGCCAAGTACCTAGAGCCGATTTGAAAGAATTGGTTGTACCTCTTCAGCTCTGATGCTTGTAGTGGCATTTCATGTTGTCAGATTAATTTAACCACATATTAGCAGAAAATACATTGAGATTTCACAATCTTCTCAGTAGCTCTGTGGCATTGCTACTTTTGTTAAGCAGCTTCTAAAACGTAAACCACAATTGACATGGATTTTTGCTGAATACTCTCATCAAATGAGAACAGCCCGTTTTACATGTTAGAGATAATCAAGTAATCTGTTTCTAATATGTTAATTGACAAAGAGAATGTTTATCCAATAGTTTTCCATTTGGCTGCATCTAAAAATAAATCTGTTTTGTTTCACAAACAGAACAGATGTGTTCTGTTTACCTTTTACAGTAAAGACATTTAAGCTGTACAGTCATATGTTGTACAGTGACTCACAGGGTACCCCTTCTCCGCTGGTGCAAAGTCGAAACCTATTTGTGTCCCTAAGTGGGAACTGAGCTCAGCAATCCTCCAAGGTATGTTCAGCATTCTTTTGAAAGATCTCTACTATGCTGTCAGAGGTGCAGGGAGGCTAGAATGAGGTGACTAATATTTTCCCTGCCTGGGTGGAATCCTGATAAGTTTATTACATTTCCAGCTCAAGAGCCACATTTCCACTGAGTGTTTCAGAGATATCCTAAAGCATGAAGATGAGCCGTATGCGATCTAAATTGACTTAGTTGTGCAGGTTAGAAAAACCTGTATCTCTTTGTCTTGATGTAAATCAAGCACAGAATAGGATGATCTTACCAAAGCAGACCCAAAGAAGGAAACAAAAGTGCAAGGACTTAATTGACTCCCTTTGCCTCAGTCAAGTCAGAAGGAGAAGGAGCCTCCTTATCCAGCAGCCGTGGAGCTTGGGCTCTAATGGAAAGGAAATAATGTGTCTAATTATCTTCTAATGCTGATTGTAGTACATCTGCATGAAGTGAGTGAGTATCATCAGCCAGCATGGCATTTATGCACATTCAGGCACCATTAGTTATACACTCATTAGCATCTGGACATGGGGAGAGACAAAGGATGGGAATGTTGAAATGTAGCAAATCAAAAAGCAGTGCTGAAATACTTGTTTCAAAACCGAGATGCCCTTTTTGAGATGCTTGTCATTGTTTAGCAACTCATGATTTCATGTGATTGTGATAGGTTTTAATATGTTCCTTGGTAGATAGTGCAGATTCACATCAGACTTCCGCTTACCTAAGAATTACTAGATAAAAAGCAGCCAGTGCTACCAGGCACTAGCCAAGTTTCACAAAACCCTGTATAGAAAATAAATATTCCTACTGTAACTGTCACAAATTTGGCTGCTGTGAATTGAGCTGAAGAACCAGAAAACTTTATTGAATGCTGTCCTTGTAGGCATGACATTGTAATAGAAAACCTCAGTAGACTGCATGTGGTTGTTTCACAGGCTTTATAAACGAAACAAACCTAATAAAAGAACTGAAGAAAATCTCACTTTTTGTGGCTAGATTTGAAAACAGAGGACTTCATAAAAGTTTTAACCAACAGTATTTGTAGCTCAAAATACATACAGAATGGGAAACCTTCCTACTTTTGATTCCTACGTCTTCGCTCAAGTGATGTTTATTTAGAGTCTGACTGGGATCCTCAGCACGAGCCCCAGTGGAAATAGAAGTAAGCATGTACATGAAATACTGTATAACTCCAGCTTCAGCTGTCAGGGTAAAGGTTTGATAGTACTGGTACAAGCCGATACCAGCTGTCAGTGAATGTAATGAGGTGGCTGGAAGCTATGTCTGTAGCTAAGCACCTGGTTGAACTGATTGACAGAAAGATTGGATTGCAGCAACAGTCGTAATAAGAACCATCGAATCAACGAGGTTGGAAAAGACCTTCAAGATCATCAAGTCCAACCGTTCCCCAGCACTGCCAAGGCCACCGCTAACCCATGGCACTGAGGGCCTCATCTACACAGTATGTGAACACTTGCAGGGATGGTGACTCCAGCACTGCCCTGGGCAGCCTCTTCCAGTGCCTGAGCACCCTCTGGGGAAGGAATTGTTCCTCAGCTCCAGTTTAAACCTCCCCATTCCTGTCAGTTCAGAGGCATTCAGTTCTGAGTATCTGGTAGCAGGTGTAGTAAATTTGGCTCCATGTATGAAGAAATTGTGGCATAATCTGTATTTGTATAGCTGGTTGGTTATAATTGAAATCAAAGGGTATTTTCCAAACCAGGGACGCACTTTCCCTTATAAATGTCAATCTGAAAATGTCTGAAAACTCTAGTGAGACCTGGCAGTGCTGTGTCAACCCTCTTCCCTCCTGCCTCACCAGATCAAGGTCATGGTAGACTTTTGCGCTGCTTGTTTTCTCTAGGCCATTAAAAACGAAAACTGCTCCAGTGCCAAAGTCCTCAGTGGCACTGGTGCCTGCTTTGGATTTGGGGCCTGAGTAGTTTGTTTCCATCCTCTTTCCTATTGGTATTAAGCAGAGATGGTGTGGGAAAAGGAAGTCTTATCTCAGAAGAATTTTCTCATCCTAAGAATTATTGATACTGTTTTATATAGGTTGGGACTAGCGCTTAGTGGAATTTTCTAGGGTTTTGGTGGGAATTTTGTTTGAAAATGCTGTTTCTGGTATTTTTGCTGAATATTTTCGTCTTTGCATCTCATTTATGGCAAAGTTTCTTCTTGTAGACAAACAGTCTTGCTGCCTCTGCAGCCCACCAGGGTAACCTGGTGCTTACTCTATGCTGATGCCGTTAATCCCATCATCTTCCTTAATGCATGTCTCAGCTATTTTAGAACCTTTCCTCAGCTTTCTATCATTTCACTTACAATCAAAGTATGATCTTCTGCACTGTTATAAAGTTAGCCTTCCATTCCTGCTTTTAAACATCAGACAACCTTTATGCTTTGTCACAGCCTGCTCCTCACACTTGAGGGCCACCCCACAGAGTCACAATGAGATCTCCATTATTAATAGCTCTTAAGATGGTTTTATCAACTTCACTGTTGTTCTTCAAAGCTCTTTATAAAGCTCTTTGTCTCAGTGTTCATATAATGAAAGACCTGACTAACAGGGGAGCTGCTTATTTATTGAGGCTGTTGTACTGACTGGTTTTCTGATGGCTCCTGCAGTTTCCCTATCTGTGTCCTTACGTAGTTCATGATTCCTCCAAAATAATATGACAGTTTAGTTCTAGGTTTGTATCAGGTACTTTCTTCCAATAAACTGCAGTTGAAATATTTTCATCAAAATCGTGTTTATAATTTGTTTTGTTTCATTCTCCCTTCTCTTTGCAGAGACATCAGCAAGAATCAAATCTCTGACATTGCGCCGGATGCATTCAAAGGCTTGAAGTCTCTCATTTCACTGTAAGTGGAAAATAGAACTGAATGGGCATTTGGGGAGAGCTTGCATGTAAGAGAAATAAAGATGATAATGTGCTGTCTGGGAGAACTTATATTTCTGTGTGCAATTGCCATCTTGTGTGAAGCATCTGATCATTTACAAATGAAACACTGGTCACGAAGTTTAGGAAGAACTGTTTACACATCTCTAGTAAGTTCTTTTGTGGGTGAATGCCCCAAGGTTACTGATTTGTTCACTTCTTCAAATCAGTGCATTGGTTGATATGCTGTACATGTGCACCTGCAGGCTAATCCATGACCCCAACTCATCATGGCACACAAACCCCTCATCATAACTCAGACACTGTTTGGTGGCGTTCATCAGGGAGGAGTTCGGGGGAATTCCTCCTTGCTGAATTTTTCTCCTGTATTAAAAGACCTGAGATTGCACTCATTTGTGAGTTCTTTTGTTTATTTGGTTTTATTGGGTTTTGGGTTTGTTTTTTATT
Source organism: Amazona ochrocephala (assembly GCA_039720435.1). Classification (NCBI taxonomy): domain Eukaryota; kingdom Metazoa; phylum Chordata; class Aves; order Psittaciformes; family Psittacidae; genus Amazona; species Amazona ochrocephala. The sequence continues at coordinate 3,248,487 of CM077889.1, read as the reverse complement.
TTTTTCAAAGTAGTGATGGAAGAACCTAAGCTGTTACGAAAATGTTTCTCTTTCTTAGCTGTAATTACTGCTTTATTAAGCTGGAAGAGAACTAAAATATGACTCCATACAAAAGATAAAAAGAAGGCAGGATCTCTTGGCAACCATTCCTTACTCCTAATAGAACACAGAAACTGTCTTAGCACCAAGTTGAATTTAAATGCAGCTATATTTCAACCTAGCTACCCACAGCACTATTAAAACAGTGGAGCTTTTAATGGGTAAAAGGAGCAATGCAAGGTCAGAAGCTGCATATGGAGAATGAAGTAGAATAGAGTGTTAGAAAGAGCCCCAGGTTAAGAGAAGAGGGTAAGCTCAACTGGAATAATATTTGCCTACATTAATTGTAAAGACAGTTTTAAAGCATTTAGCTCATTAATATTCATGTAACACAGTTTTATTTTAAGGATCTAGTTTATTTCTAAAAGCTGCCATAATTTTATTCTCTGAATACTTAAAAATTCAAACCCCCCATATAACTTGTTGACTAGTGCTAATATTAGAAGTTCATTCAGTACTACACTTAAATGCTGCATTACACTCTGAGCCAGATTGCAGAAGGATGGGCCTTTTTTTGTGCCCTGAATCCAGCTGGAAGAATGCCAGAAATATATACTAAGTGTTGCTAGCCTTTGTTGAGTAGTCAGGGCGGTGTTATTCAACATGCTGTGGAAATGGTCAAATCCCCCAGTGCTGTCTGGAAACGATTCAGTAAGAGAATGACATTTACTGAGCACTACAGTTCTGGCTTAGTATGAAACTACTGCTGATGTTGCAATGCTCCAACTTTCTGGTGTTGGCAAACCTTCTGGCTAGGAGCAAGCTGGACAGGCAAGACATTTCTACTGGGCTTGACTTCCCAACACAGAAGTTATTCAGCTTTAGCTCTAGCTAATTTAGATACTCCCAGGTGGCCTCAGGAGTGGGACAGAACACATCAGAGTGGACAGAGAGGAAATGAGAATATAAACTGGGTGGGAATTTATAGTGTTTTGACTTGCATACAGAAGCAAGTGAAATGACTGTGTATTTTCTGCCCAGTCATCCAAAATGATATTTTAAGTAAATGATGTTTAAATATGTTTATATCCAAGTGGGTAATATAGTGCTGAATTTAATGGTAGGAGGTTCCAAGGGGGAAAAGAGAGGGGAAAGAGATGAGATGCAGCACAGGAAGGGTATTGCCTCTGAGCAGTCTTTCCTTTGTTCAGTGTTTGCCTCAGTTTCTTCCCTCTGCAGCCACACAAAGCTAGTGTAGCACACAGTCTGTTTCTCCTTTGTCTGGCAGATTGCTTTCTAGGACCGTATCAATTCCAGCCTTGAAATTGTCAGCCTCCTCCTCTAGGTTCAGTTGTCCACTGTGTTTGCCATTGGCTTTTACTTTCTTTTGAAAGGTTTTACTCTTGCTGTTCATTGCAGGTAGGTCTTACAAGTGTTTTCCCTCTGACTGATAGACAAGTGTTATTTTCATTACCTTCACCCAGGTCTCTGGCAGGTTCTTCTCTGCTGGTCACTTGTGTAGGTGTTCCAGTTTCTGAGCCCCAGGTATCTTCATGGAGCAAGATTATCTGCTCTTCTGCAGAGTCTGGGTTTCTCTGTAGAAATCTCCCCCAGGTTTCTACTCCTGAAAAGCAGAGGGTCTTCTTTTCATCTGATCTCTGCTCTATCCACCAGTGTAGTTCTGTCACCTTAGAAAGACAAGTAAGTGGCAGAGAAGATGACTCCTTTGAAGTGCTAGGCCTCCCAATGAGACTGCCCAAGGGGAAAGAACAAGGAGGCAGAAATGAAGTAAGAGGGTTTGCTTAGCTGTGTTTTCTCTTTTAAGCGGCTCAGTCTTTTTGGCGCCTGAGGCCCCAGTACCTTTAGTCAGCTGCGTGCCCTGAAGGAAGGCTGCTCTGCATACAATGCTTCAGCTCAGTGGAGAGAAACTGTTATTTTTCATATATGTAAGTCAAATGTGACTGGTGGCATACATTTTAATGAGACACCGTTGAGGTTTCATCTCCACCAGAGCAGCTGGACTTCTCAGCTAGCTGAGTTAAAATAAGAAGAAAGGAGGGGAAAAATGCTAATGCGCAAATGGAAGTAAGCAACTTCGTTTTCATTAAAAATGAAGTACTGCTGTAGTGCCTAAAATCCCTGCCTTTCCCTCCTGCATTATTCCCATTTTCTGCTCCTCCCTTTACTCCCTGCTCACATACAATTGCAGTGCTCCCTATGGGCCTAGGAGAAGTGAAAGTGCTTCTCTGGAAGACAGCCAACATTGTTAGTCTGGCTGGCTAATGGAGCCCTATATATAGTGGGTTGCTACTCCACTTTCTTCTGAAGCTAACTTAGGGTAGTGTTTCCAGGCAGAACTGTTTCTCAGAGTGCTCTGCCTATTGTACCTATGGAGGGATGGAAGAAATAAAGGTGTATTACAGTTTTCATAGCACAGGAATGTTTATTACAGAAGCAGTTCACCCCAAAATGTATAAAACTTAAATCTTAAAAGTGCAAAGTGACCCATATGCTAGCAGGTCATAAGTTTTTTATTGTAAATCTATGTGTTTTGTGTAAGAAGAAATCTGCCCATGGGAGTCCAACAGGTCACAGAGTCTTAACACTTTAAATAAGCCATTTCTACCTTAAGTTTTCTCTGCATTTAGCAAGAAAAAAGCAGCCTTGTTCTTGCAAGGGCTTAAGACATCTCCATTCCTCACACTCAAGGAAAAAAAGTTGTCTTCTCCATGCCCATCTTTCAGTGGGATTTTGTTTCCTATTCATATAATGACTGTTTGGAGCAAGGAACTTCTGCTTCACTTTTTCTTAGAAGTATTTGGGCTTTTTCTTTTTTTCCTAAGGAACTGGAATCAGTCTTCTTTAAGAACGCATTTTCTTCTTCCAGGAGATTTCTGGCCTTTCCTTTTCCCCTTATTGTGTCACATGAAGTGGCACTGTGAGTCATGGTCAGCTCTGGGGCTGTAGATTTAATTCTGCTGCAGTGTCCAAAGTTCCCTGTCAATATTTAGGTACTAGGGCTTAGAACCTTAGCATATTTTGCTATGAAGGAAACTTCAAACCTGCTTATGGGCCACGCTGAAGGTACAGTAAGATACAGGCTGGTCTTGAGTTTTAGAAAGCTTGGTGGAGAATAGAGGGTGTTGTTGGTCAGGGCTTGAGGAAAAGAGTCTGTCCTGGGTTCAGCAGCAGCAGTCATTTTTCTCCTTCTCAGTAGCTGGTGCAGTGCTGTGGTTTTCACTTTCAGCCTGGGAACAGCGCTGATAACACCGATGGTTTCAGTTGCTGCTCAGTAATGTTTACTCTGACCAAGGACTTTCTGAGCCTCATGCTCTGCCAGGGAGGAGGGGAAGCAGGGAGGAAGCAGAGACAGCACACCTGACCCAAACTGACCAAAGAGGTATTCCATACCACAGCACGTCATGCCCACTATATAAAGTGGGGGCAGTTACCCAGAAGGGTGAGATCACTGCTGGGTCGGGCTGGGTATCGGTCGGCGGGTGGTGAGCTGTTGTATTCTCTTCCCTTGTTGTTTCTCTTATTATTATTATCGGTGGCAGCAGCAGTGGTTTGTGTTATACCTTAGTTACTGCACTGTTCTTATCTCAACCTGTGGGAGTTACATTCTTTCCATTCTCCTCCCCATCTCTCCGGGAGGAGGGGGAGGAAGGGAGGGGAGTGAGCGAGCTGCTGCGTGGTTCTGGATTGCCAGCTGGGCTTAAACCACAACAGAGTCCTTAGTGTTAATGATGCTACTGTGGGATTTGGGAGGAAGAAGTTATGTTGCATAATTCTAGTGACTCTGTTGGACAAATAATCTGCTTGTCTATAGCAGACCCTCCCCACTTGAAAAAGCGGAAGTATTTCTCTGTCTCAAAGAGATGATACGTTGAAGGCTGTGAGAGGTAGTGATAGTGCAGTGCTTGGGACCATATGAAATATTCAAACTGAGAAACAGAATTATTTGAATCTAAAAATGACAATAGTCAGCACAGATGTGAGCGAGCTATGGTAATGTAGCCATCCATGGCTTTAGTGTTGGAGGGATTAGTCTTGCCATCCAATACTTCTTTCAGTGTAAACATGAGAGCAAATAATACTCATCCTTTGAGAAGTGTGGCAGAATTGGTTGGTTGCAAAAGAATGCGTTACCTTCATTCTAAGCAAAACTTTGAGAAATACTCTACTGGTAGTACGTGGTGTACATGGTTAGAATAGAGCTTTGCTGGAATTGGAGTGGTTAATAACACAGCAAGGGACATGGGGGCCAAGTTATGAAGAGTTTCATGTTTCAAGATTGCTGAATGCACTTTCTGAAGTAAATTAATTTTGCATTTAATCAGCTCGAAATCTGTCTAATATCAGCAAGAGAATTGTATCAGCATTTGGTTATTGTTAATAGTATCAAAGATAAATGTTATTCTTGGGGTCAGTAGACTTCCCACAAATGGAGGTTTGGAAGGCCATATCCAGACTGTCTGGGGACATTTTATGAGATATGACAAAATAGTCTAACCCTTCAGTGTGTTAAACTAAATGAGTTAAAGTTATGACCACTGCAGAGGGAGAATTCCTCTGGTTTTGTTCATATACTGAATTAGCTAGTGAACAAATTAAAAGCTTAGATCAGCCTGGGCACAAAGACAAGAGACAGCTTAGATTTTGACATAGCAGTCCCATTTAGACATCATCTCCTGGGTGATGATGTATGTCGTGTCATTCATGGTGATTTGAAATCTGCAGTAAAACACTGTCTGTTGCAATAACTGCCAAACTTATTTTAAGGTAACAAATTGCTTGGGATAGTTTTACGGAGATTTATTTAGCCTAACTTGTTCTGAAGAAATATGAAATAGTGCAGGGACAAAAAATTATATGTCTAGGTTTCTTTCAGAGATGAGAAATTTATTGCTGTTTTTATCCATGTCAGTTCCTCCTCTTCAAAATCTTGGATTCTTATTGAGCCTGTGCCATGGTGCGTAGTTTGGGAAATGTAATTCTTCCTAGCAAGAATTGTTTTCATAGTCTGAAGGAAAGTTAAATGCATTCTGAGGACTGAAAAAGACGTTGCGTAAAGTCAAAATTTGACACTTCAGTCAGAATGTTTCAGCCAAGCCAAAATAAAGCAACACTTAGCTGGAAACCATATGGTCCAGGGTAAGGGATTCTGTGGTAGGCTTTCATACCCCAAAAAAGTTCTGTGGCACCTTCCAGGGGAAGATGTCTGTGTTCTGGGATCTGACTTAACGAAGCAGCTGAATTGCAGCTACATTTGCAAGTGAGGTAGACCGAGGGACTGTGAAATAGAGACACCACAGCAATTACTGCTTTACGGCCTCAGAAGGTGGTGTGTTAACTTCAGTGCATACGGAGGGCCGTGTGTTGGGAGAGTCTTTGCAAATTTTTTCAGTGTTCAAGGGGTCAGACTGTCTACACTGAAGACTCGGTGAGACTTTTATGTTTCAAGATGAGGTTTATTACATGCTTAATTACATTCTCCCTTAAGGTAACATACTCGTTGCTAGGTGCGCTTCCAGTCCTTTCTTTGCCAGTATGTCCCAAGCTTTTAGATGAATCGATACATGACTATTTTCACTTTAAACTGCTTAGAACATCAGTTGCATTAATCTCCAAACTTGAAGGTTCATAGTGGCAATTAATTGTTTAATTGGAAATCTAATATTGTGGTTTGGAATAGATGCATTTTCAGGGAATATGAAAATATTATGCCAGAACCAGGCTTCAGAGACATAGTGCCTCGTTATGACTTTTATATATTTGTATGATTTCTCATTAAAGATCCGTAATAACTCTTCACCTGAACAGGGTGCTTATTCCAGAGATCTTCTCCAGTGCTTGCAGTGCAGCAGGGGGGCTGTGCTTTAGCTGTGTTGTCCCATTATTTGGAAGGTTGATGGCAGCCTGAAAACTGCTGCCGTTTGGGAGCCAGTCCACCAGGTACTTTTGAAGGGCTGCAGCGGGTGCTTGGTGGCCATGCCGAAAGCATTTAGCTGGGAACTGGTGAGCTGATGCTCTGCATGCTGCTCAGAATATAGCCCTCGGGTGGCTTAGCTGCCCCTGAGCTATAATGGCAACTTGCTTATGTTAGAAAGCCACCAGCAATAAAATGTGAGAAACTTGAGTTAAAAAGGCAGTGATTGACTCTTCAAACTGGTCATTCTGGTATGGGATATGCCTGCCTCGTGGAAAAGACAAGGATAAAATACGTGCACTGGCAAGTCTGATGTGTTTGCACATCCTTATGACTGTGTTCTCCATTTAGGCTGGTTTCCATCTTTGTAGAATAGACTCGTATGTGGTGAGAAAAGAAAGAAAGAAACAATGAGGAAAAGGATACCTATTAGTCTCTCAGTTCTGGCTTAGTCTTTAGTTACTACTTTTTAAGTTTAGCTCTGTGAATATAGACTTAAGCTACAGCTCCCTTTTCCCTTTCTTCCAAAAACATTCATCGTGTTTAGAGTGATACCTTCTCCACCCAACAGTAAATGGTGCTGGTCAGACCTGTGGCTAACTTGGTCTCCCAGCAAAGTTAAGAAGCAAATGAACAGTCAAGAGCACACAATAAAAAGTATAGTAATTTTTTTGTGTTCTAATAAATGCCATTCTGATTCACTGATGTGCTGTCTATTGGCAGCAATTATTGGGCTGATTTTATTTGGTATTAACTTTGTTAGTGTATTTTTAATAAAAAAATATTTGGGGTCTGAACTGTCAGGTGCTAGGGGATAGGAGGAGCGTTGTGCTGCTGTGCCAAGCTTGCACAGGAGCCAGGACACCTGCATGTCCTGCAACATATCTGAAGAGTAGAAGTGAACACAGAGTTTTACAACTTGTAATGCCATAGGCAGATCTCCTAAAATGTATCCCTGTTGGTAATAGCATTGGAAAATTAAATGAAGTTCTTTAATTGACTTGGCTGAGGTTCCTGTTACGGCTTTTTGAAGTTATTTTTCTGGTTGGGGGATTATTTGGTTTCTCTTTTCCCAAGGCTGCTGTTCTGGAAACACTGGCGGTGAGATGGACCCAATGGCAGGACATACAGGAAAGCAGCTGCAGTAACGGTGTCCCTAACCTAACCTGGCCTGTCCTTTCTGCAGGCTGGCTCATTCCTAGTAGTTAGCAGTGCAGCACTTGGTACATTTAGGACAGAGTTGTCTTTGATCAAGAGCCTGATCAAGATTCATATTTGTTGATGCGAGTATGCTTGCCTGTCTCGGACAAAATGAGAACTCTGGGGAAAGCAAAAGTTCCTGTGCTTTTTATTAGAGGAAATGGAAATAAGGAGCTGAAGAAATGAGATGCAATGCATTATGTATCTCCCCTCCCTTCCTCTTTGCTTCTTTCTGTAGGACCGTTTGACTCCAGCTCTGCCATGGCAAGCAGACAATGGCATTAGCTAATTTGGCTCCTTGTAGTGCTGAACATGAATATGAATTAGAGACAAGTGCCTGAGCTCTCATACTGACTTTCGTTTAGCTGTTAATTTGTTCCAGTGTTAATGTGCCACATGCACATAAGCCCAATTAGGGTAGAAAATGCTGCTTTTCTTTTCATGGCTTCTGAAAATTGAAGCTTTGTTTTATTTTGTAAAGCTATTTTATTCTGGTTTCTTTTGCTCAAGATAATAAAGAGGAGGTATAAACACATCCAGGGTTTTCAGTTCAATGGAACACTGCACTATGACCTTCTGACTCTTCTATTAAAAGTGAAAAATTACTCCAGTAAGAGTCTTATTTTGATATTTGCATTTTGTAGTACCATGATTAACAACTGCACTGGGTGTGAGTGTTGACATTTCTTTAAGGTTTACCTTGCATAAGTGTAAGCTAGAGTAACTCTTAGTCTGGAATAGGGATTTTTATTTCTACTTTCCATGCACATTTTGTAGAGCTTATCTTCTGAACTCCTTTTCAGATGCTATATTATTATGCACTACTGATCAGCATTGATGATCCTGCTACTCCACAAAACTAAGGAAGATGTCCATCCAACATCACAGAGCTTAGAATCAAAACCTTGTATACAGATGATGCACTTGCTAAAGAAATGTTCAGAAAGTGGGGAAACTGAAGTGGAAGTGTACTGAATTCTGTGGGCATTAACATTTTAACCTCTTAAATATTTTATTTGCAGAGGTTTTGCTTCCTGATACAGGGGTTCATGTCAGTTACTTTGTTCAGAAAGAAGTCTGAGAGTCAGCATTTGGATGTTGGTTTAGAGCCCAGTGAAATTCAGTGACTTGAATACTATCTCATATTTTGAAGCTGCTATCTAAATGGACCTGCTAGACCTTTCAAAGCTCAGCCATCATTTCTGTCTAGTGTGGGGTAGAGTATAATAATCCATGTACATTGCATGAAATTTTGTTAAAGTAGGAAATAGTGTGTATCTTCTGAAGGTGAAATTATGAAACAGAAAAATTTAATGGTACTAGCATACATTACTCACAAAAAGCCACCAAGTGGAACAGCACATTTAAAGGCCAACCTCCTGACTCTGCAATAGATAGGGAGAAATTATGTTACTTGTGTTGAGAGAAAATAGAATGCTGGGTGATCGCTGGTTTCTTGAGTTAGGAGTTCAGTTCCTGCTAAACTACAAAAGTAATCAAAAATGAAGTTTCAAGTTTAAATTTTCCTATCTAAGTGATGTTATTTTATTTAGATTCATTTTATTTAGGCTCAGAAAAGAGCTGTTCTGGGAACTGTCCCACAGAGGTGATATAGTTCCAGTGACTGATGAAGAGTAAACTGAAGTGGCGATACTCTGGGAAGGCCAGAGGGTGTTGTAAATGGTCCATCACACTGACTGGTTTTCGCTATGTTCAGCCCACCCTAATGTTGTAAATGTTGAAAGACAGGGTAAGCCAGAATCTCAGGCAGCAGCCAAGCCTCGCATGGCTAGTTGATTAATTGCTAACATGTTGTTCCACATTAAAACGTTAGGGAATTAACAAGTTTAGTGGCACATAAGCAACAAAGTTTTGGCATGAGCTGCTTTATGACCATTTGCTGTGTCCTATAGAAAGCATTGAAATTACATCAATACTGGCTTTACCTATTTAAGTCTATTAAGATGTTTGGGTAAGGAGTAAAATTTTTCAGAGGGAGTGAAATCTTCTTCCCATTTACCAGGACACACACATAAGCTCCTACTCACTTTCTGGGTTTGCCGAATTTTGCCAACTCCAGAAATGACATAAGTAAATACTTCATCTGTGATTGAAATTCAGGTGTGCCTGTCACATATGATTCTGCTCTCATCTCTAAGTAACACATCCTAGCATAGTGGTGGGTTTGTCTGGTTTTCCCTTTAGTTCAATTTCTGAAAAAATGTGCTTTTTCCATTAAAAGGGAAATATTTGTAGTATTAAAAGTGAGTGGTGGATATCAGGTTATGTATATTTATGGTCTTTACTAATTTTTATAACCAAACTCCACCTAAATCATTTTTGAGTTTCTGGAATATGTCTATTTCCAGTTCAGGTTGAATTTCTTTTCATTAGCTAGTTGAAATGGTAACAGCAGCGGGTGAAGCCATAATATTTTAACCAGTGGTGCCTGTGTCATATTTAATGCCAATTATTGTATCTTAAGAGATTCACTTACATGTAATTTTATCTACAGCCAGCTTATGCTCCCCTGGCTTTTAAATTCAGTATCACTGAGCAGAACTCTAGGTTTTTACATCAGACATTGTGTCTTTCAATGGTTAAAATATTTCTAAAAAGGGTGGAAAAAAAATCCCTCAACAGAATGAAAAATATTTCAGATAGGGGTTTGGATGATGTCCAGTTTCTACATTAAAAATGCTTTCCAACACCAGACGAAGCCTGAATCATAACGACTCATTTAGTACCATGTGCTCTGAGAAAAGCAAATGAGATAAGTAGTGAAATGAAATGCCCACAGATCCTGGCCATGGTGCACAAGATCAATAAAGATGATAATGCAGAGAGGTGGGAGGACACTAAACTGGTCTGTTATTTATTTTGTCTTCCTGAATCTTTCAGAGTGCTCTATGGAAACAAGATCACAGAGATTCCCCAGGGCCTTTTTGATGATCTTGTGTCTCTGCAGCTGCTGTGAGTATGATCCCTTCCTCTTTATTTTACAGCCTAGCTTGATTTACTGTTTTTCAGCTTCTGACATTATTATAATCACCTTTTCCACTGAAAACTCACTGGGATGTGCTAGGCTGTTGTTTCTCTGTCAGGCAAGAGGGAGGCAAGGGCTGAAGAAAAAAAGGAAGGTGCCAACAGTTTTATAGCACAGTGTGCATAATGGATAATAGACACAGAGGATTTAAGTGTGGGGAGGAAATGAAGACTTGGTGAAGTCCAAGAAAGGAAATTGGCTCACCAGATGATGTGTGGATGGGGATGTCATCTGATTGTTTTTACGCCTTCAGCATTTGTGCTTGGGTAGATCCTTGAGGGCTACTGTGTCACAAGCATATGTAAGCAACATGACAATGGGGCTTAGTTGCAAGAGAAATAATTTCACAATGTATTGTTTGAGTATTTTATACCATGTATGATTTAACACACAGTCATGAGCAGGGTAAGATGTATACATACACTCTTCAGTATTTATTAATGTAGCATAACAAATTTCCTAACCCAAATGTGAAGTTGCAAATTTCACTCACTCTTGTCTCCATAATCACATTGGGAACCAGTAACTCCTTCAAAAAGAGAGAAATCAGCTATTGTTTCAGCCACTCAATAGAGGGAGCAGAAGTGAAGTGTGGTTAATATGTGTATTGCTAACATTCTGATTACCATCATGGATGATGCATTCAGAAAGTAAAGGTAATATATGATAAATTCATCAATTCTGGTTTAGATTGCACACGACCCTCTACCCTCAAGCAGTAACGTTTATCAAGTAACTTTCAGACATGCCATTTTAAGCCTTTCTTACCATGTTAACATAACCAGAAATGAATATCCAGGAGTTCATGGTTCCCATTGAATGTATCACTCTATGCTAGCAGCCTTTGCTGCACTTACATGCTATCTAAAAACAAGCATAGATATATGTTAGAAACCCATAAACAGCACCAAGGAACTGAAGTCTGGAATAGTTGCTGTATATGTTAAGGACTTCTCAGACATGTAATTTATTCATAAGATCTTAATTGCAAATATGGACTACTCTGTTCTAGAGAGAGACAAGCAAGAGTGCACCTGTTTTGGTTATGACAGCCCTTGAGCTTGGAAGCTGTTTATCTCCTCCTGCACACAGCCAGTTCACTTGTCTTCACCTTTTGCACATACTTTTTCTGGCAGCTCCTTCCCTCTCCCTGTCCCACCCCTCACCAGTTGATTGTACTTCAGTGTCTTTGTGGCCAGCATGTGCAGTAACTGAACACTATATATTTAGCGGGGAAGTACTTTGTCCTGTGTGAAAACAATAAGCTTGAAAGTCCTTCAAAGCTGGGACTTGGTACATGCTGATATAAGTGACACGTTAGTCATTGTCAGACTCAGGTTGTTCTCAGTACAGTGAAGATGATGCAGCCGAAATGAGCTAAAATTTAACTTGTCGCTTTGACCTCTGAGAAAGAAACTATATTAGAGAAATAAGAGCTTTATTATAGTCTTCACCCCAAAATATTTAATGATTGCAAGGTCAAAGCCATACACAGTTGCTCTGTCTAACCCAGGACACTTAACAGATAGGACCTTTCCCAGTAGGAAAAGAAACATATGCAACACGTGGCTCATGGTGTCCTATAAAAATGTGGGTCTAGCACTTTTGCATAAAGCATTAAGCCAGTTTCAACTTCTTTATACTACAGTCTTTGCATGCGCATAGTGCTGGCTTTCAGTGCATTGCATGTTTAAGCTAAGATGCAGTCATTTTCCAATCTGAATTAGCAAAATCTATATGCCAGAGAGCCATTAAAAGGTGTCATACTTCAACCTTTTAAACATTCTCAAGCTGAGAATATGAAGTTGTGAGTAGGTTGTCTATTATGGGATTCCAAGACTACTGTGGCTTGAGAACCTTTACGGATCTTCTTGAATGTGTTTAAATCCAAAGTAGTTTTTGGCAAGGAGAGCAATGAGTGATCACGCTTTCAATGCAAACAAATCTCTGCACACATTTCCAGCCGTGGCTTTGAAGCAGCTATTATGGATTGCTTGTAGTGTTTAAATGGATACCAGAAAAAATAAATGTCATTCGTTGGTTTTAGACCTGCTGTTGAACAGTTGGAAGAGTGCCTTATGATTGGATCTAATTTAGTGTTCAGTGGGCTCTAGATTGGATTTCTTCTTATTAGTCTGGAGACACACTGATAAGAATGCTCTGATTAAGGTACCCTGGTAGCCAGTCTAATTTCCTAAGCCGAAGCATTTCTGAAAATGCACTGGTGTTATGGCAAAGCAGGACACAATCAGCAAAGGGATTATTGTGGGTCCTCTATAAAATCGTTCAGATTGTATTTAGAAGGAAAAAGTAATTACTAAGAAATTGCAGCGCAGGTAATAATGTTATTTTACTGGTTTGGATAAGACTCATCAGAGTTTCTCAGAAATGTCATTTTCCTTCTGTTTAAATATCCTGTCACTGTATAGGTCCAGATTATTCCACTTTTATTCTGGCAGAATCGGTTTGTGTAAGTGCCTTACATCTGCAGACAGTACCACTGATGTCAGAAACACTGCAACTGGGTAAAGTAATGCTCAGCTCAGGCATGACAGCATCTTCAGCTGCCCCATTTGGCTTTGGTGTCTGGGAAATGAAGAAGTCAGAACAAGTTCTAGACCACCTGGCTAGGATTAGAATTCTGTATTTCTGACATATAAGACAGAGGTGGGTAAGCCAATACTGTATTATATTTGGCAAGAAACTAGGTAGGCATGGTTAGGTAATGAGGGGGTTTTTTTGTGGGAGGTGGGGATGTTTATGTTGGTTTGTTGGGGTTTTTTAATCCCCATCACTTTGATTTAAAATGTTGCTCCTGAAATCTTCATTACAATTAGCTATCTTAAGTAGTTAATAGTCCTCAAATAAATAGTTGCAATTGGATTTCTGTTAATTTGCTGATTTCCCAAATCTTATGTCTTCCACGTATGCAATTTTAACCATCACAGCAGCAAGCATTGTTATAGAAGTCCAACTATATGTCTGTTCTGGGGAACAGCAGCTTAGATATAAGGAGGTTCTTTACTGTGAGGGCGGTGAGGCACTGGAATGGGTTGCTCAAGGAAGTTATGAATGCTCCATCCCTGGCAGTGTTCAAGGCCAGGCTGGACAGAGCCTTGGATGGCATGGTTTAGTGGGAGGTCTCCCTGCCCATGGCAGGGTGGTTGGAACTGGGTGATCTTAAGGTCCTTTCCAACCCTGACTATTCTATGATTCTATGATTTTATGTCATTCTCCTTACCCTGTTTGAAGTTGCCAGGAGAGAGAATACTAGGAAGCTACTGGAACTGGTCTACCCTAGCCTCATACATTCCTCTGTTCAGCAGGTTGGACCAAGTGTCTTCTGAGCATTTCAGGTCTGTTTGGGGTCTAGGGAACTGCACTGTCTTCCAGAAAGGGATAACTGGAGTCTGATTTTTGGTTTGTTTTTTTTTTTTTACGGTAAACTGAAACTCATTTCAGTGGGGCAACAATCCATCCAAGATGTGCAATAGCGTTTGATTAATTATCGTCTTGTGTACAGCTTTCATTTAAATATCAAAAGAATGAAAAGGGCTCCAGTGTAAGGTGGAAGTTTTCAAGTAATCATTAGATGTGGCCAGTTTGAACTCCTGCCCAGGAGGCCTTTGACTAACCTTGATCTGCCCTAGAAACTGGACTATATTTAAAAGTCCTTCTCGCCTGTCTTTCATTTTTCCTGGAATGTGGACAAGCTCTTTCAGGAGCCCTTGAGTTTGCCAAACCTCTGCCACTCACTGCACGGGGGACACCACACCACACTGTGTAACTCCTTTCTCAGCAGCCCTGTGACAGATAAAGCTGACGGGTGCTCTGCTTGCTCCCAGACGAGCAAATATGCAGAGCCAGCCTGCTGTGAAACAGGAGTTAAGTGGCTCAGGACAGCTAGCTGTGGATGATGGGCACAAAGTTGGTTAGCCGGTGTTTTTCATAGCTGAGTAATACATGTTCCTCTCTGCAACCATATTAAAACATTCTGGGGGCCTTTTTATTATGGTTATACACTATGCTTCACAGTGCTCTATTTCCTGGATCAAGAAAGTATCGTAAAATCTGTACTGTTTAAAGAGATTGTATAGCAAAATAATATAGGGGGATGAAACCTCATTTTTCTAATATGTGGCAAGTATCAGTTTCTGATAAATCCTTTTCCTTGAGGAAATTTACTTTGCGTAGTTACTGATCATACAAGTGCTCAGGTGTGTTGATTCTAAATATTATGGTTGAGATCCCCATGGCTTGCTGGGTAAGAGAGAATCCCCATAGTGGACTCGGTTTTGATGTTGCTAGAAGTAGATACGCTCTTGGGTTACATGTATATTAAAATGAGAGGTTTGTTGCACTCCTCTCTTGTAAAACAAAGCCAAAGCTTGCAGCCTTCTCCTCTTTTTCCTAATGTCTGACCATTAGGGAAAGCTCAGTGTAGTTGGAAAAGACCAATAATCATATTAGTGCCTGAAGTTTGCCGTGTTGACAGGTAAAGTAACTTTAAAAGTGGTGAAAAATGAGACTTCCAGATCCAAGCATCTAACCTGGGTTAAAATTGAAAGTAGATCTCATATTTACAACTCCAGCTGACCTTTGTTTAAAATAGACTCATATGAAGTGGCAAGTCATGGATGTACTGTCAGGAACTGCTATAACCGGTCTCCCAAAATTCAACCAGTGAAATTTTGCATTGAGCAGTTCTTTTTAATCTGCTTTTTAGGCAGTTTCTCCTTGGATGAACAGTGAGATACTTGGTGCTTCCATAGCTCTTCTGGAGAGGTTGCTTGGAAAATGTCTCCCTGGCAAATTTGTCAAGTTTGAAGTGCTTGTGTTGAATTGTAATTGTGAGTTGAATCCCAGTACTTAAGAGCTTAAAATAGAATCTACCAGTTATTAATTGTGTACTTTTGGAGCTTGTTAGAAGCTCAAAGAAAATCCCGTGAACCACAAGCTCATACAAAGTATATTTAGAGGGAAAGAAATGCAAAATTACTGTGAGGAATGTACATGAATTCCACTATTTTGTATTGTATACATTACACTGGTAGATACATAAACATAATTAAGCAGTGATGCATCATTAAACATTAAACAGTATATAAATGTCAAAATAAAGAAATTACAGTTTTCCATTTCCAAGTCCTTTGTAGCACAGTAGCTTCTCCCCCTTCCCATAGCAATCTTCTGAGCTTTAAGTGATGTATGAAAGCTTCATGTTCCATGGAGTTCTTCATTTTTCTCCTGGAGTAAGCAAGCATTAAAAGAGAGACCTACTGTCTCCATGTAAAAGGAAACATTTTCACAAGCAGCCCAGCAGTGGAGCAGGCTGTTGTGCATTCTCTGTCCTTGAAGATATTAAAGACCAGACTGAGTTAAACTCGAAGCAACCTGGTCTGGCCTTACGGCTCACCCTGGTTTGGGCAGTCTAACAGGACAAGATCTGCTCCAGCTTCCTGCCAGTCCAAATTAACCTTTGACCTGATGAAATAACTATTTCTCAGATGAAGTAAATATCTGCATCGAGTATCTCTAAATTGGCCATGCTCTGAGCGGCGGTCAGAGCAGATGACCTCTGGAGGGCCTTTGCAAGCTATGACATTTCTGGGTTCTGTGATTCTAAATTCTTAGCAAAATGACATGTGAACTTTCCCCTTGATTACTCAAAGTATTCCTGGCTACAGCACAGATACTATGCAGCCCTCGTCCTTCTAGTCCAGGACAGAATGCTCTCTGCGCAGTCCTACTTAATAGCTTTAGAGTTGTTTTCAAGCTGTTTGCCTCATGCTTTTTTTCCTTCAGATTTGTGCATGTAGACTGCTATTGTGATAATATTACCAAACTCAATAACTGCTGTTAAAGTGAGCGAATAGCATCTGCGAGACACAGAAATACAATTACAGTTGAGCACTAATGAAAGACTGCAACGGCATCTGCCTTTTCTGTGTCACTTCTGTAGCCTGTCTGCATGCGGCTTCCCAGAGCAGCCACTAGTTCGTACGTCAGCGTGTAATTCATTAGCTCTTCTGACGCCAGTGCTCCAAGCTGCACTCACCTGACAGAAACTCTTCTAGTTATTATTGCACAAGAAACTAACTTCCCAGTAGTGCAGGAAGGGAAAATGTGTTTACTCTGTTGTGCATCTGAATTATCATGTGGTTATCTAAAATCAACCATGACCTTATCCGCACGCCTAAGTTAGACACTATTGAATTTTGAGGAACAGAAGTCCAGATGCTATGACAACATGTGCTTATAATTCTCCATGTAGAAACACAAGTACCACAGGACTGTTTTATGGATGGTGTTCAACTGGAGTTGCAGTCTTACGGATCAGAAATGAAAGGAGGCCTTTAAAAGTCTCTCCAAAACAGGACTGTCAAAATCTCTGTGCTTCCTTCTTAACTCCATATCAGCTTGTGACTTTCCCGTTTTAATTCACGTTGAGAAAATTTGTCATCCCCATCATCCAGTTTCCTGAACATGGAGAAGCACTTGAAGCTGGTTCAAGCGAGCATGGTGATGATTCCACACTGGTTTTCAGGTCACTGGTGTTGAAGCACCGACAGACTCTTCAGTGGTTAGTCATCACATAGAAAACGTAAATTTTAGTGGATGTCTAAATTCCCTGACTTGGTGAGGGGCAATCACATTGCTCCCCTGCACTCCAGGCCATTTTAAAATGGTCCTGGGTCCTAATACAACTATTTTGCCAATAAGTAAGCAGGGGTGCACACAACTCTGTCCTTAGACATTCCTTGTCATTGACTGCTTTGATGGCAGTACCTGATCAGGTGCTTCCATATTGGCGCTTCAGCTGTTCTCCCCGGTAAGTTGTGTTAAATCGAAGGTGACCCTTGGTTCCCTGGAAATTTCAAGAGAAAATGCTGAAAAAAGTATGCAAAAATATTATTTTATTTTATTTTTTACTTTATAACAGATATTGTATATCCTAAGGAATGTTCTCTGGCAAGGGTGCTTTCTTTGCTGCCCTGTAGTGCGTTTGAATGTAGGGGAAGCCTTTGACTAGAGATACTATATAAAAGTCAATTTGTACTCTGCTGTTACCCATGCAAAACTGTTACCCAGTTCTCCTCTCCCATACGAGTCTCCTATGCATTTTACATCTGCCTTTCTCTGGTGAGTTCTCATTTTCAGCAGTGGAGTCTGGCATGTGGGATGTGCCAGCCAGTTCATGGGGTGCCAAACATTTTCATTCTCCTCATGCTGTCGTTGCTGTCAAAGCACAAAGCTCCTGAAAAGGAAAGAGAAGTTTTCCAGTGGCTCCGTGCAGCTTTTCTCCCTCATACTTTCCTTTTGGGCTTGTTGATGTACCTTGGGTGACTTCTGGTCCGTCCTGTAGCCCCCGAAGTTAACCTGCAGTCTCCAGCATGTGTTAAGGTTGCTAGGCTGCTGTTTCATTCCCCCGGTTATGCAGTTATTTGCTGGTAGTTTGATTACTGGACTTCACTGAGCTGAAATATAAATATTGCTAAGGGTAAAAGCCATTATAAACATCCCCATTTTCTCTTAAAAAACATTTATTTTTTCATTCATTTTGGGTTTGGAGTTCAAAATGTTATTTAAATGTTAATCACTTGAAACTGTGCTTGGGCATATAATTCAATTACGGGACCATCTTAATTATGCAGATGGTGCTTATGAGCAGCTGATACAATTACAGTGCCAATTCAGCACACATTCATTCAAAGGGCTTAGCTGAAACACATTATTATTTCAGTGTGTATGGACAAATGCAGTGTTTCAGGAAATGGGTTCATGGAATTGCAGTACTGCTCTGCTCATTGCTCTCAGTGGCGTGTAAACCACAAGGTCTTTAACCATTTGCCTGTGTTCTGTGGTGGTCCTAGGCTTGCAAGAGATTTCTTTATGTTCTTAACGTAGCCAGAGGAATGGAAATGGAGACTTGAGTTCATAATCCATCATCCCTCTGGGTAGCAGGCAGTTTTACTTCGACTTGAATTTTTAACCTCCTTTAGAATGCTGCACCACATCTGGAGGCCGTGTGTAAATCTCAGCCAATCAAGCTGATAACAAAATGGGGAAAGCAGTGGAATTTACTTTCGCCATGAATTGGTGCAACATAAATACCATGTAATGCTTGCTAAAATAAGGCTCAGTTTTTAATACTGTCTCTTCTTTTGGTGGGAGTCCAATAAAAAGGAACCTTTAGTCTGTTTTACAGCATGGCTCAGTGTTTAAGGAAGGTCAGTGTTTCTGTTTCCTGAAGGAGGTTTTTCTCATATGCCTTTGTGTTAGTTTAAAAACATTTTCTTAGAGCCACTTTTAACTCCCTGTGAGGCCAGCCTTGTGCATCTTACCAGTAATTAGATGCCACTGGGAGGCTGTGATAGTGAAGAAACATTAAGCAAAGAATTGGGATTTATATAGGGAAATAGTCATAGTGGGGATACTTTAAAATAACAGCGTTTTTGGAAGGAACAGAAACCTTAATGCTTCTGGCCAAAAGTCATCCTCTAACTCCCGGGAAGTAGGAGGGAAAATATTTTAGGGGTTATTTGTTCAGCTTTCTCACAGTTTTGTACTTTCTTTCTCTTCTCCCCCCACCCCCCCTTTCTTGCTGATTCTGATCAGAAATGGGATATTGATGTATGTCACGATCCAGCGACTATGGCCACACCTGTATTACTATTGAGCACACTATCTGTCCTCTCTAGATTTAGGGTCTGCATGTATAGTGCATAGATAATACACAGAATGGATGTTGTCACCTCAGAAAACTGTGTAGGATCTGAATTCCCACTTCTAAACAGCCTGTACGAGCACTTTCCTGTTCCGGGTTGCTTTCTCTGATGCTTAAAGTAGAGAGTGTGCCTCTGTACTTGTGGCTATTACAGGATCAGCTTCTCTCATATTTGGTATTTGGCTCCTACAGAACTGCCACAGATGATAATACCATGAGCTCAGTCATTGAAAATTCATGCCAGGAAAACTTGCCACACTGTAAATTCTGATTTGCAGCATTTGGTTTATTTGTATTTTATTGAAACTAATCAGAGAATGACTTTGAGTCCTGTGTGTTCCCTGCAGCTCTAGGTCAGCTTTGCTCGGAGGGTTTATTGAGTGGGATCAATGATGGTTAGACTTCAAGCTCTGCGAGTGAATAGTATCTGCACAGTGCAGCTCTGCTGTGTGAGCACTTCTTGGGCGTCACAGAAAGACATACTGGTTGTCCACATATGCAAATACAACTGTAGTTCAGTTGTAAATTCTCTATTACTGAGATTATTTTCATGTTGGCTTTATGCTTTGTCACAAGGACTGCTTGCAGCATAAAATATTACTGTAATATTAGGAAAAAAATAGCATCTGGCAGAATAAATGGAAGCACATACTTGCTTTCAGTTTTCTTCCTGTATAACCTAGGTACCAGGCATCTGTCATGGAACCAATCTCTGCTGATTTACAATGCCATAAGACCATATTTGACTAGTGCACAAGGGCAGGGGATAGAAACCAAAGGGTTTGTAATGCCAGAGTGCATGCCAGGGAATAAAACTCAGTACCTGATTCTGCCTTCTAATAATGTTAACTTGTTTTTTATGGAATAATAATGTCTAAGCTTGAAAGAGAAATGTATAATGCACAAGAACTAAGAGCGAATGAAGACTATTTTGACTTGGATGTGTGAATGGCAATAAGAGACAAGTAGCAAGGGATGACATTGGTGTTCGCTGTTGGAGCAGAAGCTCAGAAGTCAAATGCATGAGAAGAACTGTTCCTGTAGCCTAATATGAAAATTACCCTGTTAGTTCTGGTGGATTAGGTGTCATGTAATTATCAGTCACCGAAATACAGATTCCAGAGGGGTCAATCCTAGCTGTGCTTACGATTTTATAAAATTATTTTAGTTATTAGTTCATGCAAAAAAGGTCATTTCATTTATCCTTCATTGCCTTCTTTGGGACTTTCTCTTATCTAAGGTCGAACTCCGTTTTCGACACCATATAGAGAAGAAAATCTGGGTAAATTGGTATTGACTTTTCTGTAGACTAGAAGGTGAGTTGGGCTCTGATGCCCTCTTATTCCAAAGCACTGCATTCCTATTCTCCTTGGGAAAAGGGCTTTATGCAAGTACTCCATCTTTTATGTATCACAATTGCCATAGCCATTTACCGCAGTAACGGGGCTCTGCCAAAACAGCAGTAAGAGCAGGGAGCTGCAATGAGGGTACAATGGTCCAAAGGTTTCAGCAGTGCAATGACAGGATGCTGTGCAGAGGAAGCACCTTCTGGAGCAAAGGGAAAGCAGCTAACTAGCATCCATTTCTTCCCTGAGGGGTTGCCCTATTGTCTATAGTGGTGTATGTGCAGTTTGTTGGAAGCTCCCTGCGCTGTTTGAGGTTGTTTAAGATGGTATATTTGTTTGCTGGGAATAGAGGAGGTTTTTTCCTTTTTGCTCAGAATGACATTAGTGTTCTGATTTAGTATTAGCGTGGTGCCTCATAGAGTGCTGCAGTGTTTTAATATTAAGCTCTTCAAACTCATTGACTAAGTAGCAAGAATTTTGTGACCAAGAAAACTGAGTTAATATCATATATTGTTTGCAATGTACCATTTTTGTCAGGTGGATAGTAGTTAAAGATGTGGGGTTTGGCTGTTGTGAGAAGAATAGGTCATTTCCTGACTATCTTCTAAATGTAAAATACTACATATTCAGGTGACAGTAACAATTTTAAGTGTCTGTGTGTTCGAGTGTCTTGAAGGGAGCTCCAGCTTCTTGAGACCATGTACTTGTTATACGTGACAACTCTAGCTGAACAGTCTAAGAGAACTTGCACGAGTACTGTCCAGGGTTTTCTGGCTGAACTGATTAGTTCTGGCAACTGGCTGCTGTTTAGAGGAGCAAAATAAAATAAGGATGTGAATTGCCTTTGTGCTGCTTTTCCACACCTCCACAGGAATCTGGTGTAACTGGAATGGGGTAGGTTCATAGATTAGTAGGCCAGTGGAGGTTGGAAGGGACCTCAGGTGATCACTAGCAATGAGATAGGAGAACCAGAGCCTCCTTATTAGGTCAGAGAAGGTTGCTCATGGCTTTATTCAGCATCACCTTGAAACCCTCTGACGATGAAGACTGCACAACTCCTTTGAGCAACCTGGTGCATGGCTTGGCTACCCTTGCTTGTGAAGTGACCTTGCCTTTCAGTGAGTTTTAGTCCAGACCCTACACTTCTCTCTTCTTGTCTCTGGGGAGAATCAGGTTTTCTTTCCTTCCATGATTAAATTATCCTCACACTGCTTATCAAAAAAGGACAAAATTCCAGGATTTCACTTAGATTTAAGGCAGATGCTGGTAGAGAAAACTGGGATAAAAAAGGGTTCTTCTCGCTGTGGACTTGGTGTATGAATGCATGCATGGAATTGCAGGGTGGGGGATATTTGCAGTTTCTGTGTATATCAAGCTGAAGATACACAGCTGAAGGCACCTTCAAATATTTATGTAGAATTTTGGACAAATTGGGGGTGGGGGAGGGCTGGGCCTTAAAGAAAAAGACATATTTTAAGTATTTTAAGTTAGCCAGCACTGTGACGTGTATATTCCCCAGCTAGGATTGTACTAATGTTGACTGGGGGGGTTTCACATTTTAGATGTAACAGGCAAATGAAGACTTTAAATGTGGGTTGGCTTTGGTGACTGGGTTAGTATTTTTTTTAGATTTAACTCCACAGTTCAGTCTTATCTTTATTTGATTATTTCAAGATTAATGAATTATAAACCCTTCCTCTGTTTTCAGGCTTCTCAATGCCAATAAGATCAACTGCCTGAGGGTAAACACGTTTCAAGGTCTGCATAATCTCAAGCTGCTATCTCTTTATGACAACAAACTGCAGACCATCAGCAAGGGGCTCTTTGCACCTCTCCGATCGATCCAGACTCTGTGAGTATGAAGGCGTAGCATAAATGACAGCCCTCTCTTTCGCTCCCAAAGCTGTTGCCTGTCTTCGCAAAGGCTTTTTAACAAAAATCTGTGAAGGCAATTGGAAGAGACCCCAAAGACAGCAGCCCCTCCTTTTCTGACAGAAATAAAAGGCACAAGAAAACAAAGTATTGCATAAATTCAGCGCAGCCAGCTATCAATGCAGCCTCCAATAGTGACATGAATATCATAAGTGTTGTAAGTTCACAGAGTAATTCCTTCATTCTATTTGTAGGGAAGATAATATGTAAATTTGAGTCTGTACAATATATGAACAGCAGATTCTATTAAAACCATTGCCTAGTAGTTTTTATGGGCTAACGAGTTTGCATCTGTCCTTACTGGGTCTGCATCCTGCTGTATAGTTCCTGATTTCCGAAACCACGTACAAGTCCCCCCCAGTTATGCTCCCCACCTCTACCATGCTTTCTGCTGCTGGAACATGTTGTGTATGTACAGAGATATATCCATTAACAGGGGTGACAGAGAAGGTTCATTTACAAGTATATAAGATTTGTCAATCTTAAGAGGCAACACCCTTAAGGTTTAAAAGTTCCTCCTTAGTTTCCATGGAGTTTTGTTGGCATTCCTGTGGCCAGTACATGGAATGGACTTGTTGCTTCACAGCAAGCCACTTTTTTCATGAAATATCCTGATTCACAGAATCACAGAATCACAGAATAGTAAGGGCTGGAAAGGACCTCAAGGTCATCGAGTTCCAACCCCCCCGCCATGGGCAGGGACACCTCCCACTAAACCATGCCATCCAAGGCTATGTCCAACCCCACCTTGAACGCCGCCAGGGATGAAGCATTCACAACTTCCCTGGGCAACCCATTCCAGGGCCCCACCACCCTCACAGTAAAGAATTTCTTCCTCATATCCAATCTAAACCTCCTCTGTTTAAGTTTAAACCCATTACCCCTTGTCCTCTCACCACAGTCCCTCATGAAGAGTCCCTCCCCAGCATCCCTGTAGGCCCCCTTCAGGTATTGGAAGGCTGCTATGAGGTCTCCACGCAGCCTTCTCTTCTCCAGGCTGAACAGCCACAACTTTCTCAGCCTATCTTCATACGAGAGGTGCTCCAGTCCCCTGATCATCCTCGTGGCCCTCCTCTGCACTTGTTCTAACAGTTCCATGTCCTTTTTATGTTGAGGACACCAGAACTGCACACAATACTCCAAGTGAGGTCTCACGAGAGCAGAGTAGAGGGGCAGGATCACCTCCCTCGACCTGCTGGTCACGCTCCTTTTGATGCAGCCCAGGATACGGTTGGCTTTCTGGGCTGCAAGCGCACACTGCCGGCTCATGTTCATTTTTTCATCAACCCACACCCCCAAGTCCTTCTCCGCAGGGCTGCTCTCAATCTCCTCCCCGCCCAACCTGTAGCTGTGCCTGGCATTGCTCCGACCCAGGTGGAGGACTTTGCATTTAGCATGGTTGAACTTCATCAGGTTGGCATCAGCCCACCTCATTCATTCTCCCATTTCTAGCACTCCAAGTGATTGCCATCTTCTACCTTTTTTCTAGAGCTACTGACCAATTCCATATCCTGTCTCTATGTGCTGGTTTGTTCTTTGGACCTTTCACACCAGGAAAGGCTCTACTGCAACAGTAATCTTTAGTATCTTCAGGAACTTTTTGCTATGCTTTCACTTCCCACTCCTTGAAATCCTGTTGTATTCTGTACTTAACTCTGTTAAGTGACAGTTCATAAATATAACTGCAAACAGGAAAGAAAAGAAGTTGCTTCAGGTGGCAAAAACACACTGGCAGTAACAGAGCAGAGCTCTTGTGAGGCTACAACTTTACACCTCTGTCCAAACCAAATTGAAACATCTGTCTTACTTAAAACTGCCTTTGCAGAGAGTCATGGCCTGCTTCCTTGGAAGTTAGAGGGACTGCTGCAAGTCAGCTTAACCGAGATCAGAACCAGGCTCTGAGAAAGACCTGGCAAACTTTCCTGATACAGTGCTCAACTTTGCCAAGCAGAGCGAATCATAACAGCAGCAGAGAAACGCTGTTTCTCTCTGAGATTTCTATTAACAAAGTCTAAATATCCAGTTAGAATCAATGTTACAATGCCTATTTCCGATTGTGTGGGGGGTGTGTTGTGCAAAGGGTAAAGTTCTATCTCGCATAAACAGTTCAGTCTCAAAAGTAAAATATTTTTGCTCCAGGAAAAAATGCATATAAAGGGAATATTATTCCACAGGATGAGTATATGCAAATATCTGTTTCACTCTTGAGGAAAGACTTCTGGATCTCTTCTGGCTTTGCCCAGAGCCAAGATTCACTAATCACGTTTGGATCCCTAGGAAACTGAGCTTGCCAATAGAATTTCCTTAAAGCCAGGATACAAACTGATCATCAGGTCAGGTGCATCAGGAAGGTGTGTTTCCCTCAACAGGCAGCATTTCAGGCTGTCAGGAGAAGACACGACTTGATGTCCTTTAAAGCAGGTTTTGCTATCTTAATTTTTGTTTGCCCTGGAAAGGATTTGCAGCAGGCTTAATGAGCTCCGAAATGTGAGAGCTGACAGGATTCTCCCATTCATGTGCAGTGCTGCGTGGTTTCCGCCAGGCCTGGGGTTTTGGGGGAAGCTTATTCAATTACTCTTCAGGTTCGCATGTGTGAAAAACAATGATGGAGCACAGTGTCACAGGTCACTTCTGATTAAACATCCTATCCTTCTTGCAGACATTTAGCTCAGAATCCATTTGTGTGCGACTGCCATTTGAAGTGGCTGGCTGATTACCTGCAGGATAATCCGATAGAGACCAGCGGCGCTCGGTGCAGCAATCCGCGTCGCCTTGCCAACAAGCGAATCAGCCAGATCAAGAGCAAGAAGTTCCGCTGCTCAGGTAATTCATTTATCCAGGCTGTAGTGCACTTTCAATTCAGAAATAAGCAGGTCCAGAGAGCTTACTAATTGAATCTGCAGGACAGTGTTTGCTATAATGGATATTAGGGAGCATCTTTGAAAATTAAATTTGGAAAATTCAGTTAGTTCTCCAGAAAGCAAATTACCTTATGGATTAAAAAGGAAAAGAAAAAGAAAAAAGGGCGCAGTCTGTAGCTGACTTCTCGTGTCTCTTACAAACAAAGGAACGAGAACTGCTTGTGACATTTAATTTTAAAGAATCACTAGGTTGTAAAATGTCGAAGGAAAACAAGGAAGATATATGTGAATCCATGTGGCAAATGTCATATTTTGAAGAGGTGGAAGGATCGTCACTTATATTCAGGCAAAACTCTTATCGACCTTAATGAGAGCTGAGCTCAAGTAAGTTCTTAGACCTAAAAGGCTGAAAACAGTACGAGTAAGATTTTTGCGCCACTGGCAAAGGGCATTTCTGACCTAGGTTGTGAGGGAAGCTGGGGCTAAAGTTTGGGAGTTTTATATCCACAAGTAGCATGCACTAATTCCAGTAAAACTGCCGTCAAAGTTGGTGAGATTTGGGGTTTAATAAGTTTTGAATCAAAACTTGCATCGTAATTTAGGCAAAGATACTGTCTTGTGTGAGCTAGATGGAAAAAAATGTTTCCACCTGAAAATAAGCTCTGAAGTAACATAAACACCTTTTTCTCAAGCCTATCCATATTTTATTTATGGCCCAGCTATCACTAAAATGGCATTTATTGCCTTACACAGCAGAACAAGGCAGACTGCGGCTTCTTGTGTTTTTTCTCTTGGTCATGTGTATTTTAGTTTACTGCAGTTTGTATATCGGAAAGACAAGCAGGTTTCAGTGAGCAAACCTATTAGTGTGTACTGAGAAGAAAAATGAGTGTTATTGATAGACTGCTGGCAATGTTTTCTATGAAAATTAGTATGATTTCTGTCTTTTTCCCCTGAAAAGAAAAGAAAAAAAGACCCACAAAACAACCAACCGTGATTAATTGTGTTCTAAAAGATTAATGACTCTAGATGGGGTTGCAGCATGAAGCTGAATGGCAGCAGCCCAAAACAAGCCGTTGTGCTTTGTGTATCTCTGCAAGCAATATGCTGAGCTAAACCTTCTCGTTATGGAGAAAATGCAATAAAGATAACTTCATTTGCAGTCAGGTTTACCAGGGCTTGAATGTTAAAGTCTTCAGCCACTTGTGACTCAAGCCACAAAATTTATAACCAGAACTGAAATTAGAACATACTTTTATCAGTGTTTTTGGATTGTGTCCATCATAGGAACAACATAATTAGTAATATTCATATTTAAAGAAACTTGAAATTCAAATGAATAAATATAATTTAGAAAGGAAAATAGACTGCAGAAACAGAGCAGTGTAAATCTGCACCCAATTTGCAATTGTTATTTTCTCCTGCTTTTATTAATAGGCTAGAAAAATTAATGTTATGTATGTGCAGGCATGCCTTGAACAATGGTACAGGCTGTTGGATAAGGCAAACACCACCTGATATCATTTATGAAAGGTCATAGCTAAGAGGAGTAAGAATGCAGAACACAGTACCTGGTGATGCTGAGAATAATATTGTGTGTGAGTTCTTATCTTGGGGGTCCTTTCCTTGAGGCATTAGGCTGTTTTTCCCTTGGTCTCCAGTTCTACGAGTATATCAAAACCACATGGAAAAGGCATAAACTTGACTTATGAAGGAGGAGAGCAGGGATTGTACAGCTTCAGAACAAAGATTTCAGCTGGATGAAAGCTAATTCTATTCAAAAGCTCAATAGAGAAGATATCCTTGCCTGTAGAGTTTCCAGATGGCAATGAGATACGTTGAACTCGACTCACTGTCTGCTCACATGAGACGGGGAGCATCTAATAGTTTAGAAGAATCTTAGTTTGTAAATCAGTCCAGAGAACAGACATCCTTGGCACCTGCTCTGCTCAAGTTGTCCCTTTGAATCATGGCTGATTCAGACTTGGCATTTAGGAGGAATTTTCCATGTTTTCATTTTGAGGAACATGTTTCATCCCAGGATTTAACACAGCACGTCCCTGTGCAGAAAAGGCCATGAGGTATGAATCTTCATCATTCAAAGTCAGACTTTTGAACAGTGCTTTATGTTCCCCAGGGGTGAGCCTGCACAATCCCACTGGGATGGCAGTGCTTGGTAACTTGTCAGTGTTCTTGCTGGTTGTTGGATTCTGTCGAGTTTTTACATCATTTTCTCAATGTATGAGAAAAGAATTTTTGTTTTAAATCCTTCCGTAAATGTGCATCCCTTTTCTTAAAGGGCTCTTGTGTCAGGATCCTGTAATTTTCATGTAGTTTGTTTAATACATTTCAAACAGTGGTCAGAGAGAAGTGTGGGGTTGGAACTCAGTGAATATGAGGGGTTGCTTAAGGAAGCAGTGTGAGGGATTCTATCTCCTGACCTGGTCTTTGACCGTAGGAAAGTGATGAGGATGAGCAGAAAGTATCAGCTCTGTGGAAATAGGATTACTCAGCCAGCATCAGCATCACACACAGGAGTAGTTCAGCTTTGGTAAGCTTAATACTTTGGAATCAGGAATAGGATCAGTTCTGAAGTTGTAAAGTTCTGAGGTTGTCCTGAAGCAATTCTGTGTGTTTTCCACATTCATTGGGATTCTACAGTGAATCATAAAGGGGTCTGTCAGTAAGGACCCCGCATGAGGAAAAATCTGGTTGTTCAGTACATTAGCAGAAGAAAGGAAAGTGCTTTTTTGTACAAGGATAGGAAAGAGGACTGCTTAGCAGGAATGGGGAAGAAGAACTGAGATGCTGGAAGCTTCATCAGTCGGAAATGGTAGAGGAACATCAGGAAGATAATGTGAAGAGGACACATTCTGAGATGCACGTGGGCCAAATAGAACTGTATTTGATCGATTGAATGAAACTGAAGGCAAAACTATACAGCACAGTAAAAAAAGAAATCAAATCTAGAAAACTTCACTCTGCATATTGTTTCCCTCAGGTTTCATTCCAGCTCCTTACTGTCCTTTTAGATAGCATTCAGCATGAATAACTTGCCTTCTTGTTTTAATTCATTATCGAGGCACTTCTCCCAGATGCTCTTTCCTCCCTGAGCCAAACGACTCAAGCTTTTACTGAGAATGATGGAGCAACATCTGCAAAGGTTATGAGTGGCAATAGGAAGGATATTCTGTGCAACAGGTAGATAAGGTACATTATTCTTTTTAAAAGGAGAATTGGAAGCATTATAGCATGAAATGAAGGAACAGCAGGGAAAGGGGCATGGTTTTGCCTGGGGCTGTCAGACAATCAAAGGTGTTGAATATACTATCAAATATGTTTAAGCCTCGGATTGCAATAGATACTATTTCCTGTGGTTTTCTGCCTGCCATTTAATGCGATACACCAAAATAATAATAAACCTCCCCCTTGCTCAACTCTCTCCCCACAGCTATAGAATCAAGACTAAAAATGGTTTTTCTTGAAAGAGAAATGGGAGGAACAGGCTGCGACTAATTCTCCCTGTTCTGTTTAGAAAAGAGAAATACTGTCATTTTCAGTAGCAACAGTAAAATTCTGATGATCATTTTCTTTCTGGCTGCGTCTGCCCACTGTGACAACCTAAGGATCCAATGGTGCTTGCCAGCTCCAGGTCAGTGGAGGCTCCCTTCTTTGTAGGAATGGGAGGAAAAGAACAACAAATATCTTCTGTCCAGTAGCATTTGATTAAGTTCTCTACACAGCAGCTTTGTTTTCTAAAGCAGCACTGGGCTTTCGGAGGAAGGGAATTGAATCTATGAGCAGATTGTGTTGTCTCTGTGGTAGCTTATTGTCACTTCAAGAGTTGGCAGAATCCTTGATTGCTTTGTGACACTGTGTATGAAATAGCTTTTGCAGAGAGCTTGCCCTTGTGTTCGGCTGTGTATCTTTTTTTTTCCCCTGTAGTATGTTTGTGCTTTTCAATGTATTATGTATTTCAAAAGCAATGAAATTTCCACCTGCCCTTCCAACACAAGCCATTCTTGATAGCGATCAAAGAATATGCGTATCTACAAGCATCACATCACAAAAGCTTTTTACCTTCTAATTCTTAGAAATAAGAATCTTAGAAATACGGTTATTATTTAAAATACTGTGTGATAAACCTGTCTTCCTGCTTCCTCTTACATTGGGACATACATGGTATCTAACTGACTGTAATTAGTGACTTCAGTTCCAGATAGTGCTGTGCAAATCAAAAGCACAGGGAATAAGAGGAGGAGGACAGTGAACCATCTGCCATCATGATTCTCTCCTTTTTGGACACTGCATCTTGTTAGCACAAGCCAAATCAAAATCAGCCTCTGTGGTACATATGGATCCAGGCCTTGCATATTTAGGACTAATGTTGTATCTCTTGTGTTATTATCCCCTGTTACTGCGTAGCGATGCTGCTTGTTCACTCATAATTCTTGAAGGCATTTGATAAAACCTCTTCCTACTAACTGCAGGTTTTATACTAATTCTTTGTGTGTCTTTTCCAGTCTCTTTCTTCAGCCGTATTCACCTTTCTTGTGTTACCTGCCTACTTTGGAACAGAGTTCCTGTTACTTGTGATCACCTGAAATTTCCTTCTCTCTTCTATTGCTGCATTGTTTCAATCTCAGAAGTATAGAACTGCAATGGACAGTGTTCCCAGTCAGGAAAACATAGGCTGCGTATCAGGGCTTTTTCTCTGGTCCCAGCAGTATTCTACATGTTTCCAGGCCCCTGCTCTCCCTAGGTTATCCCCTTCTCTGCTCTTAGTGACATGTAAATGCTGTTCAAGCTCTTTGAGCTTTCAAAATGAAAGGTAAAATAAATTGTTACTCCTCATCAGTGTTTAAAAGTCATGAATGACAAGTGAATTTAATCCAGATCTTCTGGTTGAAACACCCTCCAGTTGTTCCCGTAGTTTGCCAGTCATTCTGATGATAACTTTGCAAATTCCTTCCCGTTTTAGTAAGTAAATAGTCTTTGGTTTTGCAGTGATTTCCAGCTGCTCTTGTCTGCCTGGTTCCAGTACTGCAGTGACATGTGCTCCGGCAGTCACTATTCTGCCGGCCCTTAGCACGCTGGTCTGCAGCAGCTCCTGCCGCAGCAGGCACCAAGCCCTGGCAGCTTGGAGGTTTGTCCATGCAGGAGGTGATGCATGGACATGTTAATGGGAAATCTCATAGAATCAACCAGGTTGGGAAAGACCTTCAAGCTCATCCAGTCCAACCATTGCCCAGCACTGCCAAGGCCACCACTAACCCATGGCACTGAGGGCCTTGTCTCCACGGTGTGTGAACACTTGTAGGGACGGTGACTCCAGCACTGCCCTGGGCAGCCTGTTCCAATGCCTGAGCACCCTCTGGGGAAGGAATTGTTCTTAATAGCCAACCTAATCTTTTCTGGGCCAAACTCTAGCCCTTCTGCTCCGCAGCGCCTTTGCTTGAGCAGAATGAGGGAAAGGGCCATGAAAGATTGCATATGATCTGGTCAACTGGGAAGTTAACTGCGTTCGGAGTTCTTTCTGTGGGGTTTTCTGTGTGTTTTGGTTTGGTTTTATGGAGTGACAAACTCAGCAAAAGTACCTTCAGAAACTCCGAATATAGCAAAAACTGAGAATATGCATTTGTTGTGCGCAAGAATCATTCTGTCTGAATGGAAGGCTGTTTAACAGCAGCGAATCACCTGCAGATTAAATCCTGGACTGAATTCGTAATTATGAACCTGAAGTCTTCACCATACACTGTAACTGAGTATATTTGAGATGTGGTTTGCATGACATGTTCCTGAAGTTGAAGTCGTTAGAGAGCACAACATGACTGCTATGACTAATAGTAATGGAGCTGAATTCCCTTGTCCTGTAGAAATGTTCCTGTTGCAGAAGTAATTTGGCTGTACTGTATTCTGATTATAGCCCTCCCTTTAAATCTTCGATAGCAGTTAAGATCTTTCTGTTAATATTTGTGTCAGTTCCTCTAACTCTTCACTAGCTCATGATGAGTATGAGGGTGCATGTTTCCTGCACTATAGTAGGGGGAAAGTAGGCAGGATGGAAACTATTTTACTCAAGGAAGCATAAGCTTAACATAGAGCAGGTGGGTCTGTTTGGCAGAGAATGTGGTTCTTAATAAGAAAGCAAATTGACATGTCCCAGTTAGAAAGTTTATTTTAAGGTTGTGCCTCATTTTGTTTTTAAGTTGAGGTAGTCTTCAGAAAAGCTAAACATCTGACCTGCTTTGTTACCAGCCAACATCCTCACTTGCAGTTATAGTAAAGAGGCAATGCAAAGAGGGAGAATGAATGTTGAGTCACAGCGGCATCCACATCACTTAGAGCTCCAAGTAACATAGTTGTCCTAGATTCCCTGTGTAGGCAGAGTACAGAGCTATATAGATTCCCCACTTGAGAGCTGAGTTGTCCTCTAGAGGTGTCCTCGTTAGCTATGGCAGAAAGCTGAGTGGTTGCTCTTGTAACTCAGATACCTCAAGAACTAAAGTAGGGCAAAGTTTGTTCCCTTCTCTCACTTGCTGTGGTGTGTGTTGAGATTAAGCTGAGCAGCACTTACCAGAGATGCAAAATTTGCACTTTTGTGTGTGTATATAGTGATCACTTGAATAGGATGAAGAAAATAATTGTAGAGGGCATTGGTATAAAGAGAGCTAATCAGCTAAAACCAGGGCAGGAGTGTTTGCGCCTGCAGTTGGACGATAAATTTTCATGTGACTATTCCAAGGCTGCGGCAGCCTCCTGAGGTGTTACACTTGATGGGACAGTTAAGAACAGGGTCCTAGATACAAATTGCTAGCAAACTGCAGGTTTAGAGACTGATAAACCAACAGCTTACCAAAGGTGAACTCGCGCCAAGGCCAAACCATGCAATGCTGCTTGGATGTAGAGTCTGTCTAAAAGGGTGGAGGGTTTCATGAAAGCTGGCAGGTATTTGGAGGTATGGTCATTCCTTTTTCAACCATTTTTTTTCCTTTGGAAACATTTATGCAGAATGATCTTATGTACATCCAAAGGATTATATATATATATATATATACACACAATTTAAAAAATAATGTTCTTCCCTGTTTTGGTTTGCTTTTTAAAAACAGAAAAAGAACAAAAAAAGCCAAAAAAGGAGGCTCTGTTCCTGCACATATTTTGCAATAGTCTGCAGCAAGCAGGAAGGCCAGAATGTGCCTGTGGAGTATTTTGCCTCTCTTGTATTCCGGGGACATAAATTAGGATTTTGGCAGCCTTTTCTTTGTGTGCTGGTACCTCTTGTTCAGTGGAGTTGCTGATTAGCTGAGGCAGTTGTTGTAAGCGGTGTTTAATTAGTGCAGCAGAGGAACAGAGACTTGTTCCAAATGTTCTCTGGGGGTTTCTCAGGAAGACGCTTGCAGGGCTCTGACTAAATTTGATTCTAGTATGACTGAAAGAGTTCATTGATGCTGAAATGAGTGAGTTTATTACAGATATTCCACTTAATACTGTAAATCAGTATATAATATCAAAGTCTTTAGAAGATATGAAATATTACTTGTCGCTGCTTAACGGAATACTGTGGATGAGTTTATCTGAGGAGCCCATGCCAGAAGTGCTGCATTATCAAACCAGTGTAGAAACACGGAATTCTGCATCGTCCTTTGCTCGAGCCATGCAAAATTACTGGCAGGAATACTAGTTATAGGTATAATTTGTAAATAAATGAGGAGTGGATTCCAGGGTTATGCATACTTTGAATGAGTCATAGAAGAAAATTAATGGTTCTTTGTTCCATCTTGCATGAGTCACAAGAGAAAATTCATAATCTGATTTTTGTCTCAGGACTCTGGCTAGTTTGGCAGCTTGTCGGGAATGAAGGTCTATTGTGTTAGGTTCACCTAAAAAGCTGCTTTGGCTGCTTTCTTAGACGGTAAAGATCGACAGTAAATCCAGTTGTCTTACTTTCATTGCTGTGTGCAAACCCATAGTGTGAAGTGACCATGTTAACACTGTACTTATTTTCTGGAGTTCCCAAGTAACTGTATTTTGCCTTTCTGCGTAATAGCACTGGTTCATAGCAAAATGGTGAAGCAGAGCCCCTTGCTGTATTATCTGTCATCTCTACTCAAGTACTTGTATTGTACTCCACGGAGGCAATGAATAATATGCCTAATGCTGACTGTGTTCTTTGGGTGAAGCAAACCTCTTACTAAGGAAAGTGATACTTCTTAAAGAGCACAAGCATTGACCTTCAGTGAGGTCATTGAACTTCAGAGCAGTTGCAGAGGACAAGCACTTCCTCTCTCATTCGTGAAGGCTGCAAGAACATTTGAGGTGTGACTTTCAAAAGCACCCTCCACTGGCATAGATCTGCAGACATTAAAGTCAATGGAGTTTCATTGCAGTGGGGGCAGTCAAGCCAAACCCGAATGCCCTACTTTCGAGGTCAAAGTTGCAGGAATGAGTTGCAAGAAATAAAGCTGTTTGAAACAATCCAGGATGTCAGAAAGAGAATGATGCATCATCAGCAAATGATGTACAAACCACAACAAATGTCATGCCGAAAAACAGAATACCAAAATACTCCTGGTTGCCTTAATAACTCCGTAGTAACATGTGTGACTACCTTGCTGTAAAGTGCAGTTGAAAAAAAGAAAAGCAGTGGTGGTTACAGGTTGTCAGTGTGAGTGCTACCAGCATGAGGGGCCACTGGGAGCTGAAATCAGGCTCAAAAGGAGCTTGGGGAGCATTTAATGCCAGAGCTTGGCCATCAGCTCAAAATCTCCTTTAATATGTGCTGCGGTATGTCTGAGATTGCACTTAAATAAATGGAGCGAACCAAAGCAGCATTTATACTGAAAGGAGACACCAGGAGAGAGTAAGTAGCTAATAAAGAGCAGAATAGATTGGGCACTCAATATGTGGTGAAAGTCGCACATCCTTCCTGGAAGGAGCTGTTTGCAGTCTTTTGGTAGCATTTTCTGTCGTATTAGATCTGTCTCTGAATTCGCCTGGGCTCTGTTCTTGTACACTAACCCCAATTGTGCTCCAGGGTGTTCCTGCAGCTATAGCGTAAAGGATGACCTCTTATCCAGCACCTTTTTGCATGGGTGGAGTGGAGAGCAGCTCTCCGTGAACCTTCAGCTTGTGCTTCTCCATGCTGCTTCCTCTCAACGCTCTTCTCTCTTTGGCGCTGCCTAACTCTGACTCTGGCTGTTCATGGGGTTTTCCTTTGTGCTTGATCTAACCATGTGGTAGAACAATACAAATGGAACATGGTTCTGTCAAGCACCATGGAAGGCTGCATACTCCCTGCCGCATGGCATGCTGGGATACTTCTGCTGTTTTCAGAAGCATCAAAAGGTGAGAGATTCCCCTTTCCTCACAGGAAAACTGCGAAAGGTGAAGTGTTGCTTAACCAGGCTCCGGGCACCGCAGGAGCCCTGGTGGTGTTTGCGACACTTTCCGGAGGGCTTGCATGCAGAATAACCATTTCTAAATAATTAATCTGTTTAATTGCTCTTAGAATGAAGAACTTAGACATCCTGTTGATTAATATGAATCAAGGGTGATTCCAGACATACCTGCAGAGATGAAAAATCATTTTTGTCTTCTTACCTTACAAATAACGTGTGCTACGTGTCTCTATTTGAGCTGTCCAGTGAGTCCTTCTAGTTGAGGTACGCTTTGGATGCTATTTCTGTAACAACAAGCTACTTAATGTAACTTTGGGCCTCAGCTGAGCAATCCTAATGCGCTGGAATTTCATTCTGAAGAAGTATACGGCAGCAGAACTTCAGAGGAGTCTGCAAAGCATTGGCGTTTATCTCTTCAGATTATGTGGATACCATGGCCTGTCTGAAAGCAGTCTTATCCAGCAGTTACATAGGCACACAGCTGAGCCAGCATTTGCAAATGGCCATTTTAGCTTTGACAGCCTAGATGAGATCTTTAACATACTTGTACCTAACTTTCCCCTTTGTAAAGTAGAGGTAATGACACCTATTCATAAAGGACTTTGAGAGCCTCATACTGAAGTTTTCTTATACAGAAATGCTGCCTCATCTGACAGATTTGTTGCGTATCTGTTGTGGAGCCATCAGGAGGACATCTGAGATTCTAAGATTTAATCTGTGACTACTGATAAGAGTTAATAGTAGCGATGTGAAACTATGACAATTTACCTCCTTTTTTCCCAGAAAACCCATGAGAATTGTGATCTCATGGTTACATGAAGAAATGAGTGTCAGGATTCCTGGATTTTTGTCCAAGTTTTCACCCAAGTGATCTCAGTGATGATATTTTTGGTGCCAAACTTGAGGCAGCTGGATCCATCTTTTCTCGGATGAATATATTCAAGCCCCTGTTGAGACAGCTTGATTTTTTCCAGAACAGATCATCCAGCACTCCTTTTATATCCTTTGGGCAAACCTAAGTTTTAAAAACAACTCGTTTTTGCTGAACAGTGCTTAGAAGGTAGAATAGGATGAAAAGGTGTTTGTTTCTGCTGCTTTATGTCTCTATGTGGGTGTTAGAAAAGCACCTAAAATTGGAAATGCGCTGTTTTGTAGAATAGCGTGTGTGTTTGGTTTGTGATCCTGAGGCTCTGCAATGCCCTGGTACCTGGTAGTGGTGTGTCCTGGGCTCAGCTCTGACAGTTATTTTACTCCTTCTTACCGGCTGGGTTTAAACCGCAACATGATGTCATATAGGTTGTGAAATGAAAATGTTAACAAGAGTAGCTAGCCATTCAGGTAAACACAGTTGTCCTCCATTGAACACAGTCCTTGCTGTTGCCTTGGCTACTTGTTCTACAGCAAACAATTCTTTCTAGTTTTAGAAATTACCAGAAACTCCCAGGCCATGTTCCATCCTGCATCTCTTTTCCATGGGTTTCCACAGGTGATTCTGTAGTGTGTAAGAAGCACTCCATGCATGTGATGGTTAACTGCACTTCCTGAATCCGGCCATGTTCACTCAGAGCCCTGCAGCAGTATGCTGGTAAAGCCCTCTGTGTAGAAATGAATATACACACTTAAATAGCTCTGCAAACAGATGGCTGAATTTCACATTACTATCCCAGATGGGAATATCTTAATAAAGCAGCCACCTGCCCAAGTAATCTCAAGGCTCAGGTCAAATAGTATGTTTTATCTAGTCTTTGGCAGGTGATTCCTGCTGTCTCACAAGCTAACAGATGACTACTTGCTGGGCATATGTATGCTATTGATTACTTCGGACTCAGTGCTCACCTGGGTAACTTTTACTTAAAGGATCAACTTCTTATAGCTGATGTAGTGTGGAAAGTCATATGGCTTCAGGAGAGTGGAGCTGCTAAGTCAGAATGTGATAAATGTTCTTTATTTACTTTGCCTGAAAGCTGGAGAGAAAACCAAAACCTGAGTTCTCACCTTCTAATGTTATGTACCCCTTTTTTTGTCTTTCATGAAGCATTCCACTTTCCCAACCTTCTTTTTTTCCCATAGCAAGATGAATCTTGTAGCCACCTATAGACGAAAAATGATACTGAATAAACTTTTACCTTGTGCAACTTCATGGTGTTTGTGATTATTCTTTCCAGGAAAGCTTTTACAGTAAAGGTTAGAAGGGGCTCTTCAAGGGTTGATTTGGGGATTTCCAAGGCACTCTGTGATCACTGTAAAGTTGTGGTGGGTGTTTCAAGGTATACTCTAACTGTGGCAGTTTAATCAACTCTGGTCCTGGCAACTGTTCAGCTTCGGCATCGTTTCCAAGGAATCATAAACAACCAAAGGTACTGTCTCACAGACCTGGAAAAGAAGAGCTGTATGTTCTTGTAGCCAAGCCGTAATACACTTGATATTTTAGCCTGACGACCAGGCCTGGATTTTTGAGGACTGGAAATCAGATGGGGGTTTTGAAAGTTTAAATGATGGTGCTGTGGGTTATTTTTGTAACACTTTAAAATGCCCAATAATCCTAATATTTAAAGTGCTGTGCTGTCAACCTGTAAAACAATAGTGAAGTCTGACTTTAGACTTTGCAAATTTGGAATTTACAATAAGCATGATGACTTGCAAAGTACTTGGCACCGCAGAAGGTAATAAAGCTGTACGTGATGTTTCTGATAATCTAGTTCAGAATTACAAAGTTAAACTGGAGTGTGTCTGTGGAATCACAATGTTAGAGTGCCTGCAGAACTGCTCGCTTTCAGTGCCTCAGCCTGTGGAGGTAATGCATAGCATGAATTAAAATAATAGTGGGTTTAGGTGGCTTCTTTTTTCTCATGGAAAATAGCATGTGGTCATAAAATGAGCAGAGGTGTATTTATTAGTCTGGGAAGGGAGGCAGGTGCTGAATGTCATCAAGTCTCTAAAAACAAATTTCAGCTTAGGTTTAAGTCTTTATTGATGTTTTCAGGTTCTTAGAAGCGGAACCTGCTCATGTCATTCCTGGGAAGGCCTTGCAATTGACCTATAAAACTATGGAAAATTTAAAAACTACTTCTTGGGTAGTTGGGAATGTCACCGATTCCTGAGGCAATTTCGGTACTTCCATTATGAAATATGAAGTGAGTGGGCAAGTATTGCATGGTAGGGGTTTGGCAACGCTTTGCTTGCATACACATTTATTAATGCTCCTGGTTCCTTGAAGCACAGAGATCAGATTTCCAACCTGCTGTTATTAAAAGAGAAAAACCAAACCTGGAAGGGACAGATTAGTTCACTGGGCTTAATTGGAAAAGCATTTCATTAGAACGGGTCAAAAACCTAGTCAGAGAGGTCTGGCAATCATGGTATAATGGTACATTAGGGAGTGCTTCTCACTAAGTATGGTCTACCCGTTCCTTAATTAAAATGAAAATGATTTAAACTGCTATTACTTTCCTTCGCTGTTTATTTAACATAGTTAATAAAAGTATCTAATTGTTGGAAGATTGACACGGTTTTCTTGTAAAAGATTGCTTTCAAACATAACTCCAAGAGCTGAGCTCTGAAAATTTGGGGCTTTTTAATGACATCTGTAAAAATCCTTTGTCATTTGAGTGTGCCAAGGTAGCTCCTGCTTTCATAACATCCCTTTTCCTTGTTGCTGGACTAAGTGAGGGAAAAATGACTTTGCTGGAATGTACCTTAACAGGTAGGTTTGTTGGACAAGGAATCAGTGTGTCAAGGGAAGAGTGAAAAACCAGAGGCTGTCTTGGAGTAACTTGAAAGATTGCTGAACAGAGCTCTTTGGCAAGTATTAAAATAGCATGCAGGAGCTGGGAGCTGACAAGAGGTGGTGCTGAGAATGGATTCCATGAAACCTTTGCTTGCTGCAGTTGTCAGAACTGTTTGCTGGAATGCGTTTTTCTTTCGTTGCAGGGTCAGAGGATTACAGAAGTAAATTCACTGGGAAGTGTTTCATGGACCTTGTCTGTCCCGAGAAGTGTCGCTGTGAGGGAACAATCGTAGACTGCTCTAACCAAAAACTCACCCGATTACCCAGTCACCTTCCTGAATATACTACTGATCTGTAAGTGCTTGCTCTCCATGCTGTGCTCAGCAGGGCATGTTGGGTTTCCTGCTTTTTAAAGGCTATGAAAGGGACTCAGAGGATTTCAAGAGGGCACCTTCTACTTTAATCCCTGTGTGAAAGAGGGGAAGTTGTTTTATTTCAAAGGAGCGCCACAACTTTCTTATTTCCTTAGCATTCATGCCAACTGTGGGGATGAGAAAGGAGCCATGACCCTGTGCATCAGCTGCCTGTGTGAGTCTTCTTGAAGTGCCACCCTGTTATGTGGCCCAAGCTGTCTGATTCCTTTTCATTCTGCCTTTGAGCCCTTTGGCTTTGCATCTGATCATTTTTACTTAAGAAATGAGTTAATCCTTTTGAGTTACATCTGTGATCAGGAGCTCTCCATCTCAACCGTGCCTACTGCTTGAGTGAAATGGTTCTCACTGAAACCAATGTGATGTTAAGCTATAAGTGATTTTATGAAATATATTTGCTTTTAGAGATACTTCAGAGTTATAATGCTAAAGAGATATAAGAATATGTATTTATTACTTAGTAGCTGAAGAATCTGTCTCTTTGTTATATTAGTATCCCCTTCAAACACAATTCTCTTTTTCTGTTAGTATTCTTATTGTACTTCTATTTAAACCCCCATAGAAATTGTTGATCTGAAGTTAAGATAGAAAAATGTGAGAGACTACCAGAAACACAGCGAAGTCTCTACAGAGAAAAATGGGGCTACATGTAATCAGAGAAGAATTTTGCATGCCGAGTGCAAGCCAGTGGCCTTTGCACTGGTTTTGAAGACCAGCAGACTTTGATGGGAAAGAACCTGAAATCAGATCCCTTCTGTTTACACAGGCCACATCTCCAATTGCATGTCTTTAGCAGAACGCATGAGGGAGATTTAGTCACGCAAGCAAGGCTGTGTAATGGTTAAGGTTAATAATCCCTTATCATGTGCATTGGAAGAAGGAGGCATTCTGACACTGTCATTTGGCATTACACTCTTAAAGGCATCTAAAGCTTTTAGTATAGAAACTCTTCTATGTTCCCTTTCCTTCAAAGCCAAACTCTTTTCACTCTGGCAGTCTGAGAGAGATGACAGGTAGTATCTTGCTTAACAAAGGTCATAGTTC
The DNA here is from genome assembly GCA_039720435.1 of Amazona ochrocephala. Lineage (NCBI taxonomy): Eukaryota > Metazoa > Chordata > Aves > Psittaciformes > Psittacidae > Amazona > Amazona ochrocephala. The sequence continues at coordinate 3,208,800 of CM077889.1, read as the reverse complement.
TCTGTGTGGCAACCCTGTATGTCACAGAAATATATCTGTAGGCATCTGTGAAGTACTAAATGTCTCTGTGTTTGTTCCTATCAGGCGTCTGAATGACAATGATATTTCTGTTTTGGAAGCCATCGGGCTCTTCAAGAAATTGCCCAACCTCAGAAAAATGTAAGTTTGAGTCACTTGCTTATTAGAACACACGTTGCCTTGGATTGTAAGGAAGGGGGGAGGGATGATGGTTTTTATCATTTAGTACTGCAGTAGCAGAAATCACTTCTTAAATGTGAATATGAGGAAACTGAGTGAGTTGCCTGTTAGATGGACAGGCCCAGGCAAACCACAGTGACAAACAAAGCTCCCTAGGCTGACATTTCACCATTCTTTAGACTATATTTGTTTAAGTCTTTGACTCATGGAGACTGGAGGGAATCCTGTCCCAGAATATATTCAGATTTGTGCTTATTGTTAGAGATGGCTACAGAATTTAGCATTTTGGTTTTGTCTTCTGAATGTACTGTGTGACTCCCAACTAGTGTGATTGTTTCACATAGTCAAAGGAAAGTAATATTACAAGCTACAGATGATGCAGCTTCTTTTGATCATTATTGTTTTAGAAAGGAGACTCATTTAGCTAATTTAGAGATCAGTCATTCAAATATGATTCTGTTAACAGCCTGAGTCTTGGCACTGTATAGTGTCTATATTTAATAAGAGCTGTGTTTTGGAAAGGGGATAGTATGTTAGATAGCTCCTGATAGTCTTCCAAATGGATCTTTTTGAAGTTATTTAAAGTTTTAACCCTATGGCCCCATTGCTAATTTCTCATCTAACTGTTTGCTTTAGTAAGATTTTATTGCTCGACTCAAGGTAATTTAGGGAAACCAACCAACCAGGCTTTTTCTGCTGCATTCATTTCACATGGTTGCTACCATCTGGAGCTTCCTTGCCACTGGAATCCATGTAAGATCTATGGGGCTTTGGAGACCACTGTAGTGGGATTCTTGTGTCAGTTTGATTTCTTCAGGAGCTCCATATGCAGCGCTGCAAGTTCGGGAGCGGGGGTTGTGTTTGTGCAAGTACAGGCCGCCAGGCTTGGGGAATTAATCATATACGCCAGCTTCATAGCTTACGAATGATCTGTAAGTTGTAGCTATGGTACACTTAGAAAAGGCTGTTGACATTGTTGAAGTGCTGTTTGTCTGTGTAAGTAGATAGTGGGCATGAAAAATGAGTGGTATATAGAAGTATACGCAAATTGGAAAGCATCTGTCCTCATGAAACCTTCAGGATTTAGGTTTGGAAAATTGGAGAGGTGTAAGAGCTGGAAGGATTTAAACTTAATGTAGGCAAATTCCTGCTCTGTCCCTGCTGTTCCCATCAGTCACTCAGGTGCCTCAACTGGGCTGCAGTGCTGTACATAAATGCACCATGAAAGAGTTACCAGAGGTTTTATAGGAGGTTTTGTTTTCTGTGAAACAGAAGATTTTTCTGCTCAGTAGAGATTTCTTGGTGGGAGATGAGAACCGAGGTGTACAGGTGCAGTTCAGATGGATGGCAAAAAGAGCTTGTGCCCTACAACTCAGAAAAGGTCTCTCATGCAGATTTGAAGTGGCAGCCTCCAAGCAGAGGCTCTTTAGTTAATCTTTGTAGGTAAGCTGATTTCTCTTTTTCTACCTGACTGGAAAGAAGTATCTCAATTTGAATAAAGGGATTTTCTGCAAAGGGTTTATTTTTTGTGTAAGTGGAGCAACATTTCAACCATAAACTTCAAAAGCCAGATGAGCCTTCTTTTTTCTAATTTTCCTAGTTCCATTTTGTGGAGGGAAGGGGTTACCAGGAAAAAAGAAACAAGCAAACAAACACCTCTTTTCTTCTATGTGATTATCTGCCCTTTACTAAGTATCCTTATGCTAATAATATTATATGCAAGAAGGGAAATGTAGGGAAATACCAGTGGATGGGATTGCCGCTGCTAATGGTCCTAATGCAGCAACTCCCTGTATGTGGCAGGAATGTGATACATGTGCTCTTCGTTGAGCTGCTGTTAAATTAAGGAGGAAGAATAGTGATCAAACCCCCATTATCATAGAATATAAAATCATAGAATGGCTTATGTTAGAAAGGACCGTAAGATCATCCAGGTCTAACCCCTGCCACAGGCAGGGACACCTTCCACTACAGCAGGTTGCTCCAAGCCCCTGTGTCCAACCTGGCCTTGAACACTGCCAGGGATGGGGCAGCCACAGCTTCTCTGGGCACCCTGTGCCAGCGCCTCAGCACCCTTCTGACCTGAACTTCCCCTGTTTAAGTTTAAACACATCACCCCTAGTCCTATCACTACAGTATCTCTGTGCTGAGAGACATTGGAAGATGTCATCTGGAGAAGAATCTGAAGTGGAAAAGAAATCTCTGGAAAATTAGCTCCTGAAATACAAATTTTCCAAAGAAGTGTGTCTTACAGTCTTCCTGGATGTGACAGGAATCTTAAAGCTCTTTGTTAAAGACTGAGAGTTCAGCCAAATCCTGACACATTTTCACAGTGAAGATGTATCCTTTGAATGAAACACCTCAATGGTAGTTACCAGGTAACAGGTTTGAAATCAGAATGTGAGTGCTTTGGTCTTTCCACGAAAAGAGTTTTGAGATATGGGAGCAATGGTATTTTGGTCAGTTCCATTTTCTGGAATAGGTGAACTTCCTTCCTTCGTTTGAAAAGCACAAAGAAAAATAAAGCTGGAAAGTGTCTGCCTCTAAACATGAGAAGGACATCACCTGGCAGCTCATTCTGTTGAGTATTGCGGATGTTATGAAGTAAATACATACAAAGAAAAAGGAAGTGTCAGACCACCTTTGCCAGAGGTGGTACTGCCAACACTACCTCTAATGTATAATTAGCTTTTGGGGTGTAATTTGTCTGTAAATATTCTTCCTAAGCTGAACCTTATTGCATGATGTGTCAGCCCAGGTTTTAATACATTTTAATGTAAATCAAAATGGAATTCTTGATATAGAAATAGAAAGGTCACAGACCCATAATGCAAAGTTATACCACATGTTATTTAGGATTTAAATTGCTGAGATTCCTTGGCTGATTTTTAAAAGGTTAATATGTCTCCATATGCCTTTTAAAAAACAAAACCCAACACATTGACTTCAATAATTAGCTGCAAAATCCCATTTACATGATGCTGGTTTATAGCCTACATTTTAATTCATCCTTATATTTAATGCTTTTTGCAGTAGAATAAAAAGGCGATGTCCATTCCTGTAGACAGATCTAACCCAGTTCAGAAGTAATTTACTGGGTTCTCCAGTGGGTTTCGCAGACTGCCCTGAACGGTGCTGTTTTCACTGCGTTCTTACCATACTGCCTCACCTGATCTCACAAGTGCAAAGGGATGACTTGTCTCTACAGCTTAAGTCACACTGCAGTGACTTCCAGGCTCCAAGAGCTGTGTTGCCGATATTTTGCAGGGCAGTGAGAAAGGAGCAGTTTGAATCTGCTTGAAGTGCAGGAGAAGTTCAACCAAGGCAAGTGCAAGGTCCTACACCTGGGTCGGGGCAATCCCAGGCACAGCTGGGCAGAGAGGTGATTCAGAACAGCCTTGGGGGTGCTGGTCAATGAGAAGCTGAACATGAGCCAGGTTCAGTGTGCGCACAAGCCCAGACACCACCTCTGTGCTGAGCTACATCAAAATGAGCGTGACCAGCAGGTCGAGGGAGGTGATCCTGCCCCTCTACTCTGCTCTCGTGAGACCTCACTTGGAGCACTGTGTACAGTTCTGGTGTCCTCAACATAAGAAGGGCATGGAGCTGTTGGAGCAAGACCAGAGGAGGTCCATGAGGATGATCAGGGGACTGGAGCACCTCCCAGATGGTGACAGGCTGAAAACACTGAGGCTGTTCAGCCTGGAGAAGAGAAGGCTGCGTGGAGACCTCAGAGCAGCATCCAGTGTCTGAAGGGGGCTACAGGGGTGCTGGAGAGGGTCTCTTCATTAGGGACTGTAGTCATAGGACAAGGGGTAACGGGTTCAAACTGAAACATGGGGAAGTTCAGGTTAGAGATAAGGCAGTTCTTCCGTTTGGGGGTGGTGAGGTGCTGGCACAGGGTGCCCAGAGAAGCTGTGTCTGCCCCATCCCTGTCAGTGTTCAAGGCCAGGTTTGATGGAGTCTTGGGTGACACAGTTTAGTGTGAGGTGTCCCTGCACATGGCAGGTGGCTTGGAACTATATGGTCCTTTCCAGCCCTATCTATTCTATGACTATGAGTCTGAGTACAAGGCCGAATTTCTGAGCTCCATCAGACTGGGAGCACATCCTGACTTGGGGTTTTGGGAATATCCTGTCCTTCTGAGATAAAAAGACTCCAGGATCTGCTGCCTGCCAGCCCTGGGAGCTGGAAGTATCTGCGTTTTACAAAGGAGTATGTTTCCCAAGGGAGATCTTACTCCACACAAGCAAGATCTCACATCAGGCAGGGGTGAGGGGCAGCACAACCGTTCACAGAGATCAGGGTTTTACCTTTGTGGAAGGAGCGGCTCTTTCCTCACAGCAGCGACCAAATTCAGCCTGAAGCAAGCCCTGGGGACCCCATGACTCCCTGGAACTACCTCAAGTTGTTGATCAGTGAAGAAATACTCCAGTGCTTTGGGGCTCCCGTTGGCAGCGAGACCCTGGAGGGGTCTTCTGGCCATGGCAAACAGATTTAGGCTCCAAAGCCCCCTGGGTACCTAGCTCAGTGGGAGCACAGAGATACACTTGCTTGCTGAAATGGAATGCTGACCCATTGGGACAGGCTGCAGCTCCAGATGTCAGCTGCAGAGCGTGCCCACTCCCTGGTGCCTATAGGAGGTCAGTGGGACTGGTCATTCCCACTGAGCTACCAGCAGCTGTTTCTGTACAGTTAAAAATGGCAATGAGCTCACATTCAAACAAGGAGGTGATACCTTCAAACCTGAAAGGGACGTTTCACAGTTCATTCTGTTACCTCTTGCCAGAGTTGCAAAGTGGACAGAAAGTATGGTCTTACAATAGGAAGTGTCAGGCTGTCTTGGCAATAGCTGGTACTGCCAAACCCACCTCTAGCATATCATTGCCTTTGGAGGCTTAATTTGTTGGTCAGTATTTCTCCTATGTTGAATTTCATGGAGTGTCAGCCCAGGATTTAACACATTTCACATGCAAAATAAAATTGAATCATGATAAAGTTTGCAGTCTAGCAGTCAGTTCCAAAAACAGCATCTCAAGTTTCTTGGGGAGGTAAAAGTAGTTTGTGTCCTTGGAAGCAGCTGTTACCTGCTGTTCCTTCCTCTAAGCATGAATTTTGCCATGGCAATGGAGGTTGCACTCATCTGTCACTTGTTCTACAAAACAGAGTTTATTTTCTGGAAACTATATTGTAGAGAGCAATACCAGTAGGTCAGAGGAGGTGATCCTGCCCCTGTACTCTGCCCTCGTTAGACCTCACTTGGAGCACTGGTGTGCAGCACTGGTGTCCTCAGCGTAAGAAGGGCATGGAGCTGTTGGAGCAAGTCCAGAGGAGGCCATGAGGATGATCAGGGGACTGGAGCACCTCCCGTATGAAGATAGGCTGAGAAAGTTGGGGCTGTTCAGCCTGGAGAAGAGAAGGCTGTGTGGAGACCTCATAGCAGCCTTCCAGTGTCTGAAGGGGGCTACAGGGATGCTGGAGAGGGACTCTTCATCAGGGTCTGTAGTGGTAGGACAAGAGGTGATGGGTTCAAAGTGAAACAGGAGAAATTCAGGTCAGAGATAAGGAAGCAGCTCTTCCCTATGAGGGTGCTGAGGTGCTGGCACAGGGTGCCCAGAGAAGCTGCGGCTGCCCCGTCCCTGGCAGTGTTCAAGGCCGGGTTGGACACAGGGGCTTGGAGCAACCTGCTCTAGTGGAAGGTGTCTCTGCCCATGGCAGGGGTTGGAACTGGATGAACTTTAAGGCCCCTTCCAACACAAACCAGTCTGGGATTCCACGATCTGGGCTCATCATGTGCCTCATTTTTTTTCCAGTGAGGCTGTCAATCTGCTCTGCTGGATGAATGTAGGAGTGTCACTGGATGTATTTCACTGCCTACCTGTAGCACTTTAGACTTTGAGTGCCATTCTGTGCCTGAGAACAGCTTGCTCTGGTGGTGGTTCTTGAGGGAGGGTAGCAATGGATAGCATGCTGGAATGTAAAAGCTGACCCAGCAGGGCCATCAGCATGAATGATTCTGTTAAGTCTGACTAGAATCCAGCTTGTTCTGTATTGAAGTTATAAGGTCAACAGAAATAATGCTATTATAAACCCTAGCCATAAAGTAAGTAAAATCTGCCTGGAAAGTGAGCTGTGTGAGCAATATCACCTTGATGCCTCCTTGGATCTGTTCATTTCCTATTCACAGCCCCACATAAAGTAAACCCAGGCTTTCTGAAAACTTCTTTTGACCTCTTACCCAAAAGAAAAGTCTGGAAATAGGATTAAACATTATCACCAGGGTAAATCAGAGCGTTCTTATGGAAACAAAAACCTTTCTTGAGTGACCAGGTTGCTGTAGATTCCCATTCGGGCCCTGCCAGAGGCCACAGGTGTCATGGAAAATCCTCAAGATCCATTTTCTTTTTCATTGTCTTCCAGTATGTCAAGAATTCCTTACACGAGCTGAGCACTGTGAGAGGATGGGCTTTTCTATAATGGGACTTTGCTGTAAAGTCTCAGAAGGGTTTTTCTGATTAAAAACAATTAGATAAATTCCTTATCAAGTGCCGTGATCACATATTAAAAATTCTTTAGCGCTGGGGAGGATGAAGTAGGGCTCTGCTGAGCTGCAAAGCAGGCCAAAGTTTCAGTGCTTTCACCTTTCAGGGCTTGGATCAGCTGATCGTTTTTGCTGGCGACTGTAGACTGCAGAGTATGCAATTCCTCATGTTTGCTATTCAAGTAGGGCAGGATTCCAGGAGGACACATTAAGAATTTTTTGTAGCAAACGAGTGCTGTCCTCTACCTTTTCTTTGTTGTTGTTACATTCCATTACGGGAAGCTTTAATTCAGGAAGACAAATAAAGAAATCCAGGTTAGCAGAACATCTGCTTTGGCAATCATAGGATCCCAGGCTGATTTGGGTTGGAAGGAGCCTTAAAGCTTACTCAGTTTCACCCCCTGCCCTGGGCAGGGACACCTTCCCTTAGAGCAGGTTGCTCCAAGCCCTGTCCAACCTGGCCTTCTTTGCCTATTTATTGTTGTCTCTTCTCTGCCTTGCAACTTGGAAGTTTCACCATAGCATTGATCTTGGATTTTCCAATCTTGTGCATGGGAAAGGTTTATAAAACTGGCTTCTCCTAACACCGCTAGCGTATTTTTGGATAGTTTTGTGTTGTTGAAATGGTCCAGCTTTATTAACCTAACTGAGTGAACTTGCCTATCTACAGGAGTTCTTTGGCAGCAATTAAAATTCAAATGGTTTGGATTGTATGAAAGTGCCAATTTCTTTACAGATTGTGGCCAGCCTTTTTTCTTCAGTATTTGCTCTTATTCTTGCTTTGAATCGTCCATTAAAATTGCACCCAAGTGGCTAAATATCTTCTAGATATTAAAAATATTAATACGACTTGGTAACTCCAAGTATGTCAGTTTGCAGTCTGTGAACTGAAAGTCAAAGTCTTCGTGCATTGTAGTAACTTACCCTGCCCGCCCAAGCACTTATTTATTCATGCTTTTTTGTGCAAATACCCATCATGACATGATCTTTACCAGGAAAGGGATCATTGGGAACATTTCTTTATGCCAGTATTCAAAAGAGATGCTGAGCTAAAAGCATTTCCACTAGAGAAATAGCTGAAGCCCAAAATTAAATGCATATGTCAGAATATCCTTCCTTGACTTGCTTTGACATTGAACATAAACTCTTCAAGTGAGTGTTAGCACAAAGTACTAAACTTCTGGAAAGCACAATCTGCATGTAAGTATTTCTGTATTTTTTAATGTTATTTTTGGCTGATAGCTGGCATACTCCTATTCTTTCTGATCAGAGAATGCACAAGAGGTGATGGGCCACATGCTGTAGGGACCACTATCTGACAGTTGTTCTGCAGACATGAACCAGCGTTCTCAAGTTTCCCACATGAAACACAGCTCCAAGACTTGGCTTTCTTTTATTAAGTAATGACTTCTGCAAAGAGCAAGGCCCACATTATCTCTATCTGAGGCCGAGCTGTGCTGTTCCTGGGCTGTTCCCATGTCTTCTGTCAGCTTTTATCCCAACAAGATTGCCCTGTTCTTCTGAGCAGAGTGGCCCAGGTGTTAATCTGATACCTTGTCAGTTGTTTATATCACCTGGACTTGGAGTCTGAAACTACTACAAATGCTGCATATGTACTGGGATCATTTATGATATAATATGCTATTCAGTATGAGTAATAGTGCTGGAATTTGGAATCTTCTTGGGAGCAAAAGCCCGTCTTTTTTTCTCTTTTTTTGTTAAAAAAAAGGGCATCATAGGAGATGCTTGAAGGACTGAAGTCCAAGGTTTTAATGTGCTTAAGGACTTCTATAGAAATGTTTTAAATAATTAAATGCCATTTATTTTAATGCATCTCTAATGGTGTTTTGTTATTCAGAAGCCGTCTATTCACTGGGTTTTGCACAAAGATGAGATATTCAAAAGAGCAATTTTGCATTTCATCAGAAGTTCATTTGACTTTGTAGATTGAAGTTTTCCAGGCTGATCTGTAAGCAAACATCTTGAGACTCTAGAGGCAGAGTAAATATTTAGAAAATAATGCTGTCTATTGCAGAAGCGATGAATTGAGAATTAAGTGATACTCGTTTCGTTTTGAGAGGTGGTGTTAAACTTGTTGAAGTGCCTGGGAGTTCAGGAGTGCAACTGTTAGAATTTGCATCAGGGGCATGCAGTCACACAGGTTTGTACGTTACTCCTGTGCTGAGTTTAAAAAGAGTAAAGGACTTAGTACACGAAATAAAAGTGGGCCTTATTTCAATGTGTGACTTCTTTCCATAGTAGTAACGTTACATGATTCTTGCCAGGTGAGCCCCCAGTCCCAAGCGTGGTCCATAACTTCATGGACATAAATCAGATGTTAGAAACGCCCGCTTATTGTATCCCTGAGACATTTATAAGCAACAATGACATGAGGTGTAAAAGCTGGTAATGCTATTAATTAAAAAACTCTTGACATATCTGATATTACTGTGGTTTTGAAGAGTGAAGGCGAATTATGTGTAAGTACAGTAGGTGTACTTTTGAACTTCTGTATGCTCCTCTTGCAGAAAGAATGTCTCTAGATAACTACTAAAAGGCACATATTCTTCCTATCTTCCTCCTTCCCATGTGATGACATATGTTTGGAATAGAACACTAACTTTCTTGTTGCGACTGGCTGTGTCCTTCCAGAAATCTAAGCAACAACAAGATCAAGGAGATCCGAGAAGGCACATTTGATGGAGCTTCAGGAGTGCAGGAGCTGATTCTGACAGAGAATCAACTGGAGTCAGTGCATGGACGGATGTTTCGAGGCCTGTCAGGCCTAAAGACATTGTAAGTGCAAAGACCTGGCTTTCTCTATCCCTCTAAGCTGAGTGGGAGTGCTCAAGTTCAGCACTGCCTGCTAAAATATCTGTCTCTAGACAACAAGCTGCAAGGCAGGGTCTTGCATCACTGTCACGAAGTCTTTGATATTTTTCTAGCCCTGAGTAGCTTTGAGATTTATCTGCTATTTGTGTAAAAAAACAGATTTTCAAAAATTTCAGGAGTAACATGATGGTGAAAATCGTGGTCAAATGGGGCACCTTCAGTCATTTGAAACGTCTATTATTTTGTGATTTCCTATGGAAACAAGGCATGTAGGAGCACATTTGCTATCTCTTAATCCATCCTTCTGCTCAGCCTCCACCCAAACTGGAACTGTTGGTCTGCTTAAACCAAACCCCAGAGTATGCTAGGAGCCTAAAAGATTTTCAATATCCTACAAGCTCTTAAGAAATCAGTAGGTAAAAGGAAGAGACAAGTTATTACTGCCACCGAAACGGGTAGAGCTAAACAACTCTAGGGCAAGCATGACCAAACTGTTACATGTCCTGCTGACAGAAGGTAGCTGGCCACTCACTCTGCACCAAGTGTGTAGCCCATGAGCACAGGTATGGCTTTGAACTGGCCACAGCATGCTCTTTCTTGCCCACACTAAGTACCATGAAAATGGTGTGGGTATGCTATTCATGTGGTTGTCGTTGGGGAAGTGTGAAGGAGACACAGAGCTCAGATGCATAAGGAATCAGTTTGGTATTACTTTTGTGCTTAGACAACTGCTCTGATTTATTTCTGAGAACTAGCACACATAGACTCATAGTTCCTAACACTAATTTATCTTCATGGTAAAAGTTAGATTGGAAGAGGAATCATAAACAAGATTTCAAGATGATGTTTAATCCGCACCATCCACCATCCTGAGAATCAGCCACGGACTAGGCTTCTGGTGACAGCAGAGATTCGTGCCAGACAGTATGCTGTGTACATAAAAAATGCATCTCTTGCATAGTCTTCCCTGCTGTGGGAAGAAAGCACCTAAGTAGGTGGATGCTGTCAGTAAACAGACTCTAGGAATCAAATGCAATTTAAAATCTGTGATTTATTCATTAGCAACAAATACTTATGTTCCAGAATATAGTGGCATGATTACTTCAGTCCCTACTCAAGTGTAAAAAGAAAGTTTCCCTTCAAGGACTTTGGCCTGTAATGATGAATAGGGAACTTTTCTTTTACCGTTCCTTTAACATTTTTTTCTGTAGTTACAGCCATCTGTTCTTTAATTTAACGTATGCACTTTAGTGAGGGATTTGAAAAGAGCGCCCATGGATACTAAATTAGTTTTTCTAGTGTAAAGCAGCCTGTGGCAGTGCTCCTAAGCAAAATTCAGCATTTTTTAATAAAAAGATGCTTAACATTCAAGCTATCCTGCTGACCTGACCTGCATTTCCCCCCAGCCCATAAAGCAGTCTAAATATACACAGCACGATATGAGGATCTGTAAGTATAAGTTTTCCTTCAGGAAGGGCACACAGTGCACCGTGAACTATGATTTGGAACCAAAGGTTTTGGCTTGAGGAGCATATATTTCTTTCCATTAATTGACTTTCTTTGAGCATTAAGATTGTGATCTTTTCCGAAGAGGCCCCACTGGACAGGGTCGTGGTCCAGTTTTTAAAAGACTGTTTCCTGACATGTAATAAAGCACTGTGAAAGACTGGCATCCAAATTCGGTCATCCCATCTTGCAGTACTGCTGTCTGGTACTTTACATACAGAATTGAGATGTTTCCTACTGTTGCTAAGGTCTTACTTATCCTATTTACCACCCTGTTCATTTTAGAGCTTGTGGTCTTGACCTGGCTTTCAGGCAGCTTAGTACTCCACAGGTAAGGTGTGTGTGTATGAGCCCTGTGATGCTTTTCTGGCACAGTTTCACCCCAGTTGCAAGACCAGAACTGTTGAAACCGTGGAGCCTGTGATGTTAAATGTACCTAGAGAACAGTAAATCAAAAGCAGTGTTATGTTCAGGACTTCAGCACTGAGTGTTTGTGATTACACTGTGGATTTCTTCCCAGCCATATCTAATCTCTCTTTGGTATTTTTCAAGTATCTATTGTTGTAGCATCTGAGTACCCATCTGGTGGATACCAATCTGAGATTTAAATCCAGACTCCTAAAGGAGCCTGAATTTTCGTTGTTCACTGCATGAATTTGATACCAAGGAATTAAGCAGGATCAATTCACTGGAACAGCAGCATGAGCTGCATATATTTTGTGGATTTTTGGTAGTATGCTTTAATTACTGGGTAATTTTTCAGCTAAGTAGGAATATCACACCAGTTTAATGATGTTTACAGCCACAGATGTTGATTGGCATGCAGTGTAACAAATATACGTGAGCCTTTTTTGTTATGGAGTGAAACAAGATACTACAGCCTTTCAGATTAATTGGGCTTTATCGTTGAGTTCATTGTTACCATAACAACTCAGAGAGATATATCATCCAAAACACAGCACTGATTCATCTGGTACGAACACTGAGCAAAGGCCATTTTATAGGATGGTTACTGCTTTCTGTCTTGTCAGTTAATGAGTATAATGGCATTTCAAAGCTTGTGTTAGGTACGGAGTTCTTTCCTAAGCTATTCCTTTATTTCTGCTGAGGATGCTGTTTCCTTCCATACTTATGCAGTGCGGATTACGAAAAACATCCACGGTGGGAGTAGACGGGATGCAGCCAGTATTGTTATTGTCACACGTTTCTGGCAGTCTTTCTCAACTGATCTCTGAAACACCTATTTGCTTACTCTCAGATATTTACTAAATGAAGACTTTAATTTTTATTTCAAGGTTGCCACTAGTCATAATTTTAATTGCATCCTCTTTCGAGGTGTGGATCATCAGCCTCTAATGTTGTGTGGAAGAAAGGCATTTTAAATTCATGAGACAACGTTTACGTGAATGTAGCCCTCCTGTAGCTGTGTTGTACTTCAGCAATCAATAAAAATAGGGCACAGTGCTTGCCAAAGCATTCATTGATGCCCTAGATAAATGATCTTCTATCCTGAAATCATACACCACCATCCTCACCATGCCATAACGCCCCATAGTTCCTAATTCACTGTTTCAATCCTTGCAGGATGCTGAGGAGCAACTCTATCAGCTGTATAAACAACGACACCTTTGCTGGACTGAGCTCAGTGAGGCTTCTTTCTCTGTATGACAATCACATCAGCACTATCACCCCCGGAGCCTTCAGCACATTAGTCTCTTTGTCTACAATGTAAGTTATCTTTTTGTGGTATGACCATGGCAGGATGTTGTTATTCTGTGCTTTTGCAAAATCAAGCTACTTACTGTTCATATGCAGAAAACCTCATTTAGGGAAAGAAAACCACATCCTACTGCAGTTGCATGTTTGGAGGATTCAAGGTGGGATGTAGGAAAACAGTTGAAAAACATAGGAATTGCCTCAGCTGGAGTGGCTGAAAACACTTGGAGGCTGCCAGGCTGGGGCAGGGTGACTCTTGTGCTGTGTTGTAATCTGTTCAGTGCACAGCAGAAGTTCATGTAAAAGATGCTCCGCAGCTTCAGAAGTGCATAGCTTATCATACACTTTAGCTCCCTGAAGCTGCTTTAGTTTCAGTAGAGTCTAATTTTGTAAGAACAGCTTTCTTGGATTTCAATTAAATTAGTTAAATATCAGTAGAAATCTGCCAGCTAATGCTTAGATTTTTAAAGGAGCTTAAGAGGACAAAATACTCAAGTCCTGCTGAATGAACTTGAAAATCCCGTCCTAAGCTGTTCTGATAAGTTTCCATCCTTCTTTGAAGTACTCCCCCTGCTTCTTAAATATGTTTACATGCTTTCTGTAGTGTGTCCATTTTAATAAAGTGCAGACTGATAAATATGGAACGAAAGTCTGCCCTTTGTTTCCATCTGTGAATGGGGCCCCTGATGTTGCTGTTAATGGAAGTTGTCTGCCCTGAAAATACATCCTAATTGTCCAGTCAAAATAAACTGTTGGTGCTACTGTATTTCACATTTTGAAAGCATTCCCCATCATGTTTTGGGGGAAAAAAGTAGTGTTAAATCTCAGCTATTTTGTTGCTCATACTTTCATTCTGTTATAACTTTTCACCAGCAAATCAGCTCTCATTTTGGCATTAGCTTCATGCAGCATAAAGAACTTCTCTTTCATTTACTTTCTGTAGTCCCCAAAGCCTCCTTGAAATTGATAGTCAAAGAGAGAGACACAACCAGATTCATTTTATTGACTGTTTTCAAGTCAGTGTTCAAAGCAAGTGCTACTTGCTGAAAGCTTGTTCTCCCTGTGCTGCAAGCCTGCAACTCCTGTACTTGGCATCCTTAATAGCTGTGACTCTGAATCAGTCTATAAAGTCCCTACTTTGTTTGCATAGAAGCATGTTTGTCGTATTTTGTTAGGAGATAGCCTACTTTCTTCTGTTTTCAACTGTGGGTAAAGATTATTACCATTTCTAACAGCAGCAATTAAAGCTGCTGTTAATTAGAATGCCTTGCTTTGTCAATGATTTCTAATCATGCTAGTCATGGAAGGTTCCTAGCTGTGTCTTGATGAAAAAGTTTGTTCTTTGACACATTTTCACCCTGTGCTTGATCTACAGGTAGGAGAAGGGATGCTTTTCACTTCTATAGGCATTAAAGGCCGTAGTGCTATTTCACATATAAATTCAAAATTCAGATGTGTTCATTTCCTAGCAGTTCTCCATTGTAGGTGGATGTATTAGATGACAACACCAGTGAAGATAGATAGTATGACTGCTTTTCCTGTTCAACCCACACTTTGGGAGTTAGTTGGGTATTGTGATGACTTATTTTTGCATCTATTAATGTGAGCCAGAAATTCATACAAAGTTTAACATTTCCATTTTTATCTTGGCATATTTACAGCACTAAAAACTGTTGCTCCTTTTGTTGTTGCTCTTTGTGAGTCAGCCTCATTCATATTATCAGTACACAAACAGCTCTGGAAATAATGCCCTGGTGAATGGTTATTAATAGAGGAAGAACATGTATTTTGTAAGTTATTGGTAAAAAAAAATAGGAGGTTTTTATTTGTTGCTGGTCAAACAAGCTGCTATAGCATTCTAATTTGAAGTCTGCCTGCACTTCTGCATAGAGAGTTCGGTCAAGTCTTTCGGTCTTTACACACTCAGGTGGGCCTTTTTGTGAGCGCAACTGGTTTTCCATGAATTATTATTCTGATAGCTGCGTGGAGCCAGCATGAGAGCTGGTTCATCAGAATGACATGAAACTATTCTAGGATAAATGTAACCCGAATTCCAGGATACATTTTCAACCTCATTTCAACAGTATGCAGATGGGTTTCAGTATGTTTGTCTAACAGGTCACTAGAATCTATTTAAATCATTAATATTCCATGGCTTCTTTGCAGTTTTTAAGAGACACTTGCAGTTGGATATGCATATTTCATTCCTCAGGACTTGTATTCTCCCGTGATTTTAGAAATATGTCTATGTCCTTGAGTAAACACTTGTGAATTTAATGTTAGTACAACATCTTTGCTAAAAGCTTGATTGCTTTGCTTCTGTTTGAGTGGTTAAATCAGTGCCTTGCATGTAGTAGCTCTGTTTACTAATGATGAATTTTTCTAACAATTTGTCTGCCCAACATTGCTGCGTATGAGCTGAGAACTCCACTTGAATAGCCAGATTCCAAAATTAAGCTCTGGCAAAGAATCGGCCTTTCAGTTGCTTTTCAAGTAGGGAATCTCTTCTCCCGCATGATCCTTCATAGAGAGCCTTGATCTTACATTTTTCCCCAAAGTTGCATCACAGTCTTGCCATGGGAAGTACACAGGGACATGTTTAAACTTCATACTACATTAAAGCAACAAATCACTCTGCAGTTGGACAAAGAACAAAATCTAGGTGGTGCTAAAGTGTGTAAAGCTACACCAGGAGGATGTGTGTAATGCGTGACAAGAGAACTTTGTCCTTTTTTACCCAGTTTCTTGGATTTCAAACCAGGAGATTTGTTTCTCTGTTTATTAATTTTATTTGTAAAACACAATTTCTTAGTTCCTGAGAAAAACATAATCCAAATTCTGATCCAAGGATTTAACGAATTTTAGTTCACGTGTTAACCTTTTTGCAAGAAGAAAGTGAGGGTTTATGGGTCATTACTGACAGCCTCTCCTCCGGAGAAAGGGTCATTTCTGTTCAGATGGGAGCGTTTTCTGATTTACCATTTGAATGCTTTTGCGAGTTTTTGCTGTGTCCCAGCAAGTTGCTTCCTAGACGTGCAAAATGTTCTTTACATTCAGGGCTGCTGTTTTTCCACAAACACCTGCTGCTTGTTTCCAGTTGTGGATTAGTTCGTTCTAACGGATTTGTGTGAATATGATCTCACTCACTTCCATCAGTGGAACAAGTGGCCTTTGAAGCATTGGTTCACTTAGCGTTGGAGGTTTAAACATTCGGTTTAAACACTCTGCTCATGCCAAAGTGTGTCAGTATGGAAAATATACAAGGCATCCTGCATGTGTTCTCATTATGGATTAAAGAAAATGGAAAACAATTCAGAAGGAAAGTAACTGGAATTAGAGTAATCCTTTCAGGACTTTTCTGCACATTCTACCTGAAAGCTCCAGCGAAACAAGTTTATTTCTCACCTTTATACTGCAAGTTAGCCTGACTTTCAAACCCTAGTCAGCGTGAAGGAGGTTATTTTCATTATGGAACGTTATGCTGAGTTTTCTTCTGCCCCCAGTTCTCCTCATATACCCAACATACAACAGTCTGTGCTTGATCCACATGTAATTACACACCCGGAGCTTCAGGCTAGTGCAGTGTTTGAAGTACACTCCTTTACAGTGCAGAAAGCAGCTGTAAATCATATTGTGGGTATGTGCTGCTGGCCTAGAACCTATACAATTTAAGACCTGCTTTGGGTTTGTTTTCTTGCTGCCCCACCTCAACTGTGCCATATGTTTTTGTCTTCAGCAGTATTGTTTTCAACCTACATGTTTAGGTTTGTAAAAGTATGTTGCAAGTGAAGACTTACAAGGTCTTTGGCTCCTCCACCTGTGTTTAAAGTGCCAGTTTCTTTAAGGCCTTAATCTTTTTTTTTGTCTTAAAGATATGATGTGCTTTAGAGAAATTCCATTGTCAACTTTTGTCTGTATTGCCAAAATAACAACTCTTGGACATATTCAGATATGATGTGAGAATGCCATTGGTGTTAGTTTAGATACTTCATTTACCATACATGACAGCTCATTTTTCTTCAATGAGGCAACCTTAGACTGAGGCTATTGCTTCTCCCTGTCTGTATACATTAGATAGTCAGCCTTCTGGGTTTTTTAGAAGGAATATCAGCCTCTCTCCTTCATCTGAAGTTTAGTTACAAAGCCCCTTACACACAGGTTGTGGATAGGCATTTCAGTACAGAACTCCAGGAAAGTGTTTTTCCAAGACTCTCAGCACCACTTCTAGTTAGCTTGGAAAGATGGATGCTTAAAATATCTCTCACACTCATTGAAAGGATCACAGCCTATTAAGAAATAGAATGAATAATATCTTTTCTATGCTATCTATGATACAAGTGCTCTACTGAGAAACTTGCTGTACACCTACTTTTTCATGGCTTAAAACAGGGTGGATAGGGCTTTCCTTTTTTAAACACTGCTAACCCAAGCTGAGTTAAGAATCCATTCCTCTCACAGAGGATGTCAGGTGATTGCTTTGGGTACTGCACAGCACAGTTGTGAGGCTGCAACTGGAGTGGATTGCAGTGAATCAGCCAGTAGTGTTCACTACACCGACCTTAGAAAGCTTCATAAGAAGTGGTCTAAGATGGCGGTGCTGCTTTTTAGATGTATATTTGTGCATACATAGTGCTATCCTTACTATTTCAATAGGAAACCCAAATTCAGGTTGCCAGTGGCTCCCACTGATAATGGTTTGTATGGGCTGTAATACAGGTGAGTGGGAAGCAGAGCACACTGGGGCAAGGACCAGCGTGCTAAGCCACATGGGGAGTGGTACACATAGCTCAGTGTTAAACTTTTCCATGGCATTACCCCAAGTATTCCTGTTGAAAATCATGCATTTGTGGGTGCAATGTGTGAGGTGAGTTTAGACTTGGATGTGAGCGGCAGCTTGGGTTGAAATCCACTGTAAATACAGCCCTGATAGTGGTGTCAATATCTCTAAATAATAGTTGTAGCAGTATGTACTTTGGTTTATAAACATATATGTATGCATATATTTTAATTACAGCCCTGGTCCTAGTCTGAAGTCTGCATAGAACTTCCCTGATCTGTAGAAAAGAGGAGGATCTCAGAGAAACAGATGGCGGGAAAGAGCTTGGATTTGGAACCCATCATCTTTCTGTAGTTATTTCTGTATTTCTGTATGTTCATGTTTGATGCAATTATGTTTTGTTCCATTTCAGTAATTTGCTGGCTAACTCCTTTAATTGTAACTGCCATTTGGCCTGGCTGGGAAAATGGTTGAGGAAGAAGAGAATTGTCAGTGGAAATCCACGCTGCTTGAAACCCTTTTTCTTAAAGGATATTCCAATCCAAGATGTGGATGTCCAGGACTTCACCTGTGATGGTAAGAAAAGCCAATTCTTGGCAATTATGATAATGTTGGCACTTCTGTGAGCCCTGATGAGGAAGAGAGCCGTCTAGAGCTGAAGAGATCATTGTTCCCAATCAGGAGTTCATTTTTTCTTCTTGATTTCCAGTTTCTGAGTTTCTACTATCTACACCTAAATAGAAGAATAAATTTATTATAGACAAATGCTCTCCTTTATGTAATCCTGGTGTGATCCTGGCCCTTCCTCCCACTTCCTTATTCATAGGCTTAATGAACACTGTGAAGCCTGTGGAAACAGCGCTTGCTTGGAAAGTCTTAGTTTTGGATACTGTTCAGGTTCACCAATAACAAGTATGAATACAAGGAAATAAAAATGTCCTGGGTTCAGCTGTAGCAGTCATTTTAACCCTTCTCAGTAGCTGGTGCAGTGCTGTGTTTTCAACTTTAGACTGGGAACAGCACTGATAACACCGATGTTTTCAGTTGTTGCTAAGTAATGTTTACTCCTATCAAGCACTTTTCAGTGCAGCAGTGGTTTGTGTTATACCTTAGTTACTGGGCTGTTCTTATCTCAACCCGTGGCAGTTACATTCTTTGGATTCCCCTCCCCATCCCTTCAGGAGCTGGGGGACGAAGAAAGAGGGGAGTGAGTGAGCGGCTGTGTGGTTCTGAGTTACAGCTGGGCTTACACCGTGATAGTGTTTGAAAGGACTCAGTGATGCTTTGCTGAATCCATATAGGATTTAAAAAAAAAGAAAACAACTGACATTTCTGTCGTTCTCCAGGTAGTTCTTTGTCTTCTGATCAAGCAGATTTCAAAGACAATAGTAAGGAGAAAAACTGACTGATAACTGCATGACTAACTTGATTTGTAGGCTGTGAGTGCCTGTTAAGACCAGATATGGTAGAGTTGCAGTTAGTCATAGCTCTACAGAGACCATGAGGGTGATAGAAGTTTCCTACTTGGGGTGGAAATGAATTCCTGTCCCAGTTGTACAGTCTGGCAGCAGGCCCTGGAGCTTGGGGTCGGAGCTCAAAGGACTCCAGTTTAGTCAATAAAGAATTATTTTCTCTTAGTTTTGAAGAAATAAATAAATCAATCTTAGCTCACAGAACAACATTCCACACTTGAGAGCTTCCTCTATCACAGAGCCACTCAGACAGCTGTGGTGAATGGAAGGTAGATGATGGCAGGGTGTAACACACAGAGCTTAGGGGAAAATTGAATTTGCTGAAGAAACATGCTCTTCCTGCAGGCTTATGAAAGGCTTTGAATTTAGTTTCCAGTCACTAAGCTCTGCTGGAGAGAAAAAGAGGAAAAAAAGTCTGCCTTGTTCTTGTGTAGGATGGTTGTGTTCCTCCATCCCTCTGAATATGAACAATTCCCTACCCGTACATTGGTGGGTAATTTTGTTATCTTGCATCAGGACTTCCAGTCTTATTCTATCATCTTAGTTCTCACGGGCACTTCCAGCAGAGCAAAGAAGGAAACGGATCCATCTCAGTTAGTTCTTGGAGCAGTTAAAACAAAGTTAAAGCAAGCTGGTAGTGTGCTTGCGGGTTGCAGCACTGTGTCTCCATGCGGGTCAGCTCAGGCTGCCTGTACTCACCAACAGTTGTGTGGTTCCTCTCACTGTCATTTAGAGAATGTGCGCTAAGTGTTTCCTTTCATATACATCATGACACTGCAGCATGCATTTGCCTTATGCTTTGCAAAGCCTGTTGCTTTTAGGGAAAATGAATGCTTTAATGTTCTTAACTTCAAAGAGTTGGTTTCTTCTGCAGAAAGCCCATTGTTCTTCTGTTACAAGATTTAATCTGCTGTTTATGGACCTTTGAAACCACTTTTGGAGAAAGTAGATATTTTTATGTGTGCACAGATGGATCACCAGCAGTTGGAAGTATGCTGCTCAGTTTGTTCTTTGCCTGGTTATCCTTGTCAAAAACAATGAGGTTTTACAATTCAGATGATAAATGAAGTGCCAGGCTGACTTTAAAAAGGGAAAAATAAACAGCTAAAAAGCTGAATTTAAAAAAGATCCTCCTAAAGCAGAGTAGATAGCCCATATCTTCTGTCTAGATGAATTTAAGGGCAATGTTTTGGCCAAGTTCTGCATTTCAGCTAGTACATTGGGCTGGGGGAGGATTTGGGATTCACATAACTAATTTTACTGGACTTTGCAAAACTGGAGAGAAGTAGATATTCCTTAGAAAAAAACATTTATTGGAAAATCTGTTTATTTGGGTTTTGAACCATTGTTCATGTTGTCTGAAGAACCTATATGAAGGCAGCTTGATCCAAAGCATAGGATCTGCTTTATTGTGATGGTTACCCTGGGTTCAGAGATGTTCCTCCTTGGTCCTTGTAAGCAGTTCTCTTCAAGGCGCATGACTTTGGGCTGTAAAGCTGGCTCCCTAATGCTCCGTTTCTCTCCTGCTGCAGGTAATGAAGAAAGCAGCTGCTTGCTTTCACCTCCCTGCCCTTCCCAGTGTACCTGTGTGGACTCAGTGGTACGCTGCAGCAACAAAGGGCTGCGGATATTGCCCAAAGGAATTCCCAAAGACGTGACTGAGCTGTAAGTTACCTTTTACATAGCTTCGTTCATGAGAAGTTAATGAAATTACATCATAGTGAGGCTTTGTAGGTCCTCAGGGTTTTTGCCTTTGACTTCAGTGACTGGTGTTTTGTGCTTTGGTGCTTTCCATATGTTTTCACTGTTATTTTTATACTTGTCCCCTGACTGACTACATTGCTGTGTAACGGGAACAGAGTTTATCTATCCTTGTTCCTATTAATTCTGTGTGTAGGGAACAAATGCATATATTGGTATCAAATAATGCTGTAGTGCTTCTGAGAAACCTAAGCTTGCAACAGGCAGTTTGAAAGGATGATGAAAGTGTGTTCCTGATTTACCCAGCTGTGAGCTAATTATCCTCTGAGGAGATTAAAAAAAGGGGAAAAGAAAGCCAGTGGTGGAAACAAACAATGAATTCTTTCCTCCAAACCTCATGAAATGGCTAAAATAACAGATAATTACATTAAATTGTAAAGTAAATTCATCCTAGTTGAGAACCGTCTTTCTAGTCTTTTCATCTACCCCTCGCTACGACTTTATACTCGATTTTGGTTTTCCATGGAAAGAAAACACACTGGTGGAACTGCTTGGCTTAACAGTTGGCAATACAAACACTGAGCTTTTCCCCTTCAGGTCCATATTCAAATCTATCCCAGGTGAGTCGTTACTGAAACTTGTTACAATCTCATCAACATTACTACGTGAAAGTACTTGGTTGAGTTAGTTGCCATGTTCAGTGAATTTTGTAATGAATTATAATCTGATTCTGCCATTTTTTAGTGTCTAGTATTATTTTTACTCTTTAGTAACAAGGCAGCTGGTGAATAAAGTGCACATCATTTTAGTGGTGGGAGAGCGGGGTTTGCTCTGTTTTTACTGGTGTTGTAGTCAAATACAAGACTTCATTGCTGACTGAGGAGCATATGTCCTTGAGATGCTGTTGACCAGGGCATGGTTGACAGTGGTTTGAATTAAAAGATAAGTCCTGGCCTGCATTCCGTTATATATTGCCATTTGTGATAAAAAGCCTGCAAGGTGGTTTCTGCTCTGTTCTTGTTCAGGTTTCATTGCATTCAAATACGGCTTGCCAACAATATGATCTCACAGATGTTAATTTGATTTCCACTGCCACATTGAGAAGATTTTCTATTTCAATTTTGCATATTGAGTTTTACTGATACTGTCTGATACACTGGTGACATAGCTTTCACAAAAAGAGTGAAATTAATCTCACATTCTTGAAAACTGCTATATTTCTTCAGCTATTTCTTGGCAAATGAGGCAATAGCCTGGAACTGAGCAGTTTGAGTTCATCGGAGTTTACGTGACTGTCTTCTTCAGTAGGAGCCTTTTGGCGCTGCAGGCCTCTAGTTCAGCTTTCTGCTTTCAATCCAGAAATGTGTCAGCAGAACACAGTCAGCCATGGCCTGGCTGGCTCTGAATATTTCATGTTCTGCAAATATAACCTTGAATCTGTCCCAGCTGTCTCAAAATTCAATCCTGATCTCACTCTCCTCTCAACCAACATAAACTGAGCTCCTTATTTGTATCTATACCAAAAGCTGAGCTGCAGGTACTGACACTAAAAATGTCATGTCTCTGTCGAAACTGTGACAAGAATGAAATAAATTATACATATTAAAGAAAAAAAATCAATCTTACTTGCCTGCCTTCTGCTTCCAGATTGAGATAAGGTGATGCCCGTAATCTAGAAGGGACTGTATCACCTAGCTTCCAAGTTGCTAGCATGAATTTAAGTGTTTTTATTGTTCTGAGATTTGTCATTGCTGCTGTCATAAGCAGCATCTCCTGTGTAACCTCACCTCTTGCTTTGCTTTGAGGACAGCTATAACTTAGCAGAGGGAACCCAATAGATATCTGGGCACAGGGAAAAGACGATCTTGTTCAATCTATTTACACTCCTCACACCAGAAGACCCCGTTTCCCCAGGGCAGCCCTGGGTCCCTTGAGCTGTGTCCTAAGGCTATACTCTTGAAGCTGTTTTGTTTCTGTGGTAGCAATGGGAAGTTTAGATTGGATATAAGGAGGAAGTTCTTTAGTGTAAGGGTGGTGAGGCCCTGGAATGGGTTGCCCAGGGAAGTTGTGAATGATCCATCCCTGGCGGTGTTCAAGGCCGGGTTGGACAGAGCCTTGGGTGACATAGTTTAGGGTGAGGTGTCCCTGCCCATGGCAGGGGGTTGGAACTCGATGATCTTGAGGTCCTTTCCAACCCAAACTAGTCTATGATTCTATGATCTGTTTAGCACCTGAAACCAGGAAGTACATAAGTTACCTGCTGCAGAAGATACCATGGCTTTTGCACGGCTTGAGAGAGCCACAGCAGCCTCCAGGGCAGGGATGTCTTCTTTCTCACCAATACAGTGGTCAGGTGCTCAAATAGGTTAAAAACCCTTGCCCTGTGTTACTGCAACCTATGCTTCCTGTCTCCCTTTCCACACTCTCATGTCCGACCTCTGGGCAGTGTGTTAGGGTCTCCCTGCTCCCACCAGGCACTCGCAGAAAACCAGGATCATGAAGAACAGAAGTGATGCCAAAGGGAGGACAGGGGTGTAAAAGAGTCTCTCCCTCCCTGCAGAGGCCTCAGCAGGGACTTGATGATCTTAAAGGTCTTTTCCAACCCAGCTGATTCTATGATTCTATAATGCAGGGGAGCATTTTAGTGGAATCTTTATGAATGTGCCAGTCTGACATTTATCGAATCATAGAATAGTTAGGGTTGGAAAGGACCTTAAGATCATCCAGTTCCAACCCCCCTGCCATAGGCAGGGACACCTTCCACTAAACCATGCCATCCAAGGCTATGTCCAGCCTGGCCTTGAACGCTGCCAGGGATTGAGCATTCACAGCTTCCTTGGGCACCCTGTGCCAGCACCTCAGCACCCTCACAGTAAGGAACTTCTTCCTTATATATAACCTGAACTTCCCCTGTTTAAGTTTGAATAAACTTAAACATAAACTTCCATTATGGATATATTTATCTACAAGGCACGTTAGCTGCAGTGCTTTTGATTAAACTGCAGTGTGTTTTTGCACAACATGGTGAAGGAAAAAAACGGCCATGTATCTAGATAAACCAGTCTGTTATGTCTGAATGGAGCCTGCTCAGAAGTTCTTTTAAATTCTCTTAAAGGTCTTAAAATGGCCTTAAACAGGATTTTTTTTCATTGTAACAGGTATTAAATAGCTACATGCAAAAATGAATGTACCTCTTGCAGGCACACAGGGAAAACATTATCCTTTGCTGGGTCAAATTTCCCTGTGTCTAAGCTCAGCAAAAAAAGATCCGTAGCAATGTTTTATTACATGGTGGACTGGAGACACAGGCTCACTCCTCCCAGCTTTCTTTCTGAGTTTCTGTTTTGGACGTGTATATAGACAAAACATGTGAAAATCATTATCTTCTTCACATTTAGAGCTTGGAATGACAGGAGACATCCCTGTGTTTGGTTTGCACCACCCTTGGGAGGAGGGATTACCTTGGCAGGGAAACCTTCATCTAGAATAGAGTGTAAAAGATCACTAGGTCTCCTGGCGTTTTAGGGGGATGATGATGCAAGAAGTTTCTGTTTTCCAGCTATTCCTTCACAAAACCCCGTCATCATGGGCAAGCCTTCTTTCAGCTTCTTGGGAATAGGGAAGTATTACGTTGTTTCTTACAAATTCCTTTGCTGTATATTTACGTACTGCCTGCTTGCTTTCCCACTGTGCTTGCTCCGAAAAGAAGCCTTGGGGTTTTTTGAACGTACTCAGTTTTCTAGTCCAGATGTTCAGAAGCAAAATGTTGATGCAATGAGCTAGTTTGGAGCTTAGCCTTGCTGTTGCTTAGTGTTTCAGGCCTTCCTTTTCTTTATCCCACCCCCTCCCCCCCCCAAATCTGTTTGAACTAACTTTCCCATGCTCTTATTCCCTTTCCTTATTACCTCAGCATGCTAGCACTAGGTTTTTCTTTTTTATGTTGTTTTATTTTCACAAAAGTAGAGTCTATTTCTAATAAAGTCTTATCTGACAGCATCCAGCTGCTTTTATGGACCTACAGCAAATAATATTTTGCACTGGGGAAAAACATTGGAGGCAGTTAATGTGGACGGCGTGTGCATAAGCTGTAACGTAACGAGGCTGGTGTATTTTAGAATAAATATGTACTAATCATGTCACCTCTACACTCCAAATGTTGTTTTGACACTGAGCTATGTGATAGCACTGATGGGATTGTTAGGAAAAACCTGCATCCATACATCATTGTTAGTGATCATTTTTCTTTCCATTTATGTTAACACGTATTAATATTTGCATTACTTTTGCCATTTCTCTTTCTTTCCTCACAAACCTGCTCTTTCTCATGGGTGTTTTTGGTAGGTTCGCTTAGCCTCCAAGCTTATTCAGTGCATGGCACAACAGTTCTCACAAGTGGCTCCTAGCAGAGATCCCCTCAACTGTCTTTTAGCTCTTTGGTTCCCACCTCTAGTTTCCTGCCTGTTGCTGCCTTAGTCTTAGCACAACACCTTTATTCAGCTGTATCTGCACTTGCCAGAGGATATTGCTTCCCATAGTTTGCTGCCACATCAACTTGGAGGTACTTGCCACCAATCTCAGCCCTCCTTTCCGTCTTTCAACAAGGCACTTGTGCTTTCTCTTGACTTGTGACTAAAAACAGTGGCTCATATTTGGGCCATGCAAATTGCTGCAATAAATGTGCTCTAAGCAGTTAGTTATGGTATGTGTAGAATATTGTAGCCATTTAGTTGCAATTTTCCGTATGCCTATACTGCTCTTGATCAAAGGGTTATAACTCTGAAGTGAGATATCTGATGAAAATCATCTGCTTGAGAATGCAAATTCTTTTATACGTGGACCCTTAACACGGAATTCAGTGACTTTTCCTTTGATAATAAAGGAGAAAAACAATTTAGATCAAAGCTTGGGCTTAAATAGTCCTGTGTCATAAAAGGTTTTACAGCCTACTTAATTCACTGCAGAGGAAAATCCTCTCATTGAGAGAATGGATATTTCTGTGGAAGGATATTTAGGTACACAGGAAATAGAGGACTTAAATCTGCATTTCAAATCTGATAGTTTAGAAAAAGTAAATTGTATCAGTAGTATCAAATGATGTGTTCAGTGACTGACGAAGTTTGAGTACATATCAGAAAGGTGACTTTAGCCCCAATAGAGACTGAAGGTGAGTTTACCTTCAGGGCTTCTCTTTTCTCCCAAACACAGCCATGTTTCTGTGCCTCAAACCTGTACCTTGGGATCTGATGTACAAATACAGCAAACCCCAGAGCTGCCACAAGTGCATTCAAGATCCAGATTTGTACCTAGATCTGTACTAGAATTTTGTTTCTTCTCAAGAAACTGTAATTGAAACTCTTAAAATTCATGCTTTGTGGATGTTCCATCTTTCACAGCCCAGCTCTCTTCCAGACCACCAGTTTTAGGAAGTGAAACTTGCCTCAAAATTTTAGGATCTTGAGTATCTGCATCAAAAGGTTCAGGCTATAACTTATTTTTAGAGCTGCATAAAATTGTCAAGTACCATCTTTTTTGTAATGTAACATTCTACATGAAATATTTAAAGAAATTAAAAGAGAGGCTTTGTGCCTTTTCAGTTACTGCCTGAGAACTGATTCCTCTCTCCCGTTTCTTCTCTTAGCACAGATTGCTGCTGTGAGCTTGACTTTATGGCTGAATAGACATTTCAGTGCAAAAAAGGTTCCAAGTGATTCCAATCGTTACATGACGCCTTGGCACCTTGTGCTGGTGGTTATGTCACCTCCAATCCAAGTGGTTTCAGTATAAAAATAGACAAGTTGGAAAAAAGAACAGCTGTCAACTTTTATGCATAGTTTTAAATATTTTATGTGTGATGTTAGTGTGTGTGGAAGTTGATGGATGAGCCCTGGGGCTGCTGCGAGCACCGGGCTCTGCAGTGCAGGCATGAAGCGAGGCATGGCTAGGCCCCACAGTGCCACCATCCTGGCCACACAGTTACCTGTCCCAGCACTTGGTCATGGTTTAGAAGAAGCCTTCTGCGGTTGGTATTTGGTGGCTTGGTTTGGGTTTTTTTGGTGTTGGCTCTGGTAGTCGCTTCTTGGTTACAAATCATTATTGAGACTTCAGGATTCCCAGCAGCAGTCACAGCAGAATCTAAAGACTTTAGGAAGCAAATGAGTGTGGTTTGGATACTAATCAGTGTGTCTAAGTTAAGGCAGCTGACAGCCACTCTTGACTGGCTATATATTAATAACCTGACTCCGAGCATGAATTTTTTCATTCACGCCAGAATTTCTTTGCACACCAGATGCCATGCATAGCATCTTCCTTTGGCTAAGGATTGAAAAGAATTACAAAGACAATCTTCCCTCTGCACCATTCTGTTCCGACTTGTGTTGTTTTGTTTGGGCAGGGGTCTGTAGCTTTTTCCGTGTCTTCTCATTGATATGTACGTAAACATAACTAAGCAGTGTTGTAACTGAGCTGCACCCGTTCACCCTCAGAAATGGGTGATTTAATTCCCTGTGTCCACCTTCCAGCCCACATACATCACCTTCATCCCAGCAAGGTGCATGTCCCCATGTCCCTGCTCTGACAGAGGCCAGGCCCTCCGCAGACAGCAGCTCCCCTGCAGCAACTGGTGTCTTCCAGTGTTGCATCTTGGATCCTCCTGATTCTTGGCGTGCTCTTATGCCATAGACGCTCTGGTTATTTCAAATTCATTGCTCTTAAATGTGCTTTCAAAATGAATGCCTTTTGCTTAGAAAAACACTGCCATTCTTAGTATAATGCGGTGAGAGGTTTAACAGTTGGAATTTATTCTCATGCCTGCATGAGAAGTATATTAACAGTAATTTTTCAGTGTGTTTATTCAGAAATTATGCCACTGGTAGAAGCATTGCAGCTTTCTGCTACCACGTTTCTATAACCATGGAATTGCTTGCAGTACAAATCCAAAGCTATTCAAAGCAGGTCTTCTGTAGGGGTTTAACTCCAGGGATCTGCATGTCTGTTAGCCTGAATAATGAAGTGCTGGAATAAAATGTGTACCTTCAACTTTTGATTGCACCGGAGAGGAAAATGGGGGAAAGCCTTGGCTAGCCATCATCAGTTTGTTCAAATTGCAGGCTATTTCATATTGGAATCAACAAGAGAATATATTTCTGAAGATTTCAACACATTGCAAGAGTTGAATCTCCTTTCCTAAAGGAAATTCATATATAGCTTCCAAATACATAATGCATGACCTGCTTTTGATTTCCTTTGGAAATCCCTTGGATTTTCCATTTGGAATAAAGACTGGAACCTTAACATACCCTGGTGCATGGGTTTAAGATTTGCGACTTTCTGGGATGAAAGAGAAGGCGCAGACTCCCAGCAGCTTGCTGCGTCCATCACAGAGCATGACTGGGGAAATGAGACATAATCTGCCCTGTTTAAATAGTAACATATGTGCCTGAGTTCTGAGGATCTTCTGTGTAACAATTTATGGAGTGAATTCACCAAGGAACTCAATTTTCAATATAATTTGTAACGAATGTAGTCAAAATGAAGCAAGTGACTTTGCACTTGCTGGATATGAATGTCCATGGGAGGTGTAAATGTGGCGTAACTAACCCGTGCTTTGGTTTGTGATGGTCTGTGTCAGCAGAGCAGCTGACACTACTTTGCAAGGTCTGTTTGCTGGGCAACGTTGTCACTTGATGCTTGTGATCATTGTGAATGGAGAGAAGAATTTGTTCAATTGGGAGATTTCAATTAAGGAAGAATGTTACTTTTGGTAATGCAAAAGCCTGTGGTCCTGCTAGTCTGGCCTAATCGTAGCAGGAGCCAGGTCACCTCCACCGTATGCTCTGAAATAAGCCTCAGTGGGAAATCTGCCTCTGTGGGATCCTGTACACAGGCAGAGCAGGTAACCATGAGCCTGGGGTAGCTTAGTTCAGAAGAGAGCTGAAGCAGCAGAAAATGGTGAGAGGGCATTGTGCTGATACAGAAGGGGGAGACACAACAGTTATGAAGTGCATTATGTAAGAAATAACTAGTGCTTATTGATTTTATTTTTCAATGATGTAAAAATGAAGTTTTCTTGGCTTTAGTTTGCACAAACATCTCTGTGTTGTTACAGTTAATGTAGAGAGGGAACATATAGCACAGTTATTATTATTATTATTATTTGCTATAGTAAATGCAGAATAAGGAGGTCTGTTGCCAAAGAAAAGGAAGTGGTATGTGTGGGATAAAAATTCTTACCATGATTATTGGGTTATATTTCCAGCAGTAGAGGCAGCACATTGGGTGTGTGTCTGTGGGCAGCATTTCCTGGCTATGCTTCATTATCTCTCAAAACATACCACATCAATTCTATTGCCCATGTCTACGTTAGGAAAAATCATAGAATCATAGAATCCCAGACTGGTTTGGAAGGGACCTTAAAGCTCATCCAGTTCCAAGCCCCTGCCACAGGCAGGGACACCTTCCACTAGAGCAGGTTGCTCCAAGCCCCATCCTACCTGGCCTTGAATACTGCCAGGGATGGAGCGTTCACCACTTCTTTGGGTGACCTGTTCCCCCCAGGTATCTTGTAAGGAAGGGAAATACCACTTCACCTTCTATCCTCACCTGTGGAGGGAGTGTCCTGGTTTAGGCCAGGAATGCCTTCCTTCTACACACTATTTCTGAGAAGGCTGGATTTGTCTCGAGGTAGATACAGCTTCTGGCAGATGTCTGGAGTCACCTTGACAGTGTCATGGCACTGCAGTGGTCAGTTTCCATTGGAGCCTTATTACTTTGATGTCTTCTAGGGGTGAGGTTTCACCCCAAAGCCAGCTCTGTCTCACTTCTTTTGTAATAAACTGGAGAAGCCCCACATCTCATTGCTGCCCATGCTTTAGCCCTGCTGTTCGTGAGTCTGAATAGAGACACATTCAGTGGTGTCTCAGACAACTTCTACCCTGGAAACACAAGCTATTTTATTAAATACACCTAGTGCTTGTGGGAGGAGCCTGTATTCAAATAGATCTTGGT
The DNA here is from genome assembly GCA_039720435.1 of Amazona ochrocephala. Taxonomy (NCBI): domain Eukaryota; kingdom Metazoa; phylum Chordata; class Aves; order Psittaciformes; family Psittacidae; genus Amazona; species Amazona ochrocephala. The sequence continues at coordinate 3,179,054 of CM077889.1, read as the reverse complement.
CTTCAGCGTTCAATTTGTACCAAGTTTTCCTCCTGTACCAGCATCCTTTGGAAAGGAAAGGTAATGAGGGTGTATATCCCATAGCAGGAAGTGCTGTAAAGAATGTGCCACCAAACTCATGGGTATTTGTGTTGACACTGGAATAAATGAGACTTTGTGCAACACAGAGACGTGACAGTGCAGCTCCTCTTCCAGTCCTGACTGTACAAGGAACTTGTGTGCAAACACAAAACCTCTCCTAACAGAGTCAGTCAGCACTCAGCATTCTTACAGTAACTTGTTAAAGGTAAGCTTAGGTTCAGGGCACAAGCTGTACAGTTTTTCTCCCTTTTTTCAGTTGCTGTCATAGAAGAACCAGATGCTCATTTTTGCTCTAGGCCCAAGATACTTTATTTGCTTCCAAGTCTTAATAAACAAATAGATAAAAATCAATAAACTACTAACAATAACAGTAATAACTAATAATAATAATAACTAATAATAGGCTCAACATAAAAAGGACATGAAACTGTTGGAACAAGTGCAGAGGAGGCCACAAGGATGATCAGGGACTGGAGCACCTCCTGTATAAAGATAGGCTGAGAAAGTTGGGGCTGTTCAGCCTGGAGAAGAGAAGGCTGCGTGGAGACCTCATAGCAGCCTTCCAATACCTGAAGGGGGCCTATAGGGATGCTGGGGAGGGACTCTTCATGAGGGACTGTAGTGGTAGGACAAGGGGTAATGGGTTTAAACTTAAACAGGGGAAGTTTAGATTGGATATGAGGAAGAAATTCTTTACTGTAAGGGTGGTGAGGCCCTGGAATGGGTTGCCCAGGGAAGTTGTGAATGCTCCATCACTGGCGGTATTCAAGGCCGGGTTGGACATAGCCTTGGATGGCATGGTTTAGTGGGAGGTGTCCGTGCCCATGGCAGGGGGGTTGGAACTGGATTATCTTAAGGTCCTTTCCAACCCTGACTATTGTATGATTCTATATGCTTTGCATGTGGGATAATTCACTTATAAAGAAGAAACTGTTACAATTTCAGAGCAATGAATCAAAGATCATTTCCTTGGTGACTCTAGTGCCAATTCATGGTGTAGATTAAAGGACGGGAGTTCTTGTTAACATGTTTGTGTAATTGTCAAATCTGCCGTTTTTCAGGTACCTGGAGGGAAACCATCTCACTGCTGTGCCGAAGGGACTGTCCACCTTCAGACACCTCTCACTGATGTAAGAAACACCTGGTTTCAATGTCAAGAAAATTACCTGCCTCTTTCTGCACTAGCTTGTAGGTGGAACAGAAATGATGTGTATTTGAGGCAAAGAAAAGTAAAAACCAAAACCATACAAACCCCAAGCCCCTTCTGTAATTTAAATTTGGAAAGAGTTTCACAGTGGCCACTGTTGCCAATAAATGTTCATAAGGAGTGTAGAAAGAGCGAGGTGAGTGAGAGCACTGGAGCCCTTTCCTCTTCAGGAGCTTCCAGTCTCTGAGAGAGGACTAAACTCACACACAGGCTACAAGTTTCACTTGGCAGATTTATCTGTGCGAGGCTGTAAAGGTCATTAGCACAGGAGATGGCATTAATTTGTTCTAGGTGAGGCAGTATTTATAATGCTAAGGCAATGAAAATTTGCACAGGTGTTTTTGCTCTGAACAGTCATGCAGGTAGAGACACAACTAGACCCCGTTCAGTAAATTGCTCCCTGAGATACACAGGAGTGAAATTTCTTGGCTGAGCTATTTATGAGAAGTTTTCAGATGCTGTTGGAATCAGCTCTGTAGATGCTCCAGTCAAATGGGCAGAACAACCTCAGACCAAAGTATGGAAGGAAAGCTGGAATCCTGTTTTAAAAGAGTGGGGGTTTTGGAAACATCTCTAATTTTGTTTTTCAAGGGAGAGCAACAACAAACCAGAATGTTCTATTTGAGCCTAAAAGACTTTTTCCAAATGAAAAATGACGTTTTGTTCCAGTAGCTGTCAGTGTGAAGAACATATGGAAATGGTATACCTGTGATACATTGCAGAGCAAGTTGGTACAGTAGACATTCACCCGTGCTTGTATCATTTACTGTTTATCCTTCTTCAAAAATATTGCTTGTATTCACTGGCGCTTTCTTTTTTGAATGCTATATGCTGGAAATAGGCCTTAATGTTTCTGACTGAGACTTTTGAGGAGAGTCTGATGGGCTTTGCTTTTAGAGCCTATTCAGGGTTACAAAGTGCATCAGTAGATAATATGTGACTTTTTAATTGCTTCAAGCATTTTGCTGTGCAGGTATTAAGTAACCTTTAAAAAAGACTTATTTATCAATTTATTCTTATAAGTGATATTTCTTTGTGTGTTTCTTCAGTGATTTGAGCAACAACAGCATAAGTGTATTGGCCAATTATACCTTCACCAACATGACTCAGTTATCAACACTGTAAGTAGTCGACAGTTTTGGTAATAGTTGTAATTGCTTTTCAGACACCATCTTAGGTGTTGAACAATTAGTATGTATTTTGTTACTGAGGCATGTGGCTTTCCATGCTGCTCTGTGTTTGAGTTGGTAGTGAAATAATCAACAAAAATAGAATGCTGTGACTCTGTTCTCTCATTTTTTCCAGCATCCTGAGTTACAATAGACTCCGGTGCATTCCAGTCCATGCCTTCAATGGGCTCAGGTCTCTTCGAGTGCTGTAAGTACCACTTCTTCAGTGCAGATGAGTTGCAGCTTATTAGAATGCTGTTGGTGGCAGGAGGTGCTTAATGAGCAGATGGCTTTCACTTGATCCAGTAGCCATAAATATTTTCACACAATTAGCTTCAGTGTACTTGTACTTGGGTGCAATATGTCCGGTAATGACTAATGCAGGTGAATGCTAACCCTTAAAAAGAAGCAATTACACATTTGCAGGACAAATGTCTTTCCTCTTATAGTTCCGGGACAAGAACTATCATGAAAATAGCCCTCTAAGAGACTGTATAGGATATGTCTCATCTACTTAAACAATGTTTGGGCACCCCACAGGAAAAGACTTTTTGTGAAAAATTGATCATGCTTTAGAGTGTAAGTTTCCATTGGATGCTTTAGCAAAGTGTCTCTACTGAAACCTGCTGAATGTTTAGAATATTGTCAATTAATTCAGATTCCTGCAGGCAAAGTTTACATAAAAATGCAATCTTCTGAAGGTAAGATAGAAGAACATCCACTTAAACAATGAGTAAGTGAAGCCAGTGGCTAGGCACTGAGATGTCTGTCTCTAAAGTTAAGTTGTGAATGAAATTTCACCTCATGTTGACTGGTGGCATACTCAGAGGTGTCCATGCATGCTTTCTTTCTTTGGAGATACTTTTCTGTACTCTTTCTTCCCAGTGTAGCTGCTTTCAGCAGTTTTCTGAATTGAATAATTTGTTTACAGTTTCCTCTGAAAGTCTCTTTATATTGTCTCAGTTTGGGATGTGGCCCTTTTCCTTGCAGCAAGCAGCCCCCCACCAGCTTTTCTTAGACATCTGCTAGACTGACTCTTGCTTCAGTCTCCTATATACTGTCTCCCACTCCCCATCTGCCTCATCAGAAACAGACCGTATGCTGCGTGTGCTTAGTTGTTTGTGTGGACACATTACCCCATGTGGTGCTGTTAGGTAAAGGTGAAGAAGCCACCTTCTTGCTCACCTTCTTCCCTTTCTTGCCCAGCAACACAAGTGGGTCATCATTACTTGCACAGTGAACTGAAAGCAAATAAATTCGATAGCTTATGTGTGCTGGGATTATTCAGTTTGCTGAAAGAGAGAGGTCTTTGAGCGCCGAAAGGTCAGGACAGAGGAGCGGAAGAGTATGTTCTGAGTCCTTTGAAACGTCATGCTGTTATTTCACAAGCAGAATTGCTGTGGTTTGAAGAGCAATAGTGGCTGTCCACTGACTCCCTAAGGGTGAAATTAAGGTGTCAATATGGGCAGTACTGCAACTGTGGAAACAATAAGGCAATGCTGTTTGGCCAAGCTCTTTCACTGTGGTTTGGGTAGTAAAATAGATACCTAGGTTTCAGCCTCCTAACTTAGAAGACAGCTTTTGATATCCAGTTTTCATTAGTAAAAACAAGAAAGATACGTGATTTGGATTTGTTGTTTTAAGTTTGGCTTGGAACTCTGATTTCTAGAGCACTAGGATGGTCACATTTGAGCTGTTACATGAATCCTGAAATTCAGCCACAGATGAATATATTCTATTCATGGCCAAATAAATTATTCCATATGGAGCTGTCTTCTGGCCTGTGTCTAATATGCAAGCTTGATTAAAGCTAGTGTGGGACTCTGCCCTGAATTACAGTGTAGATACACGATGTCTCATTCTTTCCAGTACCTACAATTTGTCTTTTTATTTCTGTTCTTGAAGACCACATATGGACAGAAACAAAAGACAATATTTTAATAATGTTTGTTATCTTTTGGCTTTTTTTAAATTATCTGCTAATTAAATTGAAAGAATATCTTCCTCCTTCAAGGGAGAAGCCCTCCCTGTCTTGCCCAGAGCAGAATGAGTGAAATGAGCCTAAATGAAAATCTCTGTCTCTGCTACATGCATTTGGAAGCCTCCAGATTGACTTGATTTACTGTGGCCCACAAAACTCTGGTATTAGCTGCAACTTTTGCCACGTGTCATCTATGTTGTTAGTAAAAATCAATCCTCCAGAGAGAAAATGGTTTCTGAGTGACAGTGTGCAATCTGGTATTGTCACTTATTTATTATGCATATTCTCAGGGGAGTTTAAAAGAGAAAACAGAAGTAAAACAATTTCCACTTTTATTTTTTAATGAAAACAGAGCTCTCATTGCCTTTGGCTGGACATGCCTTTGAAGGTAGCAGACCCTTCTTATGCAGGCATCTGTGTCTTCCCAGTTCCTTGTTTTCTTTACTTTTTGCCTATATAGTAAATACATATTTGAAAATCAGAATGATCATAGCTGTATGATAAGTTGGTCTTTGACAGATATCTGTGTCTGTCCTCCCTCTCTTACAGTTCTCAGCACAACTGAGAAAACTGCAGAGTCAACGTGTTGATGTTTAAGCCTGAATACGTGTCAGTGTTTTTACACAATCAGGCCTTTAATCTTCATGCTTCACCTGGCTTATCCCTAATTGCAGCCATAGTGTGCTGGGGAGATGTTTCAACATACAACCTGAAAAGGGTTTGTAATAAGCCAAAGTTGGTGTCAGTAGGTTTTGCACCAAAGCTATTGCAGTGAAACATCGGCAGTTTGTTTTGTTCGGGGATTTTTTGTCCAAAGCTAGTCTTTTTAGAAGCTAAATGTGAACAGAATAAAAAAAACCTGAGATTGAGACAATTTAATTATATATAGTAGAACTCTCTGATAGACCTGAACTGGTTATTTTAAAGATTATTCTTATTGTATGCAATGTTGTAACTTCTGACATGTTGTCATGATTCAATGAAGAGGCAAAGTCCAGAAATAAAAGTACTTTCTCAGATCACTAAACAATTTTCCATGTTATATTTCTTATATAGATAAAATAAGCTACAGAATTTTCTGCTAAGATAAGATGTTCCAGTTTTAATGAAAACCAGTGGATGTTTACTGCAGTTCAAAGCTCAAACATAGTAATGTGGGTGATGATAAAGCTATCACTAATAATTTTGGAACTTATTTTTGCAATACACTTTCCTTGTTGGTTGCTGCACTGATTTGGCTTTGGTTTGAGGCTTTTTTTTCATCACATAATGACTACTTGAACCTATGCAATAAATCTGTGTAAGCATCACTGTTCTGAGCATTGAGCAATGACACTTTAGTTTCCCACTTCCTCTGACATCCGAGTTATGTTGTTTCCTGCAGGGTTTGGCATCTTTGGGGTTCATTGTAGGTATTTGGCTTTGACGGGATGCAGCTCTACAAGCTCAGTCAAGCTTTTAGCCACATTTCTGGCTTTACAGGGTAGATCATAGCTTGCTGAAAATGCATGTACTTTGTGTCTGAAGTAACCTGATGTTCCTTACCTGAAGACGAAGTAGCAAGTTCGTGAGATTACATGTAGAAGAAAGTTTCTGTTTCAAGAATTCAAGTGTTCTGTTACTATGTGCTCCGAGAGGAGATCCACATCACCTTAAATCCATACCACTGCTGCTTACCACTGTTCAGGCAAGAACATACCTGGAAGTTGTGCTTTTGAGGGAGAATACACACATAATTGTATGTGCCTTAACTGTTCAAGCATTGTCCTGGGTTCAGCAGTAGCAGTCATTTTTCTCCTTCTCAGTAGCTGGTGCAGTGCTGTGTTTTTGACTTTCAGCCTGGGAACAGCGCTGATAACACCGATGGTTTCAGTTGCTGCTCAGTAATGTTTGGTCTGACCAAGGACTTTCTGAGCCTCATGCTCTGCCGGGAGGAGGGGAAGCCGGGAGGAAGCAGAGACAGGACACATGACCCAAACTGACCAAAGAGGTATTCCATACCACAGCACGTCATCCCCACTATATAAACTGGAGGCAGTTACCAAGAAGGGTTAGATCACTGCTCAGGTCGGGCTGGGTATCGGTTGGCGGGTGGTGAGCTGTTGTATTCTCTTCCCTTGTTATTTCCCTTGTCATTATTATTATTGGTGGTAGCAGCAGTGCTTTGTGTTATACCTTAGTTATTGGACTGTTCTTAACCTGTGGGAGTTACATTCTTTTGATTCTCTTTCCCATCCCTGCGGAAGCAGAGGGGAAGAAGGGGCGGGGGGGGGGGGAGTGAGAAAGCGACTGCGTGGTTCTGAGTTATGGCTGGGCTTAAACCACGACAGTTCTTTTTGGCTCCCAGCATGGGGCATGAAGGGTTGAGATAACGACAGATCTGACCAGATTGTGTCTAATCATATTTGTGATAAGCATTCATTGTTTCAGATTAATAGTCACTCGTCACAATGCTGATTTATTGGCTCTCAAACTTGTTGCTCTTGATCTCAGAGTTTCAGCATGTCGTACCTTACTTGCAGCTGGTATTTGCTGTGTTAGTGTTTATCAGCTGGGGGCCTTGGGCTAAGGTTCTTGTTTCGCCGTACTTGATGGTAATGGCTTGTATTACAATAGACTTATTGATCATGAAACTGATCTGGCTTGCGTTCCCAGTATGATCACCACCTCTATACTTTGGGAGGTATATAATAGAAGTGCTGAGCAATTACACATCTTTTCCCCTTCTCGGGTGGTCAGCCTGTGAAGGAGACATTGCCTTATGTTCTCAGCCCTGACACCAGACCATTTGCAGCATCATTTGAGAGTTCTGAAGGTTTTGAATGGCCTTTGGGTACCCTTGAGACCTGCCTGCTGATTGTGATGGGGATCACCACGTTAGAACACATGCAGAGTGTGTTTTATCCACGACCATTTCATCTGATCTCAAGAGCTAAGCAGAGTTAGGTTTAGTCCTTGTCTAGGGTTAGACAACAATATAGGAGGACCAAGAGGTTTTCCCGAGACTGGACAGTCATGAGTGGCAGGGTGTGTGGGACGGTATAGGCAAGTATCTAGGCCAGTGGGCCCCTCCAGTGCTTTGGAATTTCACCACTGAACAAGTGCAAAATCCAGAAAAATTAGTAAAACATTTAAGGGAGGTGTGTTGTCATTCTGGTCATACCAGAGACGGACAAATCATGGCAACGTGCTGGGGCTTGCCCTATGCTTACAGAGCCCTGTTCAACACTATCCAGCACCTTCAAAAGGAAAAAAAATGCCCCTGGATCTGATGGCAAAGCAGCAGACAGTGCAGGTACTCCAGCTCCAAGCACAGCAGCTACACCAGCCCCAGCGACAAGTACAGCAGCTACTCAAACTTTGACCACAACAGACAGTGCAGCTACTCCAGCTCCAAGCACAGCAGCTACACCAGAGGACCAATTCGTGCCGATATCGGTTGCCCCTGTGCGCAAGGGGAAAAGCAAAAAAGGGGCAAGAAAGATAGAACAAGATGAAGAAGCAATGTACTCACCACCCAGGACAGCATCTGACCAGGAGTTATTAGTATGTGAATCAGAGGAAGAAGAGGAAGAAGAGGTGAGTGAGAGGACAAGGGGTAACGGGTTCAAACTTAAACAGGGGAAGTTTAGATTGGATCTGAGGAAGAAATTCTTTACTGTAAGGGTGGTGAGGCCCTGGAATGGGTTGCCCAAGGAAGTTGTGAATGCTTCATCCCTGGTGGCATTCAAGGTGGGGTTGGACATAGCCTTGGATGGCATGGTTTAGTGGGAGGTGTCCCTGCCCATGGCAGGGGGGTTGGAACTCGATGATCTTGAGGTCCTTTCCAACCCTGACTATTCTATGATTCTATGATTCTATGTCTCGACCCCGCACATCAACCGAGCTACGGAATATGCGACAAGATTTTACCCGTCAGCCAGGGGAGCACATCATCACCTAGCTGCTCCGATGCTGGGACAATGGGGCCAACGGTCATGAACTAGAAGGTAGGGAAGCCAGGCAGCTGGGATCAGTTGCTAGGGAATAGGGAATTGACAAAGTGATTGCAAGAGAGAAACAGTCCCTCAGCCTTTGGAAGCGGCTCTTGGCAGCTGTGATAGAAAGGTTTCCATACAAGGCCAATGTTATGAGTGCTTCGGCCAAGTGGACTACTCTAGAGAAAGGCATCCAGTCTCTGAGGGAATCAGCCATTGTAGAGATGATCTATCACATCAAGCCGAATGCCGGGGATGTACCCATAGATCCAGATGAAGTCGAATGTACATGCCCCATGTGGTGGAAATTTACATGGAATGCACCATCATCATATGCCCTTTCATTGGCAACAGTAACCTGGAATGACATAGTACCACCAACAGTGGATGAAATGATTCATAAACTCCTAGAGTTCAAAGACCATCTCACCCTTCCATCATTTCAGCTGTGGAAAAACTGTCTCCGGACCCCAAACAGTTGGGAGACGATCTATCTGATCTGTCCAGCTCCTCACGTGTACCAGCACATGTCTCAGCTATTAACAAAAGGCATCCTACTGCTTGAGAGAGAAGATATAGAAGGTATACACCATGGGCCACCCTATAGTTTTACCTGTGGGATCACGGAGAAGACATGAGGAAGTGGGATGGAAAACCTATGTCAGCTCTGAAGGAACGGGTGTGTGAATTGAAGAGGAGATACTGGCAGTCTATGAAGGGGTTCGAGCTGCTTCGGAAGTGATGGGCACTGAAGCACAGCTCCTCCTGGCACCCCGGTTGCCTGTGCTGGGCTGGATGTTCAAAGGCAGGGTCTCCTCTACACATGCAACATGATGTTTTCGGTTGCTGCTCATTAATGTCTGACCAAGGACTTTCTGAGCCTCATGCTCTGCCAGGGAGGAGGGGAAGCCAGGAGGAAGCAGAGACAGGACACCTGACCCAAACTGACCAAAGAGGTATTCCATACCACAGCACGTCATGCCCACTATATAAACTGGGGGCAGTTACCCGGGAGGGTTCGATCACTGCTCAGTCAGGCTGGGTATCGGTCAGTGGGTGGTGAGCGGTTGTATTCTCTTCCCTTGTTATTTCCCTTATCATTATTATTATTGGTGGTAGCAGCAGTGGTTTGTGTTATACCTCAGTTACTGGGCTGTTCCTTTCTCAACCTGTGGGAGTTACATTCTTTCAATTCTCCTCCCGGTCCCTCTGGTAGCAGGGGGGAGGAAGGGAGGGGAGTGAGCGAGCGGCTCTGTGGTACTGAGTTACGGCTGGGCTTAAACCGTGACAAACATGTAAGATTCCTGTTGCTGATCCAAGAGGAAAAAGATTTTATTGCACTGTTAGATTCTCTCACCACTATTTCTTATTGTGAGTATAAAGGGTTTTCGCATTTATCATTTCATTTTGGCTACATGGTGATGATGTTGCTGATGTGGGTTCTCTTATTAAAATGCAGGAAACATGCCTCAGTGTTTGAGACGTAGTGAAATCATTCATAGCAAATGGGTTTGTATTTGTGATGGGTTTACCTTGTTGCAGAGGCTTTGTCATTGTTCAGCTTCACTTGGAAGAAGTTTCCAAGGCATCTAGGAAAGAAAATGCACCCCTTCGCAGAATATATGCAACTGCTCTGACAGGAAGATAAATATAAGTTCTGCTGTCTGTTCAGAGAGGATTGTCTTGCACGTCTTTAAGTAGTTCAAAAGATCAGAATATGGACTCATTCTGTGTGGCTGCTTATTCAGATGTGCTCATTTCATTGAAGAAGGAAACACTTGGATGACAAGGTTTTGACCAAGCCTGATCTTGCATCCTCATACCAACAAAAAATAACTCTTATTTAATAGCTGTGGGGTATGTCTCAGTCAGTTGGTCATATCTGTATAGAATGAGTGAGTGTGCTTTATCTGGAGTTACTGTGTGGGAGCTCATATCCTTCCTGTGCAGATGAATTGCTTGGAGATCTATCCTTACATGCCAGTATTATTAATAGCCAAAACCTAGGTATGCTTAAAAGAAAATCTCAGAACCAGGATGTTGGAAGGGGAAGTTTCTGGTGTGCTGGCATTAAGAACTGGAGAAAGATGCCAGCAGGATAACTGTGCTGTAACTTCTTGTGGTTTCATGCTCTATAGAAAAGCTTTGTGGTACAATAAGATAGAAACTGCAGCTGCAGTGAACAGCTGTGAAATGTGCTTGTGGTAACATTGCTTATGCTCACATAGTTCACAGCCCCATGGCAGGGCCCATCCTCATGGGAGGCAGGAGAAGGTACGTTTGGCAGGGTGTATCCTTGGCAAGTTTGGCTTTCCTTGCTGCATGTATGCTGATGTAAGGTAGTATGTAAATGTAGAATTCAAAAGAGTTATATAGCATCATGTACATCCTGGTGAAGCTTATAGTGGTGTTGGGGAAGAAAGGGTGCAAACCCAGATGGTTTTATGTTCATCTGGGGCTACTGTGTATTTCTATGGGCCCACAGGTTTGGTTTGTTTTAAATAAGCTCACTGTGCACCCTGTCAAGGATCTGTACAGTCACAGAAATAAAAGATAAGATGTGATGCTGTGTTCCACAAATCACCAGGTGAGTTAGAAAATGAATTACTCCAGGGAAAAGAGCTGCTACAAAACTGACAGCAGGTTTCTGTTTTCCACCCTCCTCTGCCGCGTCTGGAGCACTGGCAGTAATTCCTGGTCCTGGGAAAGTGGCCATAAAGAATATAGCAGTTTGCTAGAGCTGAGCCAGCTCAGGGAAGAAGGGCAAAAGAAAATACAACTTTAAAATATTGATGTCCTTCTCCTTTGCATGTTTTCTACCGACTTTTGTTTGACAAAACCAAAACAAAACATCAGCTAGTGAGACCCAGCAGCATCAACTCTTGTTGGCTCCTTATGACTTCCATCTGTTATTATGAGTAGTAGTAAACTGCTATTCAGTGACATGCAAGCTAGAAAAATTAGAATAAACTATAGCTATTTTTCTCTATGCTATTGTTTTACCAGGTTGTTATCTAGTGATGCAGAGGGTGCAGCAGCTGAGTAGCTGATTTTATTTATAAATCAAATTAAATCAAATCTTACATGATTGTGTATCCTCTGGAGGAGTTTCATGCAGTCATAACCATCAGCATCCTGTGCCCTCCCTAACATTCATTTGTTGATGCATGTTTTCCCATCTGACCATAGCTCTATTTGTCTGCCAAAGCATCTGTGATGGTACCCTACTCTGTAGCAGGGCCTTCAGTTACAATTGCAATGAAAACCACAAGTAATCACAAATAATGAGTTTTACTGTTGTGTCTGCCACTCTGAATACAAGTATTATGCTCTACAAGCTGCAAGAAAAATCTTTTCATTTATCCTTACCTATGTAACACACACATAAATGCATTTCGTAGAAAAGAGATAAAGTGACTGCTTCAATTGTCCTGGAAACAGTGGAAAACCCTTTCACAAGAATCCTGAAAACTCTGCTAGAAATATGTTAGTTTCTTTGCACAGGGTGAATAATGGCCTAAAACAACTGAATTCAAGTATTTTCCCTGATAGCATAAACGTATTTGTCAAAACAGATTGTAAAAATACCACACAGAGAGGTATTTCCTACTGTAAGAATAGGAAAGGAGGATGTGAAGGTGCAGTGATATTTGTCCTCATGAACCCTTGTTCTCTCCTAAGATCGTTCTGAAGTCAATATTTAATTTAACTTCCACAGTTCCTATTTTCTCTGTTCTGTTTTTTCTGTGTTTCTAGCTAACGGGATTCTATAAAAGAATACAGGTCTGTATGTGGGGCTCTGCTTGTCATCAATACGCTTTTAATAGCATAAATAGTATGTCACCTTTGTAATTGAGATCATTAGTCACCAACAGTTCCAACGGTATCATTATTTTAAATGCCAGAGTCTTGAAATAGAAGTAATAAAGCATGGAAGCTCAGGAGTTGTGAAGCTCATAGAAACTCTCAAAGAAACAGACTTAACTACCCTTTGTAAGCCCTAATTCCTTCACTTGTAGGGAGCAAATAAAACATGGTGGTTTGATCCATCCTGCTTCTCCCCTCTTCTAGGACACTCCATGGAAATGATATTTCCAGTGTGCCTGAAGGTTCTTTCAATGACCTGGTATCCCTGTCCCATCTGTAAGTACTTCTGCCTGGGTTCATCTGTTTGACTGGGGGTTTCAGATTTATATAGCAGTACGTGTTACTACAAATAAAAGGTTGTACAGCTTGTCTGGTTTTCCTGCTCCCTTTCCATATTCTGCCGTGGATGTTCATGGTGCATCTGTTCAAAGGAAATCAAAAAATGCTGGAATCTGTTGTTATTAGTTACCAAAATATTTTTCTTCAGGAAAACTAAATGAGCAAATGTGACAGTTTTCTCCTCTGTGGACTTTGTGTTTAAAGCTTTCTTTCAGCATTGCCTGTGTGAAATGCAGAGTGTGTTATGGTCTGAGAGTGAGACAGGAAACCTCCCACAAAGAGCAAATATTAAGCAAATGTGAATTCTTTGCTTAATAAGTGTCATATGTTTTGCATACTGAAATGCTGTCAGCATATGAGCTCCTTGATGAATCACTACTTCAGACATATATTTAATCATATGGAAATTGGTCATTTTACAGCGTTAATACTTCATTCCATAATTAGCAGGAATTACTAGACATTTCAAGCTATTTCAGGAAATTGCTATTGTATTCATGGAGGTCCAGGATATTTTTTAACACAGTTCAGTTGATGAAAGAACTGTAAAGATAAAGAGCTGCAATTCCTACAAAATAAACCTGAAGTGTAACAGTCAGTGCCAAAAGAGTTGAGCAGAAAATGGCTTTGCAGTGAGATAATGTGTGATGGTACTTCACATCATTCGACAGTAGATGTAAAGGAGCAGTAATTTGGGGTAGCATGTTTCTTGATTACTGTCCTGAAGTAACCAGAGGCCTGAGTATGTCCCGGTGATTTTGTGAAGTGGCTAGTGCACAAGTTGGTACGGATATTTTCACACTGATGCTGCCCTCACGCGTGTGACGTGATGCTGATATATACACGTCAAGTCGTACAGATACGTGTGCATTTAACAGAGGTTTTTATTTCTGTCTCTGTTTCTCTCTTTGCAAGTGCCAGCATGCCCTCCAGAACACTCACCAGAACACAAGGTTCAGTTCATGTTTACATATTTTCTGGATGTCCTCAGGCTGGTTATTTTGTGTAACAGCTTTCTGCCTCCCTTTGCCCCTGTGCAACAAAGCATGAATGTATCTCAGGTTGGTAGGGACAGAAATCGTATGTGAGCAACTTAGGCAATTTCAACTTCAACTGAGAAATCACCTTCTCTGTTTCAGGCTTACGCCTTGGTATCCAAGTCAGAGAAAATACTTGTTCTGCACAAAATGTATTTCTTATTCACATTTCCCAGTGTAGTCAAGTAATTGTGTGTGTTGTTTTGGAATGCAAGGCTGAGCCGAAGTCTTGTACCTCCTCTTGGAAGCACAGTGACACCTTCCATACTGGGAATCTGGCTTCTGAGGGTACTTTTAGAATTCAAGATATAAACATATCATGCCCCATTTGTTTGGATTTTCCTCAGAGTTTACTTTAAATGAAGTGCAGATACAGTTTTCCTGGGTAAACTGTTCACCTTAGGGAGTGATAAAAACCCCTTTGGCCCAATACAATCACTGCAGTCTCACTGTTTAGATATATGTGCTGCCAGAAATGTAAAATACACAAAGCTCAAATGAACAGTAATAAATAGGATCCATAAAATAAATAAGACCTGTCTGGGGTGTAATTTGCACAGTTGAACAATTGAATTTTACAGTGCAGTTGTGCTCTCCAGTTTCTTAAAAAGGATCCTGAAACTTTCAGCAACCACCATGGTTTTGCTTTTCACATGCCAGAAGAATCTGTGCTTATTCAAGCAAAGTCATACATAATTGAGAATAAATTCATTTTGAGCTCCTCCTGATATATAGATCTTCAAGGAGGAAGCACGCACTTGGGATAATGTTGAAAGTTATACAAGTTACTGCTGCTCATCAAACTCATGATGCAAGAGAGAGCAAAGTTTTATGTAAAGACACAAGCAGTGTGGCTAGGAGTAAGGTAGGTGTGGTAGCTGGAGAAGGCTGACTCCCAAGATGGTGAGCAGGATCACCACCCTGGGCCTTCTGCAGCAGTACAGTTGGGGGCAGGGAAGAAAAAGTATCAAATCAACCTTTAGAATTGCAAAGAAACATTTGTGTAGCATAGGCAAAACTCTGTATTTTAGTCAATTTTCTGTAATAGCTTTAAATTGGTCTGTAATTGGAAGAACAACACTGAGATCCAGATACTGCAATCGCTTTTTCCATAGCCGTTTCAGGCCTGCAAGGAAATGTTCACCAAATTTCATTTATATTGTAAACATCTCATTGTTGTAATGTGACTACATATATTGATACTTAAAAAGAACCCAAAATCCGTTGGAGTACAAATGAGACCTCAGTGAGGTCAGTTCCTGCATTTGCTGTGCTCGCCATTCACTGGTGCACACAGCACTAGAACCGACTCACTTTCCCAAATGTTGCCCACGCATAACCTGATCCCTTGGTGCTCCAGGGACTGCACAGGGAAACCTTTGGGAATAGATGCTGTCAGCAGGTATTCCTGTCAGATGTGGGTTTTATGAACAGCTCAGCTTACTAATCCTGTTGAATCAGCTCAACTTTGCTCAAATTTATGTTAGTGACCTATAAAATAAGCTGTCCCCTCCTCTGTTTCTCCACATGAGCATGACTAGAGTTATTTTAATGGACTTTATTCTAGGCTGCCTCAAAAAAACCCAGTGTCTGAACAGAAATATCTGCACAACGTTTTGAAAATGCTAGCAGTGGTATTTCCTTACAGCACAAGATATTTTTGTCTTCTGGAAATGTTTTGCTATAATGAGCCAAGAAATAGACTATGTTAGAACTCATGAATGAAAATACAATAATTCACTAGAAATAATTCCTAGAAATTAATAATAATAATAAAAAAAAAAAGACATCACAAACAAAAGAACAGAAAGGTACATGTGATAATTTCTGCAGTTGTACAACAACATTATGGTAATAATTTCTAGTGTCCATGGAGCAGCTTTGGAGTACTGTGTACATACTTGCAGCACTGTGTGCAGCTCTGGTGTGCTCAACGTAAGAAGGACATGGAGCTGTTGGAGCAAGTCCAGAGGAGGCCACGAGGATGATCAGGGGACTGGAGCACCTCCCAGATGGTGACAGGCTGAAAACACTGAGGCTGTTCAGCCTGGAGAAGAGAAGGCTGCGTGGAGACCTCAGAGCAGCATCCAGTGTCTGAAGGGGGCTACAAGGATGCTTGAGAGGGACTCTTCATCAGGGACTGTAGCAATGGGACAAGGGGTAACGGGTTCAAACTGAAACAGGGGAAGCTCAGTTTGGGCCTAAGGAAGAAGTTCTTTCCTGTGAGGGTGGTGAGGCACTGGCACAGGTTGCTCCATCCCTGGCAGTGTTCAAGACCAGGTTGGACACAGCTTGGAGCAACCTGCTCTAGTGTGAGGTGTCCCTGCCCGTGGCAGGGGCTTGGAACTGGATGAGCTTTAAGGTCCTTTTCAACCCAAACAAGTCTGAGATTCTATGATTTATTTCCAGTGTAGTTTATGAAGATTAATTAGCACAGTTACTAGCTTTCTGTTGTCCTCCCTCTTCCAGTTTATATATGGCAGCTGCTCAATGCTAAAGTGAACTTCTTGGTCCAACTTTCACTGCTGCATTTTGTTTGACCTTGGCCAAGTGAGCCGGTTGATCACAGTTACAGGGTCAGAAAGTCAACTCAGTAGGGTTTTTTTCCATTGTAAGCAATGGATTTACAGAAGGAATGGCTGGGTATTTTTTAATAGTGTGCTGTAGTACACGTTTAATTTTGATAAATGAGCCCTAGACAGGGTTTGAACCTATGAACTCCCATTATGGATCTGTCTAGGGCGCAGTGGGTTCATTAGTCACTCTAATAGAAATGTATCAACAAATTTACTGAGGTTTCTATCTTAATATCCTGTCTGATATGGTTTTATTTGAAAGAAGCTTGAGTTTAAAATACCATCTTAAAAACAGTTTATGACGTATGCAGATTGAAGTGAAGTCTCAAATCCAGTTTAAATTACTGGTTTCTTTAGTATCTTTTCCCTGTGCTAGTCTTTATTTAGTTAGTTTTCTTCCCATGGCAGTTCAGGTGTTGTACAGCTAAAGCCTTACATTTACTTTCAGCAAACAAATTCAGGCTTCCAACATACATTTTTTCAGACATTCAAAAATTCATTGTTTTTAAACTTATTTTTCTGAAGTCTGAACTGTGTTGGGAATTGACTGATTGCCTGAAAAAAACACTTTATTTAAGAGAAAAAATAGTGTAAATGAGGCAAAAAATCTAAGGTGAAAAGGTTTGTTTTCCTTTGGATAGATCTCCATGAATAATGAAAAAGTTATAATTACACTGTGTGAGTACATCTGCTTCAGCCATCTGACCTAACTCAAGTGATGGGTTAACCAGGAAATGTGTTTTCAAGCCATAAACAAAGACAGCAGACACCAGGTTGCAGTTTGTAAAACAGGGATATCCTCTGTATATGTTTCATCTGGTGAGGAGACAGTAACGCGAGTCCTCAGATCCAACCTAAATTACACAAAGAATTGCACTGTCAGAATGTGCTCATGAAGGCCAAAGACTGAAGTAGAATAAGCCAATGTGATAAATGTGATGAAAGCAATATGTCTGGAGGCATTGCTCAAGCACAAGTGTTTGAAAAAGCGATTTATAGTTTGAGAAAGTGATTTCTTGTTAGGTATTTTTACAACCTCCTAAGTAATGATGGGAAGAAAAGAGAAGAGTGGGAATACTGGAAGAGATAAATCTACAATGCTTCCTGTACACTCCGAAGATGTTTCCCACATTTTGAAGTAAAACATTCCCGGAAAAGCATAGAATAAAATGTGCCTCGGTGAGATCAGGGATGTTGTCTTTGCTTGCAAGCCAAAATAGTTGCTGTTCACTGCTTTACTCCGCCAGGGCTCTGGGCACCAACCCTTTGCACTGTGACTGCAACCTCCGCTGGCTTTCTGAGTGGGTGAAGGCTGGGTACAAGGAGCCAGGGATAGCCCGCTGCAGCGGGCCCGATGCCATGGTGGACAGGCTGCTGCTCACAACACCGACTCACCACTTCCAGTGCAAAGGTAGGAGCAAGCTGGAGGCTTTTCCTCAAATACAGTGCTCTCTTTCTGTACTTTGAGGAACTCTTTGGTTTTAAAGCGAGTTTGGGCGGGCATCGGGTTTGGCTTTCATTTTCTGAACCATCAAGTTACATTCAAGCTGCATTTTGTTCCACAAAGCACAGTTAACGTCGCCGCTGGAAGGAAACCCAGCAAACCTCAAGGAGTTAGTGTTCCTGTTGCCGCACCAGATTATATAATGGCAAGTTAGCATATAGGGTGTCGTTACAACTTATTTGAGCAAATAAATTGGTCTTGGCTTTCTACCTACACCAGAAAACTTTGGTAAAATTAGAGTTATTTTAAAAACACAGAGCATGTTGTTTATTGGGTACCTTTACTTGAAAACTGGGAAACCGAGGATTCTTCTGGAACAAGTGTTTACCAAAAGTACGTTTGCATTTGAAGATCTGCAAACTGTCCTCATCAGCTCTGCATCAGAAACTGGGGTTATAGAAAATGTTTCATGCCTGAATAGCGTACGTTCCTTCAGGAGAGGGGTGGTGGGCAGCTATGGGCGATTAGGGGTCCTCGTTGGTAGCAGTTGCTACAGTAAGTATTGGTAATGTTGCTGCAGTAGAGAGCAGGTAGAGCAAGGACAAGGAGCACACTTTGTGGATAAAGTAAGTAGCTTATTACTGAATTAGGTAGGTTTGGATATACCTGTATATCCCAATATTACAGTAAGAATATTACTAATGTTCTTCTTGTAAAGTTTTGGAGCTTTGCTCAGGTTACCAGCAAGTACATGAGGATGAAGCTGTATTTACAGTGGAAAAGGGATAGCAGAAAGGGTCTTAGAAATGGAAATGAGGGCATAAAGCCTGGTTTTATGTCTCTTGGAGTGCCATGCACATTTGCAGTACTCCTTGGGAGTGTGATTTTATAGAGGCTAGGATTAAACTGCTGAACAAATGATTGTGTTGAGATAAGTTTACAATACAGGTTCCCAAGCCTCAGCTGAATTTTGTGTCCTTTCAAATATATTTTTAATAACTGTAACCTTATAATTTAATCACTCTGAAATGTCAGTTTCCAAACTGTCAGAACTCTGACTATAATTATCACAACTGCAGACTCTCAAGTGTGAAGAACAACTATACTCTAAAGTAGTAAAAGTACCAATGTACTTGTTCACACAAAGTGAGACAAAGAAATGAACGTGTTTACATGTTAAACAGGGTCTGAAAATCAGTCCAGAAAGAGAAGCCAGATGACTTCTTGATTCTGAAACTGTGCTAGTTCAATTGTCATGCTCACTTTCTCTCAAGACTAAGCAAGCAACTCCTAGGCAAGCAATAAGTAAATCTGTGATCCAGACTATTAAAAACACCTCTATGTTTTTTATGTAAATGTTAGTTTTGTCCAGTAGAAGGCTGGAGAGCTGTCTCCCATGCTGTCCAACTGGCTTGCTTTATGTGAATAGAAAAGGACAAAAAAAGTGTTGATTTGGAGGGGGTCTTTGGACAAGAAGAGACTTGATGGTTTGGACAAGTTGCAGTATACTCCAAGGAGCTCCAGGCCATAGGAAAATATCACTTTTTCTCATCGCAGTACATCTATTTTGAAGAGCAATTCATGATTTGGTAGCCTAACGAAACCCACTTCCCATGTGCATGGTTAAGATCCAATGCATTGTGCTATCCGGTCAGACATCAATGATGCTCTCCTGTAGTAAAGCAAGAGGATTTATTACAGCATCCAGGACAGGTTTGCCTTCAGGCTGGAGCCATGAGCATGGCCTGCGACAGCAGAAAATTATGACTATGTATGGGGTGACAGAGAGTGTCCAAGGCTTTGTCTGTCCTTCAGCCTCTGTAGATTCAGTCCTAGTTCAAGCAGTGTTAGCATGGAGCTCAGGGTTGGCTGAGCCCCCAGCCCCTAAAGCCTGAGTCACTGCTGCAGAGGTCAGGCCAGGCTGAGCTGGGTGCCTTGAGGTGCTTGCATAAACGTAGCGCTTAGGTGTCCTCTGTGACCTCCAGTAACTTTGACATTAAAGACAAGTAGAGTGTAACTTACTCTTGTTAAAATTTTGGGTTTAGCCTGTGACTGGCACAAGGTTGTGTGTCTCATCAGAGCCAAGAAAACAGAAGTATGTAATGTGCAAGTCATGCACACTCAGCTCTGCTTTTTATTAAATTGCCCTCCTGGTTATGCAGTAGAGGAAAGGAATGTGCTGGGCTGAGGGCATTTTGCTGTATGGATTTATAGATCAAATCCACAAGGGCAAACTAAGGAACTACTTAACTGCTAGGAGCTAACACTGTTCTTATTAGCTCCTGCATTGATTAGCTTTGATATATGCCATAGGAATAAATGAGAAATGTATGTGTGTGTATTATGAAACAAATACATAATAGAACAAATTCTGGCTTAGCGACCTCTAAATCCAGAAGAGCAGCACTGCTGCCTTCTCATGAGCTCTCTCAGGAGCTACCTTTGTATATTCCTCATATATTCTACTTCCAAGACAAAAGTAGCTCAGATATGTCACATTCCACCCCCTGTTAGTGCCAGAAATTCGGATGTTATTTCCTCTTGCTGTCCTAACTTCAAGTCAAACGCAAGTATGGCATTTAATTATACAGAAACAAAAAGATAGAAGAGGACAACATCAGTCTTTTATTTCAGTGTTTGGATTTGTTACTTGTGTATTTTGTCCTCATTGCATGGTGCACTCTGTAGGCAGTGGCCCTGATAACACCACTGTCAGTAAAAGATAAGGATATATATTTACATTGCAGGTGCTTCTCAGCTGAGGCTCCTTGGTACCCATTTCTGTCATGGTTTTACCTAACATTGATGCGTGCAATTATTCAAAGTTAATAATGAAAGTTTCTATCTCATACAGGATGGTCCAAAACAAATCCTTAACTGGAAGGGATTTTTGGTAACCTTCTAGAGCTCCATCTACTCTGTAATATCTAGGATAAACTTCTGTTCTTCACTTTCAGGATGTTTCACAATTTAGTCCTTATCATCTATCGTGCAATAACAGAAACTTTGTACCCACTTCTGATTGGGACAGGACCATTTTTAATGTATTTTAAGGTGCATTTCCTTAAAAATAAAATAAAATTAATTTAGTCTTTATGCCTGATGCAATTTAAGCCCTTTAAAAGTGGTAGGTTTCATTTTTTGCATGCAAAAGCCTTTAACTCAATGCTATTTGTAATGTAGACGTTTCAAAATCACTATTTCTTTACATATAGCTGTCTAAATTAGCTTTCTGTAAAATCTGAACAATAACGTGGATTGACTTGGTACCCCAAATGTACTTAGCTTTATGTTGGTCTGTTCATCTCCCTGTTCAGCCACAAACATCACTACTTCTCTGGAAGAGCTCTATTAAAAAATGTGGTTTATTAAATGGTTTAAATATAGCTGTGTGCATTTACCTGCAGCCGTTTACATCTTTGCATATTTGCCTTTGTTGCATTCTGCCTGAGATGGCAGAATGCTGATAATCAAACTTCTGGGCAGAAAAGGAAGGAAATAAGTTTTGGGCTCTGTTAAAATTAAGGATGGTAGAACATTTTGCACTTAAATATTTCCATAAGCCTCTAACTATATCTTTCTTATGCATGTTTTCTTTTTCCGCTGTTGCATCTGCACTTTCATTCTTGTTATCAGCCGTAGACATGTCACGTTATAGTTCCCTAGGGGTTGCTATTGCAGAATTTCCAGCACCGAGAGAAGGGAAAATTGCTGAAAGCAATTTTGTATATATATAATTTATATATATATTTGTATATATATAAGCCCACTCTCTGGAGATTCCCAGCATGTTTTTTCAGAGCTGATGTTTGCATGTCCAAGAGAATAGCAGCATCATTGAGACTTGCCTAGCACTTGATTTAGTACTTAGAAGCTCTCTGATCCCTGGGAGTGCCATGCTGTTGTGTTAAGTTGCACCCACAGCACGTGCGTTTGTGCCAATGCAGGGTGAATACTGCATTAGGAAAGAATGTATGTGTGAGATGGGAAGTATTCATTTTGTAATCCAGTTCTCTATTAATACTCCTGTGTTTTGGCTTTCCAGAGCCGGTGGATATCAGTGTTGTGTCCAAGTGTAACCCCTGCCTCTCCAACCCGTGTAAGAACAATGGGACGTGCAACAATGATCCGCTGGAGATTTATCAATGCACTTGCCCTTTTGGCTTCAAGGTATGACTACAAATGAACTACATGAAAAGCAATCAAGTGTTCCCCACCCTTTCTGTTTTCTTAGTTGTTGTGCCATGAGAAGTCAATTTTACAGGCAGCTGAGCTCAAAATATCCTTTAACCATGCAGATTGTGTGTGATCATTCAACTGCACTCCGCTACGGATTTATCCTGTGCGATTGGGAAGGCATTTCTCTGTGCTGTGACTACACAGATCATCCTGAGCAACTTGCCATAGTTGCCCCTGCTTTGGGCCGGGTCATCGGACCAGATGATCTCCAGAGGTCATTTCTAACCTCGAGCATTCTCTGATTTTATCTTGATTTTAATATCTTTTCTTTTGCTAGCAACAAGTTAACCATTTCATATGTTGCTGGGTCAAAGAGGAGGCAGCTCAGATGAGAATTAAGGGCCAGTTTGGTCCATGATGTCAGAAAGCTAATACCTGCTTTACATCTTGCACAGCCTAATTAGCAGAAAGAAGATAACTGATCAGACACAACCACTAGCTCAGCATTCCCTTGACTTCTGAGCACTAATGTCCATAGAGTGATGTGCAAATCACAAAAGAAATCTGGTAGATGAGCACTGTGACCATGGAGGGTCAGCTGCTTGAGAGCATGTTTGAAAATCAGAAAATCATGTCATTGAGTAATACAGGCTCTTCAGTAGTGAAGTGCCATTGCTAACACTGCATCATGAGAGCTTGAGGCTACCAAGACTTTGTTTCAGAGTTGATATAACTGGAAACCTAGCTTAGTAGTCAGTAGCTGAAGGATTAAGTGCAAGTAATAAATGAGGCATGTGATCTGTTGATGGCACATGATCAGCCTGGGGGAGATTGGATGTTATGGCCAAAGAAGTAGGTTGCATCCTGGAGACTGTGATTTTATTTGCCGCATCGCATCTTTCTTACAGAGTCTTGGTCAGTTGAAGCAGATGCTCGTAATACACAGAGTAATAAGAACTATAGGGGGAAAAAAAGCAGGGTAAAACCAGACATACAAGTGGGAAGTAAGCACAAGTATCCATCTTACATTTCAGGTAGGATTTAGGAATTAGTTGTTCTGATGAAATCACCATTTCCTTTCTCTGTTTGCCCATGATACATCCCAGATGGTAACAGAGTAATTGTGGTGGATCCCTTAGAATGCTGGAAATGGGAAGATATAAAGCATGTTTCCTCTCTTTCACCCCAGTGCCCCCACGCTCAGTACTCAGAAAAACAAAAGTTGTCCTAAATAACTGGAAAAGCCGTTGGAAATGCCCTCTCATTAAAAATCCTTCTACTCATTGGCATATCAGCAGCAACTTTTCTAGGATCTTGAAAGATTTCTACATTGTCAGAAATTTGTTTGACTGAAACTAAGTGCTTGGTAACAGTGGATTTGCCTTTGCAGTGAGGGACTATGGCTGTTTATCTCTTCAGGTTAATAGAAGGACTGTCATTTTAATTTGATGGTAACAAAGTAGGTTGAATGCTTCAGGTGGGACCAGGTGGCTGTGAGGATAACTGGAAAAGTAAACGCTTTCAAAACTAGCAGGAAATACATAAATCTTCGTGTGAGTCTTACTCTGTGGGCACATATTGAGGTATCCAGGTTATTCAAAGTAGAATTTTATTGCTTATGAGCAATTTTTGTACATAGTTTTGTTTCTTTGCTTGTTTTTTTACAGTATTTCTGTATTAGCAAAAGCACTCATATAGATGCATTTATGCTGCTAGAAGACTTGTTTACAAAGGCAAGATTTATTAACAAGAAGAATCCTCTGGTTATATTAGCAGTCACTCTCTTGTGTGCATTAAACCTCAGTATGCATTCTTTTACTTTGGTTTTGATAAACTCTTGAAGTGGCTCCATTTAAACATCTCATTGAGCATCCAGCTTTTCTCCTCTCTCACACTTTCTCAGGTAACATTCAGTGTGTGACTGTAAAGCCTGAAACCACTTGTGAGCTTGTAAGCACCAAGCTGTCAACCAAGCATGGCAAAGAGCAAACAGAGCCAGGCATGGCAGAGTTGAAAAATACTGCCTGGGTAACAATACAGGGAGAACTGGGGGAAATTTAATAAACAAAAATGAACTGCGTGTCTTTACCACAGGTTTCTGAATAAAAATGAACTAGGACAAGTCCAAATGCAAACCATATGAAGGGAGCACTCTATCTACCATGCAGTCCTCCACCAGAGATTCATGCTAATTCAATAACAATACCTTGCTTCCTTCTCACCAGCCAGCACCAAGCAGCTCTATCCATCTGGAAGCTATTTCCCAGACCTTGATAAATTGCCCTAAATCTGCCCTCTCAGCATTTGTTTTTCCTTGTTTGATGTAGATTTTGAAAAAATCCTGTGTGGAAGAGTGCATCAATAAAGTGAAAAACCCACCCTGTTTCCCAATGTAAGCTCATTCAAATGAGCTGCCGGCTTGCAAAAGTTCCCTGGAAAGGGAAGGCAGTTACAGACCGCTTTGTGGGCTCCCCGTGCTCATGCTAGCCTTCAGGAAAAATACAGTAGGCCAACTAGAGAAAGGCACCTGAGTTACCAGTTGCCAAACTGATGCCTGATGGAATCAGGAACTTCTGCCAGTACTTCTACTCTTCATCAGGGACTGTAGTGATGGGTTCAAAGTGAAACAGGGGAAGTTCAGGCTGCAGGTAAGGCAGAAGCTCTTCCCTGCAAGGGTGCTGAGGCGCTGGCACAGGGTGCCCAGAGAAGCTGTGGCTGCCCCATCCCTGGCAGTGTTCAAGGCCAGGTTGGACAGAGGGGATTGGAGCAACCTGCTCTAGTGGAAGGTGTCCCTGCCTGTGGCAGGGGCTGGAACTGGATGAGCTTTAAGGTCCCTTCCAGCCCAAACCACTCTGGGGTTCTGTGAACTGCAGTCTCAAAAGCCTATAGTCTTAGTTTTCACTACCACATTTTTCCTCTTCTCCATAGCATTCTTTGAAAGATAACTTAAATAATAGGTGTGGGTTAGATAGTGAGGTATGATTACAAGAAGAGAAATGAAGCTTTCTTCTGCATTAAATGCTGCTGGCCACCTGCAGCACAAGTGTTTGTGAATGCAGCTGAGGGCTGGTACATAGATAACGCTACTGTACTAATTCATTTATCCTTCAGAGTGTGTGGCTTTGATGGACTCCCATTGATACTGTACAATTGAGTCCAGGGGTATTAGAATTCAAGAGAATAATCAAACTTGCAATCAGTAAGCCATTGAGAGAGGATCTACTTGAATAGCTGTAGTAAGAACTAAGGTAAAACCAACAATGTAGTTTGCTATAGCTATATTCTGAAAATGCCTTCTTGGATTTTTTGGGGGGCTGATTTTTGTGTCTTTCGTCTTTTTTTTTTTTATTTAAAATGAGGTAACAGCAGAAGATTAACAATTTTGTTTCTTCCAAATAGGGTTATTTGTAGAACCGAGTTTAACAGACATCTGTGTTTTATCTGAAATAGAAGAACTTTGCCAACCTGGAACATGACACACAGTACCTGCCCAGGCATCACCACAGCCTCCTTAATTGCTCAGATAAATGGGAGCCTGAGCTTTTGGGATACAGGATGTTTGTCAACTCTGGGCATTGCTGTTACCAAAAGCTGTCTGAAGTGGAAAGTGAAGATAGGTATAATTAGCACAGCCCACACTTGAGGCAACAGATCCTGATCGTGTCTGGTAGAGTTGCTCTGTAAACTTCATCCCACTCTCTTCACCTCCCTTTTGAGTTCAGCCAGTGTCCTGACTTTTCTAGCAGCACGGCAGTATCTCAAGGGTTCAGACAATTTCACCAGTCATCCAGAATGACAGATACAATTGGAAAGTCCTGGGTAAAGCTCTTGGGCTCTGGGGAGATGGTATTCTTTGCAGCCAGACTCTTGTGGTGGGAGGAATTCTAGTGAAGCCAGAATGCGATTTAGTGAGGAAGCGGGCTCCAAAGTTCTGATAGGAATTTGGCTCTTCCTCCTCCCCGCCCCCTATGCCAGGTTTTCATCCCTGGAAACAGGGTTAGAAATGGAGACTCTCAGAGCAGAATGTCGCTGGGATACATGAGATTTGTGTCTATCACATGTTGTACACAGATAGAACTAGTGTGCCAGCCCTTGAGCAGATCTATGTAGCTGTGACTGCTCACACAGGGCTAATGTGCAGGTTACATCAGTACAGACCCCATAGCATTAGCATGGACTAGCGCTGCACTGGCTGCATCATTTGTTTGGGAGGATGCCTGTGGCCTGGCATTTCCCTGGAGCACGGGCAGATGCAGTTTGCTCTGTTTGCACTTTGCCATGTACTTGTGTATCGTTACATGAATCATCTGTCACAGTCCTGGAATACTGGCTGTTTGAGCAGTATTCCACACAGACCTGATCTTAAAAAGTAGATATGGCAGTGGTTGTTCATCTGTGGGTATTCTGGGCAGCTCTCACAGCTCAAGGCCGAGATAGTGCAAGTTTATTGCAATGGGCCAGTCTCTGGGTTATGCTGATTTGGGTGGGGTTATATGAATGTATGGAGCTTGGCTGGTGACACATGTCAGCCATGTGAGAGTCCCTGCCTGGTTTGTTAGGCTAATGCTGTTAGCGTAACTCCATGCTTTTGTTTCTTTGGATCTATTATTATAAGCATGTAAGTCCCCATATGTGTTATTCAGAGCACAAATCTATCCCCGAGTTGAGATTGCAAAAGGAGGAGAAATTGGAAGGAGCTCTTAAGCCAGCCTCCCCTCATGCATGTGAGACAGGAGAGCAAACATCTCTGCCTTCATGAGTTATTCTGTCTTGGCCTCTTTCCCCAACAAGTGTCAGGGTCGGGGCACTGGAATGTGAGCTCAATGCCAAGTTTTCATATGAAGAAATCAGGGCAGCAGAATCCTGTTTGCATAAGGTGATTCTGCCTTGAACTTTCATTCTAATAAATCCTCCTGGAGCGTGTGTTTATGTGATCTGGGGTGGTTTATGTTTTGTTTGTTCATTTTAACAATACGTAGAAAGCTTATTAATGAATGTTGAAGAAGCATTTTCCACTCTTAGTAAAATAAAGCAAAAAGCCTTTAGGGGTGAGAGGTAATGGGTGGCCATGTAAAATGAGTAGATCTATATTTATGGATGGATTTTTAGGGCAAACACCAGTGTCAGCAGTAGGTGATTATAATTTCATATAATGCTCCTAGGGCAGAAGAAACCCTGCAGAAATCACAGTGCTTTCTTGCATACGCTTGTTCCATAAAGCTTAGTATGCATCAGACTTGTGTTTCTTTCTTTTTACCCTTTCTGCTATAGTACCTCTAAAGAAAAATGAGATTTACATCTAGTTGAGTATAAAACTGAAAGGCTTAAGGAGGGATTACCGCCACAGTTGCTGGCTTGAGGTGGTGAGGCATGTGTGCACCCACCGCAAGCCCTGTAAAACACAGTAATATACTGTGGCATGTCCTAATGAGGGCTCTTAACAATAGAGCCAGCTCTGAAGAAGTATCGCCATTTTTCTTAGACCAACAAGAAAGCAGATGTTGAGCAGCTTCAGGCATTTGCTGCGTTTGATCAGTGTTGCATCAGAATAATAGCAAGCTATACCCACAGGTGGGCACCATCACGTTCACTTCTTTCTCAATGTGAACTAGTTCCCCTCACTTTGTTTTTACTGCTTTTTTTCTGGCCTAGTTCTAAATGCCTTAAGAGACCAGACTTCCAATCTTTCTTTTCCCAGGCTAAAGGAGAAGTTTTTATTGGCATTTAGTCTGAATTTCAGGCTTTTGTTCTTACGTTTGCCTGGTCCTGTTGCTCTAAATCAGACTTTTTCTTCCCGTGTGGTTTGTCTGCCTTTCAAGTGATTGCTGGTTGCTATAACTCTGCTTAATCAAGTTCTGTTTAACCAGCTCTTAATTTTCTGCATCCCACCATTTCTGCATAATTGAGTCAGTTGAGGTAGGTGGTCACAGCTGAAAATCCTTGTTGTTAGATTCTCTTGTGATTGTCTATCATCTGTTATCCTTGAGGCTTTCTTGGCATTGACTGGACTTGATGATTCATGTCCAAAACATGAACAAAGATTGTCCTAGAAGGTTAATTGCCTCATTTTCCCCTTCCCTTTGGGGATGATGGAATTGGAGAAGTTGCTGTAAAGAGACTAAGCTGAAAGAAAACTTGCTTTATCATGTGAGAATAAACCTTCTCCTCTTAATAGAAATGGTATTATGCCAGTCTAGCTTGAGAATTAGGTTTCATTGGGTTCCTGCATGTCATATGTCCCCCTTCTCTCATGCAGGCTGCATTCAGTAGCTTCAATGTTAGGCATAGGTTAATTGCCTTGAACACTAAGTTCAAAGTACATCTGTATTTTGTTTTATTTCTTATTTTTTACTAATAGGAATTATGGTTTCTATACAAATGTCCAGTCTTTATAACTTTCTCTACAGTGGTCATGTTAAAAAAAAAGGCACTTGCTTATGATAGCCTGAGAAGGAAAGTTTTGTGGTCACTGCAACATGTGTTTTAAAATAAATAGGCCCTTAAAGGTACTGAAAATATTGTTCTCATTCGTGAATATTGGTTGAATTAGAGACTACATAGAAAATATTCAATGTCTTCTTTGCATCAACTGTTTTGGGTTGGATATTACATACAGAGGAAACTCTGGGCAAAATCAACTATTTTCAGCATCCCTCATTTTCTTCTGCATCTCTGAAAACATTCACACAGTCTGCATCACCCAGTTCAACCTTGGATGCTCTAGAGCACCTGCCCCATCCAGTCTGGTACCTCTGGACTCAGTTCAGACCTGTGCTATGTGAACTGACTCAGTGATTGATTAATGAGATATCTTCTGTCATCAATTAAAAGCCCAAAATAGCATTGAAACCCAAAGTGCTTATGTAAGGAGAGGTTTAGAAGGACAATGAGGATTTACTTTGTAATGAATGTAATTGCAAAATAAACCTCAGGTGTCCACTGAGAATTAAATTTCAGACTCACAGGAGAAGAAACGGAGTTTTTAAAAAATAATATGATGAATCCTTGCACTTTGACAGGCATATCCTTGATTACTAGTTACAGAGGTAATGGAAGGTGTATTATACCCTGGAGGATGATAAATCTTTCTGATTTGAATAAAATGAGGCTTAAGAGAGCAGTGTTCACCTATTTTGCTATACACTGACAATTGTGATTTATTAACAAGGACAAGGAAGTCACTAAGTGCTGCTGCCATACCCAATCCTTGTTTAATCAGGTGCCGGATGAAGCTAGCTGGCATAGAACATAACTATTGAGTGCTGAAGATGGTGGGGTATAGGTAACTAGTATCTGTATTTTCACTTCAGACAGTAACACAAGTTTTCAGAGGGAGTTAAATCAGCCAAATGGGGGCGGGGGGGGGGCAGCACCAAAACCAGGATCTGTGTATCTTCTATTCATAGTCCAGCTTGTATGCCATTTAGCAAGTAGTATTTCTCATGACGCTTGTTGGCAGTGAGCAGATTTTTGGTTGTGCTGTTGTGTCAGTGTAAGTACAGCTGTAAATCACCAGCAGTGAACTAAAAAAAGAAAGCAAAATTGCCTCTGTAAATTCAAATTTGTTTTAAACCTTTTTCAAAACTAGAATTGGATGAAATTAATTGCTTTTTCATGTTAAATTAGTTGCCTTGTAAGCAGCAATCCTCAGAAGCTACAT
Organism: Amazona ochrocephala; assembly: GCA_039720435.1. Taxonomy (NCBI): domain Eukaryota; kingdom Metazoa; phylum Chordata; class Aves; order Psittaciformes; family Psittacidae; genus Amazona; species Amazona ochrocephala. Next base: position 3,149,537 of record CM077889.1, on the reverse strand, counting down.
TTTTATTACCCCATTGGGGCAGATGTCTAAAGAGAAATAGTTAATTCATCACCACTGTGCATATCTTAACCTAGAGGCATTAGGTGTCTGTAGCAAAGTCTGTGTTCAGAAAGAAGCGTCGCAGCATCTTTGTGAACAACAGATGATCAAAATCTTTCAACTTCCACCTGGCAGTCTCAAAGCAATCTGATCCAAAATTACTGTGATATTATCCAGGCCTTGCCAAATAATTTGTATATATGCCTAAGCAGATGGATCTAGCATACACCCTGCCAGCTCTCGTAGTTCTTTGACCTTGCCAGTGAGCGTCATCTACATCTTTTCCAGGTTGAGGCTTAGCCATTATGTCCATGGCCAGAAAGAGCATAAACAAGGGAACAGTAGCCCCTGGATCTACTGAAACACTTCAGGCTGTATATAGATATCACTGTGTAAGCTGCCTACACATATCCTAATATCAATGCAGTCCATTAGAAAATCAGTTTCAAATGGTTCAGTTTGTAAAATAACAGTAGAATTATTCCCAATGTCATATTCTTTACCTCTTCCTGCGAAAGAATTCAGATTATATTTTAAAGTTAGTTTTGTTTGTACTCAGTTTACAACATCTCTATTTGATAAGTGAGTATTCTCTTCACAAAGGTGTGTAGCTGAGGTGTCCATCAACTCCTTCATGCTGTGATTAGCATAAGATGGCATGCTTTCATAATTGGCTGTAAGATGTGAAGTTCATGCAACGCTTTCCCTTTTCACAATCTCATTAGAGCAAATGCTGGGTTTCTTTGCATTGAAAGCCTCTGAAATGCACAGTCATGAATAGAACCTGAGAGAATTTTTCCTACCAAACTTGTAATTCAGTGTATTGGGTGTGAAGCTGAATTCATGGCATTGACTTTCCTTGGCCAGTTATGCAAAATTGTTCTTGTTTCTCTTTTGTATTTATGGCTGCTAAAAGTATTTATTACAGGGAAAGTGCTGAGTACCTCATTCATATTTCCCAGTTTAGTTTTCTAGTGGAATTCAGGTTTATGTGATAGAACTTTGTTCATGAGACAACTCTTTCCCTTCCTGCCCTGGGAATATTTCAATTTACTCTCCAATTTTGACTAGTTAAGACACAGGGTTAAAGGTTTCAGGTGGTGGAAGAAGATATTGGTAAAGGTGCCACTAGGTAAAAGACTGTAGCATCAGTTTATGCCTTATTGGATAGCTGTATGCCGTAACTTCAGGAAAAGCTTTGGTCATAGTTCTCACTTTACTAAGCATAAAAGAAGCTAAAGTCAAGAAAAAAAAAATCCATTCACAAATTTAAACTGAGTTCTCTTTCTGTGCTGAGTTTGAGTCTTCTGTAGTTTCTGGATGGTTTTCCCACCTCTCCTCTCATCCCACCTCATCTCATCTGATTCTTCCATACAAAGCACCAGGAACCATGACTTGTTTACACACTACATTTAGCCCTTCACTCTACTGTTAGACATTTGCAGGTTGAATGTATGAATGTATGCATGTTTATATATGAATATATGAACGAGTCCCACAAGCATGTGCAGATGTGTTCTAACACTCGAGCTCTCGGCATACATCAGAATTGTTCAAAAGCTGTGTTTAATAAAATACTTCCCAAGCTCTGTAGAAGCAGAGCAAAGCTACACATAGTGGCTGGAGGTGTCAAATATGTCTTCATTTCACAACGTTCAGGGGTTGAAGTTTTACAGCTGGCAGATACTTGTAAGTTTGGATAACATTCCTGAATGCACCCTCGCAGAACACAGTGCTTGCCTCCGTTTGTCTTTCTGTGAATTTTACTTGAAATAATAATTGATTATTAACTTCTGACCAGGACACCCACAAGACAAGTGGTGAACGTTTATGAGAGGGACAGTCCTATATGGATGCATTACTTCTACTATTAGAAGCATAAAGGACTAGGTTTGCAGTACGGTATCTTTGTACTTGGTAGTTTTGTCTGATTTCCCTGAAAGCTTTAGTTGTATTTGGAGCTCAATAATTAAGTTGTTTATGAAAATTTCCTAGTTCTTGATTTAAAGTCTGTATTAACTATATTTGTCTTTGTCTAGTATCTTTACTAAACACATGAGCACTGCCATCTGTTCTCTACATACACCATCCAAATAGAATTTATTATGAACATGTTGTAGATTGTTAACAACTCAAATAAACTTTGCAATTCCTTTTGTCTAATTCGTTTTTCCAGCATGCTTTAGAACATTATAGTCATTGAACAAGGCTGTCATTAGCTGGAAAGAGGGCTCCCTATTCACAAACCATTGCAGTTGGCCGGACTGCTGCCTGTCTGCCGATGCCTTCATCACTGGCTGGATCACATTTCTCCTGTGGTCAGCACTGGTAGTTTTATATACCAGGAGGTTTCTACCTCATGGCTGTGGCCAGCTCTCTGCTGCCACGTCTTATCTGGGCCCACTGCTGTTACAAACGGGTGAAGGATCACATTAAAATGGACAGAAGTCATATCTCTGCCACACGATCTAGAATGAAACTTTCCATTTCCATAGACAATACCAATTTGTGACAATTCATTTTCAAGTATTATTGCAGTGATGGGAACAGCGTCAAAGCAAATGAGTACTTTTTTATCACATTATCCTCTGGTCTTCCTGCTGAGGTCCTTATTAGGTTTTGCTACTTGTTCTCAGGTGTTTTACTAATCATGCTGTAATGTTTTCCAGCCCTGGCTGCTTATAAAGGCCAGGATTTGGCAAAGCAGTGTTGAGGAACAGCTTGTATATGCGCTGATACCCGGTACTGTTAATTGCTGCTGAGTATGACATGAAGAGCTGACACTTTCTAAGTAGGAGGGATAGTTTCTGTTCTCATTCACCAAAACATGGAACTGGAGCAACCCAGATAAAGTCTGGACCAGCTGAGATACTTCTGATTGTAAAAGGCAGCTGGACTCTGAACATATATCTTCTGATTAGCTACAGAAATGGTATGTTTCAACACCTAATCCTTTCCTCTCCTACAGAAAATGAGAGAAATTGCATCAAACTGTTTGGATCAGATGCTTTCCTTTCAGACTAGAAAAAAACTACTGCAGCTTAAAAAAGCTCTACAAATAAAATATTGCACACAGAGGGACCTTCATCCTCTTCCTGTGAATTGCTGAGACAGTCATATCTTCTTGCCTATTCTTGAAACAAGGACTGCACCTCTTTTTCTGATTCAGACCTCATTAAAAGGCTCTTTAATCTTGAAGCAAATAGACAATATTCTCCTTTGTAACAGTAGTTATTTCCAGGGAATATAATTCAAAGAGTTTTTCCCAACTCACAGATAAATTAATTTTAGTGATGCTTGACAGCAATTCCATTTTTCCAGGAAGAACCGTCTTGCTGCAAATTGAGACTGGAGAAGTCCATTATTCATTTGAAAGATGTTTCTAGGATGTCTTTAGGCTCTTCTGGGTAGTGACAGTCTCATGGAGAAATAAAGTGCCCTTGCTTTGCTGTAGATTTATTAGTACCAATATTTGCTGCAACTTCTCTCCTTCCAGAATTCTTTGTTTTGTCGTAGTCTTCTGTGTTAGAGAAATGGTACTTGTTTTGTGGGCTCTCAATGTGCTATTGATAAGGTCAGCTTGGAGAAGATAATCCGCAGTGAAGTAGTAAGTGTTGTTTGCCCATTTATTACAATGAGTAAACTGAGTCAGAGCGACTCTTCATTTTCCTAGAGCCGCATGGCAACTTAGTGTTGTAATTAAGTTGGATTCGGCAGCACATCCTAATCGGTTTCCATGGTGCCTGAGGCCCAAGAAGCCAATAATTCGGCCATGATCAGTACAGAAATGAGCTAAGTCTAAGTCATGAGAAATCTCATGTGCCAATGAGAGAGGCTGAAAATGCCTTGCTCTGATTTTCACATTTATCTTTATTAATTTTTTACAAGAACATTCCAAATAATCTGAATAATTACAGTAGAAGTGATGGGACTGTTTTACACTGTGTTCAACTGACAAAACACTTCAGAAAAACAGATGCTGTTTTGCTTCTTGCTATGCTTAGCTGCAAAGGACTTAATATAGTGATAGAGGGATGAAGAGTTCATATGTAACAGAAGTAACTGATGCTAATGATGTATCTATAAAACAGTAAGGTCTTCAGGGACACAGGAAAAGTATCTCTGATCTTAGAAATATCAAAATGGCATCTTCCAGCTCTTCTGAGATTATGTGGTGGACACAGGATTCGCAACACAGATGGACAGAACACAGGCAGCGCTGCAGAAGGGTGACAGTGGATTAGTGCTAATGCTGCATGGCTGACATCCGTGAAGGGCTGCGGACCACATGGTGCCAAAATAAAACCTGCAGGAGCTTCCCTCGGCGCTTTCCCAATCCTTCCCTGAGCCATTTGGGGGCTTGGAATTTCAAATGGAGGACAGGCTGCTTGGCAGGCACAGCGTAGATAAAACAGAAGCCCTCTCTGCCAGGTCTTGGGTGAGGGCTTCATGTGCTGCCTGCACTGCTGTGTCGGGGGAATGAACACACAGTGAGGCAGGGGGCTGGCCAGGACTTTCTGTTGTTCCTTGGAAGTGTTTCTGTTCTCATTCAACCAAGGAAAAGGATGTCCCTGTTTCCTTCTATTTGCACAAATTTACCACACAAAGCTGCTTCTCCTCTCTTGGGAATACTGGAGCAGAGCCTCAAGACATACAGCTTTGTCTTCTGTTTGTGTAACAAAGCTTCTCTCTGGTGTTGGACAAAAGTATAATTCCCATGTGTCTCAGTTCTTCCTGCAGTCCGATGGCAGTGTCCTACCTGACAAAATACCGAAGATCTCGGGAGTGTTTGGAGGACTGAACTGCATTACATGAAAGGAGAGCCTAGCACCATGAGTGGACAAACCAGATCAAATGAGCTCTGTAGAAAAGTTCACACTTACAAGCTGGTTTGGGTTTTTTAATGCCTCGATTCGGCTTAATGGAGGTGGCACCAATGTCAAGATAAGCACTCCAGAGGCCAATTCAGATTGTTGCTATTATTTATACGGTACTTCAAGCATGAATGGAACTCGAACTGCCATAGAACCAGCACAAGTCCTGCTGGCTTATCACCTCCAGGATAGGCACGTTGTTGGAAATGGGCACACTGGTCCAGAGCTGAGCCTGAACTTCTGATCAGGATGTAAGAGAGAGGGCAGTGATCAGCAACGGTGTCCTGGGTTCAGCAGTAGCAGTCATTTTTTCTCCTCCTTGGTAGCTGGTGCAGTGCTGTGTTTTTGATTTTGGGCCTGGGAACAGCGCTGATAACACCAGTGTTTTCAGTTACTGCTTGGTGATGTTTAGGCTGGCCAAGGACTTTGTGAGTCTCATGCTCTGCCAGGGAGGAGGGGAAGCAAGGAGGAAGCAGAGACAGGACACCTGACCCAGACTGACCAAAGAGGTTATTCCATACCACAGCACGTCATGTCCAGGATGTAAAAACGGAGGGCAGAGACCCGGAAGGGTGGTGGGGGTGCACGGTGGGGGGTGCACTGCTTGCTCGGGCTTGATATCGGGTGGTGAGCAATTGTATCCTTTCCTTGTATTTGCCTTGTCACTATTGTTACTGGTGGGGGTGCACTGGGTGGTCGGGCTTGATACTGGGTGGTGAGCAATTGTATTCTTTTCCCTTGTATTTCTCTTGTCATTATTGTTAATGGTGGTAGCAGCAGTGATTTGTGTTATACCTTAGTTGCTGGACTGTTCTTATCTCAACCTGTGGGAGTTGCATTCTTTCGATTCTCCTTCCCATCCCTCCAGGAGCGGAGGGAAGAAAGAGTGGGGAGTGAGTGAGAGAGTGGCTGTGTGAGTTTATAGACTTAAACCACGACAAAGGGTTAGAAAGATGTGACCAGCCTATATGTATGTTCCTTGCTCAGGAGTGAGATTTCCTAAACCGATATGCAGCCACAGACAAACTGATCAAACCTGTCCTGGTGTGGTTTTCCTTAGAGATTGTTCCCTTATAATGCACAAAGCCATGTAGTCTTGGTTGAGGGAGCACCTTGGTTCTTTTAAAAGAAAAGATAGGGAACATTTTCCTTGTTGAGAACCAAATAAGTCTTTCAAATAACTTCAACAAAAGAACATGAGAAATGCCATAATAGGTTTCTAATGCATTTACTGCAGCATTCTGTCTTTCATGGGGTAGCAGCAAATCTTTACAGTCTGGGGACAGTACACAAGCCTGGCCACCACTCCTAGCACCCACAGTCATCCAACTGGAGAAGCTCATGTCTGCCTTTTGCCTTTCATATCTAATTTAGATCTATTGTATGTGAATTTGTGTTATGCCTTTTATATTATCTGACTTCACAACTTCGTGTGGCAAAAGCATCCCAGGAGCTCATGCCTCAGAAGTGTTTTCTTTTATCTGCATTACTGTAGTGTTCTAACATCAGTAAGTGTCCCTCTGCTGATGAGGGATTCAGTGTGTGAATTTCTGCATTCACCACCTCCATGATTTTGTAAACCTCAGTCACATCATCCCCATCAGTTTTCTTTTCTCTAGACAGAGGAATCCTAGTCTTTATATTTTCTGCTTCCAAAGTAGTTGCTCCCTCTCCTTGGATGTTCCGATAGACCTTTTGTATGCCTTTTCTAATATGACTATATTCATCCTGAGGCAAGTCAGATACCAGTCATGGTCAGGTATCTGCCAAGTACAGTGTTAGGCTTCTCAAAGTCTGTTCTTAATTCTAATGTAATAGTGTATCTTTTGAGAACAACAAAGTCCGAACCTAGGTGGAAAAGCAACAACAGCTGATGCTCTCATGCCCAATGTATGGCTTAAGCATCAAGATGCTTCGTTTTGTCAGCACGGTCATCTGAGCGTCCCCCATTCCAGTACATCACACCAGGTATGTGGAGTCTGAAAAGGGCTGGAGGCTGTTGCATATTTGGCGGAGAAAGACATGACTTCTGATGAGTGTTGTCAGCCGGATAAGTTGGCAGTGGTAGGGTAGTGGTCAGTACTCGTACACAGAAGCTTCAGCTGCTAGGAACCAGTGTCACAGGCTGGCATCTGCTCTCTTTGTTTAGAAACTTAGAACTAGATTTACCATTGTTATTTGTCTAAAGTACAACGTAAATAACAGCAATAACAAGGCACAAGCCCTGGCAACTGTGACTGAATTGATGTATCTCCTGAGATATTTTCCTCAGCTTGATTGCAGTCATGTATCAGCTTTCCAGTCGATGAGCTGGCAGAGGGCCACTGCTAACCCGACCTTCTGTAGGAAGAGTAGAGCGATCTCCTGAACTTCTTGTGATTGCACAGATCCCTTGAGTATTGAGGCTTTCAGGTGTCTTTATTCCACCCTACTGTGTGAGTAACTGAAAAGCAAGAGCAAACTCTGTGAAGGATTTGCCAACTTTACAAATAGCCTGTTGTAATCAGCAGAATATAATGACCAGAGGAATCTGCCAATGCCTTGAAGAGCCAATAAACAGTCAGTTGGTAACAGTGAAGTTCATTTGGAACGGATGTTTATTTCAGGGCAGTCTTTAAGAAGGGAACTGATGCAGTGATAATATCTGAAACAGGATTTGGTGTGTTCTGTACAGAAATTCAAACTCAGCTCCCATGATAAACATGAATTTTCCCCTTTAGGTTTTGACAACACATAGCAATGAGCGCAGTGTACTGTTGCAGTGTTTAAGTGAGCACTGGGTAAATGCTGTGGAATGGCTGCTGACTATGTGGTCCTGTGCTGACTGTGTGGCCTTCTGCTTAACTTTGCTCATCATTAATTCTTTTCATTGTAACTAGCATTAGAGATGATAGTGTGTTAAAGTTGTGACAGAACCAGCTGTTTCCTTAAACCTTAAGGCAAATGAAAGAGTTCACTAAAATCTTGAAGCTGAACTGATACCAAGATACCCACCAACCCATTGCCCAATTTCTCACTTAAATTGTGAACCATCAGTAGAGAACGTTAGGTGATGTGACTTGAAGACCACAGACCTCTTGTAAATGGTACTACGCATAAGGTGAAGGAGCAGAAGACACTGATTCAGATGGCGTGTCTTACTAACCTTGTTCTTCTGAATTTTCTCAAATAGGGTCGTGACTGCAGCGTGCCCATTAATTCTTGCATCCAAAATCCGTGTCAGAATGGAGGGACCTGCCACCTCACCGAGGCAAATAAAGATGGATTCAGGTAGTAACACAAAATTCATTTAAAATGAGCTGTTAAATGTGTTTCTACTTTGTATTAATGAACTACAATGGCCACTTTATAAAAGCTGCTGTGTGTGACACTTCTATTTGCCATACAAAGTAATTAATATGGTTTCATTGGTGTGACATATCATTGCCTCTTAAACAGGCCTCCTTATTTTCTCACAGAATATACTCTTAAGAGCTATTTTGAGCAGTCTCCCTGTTCTGCATTGTGTTATCTCTATGTTAATTTTCCTTGGGGCATTTCAAACTCACATACCCTTTTTTTGTATTTGTAAAGTAAGCATCTGTTGCTCAACAACCGGATGCAAAATGTTTTCATCCTGAAGAATCTTGTAGCCAAACAGGCTTGAGAGAAACAATTGGAAAACATGGAGAGATCGCCCCATCTGTGCCTGCCAGAGAATGACCTTTGCAGCCGGACAAGACAGATTTCAGTTTTCCCATATAAGAATGATATAGAATAGGTGGGGATACTCCAAGAAAAGTCTAGAGATTTTCATGAAGTAACTGGAAGATTTGTGCTGCTACAGGCAGTACTTCACAGCTGAGAAAATACAAGTTTGACAATTTGGCCGCTCTTTTTTACTAAAGTTGATAGAATTTTTATTTTTAGAAGAGAAATTTTCATCAATTTAGATGCTGAAGTTTTCATAGATTTAGTCTTCACTATTTATGCTTTCTTGCACAAAATATGTGCAAAAATACACCACACTCTTCTTTCAGCGGCCTATACAAAAGCTTCACTTCTACAGACTTTTATACATTACTGAGGCTGCTGTTTTGTCTCCTCTTATGTGTAGCTGCCTATCCATGGCAGCTGGTGGGAGACATGGAAATGCAAGGTTTATAAATGGTGTGAGCAGGGAGTCAAACCAGTGCATTTTGATTCCAGTTTGGTTTCAGCTGTGATTAAGACTGTTCCAGCTGAGGTTAACTGTTTGTTAACCAAGTCAGCAAGTCCATATCATCTGTCAGAAAACAGGACTGATTCAAAATAGAAAGGGCCTGGTGAAGTTTTAAGTGAGTGACAAGACATAAGGTGCAAGGGGGTAAGGACCCCTCTCCTGTTCCCTTACTAATGGTAGGATGCTTTTTAGATTTCCAGAAAAGCACTGTGCCTTCTCTTTGACTCCCCAAATCCCTCCGGTGGGAATGAGGCTTCCATATTGCCCTGTGCATGGAATGAATGGGGAAGCATCTGCCCCAGAGCTTCTCTCTGTCTCTGGACCTGTGCATCCTGAAGAATTCCCCTCTTACAGAAACAGATCCAGCAAGTGCTGGACACAGGACACTGATGATACTACAGTGGAAAAGTGCAGGTTGATAGGGATGAAGGGACACTGTCAAGCTCTGTTGTGAGTAACAACCTAAGGCTTTCCAGCATGGGAGGTCAGGAGCAAAACCCATGAGGGGCAATTTAGAGCTCAGCTTGAGCACTCATGACAAGGTGCTGAGCAGAGCAGAAGAGCACATCTCCTGGGTAGAGGTCTGAAGGGTCATACCAGTGCATGGTGGTTGGAGAGGATAAAGAGGCTCTGTAGATCACAGCACGTGCAAATGGTCACACTACTTCACCGACCCTCTGGGTTTTGGTGAAAACACTACTCTGATCTGATATACATCTTCATGATTCAGATTTTAGCAGGCCAAGAAGTTTTGGGAGTAAAAGAGTTATGGTTTCGTTTCTGCTTGAGAAGAATAAAGGTCTGGTGGTCTTCAGTTCGGGTTCCCTTCTGGTTGCCTTCATGTAATAGTGTTTAGATAGCTTTTTCCAGCTTATGCGAAAGCAGAATTGTACCGTAATAGAATATCTGTTTTCTGTCACTCAGTACTCATTTCTCCAAAATCTAGCTGATACGAAAAATATGCCTAGTAAAACATTTTATAACATCCATAATACCAGAATAAAGGCTTCGGCATGGAGTTTGGATCAGGTTCTTCTTCAGCATTTTTGTTCTGTTCTCTGGTAGGAAGTAAAAAGTTTGGAATGACCTGAAATAAAAACTACTTCTGAATTTTCTCATGGAGAATTTTGCAGTTGCAGAGGCTTTGCTTCAGTTCCAAATGCATGTAGTTTTTGAGATCCTTTATAAAACTGCAGGGGTGGTTTTGTTGCTTAACAACATTTGAGGCTTTTTAGGGGAGGTTTCTGCTTTTGTAGTTATTTATATAGTTTCAGTTGGTCTAATAAAAGACACATAAAACCATATCTCATCAAAATCTTGCTTCATAAAATTGAATGTTCAGCTTATGCATTGCTCTGTTTTCTCTCCGTGTTTTTAATTCAGTCAGTCTATAGCCCCAGCTGCTCTGGAGAAGAGGAACGTGGGGCTTTAGCATGTCATAGAGTTATGCGGTGTGGGATGGAACAGTCAGTGACAGGGAAGATAAAGAAATACATTGTGATTGAGTTTGCTTGATTGGTTGGGTTGGGGTTTTTTGGTGGGAAATGTCCTCTCCAGTGGATGGCAGCGTTCAGAGTTACATGCATATAGATTGTGTTCATCACGGTGGGAAAACGTTGCCTTAGATTATATGCTGTGAGGAAGTGGATGTCAAAAACATTTTCATGAGAGGCCTCCTTGGATTTTTCTGTTGTGTGGCCTGTAAAAGAAATTATATCTTCTGTATATTCTGTTCCCTAGGGAAATATATTCATATACAAGCTCTGCTGCCAAACTTGTCAAATCTTTACTCTTGTAAAAAGGAAACCTAAGCCAAAACTCTCTCCCTATGAAATGCCAAGCAGTTTAACTCTCAAGTTTCTGTAGCCTTAGACAAGAAAATTACCTTTTCAATAATGCTAAGGTGGTGATGTTCCCCAGGCAAAGACAGGAAATTCATAGTGGTGACCAGGATTCCAGCCTGACTCGCCTACTGTGCCTGGTACCCACCAGGGCTGGCAGCAGGGGACTGCGGCACTCAGATTTGGTGTAATAGCAGGTCCTGGTGGGACAGCTGAAGGGCAAAGGTTCAGCTTGAGTTCTGGAGTCCTTCTCGTCGTCTTTCATTCTTGCACTTTCTCAATTCTGACTAATTCTCACATTCTCTTTTCTTGGGTAGGGATGACTTCTGCATTAAAGAACAGTCAAGTGCCACTGTGCGGCTTGGTTCTTCCTCCCTTTGAACTGCTCTTTCTAATCTAATCTGATCTATGTTTTCTTTGAGAAGAAGTTGCCAAAAATGCTTATTGAGACTGATTAAAAGAGATGGACAATCAGTCATTTAGTATGCTTGTAAGTAAGTCTTTGACAAGGGAGGCAGAGCTGTCAGCTCTGCTTCAGTTAGCCACAGCAACCAGCTTATCTTTGATAACCTGTGGTGTTGGGAAGCCAAGTCTCTGGATTATTTTAACTTTTCTCCATATAAAATCTCCTCCCTTTTCCAGAGCATTTTCTTTAGCGTTTGCCACAAACTCTAGGCTCCCTCATAAATGTAAAATCCTGGAACTGATTAACTCCCTACTGTTAATTCAGCCCTGTTCAAGGAAATACACTGCACTTCCAGACTTAGAGGCTACTCCATTGGGATGTAGATGTCAAAAGCTCCTTTACCAAGTAACTGTAATACTCCTGAAAGAATTTACTATCTCTTTTTAAAGCTGATCTTTTTTGAAAGGTGATACTTGCCTGTTTTAATACAATGCCTATTTTAATAAACAGATGCTAAACTGTTTCATTAGATTTTATGGGGAAAAAATGTTAGTATAGTAAACTAACAACACTGTCAGTATGCTTCGGCTCTAAAAGTTTACCCCTAAAATGTTGCCCTGAAGTTCTGTGTTCCCTTTTGCTTTCATGAGCATAATGGGAGTTTCTTCGCTTTTAGTTTATTTATTTGCAGGAGAACACAACACTAACAGAAATTCCCTAAACTAGAGGAATAGGGAATTCGGACTTTAATGCACTCACAGTGTCTTAGAAAATAACTGTTCCCTGCGTGGCTCCATTGTTCCTGAGGTCCAGATGAAATGCTGTCTCACACTGCTTCACTATTTAGTCAGGATAAAGTTTTCATCGTTGCCTCTGGAATTCATTTTCTCTCTGGGTCAGCTGGAGCCGGGGTTGATGACCTTCCACTCGCTCTGCAAACTTCATTTTTCTCCTTAGTTTTTTCTGGGAAAATCCAAACTGCAACTCTTTCAACATCTGCTTCAGTGCGGGTCCCAAGTTGTATGTTTTATCTTTAATTTCAGTCCTTAGATTTGGCACGTTTGAATGCAAATCAAAATAAAGAGTCATACGTAAGCATGTAAAGACTCCCTGTAATACATAGGAACCAGTAGCCAAATGTCATCAATTATGCTGACATTTCCTTCAGTGTGGAATGTGTCCTAATACTGAGCAATTGTATGTTAACAATCCCATATGTATTGTTACTAATGGTAACTCTACTGAGTTGAACAATTACTGTAAGAGTATTTAATAATGTCATTTTTAATTGCATACATCCAAGCTGTCCCAGTCCTTTTGTGGAAGGAAAATGGTGTTATATTCACATAAAAGTAACCAGCACAAAGCCACTCTTGTTGCTTTTCTTAAAATGGAGAGAAGAATTTGTGCTCCCAAACTGAGCCCTTGGATGCCAAGTTACAGCCTGGAGCATATTTTTATGGCTGAGTTATAAATCCCTGAAAATGGGGTTTTGTAATCGGAAAGGGAGACATGATGAATGTGTCACTGTATTTAATTAGATGTCTTTAACCCCCTCCCTAACAGTTGTATAGACACAGAAGATGGTGTACCAGCTCTTCTTCCTTATCTGCCTCCTGTGATCCTCTGGATCATTGCAGGGTCAGCAAGAGGGCATATTTTATTAGCAATAATGAGCTTGAGACAGGAAAAGAAAATATTCCTTACTGATTTATTATGTCCTAAATTGGATTTATTTGAGCAGTTTGGTTTTGGTTATTCATGGTGAAGGTTTTCTAGCTCTCATGACCTGGGAATGGTCCCTGCAGAGCTGAATGAAGATGACTGTTAGCATGTGACCTATATGCCTGTTCTGTACCCATGTACAGGATCTTGCTGTTGTGGTGGCTGAAGACACATTCCCTGCCCTTTTTTCCTCCTCTTTGTTATTCCCTTAGTTTCTGAGGTTGCACGTATCATAAAGAATCAAACCTTATCCTCAGAGTCCAACCTAGGACCTACTGAATGTAGATGCAGAGCCCTGTCCATCCCTCCCCTGGGAGTCCCTGCACTTCGCTCAGTCTGTGGCACACAGGAGGAAGAGCAGCAAATGTCATGCTGAGAGCAATCGTTCACAGATTCTGGAAATCTCCTATTTATCCAGGGCATTCCCAACACCATGACAGCTACAGAAAGAGGGATAACCACTCTATGTCCACCTTGTCCATCTGAGTTGAATAAAAAGTACCCTGCAGCTATCTCTGCATAGGAAATGCCCCTGAGTTCAGGAAGCAGTGGATGCCAGTTAGTGTGACCGCGCTGGTGCTTTATGGCTTTCACCCTCATCAATCAGTAGTGCTTTACATTTGTTCAGTTCCTTTTCTGCTACCAGAACTTGCATGGGAAAGGAAATGAAAAGCTGAGTGAATGTGTAGTTTGGACTGAGACTCAAAAGGACCCTTCCCTTCCACACCTCCACACCTTCCCTTTCGGTGACTAGTGAACACCAGTACTGGCAATCCCAAACTTTAAATGTCATTGCTGGCTTCTTAGAAGCCACTGAAATGACTGGAGCATTTCACATGTGTTTTTAGACTCCCTTTTAGGAAACTGTGGCCTCCACCTCTTCATCACTTACAGCTAGTTTAAAATATAAAGGTTCTCTTAGCAACCAGAACTGTTAGGTCTAGAGATGAAATGGAGATTGAAAAAAATAAAGTCATTCCTCAACCACTTAGTTTCTTACACCCCCTCTAGGGACCATACATCACAGACTTGTGAGAGAAAATATTTGGTGTCATTACTCTTCAGTAGTGTCCACATCCTCGCAGAGCCATTGTTTGTTTGTGTTTTAGTCAAATTACCTAGAGATCATCAGCTCTTCTGTAAAATGATGTTAGAGGAGCTGCAGAAGTACTGAAACCTTATTGCACTTGTAAAAGCAATTATTCCCAGCCATTTCTTGTTTGGACAAGTGACAAAGTGGTAATGAGAAGAAAATGTTATGTTTGTAAACTCAGTTCGAGTCATTGTTCTTCAAAGAGAGTGAGCTATCTAAAAGCTGCCAAATTACCCTGTGATTGTGCAGTCCTTGGTAGGCAAGAACGCACACACTCCCAAAATCACTAACAGAGAAGGCAAGGATTTGAACATTGTGGTGTTTACTCTCCAGCCCTGGAGTTGCTTACTTCAACTCCGAGCTAGTGTTATCAACAGAGTCGGCAAAGGGAAGCATGACAGAGGCTGTCTTCTGCTGCTGCTTTTATGTCTCATGTAAATGATTACATGACCCCATGAACCATCAGGCTGCGTCCTTCACAAAACACATGGGGTTAAAGTGCTCTGTGCTGCACAGCAGCAGTGAATTTGGCTCCAGCAACTCACTTCTATATGTTTTAATTTCGGTTGTATACCTCAAACCTCCTGCCCCTTCCGAGCCATGCTAACTTAGATTATCTTCTTTCTTTCTCCAAAGCTGTTCTTGTCTCCTTGGGTATGAGGGGGAGAGGTGTGAAATAAACCCAGATGACTGCGAGGATAATGACTGTGAGAACAACTCTACATGTGTGGATGGGATCAACAACTATGTCTGTATCTGCCCTCCTAATTACACAGGTAAGAGGGAGCCACGACTGAAAAAAGAAGAGGAATCCTTGAGGAGTCCCTTCAGTGCCTGAAGGGAAGGGAGCAAACACACATTTACTTTGTCCAACGGTGCATAATTAACCAAGAATCTAGTCCCATTCTAAAGCAACCTGGATGCCTTACTGGAAGGATTTTAGTTTACCAGTATTGCAATATACATGCTCACAAACACGGCCACTTAATTCTGAGTCAAAATACTGATGCCTCACTGTAAAATGCAGTAAAAATAATGAAGTTGAAGGTGTCAGAGGTATCTGTGCTTCTGCATGCACAGTCTCTAAATGTGTTTCAGAAATATTCCCAGTACTGAGCAGAGTCTGATATATATACATCTGTTCTGAATCTTGGAAAATAGAGATAGTTCCTGTTTAAATTATGGTAGGAGAAAAGCCTTTGGGGCATGGCTTTCACCTGAGACCTCAAGACACATTCCCTACCCTTTTTTCTTCCTCTTTATTTAATTATTAAAGA
Source organism: Amazona ochrocephala (assembly GCA_039720435.1). NCBI lineage: Eukaryota > Metazoa > Chordata > Aves > Psittaciformes > Psittacidae > Amazona > Amazona ochrocephala. The sequence goes on along the minus strand of CM077889.1, from coordinate 3,134,081 downwards.
AAATGAGCTGACGGTGTGCAGTTTGAGTTAATTTTCTCCATTTCACTAGTGGAAGAGCAAAGGCTGTGTAAGAAACTGTGGGCTCAGTTGTAACTCAGCAGATGTGCTAAGTCCACAGTGACAGAAGTTGGTAACTGAGTTGGAAATGGAATCTGTAACTCCAGAGCACATCCTGCGTTTCAGATAAATTCCTTCCTAAACCTGCTAGAGCAGAAACCCTCTTAACTGGAATCTAAGAATGCTTTTTCTCAAGTCATCACTGGAGCACACCATTGACTCATTCAAGCCGTGTTAGCACGGCCTTCCTGGCTCAGCATGGAGTGGTAAGGAAACACCTGCAATAGTTCCTACTTCTGTCCTTTGAAATGAGTTTATTACCTTCTAAGCATGAAGTAATGAAGGGCTTCTTGTACACTGGAATATATTACATGTCAGGGGATTTAATGAGAATCAAGCGTGAGTGGCTGAGTAAGGCAGGAGGAAAGCTTCTAGAATTTCCACTCTTAAAATACTTCTGTGGCTGATACAAAGGGGGCCCATGTAAATCTTGAGCTGAGAAAAGCCTTATGACTTGAATGTACATTTATTGGAGTTCTCAAATAATATTTCTTCCAAAAAAACTGAAAAACTTCAGCTTAGTAGAATAGAGTGTTTTTCTTATAGGATGTTGAGCCCATTGTGCTTACTTGTGCACTGTCTATACAAGCTGCTCCTGGGTGGTTTCAAACAAAACTCTACGCAAGGAGGAGTCGTCTTTACATTTACGAGAGGAAATATATTTGCCCTGAATTTGCTAAGAAAAGACATATCTAGTGAGGCACTGAATGCAGTACATATGCAAATGCACTTTCCTTTTAACAGACGTTGTAGGGTGGCTTTTTTTCCCAGACAAAAAAGGTAGGAAAGAACTAGATTGAGATTTCTTCTCAAGTGGAGGTGTGGGCAGGGACCAGAGGACTCATATGATAATTCATGATCAGGTTTGAAATCTTCTTTAATCAACTTCCAGCTCTTTTTATTTTTCCCTGAATATTGCTTCTGCTGTGCTTATGCTTATTAGCAGGAGTTTGTCAAATACTAAATCTCAGTCTTGCAATGTGGGATACGCACAATTGGATATACCATGCAATAAGCATTTTTTATCACAATGCAGGCAATGGCTCTGTCTACAGTTGAAACAAACTGGATTGTTGAAGAAGAGCAGGAATTACTTCTGGAAAATATAATATGAATCATAAGTGAAAACCTGAAGGGTTACAATAGTTTATGTTGCTTAAAAATAGGAAGAGTTTGGTGGTGAAAGGATTGCCTTAACCTGTTTTACCTCCAGTTTGGATGGGGATATTTCATCACACCTGATCAGTCACTGGGAAGGACTCAGCTGGCTGTGATGAAATACCACTCAGAGGTACACCTGAACTTCTCTGAACAGAAGGCAGGGAACAGCATGAAATGGTTGGAAGAATGTAAGCCATCAGCCAAACAAAAGTTACTTACCAGCCAAGCCAATCTGAGCCGTGGTTTTGAGAGTCCTCTAAGAGCTGAATCCAAACACAAGAAACTGGACAGTATCTGAAGTGACTGGATTGAATGAACAGCAGCCAAGCGAATTCTTAGGCAGTACATAAGGAAGTTGTGAAGAAACACTTTGAAAGGATTTGTGTACCTGACCTGAAAAGAGAAGAATGGATCTGTTGACCAAAGAGTTTGACTGAAGTCTGCTGTGACATTCAGGGCATCTCTGTGTATACTCTCTTTAAACCTTTTTATACTGAAGGAATACACAAAGCTACTATGGGGGTATCTATTGAAAAACCAAGGTAGATGCAGATGACTTTAATATTGTGTTGAATATGTGAAGAACATTGAATGCTGACGTTTCAGAGAGAAAGCGGGTCACTGGAGGGGTCAGGCATACTTATTCCTATGCTCAGAAAGGTGCAGGAGGTACCTGCCTCCCTCGCAGGAGCCGACTGTGCTAAACATTGTGTTTGCAAACTGTGTGCTTCAGAGCTGCCAAGTGTATGGATTTTATCTGTATTTAGATGAACAAAGACTGGCTGATGGAGGGAACTACAGGGAAGCAGTTTTTCTGTGAAGTAAGCTGGGGGACAATGAGCTCCTAGTGTGACACTTCACCTGAAAGGGCAGTGATATCCATAGGCAGGGTGTATCTAGTAAGACAGAAAAGACAGGTAGCATCTCTGTGTTGTGCCCAAATACTGTACTATTCTGGTGTTCAGAATTCGAGGAGTGGGTTGAGAGATGAGAAAGAGGATTAGAGGTGAAAGATAAAAAATCATTGGGGGATTGAAAATAGGTCTTGGAAGAACTCCAGAAAAATCTTACTTGGCTTAACAAAGCGTAGGCAGTCAGAGCAAACACGTGTGTGGAGAATAGAAGTTTCTTTAGAAGGGTCTTTGGTGAACATGGCCTTCGTGGCTGAACAAATCCAGAGCATCCATCTTTACCAGTGTAATTGTACAAGAGTTGTTGGTTCTAAATACAAACTGGATTTCTCAGCAGATGCTGTAGTTAAAACGCAAGTTAGTTCAAGGATGGCCTACGTTACACGGGAGGTCAGACTAGATGGTTCTGTACTGATGATCTGTGATGTTTTGAGTAACATCCAGGCTGTTGGTTAGAAATGTCCAGCTCAGCTATTGCAGATTCCTTCTTTTCTTGACTGTAGAGGCAGACAGGCTCTAGGAGCACTGTGAAGTAGGTAGTGTGAATCCCTTATCACTCTTACATTCTTGGATGCCATAATGCTAGTAAGACTGCAATGATATTACTGTAAACACTGCATGTATGGAAGGAATGTATGTTTTCATGCAAAGAATACTCTGAATACAGGGAGGAAGAAGATCCAAGAGCATGTATGTGTGGTGTTGTTTAAGAAATATTTAGGATTCCCTTCGGTTTAATTGGCGAATGGTTAAATGATGATAGTAAATCTTATGTTCCTAAATGAAATGCAAATTAAAAATGCATGTGTTGAAATTGTTGACTGTTAGCAGAGTTGCAGTATCCAGAGTTTGGGTTTTTCCATACCTTAGCGTTTTCCTGCTTTATCTCTGTCTGGCGAGTTTTACTTGTTACAGCCTTTTTAGGAAACAGTACCTCAAATAATGAAGTTTTGCTTTCACTGGTTGGAATAATGAAGGCCAAAGATCTTTCTTCAATTAATAACTTTTTGCAGTGTTTTCCTTTAAAATTCTTTGACAGTCTTTTCCCCCACTCAAGGAGATGAAAAATGGCCCATTTGTGAAGTGACTGCTGAGGGAAGGAATTTCCCACACTCCAGCTCCGTTTCACTTTCATTGAACAAAACCCCCAAAACCACCCACCCACACACCAAACCCAGCCCGCACTCACAATAACCTCCTTCCTAGTGCCTTGCCAGCTACTCACTTAAAACAATGTGGAAACACAAACGGCGTCCATGAAACTGAGAGGGGGGATAGGCAGAGAGCTGATGGCCATAAAGGAAGATTCAGGCCCTGACCTGCACCGCCAGGTTTCCTCACAATTCCTGGAGTCAGTATTTTCAGTGCTTGTTGCCTGGTTTTACGTAATCAAACTGATACTCGTGCTGTGTAGCAGAGTCCTGATGGCTTTTATTGTAAGCTGATGTCTTTTTTTTCCCTCTCCCAACTGGTTATTTTAATTCTGAAGCTGTGTTTATATATATATATATATATATATATATACGTGTTTATATATATATATATATATATGTATTTCCTGCAGGATAACCATGTACCCAAAGTCCAGGCAGCTCTAAAGCCTGAGCACCCCGGGGACTGTTTTACAACCTGGTTGTACCCTTTGATGGATTACAGCTTCTCTTTATAGTTTTATAGGTTTTCCTCCTCTTCAAAACCAAGCATCTATAGCAACATCAAAAGTGAAAACGTAGAATTTAGATCAGTCACTCATTCTTTTTGTGTTTCTCTCATTTCTATCTTTTGGGCTTTAACATGGCTCATCTCCAGCTGATGATATAAACATTCTGCTGTCTCCCTAATTTTGTGGTTAGAAACATAGGACAAAATCCATACAATTTTTCCTTTGCATTCCTGTTTTCTTTCACTACTGTCTTGAGAGCCACTGTTTTGCTTACAGTTCATGTACAATTTCATACCTCCAAAAAGAGATCCCCTCTTCAGTCTCACTGTCCTCTGTGCTTTCACTTGAAGAGGGGTCCAAACATATGTAAAGGACCAAACGGGCTGTACCAAACGTGTACTTTGGATGGGTTTATGCTTTACTTAATAGTCTGTTTTGTCTTGTTTGTTTGCTGTGGCTTTTTCTTCCTCCCATGTGTTTGATTTTAGCCAGAAGCAGAAATATGTGGTGCTTGCACACAAAACAGATCAGGAAATATTCAGGGCTTGCTAAGGATCCTATAAAGCCTCAGCAAACAGCCACACCTCTTTGTTCTGAAACCTAAAAAGAAATAGACAGTGGCTTCTACTACTGAAAATAGGTCTTTTCTAAAATACATGGCATTCCATGGCAGGGAGAGGGGGACGCAAGTGGTTGAAAATAGTTTGTGTCCCTGGGAAAAAGCTGTAAGCAGTTTGTATCACATTTTGAAGAAAAAATGTATCTCTCAGAAAAAAGCTAGAAACTATTTCTGGTTTTATGTGTTTGGAAGAGAAGGCCAAGATCTGTTTTACCTTAGGGGACCTCGTGGTGTCCTGTGGTAGATGGTATCTGAGATTTCTGCAGTTATGCTACTTTTAGGCAGAACACTGTTCACTGGTAGTGATTATGGTCCCTTTTTCTGGCGTATCTGATTGTGGTAATGTTGCATGGCCAAAGCCAAGCGCTCAGTCAAGCCAAACAGCTCTGGAATAAAGAAGTTGTGGCTGACACCCTTTGCTGGAGCTCTCCAGCCTGTTTCCCATCACTAACCATTGCTGGATGTGCAGCAGTCACCAGTGGGCACCAGTGCCAGCTGAGTGAGGCTGAAGCAGCACTGTAGGTTGGGTTTTCCCCCTTGGGAGTTTTTAACTACATGTGTGCTATAGGAACAGGAAGGTTTTAGGTAGTGTGGTTCAGCCCTGTGGTTCCACAAGGATATGGACTGCCTAATAAACACTGAAGGCTGAAACAAGCATTTAACTATCAGCCTCTTTTAAAATGTTGAAACTTTAGCCGTAATTTCCTTGAGGCAAATGGAGAAAATTGTGGTCAAAGTTGAGTGGATTTTCTTCCTTTTATTTGGAGTAGTTCTGCCTTACATGGAAGTTTCTCAGTTTTAGATACTTGGCAAATGTGAAGTGTGTTTGCTTTCTGTGCAAAAAATAAAAAGGCTCCCACATTTCCCACTTGTATAACTATGAATGAGAAGTGCTGGAAGAGCTGGAAGTTTTGAGCTTTGTTTGAGAGCCTAAACCCATTTCTAGCCCTGTTTTATATAAGAGAGAACCACATGCCATTGCTATCAGATTGGACTCTGTGCTGGGACAGAAGAAGGAAATAGCACAGTAACTGGCAGTGCTGCAGCCAGTCTTTAATCTCAGCGTGGGTGTCCCGTCATGTTAGGGTCTCTGCTCCAGGATTTCCTTTCTGGTCATATTCCCACTTGTAAAATGTAATGTGTCATGTTTGGGGAACCAGATATATTGGAGAATTTCTCTGTTTACCACATTTTCTTTTGGAAAATGGAGTATCAGCTACTACTGTCTTAGAGGATGGGTGGAGTGAATATCATCCTCAAATGGGATTCATGATTCATTAAATCCAATCTGTGAAGAAACATATCAGAGGATTAGAAGTTTGCCACAAGCCCAATACTACCTGCTTGCTGGCAGGTGATGCCTAACGCATAGTTAATAAAGCTGGAAGGACCAGAGTTCACCTATAGACAGTGTATTCAGCACTCTAACACCATGATAAAATGTGTAGATGAGGTGCTTAGCGACATGGTTTAGTGGCAAATTTGGGAGCCCTGGGGGAACGGTTGGACTTGATGATCTTAAAGGTCTTTTACAACCTGGTTGATTATGTGATTCTATGGTGTTACAGCTGCCAGGAGGAAATGAGTACGTCTTTTTGCAGGTACAATGTCCTCCAAAGACCTCTATTGGTTCAAAAACTGTATTGGGTTTATGTGACAAGGTTTAGGCAGCAGGGGAGGGTTGGGGCTGTAGGGGTAGCTCTGTGAGATCAAGAGCTGCTCCCCTGCCACTGCCCAAAGCTCAGCCCGTCAGCAGTGCTGATGAAAAATGTGAGAGGAGCAACTATGCAAACACCAAGCTCAGTGAAGAAGGAGGAAGAGGTACTCGGGGTGCTGGAGCAGAAATATCCCCTTCTCCCAAGAAGTCCACAGTGAAGTGAAGCGGTTTTTCCCCCTACAGCCCATGAAGGAGCATATCGGAGCAGATGTCTACACTGAAGCCTATGTAGGACCCCATGCAGGTGGATATACCTCAAAATAAGCTGCAGCCTACAGACAGCCCACGTAAGGAGCAGAGTCCTGACAGGAGCTGAAGCCCCTGGAGAGGAGGAGCCCATGTAGGAGCAGCCTGTTCCTGAAGAACCCTATCCCATAGCGACGACCCGTGCTTGAGCAGTTCTTGAAGAACCGCAGCCTGTGGAAAGGACCCACACTGGAGGAGTTCATGAAAGGCTGTATCCCATGGGAGGGAGCCTGTGCTGGAGCAGGGAAATGGTGTGAGCAGGGAGTGGCAGAGACAAAGCATTATGAACAGGGCACAGCCGCCATTCCCCATTCCCCCATTCAGACCAGCATGAGTCACAGTGTGTCTAGTGTCCTGTCTGCCAGCCTGCAAAGGATGGCTCTGAAAATGTCTGGCATCTCGGATGTGGCGGGATGCACTAGATTGTGCGAATAACTGAATTGATCCCAATAGATTCCAGACAAATTCCAGACATATTCCAGACAAATCACATAATGGAAAACATCCATGTGGAATAATTTGACTCAGAAATGTAGGGGGTCCAGCAAAATGAAGATCTGTTCCAGTCATTCTGAGGGATAATGCCATATGCAGGTTACCACCTTGTAAGAGCATTGGAAATGGTATGGTTCAGTGCATGTTTTACACACTGTGGTGGTGTGGCATTTGTGATGTTCAATGTGAGTTTTCATTCTTTGGCATTGCGTAGAACTGGAATGAATTCCTCCTTCGAGATTCAGAAAGAGTGAATTATCTCCTTATTTCTCTGCCTAGATTTTGTTGTTTAATCCATTATCCCCTTGCTTAACCTCAAGATTAGAGGTATCCTTAATTCTGAAAAACAAGCCACTTTGGGAATCTCCGTGGAGAGTCTAACTCCAGGTTCCTACTTAAGAGGCCAAAACTTGATACGTGAACACTCAGGCCTGAATTTTTAAAGCACTAGGACAGAATAAAAAGCCTAAAATAACTTTTGGTTCTTTGCCTACCAAGTGGTGTGGGCAGTGTTCAGCGAGCAAGAACAAGCTCTGTTAATGATGCAGAAAGAATCCTGCTACAGTGCAATGCAGGTGATGTACATTTTGGGATCTCACGTGGCCTCTGAGTGCATTTGCTACTGAAAATCTTCACTGAATTTTCTTCATTGCAAATTGGAACAGTTTGGAAGGAAAAGATTTTTTATTATTTTCCAAAATGAACCTCAAATATTCTGCATCGAACATCAATAACATTCCTCACTGAAGTGTTTTCTTGGAGGAACATCCTATGTCTGTTCCACTCAGCCAGTTTTAGGTTTGGTGTTCTCCTGAGATTTCCAATTGGCACTGACTTCTTTTTAATAACTGGAAAGAGAGAAGAGGAAAACAAAATGCAAACCCCATTTTCTTCTGATGCAAGTTGTTAGATATAAAATGAGTAATCTGTTACGATAAAAGCAGTGCAGTATTTTTTATGAGCAGTAAAAAAGCAGATTCCATTCTGACTTACCTGGCAAAATTCAGAAAATTGCAACATAGCATTTAACCATTCCAATGCATATTTTCTCCCTGTGCAGGCTGTAGAAGTTTCCTCTGTGGATAAAGGCCAGGCTTCCTTCATCCTTTCTTCACTGGAAGCGCCCTCCTTTCCTCAAGTACTATTGTGAAATTCTTGACAGCATTTTTGCTTTAAGCCTTCCAGGCCCTGCAAAAGCTGCTCTCACATTAAGGATGAGACTGTTTCCTGTGTTCCTTTATCTGTTATTTCATGAATACTCTGAACTGAGAGACCAAAGTATCCCCCAGCTGACATGAAACAAGAGAAAAGCCATTGAATTCATTGGTTGCAAAGTCATGGTGGTCTAGGTTGTCTTTTCAGAACTGCAGCTTTACTTAGAGATAACTGAGTAAAATACGATCACTGCATCCAATCTCTCTTTTAGTGATTAAGGAGGAATAGTGTAAGTTGGACCCTGGTTTTAAAAGTCTAACGTGTCATGAAATAAATAGCTCTCATGACAGCGCAGGAGATGATTATTAAACTGTGTGTAGAAGTCATCTTTATTGCTCTATTGTTGTTTTGGCTTCCTTCTGAGACATGCAGAAGGCTACAGAAAAGCCCATGCATGTTTCCTGGCAGCTCTTCATAAGCAGTGAGCCCTGTGAGAGGCGAATGTGAAAGCCCCATGAAATTCATGATTTTGCTGACAAAATAAGACCAGGAAAATGCTGCATGACACAAAAAAATATGGTTTGCTGTGTTCTTTTAAAAGCAATGACCAGTGCTGGTGAAGGGGATGAGGGAGGTAGGCTCAGAAAGGCAAAAGAGCTTTAGTAATGTCTGGGGGCGTTTCTCTCTCCTGTTTCTTTTTCTGGGAGAGCCGCCCGTAATATTCCACCTGCCAGCACAACTTGGTTCTAACCTGAGAGTTGCATGTTTTGAGGCAGATCAGGCTGCTTCCTTCCTGTGTTTAATGCTTCCTTCTTCTAAAGAAGCACTAATGACCAGCACACTGCCACCAGCCTTAAGAAGCTTGAAATGCAGTGCTCACAGAGCTGAGGATGTGCCTATCCTTATAAAGGTACTCGCTGCATGTCATGTCTCAGTTATATATGCCACACAACATTAGTGACCTTATATGTCCAGCTGCTAAGAAGAGTAAAATCTGACAGCATATACTGCTGTTGTGAATCTGACGTAGTCTTAACCTGTGTTTTGGTGGGGTGCATTGCATGTTATAATCTATTTTCTTGAGCTTTGATGAATCAGAATCATAGAATGGTTTGGGTTAGAAAGGACCTTAAGATCATCCAGTTCCAATCCCCTGCCATGGGCAGGGACACCTCACAATAGACCATGTCACCCAAGGCTCTGTCCAACCTGGCCTTGAACAAGAGAGTAAGAGTGCCTTGATGAAGCAAAAAGCATTACTTGGGATTAAAAAATGCTTAACTGATTAGAAAAGAAATAGAATTGTCATTTTGCTGCCTTTGATATAGCCACTTCAGAAACCCTGGTGTACCCAAGTTGGAGGTCTGATGTGAGAATATGTAGGAGAGAGGAAAGTGGGGAGGCTGGGTTGTTTTCTACCTTTGGGAAAGTATTATACTGAAGTTTTCTTTGGTTTTTAGAGTGATCAGATATCTTCCACAGAGAGGGTCAGTGCTGCTAGAAGTTGGCCTAAGATTAATGGCAGTTTGGTTTTAGGTTCACATAGCTATCCAATGAGGAATTTGGACTGGGCCTTTAATTGCTGCACAGAGAAGCAGCCCTGTGTCACTCAAAAAAAAGAGGATCAGATTTTTCCTGATACTGGCATTAAAGTGGCCAATGATTATTGCGCTTCCGATGGGTATTGTGCTTCTGAGGGTAGTTTTTTTTGGCCCAGATATTTTCTGAGTGAATAAAATAAGGGAAAGTCTGTGCATAGCTGGTGCCTTGGGTTTTGCTTTGCAGAAAAAGTTTCCAGAACGTGTTTTATTTCCCTGGCATGCTTTCTGCAGCATTTAGTGAACATTGGGGGAGCCTGAAATCATCTATCAAGAAGAATTTTCATCCTGAGATGAGGCTGCTCTGGTTGCAAGGCATTCCCAAGTGAGCTCCCTAATGAGTGATAGATGGGAAAAATAACAGGAAGGATCCTTACATGTTCCAAGTTTTGCATGAAAAATGATAAATTTCTTGGATGCTGTGTTTGGTACCTAGCCTAGAATTCTCCTTCATTTTGATAGTGGTGCCTTCAGAATGACACAGTGAGTCATAATATTTGACATTTGGGGAGATTTTTACTGGATCTCTAAGCACTTGTCAAGGTTTTTGAGGAGAATACTTTAAGAAGAATTACAGTTTCCTTTGAGAGTTTATGAAACTGTTCTTTTTTTCTTTTTTTTTTTTGTTTTTAAGCCTGTTCCCTTTTTTTCAAAGCAACCAAATAAAAAAGCAAACGAAACTTCAAAAGTATGTATTGACCATTTTTAGTGATGGTTTAAAGCATCTGTCCACACTCATTAAATGGTCTTCCAAAAATACTTCCAGCTTTAGATCACTGAGTCCTTTTAATGTCACCAGGCAGTTGCTTTCTTCCATGTTTATTTTCACATAAGGTTCATAGCACACAGGGGACATGAGGAATACCAGGATGATGAACTGGCAGTTATCCAGCAAGTTCTGACCTGCTCGTGTTCCTGCCCAAAGGCCGAGGGAGTCACTTTGTTAGCGTTCGGGAGGGTTGGTGGAACGTGGGTTTGGGAATTGCTTATGAAATAGACCTGTCTCCAGGTCTGCCACCTCAAAAGTGTGCTGATAGCTGTCCCCGGTGACAGCTGTGTTCATGTTTGTAAGACTTGAACGTCTTTAGCTGCTTTTGTGGAGTAACAAAGTACAGTGGCAAACATCAAGTCCAGTGAATGAGGTTGCCTTGCTTCCCATGGATCTACAGCATTCAATTTCCTTGGCATGTCGGCATGTCCCCCTTCCTGAGCCAGATACCTTCATTACATTTGCCCAAGACTTGTTCAGGGCTGTAAAAATTCTTGGTAGTATTTAATAGTGGTGGCTTCCAGGGATTCCATGGCTCCAGATGGAATTAGTTGTCCTATAAGTGATACTATGAACAATAAACTGTCCACTGCAGAGTGCCATGCCAGACCTCTCTCGTATTGCCAAACCCAGCCCAGAAGAAGTCATGAGGGTATGTATGGCACATGAGTACAGGGTTTGTGCTGGTAGTGCCCTCTCTCATGCTTCCCGGACTTGTATTCTTGCTCCACTTTCTCACTAATGCTTCACAACTCTCAGAAGCAGATATGTTAGAGACAGCAACTAAAAAATAGAGTAATTTCTGCAAATGCACATTATACTTCCATTCTAATACGAAGAGTCTAATAGAGAGATGTGTGGCTCGTACTGAAGGGAGGCCAGAGATGTGGGGGAAATAATGAGAAGGAGTGAGCTGGGGGTGTTAAAAACTTAAACCATACCTATCACCACCAGAGCCAGCCTCGAAACTGTGCTCTCCGTCATCCCTGCCAGATCACTGATAGAAGACGAATGGTTCTGATTTGCAGTTTCCATCTGAATTGCGATCTTTGGGGTCGGCCGGGCTTGTGTGTGCAAGTGTTTCTGTGTAGCCAGGACATTCAGGAATACAAGGGGTTTTGAAAATGGAGTTTTTCCCAGGGCAGGTGGAGCTGCAGCTTCATGAAAACCCTGTTAAACCCTGCCAGCCCTTCAGCGCCTCCCACGTTACCCTTTTCCCAACACATGGTGTGTTGCTCACGTGATGGTGTGTATCATGTACACCTAGCCTTGAAGCCCTGCTGATGTGGTTTTGTGATAGCTGCACAGGGGATTTGGACTGTAGCTTGTGGGGGTTTCCGTGTTGAGAGTACCTGGCTTTTGCTTTTCCTGCAAGGCTTTGGGAGGTGCGGGGAAGGTTTCTTGGGAAGGCAAAGATTCCTGTGGTCTTTGGCTGGATCTCAAATCCTGGGGTACTGAAGTGTGACCTAATAATTTGGGACTCCAGAAGGATGGTATTTAAATAAACTATCTGGATTTGAACCTTCTAGAACTATTAATTACTAAATGTATACAAATCCAGGGAGGTGCATAGCATGTAACACACCATACCTCGAAACAGCTGAGCTGAGCTCACACGTGATGGATTCTTTTCTGAACAGATATCATCCCCTGTGAGCACAATAGGGCTAGTACTTGTCTTACAAATACTGAATATTCCCTAATTGCATGCAGTCCTGAAGCTGGTTCCTATTATTGAGAGTCGCGGAGGTTTTCGGGGAAGGCTTGTGGGTTGTTGTTCTTTTCCAGAATGATGTCCAACCAGCTTCTTTGGCAGAGCAGTAACTACAGCTAAAACATGTTTCAGTGTGAAAATGTTATGGTCTAATGTCCTGGGTTCAGCAGTAGCAGTCATTTTTCTCCTTCTTACTAGCTGGTGCAGTGCTGTGCTTTTTGGCTTTAGCCTGAGAACAACCCTGATAACACACCAATGGTTTAGTTGTAGCTAAGTAATGTTTGCTCTGGCCAAGGACTTTCTGAGTCTCATGCTCTGCCAGGGAGGAGGTGCACAGGAAGCCGGGAGGAAGCAGAGACAGGACACCTGACCCAAACTGACCAAAGAGGTATTCCATACCGCAGCATGTCATGCCCACTATATAAACTGGGGGCAGTTACCAGAAGCCCCAGTCCAGTACCAGCTGGGTATCAGTCGGCGGGTGTGAGCGGTTGTATTCTCTTCCCTTGTTATTTCCCTTATCATTATCATTATTGGTGGTAGCAGCAGTGGTTTGTGTTATACCTCAGTTACTGGACTGCTCTTAACTCAACCTGTGGGGTTTAAATTTTTTGGATTCTCCTCCCCATCCCTCTGGGAGTGGGGGGAGGAAGAAGTGGAGAGTGAGTGAGCGGCTGCATGGTTCTGAGTTACCGGCTGGACTTAAACCGTGACATCTAACAAGCAGCTTCACTGTTGTGTTACTTTCTTGGTTTGATAGAAGAGGTTCTGGGTCAGGAACTGTCCGTTGATCCTTCCTCTATCTCCAAGTGGAGTTTGTATGTCAGTACATTGTGTACCAGCCTTTCAAATTCATGTGATAGAAACAGTACAGTCGCTGTGGGTCAGAGGAGCCCAATTTAATGAAGTCTCATGTGCCTTCATAAGCAATAGCATTGCTTACTGCTGAACTACTGAGTTGCTTCCATTTAGGGAGCTTTGCCACCGCTTTGCCATCATGGCTGGGGCTGCTTCAGGATTGTTCAAGCTGTGTTACAGCAATGTTGCTTTTTCCTTCCTCAGGTGAGCTGTGTGATGAGGTGATTAACCACTGTGTTCCTGATCTGAATCCATGCCAACATGAGTCCAAATGCCTTCCTCTTGACAAAGGAACCAGGTAAGCGTGTGTGTATGCTGGTCTCCATACACTGGGTGCATCCATCCATTGGCCTGACTAGGGTTGAACTGGCAGTGAGTTTGGGATAAAAGTAATCCAAATCAACACAAACAGTGCAAGACTGTTTATACTTCAGACCGTGACACATTTTAATTCCAATGCAACCATACAGACTTTTATAGTTTTCTGTGGCTTACTTGAAAATAATGGAAGTACCACCAGAGCAGAGAAAGGGCTCTGGAATAGAGCGTGAAAAAAGGAGGACTTCTGCAACAGTTACTGCAAAGTGTCTTATCCTGCATCAGAAATTAAAGAGAGTTTCCTTCTGTTCCTTTGGGCATCCATCAGTTCAGGCAGCGTAACAGGAGCCTCAGCTGATGTAACCCAGCTCTCCTCAGCCCATACTGGCTCAATGTTAAATTCCAATCCCCATTCTAACCACTGAGAAGTGAAAGAGAAACTTGTGGCCAGAGCAGAAAGCTGCAGGTCAGGAGTCTTCTCTTGCGTCCCCACTTCAGCTGTTGCCTTCAGGATGGCTGGAGGTGTTGGGGTGCGCTGGCACAGGCCATCCTTGGCCTCTGTGGGGCTCCTTTCTCCACACTTCCTGTCCTGGACAGCAGCAGCAAGCAGCTGAGCTGAATGGCTCTCCCTCAGGAACCACCTTCTTCCTTAGCCATAGAGAGAAGCCTCACTCAGCTCATACTTGATTTTGTGAAGCCTGCGTTTGCATTTGCATTTCACAGGGGCAAAAAAACGCCTCATGGTTTACATGATAGTAAAGCACCTGAAGATGTGGGGGCTGGGGTGTTTTGAGAGGTGCGTATAGCAGTGTTCATCACTTGTGTGGTGACAGAATTGCAGAACAATTTAGCAAATAGCCAATTGAAAAGTCAGACTTTGTGGAAAGCTTGTCAGGAACAGACCTTTGAATCAACGAAGTAAGAAAGGAAGACAGTTCAAGAGAATTCAGTGCAGTGTGAGCTACATTCTGTGCTTGTTTTCATGACTCCAGTGCACTCATGGTGCTCATGGATCCCTCCTGGAAGAGAGGGCTATGGATTTGGCAAGGGACACCTCACCCAGCACACTGGCTGTTCCAGGGGAGTGATGGTACTGCTCTTTGGTCTTCCTCGTAACCTGCAGCTGGGGTCAGAGGGTGTCCTGTGAAGCCAGTGGCGCTTCGGAATAGTGTAAAGTGACACACAGAATCTGAAACTGGTTTGGGTTGAAGAAACCTTAAAGCTCATCCAGTTCCAACCCCTGCCACGGGCAGGGACACCTTCCACTAGAGCAGCTTCCTCCAAGCCCCATCCAACCTGGCCTTGAACACTGCCAGGGATGGGGCAGCCACAGCTTCTCCGGGCACCCTGTGCCAGCGCCTCAGCACCCTCACCGTAAAATCCTAACAAACACTCCCCATGTTTCCTGCCTTTTCCTCATTTAAAAGAAAATAAAGGTGCCACCAACCATTGGTGTGGGGAAGCCACATGAGGCTGCTCTGAGGTCTCCACGCAGCTTCTCTTCTCCAGGCTGAACAGCCCCAACTTTCTCAGCCTATCTTCATACGGGAGGTGCTCCACCCTGTGATCATCCTCGTGGCCTCCTCTGGACTTGCTCCAACAGCTCCATGCCCTTATGCTGAGGACACCAGAACTGTACACAGTGCTCCAAGTGGGGTCTCATGAGAGCAGAGCAGAGGGGCAGGATCACCTACATCGACCTGCTGGTCACGCTCCTTTTGATGCAGCCCAAAGAACATTTCCTAAAGTTACAAGGAGGTGAAGCAAAGCTTCAGAGCTGCTGGCTCTCAGGAGGGCAGCAGGGTCTGTGCTGGACACTCCTCTGCACAACTCAGGCCTTTCTTTGGGGGGAAAACACTCCAGACAGAAGCATTTCCAACTCTTGAGGAAGATGGAACTATTGAATCATAAGGATAGTTCGTGAAAGGATGCACAGGGGCTGGATAAGGAGGTGTGTTACCAGGACATAAATAGTCCCTGATGTTCTTTCCAGCTTTCATTCCTGGTTAATCCATCATTCAGGTAATCCAGTAGCTACATCATGTTACCAGGCTTGTAACTCACATTACCTTGTGTTGCTGGATGTATGAAGCAGCGGAGACAGCTGTGGTCCTGAATGGTTTTACCCTTTCTGGAAGCATTTACATACCTGTCAGCCAAACAATCTGAATAAATAAGACATTATTTTTTTGCTTGCTTGCTAGAAAAGTGTTTACAGTGGTGCCATTAACCCCTGAGGGGAGCCTAAATAATAACTTGTAAGTATTTTCTACTACTGTTTGTTGCATTATTCTTCCCTCTAGTCATAGAATGCTACCCAAAAATCTGGAATTTCATTCCTTCTGTCCCATTTTGCTTTCCTGCTTGCCAGACTCGGAGGTGAAGGAGCCTGCCAACCTTGAACGTGGATTCGTCCAAGTGTTGCTTTTTCTCTCATACTTTATTTGCCCCAAACCATTCAGAAATGGGCTGAGATCTGAAGCAGATTCTGCAGTGATGTGTGGTGAGTCCTGGGTCTCACTGAAAACAGCCACCTCTGGTCCTGTGTTGCTGCTGATGGCTGGAGCAGTTTGATCTCCTGACCTGGGATGTACCACACATCCAGCACGTAGCGGTGCTGTGCGGTGCGACATGCAGAGTGAGTCAGGCTCATGAATCAGTCCTCCCCTCTGCTATCAGGGGCAGGGAATATTTATAGCAGGGTTCAGGCTTCTTCTCGAGCTGACCATGCACTTGTCAGGTTTGTGCCCTGGGCATATGACTAGGACACACCAGTGAGGACCAGCATAGCAGCAAGGACACCAGCCAGTCTGCCGGTCGTGCCTTCAGCTCTAGTTGCTCTGCAGCTTTGCGGAGGGAGGAAACGATGACAAAGACAGGAAAAAATAGGAAGGCAAGTTAGTTATTAATATGGGGAGGGAAATTCCATTCTGCCCCTGCAACAGAAGCCATGATTCACAGCTTTAATGCAACAGACATTGAATGCATGCAGATGGAAACCCCCTCAGGTAGGCCAGCATTTTAAATACCACTAGACATGGTTTCAGGCGCTCCCTGGGAATGTTGCCATCACTACAAGGCTGTAGAAGAAAACAAGATCTCCGGTGTACTGCTGTCAGGTTATCACTGGGAAATGAGATAACAGATCTAATGGTGTCAATAACTGTCTTACCAGGATTTGACTATGAAAGTGTCTTTGCCACCTCTGTACTGCATCATACTTTACTGATCCTCGCTTCATCACTTCTGCACTGTGTGGGATAGGGATGGAGCTGGCATACCTTCCCAGGCCATAATGGGGAGGTCCATGGGTTTCCATGAGGAGGAAGCTGTGTGATGCACTCCTGGGGCTGAGCTTCTCGTCTGCTTTCCTCCAGGCATACACATAGATGTGATACACTAAATGCTCCAAGATGACTGGCCCAACAGGAATTCCATGTTTCTGAAGAGAAAGCCAAGCTGGGAAGCAAACTGGACTATTTCAGTGTGTGTTTGGCTGCGCAGAGCACTTTGCTTTTGAAGCTAAAATTGCAGGTGGCTTTTCTCACTTCCAGCCTCCACGTCTTTATTGTGCTGTTACTGTAGAAGAAGAGCAGCTTTCTGTATGCCAGACAACAAAACAAAGCAAAAATCAACAAAAAGTAGCACTTAACACAATGAAGTGACTTCTAAAAAACCAACTTCAGGAAAGGAGCATGTTTTTGCATTCACTGTAGTGATGTTGGGGCATGGTATAAATATACTTTATTATTCTAAAGCTTGGAATTATTACCTGACAGCTTAAAATGCTGATTTAATGCAGCCCTGCAGAGAAAAGTGGTGGTTCTGTCATTACTGAGATAGCCAATACACATCATAAAATTGATGCATGGCAGCTCTGAATAAGGAACTGCACATCGTTCGTTATTACATCACTTTATATTAGGACTTCAGGGATCAATAAAAAGCAACAGGATTAATGCTGCCAATTCCCCCCCGCAAAGTCTTTTGATTGACATTATTTGCTTGCAGGTGTGACTGAAACATTGCCAAAAAATATCACCAGTGTCTTTACGGCTTGGGGGAAGAGCACGCTTTGGTTTTTTTGCTCTCTTTTGTCATCTCCATTATGTTAATCACAGTATTCCCTGGGCCACCAAGGGGTAAAAGAGCAACCCAGGTGTGCAGGGCTGGACCATCCACCACCCCATGGCTGCAGAGGGTCATGATGGGGGCCTCTCCTGTGGGGAGAATGGAGAAAGTATGTGCATCTACATAACATTATCCACCCTACAGCCCGCAGGCTTTGCAGGCTTTGCCCTGTTTCCTCCTTCTTTAGCCAGTCACAAGCCATGTTTTGACATGAAGGCTGAAGGTCACATTCTTCCCAGTGCTTGAACTCAGGGGTTGCTGAAGCCCTGCTGCTGTGGCAGCCCTGCACTAGTCATTAGCACACCGAGGACCTGCTGCCTTGCCCCATTGAGCTGGGAAGCTGCCAGGACCCAAAGCACACTGTCAGTCAGAACCAAATCAGTGCAGTGACTGCTGCCTGCAATGTGCAAATCTTTGCTCGTCACCTCCCATGTGTCCCGTTCCTCTGAAAAGCCTTTCCATAAGGAACCTCCTCCTGCACTTATCCCCCCAGGTTTCTGGCAGGGAGGAGGAAGAGGCCAGCAGAATGGGTTGGTGGAGCAGTAGTTTCTCTCCTGATGCCATCTCCCTCAACTTCATAGTGTCTTTTCCCCTCCAGCTCTTGGTGGCAAGCTTGCTGGGTCTGAACAAGGGGCTCTAGCAAGAGCACAGGCCTCTTTTTTATTGCTGGAGTTAACTGTAGCCCTTCCCTTGTTTTGGTTGAAGTGATATGCCTTTTGTTTTCCAGATGTTCAGTCACATCCAGTGGGAGGAGTAAAACGTGTTTTATGGACTAAAATGTGTTCATGACTGAACGTTGTCTTCACTATACATTCAGAAAGAGGCTGTTCAGCAATCCCACAAGATCTGTTCCAAGTCAGACTTGGGGATGTATTTTCTGTTGTCAGGGTATAAACTTCTGCAAGGCTTACAATAGAAATGCTGATGCAGCCTTTGTACAACAAACTGGAGAATTGGATAAAATAAAATACAAAGCCAATGTCTGCAGGTTTGGGCACATCCCATTGTGTGGTTCCTGTGAATGGCATTAGCCCGCAGCAGCAGGTAAAGGACAAGCTTCAAAGACACCTTGCCATAGTTGCAGCAACATCTGCTGTTTATTTAAAGGTGGGACTTGATGGTCCTAAAGGTCTTTTCCAACCCAGCTGATTCTATGATTCTGTGCCTTGCAAATGAATGGCAGACCAGTGGTGATCTCAAAACTGATTGTCTTTCCTAAAATCTGCTGAGGTTGATGGCTTGCTTGCAAATTCTTTCTATTTGGAAGGTGAACCTCAGTGTGCTCTGTGTAGCTGCACAGGTCAACCTCAGACACTCGGCACTGTGCAAACATTGGCGGAATCACAGTCTGAGACATCAGAGCAACTGCCCTGGCAGAATATTGAGGCTGTAAGGTTAGGGAAGATGTCATCTTTAGCATAATAGGGGAGCACTGTATGATCGCCCTTCTCAGCAGAGGTGGCTGAAGATAAGCAGTAGGATGATATTGCTTTGCTCGGCTTGGATTTAAGCAGATTTCAGAGCCTCAGCTGCAGACAGGCAGGAGTGATTCAAGCATTGCTGATGGCAGGAATTGTGCTCGATGTTTCCAGGAATAATTGCTAACACCGTTCCAAATCGGATCAGACCGGTGCTGGGCCTGCGTGTGCTGATGATGTGGATGGTGAAACAAGCTATTAATGGCCATGTTCTGGTCTTGCAGATGCGAGTGCTTGCCGGGCTACAGCGGAAAACACTGCGAAATAGATGATGATGACTGCGTGGGCCATAAGTGTCACCATGGAGCTGTCTGCGTAGATGCAGTCAATGGCTACACCTGCATCTGTCCTCAGGGCTTCAGGTATGTGAGAGTCAGCTCCTCCCAGACTGTCCTCTGTACTGATGGGACACCTGAACTGCTTTCATCATCAGTGCTGATCAGCGTCTAGCTATAGCATCAGTCCTACGTGAATGAATGGGCTCAATGCTTCAGATCTTGAAGTAGGTCTCAGTGAGTTCGTGGAGCATGGGGGGTTGATGATTCCTGTTTTGCAAAGAGCAATTTGCCTTTCGTGCAGTGCTGTGTTAGTCTGCCTGCCTGCCCCAGCAGTCCTGGTAAAACACTATGTGGTACCCTCACAGAAATGATATGGAGATAAACTGCATGCGTGAGAGTGAGCAAAGGATAATAAAATGAGGTATATGAGCCTGGCTGCAAGAAAACAGAAGGCTGGAGATTCTGTGCCACCATCTGTGTACCTGTTGCGATTCTGGCAATAAATTTCCAGCCTCTGATTCTGGCAGCTGCCAATATATCTGACTCCTGGAAATCTCTGTCTGTCAAAGATAAGTGTGCTGCTCCAAATGGATTCACTAATCATTGCCTGAGGCGGGATACTGGCTTCCTTCCAGCTAACCTTTTCTGTGTTTGAAATACACATGTGAGACAAAGAAGGAGTACCTGAAAAGATCAGTCTCAACAAAGCAGAAATAGCAGGAACTCTTATAAATCATTTTCTCTGCTTTGTATCTACAACTGTTTTCATTCCTCCTGCTTTCATCCTCTCTGGTTTGGGGTTTTTTTTCTCTCTCAACACACATTTTTATTGCAAAGCAGACAGCCTTCCCTGAGTAGGCATTGATGTACAACATGATGGCAGCCCGTGGTTTCACAGAATCAGACTTGTTATTTACAGGCTATCAGATACCTCTGTGTTGCAAATTCATGCCCTTTTCTCCATGTTTCATTCTCTGTTTCAGTCCCTTCGATGGCCTCAGGGATCTTGCAGGTTGGTGGCTGGGAAGGATAACAAGTGGCTGTCCCACAGTGGAGTTGTAAATGCTCTTTGTTACCTAGTAGTTAGAGTTGAAAAACTGGATTGCAGAGCTATGTTGGCAGTGCCCAGATGGCAGTGACTGGGAGACTTCTGCTGCGAGTCCCCCGAGTTCTGGGGCCTGTCAGTACCAGGCAGTGATGAGTGTGAGGGTCAGTGTTTGTCAGAGACGTTCTGAGTTGTGACACAGTTGAGCAGAGCAGAAGGGGAGGTGGGAGACGGATCTGGCTCCCTTCCTGTGTACGAAGCAGCTCTGCTGGCAATTAGTGCCCTGGATTGGCTGATCTCACACCAGGGACTTCAGGAGCAGTCCAGCCTGCTCCCTCACCTAGGTGAGGGGCCTTCATTCCACTAAAAGCCCTCTAAGAGGAAACATCTTCCTACACAAGGCTCCAAAATCAGCACTTCATAGCACAAGGTAGACTTGGTCAAGCAAACTAATCCTGCTGCCTGTCAACAACAGAGCCAGGATTAACTTGAGGTCTCCTGCTTGCTTTCTTAGTTTGCATTAGTCCATGTTACCTCCCTGAGTTTCCTGTGCAGGTTGCAAGGGAGAAAGCGTGGTTTAGAAGAAAAACATCACAGTGAGCACTGTCAGGCTCCCCCTGCCAAGGCAGAGAGAGCAAGCTGAAGGCCGTTGTGTTCTCCATGCAGAACAGTCCTTGATCTTGTTTGATTTCAGGATTAGAATTCTGCTAACAAAATACGTTCTGTTCATTATTCTTTCTGTGACTTCAGCCTTTTGTAGTTTAAAGCCTGCTGCTCTGAACGGGGTTCTGATTATTTTTTTCCCCTCTTAAGATTGCAATTGCAAATATGGTGATTGACAGTTCTGCCTTCTGATGTTCAGGGTTATAGACTCAAGAGTTCACGAAGCGAGCCTCAGGCGCTGGGCTGTGTGGCGAGGAGATAACTTGGCAAGTGTTTGAAGGCTGCAAGTGTTGATGAGAGGGAGTGAACACAAGGGGTGGTCTGACAAAGGTAACAGGGAGACCTGTGATGAGGATTTATAAAGGCTCTTGGCTAAGCATCAGGAGTCATTTCCCAGCAATGAGTTTGCAGTGAGCTCCCAGCTATCCGTACGTACGCTGTTGTAATATATGCATAGAGCTATAGCAGTGTTATGGTTGTCACTGTGCTGTATGTCAAAGCCACTTGGAGTCACACATTAGAAGGATGTCAAGACTTGCATCGTCACGCAGTTGAACAAATGGCACGCTGGTACTTCTCAACAATGTTGGGCCTCACGTGCACAATGACACGTCTGGTGACAGCCCCAGAAAGCAATAGTACCAACACGCATGCGCCTGTTTTCCCATCTTAGCATCTCCTGTTCTTGTGTAGCGTGCTCCACACAGCACCTTCCCTTACCACTCAGCAACACTCTTTCTTCCTGAAAAGTTGTGTGTGTTCTCCCCAAAGTGACATTCATTTACCCCCACAAATGGAACACTCCTGAGAAGGTGTGAGCCCCAATGGATGAGACCTGACTTATCAAACGTTCCTTCTAGCAGCCAGCCTCACAGCAATGTTGTCCTGGGTGATATTGCTTTGGTGGGAAGCACACACTGGGGCTGCTGAGCCTGACGGAAAGCATTGTTCCTCCGTTGGGTACATGCTTCAGAGCTCTCCACTGGGATAGTTTGCTGCAGGAAACTCTGCAGTGATTACTGAGATAAATGAGATTGTACCAGGCAGAATGGACTTGGCCAGGATCACTGCGAGGCAGGCTTGCTGCACATTCCACTGCTGGGGGAATAAATACTATTAATGATGTCTAAAAATATGCTTTGAAAATACTTTAAAATGAAAGAAGAAAAGGCCTTGGCAGACGCTGTTGCTAATGTAGCTCCTGGATGCCAGCAGCAGGACGGCTGCACTTGTAAAGCCACCCACTGGAGGATCCCACAGCAAGGAAGGGTTGTGCAGGAGCACACTGGGAGCTCAGGGAGTCATTCAGAGCAGCTCCAAGCACAGACACGCTGGCTTCATGCAACATTTGCTTTCTGTTAGCGGAGGCTGTTGCGGGTTGCATGGGTTTTCTATTATTCTTATTTTTAACTCCCATGAAATTGGAATTACACACAGTGACTTTCCTCCTGCGTTCTACTTGCTGCTCACAGACAAAGCGAAGGGATTGGCATGAGGTACAGCAAAGCTCATGGGCTGGGTCAGCTCTGCTCCTTTCTGCTGGTCACACCTGACAGCAGCCAGGGCTGAGAGGTCAGCCCTCATCTGATCCCACTGCTGGTGCTCCTGACGTGTTTGCCAGCCAAAAAGTGTGTGCTGGAGAGAGATCACACACTTGATGAAAGCAGGCTTTGAACAGGGAAGTGCTCCAGATGGACAGTGCACTTCAGTGCCTGGCTACCAGTGGGGACGTGGCTCTGATGTGTCCTCAGCTCATCGGGTCTGACTGCTGTGCCGAGAGGCAGCTACTGCAGTAACTACCTGAAATTGGCAAGAATTGCTTTCTGTGCATCAATCTTCCCATGAGGCTGTTGCTATTTCCTCAATATTCCCTTGTTTTCTTGGCAAGGGGAATCCAAAGGATCTGTTGCTGAGTGGTGCTGTGTGCACCGAGGTGCTGTGCTCACCCTCCAGCAACAGAGTGGCCTGGGGGTGGTGAAGGGGCTGCCAAGCAGCTGCAGCAAAGGGGCTGCCTCAGGAAGGGGAAGTCTCTTAGTCTGTAACTAGTCCATAGTTTAGGTGTGCTCACAAAGAAATGTCCCCAGGAGCAAAGACAACCATTCCCCACTGTGGTGGTCTGACCCTGGCGGGACACCGCGTGCCCACCAAAGCTGCTCCATCACTCTCCTCCTCAGCTGGGCAGGGGAAAGAAAATAGAATGAAAAGCCCATGGGTTACAATAAGGACAGACAGAGATCACTCACCAGTTACCAGGACAGGCAAAACAGACCCAACTTTCATTTACTGACAATCAAATCGGAGTAGGATAATGAGAAATAACAACTAAACCTTAAAACACCCCTCCCTTCTTCCCAGGCTCAACTTCACTCCCCGTTTCTCCACCTCCTTCCCCCCAGCAGCACAGGGGATGGGGAATGGGGGTTTTGGTCACACGTTGTCTCTGCCACTCCTTTCTCCTCGGGGAGGACTTTCCACACTCTTTCCCTGTTCCAGGTGGGGTCCTCCCTGGGCTGCAGGTGGGTGTCTGCTGCACATGGACCTCCATGGGCTGCAGGTGGGTATCTGCTCCACATGGACCTCCATGAGCTGCAGGTGGGTGTCTGCTCCACATGGACCTCCATGGGCTGCAGGTGGGTATCTGCTCCACATGGACCTCCATGGGCTGCAGGTGGGTATCTGCTCCACATGGACCTCCATGGGCTGCAGGTGGGTATCTGCTCCACATGGACCTCCATGGGCTGCAGGTGGGTATCTGCCCCACATGGACCTCCATGGGCTGCAGGTGGGTATCTGCTCCACATGGACCTCCATGGGCTGCAGGTGGGCGTCTGCTCCACATGGACCTCCATGGGCTGCAGGTGGGTATCTGCTCCACATGGACCTCCATGAGCTGCAGGTGGGTGTCTGCTCCACATGGACCTCCATGGGCTGCAGGTGGGTATCTGCTCCACATGGACCTGCATGGGCTGCAGGTGGGTGTCTGCTCCACATGGACCTCCATGGGCTGCAGGTGGGTGTCTGCTCCACATGGACCTCCATGGGCTGCAGGTGGGTATCTGCTCCACATGGACCTCCATGGGCTGCAGGTGGGTGTCTGCTCCACATGGACCTCCATGGGCTGCAGGTGGGTGTCTGCTCCACATGGACCTCCATGGGCTGCAGGTGGGTATCTGCTCCACATGGACCTCCATGGGCTGCAGGTGGGTGTCTGCTCCACATGGACCTCCATGGGCTGCAGGTGGGTGTCTGCCCCACATGGACCTCCATGGGCTGCAGGTGGGTGTCTGCTCCACATGGACCTCCATGGGCTGCAGGTGGGTATCTGCCCCATATGGACCTCCATGGGCTGCAGGGCACAGCTGCCTCACCATGGTCTGCACCATGGGCTCCAGGGGAACCTCTGCTCTGGCACCTGGAGCACCTTCTGCACTGACCTGTGTGTCTGCAGGGCTGTTCCTCTCACGTGTTCTCACTCTTCTCTGGCTGCAGTTGCTCCTTCCCCCTTAAACTTGTTATCCCAGAGGCACTTCCACTGTCACTGATGGCTCAGCCTCAACTTGGTTCTGGTGGCAGTGGCTTTTTCGGACATGGGTTAGCTTCTAGCAGAAGCTTCATGGAAGCCACCCCTGTAGTCCCCCCAACAAGACCTTGCTACACAAGCCCAATGCACCCATGTGCAGTTACTCCCCTGCCTGCCATGCTCCCATTCCCACTGCTGCCAGCTGTACTCACCCTGCACATCTCCTCTACATACTCCTTGGAGCAGAGTAAATGGGGTTTGTTGGCTGCCAGATCACACTGTTGAGATGCGCTTGTCTCAATGACTAGATTAGCTCGTCCCTGAGCAAGGTTGTACTCTTCCGGTAGAGGATGTTTACCCCCTCTCTGAGCTGTTAGCTAATACTATTAGCAGCCCACGAGTGTGCCCATGACAGCCCCCAGTGGCACTTGGCAGAGAGGGAAGATCAGGTGTCTCTGTCAGCCACGTGTTCCTAGCCTTAGAGCAGCGAGGTAGCAGTGGGATGGCCATGGGGAGCCTGGCTGGGAAGCTTCGCTCCATCCGTGTGGTGAATAAAGGAGGTTTAGGGCAATGCAGTAAGAAAAGTGTAGAAATGCACTTTATCCTGAGAAGTACCGAGAGGTGGTTCTGGCTGAGGAGGAAACGTCCGTGTGTCTGTGTATGTGACCCCAAGTGATGCCAGGGCTGGAGCAGGACGGCCCCAAGGCCCACATACAGCTTAGGGCAGTAAGGAGGCTGGTTGGGGTATTCCATGCTCTGCCAGCCCCTTTGCTGCAGTCCTGGGGAAAGGAGAGCTTTCCTCGCCTTCTCCCAGGTGCCAATCCCAAATGTTTGCATCTTTCAAGGTACTCTTCAAGTAGTAACGTAAAGCCTGTGCCACTTCCCTCAGACAGGAGAGCAGAGCAGCTCCATTGCTTTTGGTGCAGTTCAGGATTTAGCCCATCCCTATCTTGTTGTGTATTCCTCTCTCCTTCGTGTTTCCCAGAGGCAGACCAGCGAGTGTGTGCTGGGAGAACAGGGACAGGGAGAGGTTTGGGCTCTCATTCCACAGAGTGCTAAAGATAGAGCCGTGGTGCTCTGTGCAAAATTCCACATGGGAAAATGAGAAAAGGAAAGCAGTCATCTCCATTTCCTTCTGTTACACAGGCAGCACGTCCTGGTCTCTGCGGCTGGGCAAGACTGGTCTTGAGTATGTTATGGCTGTTTTATTGCTGTTCTTGCACGTCTTGAATCAGTAATAGTTACTGTAGGGAAATGGCTTGGGTTTCTGTTCTAATTGTATCCAGGAAGGTTGCCGAGGAATTCCCTGAGCTCCCAACTATCACCTGCTTGACGGGAGAGGAGGGAGGGCAGGGGCATTTTTTGCCTTGTTTTTATGAGCGTGCTGTGACTCCACAAAGTGCTCCCTGAATGGCAGGAAATTCCCAGTGAGATCTCCTGTCCCACTGTGGCCAGGCTGCTGGGTTATTCACTGCGCAAACGGCTCTGCCACAGTGCTCTCCTGGAGGGCTCTCGGCCCTGGTGCTGTTGTCAGCGCTGTGTAACAGAGCCCCAGAATCAAACAGGTTGGAAAAGCCCTTCAAGCTCATCCAGTCCAACCGTTCCCAGCACTGCCAAGGCCAGCACTAACCCATGGCGCTGGGGCCTCGTCTCCACGGTGTGTGAACACTTGCAGGGATGGTGACTCCAGCACTGCCCTGGGCAGTTCCAATGCCTGAGCACCCTCTGGGGAAGGAATTGTTCCTCAGCTCCATCTGAACCTGCCCTGGAGCAGCTTGAGGCCTTTTCCTCTTGTCCCATCCCTTGCTCCTTGGGAGCAGAGCCCAGCCCCCTCCTGGCTCCATCCTCCTCTCAGGCAGTTGTAGGGAGC
The DNA here is from genome assembly GCA_039720435.1 of Amazona ochrocephala. NCBI lineage: Eukaryota > Metazoa > Chordata > Aves > Psittaciformes > Psittacidae > Amazona > Amazona ochrocephala. The sequence continues at coordinate 3,107,755 of CM077889.1, read as the reverse complement.
GATCAGGTCCCCCCTGAGCCTTCTCTTCTCCATCTGAACCCCCCAGGTCCCTCAGCCATTCCCCATCACACTGTGCTCCAGGCCCTGCTCCAGCTCCATTGCCCTTCTCTGGCCCCGCTCCAGCGCCTCAATGTCTCTCTTGTAGTGAGGGGCCCAGAGCTGAACAGGATTTGAGCCTGAGCCCTGGCCCTCACTGCAGCTTTCCACACCCATCCCCAGCACTGCCCGACGCTCACTCCCTGCTCACCACCTACCAAGTTTTCATCCTTGTGGCTACAGGCAGTCACAGAACTCCTCCAAGTGAAGTTAGCGTTCTCTCGTCAGTGCAGAAAGGGTTTGTTGTGTTTGAACAGCGGCTGTAACGAGAACTTTGGGGTATAAAGGCACCGCACACAGTGTACAGCACCCAGAGCCTGGCTGGGTCCCTTTGCAGTCCCCCAGGCCCGGTGGGTGACCCGGGCAGAGGGTTTTAGCCTGACACGTGGCACACCGTGCCCGATGGCTGCAGCTTTGCACACGTGCTCCCTTTTCCCTGCTCCGGCCTCGCTGGGTGCGTGTTTCGGCACAGCAGATCTCAGGGGTGCAGCCGCGCTGAGCGCAGGAGCCTGGGGACCAGGACCGCTGCTCCTGGGTGGTGTGGCCCAAGCCCCAGGGCTCACAGGTCCCACAGGGGGTTTGCTCAGCCTCTCACATCCTTATGGCTGAGCCACAGCCCTTCCCTCCGGGTTACTCAGATCTGGCACTTGTGTCTCAGCTACCTCTGATGCTGGGAGAGCTTCCTTTCCTTTGCGTTGTTCTGATCCAGGACACTGCCAGCCACAAACTCAGCTAAAATAACGTGAATGATTCTGATGCTCTTAGAAACAACCAGTTCAGGGACGCTGCCTGGCAAATAGTGTGGTATCAGTGCCATGCTTCTGGGGCCTGTTAGCAGTTGTCCATCTCTCGATACACTCTGATGTGCAGTAAACCAAGTGAGGAGACTGTAGAAAGTACTAAGAATGGAGGATTTTCCTCCTGCTTGCCACTTACAGCAGCAGAGATAGACTTAAATCAAAAATCCTATGATGGAGATATTGCAGGTTTGGGCTTAAATTGCTCCCAGTTTTCACTGGGGACTTCTATGGGATGGCAGCAATTGTAGACAGACTGCTGTCCCTTGCAGGGCTGAACAACCAGTGCAAAGTGCAGCATGAGCTGCTTTCAGTGTTTGAACTGGCTTGCTCAGACCCAGCATGGAGATCTCTGTACAGCATTGTGCTGTAGGGCTTTCACACAGCAAAGCAGGCACATGGCAGCTGACTGTCACGTCGCTGTCCCGCAGTGGTGCTGTCCTGCCAACATCTGAAAATGTCTCCTTCCTTAAAACAAGCTGAGGCTGAGCCCACTTTGTCCTTCTGCAGTGGACTCTTCTGTGAGACTCCTCCGCCGATGGTCCTGCTGCAGACGAGCCCGTGTGACAACTACGAGTGCCAGAACGGGGCGCAGTGCATCGTCGTGCACCACGAGCCCGTCTGCCGCTGCCTTGCCGGCTTCGCGGGCCAGAAGTGCGAGAAGCTCATCACCGTCAACTTCGTGGGGAAGGATTCCTACGTGGAGCTGCCGTCAGCCAAAATCCGCCCTCAGGCAAACATCTCCCTCCAGGTGAGCCGCAGCCGCCAGCTCAGTGCTCCCCTAAGCCATAGTTCATGTGCTCCTATAGTTGTTTTCATTTGGAAGGAATGGGATCCGTCGGCCACGATGCTGACAAAGTTAGAGTCAGCTTGTCAGCCAGTGGCCTGCTCTGGAGTTATTGAGAACTGAAGAAACAGTAAGGCCCTGCTGTACTTCTGTGGACCTGCCTCACCACTCCCTTACTCCCAGACTGGCAATTTAATAGAGATGGATCAGGAAACTTCCCTGGCTTCTTACTGATCGACAGCACTGTGGCTCATCCCATAGGAATTAGTGCTTAATATTAGGACACTTACTAAGAGCTGCTCTTTGCTCTTTTTTTAAATGGCCTTTCCAGACAATATTTTGCTTACTCTCTTACAGTGCGCGTTCAGTAGGTGAAAGGTGGAGGAGTTTGTTACAGTCCTGTAGTTACACCTAAATTGGATTTGAGGTCTAAGATTCAGAAGGCAATGGAAAATCGCCATCAAAGTGCGGTGCTACCACTGGCTTCTTTGTGGCTGTGGATCAAAGGTGAAAATCACTTAAATAAATATCTTATTTAAGTGATTTTCAAGTTATTTGTACTCACAGTCTAGTAAGCATTAAACTAATCTTTTCCCCTCCTAATATCCCAGAGTACATGAGGGAGTAGTTTCTAGCTTTATTTGTTTTCTCCTAAAGAGACATGTAGAGTACTTGTATGACATGATAATCTCCCTTAGGCCACTGATTGTCAATCTGTCTCTACGTTAGATTCCCCCTGCAAATGAAGCCTAACATTTTAAAAGACAAGAGAAGAAAAATCACGCCTGCATATTTATTTCATTGCATTTATTTTCTCAGTTCGAAAAGATGGTATTCCACAGTTGGAAATTATATTCTAGACTTATTTGGTGAAGTTTGGTTGTAATTCAAATACCAACATCAAGACATAGAATCATAGAATCATAGAATAGTTAGGGTTGGAAAGGACCTTAAGATCATCCAGTTCCAACCCCCCTGCCAGGAGCAGGGACACCTCCCACTAAACCATGCCATCCAAGGCTCTGCCCAACCCAGCCTTGAACACCGCCAGGGATGAAGCATTCACAACTTCCCTGGGCAACCCATTCCAGGGCCTCACCACCCTCACAGTAAAGAATTTCTTCCTCAGATCCAATCTAAACTTCCCCTGTTTAAGTTTGAACCCGTTACCCCTTGTCCTATCACTACAGTCCCTCATGAAGAGCCCCTCCCCAGCATCCCTATAGGCCCCCTTCAGGTATTGGAAGGCTGCTCTGAGGTCTCCATGCAGCCTTCTCTTCTCCAGGCTGAACTTACACAACTTTCTCAGCCTATCTTCATATGGAAAGAGGAATGAATTTCCTCCTTAGGAATAGATTTTTAAAGGGTGGTTCCTGCAAAGTTCATTCTAAGAAAAAAAAATATCCATAATTAATATTTATCTTTAATAGCTTGAGTATACAGTTCAAATGAACATGAAGCTGGTTCATGTATAATTGAAACTCCGGGTTTTCTTCTTTTTAAATCCCTTTTATATAATACCACAAAAGAGATTCTGTAAGTATGGGCACTCTAAAATGCAGCTTCCTGAAGGCTCCACATACTATAGGTCAACTTTAAAGCTGAAAAGATGGGAATTGTTTTCTTAAGTGTACTAAACATGTTACATCAGCCAGAGCTTGAAGAACAAAAGTGATTTTTACACGTGCAGATGATGTTCTCACTTCTTTTTTCCCCAGCTTAATATTATTTTTGCATCCAGTCATTAATAACAAGTGAATTAAAATTAGAATATAACATCAATTACTAAGAAGAGATAGAGGAAATCTTACTTAAAAGGGCTCAAGAGTGGGGGACAAGGACCACTCTGTTCTTCCTGACTCTCTAAATGTCCCATTTGAAATCAGCATGGCTTGTAAATAACTGGGGTTGAGTGAGTAACTCGCGGCTATGGTGGAGGTGAGGAGAGGCCCTTCTTCCCTTCTTTGTGGACATATACACGATATGGGATATATTAGATACCTGTGAACAGATCAGTGCCTGCTGAAATCTGTTTGCTTGTCATTGTGACACACTCCTACTGCCAGAGTTGATTTTCTAAACCTCCTCTTCAAGCTTGGGTAGTAGCTGGGAAATAAATTTATGTGTCACCAAAAATACAGCAACAGTCTATTAAGAGGGATCAAATAAATGGCAGCTTTCACCTCCTGACAGCTAGTTGTCATTTGAAACAAGGGTGCCATCCCGTAGTTGGAGGCCGACCTGGTTGTGTCCAAGCGCACTCAGTGTCACCCAGACCTTCCTGTATCTTATGGTGCTTGCTCTCATTCTTGCTTTTATATATGATTTATTAATCATATTTACCTTACCTTACTAAACAACCTTACCTGGCAATTCATGTTTCACAGGTAGCAACAGACAAGGACAATGGCATCTTATTATACAAAGGAGACAACGATCCTTTGGCTCTGGAGTTGTACCAAGGACATGTGAGGCTCATCTACGACACACTGAATTCTCCACCTACCACAGTATACAGGTAATTAGCTGAGCTTTACAAAGACAGTGGGTTTCCAATGAAGATGGAGAGGTAGGATTTTTAGAAGAACCTTTTATTGTAACTCAAGTTCTCTCTTTTATTTTAACTCAAGTTCTCTCTTTTATTGTACATTATTAGATAAGAAAATCAGAATAAAGACTTAGCTAGAGGCTGCATGGCTAAAAATTGCCATTTATTGGCAATACAGTGATACCGTGTCCTGCTGTCATTGCAGAAAATTGTTGTGTTTTCTCATCTACTGTAAAGATTTAGTTTTGGATGAATGTTGTCTTTGAAATAGCTCCAGATAATCAGTTTCTTTGATGTTGATATTTAGCATTTATTTACTGTACCAAGACAGAACAGTGACTGTGCAAGCATAGGGTTAGACTGTATTAAGCAGGAGAAGGGCTGAATCCCTCTACAGGGTGAGTAGTTTTGGAAGAACTCTTACCCATCTCAGTAGTAACTGCACGAACCATGAAAAAGCACAAATTACAAAGGTAAAGCGTGGGACAGTTTCACCTTCAGACACTTGACTTTTGGGGATGCCAAACCCAGAGGTTTTATTCGTTAGTCACAAGAAAGAAAAGCAAATGTAAAAGTGAAACCCATGCACAGAAGTGTTTCCCTAGGAAGGGAGAGGTGCTGCTCATTCTCCACTGCTCCTTTGGCAGCCCTTTCCCTGGTTTAACACCCCTCTGATCATTTTTAAGCCCTGTGGCTCAAGTTTGTGCAGTGTAAATATGTGTTGTGACCAGTTTAATGTTCGGTGCAGTTTCATGGCATTGTGTATGCAGAAAAGCTGCTTTCCCAGCCCAACTGCCTCTTGAAGGAAAAGCATCTGACTAGAGCAAGGGAAAGGATGTCTCCAGGTATCACTGGCCAGGATAGCCTGGTGCTTCTTCTAGAATGTTTTCTCAGCACTTGGTAGAACTTAGAATCAGAGAATCCCAGAATGGTTTGGGTTGGAAAGGACGTTAAAGTTCATCCAGTTCCAACCCCTGCCATGGGCAGGAACACCTTCCACTAGAGCAGCTTGCTCCAAGCCCTGTCCAACCTGGCCTTGAACACTGCCAGGGATGGGGCAGCCACAGCTTCTCTGGGCACCCTGTGCCAGCGCCTCAGCACCCTCACAGGGAAGAACTTCTGCCTTGTATCTAGCCTGAGCTTCCCCTGTTTCAGTTTGAACCCATCACCCCTTGTCCTCAAGTCTTCCATAGTCTTCTTGAAGGGGAATGGTGACTTGTTTAAGAAAATGAAAAAATTCTTTCTGTCTAAAATGGGATAATACCGATGTGGACATGTCACCAGGAAGAGCAAAGGCTTGTCCACTGTAGGAATGAAGGAAGTAGTTTGACAGTGATTTTCACCAGCTGGAAAGGTGTGAAGAATTTCTCTGTATGTGGTTATAATCCCAATTGATTTCATGTTAGAGCAAGGCTGAAGTTGTTAAACAGTTTTGTGCTGCTAATTAGAACGTAGGGAAAAGCTCGCTATGTGTGGGCAGCGCAGGGGGTGGCAGAGCGGTGTGGATGCTTGCTCTCCATTGTCAAGGGCAGAGCACTGTGGTGACAAGAGCTGTTCCCATCATCACAACACTTCATGGATCTGCTGCCTTCTGGCACAGTTGCCAGAGCTGGTGAGCAGCAGTGTCCTCATTGTTCCTGCGCCCTTCGTATTGATCAAGGAGGAGGTCTCCATTCAGACTGACACCTCATTACCATAAGATTAATGGCCCATTCACTAGATTTTGTACTGTGTGATCTGTTGAGATGGGAGAAGCTGCTTAATACGATGCCCTTTCTGAAATGTCACTCTCATCTTTTATTAGTTTAAGGAGTGGTGCAAAATGGGATTAGCATGGAGCTTGATGGGAAAAAGATTAGGCTGATTGAGAAAAACTGCAGCCAAGAATGTCAGAAAGGGCTTCTAAATAGATTAAAAGACTTGTTTTCCTTAAGGGCTGAGGAAGGGGGAGGGAACCTTCTTCTCTGCTTACAGTCATGGGATTTAAGGGCAGAAGACGTGAGTGGATCCAGTCTGACCTCCCTGTAGAGCCTGTTTGACTTTTAGCTAAGGCATTGTCTGTTTGGCTAAGACATGACTTCAGCTTGGCGCTGAGTTTCAACAGGAAAACACCGAATAATGGAAAATCCCCCATTTCCTTCAGTAGCTTGGCCAGTGGTCACTCATTTCATTATTCAGGCATTGGCCATCATTTCTAAGTTCTGTTGCTCATACCTTCTGAATGGTTTAGAGGCTTTCTCCAGGGAAATAAAAGTGCTTTTATATCTAGTACTGGCTCCCATGAGTTAAGCTGTAATTTTAATTGCATTGCCTCCTAACTTGCATTTAGGTGAAACAAACAGCTGAGTGAATGTGATGTGTTTTACCTAAGCCTTAAGAATTTGGAGAACTCTTTTCTTCAACTTCTGCCATTTTTCATTTTCATCAATAATAAGGTTGCCAGGAGAACCTGTAACATTCAGATCATAGCCTCACCACTGGTCAGAGTCCCCTGCTCTGTTGCCTACTCCTTGCTGTCTTGTTTAGATGCCTGATTTAAATCTCAACCTCAGCAAAAGGGGACTGTTTGATAAGCTCTGTGGAAGGACTATTAGGTTAATTCTGAGGGGTGGATCAGGTGCTGCTATCCTCCAAAAGGGTCCACGTCTCGGAAGAGATGAGCAGTGCTTTGGCTCTTGTCTGTCCTCAGAAAAGTCTGCCAAGAGAGGAGGAGGCCTTAAAACACTGCCTGGGGGTATCTGAGCCAGCTCCAGCTGCAGGGAGTCTGTGACTGACCTGGGCTTGTGCTGTAACTGAGATGTTTTGCTGGCAATTCAGGTACTCCCATGATGGGATGTGGAAAGTCATTGGCAAGCCACGTTAACTTCATCAGAGTCCCCATGATTAGATTTATTAATAGTACTTAGGAACAGTAAAATTAGCAAAGTACTTGGCTAATGCAGGTAATATCCTGTAGAGATAAGGTAAAACCTGTGGTAAGACAGGGTGGGAAGCCAGCAGAGTGTTGGGCAAACCTGGTGGTAGTTCTCAGTCCACAGCAGAAGAGTGCTGCACACATCAAGTACACAGTGTGACACTGCAAAGCTGTCCCCAGCCCCTCAGTGTACAGCCAGGGAAAGGTCTATACCAGAGATGTGAGGTGTGTGTTCTGAATCTATTCTGCAGTGTATTCCATGGGTGTCCTCATGTTGGAAAAGGAGGCTGAAGGCAGGGATGTGGCATAACAGCAGGTTGCAGGTGTGCTGGGAAAGAGCAATGCATTTCATGTACTCTGTGAAGGCAGGTCTTCTGGGGCTATTAGAGTGGAACTGTTGCTGTTGCTATTGCTCCTTCAAGCAGATTGAAGTAGAACTGCAGTACATAATCTAGAAAAGACCAAGATTAACTTACTGTACATTCAGATTTGCTTTACATGTATGCATTCCTATGGTATGTTTGGATAGAAAGGTTAAAGTTGACCTTGGGCTTTTCTTTCATTCTAGTCAGATAAAGGTCAGCAAATGTCCAATGGAAAAGACTACCTAAAATATATTGTCATTTCTTATCAAGTTAGAAAGAAATACAAGTTAGTGCATGAATATGTGATAATTGAACTCACTGACTGCTGTTGGAACTACTCACTGGTCACCTGCAGAATAACAGGTTCCTGGATGTCACAGTAGGCATCTTACAGAAGATCCATTTATGAAGTAGGATTCCTATTTGCTGTCTCTTTCATTCAGTTTAATTACTCTATAGAAGTACAAATGAGAACCAAAAACTGTTGCTTGAGTGCTTTACTGACCTGGTTTCTGCACTGGTGAGAGTCACTCTTCCATGCCATGACAGCGCTTAGTACTGAGCCAACAGTGAGTTCTTGAAATAAAGTAAATCTTTCACAATGACACCTTATCCCAAAGATACCAACTGATGAGGAATGTGCTGCTCTTAGTTACCACCACACACCAACTGTTTAAAGTTTGAATTAATGAGTGGGTAATTCAGCATTCAGCCATTGATACTGGTATCTGTTGAACTGTATTCAGCTTCCTACTTTCCATCTTTTTTCCTACATCCATTCCTTGAACCAGAGATAAGACCTTGCTTGTAAATTATCTTTTTTAATAGGTTTTATGCTACCATACAGTCATATTGATTTGGCTGCTATATTAATCCTTCCTAATAGAAATTGAACATAGAAATCCAACACAAACTACTGATGTAATTCTCTTCAGAGTTCCTAGATAGCCATGTTGTGTACAGACTGTCATATCTGCTAAAGAGCAAGATGCAGATGTCATTGGTATAAAACAGCGTGTTTTCATGCAGGCTTCCTGACAGCAGTGAGAAAGAAGACAGTCAGGAAAACATAAGAAATAATTGTATTTGTCTTTCGGTAGAGCCTCCACCCAAATTACATTATAATTCCTTTTAAAAGTGCCCTTAATCTATTTTCAAGAATTCTGCATCATTACAAATATCTCTTACAGATTGTGTCATGCAGTTCTCATGGTCCTGCTAATTCTTACACACCATAGATGGATGTTCTTGTGGTTAAAGCAAAAGGCCTGGAATAAGGGAGCGTAAATTCTTCCTGTATCTGTCCCATATGTGATGACTGTGGGATGACAAACTAAGTCTGTGCACACGAAGTACAGAAATGCACAAAAAGCAGATGAAGTGTTTCAGTCATGTGCTGCGGGTCCTGGGGGTGAGGTTCCTCTTCCTCCTCCCTCCAGGCTGTGGAGCAGCACATGACACTTATCCAACAGCATCTGCAGCTGCCTGTGCCATTTCCTGTCACCCAGCAGCACTCACTATGCAGCCCCATGTCCCCATGTCCCTGCCCATGCTGCTCCTCAGCCGACTCTGGTAGTACTCAAGAGCTTTGTACTTGGATCTCATGGACTCCTCCTCTGCTCTTTTGGTGCTGAGAGTGAGCAGTTGCTTTGGCGATGGAAGAACTTCCAGACCTGCCAAAGATGCGGGAGATGGGATTTTTGTGTAATCTCCTCTCCTTGGCTGCAAGTGCATATCATAGAATCACAGAATCAACTGAGTTGGAAAACAGCTTCAAGCTCATCCAGTCCAACCGTTCCCAGCACTGCCAAGGCCAGCACTAACCCCATGGCACTGAGGCCTCATCTCCATGGTGTGTGAACACTTGCAGGGACGGTGCCTCCAGCACTGCCCTGGGCAGTTCCAATGCCTGAGCACCCTCTGGGAAAGGAATTGTTCCTCAGCTCCATCTGAACCTCCCCTGGAGCAGCTTGAGGCCTTTTCCTCTTGTCCCATCCCTTGTTCCTCGGGAGCAGAGCCCAGTCCCTTCCTGGCTCCATCCTCCTCTCAGGCAGTTGTAGGGAGCGATCAGGTCCCCCCTGAGCCTTCTCTTCTCCATGTGAACCTCCCAGGTCCCTCAGCCATTCCCCATCACACTGTGCTCCAGGCCCTTATCTGCAAGAAAAACCTGGAGGCTTCCCCATTAATTCACTGCCTTGTAGGGAGGAACATGCTGGAGGAGTGAAGACATACATTATTCTTAGATGTAGCGTACATTATTAGATGTACATTATCAGAGCTTGTCAAACCCAGTTTTTACCAAAAGTCTCTTTGCAGAGCTCACTGCATCACTGGTCCTTTTCTTCCTGGTCTGGAATTGTGCTGTTCCTGTCCCTTGTTGATACTGCAGGATGGTCTCTAAATGGACTGTTTTTCATAGATTTCTGAGGCAGCACTGAGCTCTTAACAATTCTGCATTTTTGCAATTCATTTTATTCACTCTATCACACACTCTTATTTTTTCAGGTATTCCTTGGAGACTTTGCATCAAAGATAATTAAAGAAACCAGTGTTAAACTCTGACTTGCACAGTAGAAGTAGTAAAATTTGAATGTACTTATACATCTTGCATGAGCCCAGGCAAAGGACAGTTGAATTTTTTGCCTTGATAAAGGGCTCTGGTGTATATAAATGGGACAGAAAAGACAAATGTGTGAGTTCTTGTCAAACTACAAACACTGCATTTCCCTAGATTTCAGGAGAGTGAAAATGTAAGGCCAAGACCTTAAAATACCATCTAACTTTTATCATTAGGTTTAAAATCAAATATTTGCTTTCATGAAGTTCGGAAACTTTCTTCTGCTGAGGTGAAGCTTAAGAAGGGGAAAGTTCTGTCCTTCAGGCTGCTGAGGACTCAGCAGGCAAAGTCTTGTTAAGCTGAATTAATGTTTTTCTCTGTAAATCTCCTCAGAATCTCTTGCAGGGATGATTGTTTCTCATCTCTCCTCACCTCCTCCCAGCTCATTCTCTTCTCTGAATATCTGAGAACCCACAAACCCTGTGCTGCAGCCCCACAGCTTTATTTCTGACCTTAACATGTGTGTAGGGTGCTTGGCTTTGGCTTCCCCTCAGCACTCACCACTGAACTCTGGAGAACTCGTGCCGCAGTTAGTGAAAGTAATCAACTGAGTAGCTGCTCCTCTGCCACAAAGGGTTTCATCCCATTCTCACTCATTCTTTGAATTAACTTGTATCGTGACCACATGAAGGTAGAGATGTTCTTTGTATCCTTTTGATGAGGAACGTGGCCATCTACACCTTTATCATTGATTAGAAAAAGGAACAGAATAGTGCTGCAGACCCAAACCAACCAGAGGCGGGTGGCAGAAGGCAGCCCTCCTCCCAGATCCCTTCTGGAGCTGTCTGTGCTGGCTCTAATGCACAGACAACACACAAGCAAACTGTCAGTAGTCTGTGTTTCGTTAAGTGGATTGATATGCTGTTTTCTAAAGCAGCCCCCAAAGCTGGTGTGTACCCTGGTGCTACAGTCACTGACCCTGTCCTCTCCATGGCTCCTGCTGTTCCTTCTGTAACTCCAGCTGAAGGGGACAGGAGGGAAGCTGGGGGGGATATGCTGTGTCCATCACCACTGGTGGCTTTGTTGATCAGCAGCCTTGGAGTAAGAGTTAGAGGAGTGGAGTACATACGTGTACACATAACTTCAGTACAGTAACATTACAATGCTGATTTCCTTCAGCACAGAATAGTAATACAAATATAATGGAGTCAGCAAGATGCCAATAGTAATCCCAAGAAGAAACAAGAGGTGATGAGATTGGGATAGTTCATAGCTAACAAAAGCAGGGACACACCCAAAATGAATCAATGTGTTAAAATACTTTGAGTTTGGCCTCTAGTTTGAGTCTCACATCACAGCATACTGGGCCCATGCAGCTCCTCTCTCCTGACAGGATTGGACACCTCAGGGGATTACATGCAAAGGTGGAAAGCAAATCCTTCCCATTTATGACATTTCACTTTGCAGTGGAGACTGTTAACTGTTCTCTTAATGCCATTAAGTGTTTCCAGGAACGTCAAGAAGGAAGAAGTCTTTGCTCTCAAAAGGTTGCTGAACTCTAGAAGTAGCTCAGCACCTCACAGATACCTGCTGGTTTTCATGTTCGTAGTCTTGGGTTTGTGTCAAAATTAATGCTGAAGGCAAAAGTTGTTCTAGACAGTGATTTGACTTATGACTAAAAATAATATAGCTCTATTATCAAAAGAAAATTGCTGCTGAGAATGCAGAAACTCGCATTATAAATGGTTTTCCCTCTTCACTCAAAGTCAGTAGCTGGGGTGAATTTTAGCCAGTTCACTTCAAGCCTTAAAACTGCCCAGCCAAACCAGAAGTAATTGGGAAATAAGCACTGTTTCTTCCACCCCAGCAGATAAGCTGCGCTAGTCATAGAATCATAGAATCATAGAATAGTTAGGGTTGGAAAGGACCTCGAGATCATCGAGTTCCGACATGGCCCCACAGTTTCTTCTAGTGAGAGCCTCAGTGAAACCAGGAGAGTGGGCCTGGCAGCTTGAGCCCTCACAAGCTGGTGCTGCTGTTAAGTACACCTTCTGAACAGTCAGTTTGGTTTCTGTGTGTTGGAAACATGCTCTTGTAAGAAAACACCTTGATAAAGGTCATTAGGCCAATAGTATATTGCCAAAGTTAGTTAATAATGGTTGAATTGGAGAAAGGTTGAAGTATTCTTGTAGCAGACAATGATGGAATAAACCTAATCATAGTCAAAATGACTTTATAAACTTCCTATGCACTAATTACTGGCTCATGCTTTGAATTGTGAGGGGTTTCCCTTCCAACAACATGTAGCAAGCTAATACAACGTTTGTTTTTTTCTGCCTGTAACTTTCTTGTAAACATGACAACTTACATAGAGTGTAGATGTGTACCATGTGTAATGGATCTGTACCCCGTCTATACCAAGCACAAGGCTCTGGATTCAATAGATAGAGTCTGGCAGAGGCCGTGTGTGCAGAATCAGCACTGAGGGTTCTTTGCACAATCACTTCAGTGCTTCCTCCCAGCATAGAAACGTGCCCCACAGCTCTGTTTGCCAGCACGCCCCAGTGCTGCTGGAAGAGGTGGGTTTGGCAGCGGCTGTTCTGCTTGGCAAATAGCAGTGGATTTTGTTTATTTTATCGTGGGCTGCATCAAAAGGAGCGTGACCAGCAGGTCAAAGGAGGTGATCCTGCCCCTCTGCTCTGCTCTCGTGAGACCTCACTTGGAGCACTGTGTACAGTTCTGGTGTCCTCAGCATAAGAAGGGCATGGAGCTGTTGGAGCAAGTCCAGAGGAGGCCGTGAGGATGATCAGGGCACTGGAGCACCTTCCGTATGAAGACAGTCTGAGAAAGTTGGGGCTGTTCAGCCTGGAGAAGCTGTGCGGAGACCTCAGAGCAGCTTCCAGTGTCTGAAGGGGGCTACAAGGATGCAGGAGAGGGACTCTTCATCAGGGACTGTAGTGATAGGACAAGGGGTGATGGGTTTAAACTTAGTGGAAATTCAGGTTGGAGATAAGGAAGAAGTTCTTTACTGTGAGGGTGCTGAGGCGCTGGCACAGGTTAGACAGGGCTTGGAGCAACCTGCTCTAGTGGAAGGTGTCCCTGCCTGTGGCAGGGGGTTTGAACTGGATGATCTTGATGTCCTTTCCAATCTAAACCATTCTATGATTCTATGATTCTATTATTTTTGTGGAAGGAATGGCATAAAACTGTAGATATGACGTGATGGATTTCTTCATCAGAGCCTGAGATTTGATACCCACTTGAGTGGCAGAGATGGTTTCAATAGTGTTTGGTAATGGTGCTAAAAAAGTAAACCCAGGCACTGTGTTCTGTCCCGAGTCCCGTGTGTGTCACACAAGCACACACATACAGTGTCAGCTCTTTGCTCAGTCCTGTCCCTGCCGGGCTGTGCAGTGTGTACTGCGCCCTGCCTTCCCGCGTGCTGTTTGCAGTATCATTTTGGTTAAGGAAAACTGATTTAATGAGTCCCAGTGGCACTGCAGGATCTTTGGGTGATGTTTGTTACACTCTGTACTCAGTGGGTTTGTTATTTTATATGATGCATGTTACAGTGCAGGCACAGACGTGCTCATTGCACCACAGTATGCTGTGTGCTGTGATGTGCGAACTTGTTCTGGTGGAGTAAGATGGGAAGGCAGGAATGTTGTGATCCGTCATTCAGGAGAGGCTTTGGGCCTGAGGAGCTCATTGGAGCTATTTTTACTACTATTACATTTGTGTTTAACAAATTCACAGTTCGCAGAATGAAGCATTCAGCTCTGCAGAGGCACAGTGATGCTGCAGGAGACCAGCACAGCATCAGCGCCCAGCAGTGGGGTTGGAGAGAGGTGTCAGACATCTTCCCATGTCAGGACACCGTGAGAATTCCCTGCGAACAAGGAGTGTTGCCCTGGCCGTGAATCTGACCCTTTCCTGAGTAACCCAGCAAAAGAGCTCAGGATTGTGTTAATTGCATGGTGCAGGGGTATAAAAAGGTCCTGCTTTTCCCTTAGAAGATCTGTAATACAATAACTTTGACTGTTGGCAGGGGTGCTGCAGGAACCGAGTTATGACTGGAAATCAGATATGCATTGGCCTGGCCGAACGATCATTAAGGGAGATACGGTAATCAGCTGCCAGTGGTTAAAGGCTGTAAACACCAGGAAGAGAAAGGTGGTTTATTTGGGTGGTCTAGAGTTGTAAGGAGGAGAAAAGGTTTAAAACCCAGCAAATGAAAATGGAGGTATCAAGGAAAAACATCTCAGCCTAGGGGACCTCATGCTCAAGTCACATAAAACAGGATTGAACACAACAAAACAGTATATTTTTAGCTGAAAGTGAACTCAAGTGCTTTAGTATCTCTTTCACCTCCTAGTTCCTGAGTCTTGTGCTTCATTAGCATTTTTCATTCTTTTAGTCTCAACATGGGTTTTTTCTTTGGCTTCTGAAGATGACAGTGCTTGAAGTGATGTGTTACTGGAGAGGTAGCACAAACACTACTCCAGTTACGATTTTGCCTTTGTTGCCATGGAGAAGTTTAAATTTGTTTTAGGCCAAGGACTGATTATAACTGGAACTAAGGGCAGGAGGTAACTGTGGCTTGGAAAGGTGAAAACCCAGCAGCGCTGGTACCAGAAGCCAGCCTGGCATGGTGCAAGTGCCACAGCTCCCACATTGCTGCATCTCCGTGCGGCTCCCTGCAGCTCTCACCCTGTGTTCCTGGATTCTGGTACCTCTTCTCCAGTGCCTGCTCTTCCCACATGTTGCAAGCTCTTTGAGCTCTTTTGGACATATGTTTTTGCTCCTTCCCTTTCACTGCAGATGCTTTCACAGGTCAGCTAATTTCAGTGTTCCTCACGGCCTTCACTCCCCACTCACTTGTGTTTGCTTTGTTCTGTGCTCCAGCTAAGGCATGTCCCCATTAAGAGAGAGGTCAGGAAAATCTGGAGACTGTAGCTAATGAACTGATGTCCTCATTTGCATAGCTGATAGTTATGTTTCCCAGTGACATGGCTTGCTGTGATACTTAAAGCTATTTTTGTTTTTCACATCCCTGCCCTGCTGTTCTCTGCTGTCTGCACTGAAGGTGTCTGTCAGTGAAACAAAACCCCAGAGCCTGATTTTTACAAGTTCGAATTGAATGCTTTAAGCCTTTAATGCACTTCTGTTCACTAGCATATTTATAGTGGCTCAGCTCTGAATCCCTCATGGGTATTGGAGCATGGGGAGTCAGTGTTTATAACATCTGTGTGTGCTTGGGGCTGGGGTAGAAGGGAAAGAAAATAGAAGTGAAATAGATCAAAAATGGGAGCGGGAATCAGTTCTTTCTTACACTGCCCGGGGTTTTATGATGAATACACATCCCTTTCCGTGCATTTCTTCGTGTTGTGGAGCCTGAGCCCCCAGCAGAGGCCATGTCCCGGGCTGTGCGCAGCGCCCTGTGCATGGGCCCGTGGCCCACCCTGTGCCGCTGCCCTGACGGGTGAGCTCCCGGCCCTGTGAACCCTGACGGCGCCTCCTGCCGAGCCCTCTGCAGGGGCCTCTTCCCGGTGAGGGCAGCTCCGCTTTCCGCCGGGCGCAGAGCGAGCCGGAGCACCCGGGGCCTCCCCGTGACGCGGGGCTCTCCTCACACAGGCAGTGCTTTGCTCTGTTCGGGGGCCGGAGCTAGTCAGGTGCCAGCCCGCGGCGAGGGTCACCCTGGGGCGGTGAGGTAATGGGTTGTGCCAGACACTGACCTGGGCTGCCGTAAGTGGAGAAGGGCGAGGGTGCTGCTGGCTGAGCAGCAGCAGCTGTGTCCGCTGCTGGGCTGTGTAGGGCCGGAGCCGGCCGTGCGGTACCTCCCTTCCGCCAGACACGGGCTTTAAGGGACCAGACGTGGTTACACTCGGGAGAGTGCTGAACGGCAGCGGCTTTCCAGCACCAGGCTGGCCACAGGGCTCTGTGGAGGCCCCGCCGGGTCCGTGCCTGGCAAGCTGGGTCCCCACCAGCCTGCTCTTCAGGCAGCTTTGGGGCCAGAGGAGTCTTCCTGTGTTATATAAATATAAAACTGGGCTTTTGACCCCTCTCAGCACTTACCTTTTTTAGCAAGTTCAACACTGCAGTTCAAAGTTGGCTAAAATGCTTTTCTCCCCTTTTTTACACCTTGGAGATCTCTCCAAGGCCAGCGCTTGGTTGTTGGTGGCCCCGGGGACAGCCGCTGGTTCACACTCAGCAGCCGTTTGGCTTCTCCCTTCGGTCCCTTTCCCTCCCCATGGCTTTGTTCCTCCACTGACCCGTGGCGCAGGGAAGCCCCCGCAGAGGGGCCCTGGCCGGGACCGCCAGGCCGCGGGCGGGCGGGCAACGCGGGCGCTGAGGTACCCGGCGAGCAGCGAGCCCGGGCCGAGCCGCCTCACAGCCGAGAGCAGCGCCGGGCCCGCGCCCGTCCGCGGTGCTGTACCGCCCCCTGCTGCCCGCCCGCCGCGCCTCGGCCCTCTCGGAGCCCCGCCGGGCGCCCCGTGACAGCCCCGGGTCACAGCACCTGGGTCACAGCCCGTGGGTCACAGACCATGGATCACAGACCATGGATCACAGCCCATCGGGTCACAGCCCATCCGGTCACAACCCATGGGGTCACAGCCCGTCGGGTCACAACCCATCGGGTCACAACCCATCGGGTCACAGGCCATGGGGTCACAGCCCGTCAGGTCACAACCCATCGGGTCACAACACATTGGGTCACAGGCCATGGGGTCACAGGCCATGGGGTCACAACCCATGGGGTCACAGCCCATGGGGTCACAACCCGTCGGGTCACAGCCCATGGGGTCACAGCCCATCGGGTCACAACCCATGGGGTCACAACCCATGGGGTCACAGCCCATCGGGTCACAACCCATCGGGTCACAGCCCATGGGGTCACAGCCCATGGGGTCACAACCCATGGGGTCACAGCCCATAGGGTCACAACCCATCAGGTCGCAGCACATCAGGTCACGACCCATGGGGTCACAACTTATTGACTCACAGCCCATCGGGTCACAGCACAGCCCCTGGCACCGCGTACAGATTGCTGATGGAGATGGTAAATCCCCACCTCAGGGTGCTGCAGGAGGAAGGACTCTGTGACACCACCTGATCCTCAACAGTTCAATCAGGACTTCAACCAGCCCCTTGCAGAGAGCTGGGTCAGGAAGAGGCCCCCTGAAATCCAGCCGGTTGCAGCAGTTTGTGCTGCGAGCTGCCTGGTGATGCACTGCTCAGCGTCTGTGGCTTTCCTCCCTTCATCTCCAGCCAAGCCACTGTCTCCAACTGTCTCAGACGATTGCCGAGTCTCCTAAAGGCCCGGCTGCAGAGGAGGCTCCAAGGAGAGTTCATGTAGCATCTCTCTCAGCACTAGTTTCTCCCCCAGTGTTGTCTCCTCAGTCAAAATCCAAAGGCATCAGAGCGTCTTTGTGTCAGCAGCAGCCAGAAGTGCTGTGACACAGTGTCTCCTGGCTGGGGAGTCTCCACCGCCCTGGCTGTCCACAGTCAGCTTTTCTATCGTATCTTTGCATTGTCTTGGAAGGCAAATGAGCTCTTTGCCTGCTTGGACTTTGTCTGCTTTACAAACCCGCAGTGTGGGTGATGGCTGAAGAGAGTCTGTAGGCACAGACTGTTGTACCTCCGAGTTACAAGAGTCAGAACTGACGCTCCTGCACACATACCTGCTCCCCACCGTGGGGGTGGTGGCAGGTTGGTGCCTCATGTGGGGTGGCTGCTGCCATTGGGACACACACACTTGTGTTTGCCTGTTGGTCGAGGCATAATCTGGGAAACACACATGCTGTGGAGGACTGGGAGATTAATGTCAGTGAAATCCTGGCCTTGGGAAGAGCCAGCGCTGCCAGACGTGATAGTGTTGTCTTTTGACACATGGTCACAGCTTGGCCCTCTGCAGATAATGGTGGAGTTTTGTGTGTGAGCTTCAGCTCTCGATCCCAGCAGGAAGGGCTCCCTATTGCACACATCCATCCCCCTCTGCAGTGCTCAGCTCACACACTGGTGGGGTTTGGCTGTGCTTTATCCTTCCACTGGCACTTCTGCACAGACCAACAGTCACAAATAGGCTTTTCCACTTATCTTGCACCTTTCGGCTGGAAGTACTTCACTCCTGTGAATTCAGCATTGCAACACAGTGCTGGATACGCAGGGAGCACAGAGGGATCACCCGTCGGCACACTGCCCTCACACAGCTGTTCCATGTAACGCGGCAGATACTTAACCAGGGTTCAGGAATATCCAAACAGAAAGTCTGGACTGGCTGTTCCCAAACCCGTTTGAGTTGTCAATCCATGAAGCATCCTGCAGGAGGTGTGGGCCCCGCAGCATACGGTGGTGGCACCCACTGTGTCACCCTGGGCAATGGGTCAGTCCTCAGCCCTGCCCTGACCACACGGTTCCCTGCCTGCAGTGCCCAGCAGAGCCGCACTCCGAGCCAGGCTGTCTGCAGGATCACTGCATCTGGATTTTGTGCAGGGTCACCTAGAGACACTTCACACGGCACCCGCAGCTCCAGGCGTCTGAGGCCGGGCTCCCAGGGTCCCTCAGCACCCTGAGGACGGGCAGCAGCCACTGTCCTGCAGTTTGTCCAGCAGAGCTTTCCCCTTCTCTAACAGAGCTAGCCTCAGGGTTACGTGAAGCCGCACAGTGAAGGTGCTCACAACTGCTGTCAGCTTCTAATTGTTTAGTCTTATGTAAACCTTTAAAGACACTTGTGTGCATGATCTGCCCCAAAACCTGTGGGGACGGCAGCACCGTTAGCTCAGATCTGGAGCAGCAGCGCACCCTTAGACAAGCACACCCTCAGAAACGCCTGTGGAGCTGCCTCGCTGCCTGACATCGCTCATGTGTAATTGGTTGTGTCAGGTCTTCTGAAAAACACTAGAAAAATGAGACTTCTCCCAGAAACAACTGAACTCCAGTAAATTCCATGTCATGTCGTTTGTTTCTGAAGTTGAGGGCCTATTCACATGCTACAATAGCTTTACACATCAGTTATGCAGGACTGAACACTACAGAGGGGCAGCGTGTCATCTGGGTTGAGAGGTGGAGACATCTTAAAGGTGATTTCATCCCTAGAGATGAGTGACTCCTTAAGTGTGCCTGTTCCTCTCACTGATAGGAAAGAAAAGCTGGGAAAATACCTGAGACATCTGTGTTGGAGCTTTAAGAAGACCCCAACGGAACCTGACCTGTGACTTTACAGCTTCCTGAGAGGATGCTGAGCTTACAGGCCATTGGAATAAACAGAAACCCATTCTTAATACTAACCTTTTACATTTTAATATGGTATTTACCACTTGTGCAGCAATCCCAAATCCATATTGTTGGTTAAGCAGGATCTCGGGATGCCTAGAGCCCACATTTGGTGCTTTCTGTCTCTACCCATGTGTTACAGAACCACCACCCGGCTGCTGGGAGGCATTTGGCAGAGGGTGCTCACAGGCCAGGCTGGAGGTGTGTTGGCAGCACTGTGTGTGTGGGCAGTTTACATAGCCCACAGGCTAATTCTGGCTGTAACTGCTGCTGCTATTAGATCCTCATTATGCACTGGTGTTTGCATGTGCCTGGAGCAGAGGCTGCACCATTCAATTACCTCTACAGCAGTGGACAAGTCCCATCACATCTATAACTGCCAGCCTAATTCGAGCCCCTCCTTGCTCAAGAGCAGGTAATCTCACCCTTGCCCCTCCCTGCTTTTAGCAGTGCATGAAGGTATCAGGTTGGTTTAGAGCAGTTCCACAGGCAGCATAAAGGCTGGAGAGCTGAAGCTGCCCTGAAAATAAGAACATGATGCTGTGATGCAAATTGAATTGTATCACCACACCTTTTGGTTTCTGGGAGACTGGGCAGGGGGTGAACGCTGTATGTGGTCCAGACTAACAAAGAGCTGCTGAGTTACCTGACTCACTGCAGGCTGCATGCGGGGGAAAACCAGTGTTACAAACACCTGAGGAGTAAATACAGGGTAACTTTAATATCTTGTCTGCTCAGATGGCCTCCTGCTCCCACTGCCCCCAGAAATCATTGCTGAATTATTCTCAAGCTTCAAACTCCACCTAAAATGGTCCTCAAAGAGGAGTAGCAAGTTGTGAGTTTTACTTGCGTTCAGGTAGGACTCTTGTATTAGAATCATGAAATGTTTTGGGTTGGAAAGGACCCTAAGACCATCCAGTTCCAGCCCCTGCCACAGGCAGGGACACCTTCCACTAGAGCAGGTTGCTCCAAGCCCCTGTGTCCAACCTGGCCTTGAACACTGCCAGGGATGGGGCAGCCACAGCTTCTCTGGGCACCCTGTGCCAGCGTCTCAGCACCCTCACAGGGAAGAACTTCTTCCTTATCTCTAGAACTTCCTCTGTTTCAGTTTGAAGCCATCACCCCTTGTCCTGTCACTGTAGTTCCTGATGAAGAGTCCCTTTCCAGCATCCTTTTATTGGTCAAAGTACCCCAGCCATTTGTAAGCCAAAACCTCCTGAATTCCTTCTTTGGCTCTAAGAAGCTCAGCTCCTCCTTACACCTCAGCATGTGCTTACAAGATACTTCAGGAAATGCTGGTTTTGGCACCCCTCACAGTCTCCCCCAGGCTGCAGCCCCCCCCTGCTCTGGGAAATGCTCTGAGTGTAACCATGCAAGGGGAAATCATTTCAGTGACACAGCCTGCAACATGGGCAGTGTACAGAGGGTGGCAAGCTGTGCCTGAGAGCACGCAACAGGGCATTGTCAGTCGTTTTGTCACCAAAGCCAAGATATCCTATAGCTACACACTTGGTTTCCTGCCCTGGGAAACACAACTGCAGTAGCTGCTGTCCTGGTTGCTGTCTTCTGGAGTGTTGTGTATGTGGAGGTACTGCCTGCACAGTGGTATTTATGCTTGCATCAGTGTTGTTTAGATTTGTACCTTGGAGGCTCACACTAGAGGAAACCTGGAGAACACAGTGACTGTGAAGGAGCATGGAATGGGAGCTGTTCTTTGCAAGGTGTAGTAGCTGGACACAGGACGGCACAGGAGAGAGGCTGTTCATTATTAACATCGTCTAATTCTCTTCTTCTCTTTTACTTTTAGCGTGGAAACAGTAAACGATGGGCAGTTTCATAGTGTGGAGCTCGTGATGCTGAATCAGACTCTGAACCTGGTGGTGGACAAGGGGACTCCCAAGAGTCTGGGAAAACTCCAGAAGCAGTCTTCAGTCAGCCTCAACACACCACTCTACATTGGAGGTACAGTGGCTTGCTCTGGACCTTGAGGTTGTAACACATCTTCCCAGAAGCAAATCATCTTCCAGCCTACAGAGGGGACTCTCCAGATGGGAGAAACCAGCATTTTGCTGTTCCCCCTGCCAGAGGCTGCTTCCATGAATCCACATCTCTGCTGCTCCACTTTGGGCTCCACAGTCCATGGGTGCCCCAGCACATAGCAGGGCGAGCTCTCATCGCAGAGCAGGGAACTTGACTTCAGCACAGGCAGGTCCTGGGTTGCACAGCCGTGGTGACAGCAGTTTGTCATTTCTAAAGCTTTCAGAACTGGTTGGCACCGAGATGCGATGGTTGAAGAATACAATGAAAGTATTACAAACAGATACAGCAGAAAAAGCAGCTCCATAGTCAGTAGGTTTATATATACCATAAATGAGTGGTATTGCTGCTGGGCATTTTATACAGGGTAAAAAAGAGAGGTGAGGAGATGGGATTAAAATCTCCAGACCATATAATTAATACACACAAGCACAAGCTGACTAAGAACTTGGCTTGTAGTTATCTCATTGGAAACTGAAGCCAGAGCTCCAGTATTGGAAAGATCTTAGAACTGACCAAACTTTAGTTAAGAAGTTTGTTCACATTCAGTACTGAATGTGGGGGGAAGGGGAGGCCAAGTGGGATGGGGAACAGATGCCCAGAATAATGAGTATCCCACTGATGAGGTGTGTGAATATGAGACAGAGTGAAGGCTGTGCTCTGCCCAATTGGCTTGTCTTTGTCAGCCACCCCCTTCCCCAACTCTGTTCTGGACTGAATGTTGGTATCTGTCCCTTTCAGTGACATGGAGTTCTTGAACTTTTAGCCAATTCTAAATACAACAGTCAGCAGAACAATAATAGACTCAGAAAGTCTTTGGGCTTTTTCCAGCAAGTTCATTGAAGCCAACAGTAGAAACTCTTATAAACCTCACTTGGTGCTGCTCAAGCCTTTTGTAAATAATTCCCCTTAATAACACTTTTGTAATGGAATCCTGAACATTGCCCTTGTAAATCAGAACTGTCACTTATCTTGCTTTGTACAGAGCTGAACCTTTATAATGGGTTCATACTGATAATGTCATAAGCTGCTAAAGAGCATTATGCATCAAAGGTGATTTGCTGGTGAGGCCATCACAATTTCTTCCTTTAGCACAGCATAAAAGATACCAACAGCAATTTAGCCACGGGGAACTTGGGAAGTAACCATGTGGAAAAGTTTTGTTAATGGATGAGCTCTGTGAATCAATACTGATTCTCAAAAGGTTCCTACAAAAAATGCATTCACAGGGCGAACCTGAGACCTGAAGTGAAGGACTGTTGGGTGCCAGAAGGGCTCAGGGGAGACTTCTTTGGTTGCCTATTAAAATCCTTCTTACTTCTTTCTAAACACTTGCTGTGCTGCATGTGCCACTGGTCTGTGTGCAGCATACCCAGAGACAGCAGCTGCCCTCCCACTGCAGACCGGTCCATTAAAGTAACTGCACTACCCCAGAGCAATTGTCCCCAGCATACACTCAGCTTCAAGACACCTGAGCCTTCATGTGACCCCAGTTCAGTCCATCTCCAACTACATCACCTGGTTTAGCAACTTTCTTCCTATCACACAGTTAAAGGTTCTCGTTTGTTTTAAGACCACCTTTAAAGTGGAGTCACTTATAGATAGATAGCAAATTCTGGTGTCCTCAGCATAAGAAGGACATGGAGCTGTTGGAGTAAGTCCGGAGGAGGCCACGAGAATGATCAGGGGCTGAAGTACTTTCCCTGTGAAGACAGGCTGAGAACACTGGGGCTGTTCAGCCTGGAGAAGGCTGCGTGGAGATCTCAGAGCAGCTTCCAGTGTCTGAAGGGGGCTACAAGGATGTGGAAAGGGACTGTTCATAAGGGACTGTAGTGTGAGGTGTCCCTGCCCGTGGCAGGGGTTGGAACTGAATGATCTCAAGGTCCTTTGCAACCCAAACCAGTCTGGGATTTTATGCTAGTGCAGCCTACGGGGATGTCAGTGGGGAGGGGACAACATCCCAAAGAACCTGCTGGCCACCTCAGCGTGGGAACTCTTCCAAGCGGTGGAGCAGGATGGAGGGCACTTGTGACAAAGGCTTGGCCTGGACTCCGAAAGCTGTTTCCTGTCTCCAGAGTTCTCCTGGCACTGGTTTCAATGGGGTGGACTCTTTCCACTCCCTGTCTCAATGCCATGATCTGTGGTGCTGTATCCTTTGTTTCTTTCCATTACCAAAATGAGGACAATGAGTCTTTGCTACCTTACAGAGGTCCTGTGCAAATTAGTTCTTTAAAGATCCTGTGACAAAAGAAACGTTAGCAGTTACAGTTTCTGTGATATCCTTGTAAGGGTGAGTAAACCTTCCCTTTGTGTCTCTCTCTGAAGGGATCCCAACCTCCTCTGGCTTGTCATCGCTGCGCCAGGGTGCAGATAAGACACCAAATGGTTTCCATGGCTGTATCCACGATGTCCGCATCAACAACGAGCTGCAGGATTTCAAGGATTTACCACAGCAGTCCCTGGGAGTCCTTCCTGGCTGCAAGTCCTGCAACATCTGCAAGCACGGCATCTGCCGGTCCCTGGAGAAAACAAGTGTGATCTGTGAATGTCACCCAGGCTGGATGGGCCCCCTGTGTGACCAGGAGATTGGAGACCCGTGTCTTAACCACAAGTAAGCTCAAACTAATGCTGCTGGGAGGGCGGATGCTTTACAGCTAATGTGTATATTACATTTCATCTTACAAACCCACATCTGGCTATTTTTGGAGGTGCTGCGTTCACACACGAAGTTGTGAGTCAGCCCCCATGGCAGCTCTCAGCTTCCACTTCTTGTTCTGATGCAGCTTGTTCTGCAGATGAGCAGATGTCCTGGAGGAGCTCAGGTGCTAATACTGCAGGCCATGCATTCAGCTGGAACTCCACATTCAAATACAAAGCCTCCTGTTGATGAGCATGGCTCACCTCTGAGGTGGTGAGCTGCTTGTGAGGTGGAGGGTCATGCTTTAGGGATATGCTCACATCAGCCCCTGAACACTGTCATGGGCTCAAACGTGAACAATTCTGAATACTGCACTCTGAAGCACCCTTTTAAAGTGCAAGTTTAAAGGATAGCGTGGGGTTGTATGTGAAGGGAGCGGGAGTGTAAAGCATTCACAGTTCAAAGGCTCAATAACCCCATCCATCAGAAACACTGCGTAAAGAGCTTACTTATGGAAAGCACAGGAGGAAACGCTCTGACACAGAGCAGCGGGCAGCTCCGCGAGCAGATGGAAGTACTTTTGTTTTAGAAGCTTCTTTGGTTGCACTATTGGTGGAAGGAGCTTTTCACAAGCACCTACTTTTGACAGGTAAATTGACACCGTGAATAATCACCCTCTTCATGGCAGAAATTTAACTTGGCAGAGCTAAATTGCTTCTGGGCCTAGTTCTGCGAAGTACAGAACCCTGGAAGGTGTTGAGAAGCACCTGGCAGTTTACAGACCAAATATGAAGACACAAGTGAAGAAACACTCAGAGACCCAAATGTCGCCTTGAATTTCCAACATCAACATGAAACTGCTTTGGTTGGACAGAGAAAAATAAGGGAGTTCCAGATGTTTATGTGATGAGAGGTTGGTTCTGTCAAGGCAAAGGAGCTGTGCGTACTGTTAATGCTCACATACTGTTCCACCTTTCATTACATCAATTCAGCCTTTTGGAGCTCCTTAAAGCCAAGCCCTTTGTGTGGAGGGAGTGTGGTGCTCAGCTGCACTGTCTGCTCCAGCACTCAGAGAGGAAAGGCGACTAGCTGATGGTAACAAGAGTTACTACCCAAGCACACCTTTGTTTAGCGGGGCAGAAAATCCTGCTTTCTATAGATTGTGACTGCCTTTATTACTTGGCATGTCTTGACCTGTCTGAAACTGCTTTTATTATTTGTGTGTTTTAGTTCAAAGCTTTAAAGTGAAGTGTACAGTGATTCAACATAAGCAGGGAACAATGTTAAGGTACCAGAAAGAAAACAAACCAAAGTAAGAGGAAGACATGGGTTCACGTCAAGCAGGGCCTGATACAGCAAAGGTTTACAAGCCCTGAGCAGTTTCTCCCTGGCTGGGCAGTGTTTCTTTCCTCCCTGTCCTCAGTCCATTTCAGGTCTGTCCCTGTCCCCAAAGTGGGGTAGTGTCAGAACCTGCTGAGGACCAACATCCTGCCTGTGGCATTCCTCAGGATCACCAGAGCTCCCTGCGAGCCACGTGAGCCAGGGAGCCCTTCAGCTACAGCTGCCCATCAGGAAGCCTGCACGTGGCTTTTCCACAGGCACCTTCATTTATCACACTGCTTTTCATCACCTGATAGTATTTGTAGAGCAATTCCGCTAAGGAAGCCTGGGCATGCAGCTTGATTGTCAGCACTTAGCTCCACGTGTGGTGCTGTAGATGTGAGCTGTCTCATGGGGATGCCAACCATTGGTCCATGCTCATGGAGCAGCCTGATGGCTCCCAAAGAGATCTCTTAGGATCACAAATCCTGAATGCGTTCTCTGAACATTATCCAGTATTCCGTGAAAACTCACATTTTCTTCAGAGTGCTTAACACTGAACTGCTCATTTTGGATTAGTGTCCTGGAATGAAGTGTGCAGAATTAAAAATAAGAAGAAAAAATAAGAAATAAAATAAAGAATAAAATAAAGAATAAAATAAAGAATAAAATAAAGAATAAAATAAGAAATTAAAAGACAGGTTAGGGACACCATGGGCCCTCTCCAGAAGCTATCGGGAGAACTGGCTACCCTGGATTTGGAGAAGGCTGAGGTTCTTAATGACTTCTTTGCCTCAGTCTTCACTGGCAAATGCTCTGACCACACCACCCAAGTCTTGGAAGGCAGACGCAGGGACAGTGAGAATGAAGACCCTGGGCCCACTGTAGGATAGGATCTGGTTCAAGACCGTCTTAGGAACCTGAATGTATACAAGTCCATGGGACCTGATGAAATCCCTCTGCAGGTCCTGAAGGAGCTGGCAAATGAAGTTGCTAAGCCACTGTCCATCATATTTGAGAAATCATGGCAGTCAGGTGAAGTTCCTGATGACTGGAAAAAGGGAAATATAACCCCCATTTTCAAGAAGGGGAAAATGGATGAGCCAGGGAATTACAGACCAGTCAGTCTCACCTCTGTGCCTGGCAAAATCTTGGAGCGGATTCTCCTGGAAGGCATGCTGAGGCACATGAAAACCAACAAGGTGCTTGGTGACAGCCAGCATGGCTTCACTAAGGGGAAATCCTGCCTGACCAATCTGGTGGCCTTCTATGAAGGGGCTACGGAACTGATGGACAGGGGCAGAGCGGTTGATGTCATCTACCTGGACTTGTGTAAAGCCTTTGACACTGTCTCCCATGACATCCTTCTCTCTAAGTTGGAGAGACATCAATCTGATAGGTGAACCGCTCGGTGGATAAAGAACTGTCTGGATGGCCACACACAAAGAGTAGTGCTCAGTGGCTCAATGTCCAGCTGGAGACCAGTAACGAGTGGTGTCCCCCAGGGATCAGTGTTGGGACTGGTCTTGTTCAACATCTTTGTGGGTGACATGGACAGTGGGATTGAGTGTGCCCTCAGCAAGTTTGCCGATGACACCAAGCTGTGTGGTTCGGTTGATACATGGGAGGGAAGGAATGCCATCCAGAGGGACCTTGACACGCTTGTGAGGTGGGCTGATGCCAACCTGATGAAGTTTAACCATGCCAAGTGCAAGGTCCTCCACCTGGGTCGGAGCAATGCCAGGCACAGCTACAGGTTGGGCGGGGAGGAGATTCAGAGCAGCCCTGCAGAGAAGAACTTGGGGGTGTTGGTCGATGAGAAAATGAACATGAGCCGGCAGTGTGCGCTTGCAGCCCAGAAGGCCAACCGTATCCTGGGCTGCATCAAAAGGAGTGTGACCAGCAGGTCGAGGGAGGTGCTCCTGCCCCTCTACTCTGCTCTCGTGAGACCTCACTTGGAGTATTGTGTGCAGTTCTGGTGTCCTCAACATAAAAAGGACATGGAACTGTTAGAACAAGTCCAGAGGATGATCAGGGGGCTGGAGCACCTCCTGTATGAAGATAGGCTGAGAAAGTTGGGGCTGTTCAGCCTGGAGAAGAGAAGGCTGCGTGGAGACCTCATAGCAGCCTTCCAGTATCTGAAGGGAGCCTATAGGGGTGCTGGGGAGGGACTCTTCATTAGGGACTATAGTGATAGGACAAGGGGTAATGGGTTCAAACTTAAACAGGGGAAGTTTAGATTGGATATGAGGAAGAAATTCTTTACTGTGAGGGTGGTGAGGCCCTGGAATGGGTTGCCCAGGGAAGTTGTGAACGCTCCATTGCTGGCAGTGTTCAAGGCTGGGTTGGACATAGCCTTGGGTGACATGGTTTAGTGGGAGGTGTCCCTGCTCCTGGCAGGGGGGTTGGAACTGGATGATCTTAAGGTCCTTTCCAACCCTGACTATTCTATGATTCTGTGATTCTATTAAATGCCAAAACCAAACCTCCCTGGGAACCGGAGCTGTCACAGCTATCACAGTCCAGCTCTAAATGCTTCTCTTTCTCCAGGTGTCTGCATGGTAAGTGCATGGTGGCCAATGTTGCTTACACCTGTAAGTGCATGGAGGGCTACACAGGCATGTACTGTGACAAGAAGAACAATTCCTCAAATCCCTGCAGGACTCTGAAGTGCAACCATGGACAGTGTAAGGTGTCGGAGCATGGGGAGCCCTACTGCGAGTGTGATCCCAACTACAGCGGGGAGCACTGTGACAGAGGTATGTGTGGCTCTTGGTCACACCTTTGGCTTTGTCTCTCCTCTATGTGACTCATTTATGGGTAAATGGCAAATAGTGGAAGATGAAGCTGAGTCAGCCTCTGCAGGGCAATACAGGAAGGAGGAAAGACCCACACAACAGCTAACGAACTGCTATCCCAGTGTATGGAAAGGGGGACATGGGTAGTGAAGAGTCTTACTCTCTGTGTCCCGAATCCTCAAGGCTTGCTGCTCCCAGGATCCTGGTGGGATGTTTGAAGGAGAGGTTGTTGCAAGGTTTGCTCTCAGCCAGCAGGGATCGGTTAATTGCAGTGCTGGGAAAGGTCTCATCCTGCACACCAGGGAGGTGCTGCTCCCCCGAGGTGGCAGTAAAGATTCCCAGCTTGCTCCACGTGCTGCAGCTGGGTGGGTTTCCTGGGGAATCCCACAGATCATTCTGGGCTTTCCAGCTGGGATCAGGGCCCAACTGTTCTGCCCTGACCTGAAGAAGCTCGCTGGGCACTCAGGGAGTCCTGGCTTCATCCCTTCTGCCTCTGTTGCTGTACAGAAGGAAGGAGCTGGCTTGTATTGGTTTCATTTCGCTGTGCCTTTCCTGTGAATGAGCCACAGACTTCCCCAGTTCCACACAGACACAGCCCCACCAGAGTGTATGTGGCTGCTGCACAGAGACTGCAGAACAGCACAGACGTTTTTGGGTATCCCACATTGCTGATGCCGTGTGGAGCAGGCTGACCCCTGAGCCTGAGAAGCAGACATAGTCAAACTAATCCACATTTTGCAGGAGTGGTGCAGGATTCAGCACTCAGCATTCATTAAAGCACTTCCAGAAGTGCTGATCAAGGCACGCAGGCCTCTGCCTTGTGCCGGATATTGCACGTTTGTGTAACACCAGCTCGGGTTCGATGGCGGCTCCGAAGCAGTAAAAGATGAAGGTCCTCACGCAGTCTGTTTGCCTTGAACTTCATTACAAGTGCAGGGCTGCCGGCTGGTGTTTGGGGAGCACCTGGTGCAATAGTTACCACATGTTGTTTCCTTCCCGTCTCTGTTGCCTTACAGAGAACCTCTGCCAAGGAGACATCGTCCGGGAAGTTGTCCGGAAGCAGCAGGGCTACACGTCGTGTGCCACTGCCTCCAAAGTGCCGCGCCTGGAGTGCCGCGGCGCCTGCGGCAGCGGGCAGTGCTGCGTGCCCCTCCGCAGCAAGCGGCGGAAATACTTCTTCCAGTGCGTGGATGGCTCCACCTTCACGGAGGAACTGGAGAGACATGTGGAATGCGGCTGCTCCAAGTGCTTGTAAGCCATTCTCCAGTCTCGTGCCACTTTAATCAGCTCAGAAGCGCTATCAAAATGGGACCTATTTACTTTCAGAGTGAAGAAGAAGAAGAAAAGAATTATTAAGTATATTGTAAAATAAGCAAAAAATAGAACTTATTTTTATTATGGAAAGTGACTATTTTCATCTTTTATTATATAAAGTATCGCACCACTTTGGGTATATGTATCATATAGTGAGCTATTTTTACCATGAAACTTTTTTAACAGTTGTAAGAAAAAAAAGATCAAAAGTTAAAAGTTAAAAAAAAAGATTCTAAAGCAACCCTTGCCTAAAGGAGAAACGCGGGGTGACCGTAGGTGTGCGCACAGTGACCCAATGTAGAGGTGTTCCCAGGACCTGCCACAGGACTCGTCTGGGCTGGAGGAGCCTCCAAGGCGCTGAGTGGGTGTCCCTGCAGAGCGGATCCCCGTGATTCCCGACATCCATCCGTCCTGCCCAGGCTCCCTGAGGAAGCCTCCCCTCAGTCCCTCGCTCTGCCTGACACTGCCGACGCCGTTTGCTCTTGTACAGTGGCTCCGCTTGCTCCTCTTGAACTGGTTCCCTATAGGCACTGCCGCAGCTTGAGGCTAACGACATTATTTGACTATTGTAATACTATACTACATTTTTTGCTGTGTATGTTGTATTTATCTGTGTTCACATTATATTCTTCAGCAACTGTATCTATAGAGCACAGGCAGCTTTATCCAAAAGAAGGGGACAAAGGGAAAGGAAGTGGGGAAATACGTGTTGCTTTGGGAAATTTGGGGGCAAAATGTGAACCAAGTGCTAAGTAATGCCTAATAAATGACAAAGTACTTTTGTGTAAACTCCTCAGCTATGTTATTTCCCAAATTTGTGCCTTCTTGCTCCCAGCCTTGAGCCCTTTTTTGTATATGAAATATAGGGAATGCACTGCTACATAGTTTGTTGCGCCTTGACACTTTAGCTTGCAGAGGTCGTAAAGAGCATGAACATCCTGCTGGTGCCAGAAGGTAACACCCGCAGCTGAGCAGTCCTTCCTGCCCCAGGAGCCAGGGGTGAAAGCTGGGCTGTAGCTGCCTCTTCATCCACGCTCTATACCAAGCAGTTGGCTGCTTCCCACAGCGCTTTACATGAGCAGAAGTTGCACTATACCCGGCTGAAGGTATTGAGCTGGCTTTGTCCCCTGCAGCAGCTCTCTCTTCTCTGCACAAGGAGAGGTATCGCAGCTCCATCCCACCCTATTCTTGCCTCTGGTGCAGAGCGACCGGTTCAGCCAAAGCTCCTCCATCTGCACTGCTCCGTGCCCTGCACTGGTGTCTCCCAAAGGACTCCCGCCAGCTTTGGCTGTGCTCAGAGCCAATGCTGAACAGGAAATGGGAATCGGTGCAGGGCTGAATTCTCACCAAGGATGTGAGGCAAAAACTGACTTTGTGAGCGAGTTTGGTTTTTGGAGGGGTTTTGTCAGGGCCACCTTTCAGGGTCAGTGCGAAGAGTACCATGGATACCTTGGTGTTTCTCTTCCGTAAGTTTCAAACATCCCATCACAACTGGCCCACTATCAGTGTACTTTCTTTCTGTCCGTAACATGGCAAGTATTCTGGTCCTGTCTTCAGTTTCTCTAGGGGAGGTAGGCAGAGAGGATTCCTGGCAGCCCTGAGCTCCTTTTGGGAATGGTCATGGCCTGAGCAAAAAGGATTTCAGATGCGGGGCTTCAGCAAAGGAGGAGTAGGAGAGCCGAATCAAGAAAAAGGAGATTTTGTTTGACCAGAGCTTTGGGAAGTACACCGAATGCAGCTATCAGCATTTATTTTCCTTTGAAGAAAAGTGACCATCCAGCTCTCCTGCGACCAGAAAGCTCTGAAGTGCTGCTGCTGCTACATCAGTCCCTCCTGAACTGCAGCGATTCACTCTATTTCTTTGTTTCTACCAGAGCAACATGAGCAGAAGGGACAGAACCAACACAACAGCCATCCCACTAAATAAACAGCAGCATGTGGAGCCTGCCACCAGTGAAACATAAACCAGTCACTAGTTCATGTGCCAAACTGATCGAAAAAACTAACCCCGGCTGCAAGCACCAAGGGCTGCTTTTCGCTTTGGATAGAGCATCAGAAGCCCGCAGCAGCTGGAGTTTGTGGGGTACAACAGAAAGCACCCAAACCCACAGCGTGCAGGCGTTAGAACTGGTGAAGGTAACTGCAGATGCTTGCGCAAATACGTGCCTGGCACAGCACTGCCAGCAGTGGTTGGTTCCGGCGGCAGCTGCTGCGGTGCCAGGCAGGAGCAGCCCGGCCGGGGCAGCGGCTCTGTGTGCTCCACCACAGGACCTGCAGCCACCGCAGTGCTGAGGCCGCCAGTGCAGGAGCACGGCCCCTGCTGAGCACCGCGTGTGTGTGTGCACCGTGTCCCTCGAGCAGCACGCACGAGGAGGTGACATGGACCCATGGACCCTCTCCTGCGGAGGGTGCTGTAGAGGCCTCCACTGGGGGGGCGGAAGCCACCGGCGCCTTGTTAGCGCATCACTCTGGGATTTGGGGAAGCAAAGCCTTGCAGCAAAGCAACCAGCAGCAGCTCGACGAGGCCGGCCCTGGTCCTGGCCCTTTTCTGTCGCAGCACTTCAATGTTAAGCCTTGGGGTAAAGAACTAAGAGTATCTATTTTGTAACCAAATGATGCAATTTTTGTATGCTTTTAGGCAGCACTTGCCATTGGATAGTGATGCTTTTATGTCAATGATTCTCTGACTTGCTATAGAGTTATTTTATGTTAAGAAGACAATAAAAAGCATTCAGATGTGCCAAAAATGTGAGGTTAACTGAAGTGTAATCAGCTCTGAAAGTTCCTCTGTAACCTGCCTGATGTTACACTCGATTTCCAGAACTGCGGGTACAATGCAGTAGTTTTTACCTCTATAAAGTTTTAATATAAAGTGAAGAAAGATGCTTACCCTTAAAAAACGGCAATGCAGACTGGTGTGAACTGATGTATTTTATTAATAGATTCTCCTTGTGATGTAAGTTTAAATAAATTGTTGGGTTATGGAAGACTGTACCACACCTTGTGATGCAGGTCATTTCTTTGTGTATGTGAGGTGCTGTGTCTCCCTTTCGGAGTACGGGAGGTAGCTCACGGGAATCGGTGCAGGAATTACACACATCCCTCTTGGACAAACCCACCAGAGAGTGGCTGGAGT
Source organism: Amazona ochrocephala (assembly GCA_039720435.1). Classification (NCBI taxonomy): domain Eukaryota; kingdom Metazoa; phylum Chordata; class Aves; order Psittaciformes; family Psittacidae; genus Amazona; species Amazona ochrocephala. The sequence goes on along the minus strand of CM077889.1, from coordinate 3,075,175 downwards.
TAAACGCAGCATCATCAGTGGTTACACACTTTTAGGGCGTCACAACCTGATCTTTTAGGGGCCTGACACGCACAGATGGATTAAGCCACATAGTTTTTGCAGCTGGTCATTTCCCTCCATGGCTGAGGAAACAGAAGTGACACAGCCAGCAGTGGTGACAGGGATCCCGCCAGCATCTGACACACAGATGTTCAAACTTGCTGCCACACCTCCGTGCCTGGTTATTATTGGCGACCCCCAGGAACAGCCCTCTTCTGTTTCCTGCATTGCAGCCTCAGCGCAGAATAAAGCAGAGCTCCCACCACATCCTTCCCTCACCCATGCCCCTGTGAAATGCTCACATATTGCTAATTATGCCTCCAACTACAGCCCTTAGAGCTGCCTTTGCCATTCCGTGCCAAGCTAGTGACAGGACTCAGCCAACAAAAACACTCAACCTCAATGAGCATCATTAAGCCTGAACTATGAAGGGTGGCTATGTAATTGTAGCAGATGGTAGCATTTCACCTAAAGCAAACCCAGCTGAGCCCACTGAAAATGCTACTGGGAATTGTTCGGAAATGCCTCGGTGCTGGCTGAAGTAACAGGTTTGACAACGTCTGTTTGTGCTGCTTGTGGCTTCGCAGCACACGGGTTCCTCAGGGAGATGCAAGCCACCAGAGCCTGAGGATGGAAGGCTCGTGCTCCTGCACGCAGGACTCTAGGTACTGATGTTTAGCCATTGGCCTGAGGTGAACAACACGGAAAAGCTGTCCCGTGTTCCTTTATCTGTTTTATCCCGGGTGGTGCTGCTGTTTGCCGGGTGTTTGGCTGTGGGGTTTATGTTGTTCCCTGTTGTGTCTGGTCTCTGTGGCCTCTTTTAGGATCTTGCTCCCAGTTCAGCTCACAGAGCACAGCCCGCAGCTCTTCGGGCTAGCTGCCGTTTAGCTTTGCCACGCCCGGGCTGATCTGCAGCAATCCCTGCAGATGCCAGGCGGGATCGCTGCCCCCCCCCGCCCCCGTTGTCGCGGTCGTGGTCGTTGTTTCCCCGCTGGTAGTGACGGGCGTTCCAAACGCCAACAGCGCGCGGACAAACGCCACGAACGCCCCCCGCACGCATCCGAACCGCTCCGGGGGGGCGCGGCGCCGCGCGGGGCCTGCCAGCAGGTGGCGCCGCAGTGCCCGGCCAGCGGCGCTCTGCGGGCAATGGGGCGGAATGGAATGGAATGGAATGGAATGGAATGGAACTGAACAGAACGGAACGGAATGGAATAGACTTTCCAGACTTCAGTTGGAAGAGACCTACAACGATCATCTTCTATCTAGTCCAACTGCCGGGGCAACCCAGGGCAGGCCCAGCTGTAGCAGGCTGTCCAGGGCTCTGTGCGAGCGTCTCTTGAACACTGACAGGCTCAGGGCAATGACCGCCTCTCCTGGAAGCCTGTTCCAGGGTCTGACCATACTCTTGGGAAAGATGGATCCTGATGTCCAGTCTGAACCTCCCCAACACAGCTTTAAACCACTCCTACGCCTCCTGTCACTGGTTCTCAATGAGAAGAGCTCAGCACCTCCCTCTCCATATCTCCTCCTCTGGAAATTGCAGAGCAATAAGGTCGGTGCTCAGCATCCTGCTCTCCAAACTAGACAAGCCTAAACTCCTCAGCTGCTCGTCAGAGGAGGCCATGTGCATGGATTTGCTGGGGAGTTTTAAATACTGCTTTCCCAGGTTTTATTGATCCCATGCCATCAACTTCCTGGCATTGTCCATGTTGGTCCGGTGAGGCAAGGAGCCCCTGCTGCCCCCGAGCTGCCACGTGGCACCGGGTCAGTGCGGCAGGAGCTCCGCAGCAGGAGGATGATGCTGCCGAGCTCCAGGAGGGCGCATGTGAGACCTGAGGGTGTGCAGCACTTCCTCGGTCCCACCCCTCTGCAGCAGGGTGATGGCTCTGTGTGCTGGCACATGGGGCAGCTGGCACCTATGCTCTGTGGTGGCCTCAGGACACTGCTCTTATGGCGACATCACCAGGCTGGTGGGGGTGGTACCATCACTCTGGTGCTAGCACCAGGTGGAATAACAACTCATTCTGCTGTTTGCCCTACTCTTGCTGCCGTTTGGTCACATGCACACTGCTGGGGCTCTACTCCAGGCTGCTGGGTGCACATGCCTGCAGCCCATGAAACTTTAGACAGGCATTTACATGCATGTCTATGAAGAAAGCACAGCTGCTCCTCTGAGCACCTCCAGTGCCCAGAGAGCCCTGCAGGCAGCAAGGAGCTCCTCAGGCATGCAACGGAGCACACACAGAGTACAAGCAGCACTTATTAGCATAAGGAAGCTCAAACTTACACCAACACACACGAGCATCCTCACAAGCAGGAGGAACAGAAGTCGCTGTATGGCTTTGCATCTTGTTCCTGTGTGATCTCTTGACCTTCTCCTTTCCAGGGAGTCTGTGCTTTCAAAGGAAAGTGATGCTCAAGGTAGTCTGGGAAAGATACCAGCTTCCCCTTCTGTCTATGACCATGTCCCCATGGCACAAGGATGGCTCCTTTAACATAAAAGTAGTCTTTTACAACTGTTGTGTCTTAGCTGGGGGGCAAAGTACACATCCCACCTCAGAGGTGTGTGGCAGTGAGGAAAGAAGGTTAAATGAGTTCTGTGGGATCAATGGCATTCATGCTCAGGGGACAGCTAAAACCTCACAGGGAACCAGTCCACTATGGGGACTGGAGCACCTCCCGTATGAAGATAGGCTGAGAAAGTTGGGGCTGTTCAGCCTGGAGAAGAGAAGGCTGCGTGGAGACCTCAGAGCAGCCTTCCAATACCTGAAGGGGGCCTATGGGGATGCTGGGGAGGGACTCTTCATTAGGGACTGTAGTGATAGGAGAAGGGGTAACGGGTTCAAACTTAAACAGGGGAAGTTTAAATTGGATCTGAGGAAGAAATTCTTTACTGTAAGGGTGGTGAGGCACTGGAATGGGTTGCCCAGGGAAGTTGTGAATGCTTCATCCCTGGCGGTGTTCAAGGCGGGGCTGGACATAGCCTTGGGTGACATGGTTTAGTGGGAGGCGTCCCAGCCCATGGCAGGGGGTTGGAACTGGATTATCTTAAGGTCCTTTCCAACCCTGACTATCCTGTGATTCTATGATTTTTGGTGGTCCAGTCTTCCAGCTCATCTTTCACCAGCAGCATTCAACTGGGCAGCTCCTGTGCCATGCCTCACCTGCATGGACAGTGAACCACTGCAGGCTGCGAGCCTGTGCTCCTGCATCCTGCCCCACCACCTTGCTGAGACCCAGATCCTGCTCTAGGGCAGTGTATGAATTTCTACAGAGACTGAAAAAGCCAGAAGTTACTGATTTCACCTCCATGGCAAAACGGCAAGAGGCTTTGGTCCAGTGCAGGGTTATTCCCCAGCCTCATCCTTGGAAACTGTTTCGTTGGAAACTTAACGACACAGCCAAAGACACAGCACAAGACAGACTATAACCAAGGCATTCTCACTTGAGGAAACCAAGGTTTTGTGAAGTGACAAGGGACTGAAGCCACCATCCTGCACTGAGGAGGGTTGCTAATGACAGGCAAATGGCTCAGCCCTGCCTTAGACACTTTGCTTGCAGAGCGAAGTTACAGGAACCGAACACCACAAGGTGATTTACACTGGGGCTTTGCAGCACATGGAATTTTCACCCAGCAGGTGATAAGAGCATGCACAACTGGCAGTTACTACAGAGGAGCTTAAACTTCCTTAATTACACAGCAGCATACTTTGCATCTCTTCAGCTGCCTTAGTTCATTCTGGGTAAAGCACTCATTGAACTGCTGGGGGGTTTTAATAGTTGTCTCCTTTTTTCTTTACTATGTTGAGCTAAATACGTTTAAGCACTAAGATCCAGAGAGATCAAGTTCATCATACCAATAAACAAATGAGGTTCTAATACAGAATCCTCTCACATGGTTTCATCCCACACTTACATCCTATAGTGCTTTAGGGTAGTTGTTAATGACTATTGCTTGGAATTGATTATACATTTATACAGCAAATCATGCACTCACCTTCAGAGTTATTTATTCTTACCTATGGGACATTCAAAGCAGTGTGCTGACTGACATACAAGTAAATCCAATCTTAAACAACCTTATAAATCACCTGGAATGATCTGCAAATCAAGGGATGGCCTGAGCCTCTTGCAGGCCAGCTTCTAGTTAAGCTAAGATAAGCTTCTAGCTTGAGCTAAACCTCTGCTCAGAGATGGACAAAGGATAGCTAGGAGCTGAGCTTGGGTTGTTTTCTTAAATACTAGTGATGTTCAGCTAAAGCATTTTACCTCCTCGTGATACAGAACTTTAATGAAACATTCAGATTTGCTGATCTTGTTTTTAACTAAACAGCCCTCAGTTCATTAATTATCACTTATACAGGGACATGAACTAAGAAGGTTTACTAGATAAAAGAGCTCAAAGTGGATTCAAATTCAGAACATGCTCCTAAGAAACCCATGCACAAAATACCTATTTTTGTCCTGGACTGAAAGAAAACAATCACCGAATCCACACTGCTGGAAAGGGAGAACTATCATTCCTGTAGTGAAAGGCTGGGTCAGCACGTTTCCTGCCTCTTTCAAGACAGCAGGAGTTGCACAGCTGGCAGGCTGGACACTGAGTCTTTCTTGGGTGTTGGGGTTGCATGCATATGTTTATTACCGGCACTGCCCAGAGATGGTATTTCATTTCCTCTGGAGTTAGGAGGTGTGCGGGAAACACAGTCAGAGTGCAGGCACTGGAAAAAATGCCTGAGGACCAAGGTCCTGAAAAACCTCACTGCAGGTCTGTTCATCCCAACCCCAGAACCCCTCTGGCAGCACTGGATAGCTCATTTTACACAGAGCATTCCACACTGCAGAGCCGGGTGACGAGCAGGAAATGAAAGACCTTATTTTACAATCACAGTGTATATTTATTTAGGAGCAAGCACAAGTTGACTTCCAGGTAGCAGCTGAATTCTGGTATCCTCTAACATGCATGTAAATGCCTGTTTAAAGTTTCAATAGTGAACTACATTGCAGTGAAAACCGCAAAGCCACGGCAAAACTTCCTCTCTTTAAGAATAACACATGGGTATTTCCACAGTTACATGCAGCTCACAGGAAGAGAGAGGTTCTGCAGCCTTGTTAATGCACTCTTCCTTTAAAGGACAAGAAGTAATCCTTGAGAAGACTTCAGAGTAAGCTTTCCAAATACAGATGTTTCAGGAAGGAAACACGATAAAACGGAGACAGCATCCACATGAGAATTCCAGGGTTTTTCATGTAAGTTCTGGATGAAAAGTAAAAAGAAATCCTGTTATGAGTGGTTTCAGAATGATACCCAACATACCACCAGTGCTCAAAGCAGATGCAGAACCCCACAAGGAGGCAGCTGGGCTCCCTTGTCATGCACAAGGGGGTCAGCATGGGGAGCAAAGCTCTGCTGGATCTCCTGAGCAGGGACTGAGGACAGGACAAAGCAAGGATCTCTTGGTACAGGGTGAAGGCGTTTTTGGTATGTGTTTAGGGGCAGGGGGGAACCGGCGATGAAGAGACAGCAGTTCCTGTTTCTATGCAATGGGTTGGTGAATAAACCACTCGTTGAGGGTTTAGTCTTGTGTCGAGTTGTGAAGGGTGGCTTCAACAGAGACTGCTGCTGAAGCAGAACTCCAGACACACTGGGAACTGGAGGACAGAGCTGATGCCTAAATCCTGCTTCTGGACCACAGCTTGAGATGGATCTAACATCCCAGATCGCTGTGACTGATCTACAGCTACATGGCACTTTACCAGCCGGAAGGAAGGGCGGATGGATGGCTGCTCCATCACAAGCGGGCTCCCCCAGCTGCTCACAGAACAGGCTCCGCAGCCCTCATAGCACAGCAGTGTCAGCCAGTGACTGCACTGATGAAACGCTTCCCGAGGACTAAAGTCGTGTCGTTATTGGAGTCCTGGCACCGGCAAATAAGAGGCGCAATTTCCGAACCTGCTTCTGGTGCGCAGTGATGAGAGCGGGTCAGGGGCAGCGAAAGACAAACAGCAGCGGCCTCCTGCCGCTGACACCGCGCCCTCCGCTGCCGGGGTGCTGACACCCAACCACGCTGGGGCAAGCTCCGGGGAGCACTGCCCGGGCAGCCCGGGCCTGCCCCGCCCCGTCCCCTCCCCGTCCCCCCGGGGCGGCGCCCGCGGCCGGGGCCGCCAGGCACGGACCGACCAACGCCGCCGGGCGCAGCCGTCTCACGGCTGCCGAGCCCCGCCCGCGCGCAGCGGTGGCGCGCCCCGATTGGCTGGCGGGGCCGTGGGGTGACGCGCGGGCGGGGCCGCCGCGCTGCACGCCGGGAGCTGTAGGCGGCGCGCGGGAGGGGGCCCGGACTGCGGCTCCCGGCGTGCCTCGCGCCGCCCGTGACGGGCACGGGGCGCGCGGCGGGGGGGGGGTGCACGCGCTGCGGCAGCGCGGAGCGGGAGCCGCCGTGGCCCCATTGTGTGGCGCGGCCGCGGCTGCCCGGAGCCCGCCGCCATCTTGTGCCGGAGCGGGGCGCGCCGGGTCCGGGCCTCCGCCGGGGGCTACAACCGCTCTCTGCGCACAGGCCCCGAACCGGCCTGCGCTCCCCTGGTTGCCGCCGTGCCCCGAGCCGGCGGAAAGGACTCCTGGCGCGGTGCGGAGACCCCAGGGCTGATGCCCGGCACCTCGCAGCCAGGTCGGGCGTGAGAGCCGCGCCGCTCCGCGCCGCCTCCCGGCCCGCCTCCCCCGCCCGGCAGCCGATGCCGCCGCTGGATGAGCGCCTGCCCAGGCCGCGGGCGTAGCGGTGGGCGCTGCCCACGCCGCTCTTGAGGAGGCGGGCGCCCGCCGCCCCTCGGCCGCGGATCAGGAGAGCGAGGCCCGGCCCCGAGGAGCGGCCGCCGCTTCCCGCCCCATCAGGCGAGGGGCAGGACACCCACCGCGAGCCCCTCCCGCCCCAGCCGGCCGGCGAACCGGGCCGCCGCCGCGCCACCATGAAGATCAAGGACGCCAAGAAGCCGTGTAAGGCCGCGGGCTGTGGCGGCGCGTTCTGCGGGGCGGGGGTCGCTGTGTGTGTGTGTGTGTGTGTGTGTGTGTGTGTAACCGGGCGTGGGGCCGGCTGCGCGGCTGGCTCCGGGCCGTGCGTCAGGAGCTGCCGCCGAGGCGCTTCCCGCTCCGGGGCGTCCCTTTGCAGTGAGGCCTCGCGGTTGTTCGGCGCTGTTCAGCGCTGGCGTTGGAGGAGCACGAATTCACAACCCGTTCTGGGGGTGGGTGCTGCCTGTGATGGAGAGGGTACTTGGTCAGCGCACTGAGCTCCTGCACTGGCGGCTGAAGCTGCCACAGGTTGTCCTAAGGGCTAATGAAAACCAAATATTATGAATACTTGTGAATAACCGGGTACGAGTTTCTCATTAAAGTACCCTGAATTCGTCCGTTTAACAAGCACAGCTGTAACCCTGTTTCTTACTCTTTATGGTTTTGGAGTACCATATTTGTTTTGGCGGGCACACACGTGATTCAGACTCAGGTGAATGCAAACAGTGTCTGATACTACTGGTACGGTTCTGTGGGGAAGGAGAATCGGATTGAGTAAAGTTAGCCTGCATACAAACTGTTTTCCCAGTGTAACAGATACACAGTAGTGCAAGTCAACGCAGCTGTCATGCTTAGTCAAGTGTAACTAGCAAAAAGGGATGCAGGTATTACTCCACTGAGTTAGGCCATCTTTATTTTGTCATCATACTTAAAGACTTGTTTTCAGGGCAAGTTACCATATGGAAAAGATGGCTAGTCCTGAAGAGCTGGGCCTGCTGTTATTTTCAGTCATCTGACATGCCTGACTCATGAAAAGCATATTGAAAGTGTAGATTTTTAAATACACTGAGCAGTGCAAGAAGAAAATCCCCAAGCATGTTTAACACAGGAAGTATTAATGTAGCTCTAGAGCTAGCTATAAACATTTGTTTCTTGTGGTGTGCTAAAGAAACCCTATATGTGCAGCTTCTAGCGCACAATTAGCCATCACCTCTTATTAGTGCAGGTGTGTGGAAATTCCCGAGTTGACTGTAATCATGTTTATGAAGAGGGCAGTTCAGACAGTGAGACCTCACTTGGAGTATTGTATACAGTTCTGGTGTCCTCAACATAAAAAGGACATGGAACTGTTAGAACGAGTGCAGAGGAGGGCCACGAGGATGATCAGGGGTCTGGAGCACCTCCCGTATGAAGATAGGTTGAGAAAGTTGGGGCTGTTCAGCCTGGAGAAGAGAAGGCTGCGTGGAGACCTCATAGCAGCCTTCCAGTATCTGAAGGGGGCCTATAGGGATGCTGGGGAGGGACTCTTCATGAGGGACTGTAGTGATAGGACAAGGGGTAACGGGTTCAAACTTGAACAGGGGAAGTTTAGATTGGATATAAGCAAGAAATTCTTTACTGTGAGGGTGGTGAGGCCCTGGAATGGGTTGCCCAGGGAAGTTGTGAATGCTCCATCGCTGGCAGTGTTCAAGGGCAGGTTGGACATAGCCTTGGGTGACATGGTTTAGTGGGAGGCGACCCTGCCCATGGCAGGGGGGTTGGAACTGGATGATCTTAAGGTCCTTTCCAACCCTTACTATTCTATGATTCTATGACAGTGTTTGTTTTCCCTGGTATAACATTTAACGAATTATATCAAGACTCTGAAGTAGCCAAGTGGCTGTAAGACATAGTGTTTGGTAATTCAGAATGGTGAGAGTATGGCTTCTTCTACTGCACAACCTGCTCAAGTTCAGGAGGGTCTTTGCTGGGCCTTAGAGGCTGTCTTCTGGAATGGTGGATTTAAATAGCAGTGCCAAATGCTATCAAGAAGTTTTGTCTGCTTAGATGTGCTAAATTTGTAGTTGTGCTCTTTCAGTTCTTTAACTTGGACTTTGCCATTGGCTTAATGATTTGAATCAGAAACAACTTGAACTGCAGTAGGCAGTGAGGGAAAGGATATGGTGTCAAACTATGGTGTTTATTCCGTCTTGATTCTTGAACGTATTTTGAAGCCAGTGGCTTTTTTGAAGGTAAGAGCACTTAGTATCTTAGGCAATGAACCTTAAACCCATTCTGAGCTATCTGCTCCTGGTTACACTGAAGCGGGAGAGCAGCTCAATATTTCAAGAGGAACAGATCCCCCAGAGCACTGAGAAGTCCATGGATGTTCAGGGGCTTTGCTTCCTGAATACTGCTGTTGATTTGATTTATGTGCTCAAGTTGATCTAAAAGCTGAGTTCGGCTCTCAATACCACTTCTAGACTGTCTAGACACAAATTAGTTTAAGACAGTTGTAGACACTTCTCAGTATAATTGCTGAGTTTCACCTACATTTCTTAGCTGAAACCATTTTTTAATTCTCTGTGCTGGAGCCATATTTGATGCAGGAGAAGAAGGGTTAGTCATTATTTAACAGGCAGTCTTTAGTCTGTTGTAAGAGCCTGCAAAGTGGAGTTTAGAGTACGGCTTTAGCCTACCTGTACTTGTATCTGTGATGTTTAGCATCATGAGAGGAAGCATGACTGCACTGATAAAGTGTCTTGTCTGTCATGAGAGAGGTTAGGGTAAACCAGAGATGCCTCCAAGTTCAGAACTTCTGCTGTGGATACACTGCCCAGACATGGTTGTGTGCTCCTCCCTTCCAGCCTTCACCTGGCTGATGCTGTGCCTACTTCGTTGTAAAAACTGTGAGAAATGCAGCTGAATTTACGGCACAGGGCTGCTGAGGTTGGCTGTCTGAAAGAGGCTGTTTAAATTCCCTTTGCAGGTGGTGGGAGAGGGTGGGCATTTTAAAGGAGAATAACAAATTCTATACTTGTACTCGGTAGTTAGTGTAGCAGTGGAAGCTGTAGAGGTTGTGGAGTGTCCATCTCTAGAGGATCCTTGAAAAACTTCAGAGGTCTTCAAGTACAGGCAGGACAAAGCTGTAGTTGACCTCATCTCGTGTTGGCAGTTTTCCTGCTGGTGTGACAGAGGTTGGACAAGATGACCTCCAGAGGACCCTTCCCATCAGCAGTTGTGTGATAGTTCTTCTGAGGAAATGGGGAAGAATGGCAATTTTAAGAGAAACTTCCAACGGTTATTTGGGGGTGGAGATAATAAATGTGAGAGCAGAACACCTTGCAGAGCTGCTGCTGCATGGGATCTATCTAAAGGGAAGAACAGAGATGCTTATTCAGAGAGCTCTTGGTGCTGGTGGGGTAGGCAAGGCACTGCTAGGAGAGTACGAGCATGCTGTGCTCCTCAGGTGAGCCCTGCAGGTTGGCTCTGGAATGGACCACTGAGGGACAGGCAGGCACTTCTGATGTTTACTGTGCTGTGTTTGTTACTCTTAGTCTGCTTCTTCTAATTGTTTATTAAAGATAATTTGAGAACTAATGCCTGCCTTTCCCCTGAGGCAAATGGAGATACCTTCATGTATGAAAGCATGTAAGTAGAGATTTGCAAAATGCTGTAGCAGTATAGAAAAAAGATTAAAACCTAAAGTTTATTTTCTCTAATGTGGTTCTACAGATATATGTAGTTTTTGTGGACACACTGATCTCATGCAGTAAAATTGGTGAAAAATATATTCAGGTTGCTGGGGAATAGCTTTTAAATTGATATTCTTGTTCACAGGACTTGCTGCTTAGTCTTGTGGTATCCTACCATTTTCTTATTAGTCCTTGAAAGCTGAGTATTAGCCCACAGCAGATGTTCCAGGCTCTCATTTCACTGCAGTTGAAAAATGTATTTCTAATAACAAGTTAATCCTGGCAGGCACAGTGTTTGGGTGTGTGTTAGAGTATGCCTCTGCATGCTGTATCTCGCTAGAATCAAAACTCCTATCCCCAAAGAGCCTCCCGCTGAATGTCAACAGAATTACCAGAATGAGCAAGGAGGGAGGAGCTGTTTTGTCTTGTTAGTTTTCCATGGCATCCACTTATAGATGTGATAAACCTAATGAAAAGCAGTTACAGTAATTGCCAGTTAACACCTGACCTCCCACTGGCAGATGTGGTCCTTCTGTGGCATGATGGGAGATGGCCAAGTGGGAAAGTAGGAAGTTTACGGAGCTTACTGGAGAAGTCCTCCCATGAGAGGACTGGGAAAATGTAATAGTGCATGTCAGGTAGAATTAACACCCAAATTTAATGTATCCAGCCCAAATCTATTTTGAGCAGGACTTGGGGTATTTGAACCAAAAGTCTATTACAAGACTAGTTAAGCAGAGACCCTCTACAGTGAGCCGAGGGCCAAGGACACTTGAGGTGCAGCCTTGCTCTGTTGAGGCTCACAGGCACACATCCGTGTAACATGGGCACAGCAAAGGCAGCTTGCTGCCTGGCCGCAGGGTGAGCCCCACATGATGAGGGAGTTCAACACCCTTTGATGTGTTTTAACATGGACCATTGGACATGGTAGACTGCTCACTGATTTAGGCGCCAGAGTTTATCATTGTTTTACCCTACTGTATGCAGATGTTTCAGGGAATTAGTGCAAGTGTAAGGATATGCTCATGTACACAGAGGAGAACTCATTTGGAGAAACTGCAAGGTACATGTAGTTCGCGTTTATAAACACTGTGTAATAGTTCAGTATAACTTTTATATAGTTAACTTGTTTGGTTTGTCAGTAATCAGGTAAGAATGGGATCAAGGTTAGTTTTGCTATCAAAGGCTACGTGCTGAGCTGAGTTAGAAGATTAGTTCTGTACATCAGAACTGATAATAATACATACTTTCATACAGTGATGCTGTTCTGGCAGAAGTGAACTTTTATTGTCATTTTATTATTATTTTCCTTTCTTGTATTTTAAGCCAGTATAGAATCATGAACTGCAGCATGCTTTGACAGTTGTTCCCAAGCTGTGTTTGTACTTAAAGTGCAACAGTCTTGAGTCTTAATAATATGTAAGTTTTCTCACAAAGATGGCACAGAGCCTGGTAGCCGATTCTCTGCTGTTACTGACAGTTCTGAGATACATTTTTTCTTTTATGTTGCAAAGCTCCCTGCTTGAATTAGGAATCAGTTACTCTTCTTCAAAGCTTAGCTCTTGATAATCTAATACAGAGTTGACCCAGACTGTTAATATTATCTTACAGTGGGAAGGAGGTATTTTAAAGGTGTTTATGTTTCAAATGTGTGGTTACATTTATAGGAAAGAGTTCACTAGAAACTGTTTCTCAGTCTTTAAAAGCTAAATACAAATTGTGTTAAATGGGAGAATCTTATGCTTGACTGAAAAAGGGAAGTAGTTAAGTCTGAGTGTGTACTTCAGGTAGCCTTGGATCCAAACAGGTGTACAAAGTCAAAATACTTGTGTTTGGTTCGGGTGGCGAACTTCAAAGGTCCTTTGCTCTGCTGAGGCAGAACCCATACAAAAGAAAACCACTTCAACCTTTGTGCTTGTATTGTCACAAGAAAGACTTTTTACTGCAGTTATGTCCTTTTGGCATAGAAAGACCCTGTATGATAAGATAAAAGTGGCCTTAAGGTTGCTGCCAGAGAAACTGTGTATGCTAAGAACTTGAGAAGTATGAACGCAAGAGAAGAAGGCCTCCCTGTGTAGCTCTTAATGGGTGATTTTAACAGCCAAGAGCCATTAGCATGGGGTTTCTTCCTAGGCAGACCTGCTATGTGACCACAGCACAATGCGACAGTACTCTTCCATGCAGAAAGCACTTTTCCATGTGCAGAAAGCAGTTCTAGGGAATCCTCTTAAACATTCTTATTGTTTTACCTCTGAGCAGATTGCCTCTCAAAGCTGTTTTCAGGGCATGTACAGAGCAATCCATTGCTTTATAGCAAAGATTTCTGGTTAGACTGTGTCTGCTTAGGGACCACAGTGGCTGGTGGCAGAGCCGGGGAGTGAAGGAAAAGCTGGATTTGGAATTAAGGAGGTTGGGTATTGTGGTACTTGTTTTGCTTTCCTGTTGGAGACAGTTTGATGTGCTGTGAAGTATCACATTAAACCATATAGATTTTGAATCCCCAGTTTATGTTCTACTTTATATATTTGTCTGTTCTCAGTTATGTATCCTTGAAAGAGAGACCAGTGTGACTTCCTAAAAGCAGAAAGCATGTTTTTGCGGCAGTCTTATGTAGTCTATCCAAGGTAATTTGGTTTGTTGAGTAGAAAGCTCAATTTCTGCTTATCTTCCTTCAAATTGCCACTGACCTCTGCAGAGAGGAGCCGAGCTTTGGAAAGACAGAGCACTGCATTTTTTCTGTGAAGAGCAGTTAAATTCTCAGCAAGGAATACTTCTGAGCTGTGCATCACCTGTTGTAGCATGTTATTCCTAGGAATAACAACAGTTATAAAGAGGAAGAGCTGAGAAAAGTCTTTCAATGACCAAATTCACGTGGAGTTCCAGGAAAGGCCCAGTTTAATGCGGGCGCACTGACTCTCCTTAGGAACCGAAGCTGTGGAATGATGGTTACAGTTGCGCAAGTCCTCAGACCTGATATCTGCAGAGCTATAAGCTTGGGACAAAGGTTATGTAATTGGTTTTGGTCTCATACAGGCATGTTTCTTTAACTGGGACTGCCATAAGTATCAAGCTGAAGTCTGGGGTGTTTTTTCCGAAAGGTTGTGCTCCTAAATCTCTCAGAGAAGCATGACCCACAGATACAAGTGTAAAGTACTTTTAGTAGAATCATTTAAGTATTCTCAGCCCAGGGTACACACAGTGCTATTTCTGTCTTCTTCCAAGGCAGCTTTCAAATACAGGATTGCCTCAGAATTAATTTTTTCATGGATTCGAGACCGTACCAGCTACAGATGCTGCAGATATCATGTGTGAGAGTGAAAACTCTTGTGCTTTGAATGTGCCTCAAAGAGTAGCAACATCACCTTAAGCACACACCCCATTGCCAGAGCACCTCACCCTAGATCATGTCACCCAGGGCTCTGTCCATCCTGGACTTGACCACTGCCAGGTATGGAGCATTTACCACTTCTCTGGGCAACCTGTGCCAGTGCCTCAGCACCCTCACAGTAGAGAACTTCTTCCTTATCTCTAACCTGAAATTCCCTGTTCCAGTTTGAACCTATCACCCCTTGTCCTAGTCCTACAGTCCCTGATGAAGAGTCCCTCTCCAGCATCCTTATAGGCCTCCTTCAGACACTGGATGCTGCTCTGAGGTCTCCACGCAGCCTTCTCTTCTCCAGGCTGAACAGCCCCAACTTTTTCATCCTGTCTTCATACAAGAGGTGCTCCAGTCCCCTGATCATCTTTGTGGCCTCCTCTGGACTTGCTCCAACAGCTCTATGTCTGTCTTATCTTGAGGACACCAGAAGTGCATATGCACTTGTCATATACAGAAGCGATAATGTACTAGTCATCTAGATGTATATGTATCCCCTTCTGTGTCTGGAAAACAAAGTGGCTTTATTTTTTCTGGCTATACCTGTATACAAATCAGTCAGGAGTGGCTTACGTACACAGGAATCCATATGGAATATCTTCCTCTGGGTTGCCTGTATAAGGAGTAAGTTGGTAGTCTGTGGGCCCAGGTGCTTGTCAGAGCTTCTCCACCTTCCAAATGAACGTTGAGCAGTGTACTTACCAGCCAAGTCTTGACAGATTTTCAATAGAAAAATGGGAAACTTCTTGGGGTTTGTCGCAGAGGTGAAAACTGACCTATTTCTTCAGTTTCAAAATCCTTAAACTGCTGTTAAGATCATTCAGTTATCACAGCAATTGGTATTGTACAGGATCCATTTTCAGCATAAAATATGTTCTCATTTGAGTTATGGAAAAAACTTCCTTACGATTCGACTGTTCTTGTTTTTTACTTTCAATACAAGACTCATAAACCTGAAGGCTTTCAGAGATGTGACTAATGCTACATTTGCAAACCCTTCTGGGTCATTTAACATGGAATGCAGTGGGTCTTCTGACAAGCAGGCATGACTTGCACAATGTCTTCCTTAAGCTCATCACTTCAACTTTGAGCTGCTTTTTCCTTCCTCCTCGTTGTGGAAGACTAGATCCTAGTTACTCAATATGCCCACTGAGCAGGAAGAATCCCAAGTATTTTAGGTAATTCTTGCCTTGCTGTGTCCTACTTAGATTCTGATTGACTCCTACAGACACTTTCTGTTCTGCTGGATGAATCAGCTTCTCTTCTTCCGTTTTGGTCTTGTGACATTGCTTATGACAAGGGGCTGAAACTTTGTGAGCTGGCTTCATAAGTCATCAGTTAGTTGTGGTCAGACAGTGAGATGACAGACGTTCTGATGGACAGAGAAGTCGATTTGCTGCTGTTAATTCATGTGTGAATCATGCTTAGTCTCATGCTTAGATCTCAGCTTTATAGAACAGATACCAGGTTTATAGAACTTTCTTGTTCCCCACCTGGTGCTAAATTTTTACTCACAGAATTTATCCTTGTATTTCAATTTAGTTTCTCAAGATGAGTAAGGTTACTGACTCAGTCTTTCTTGTTAACGCTGACAACATTCCCTGGACATCCATTCCTTAAAGTTGAGGCAACTTCCAAGTTTCTGTTTGTTTTAACTTTTGCACTCCTGTTGTAAATGAACACAGCCAGCCTTGACTCAACATGTTAAAGCATTTTGGTAGACCATTCTTCTCAAGGATAGGTCCTACTGGTAATATAAATCCAATAGTTACATCTTCTTCATGATGACTATGTTAATATCTTTTTGATTTTGTTCCTGAGCTTCATGCTTCTATAATATATGAATTGGATATGAAAAAATAAATTGGAACTCTGTGGGATATAAAAACCAACCAACCAAACCAGCCGGTAAATTCTAGTAGCAATTAGGAAATAAAAACACAAGCTTCCCAGGTAGATGTTCAGGATCTTACTTAACCTCACAAATTCTGTTTTAAACACTGTTTCTGGGAGCTGACAGTGGGGAAACTCTCAGATGAAGATGGTGTCTGAGTCTCTGTTTCACCATACACAGTAAGTTTGTTGATACAGGCATATTCAAATAATGGTTCTAGATGACATAAACCATATAATCCCTGTTAGGAATTGCATTCATCCCACAGAAGTGACAAAGTACTTGAGGCTTTGTGTTGGTTTCTAGTACAGAAATTCTGCCTTCCTATCCAAGCCACAAAAAAAAAGAAAAATGGACCCTAGATCCAGTAATCCTAATTTTCTGGGTGCTACAGAATCACAGAATCACAGAATAGTAAGGGCTGGAAAGGACCTCAAGATCATCGAGTTCCAACCCCCCCGCCATGGGCAGGGACACCTCCCACTAAACCATGCCATCCAAGGCTACCAGCTGTGTGTAACCTGCTTTCTCTCCAGTGTGCATTGCAGTCTTTGTGCTAAACTGTGTCAAAACTTATTTGAGGAGTGAAGGTTATTGTAATCCTTTATTCTCTGTTTGTATGGAAGATATGAGATACTTGGAGGAGCTTTTATTTGAGCTTTCTGAGCATGTGTGACAGCATTTCACTGGGTACCTGGAGTTGCTCATTTTTCCATTTTTACCTGCAGCCATGGGGAATTTCAGTCATATAGTGGAAATGGAACTAATTCTCTGTTCCTGTGGAGGTTTGTTGTTAATGTCTTCTTTGTTGAAAAGTATAGCATTGGTTTAATCTTAAGTTAGGTGCTTTTGCTGTTTAACAGAGCTAATCAACCCATTGTTGTATCTTCACAGCTTTCCCATGGTTTGGCATGGACATTGGGGGAACTTTGGTGAAACTTGCATATTTTGAACCTATTGATATCACTGCAGAGGAGGAGCAGGAGGAAGTTGAAAGCTTGAAGAGCATCCGCAAATACCTGACTTCCAATGTAGCCTATGGATCCACAGGCATTCGAGATGTCCACCTTGAGCTGAAAGACTTAACGATTTTTGCTCGAAGAGGAAATTTGCACTTTATTCGATTCCCAACTCAAGATTTGCCTACTTTTATCCAAATGGGAAGAAATAAGAACTTTTCCACACTACACACGGTGCTGTGTGCCACCGGTGGTGGCGCTTACAAGTTTGAGGAAGACTTTCGCACAGTAGGTAGCCTGTCTTTCCTTGTCGTGAAGCTGCTGCTGAAAGCACTGCTGGGCATGGTTAAAATAAGCAGTATGCTGAAAAACTGAAATGCTCAAATATAATTAATTACTCATCTGTTTTTCAGTCTGAAGTATGATAATCTAGAAATATGCTTTCTGACCGTAATAAACACGAAGATCTAATGCTAACAGCATATTAGAAACTTCCATGAATGCAGTGAAATACAGGACACTCTGGAAGTTAACTGAGTTTTTTTGATGGGAAAAGGGCTTGGACTGGTGAGGTGCTTGGCTCACTGTGGGTTTTCTTTCCTAAGCAGTCTTTGCTGATAGTTTTTCAGTGTTTGTGGGTGGGATTATCCTCATTAATTTAGTCCAGTGCAGTGTTTAGAGGTCTGTGACAAAATGCCTATCTCAAAGACAGTCTTTTTTCAGCTGCAGAGTGGTTTGCAGTTTTCCTGAGCTGATTTGACTTCCCTTGATGATCATAACTGATCGTTTGGTAAGATGCAGTTTCTAGGTGAAGATAGTTGTTACTGAGACTCTTGCCCCAGTATCCAGCAAGCCCATGCCCTAGTTTTAAAGTGGCTGCAGAACTCTTGTGCTTTTAGAGACAAGACAAATCAGTAGCACAAAATGTTTGGTTTCAGAAAAATCTGCTATTTCTGTTCCTGTGCCAGTCTTGCATTGAGCTGGTACAACTGTTCGTGGGTAGGGTCACGATTTGTGCAGAAGAACTAATTCATTATAAATCCCCATAGAAATATTTGATGTTCAGTTCCCTCATCTGCTCAGCAGAGGGGCTTCTCGGTTGTGTCATGGCAAGAAAAGCTGAAGGTACCTGGGGGATGAGGCGGGACCTGACAGTGCTGTGGCCTGGTACTGATGTCAGTCAGCAGTGTGCAGCCCAGTCTGATTGTGCAACTTCCTGATCTAGCTGTGGGCTACTCTCTAAATGTGAGCTCACCTGATTCACAGAGAGACTGGGTGTTTCCCCATAGATTAGCTGCCTAATTGCACTCTTAACTGTTGGAACTCTGTGCTGCGGTAAGGGAGAAAGTGTGAGCACTCTGTGAAAGCTCAGAGTTCAACTGGTTTAAGTGTTATGTGGAATTACAGCCTTCCTGGGGTCCACAGCACCTGTTAAATTGTCCTTGTGCTTTAGGACAGATCAGCAGCTTAAATATCGCATGCAAAACTGAGGAGGAACCACAATGAGCCTGAAGTCCTATAGAATTTTTCTGCCCTGTGGTTTTCTTACCATCCTTGGTGTCTCAATGAAGTTGCAAGAATATTTAGTATGATGCCATTGAGAGTTTTATCTGCTGACATCTTAGAAATGACTGTTTGACATCTAAGGAAACCTTGAAAGGATGTGCAGATGTGTGAGCTTGATGGGGCCTCTCGGGTGTTTGGTGACTTGTTTTTATTTAGATAGATGAAAAATGTGAATTTTTCAATGGATTAATGTCAGAGTATCTCAGAAGTTGTCTCTGGACTTACCACAGCAGATATTTATTCTGCCTGTCTGTTCTTGATTAGAGTCTGAGATCTAGATTTATAGTAAGAGTCATTTGCTAACTGATGTATTCAGAATTCACCTCTGAATTCTTTGTTGGCTTTGTAGTGGGATTGAAGCTCCTGAACAGCTTCTTAAAGTTAGGCAGTACAAGTACACTCACAAATTTGTAGCATGTTTAAGCAATGTTAGAACATGTTGACACTGATCTTTTCTCTTTTTATCACAGATTGGAAACCTCCAGCTGCACAAACTGGACGAGCTTGACTGCCTTGTGAAAGGCTTATTGTATATAGACTCTGTCAGCTTCAATGGGCAGGCAGAGTGCTATTATTTTGAAAATGCCTCAGATCCTGAGAGATGCCAAAAGATGCCTTTTAACCTGGATGATCCATACCCATTGCTGGTTGTTAACATTGGTTCAGGAGTCAGTATTTTATCAGTCCATTCCAAAGACAACTATAAAAGAGTAACTGGAACAAGGTAACTTAATGACCTAAGTTGGAGTTGCTACTCTACAGAACAATCAGTCTTCTGTTTTCAAAGTGGTTTCTGTCCCTAGCTCCCCACACCTATCCCTTGTCTCACTGTAGCATGGAAAAGTATTTTATCTTCAATTTACAGCTGCATTCACTGAAGTCAGAAGCCCATTCCCATAGTTCTGTTATTAAAGAGATTTGTCAAGTATCTTAGCAGATGATGAGTGCTGGACATGCTATGTAGCGAGAGCTTTACAGGTTTTGTCCCAAGTTTTGATAATGTACCCAGTGAACCTGTTTTTCTCTTGCTCCATAAGAATAAATATGTCCACACATGTTTTACAGTTAATGATCAAGGACCAGTCAGTGGCACAATGTTGGTATTCAGGGAGTTTATCTCTGATTAAGTCTTTCAGCATACAGACTGAGAGTTTATGACTATTTGTTAGCTATTATTGTATAGTTAGCTTCTTGTAACTAACTTACATGAATGTTAAATTGATTGAGAGCTGTTCGTGTTGTGAACCTTAAGCAAGAAAGCAGAAAGCTTGGTGTGTAAGTTGGAGGGCTTTGTTTATTTTGTTAGCTGGATGCAAATAGTATTTCCTCTTTGATATGAGGAAACAACTGTTGTTTTTTCTCTTCAGTCTAGGTGGAGGGACCTTTCTTGGTCTGTGCAGTTTGTTGACAGGCTGTGAAAGTTTTGAAGAAGCTCTGGAAATGGCCTCCAAAGGAGACAGCACACATGCTGACAAACTGGTTCGAGATATTTATGGGGGAGACTATGAAAGATTTGGCTTGCCAGGGTGGGCTGTAGCATCCAGGTAAGCAAGAGACCTTTTTGTTTATTCTTTTGCTGGTCTATGGGAGGCTTCAAAACCAAGACTTAAACTATTAATAGAAAGAAAATTGTTTTTTGCAAACCTCTCTTGTAGTTAAGCTAAATGTATTTATCCTAAATGTATGTATCCTGTTTTCCAGAAGATTTAAAGCCACATGCAACCTGCTAGCTAGGTACTGAAGAAAGTGTATGAAGAGTGGTATGTCATATACAGCTTCACATGAGTCAGAATGTGAGGTGATCACATATACAGCTTCACATGAGAGAGAGTGTGAGGTGATCACAGGAGTGACAAGAACAAAGTGCAGAGGTGCTGTGGTTTAACCCAGCAGGGAGCTAAACAATACACAGCCCCTTGCTCACCCCGCCATCAACAGCATGATGGGGGAGAATTGGGAGGGACATGGGTTGAGGTTTATAGGACAGAAACAGAAGGGAAAATAATAGTAATGGTAATGATGAAAGAATTAGAACATACAAAACAAGTGATGCACAATGCACTTGCTGACTACTCAAGATTTATTTCCATGGTGGAAGGTTATTGGTGATGTTACAGCTTCTCTACCCTTAAGAAATGTAAGAAGGATAAACTTTGGGAGTGAAACTAATATATGCATAAGAGAGTTCATTAAATCTTTGCTTTTATTCAGTAATAAGAGGTCTTGATTCACAGTAACTTAATTCTCCCTCTCCAGCTGGCTGAATCCAGGCCTGTTGAGAGAGCGCATGATAAGAGGTCTTAATATGTGCAGACTTCACACTTTTAGTCAGTACATCTTAAGTCGTTCTGTATATAAGTACTTGTTATTCTTGTTTACTTCTTAAGACTCTTAACTTCTTTAATGACTTTTTGAGTTTTAGAATAGTCTGAATTCCAGTTCTCTGAACTGACTTAGCTATGGCACAGAGTCCTTAGTGGTAAAATGCCAGGCATAGCTATGAATTCTTGTCTTGTCATTATTACTATTTGTAAGAAATGATCTACCGAGTATAGTAATGAAAATGCCCTTCTCATCCAGAACTCTTCTTATATACAACCAAAATTGCAGTCTGTCAGCTGTTTTATTTTCTGTTTGAGGTTTGGTTTTCTATCAATAGATATTGGATAGATATTGTGAGTGAGGAAGCAAGCATGAGGAGTTGGAGGTTTCACCAGTCAGACATTGACTTAATTTACAGGAACTAGATTTGCAGAGTAGTCTTGCTTAAGAGTAAGACTGCCTTTGCTGTAGATGATTCTTCGTGGAAGTGAAACAATCTAAGCAGACGTTATTTTGTCAGGGGTCATTATGGTAACAAGATTAACTGTTTCCTGTGAAGGAATAAACACCCACATTGTAGTGTCAGTTGTCAGATTGCTATATTTAATACAAGCTTAAGAAAGGAGCTACTTAAGAACAAACACAAGGCTTAGGTTATGTTACAGCATAAAAACTATACTCTGAACAAAGGCACATGAATCACTTTGTGCTTAATAGAAATTTTTCCTGTTCTAGTTTCGGGAATATGATCTACAAAGAAAAGAGAGAGTCTGTTAGCAAAGAAGATCTTGCAAGAGCCATACTGGTCACCATCACCAATAACATTGGGTCTATTGCCCGGATGTGTGCAGTAAATGAGGTAAATCCTGACAAGGAAATGATCTGTCTATAGATCTGTTATTTGGTTTCAGATTAAGTTCCCTCTAAAATAATTTTAAACTTTTTAATACATTCTCCAATGAAATAAATTCATGTGGTATCAAAGAACAAGGAATTGGTTCAGAATATTTTGACTGTCTTTGGAGAAGTGGAACAAGGATACCTAGGGTAAACTGATAAGGAGGCCTTCAGATGAGCTTTGTTGGGGAATGGAGCCCGCAGCCTGCACATTAATGAGGGAGCAGGGGAGCACCGGATATTGTGATGAAAGGCCTTGAAGTCTCCTTGCAAAAACAGGATGATTATGGGCCCAGCTTGCATCTTTGTACACTGACACATGCAGCATGGGATACAAGAGGACCTCTAAGTTCTGGTTCTTATGAGGGACTATTACAACTTCTACTGGAAGGTAATATGGCAGATCATAAGCAAGCAAAACGTCTAGGTGTGCTGGGAATGATTTTCTGACACAAGTGCTAGGCACACTGACCAGGCAAGCACGGTGCTGGACCTGCTGTGTGTGAGTGAAGAACTGGTCAGGGGTTTCAATTACAGCCTTAAAACAGTAAGAGTTTAAAGTCTTGGGAAAAGTAAAGAAGACAAGTAGCAGAATGGAGACTCTAGATGGACTTGAGAAGAACAGGATGCTAGTTCTGGGGGGATTTTGGAAGCATGATGTTGTGGGAGGTTTTCCTAATGTCATAAGGAGCCCAGAATAGCTCACTGATCTTCCAGGATAGCATCCTCGTGGCAAGAAGTGGTATACAGAATGGCTAGGGAGTAGCACTGCAGAAGAGAGGAGGGTGCTGGCAGTTGAACTGGACATGAATCAGCATGATGAAGGCTGACCTTGTACTGTGGTGCAAGGACATAGCCAGCAGGTCAGAGGGGGTGATACTTTGGGCATGACCTCTTTATTTAGTATTCCTCTTTCTGTAGGAATAGAAGATAATGGGTGTCTGAGTACCAGGGGTTTCCTCATTTGTTATCAAGAAACTGGATAAAGTGAGGTTTAGTAACAGCTTTCTTAGAGGAGACTGAGGGTAGCTGTACCCAGAGCTTTGCTTAAAACCTATGGATGTGATAGTCTCAGAAATACCAGCTTGTCAGCTGCAGTGACCCTCCTGTTGCTTAGGAGCAGACAAACTAATATCTTTTTCTGGATTTACCGTTGCAAGTTCTCCCTCAGTTCCCTTCTCTGTCTTTCTCTCATGTCAGTCTTGGAGAAGAAACTTAACTTTGTGGTTATTAAGTTAATTTTGGCTTTTTGGTTTATGGAAAACTTGATAACTACTTAAAATGAGGATGAAGTTGAAAGTACATACTAACCATCTGAGGCAAATGTAAACAATTTATATTTAAGGGTGGGGCTAAAGGAATGCAAATCAGAACTAAGAAACTGCACAAAGCAGCTTTATTTCAGGGTGTTTGGTCTAATTCCAGCTATGTCATAGAATTGCAGAGATGCATAAACTTCTAGCTTGAACTGATGTATAAAGATCATAAAGCAATGAATTATTTCTGCTTCCTTCTGTAAAGCAGAATTATGTTTTGGTGACTTAACAGTGTGTTTACTTTGTCTTCTCTGTGGGCTACTGAAGATGGGGAAATACAACTGCATGTTAGTCATTTGACTGCAGGTTGAGTTGTCCTGCTAGTTTTTGTAACTTGAATATGAGCATTCATCTAATGTAGCTAAGTACTTAGTTAAGCATTGTGTTAAGCACTAACAGTTAAATGTTTTGGTTCTTGCTCTCATAGCATTCAACCACTGTTTAATGTTGCTTCCACTCAATGTTGGATTTCTTTCAGTCCGTGGGGAAAACTAAAAGATTTTCACGTTTTCACATTTCACTTGATTACAACTCACAGCTCACTTCGAGTGTTTAAGTCTCAGTCTAATGTTATGCTGAGGTAGATTGGTGTCTGAAGATGAAAGAAACATCTGTTATGTCTTACTGTCTTCGGCTTCTTTACAGTGCTGCCTTGTTGCATAAGGATCAAGCAGCATTGTACAGGGCTATGAAGGCATTGAGTCTCCTCTACTAAGTACAAGTGCTTTTCATTTAATTTTACTTTTAGCTGGTCTGTTTCTTTGGCTTAAGTACTGCAAATGCTCACTTCTCTGAAACACAAATTCTACTTCTCTCTGAACTAGGTCCTTCAGTTCTTGAGGGTTCCATGGTTTTTCCTTTTCCCCAAGTAATGGTGTATTGTAAAGTTTGGAACTTTAATTGTGGGTTGTTTGGGTTTGCTTTGGGTTTTTTTTAACTTGCTGGAGACAGCCTGTTGTAGCTTAGTTTGTCAAAGCTGTGTTAAGCAGTGAAAAGACTTAATCCTTTACTGTTATTCTCTTCTCTTTAGAAAATCAACAGAGTTGTGTTTGTTGGCAATTTCTTACGTGTGAATACTTTGTCAATGAAGCTTCTTGCGTATGCACTGGATTACTGGTCAAAAGGCCAGCTGAAGGCCTTGTTCCTCGAACATGAGGTAAGCTTTGGTTCGTTTATCTCTATGTATTGTGTCACCCAAAACGCATGTATTGAGTAGCTCTCATGAGTGTGATGTCCTGACACACCGAGTTCTCGGTAAACACTGAAAGTCAGAGGAGGTTGGTCATGCTGTGCTGGTTCTGTGGGGACAGTGTGCTCTGCCAGAGAAGTACTGAAGTTGCTTTGTGGTATCTTGATTCACACTATGGATCTTTGGAGAAGGACAAGAAAATGTTGAGGGTTGTGCCAAGGTTCAACAGTCTTTCTTTGGTTTTGGGTGGAAACAATAGTAAGTGTTTTATTTCACATTGCAGAGAGATCTAAATCATAGGCCTTTGAAATACTTCTGTTGTTCTAAACTGAGCTCGAGCAACATCCCAGAAGTCAAGACTGCTTTTAACAAGGACTGCTTTCATACCAGCTCTAATACACCTTGAAGTTGTTGTGATTTTAGCTTCTGAGACTAACCTGCTTTTGGGCAGGCTAGTCTAGATCTAGTGTCCATATATAATGCATCTAGATCAGTATGTAATGCTGAGACACTTGACCTGTTTTGGTGAAAATATAGGCAACCAGTATTAATTACAGGTGCAACAGCTGGGAGACTTGTAGCTTCTTGGCAGTGGGGTGGCAGGTTTTGTCCTCAATTTGATGGTTTGCAAATGGCCGTGTATCTATTCTCCTTCGGTGGATTCTCACAGCTGTTTTCCTTTCCTACTTATTCTGAAGCTGACAGTAATCTGTCTTGGTGCTAGTGGCTGCAGTAATAGCAGAATAGTGCCTTCGTAGTTCTACCCCTTCAGATTTGTCTTGGATAAATTTTAAATTCCTGCATTTGGTCAAGTGTAGATTCCAGACACTTAGGTATTTCATAGTTACAGAGAGGGGAAACATCCTGCTTCCCAAGATGGGGAAAGTAATTCCGCAGGAGAACACAGTTCTTTGTATGCAGGTAAGCATACAGCCCAAAAGTAGTGCTGCAGTATGGATGTAATACTTTACAAATGAAGTGCAGTTAAAGAAACATTTGACT
The DNA here is from genome assembly GCA_039720435.1 of Amazona ochrocephala. Taxonomy (NCBI): domain Eukaryota; kingdom Metazoa; phylum Chordata; class Aves; order Psittaciformes; family Psittacidae; genus Amazona; species Amazona ochrocephala. Next base: position 3,050,160 of record CM077889.1, on the reverse strand, counting down.
TGTACCTTAGGAATAGTGTTGCTCCTGGGTATTGAAGATTCTTTGGCAACCAAAATAGGCACCTTCTCTAGGAAAACCAAACTTTATTTCTGTGCTTTAGGAGTCACTCAGACATGTCTTAGAAGTTCTGCAGTGTATGGGAAGGCTTGGGGTAAAGTCTTCTGAAGTTAAGCTAGAAAGGAAGGATAAAATGTTCCACAAAGCTTAACAAAATTGTTATGAAAGATTAACTATTAAAAGTGTGTGGTGGGCTTCCTGGAGCATTGGTCCATTGGCTGCTCTGTTGTCCCTGAAATGTGATTAGTGCAGAATTTACTTTAACCTGAAACCTTCTTCTGTTTATTTTGAACAGGGATACTTCGGAGCTGTGGGTGCTCTTCTTGGGCTGCCAAATTTCAGTTGAGATACCAGATGTCACTACACTGAACTATTTTCCACCTGAATGACACGTGTTTATGGCAATGGGAACTAAATCTGGGGAGGGGGGAATTAAATAGCAGATTTTCTGTAACTGCTTTTAAGAAGTGATTAGCTACTGAATATTGCTGTTATGAGGAAGGGGGTTTCACTCTGTTGGGCATTGAAAAGCAAATTGTTCAAGGATATCTTTTATGTTCTTTGGTACATGTAGCCAGTATTAAACTTTTAATATGCAGTACATCCTCTGAAAACAAGCTTCCAGAAGAAGGAATGCCAGCCTTAAAGTGCTCAGCATGAAAATGTTGCAAGTTTACTCCTGAGGCTTTAGGCCCAACAGTTCTGTATATATTTTCATTAGTTATACTGTATTATGAGCACAATTTTCCATATGTACTTGCAGACAAAAGCCTTTAAAAACAATAAGGTACCATCCTCAGGATGAGGAAAACATAGACAACTGCTTCCCCCAGTAAGAATAGTAACTATTTTTATGTGTAATGGGAATAATGGTTTCATTTTCCATGGGAAGAGTGGAAACACAAAAAAACAGCCAAAGCAGCAGATTAAGCAGTTGATGTTTTGAAGATTTTGTGAAGGTACTCGCCCTCTTCATTTCTTTGAAGATACAGATGGTGTTTTGGGAAGATGCCCTCTGTCTGTGGTGTGATTTAGTCAAGAGTTTAATGATTAGTGAAGGCAGGTTTTGGGGTTGGGTTTTGAGTTTGGTTTTGTGGTTTTGGTGGAGTTTTTATGAGGACATGATTTCTAAAATGCCTTCTGGTGGGGTTTTTGGGTGTCTTCATCAATTCTGACATCATGCATCATTATTTGTAAAGGTACCACAAAGCCTGAGAGAACTGGAGAAACCCATATAAAATAGACTACGTATGGGACCTTCTCATCCTGATGCTTTGGCTCATTACTATGGAGGTTTGGGAAATTTCTGCCCCATTGTACTAATCTGAAAATATTGTTTCTCCTTAATTTTAATCTAACTAGATACTGAAAATGAAAGGGTGTTAGCTTGCTTTTGGAGTTGGAAGTTTGGTTTTGATGGTGGAGGACAACATCAGAGTTTGTATTGCAGCACCAAACAGACCAATATTTAGTGCATTGCAGTATGGAACCATTCATCAAATTGTGGCCTTGGGATAAAATCTGTTCTCTGGAACTGATCTTTGGGGTTTTCTCTATACTTTTACAGTTGTGATTATTGTGATAAGTTTAGTCCTGAAGCCAGGGCGTGAGATCTGAAACTTCTAAGGATATTCTACAGTCATTAACTACATGACTCTCTGGACTAAAGAGCTCTCCAATTTTATGGTCTCATTTTAATGTTGAATGTTTCCTCTAGGTGCATGAGGAGCAGTCAGACTAGAACACATTCTTACCTTGAGGTTTAAGGTATTTTTAAAGCTGATTGCTCCAGTATTCCACAGCATGGCTGTGTTGTATTCACATACACATCCACTTAGTGTGCTAGAAACCTCTGTGTGCTGTTTTCAGTCTTCTCTTCCTTTGCTTAAAATTCAAAGCCCCATACTAACGTGAGTTTATTATTTTTAATTCTTTTCTGTGGTCCTTTAAGAGAACAGTAACTTAAAGTAGCCAGCTCATGAAACCCAATGCCAATCGCAGATAGTTACATTCAATGTTGCTTTTCCTTGTACTCATTCTACCTTTCCATTGTGCTTGCTTTTATGTTTCATTTTAGACTTTTAAAAACCAAATCACACTCACAGTTAAACTGGTCTAATGCTGAATCAAAGCACTTCAGACAAGAAGCTTATACGGTTTTTATAGAAGGTCTCTATAACTGCCATATACTGATCCTTTTAAGTTCCGATTGACTATGGAAAGTAACCTGTATTTGGTTAGAAAATGCAGTAGAGACTTCATTTCCTGGGTGTTTTGACAGCTGCCTGAACATTTTGCAGATCACCTGCATATGTTTTTTGCCAAGTGAGATATTTTCAGACGCTACAGCTTGATTAGAAACAGTTCCTTCAGCCCATACTTATAACTACTTTACTTCTCATTTTGTGATACCGAAAGAGCTGCTTTTGAAGTAGTAGTTGAGCTTACTTGTGCGTTTAAGCAGAAGCACATGCAGAAGATGATAACATAGTGACCATGGTTAATTTAAACCATTTGAAGTTGATGTGGCCTAAGATACATTTTTAAAGTGAATTTTACAGAGTTAACAGAGTAAATTAATGGAGTAATCCTTACATAGCTGTACCGTACAGAAACTACTGTGAGAATCAGAAAGTATGCACTACCTCTGTTACTTCCCTTGAGCTTCTAAAACAGTTGGATTTCTTTTACTAGTTTCATCAGCACAATGGTTACTTCATCACAAGAGCAACCAGAGAAGTTGTCAAATCCTACTGTGAAGTCCAGGGTCCTGTATTTAAGCCACATCTTTGGGTTTCATTTCATTTTCTCCTGATATAGAACTTGTTACTTATCTCTAAAAATTGACTCTACCAGCAGTAGAAATGCTAGGCATCACAGAGAGTTGCAAGACAAGCCTTAAAGTCTTTTTGTCTAAATTCTTTTCTATATAGATTGAAAAGGTTTGTGTCTTTTATACAAATCACTCAAGGAACTGTTTTTTTCTTGATCTCTGTTTTGACTTTCACCCTTGCCATTTCTTTTCCTTAAAGCTAACTGGTTGAAGCAGCTTTAGAGTGAATTGATTGAATGTGATGTGCCACAGTAGTGACAAGTGGGGGTTTTCTCGGGGCTGCTGTTGTCTTTTCAAGTGGAACCACTTCTCTAGAGGAAAGTTGTGGTGTTTCTTCTCAAGTACAATGTAAGGCTCACTGTGAATGTGCAGTCCTTTTCAGCTCCATCAGCCATGTGAGTGCCTTTTCATTTTCTCATGTAATGCCAATTTTGCCAGTACTGGTACTTTATCCATGAGGTTTCCTAACCAGTGTTGCTTATCAGAGAAATGGCAGGTAATTGTTGGCCCCAGACATAATCCCTTCAATCCAGTCTAGCTAGAGATGCCAGGAAAACAGCATCAGCTTTCTGCTTCTTGTCCCTGGAGCCCTTATCTTGGGATAATGCTTCTGCATTTGTTGGTCTCCCCACTCCAGCTTGATCTGTGTAAGTATTACACACAGGTTTGTTGTATCAGTTTCTCCCTAAAACTCATGCAGGTTTTTAGTCAGGTAAATACAGATTATTTCTGGCCAAAGAAGTTCAGTTTTAGATGAAGCTGTTCCAAGTTGGTATGGCTGTTAAACTTAACCACTTTCACCTTTCTAGATCTACTAGGGGTAACTGCAATTTGAACAAGAGAACTTCTTCCACAGTACATTTTGAACACTTAGCAAGCTGGAATTCAGCATATCCTCAGCATTCTGTATTGAAGCTAGCAGAGGTTTAAGTCTAAACAGTTCTTCATTGTTTTTAGTAAAGCCTCAATAGATTTTAGAGTTCAGAGGGAAGCACCACTGATAAACTTTCTTTGTCTTAGAGTTTGGTCAAGATTTTCAAGGGGTGTTCAGATGTGGCCTGCCTTTTGAAGATCTTTCCCCTGTCTCTGGTGTTCTGCAAGCAAGCCCCTGTGGGATTCTGCCAGCACCTCCATTCATGATTTGAGAGTTAGAGCATGGAAAGTGTACGAAACCATGCAGTCCCACTTAGTTGCAGCCTGTATATTAAGAACAAAAGTTCTCTTCTGGCTTCTCATAATGGATTAAATATTCCTGCAGCAGTACTGTGAGATTCCTACTTGTATTTGCGTTGTTGGTAGTATACATGCAAGGTGATTATATTGCCTTCAAGGGTTGTAATGCTAACTCTTTGTCTCTATCCAGTATAGGTCTTAAGGAAATACCTACTTCCAGAGAAGTTGCAATAACTTCTCATTTCTAAATGTTTCAGAATAACAGCGCAATTTTAACATTTGGAACTAACTGAAGTGTCTTTTGTCTAGAGGAAATCTGTGCTTGTTAAAGACTAGATGGTATCTTTGGCATTCAGTCATTAACTTAGGTTAATGCCTGAATTGGCATTCAGCCTATTTTGAAATGTCACTTTTGCAATTCATATGCTGGAAACTAGATAGTTGTAGTCCTGAGGAAACAGGTTAGCAGGCGTGAAGGTCAGTGCAGTTCTGTTGAGCTGGTTGAAGTTGGCTTTATATCCTCTGTCCATTTGCACAGACAACAGGACTAGCTCTTAGTGTTTTCCTAGCGACAGAACTGTCTACATCCTTTATTTGGCTTGTGTAGGCTTAAAACCCATGTAATATGTAAAAGTGAACAAAAGTCTGTAGGTCAGATGAGAAGTCTTTGACCAAGACCTGTAGGTCACATTGCAGAGCTGGGAACAGACTTGCCACATCCAGTTCCTGATTTGATTGTATTAACTTTTCTGTTTCCATTAACACACAGTGAGGGGGGCAGACTTAACACTTGTTGTGGATTAAATGGGTGATTAAGTCCTCAGACATGACCATGGGAGATTAAAAATATGCTTTATCACAGTATAGAGGGGGAATTCCCTGCTTCCATTCTTTGAGTTTTGCTGATATAGTCCAAAATACATCACCAGTATTCTGTCATCTGTGATAAGATTACTAATTCTGAAAGTCTGCAATTAATTTGATTAGTTTTTACTTCACACATGTAAAGCATATTAAATATTCTTAAAACCCCACTTTCTGAAAACATCTCAAAAGATGCTGTAATGTATTTGTAATTATTAATGTGCTAATGGAATATGTTTGAGCAGTGTAGGTTTGCATAACTGAGTGTCAAATCCTGCTCACTTTAGTTACTTGGGTAGATGATTCTCTTCAGTGAGGACTGTTTTAAACTAATGAGCAGGATTTGGCCTTGAGGTCTTATGCCTGGGAACACAGTCATGCTACTTTGCATATTCCTGATGGTGCTAAATCCTCTGTTGAAAATAGAGATTCTAAATAGAAATTGTAAATAAAATATTTATGGTCTGGTCCTTTTGACAGACTGAAATATTATCATTTGCAGATACTTTTTTGGCCTTATTTCAAGTTTCTCTTTTGTGTTTTTATTTAGACTATGTGGGCTGTGTTTGTTAGTGTGGCAAGTCGTTGGGAAGGTTGGCTTCCCGTGCTGCTTTCTGTAACATTCCCCTTGTGCATGAGGATACAGATGACTTTTCATCGCCAGATTTCAGTGTTACCCTTCATCTTGTTTTAGTTTGGTAGCTGGTTAAACAAGTACTATCAAGTAGAACATGGTTGGCATTTGTTCCCTGCTAAAACTTCCAAGAAAATCAGTCGTGACTGGGGGAGGTTGTTAAAAATACAAAATACCCATTGAAGATGATGTTTAAAGCTAAATGTGTTCATTAGTCTTGCCTATGAAACTGGAATATGGTGTGTCAGTTGCTGATCTTTGCTATGGATTGCATTTTACCATTCTTCTAGCATCAGGTTAAGAACATTGTAAATAAAAGCTTTGGGAGGAGGTATTTTAGATTCAGATTGTGCATTGCAAAAGAATTTAACTAAAAGCCTAGTGAATTAGTAATTTGAGACATATGAAATTGCCACATCTAGAACATGAAAATTAGTGCGTTGGTGTGATAGGATTTAGAGGGCTTTGATAATCTGCACTTTTTTACATTCCTGAGTTTTGGCATAAAACAAAGGAGTATTTAATTTTCCATCTGCTGTCTCGTCATATTCAGGCCTTGTCATCGTCAGTTGATATCTTCAAATACTTTAGTGAGTTAGCAAACTAAAACAGGTAAGTTTAGAAATTGGAAACCCTGGTAGGATAAAGTCCTCTAAAGAGCCATTTGCTTAAGTTGCCTTATTCTATTACATTGCACTCATTTTATGTCTTCACTTCCTTGTTTACTGTTCAGACACTGAAGATGTGATGTACAAATACTGTGCTACAAATTTGTATTCATAAATTACTGCTCAATACCATTGTGTCACCTGTTAATACAGCTCTTGTAAATGATCCCTTTCTGCCATCTCTAATACAGCTCTTGTAAATGGTTTAAATTATTTTCTTTTCTAGACTGTCATTACTGAATGTACAGATTAGATCCCTTTAATAATGTCACTGAGGAATTTGATTGGGGCCCAAATATGGCCAATGCTGTAATTCATCCCATCAAAACTGTAAATAATTCTTTACTGCTTCTTTGCATGGATGAAGTTTGGATTTCATTTACTTTGTGATAACCCAACTCCTCTGTGATGGGCCTACTTTTTACAGTTTCTTTTTCTGGGTTTATTACCATTTGTTCTGTGTGAATGTTAAAAAGTACTTTTGTCTTTTCCTAATAAATAATTTGAGATTGTTCGTTATTTGCCTGTATTCCTGGGGTGCAGGGCAAGGATTTTTGAGTGTGGTTTTCCTTTAGCATGAAAAATTGCTGTGATACTTGATACGGGGAGTTACTCCATAACATCTTGCACTAAGGAAACATAACTGGTATGGGTTTTGTGCTCTTTTCTTCCTCTCCTTTAGTAAAAGCCTGTACTTCACAGTTCTTAGGTTGAAGCCCTGGTTTTAAAAACATCTGATGTCCCAAGGAACATGGGCATTGCAGTATTGAAGAAGAAAGCATGCCATAAGCTTTTGCCTTCAAGTTACCTGGAGAGCAAGTGCCAATTCGTGCGTATAGGTGGCAGTGATCTCCTATTGAATAAAGTACTTCATGTATAAGGTGCATGTTATAGCTGAGCTGCAAGTACTCTTGTACTTGTTGGAATTGTTCTTTGCTTATGTCTTGGAAAAGCCGAATTTCCATATTCCTGAAGTAGTTCTGACTGGATACCTAATGGGGAAGAAGTTGTCAGGAGTGAAGTCTGTGCCATGGCAGCGTGCTGGCAGTGCAGCTTGTGACACATCTGCTGTGTCCAAGGCTGTTCTTCAGGGTTCACTCTACAGATACTTTAGCCATCCAAACAACAGATATTTGCTTTAAACAGCTACAAATGAGCCCCTGGAAGTTCCATTCTGTGCTGTAAAGAAGAGCTCTGCACCACAGTGATTCTTTTTACCCAGGGAAATGAGCGTGTAAGAAATGCAAGTTCCTTTACCAGTTTATGGTGTGTAGCTGGTTTGCATTTCAGCTGGGCCCTTGCTGCTTCCTGGTGCAGCCTGTGCACAAGCTCAGGGACAGGGTAAGCTGTGTGAGCTTCACCAAGTTCTGTCGCATCTGTGGATGTGATTTCTAAAAGGAGTTTTTAAGAAAGAAGTGACTTCTCTTACTGTTAAGACTATTGAGACAGGTGTATTTGAATTGGTATTGGGCTCAGAAATGCAAACCTATAATTCAATAATCCTTGTCGCTTCCCTCTTCCTTAGAACTATAGATTAAAAGTGAGTTTGGCTTTTGTCCCAGAGTGGCCCCCCTGCTCTAAAGGCATTTCTGTCCATCAAGAGGTGCTCAGTAAGTACATCTACCTTCTGCCATTGCAGGCTGCAGCAGGAAGGAGCAGGAGTTGGTCACCTTGTGCACAGCATGTGTGAGGTGGTGGCCTGCCTGCTGCTGTGCCCAGTGTGGAGGAGCAGAGCGAGCACCGTTCCTGGGGACTCAGGAGATCACTGCTGTATGTCCTCACACAGGATGGGGCAGATCTTCTATGCAACCTGTAAGTATGTAGTTGAGAGTTACTTGGCAACAGTGGCTCCTCATAACCTTACAGGGGCAAATTGCCTCCAGGAGCCTGCAGTAACCCTGCGGCCGGAGCTCCTGGTGTGGGGCTGGAAGCTGGGTGCACAAAGGGAAGTGGTGAGGGGAGCTCTGTTACAGCAGGATCATAAGCACTTACAGAAGCAGCAACATCAACTTCTGTAGGTAAGAATTCCCAAGGACACAACGAAACTTCAGATTTTGGCAGATTCCTTTCTGGTGTGCACACTTTATCCTCTCAGCCCTTTAGCTCCTGGCTGAGCAGTGCTGACTGAGAGAACCCTTTGGCCAGGGCTTGTTGAAGCATTGTGCATTGTTTAGGTAATTATAAAGGAGATTTACATCCCTTTTTTTTTCCCTAAAGCAGCTTGCACATTGGGCAATGATGAGGGGAAGTGTTTAGCAGAGTTTTGTGTAATGAAAGCTAGGAAAAGAGATCCAAAATGACTGTATTTCAAGCAGTTGGTGGGGGAAGAGTGTGAAGATTGTTAGCCAAACTCCAGACCCCACAATTCCTGAAAGGTAAAGGGCCTGCAGCCTGTGTGATATTAAAGCAGAATAAGCACATAAGAAATTACTTGTGAATTGAATCTTGAGTTGTTTCTGTGATGCTTGTCACACCCCTCTCAGTTCGGTTGTTCAAGGTGGTTTTCCATCTATGCTCTTGTCCACCTGTTCACCCTTTGGCACAAATTTGACATCATCTCACAGTTAACTTAGAACCAAAGGCCTTGCTTAAAGCCAGGGTAAACAACATCTGCTGCTCCTCCATTAGCCAGTTACCACAGAGGAGCCGGGTCTATCAGGCAGGATTTGCCCTTGGTAAAGCCATGCTGCTCTGTGTGCCTGGACATGTCTCCCAGTAAGACTTGCTCCATGGCCTTCCTGGGCACTGGGGTGAGGCTGACCAGCCCGTGGGGTCCCACATACCCCTTCCTGAGGCTGAGCGTGGCATTTGCCTTTCTTCTGTCATTGGGAACCTTCCTTGGTGGTCATGACCTGTCAGTGCTCGGCTCCATCCTTGCCCTCAGACAGTGCCTTGCCTGGTCCCATGGCATCAGGTGTGCTCAGCCACCCCCAGTGCTAGCTGTCAGCTCCAGAACTGATGTCATCTGCAGTATTTGACCATTTTCAGTTTGCAGGCCCTTACCACATGTCTGTTGTGATTATTATAGCTTATCACTTCACCTGAAATCCCCAGCAAGGTTCTGCCAGAGGCCACGTGTCCCTCGCAGCCAGCTCAGGACACCAGGAGCCATTCTGTGTTCTCATGGTGGGTAGACAGTCCTCTGCCCAGCACAGTCCCCAGCAGTCCTGTCACCTGCCTGTCTGAAACTTTCCTTACTAGAAAGAACATTTTGTTCCAGCATCCATCCCAGTGCTGATACACTGGAAAAGTGTAACGTCTCCTAGGGGAGGCTGGGAGGCTTTGCTCAGTTCTGTTTCATTTCCGTGGAGCTACATTTCACTTAAGGAACACCCTGCAAGGGATGAATCTGACTGAAAATCTTAACCAAGACCTCCAGGTTCATGGCTGGTTATTAGCCGGGAGATGAGGCTGTAGGCTGTGAGTAATACACAGTGTTCTGAGGGGGCTGTACTGCATATAGGGAAGATTGTGAGTCTGTCACAGCTCCGATGTGTCCAGAAATGCAAACTATTGAGTTGTCCCTGATGTCATCTGCTTGTGCACTTTTCATATCCCAGGCTTTGGTGCTGTTTGCTGTCTGTGGAAAGTTACTGACATCATTGGGTAGTCGACAATGCAGCTGCCCAGGAAATGTGTAGGATGTACAAGGGTTTGCGTCAGTCATTTGAAACTGGGAGGAAAAGGCATTACTGCTGAAGGAGACTTTTTAGGCCGCTGTTGGAGAGCTGCACGCAGGGCATGGGGAATGTGAATTGCTGTTCTGGAGCCTGCTCTGTGCTGGGGCTGACAACATGGACCTCCTCATGGATGCTCTGTTTCTACTTTCTGCCAAGGGTGTTGCTGTTACTCATTCGTCCTTGGGTTAAGCAGAGACTCTGGTAAAGGATTTGCCTTTCCTAGAAAGGTACGTTGCTGAGCTAATGATGTGCACAAACATCCCGTGAGCTCTGACTGGAAAGGACAAGGGAGGGAAAGCCACACCCCAAGGAAAAAGAAAGAAGTGACAAGAATAACAGAATGGCTGAAGATGGAAGGGCCCTCTGGAGATCACCCAGGGCAACCCCTGCCAGGCAGGGCCACCCAGAGCAGGGCACACAGGAACATGTCCAGGTGGGTTTGGGATGTGTCCAGAGAGACACTCCACACCCCCGCCCTGGGCAGCTTGTGGTCTGCCACCCGCAGTGTAAAGAAGATCTTGCTCATGTTGAGGTGGAACTTGTTGTGTTTTATTTCATGGCCATTGCTCTTCATGTTGGCGCTGGCCACCAAAGAAAAGAGTCTGGCACCATACTGCTGGCACCTGCCTCTGAGATACTGGTCTGCATTGATGGGATTTCCCCTCAGTCTGCCCTTCTCCAGACTGAACAGGCCCAGCTCCTACAATCTCTCCTCGTAAGATGCTCCAGACCTTTCATGGCCTCCACTGCCCCTCTCCAGTAGCTATTTGTGGCTGGACACAGCGCCCCAGATGTGACCTCACCAGGGTCGAGTAGAGGGGGAGGAATCACCTCCCTCGACCTGCTGCCACACTGGTCCCCATGCAGCCCAGGACACTCTTGTCCCTCCTGGCTCAAGGGCACACTGCCAGCTCATGGTCAGCTTATCCACCAACAGTAGATGGTCACTAAAGTCTCTGTGCTTTCTAAGTTGGTATCAGGGGAATTGCAAGTGTTCAACACCCCCTAACCTGGTCTCTTTTCTGGCCATTAAATGTATTTACTTTAAATTTGCAATTGATTAATTTGTCAGTTTGGGGTATTTAATGGCAGACAGGCTTTAGGAGAGCCACTATTCACCATCCTCTGGAACCCGGTCTGCTTGAATTACCCACCTGCCCTCCCAGATCCATTCTCTCACGAATGGCGGAGGCCCTGCACTGGGCTGAGGCTCAGCAACAGTTTCTGATCTGCTGGGGAAGGTGATGAATTTCAATAGCATGCAACCTTTTGCATACAAACTTTTACCTGGCTCAGTTCAGAAGCCTTCCAGCCTCTGTGGCCCTCATTTGCACAAGATGTGGAGCTGGCAGTAGAGGCTGTACACTTTCAGCTCTCGTCAGTTAATCCATTACTAGCTCTGATTTAACACCCCGGCTCTCTCTGGCATTTTATGGGTGTTTATTTGCCAGCTCAAACTGAGACCTACACGAGACACTGAATGAAAACACTTCAGTTCTGCAGTTCTCACATCCTTTGAGGGTTTGGCTTTGATTCTGCTACCACAGGGAAAGTGTCAACACGGAGAAGGATGGAGTGAAAGAACCCTCAGTCAAACAGACATTAAATTCTGCTATGGACCAGTTTTAAAATGTCAATTCCTGCTTCCACCAGGAATTACTGTAGGTTTTACAAGCACCTTTCACACCAAATGCTGCCACTCTGTGCTCTGATGGAGCGGGAATGGGACCTCTGGGGTCTCATAAAAGGCGTGATTGCGAGTTCTCCGCTTTCAGCTGCTCTTCTCCCTCGTACTGGGCCTGTGCTCAGGGAAAGGGGGCAGAGCATTGCCAATGCAAACAGCTCCACTGCCAGACTCAGAGAGGAGCTGTAGGCAAGCACTGCACTATGCAGAAGGCTTCCTTAGCACACAGATACGGCTACAAACCACTCCACAGCACGTTCCAGGGCAATTGCTGTAGTATTCATTTGAAGCTGTTTGGTGACAGTTTGCTGGCTGTGGCTGCCCTGCAGCTCTGCTTTCATTTCCTCTGCATCAACCAACAAACCCCGGATCAACCTTGACACAGAAATAACAGCTCATTGTCAACCCAAGGCTCGAGAGGCGCTGCCTCAGTGTGGTGACTTCCCCTCCTGCAGCTGGATTCAACTGATCAGGAGGGGGGGAGCCCCCCCTTGCCTGTAGCCCATGGCAGTGACACTAGGTGCTTGCTCCATGTGTATCACATAATGTGACCCTTAGGGATAGGGGTTAGTGGTGGCCTTGGCAGTGCTGGGAGAATGGTTGGACTGGGTGATCTTAAAGGTCTTTTCCAGCCAAAGTGATCCTATGATTCTCTGTTTTCCTTTAACTTATTCAGCTCTTGTGAAATCTGGAAGTGAAGTCTCTTCTATTGAGTTTTCCCTGCATTCTCAGTGTGTATTTCCCAGGTTTCCAGAATTCTCAGCAGTTTGGATGGGGGAAAAAAGTTTCTGAATCTTCACTCCCAAAAAAGACTTTTTTCTAACTTTTTGCTGTTAGAGATGGATCTTAAGTCAGACCGTGCCGTGCTGCTGCCATGGCAGTGGATGTGATGCAGCAGCATGTTCTTACTTACATGAGCGCTATCTCCTGACTTGCTTTGATGCCAGCAGAGACTTTGACATCTTTTCCGTATAGCAGGGACCAAAACCGAGCCCTGGATTGCGGTCTGGCAAGCACTGAGTGGGACAATGACATCTTGATCTCTGCTCGTGCTGCTCTTGTTGATGTAACCCAGCATCCTGCTGGCTGCAGTTGCACACTGTTCGCTCACCTTCAGCCTGTGTCCTCCCAGGATCGCCAGGTCCCTTTCCACAGAGCTGCTCGCAGACAGCAGATCCAAGCCTGTGCTGCCCTCCTGTATTGTGTTTTCCCAGCTCCCAAGACCTAACACTTGTCCTTGTTGAACTGCATACAGTTCTTGTCAGCCCACTCTTCCAGCCTGCACAGGGCATCCTGCAGGGTGGTTCTCCATTCTGAAGTGCTCCCTCCCCCACTCAGGTTGGTTCCATTGGCAAACGTCATCAGAGTACATTTGACCCCATCACCCAGATCCTTATGAAGACACTGACCAGCATTGGGCCCCATACTGATCCCTGGGGACCCCACTGGTGACCCCAGCTGAAGGAGCTGTTCGCCACCACCTCAGGGAGCAGCCGGTCAGCCAGCTCTCCCCCACTGCACAGACCCCTCAGGACCATAATGTGTCCATTTCTCCGTACTCCAGGGAGCACAGCTTAGAACTAAGGCCATTTTCAAATGTATTTCCTAAGTTTTGTTGAGCTTTGTTTTAACCACCCTAGGTGGTTCTCTGGGACACCCACTCCATCTGGGAGTGGTCCCATGGGCAGTGGGGCTTGGGCATCGCTGGGATGTGCATCCACCCCAGGCGAGGGCACGGGGGTGCTGTGCTGGCCCCAGAGAACCTCTAATCACAGGGAGAGCAGCAACAGTCACCATCAGCACATGGGCACTAATGATGGTGTTGATGAGCAGCATCTGAAACCTGAAGCAACTTGAAGAGATGTGTTGAACACCTTGAGCAGGCGGCTGCTGCTGCTGCAGGACATGTAAGTGAGGGTGGTGTGTGGAGCTGCTCATGGTCCTGCTGTCAGCGCACTCCACACAACGGGAGTACAAAGCAGAGGGGCAGCTCTGGAGGACTGCATGAGCCTTTGCTCCTTGGAGGGTGAAACACTGGCACAGAGTACACTGTTCCTGAGCAAGTGTGGTGCTGAAGGTGAAGCTGGGGTTTGTTCTTTGTTGACTCCCATGTTTGGGACATGCAGTTTAACAGAAGAAACGTTACGATGTGATTTGATGGCATAACAAGGCTTCAGGTCACCCTGGGCAATATTTGCTTAACATATCGCTGGTTTCTCATCACTTTAGTAACTGGTTTGTAGGATTTGGAACAGCTTTTTCCAAATCAGAGGGTGTCAGCAAGGATCCTAAAAGCAATGTCACGCTTGAGAGCCTCCTGCCCAGGCACTGCAGCTCCTGCTGGCAGCAAGTGCTGCTGGAGCAAAGAAATTCCAGTACTTTGAGAGAGGCTGAACAGCCCTTTCAACAGCCCCCAAACAAGATGTGTTGAAACAGCATTTGCCACTTACATGTGTATTTGAAATGCAGCTCTAATTTATAGCATCATTCATGATGTTATCCAAGTGCCGGTGTTCTCTGCAGAAACACCAGGCTGCTGTCGTGCCCGCTCCTCTCCTACACATACAACAATAGGATTTTACTCCAAGGAGTATCCTTTTCAGGCTCTCAAAACGTGCTCGTCAGGTTTACATTCTCTGTCTCCAGAGACATGGTGATCCTTTGGAGCTGTCAGTTTTCAACCAGGTATAGGCTTACAAATGTACCATTCTGAGACTGTGAAAACTAAAGCACAACACTGTCCTTTTAGAAGTCCCTGGGAAACTGAGAGCATCTTGTTCAAACAAGGCACCGAAGAATTCCTTCCTCCAGCTCTGGAGCCTGCTTTCCCTGCTCCCTGGCTATGGATAGCCCTGGGGTAAACTGCTGCAAAACGTGCCTTCTCTTTCCAGACGTCGTTTTCCAATCCCTGTGTTTTAAGCGGGATGTTGGGTGTCGTCCGGTGGCCGCCTGCCGCCCCTCCGCCTGCAGCGCTGCGGGTGTGCGTCCTGTGAGCATCCCGGCTCCCGGCGGCTGGTGTAGGTGGGGCCTGCAGAGGCTGGTGCCTGCAGAGGCCGGTGCCTGCAGTGCTGCGCTCTGCAGCCTGGCTGCAGCCAGCCGCTCAGCCCGGCGCTCCTCAGGCCCATCAGCATCAGCTCAGAGCTTGCGACAGCCGCCGCAACGGGGACTGCAGAGCCGGGCTGCAGCCGAGCCTGGGCTGGGCTGAGCCGGTCCAGCCAGGACTAAATGAACGCCCTTTGATGCCCATGTGCTGTTTCTATCACATGGAAATGAATTGCTCATCCAGCGGTGCCAGTAACAGTACTTGCAAGCCTGATGTGCTGTGTGCAAACAGGCTGGAGGAGCAGAGGGCAATACGTACCACTCCTGTCCCCAGACCCAGCCCTCGGGAGGGTGACAGAGTAAAGCTGCTCAAACGAGTTTTGTGTAATGATTTAGGCTCCATAAAACCTTCCTTAGGCCTCTAAATGGTTCCAGCAAAACCTGCAGTTGGGCCTTTCAAGTCCTCTCTCGTCACCTCCAGCCCTGGTGCTGCTCTGGCAGCAGGCCTGGGTTCCCTCACTGTAACAGCGCCCTGGCTGTAGCTAATTCCTTTCCTTCTAGGGCAGCACCTCCCGGGTTTCGCCTTCGCACACATCCAGTGGCTCTGGTTCACACCCGGTGAATGCCCGGTGGCGCAGCGAAGGAAATGCCTGCAGCTGGTGCTTACGGTTGGATGTCTGCGCTAGCGTGTTCCCACCACTGAGCAGCAGGATCCTGAGCTCAGTGCCTTCGTTTGAGGCTTGAAACAACTTGGAAATGCTGAAAATAGTGTGAAAATGCCTGCGCTGGCACAGGCTCCGAACCATGCAGGGAGGCTGCTGGGCTCCTGGTGGAGCAGTTTCTTATGTTCCACAGAGCAGCTATGGTAAAGCACAGTTTTAACTAACCAAACCTGTAGGACAGAGTCTCATTTAAAATGAAATCCACAACTTAAGGGTGGCAGAATCACAAGTTGATTGAAAAGTAAGGATTGATGAGCACCATCGTGAAACTACCCTGGCTTCAATGGACTCTGTTACAGGAGTTCCATTGGTTTGCACGATTTTCCACAAGGTATTCCATGCAATTTTGATTGTACCAATTCCAGATAACTGCACCATTTCCAAGCCCCGTGTGTGGGGAATGTACTGTGTAACAAGCCATTCTGGGTGAAGGAAGAAGGGATCGGGGAGAAGGCTTTTGGGAAGCAGATGAGTGCTCTGTTGGCAGCTCAGCTGTGGGAGCAACAGCTCATCCAGGGTCAGGGAGACGAGACTTTGTCTTTGCCAAACCTCTGACAGGTTGGCGAAGGCCTTTGCGGGTCTTTTCACATGGGCGGGCTGAGCCCGTGACTCATTCCAGCAGCTCTGGCCCTGGCCCTTCAGGACTCTGATTTTCCAGCCATGGAAGCCCCAGGCCATGTGCTCCCTGGGGTTAAGCTAATGCAGGTCTGCCCTTTTCCGACTGGGAAACATCTTGTCTGTGCAGAGGTAACAGACCTAGGCGGTTGTGGCTTCTGTGGTTGGTGGCTTGGTTCTTGCTCATTGCTCCCTGAAGGTCTCTTGCCTTTGCCAACAGGGAAGCATGTGTTTTCTTTAGGAGAAAGGGGGATGTTAGTCTGTGTGTGACCATTTGCCTGTTTCTGTCCTACCTGTCACTCTGGCATTAGGTCCTACAGCTCTCCACAGGCTCTCTGCTGCTGCCTGCCATGCCCTCTGCTATGGCATGCAGGTGACAGCGTGTGCTGGTTGTGATTTTGGAAGCAATAAATCCAAAATAGGAGACACTGACCTGAGCTATCAGAGGGGCGCAGCACCCCAGCCTCCTCCCACTGCTGGAGGGTGCTAAGTACCAGTGCAGCAAAATCCAGTCTCACCACTGACCGTGAGACAGCTGGTGCTGGGCTGAATGGGGCCACCCCAATGTGCTCTTTGTTCCTGCCTTGCATACTTAACCCTAAAACCTTGGTTGAACGCTCCTCTCGAGGAGGAAAGAAGCCACCACCATGATGCTGTTTGTAACAGAGGACTATGACTGGGGTGAGGGGTACAGGCTGCTTTTATCACCAGGGTATTTGTAATTAACATTAGGATGGCAGAGATTGCTCTTTGCTAGGAGCGTGAACATTATTAACTAGGGATGCCTGACCTAGTTATTACCTCCCTCTGCCAGGGAAGCCTCTCCCATGGCATGGTCTGGTTTTGCTGTTGGACTGCAGATGGGAAGGAACTCTCTTACACTGGCTGAGATGGCTGAATTTTGCACGTAAAAAACCAACCCAACCTCCCTGTTACTCAGGGCTGTCAACACTCTTTGGAGGCAATACCCAGCTCAGCCACTCGGTGCCTGCCCACTGCAGACAGACGCAGGACACCTCCTGGCTTGTCAAGTGCTGTAAGAGCCCTTTGGCTACATGAGAAGCCACTTGTCTTCAAGCTGTGTGGCTTTTATTGAACTGTGCGTAAATACCCTTCTGTGCCAGTGAGTAACGCGGTCTCTTTGGGCAGCAGAACGAGGCGAGTTTAGCTGTTAAGTCATTAATTATCTTTTTTAACAGCATGCACGTGCTCACGCACCCCTCAAGTACTTCTGAGAGAGCGGCAGCATCCAAACACACCATCACCAGCTGCAGCCAGCTCAGGCTGAAACATCACCCCATGGCCTCATTTGGGTGCAGATGAAACCCAGATGCACAAGTGCTTGAGTTCTCTACAAGGGAGGTGCTGAATGGTGCATAAAACCAGTTGTATCTTGGCCTTTCATACTGTGAACAGGTTGAGGTTATTTTTGCGGGGACTGCAGTGACTGCTTGTTGGGGTGGTTTTGTTCCTATATATTGTTTTACCATTGTGGATCATTTAAAAACGCTAACATTTTCCAAACACATTTGCTGAGGGAGGATGTTTGCTTCATCTCGAAATGGCTTGGTATTTAGGGAGGTGCTTTGGCCCTTGCAGGAATCCTAAGGCGGAGATGTGAATGTGAGAAGCTTCTGGGAACGTGGAGGGAATTTGCTGCTTTTCCTAGCCACGGCTTCGTTTTTAGCACGCCTCATGCTCCAGGGTCACGTCTGGGAACCAACAGGAGGTTCTTCAGAGCAGCCTGACTTCGTTCGGGAGTTCCGTGGATTTGTGGCAGGTTTTCTTCTCTGCAGCTGCAGTATCCCCACGAGGCTGTAGGTTACTGCCCCAGGCCCTTCAGGCACCGGGTTAGAGCGCTGCTGGGCTTGCTTAGAGGCACCAAGCCTGAAGGTGGCTCTGCTCTCCCGGCAGGAGCGCGGCTGTCCCCGCAGGAGGGTGTCAGCCCGGCACAGGAGACACCGAGCAGAGCGCAGCCCTTGGTGCAGGCAGCGGAGGGGCCGCAGAGCCGCGGTTCGGGGCACGGAGGGGCCCGGGAGCAAAGCTGCCGTGGCACATCGGCGATGCTCAGTGCTCCTCCCATGCCTCGTTCAGGCCTATTTAAAGCTCGCATCGCTTTTCTCAGTGGCAGAAAGAAGATTCCACCTCCCTGGGATGAGGCATGAAGCTGAGCTCTGCAGGTGGCACAAAATGCATTTAACAGCTTTTTACTACTAAGAAGCTCAGGGTTTGGTTAGAGGCACTACTGGCATAACTGCAGTGGGAGGAGACGGGACATGTCCTGAGCAAACCGAAATGAGCATCACTTTGTTAACTTCTCTGTCCCACTGCCTGCAACGCTTTACCCTCCTCTGAGCAGCAGCTGTGTTAAGGTGTGTGGCCTGGTGGCGGGAGCTCTGCTTTGCCCTCACAAGGGTCAGGGGGTCTCTGTGTCCCCTGCAGCTCACAGGCACCGGGATGGAAAGCAGCCTCTTGCAGGAGTTGCAGTAGGTGTGTGCCATCACTCTTCAGGCAGCTGCTTATGCTGGTTTTAAACCTGAATGCCTTCACCATGTTAAGTGTTACCTTTGTGGAAGGGTATCCTGAATGCAGCCAGGGACATGTCTGCAAACCATCCTGTGCAGGGTGAGCTGCTGCTCTGAGCAGGGGAATGGCAGCTTGTGTGGTCCTGATACCACTTCAATTATAGCTGGGATTGCATTTGCCCAAACCCAAAGCATTTGCTGAAATGGGAGCATACACACAGTGCTTTCTCTGCACCACGATTCCTACTCCAAGAAATACAGGCCAAACAATCGGCTGTGAATGTGAATTTGTACCTAATGCATTACCTGTGGCTCAGAACTACCCTGTCTGCTTTGCAGCTCTGAGGAGGGAATGCTTCATGCAGCACGTCACATCTCAAAGCAGTCACTGTGCCTCTCATCAGCTGTGTCTCCAACCCTCACATTTCCTTCAGCTGGGGGACATTAATTAAGTTGTCTTAATGTGGATGCAGGCTCACAGCATCAATCCCCAACATAAGGAATCAGCTTTAAAGACTCCCAGGGTGCTCTCAGTCCTCCCCTGGCTGCAGTTCTGTGCTCGGTGAGGAGCATCCAGCTGTGGGGCTGTGTGATTTATCAGCTGAGGTGTCAGTGAGGAGTGTGCTGGAGCAGCCTGGTAAGTGCTGCTGTGTGCTGAGCTCACTTCACAAACACCACTGCAAGTCGTTCCTGTGAGATGTCAGACCCAAAACTGCTGCCAAAATTGGAAGTGGTGGATGCGGGAAGCCTGCATGTGACACCAGCAGGCATTCGCAGCCACCTTCCATTCAAGTTATAGCCCCATTAATTTCTTTTCCAGGACTGATTTTGCCAAGGAGCTGCATTGGTGCTGAGCTACATGTCAGGTATGTGGGTTTGTACATGCACAGCAGTTTCTGTTGCAGAGCTATTTCATTCTCACATCCACGATGGGGAGGAAACCTAAATTTAATGATTGGATGTGCATCTACTTCTTTTACTCTTGTAAGAGCATCTTTCTGCGAGCCCCATTTCCAGGCATGTAAGTAAATGCGTATATAGCTGAGGATTTTTGTATGTCCCTGTTGCCACATGGAGAGCGGATAGCACAGGAGAGAAGTGCCTTTGGAGCAGAGTTTTTCTGAGGACAGCTCTCAGGGGACTGGTTAATCTGTGTCCCGGGGACCTTTCCTGTTTGCATGCACAAAACCTTTGCTTAGGTTAATCACAGAATCCCAGACTGGTTTGGGGTGGAAAGGACCTTAAAGCTCATCCAGTTCCAGCCCCTGCCACAGGCAGGGACACCTTCCACTAGAGCAGCTTGCTCCAAGCCCCTGTGTCCAACTTGGCCTTGAACACTGCCAGGGATGGGGCAGCCACAGCTTCTCTGGGCACCCTGTGCCAGCGCCTCAGCACCCTCACAGGGAAGAGCTTCTTCCTTATCTCTGACCTGAACTTCCTCTGTTTCAGTTTGAACCCATCACCCCTTGTCCTGTCACTACAGTCCCTAATGAAAAGCTCCTCTTCAGCATCCTTGTAGCCCCCTTCAGACACTGGAAGGCTGCTATGAGGTCTCCACGCAGCCTTCTCTTCTCCAGGCTGAACAGCCTCAACTTTCTCATCCTATCTTCATACAGAGCAGAGTAGAGGGGCAGGATCACCTCCCTCGACCTGCTGGTCACGCTCCTTTTGACGCAGGCCAGCACACGGGATGTTTCTGTGCTCAGGCTCACACTGAAGCCGGCACATGTTCCGTTTCTTTTCAACCATCACCCTCAAGTCCTTCTTCGCAGAGCTGCTCTGAATCACTTCTCTGCCCAACCTGTAGCTGAGCCTGGGGTTGCCCTGACCCAGGCTGGGGCAATAATCCCATCACGCAGCAGAAACATCCTGCTCCACTTCTAGATCGGGCTGCTCTATTCAAAACAGTCATCCAAGCTCCAAGCCCACCCCTGCAGTGACTGCACACGAGTGCAGGGATGGCGGGCTGTGACCCGCCCTACAGAAAGCAGAGTCAGGAAGTCTGGACAGGCAGGGAAAGCCGTTACGCAGATGGTTAATGCTGCGAAGGTGCCGCGCTCCTTATTTATGGCCCTGTGGAGCAGGGACCGGCTGTGTTTACTGTGAGAGCCCTGCCTCGGGGCTGGGTGTGCTCCGGGGGCTGCTGCCGGGCCGCTGTTCCCTCGCCTGCCCTGGGGTGTCCAGGGGCCGCACGAAGACTTCTCCTGTGCCGCAGCGTCTCCAGGCCAGCTCGGGAGGCAGCAGCTGGGGCTTGGGCTCGCTGCGGCCCTGACGTGCTGCGGTCCCTGCGGGAGCCCGGCTCTGTGCGGCTGAGGATGGAGGCGCTGGGGAAGCCCCGGCTGAGGCGATGTCTCAGTGACCACCCCGGTGGCTCCACCGGCAGGGCCTGGGATGGCTTCTGGAAGAGGGCAAGGGAAAAGCGCCTCACAGGTCAGTCCAGAGACAGGTCGGACCCTGCACTGGTGGGGATGGAGCCGTGAGCAAGGAATGAACACACCTCTGCTTGTTTGTGTGCCTGGTTTAATGATGCGGCACTGGGGATCCTGCCTGCGCGTGGTACCCGAGCACTCGCCCTTGCCCGTGCTGCCTCTGTCACCGGTGGGACTGAGCGGGTGTTTCGCACTGGTGATTTGCATATAGAGCTGTGAATATCCAGATTTAGCCGGGATTTGACTTCTGGCTCTCAATAGTTCTATTTTCCTCTGGACGGAGTTTTGCAGACACTTTCAAATAGGAAGCTGCCGGCTGTGCAGTGCCCAGCAGTCTCTTCTCGAGGCACATGTGTAAGTTTTTAAGCTCTATGACCACAGGCAGTTGTAAGGACAAGCCCAGAAATAAGCCTGAGGGAGTAAACAAAGGACTATCCCCTTGGATGCCAGCTCATAGCTAATGATACATAAAGAACTCGGGACAATACAGCAAAAAAGCCACGTTCTGAGAAACTAGCTGTTAGCGCACAGGCTAACACGGTGCTGGCCTGTTGCCTGGGGAGGGAAGTGTGAGTGTTGCATGGCAGGATTAAATCACTGCTTATGAAATGCATGCTAAGTAAAACATCGTTCCAGAACAGCGAGGGGGCTGGAAGGACCTTAGGGCCTTTAACCCTGGTACGTTGCGGCAGAAATACACGTGCTGTGAGGAATACCAGGTGTGTGGATGCAAGGAGCTTCTTGGTTGGTTTCAGACCTGGCAGATTTTCGGAGTGAAGTTGATGCAGAAGTTTTGGGTAAACCCGGGAGTGGTGGAGCTGAACCCTCCGAGAGCATCTCTGAGCGTGCCAAGTACTGCTGTGTCCTGCTGACAGCTCTTGCCGGCAGCCTGGCTCTGGAAGGCAGTGCTGAGGTCGTTTTTATGTTGAACTCCAAAGGTTTTAGTGGACAGGGGGTAAAAAAGCCCCAAAGCATTGCTCAGCTTTTGCCTCCACCGACAGCAGGAGGAGCCAATTTGACATAAGGCCAAGTAGGGAACTCCTATTCTGGTTCGTATTTTCTTCCTGCTGCTGTTTGTTGCTGTTATGCACTTCTTGGGTGTTGCTGACGTTCACAAGGACTGTAATGAACAATGTGGGCAGAAATAAGAGAGCAGATAGTCTATTGTAGCTTGACTAAAACACATGAAACATGAAATCTCCAATTTGATCCTCTTAGTCTGGAAACACGTGCCCGTCAGAGCAATGCGGGTTAAGGACTGATACCTAAAGGGGATATAGAGGAGCAGGTGATTCTGAGCCTGCGGCTGGTGTGAAAGCAGAGCAAAGCTCTGGCCAGACTCATTCTGCTGGTGTCCATAACAAATATTACTGGCTCTATAACAGCCATGAGGCTAAACCAAAGCCTGGGTCAAGCCAGCCCTTAGCAGGTAGCTTAGGAAAGGTCAGCTTTTGACTTCAGATATGAGCTGCCCAACAGTTCTGTATAGCTGCAGAAAATCTGCTGCTGCTTCGCTCATGCCATGAAGAGTTTAGATCAAGAGCTAACTGTTGTCATCCTGGGTTTGCACCATTTCAGGCCTGCTGGAGCTGGTTGGACGCAGAGGCAGGGGGTGGGCTGCGTGTGCAGGGGCAGCGGTGCCCGGTCCTGCCTGACCAGCGCTGCCGGGTTTGGTGCCAAGCATCACTCAGGAGCACACGTGGTTCCTGCCCCAAGAGGCTTGGCTGGTGCCTGTGCTTTGGAGCAAGGTTTCTGGTACGCTGCATAGTGAAATCTTATGGAAACAGCTACTTACAACTGCTGGACAAAAATACACACATGATGTTTTCTTTGGCTGGAACCGAGAACTTCTTGATCTTGACAAATGCAAATGCATGGCAGAAACCCTCAGAACTAGTTTGCTTCTCTGGCTAAATACACATTTTTGCCCTCAAGTTGTCTTGTTTTTTAAGGCAACCAAACAAATAACCTCACCAGAGTGCTCTATGTGGCCTTAAAAATGGCTTGTCTTTAACAAGTTAAAAACTTAAAATAACAAAACTAGACCAGCCCAGGGTGGTGTCTGCAATCTGAGGACCTGACCCCACCATACTCCAGTTTCCCCATTTCATTTCCTAACATCAGCATCTGCAGTGTTTCCGTGGTGTTTCTTGATGTGTAATGGGTATCTGTAAGCGAAAGCGTAACTGAAAGCTCTTAAGAATGACTGCCTCAAAGTCCATTTCCTAAAGGTTTCTCTTCTTCTACCTAATGCTGGGAAATCTGGGGCTGGCATGGTTGGTACCATGTGGGATTTTGGCTGCTGCTCAGGGAATCGGCCCAAACTGCAAGGGTCGGATCAGGGCCCCTCTTCGTTTTTTGGTGGTTTATGTGACCTTGAACCCATGAGGTTTTTCAGGAAGCCTTTCTGGGATGCCAGACATGCCCTGTCCCACCCATCACAAGTGTTCTCCTCCCAGCTCTCTTGGTGTTAACAAGTGCAGAGGTCACAGAGCAGACCCTCAGGCAGCCAGAGCCAGCTGAGGGGTGCCGGGTTTGGGGCTGCACTGGGACCCTGCATCACGTAGCACAGAGGTGAGCACTGCGCTTGCAGTTGGGGTGTTATTCCCCTCTCAGGCATGTGGTGCCTGTCCTCAGCAGGGAGCTGGCAGCATCCCAGACAGGCCAAGAGTAATAAATGTTCTAGTGGCTGAAAATGGCTTTCTAGATTGCTTTGAAAGAGCTCGGTGGCTGGGCAGAGCTCTTCCTGGCTTGCGTTCATCTTGTAGAACAAGGAGATTCTGTAGCTATTCCCACCAGCAACCCACCCATCTCTTGCCAGCAAGACTTCCGCCTTCCAGCCCTGAGGAGGTGATGGGAACGAGTCAAAGCTGCAAGCACCAAATGGAGGGATTTCTTTTCTCCCCTGAGCCTACAGGCACTTCACTCTTTCTAAGCAGACCTTTCAGAGGTGCCAAGGGGCCTGGCTGTTACTGTAAACATCCCTGTTCCCCTTTCAAAATGAATCAAGTTATACTTTGATCTGAGGTTGTGTTTCAGTTTGCAAGTTTATTGATGCTACAAGGCATGATACACCCCTCCCATAGGATGGAGCAAAGAGGCTGTCAGATTAACTGGGGACTTTCAGTGGAGGAATAGGACACTGGGAATTGTGTCTGTGTGTGAGATTTATGATTTGGAGGTCTCCAAGGTCCTCAAACTCCTTTGAAAATCCTCACTTTAATTTGTATGGGCTGGTGATGGCCCTGGCATAGGAGCACCAAGGTGTTCGAGCTGGACTGAATTGTGGCACCAAACCCATAGTTGTGGAGCCACCGCACCAGACTGGCATTGCAGTCCATTGGAAGTGGTTTATCATGTCTAGATACAAGATGTGTTGTTCATCAGGAATGCCGAGCATGAGTGTTACTGAGGAACAGAAGGAATTCTATCTGGTGGATGGTCTGTTTCTTCTGTAAAAGAATAGCCAGAACTTACAGTTTGAGATGGATAAGGCTCAGCATGCTCAGGAATCCTTCCAAAGTGCTCATTGCTCAGGCATTTGCTGCCTCTCAGGAAGGTTTGTGTTATCCCTCTGTCCTCAGTGTTGGAAAGGCACAAGCTCCCACTTCTGGTGCAGGAGCATATCACAAAGGTCAGATTTCAGGACCTCAATTTATTGTGGTTCTGGGTTTCCTAGGAAAAAAAGTTTTAAATTAGTAGCCCTGTTATTAATTGGAAAATATATTCCAGCAGAGCCTGCAGAGAAATGGCATTTCAGAGTGTTTGTGGTTTAGAACAGAGCACTTCCAGAACAGAAACTCTTTCGGTAGTTTCCTATGCAAAAGTGCATCGTTCTGATTGAGCTCAGCCTACCCCTTCCCAGAGTGATACAACCGAGATGATACTTAGAAACCCAGGCTATGGTTATCTTAAAACCCCACAGAGATCATGTCTCCCTCCAACCTTTGGACTTTTGGCCCTCTGGACCTCTGATTTTTAGGGTATTTTAATTCTATTGAGCCTTTTACAAAGCTCTTCCCTCCTGCCATTTCACGTGCCCCATAATCATGGGCTTTGCCTTGAGGGCTGTGCTGGTACATGTGCTGTTGGTGGTGACAGGGGTTAGAGTTGAGGTTTCTGTAGATATTAGATATGGTCTGGTTGTTGTTTTTCAGAGGAGGAAAAAGTATTTTTCATCTAGTGTGTTTGCTAGACTTACATTACAGGAAGATGGGGGAGAATTAGGCATGACAGACTCCTCGCTGTGTCAAAGTAATTCTTCAAAGTCTAATTGTATTGTTTTCTGCACAATAACAAAAGGCAGTAGAAGTTATTGTGACTGAGTTCAATCATGCCTGAGATGATATTAGTTCTTCTACTTGATGGTGGTAAAACCAAAGCTAACATCAAGAAAGCAACAGTATTCAGTAGAGCAAAAGATGCATTTTCTTCTGTCTAATTTTATTACATCTGCTCTGTTCTAAAATCAGGGTTGTGATAAGGCTTTCCAAAGAAGAAATTAGGCAGCTCCTCGGTGCTTGTGTGTTTCTGAGTCAATGGCGAGGAGAAGAAGAAAATAAAGCCCCACAAATTGTGTCAGGCGTGCTCCTGGCTGTTTTCTGGGCTGGGAGCTGTGCCAGCCCTTCCCAGTGCTGCATCCGGCAGCACCCGCGGGCTTGGGGCTCAGGGCATTGCAGCAGCACGGCCATGGGGATCCTTCAGCAGGATGCCAAGCGCTGAGTGACAGCTCATCCAGAGCCCGGTCTGATCGCGGGCCCCTCCGGCGCACCTTGAGGCCTGGGCTGCGTTTGGGAAGGGAAGAAACCTCTGCAGCGAGCTGCACTTCAGCCGCTGGTTTCTGTTTTGGGATACAATAGAAACCACACCGAGAGCTCTGGAGGGGGGGCAGCCCAGGGGCTCTGGCAATCGATCGCTGTGCTGCAGAGCAGGAAGGGCTGGGAGGTAAAGCTGCGGCAGCGAGGCTGGCGCTGGCTGCTCACCTTTTCCCGGGATGGCGGGGTGTGCACTGTGGTCTCCCTGCCGGCTCCCCTGGGATCGCGGGAGCAGAGGGACCACGACACCGTCTGCAGTGCCAGGAGAGGGGTCCAAGCGCTCCCTTGGCCTCTCCTCCCTGCTCTGCCCGGGTTCTTATCCCGGGCACTGGCTGCCTCGACAGCTGTTTTGCGGTGCTGTCACAGGCACCCCGGGGGCAGCGGTCCCTCCGCTGGTGCCCGGGGACCGGCGGAGCTGTGCTGATTCTCACAAAACAAAGCATGCCATGGCCCGTGCTGCATCCCTCAGTGCCTGGGGGGCACTGCAGGATGGAGGGAGGGCTCCCGCCGGCCCACACCTCCCTTTCTTCCAGTGGTACCTGGCCCTGGTCCCTGGCCAACGCGGCCAGAGATGCTTGTCCCGGGGCCTCTGCTGCCCCCGCACTGCTTGTCCCGGGGCCTCTGCTGCCCCCGCAGCACTGAATGCACCAGCCCCCCCCGGGCTGGGGCAGCTGCAGATGTGGGGAGATCCCCCATGGGTATCGCCGGGGTTGCTTCATTTTCAAGGGAGGTCACTGCAGGCTTTACATTTGCATTGTACCCTGATGCTGTCTCTTCCTGCCGTGTCTGCACACGAGGGGTGTGCAGACCTGGGTGGGAGCAGTGGGTTTTGCCATGCCAGCAGCAGTGCACGTTGTGGAGCCCGGTGTGGAGCCATGGACATGCCTGGTGAGACCCGGCCGGGCTGGAGGCGCTCAGGGTGCTGTGGGAGGCAGCCAGCCGTGCCCAGGGGTGTACAAGGCAGTTCCCTGCTCACCCAGGTCACTGCCTCCTCTCCCAGCATCGCTGTCCTGCTGAGCCGGGCAAAGCTCTGCTGTGGGTGCTAAGCAAGCGGAGCAATGTTCCCCCCAGGCTGAGCCTGCGCTGCCCCTCCACACCTTGGCACAGCACCAACCACCCCGGCCTGCCCAGCTCCCCTGCAAGAGCATTAGGGCCAAACCCTCCAGGCACTTTTTGGGGGGAATACAGAGTGGTTTGGTTCTGTAGGGGTTGGGATTTCCCCACTTGCTAGTTCTGTGGTCATCACCAGAAACCTGTGTTGGTTCAAGCCTTCTAAGCCACCCTTTCCCTGCCTGTACATATTGGCCACCCATAGCCTGGCTCTGCTGGGCTTGTGTCTGAGCACACAGCTTGGCTGAGCCGTGCTTTGAGATGAAACATCTTGTGTTGACTCACTGTGACTGGGGTGACCTTCCAGAACAGGCAGATGCACGCAAGTTACGCTGGGCTATGAGAAAGCAGCATGGACATGTTTTCCCTAAATATCAGGGACAGAGACACGGTTCGTGTTTTCCTACCCTGCACCAGATGCCGGAGCTCTAACATGGCTGCTTCCGGCTTGCCCTTGGCTCTGTCAAGAAGAACAAAAATGCTGACTGAGCTGAGCCTCCTCCTGACTGCAGAGCACACCAGGTCTGGTGTGTACCTGCCTGGAAGCATGGAGCACCCTTCACTCGCCTTCAGGAGAGGTTTGGGCTCTGAACCAGGGGCAGCAGGGAAGCATGATGGACATCAGCCCCATCCCTTGTGACATGGGTCTGAAGTGGCATTTAAGGAAGGATCCATAATATTGATCCCAAAACCTGCTAACTGGAACAAACCTCACCAGCTCGTAAGTAAGTTTTGGAAGAAGGGTAAATGGCATTGACTGGTGTTACTGCATGATCTTTAGGGCTTTCATACTGAACCAGAGCCATCTACCTGGTGTCCTCTGGAATGATATGCACAGAAAGGGGAAGATGATGCCCTGCTCTGCTTGTGACAGGATGGCCAAAACACTAACGTGACTTGTGCACACGAATTCCAGGTGACTTCAGCTTGGAGCTGAAGCAGGCTGGTCACTTTTCTGACAACCGTTGCCACTGCTCCTGGGCTGCCATGCATAGCCCAAGCATCGCAGTTCAAGACAGTTGCTCGTGAGGTGGATAATGCTCTCACTGGAGACCACGCAAAAGATCCAGACACCAGATCCCTGCAGTTTCTTCTGGCCTCGTGATCTCCAGCAATGTTGGAGGGGGGCAACAGGAGCCTGTGGTACCCCCATGCTGCTTCTCCTGCAGAGCTGGGTCCCCAGCGGTGTGAGGCTCAGAAAGAGAAAAGCTCATTACAGGAAGGGCTAGACGATGATGTTCTCCTGGTGCTGGTTCTGGTTTGCTTTCCTTCTTCAATGCCAGCACCTATCCTGGAAAACCACCTCCACATTGCTGCCCGCTGGCTTTCAGCTGACCACTGATCGCGCCGCTTGTGCTGGCCTGAGCTCTGCTCCCGCTTTGTAAACAGGCTAAAAATACCATGGGGCTGCTCCTCGGGGAGCTCAGCGGGGCTGGGAGGCAGCGAGGGCAGCAGCGTCACACGGGGCAAAGGGCCGTCCCTCCAGCCCTGCAGCAGCCACACTGGCTGAGCCCTGCCTGGGGTCCTGGGGATGCCTCTGCTCAAGGAGTGCTGATCCTGCAGGAGATGTGGCCCAGGGAGCCCTGGGGTTGTGTGCTCCTCATGAAGAGCAACGACGCTGCATCACTGCCTGCGTTGGGTTCTCTGCATCACTGCCTGCGTTGGGTTCTCTGCATCACTGCCTGCGTTGGGTTCTCTGCATCACTGCCTGCGTTGGGTTCTCTGCATCACTGCCTGCGTTGGGTTCTCTGCATCACTGCCTGCGTTGGGTTCTCTGCATCACTGCCTGCGTTGGGTTCTCTGCATCACTGCCTGCGTTGGGTTCTCTGCATCACTGCCTGCGTTGGGTTCTCTGCATCACTGCCTGCGTTGGGTTCTCTGCATCACTGCCTGCGTTGGGTTCTCTGCATCACTGCCTGCGTTGGGTTCTCTGCATCACTGCCTGCGTTGGGTTCTTTGCATCACTTTCTGCATGGGGTTCTCTGCATCAATGCCTGCATTGAGTTCAGGACACAGGTACTGGTGTCCTGCAGAGTGCTGCCTGCCCCAGGCAGGGCCACCCCGGCACCCAGGGTTTAACTGTCCTCTGGCCTTTTTTCTGCAGGGTGCCCTGTGTGGGGCCTGTGCCTCCATTTCCTCTGAGTTTTGCAGTCAGAAAACATTATTCTTTCAAGCATCCTATTTCAGGAGCAAGTGAAAGCTAATTTCTGTTCTCACACCAGTGGGGTTTGTATGTGGCTGTCCTAACCACTCCTGGTCAGGGTAACCGGGACCTGAGTGTGGCTGTCTCCCTCCACAAATGACACAGGAGCATGTTCCAACTAGGAGCCTCATGAGGAATTGTTTCAGTTTGCTGTATGTGTCTGGCAGCCACGAGGACCCGGTTTGGGGATTTTCCTTCATTAGTGCTTAACCTTGTTATGTGGTGCGAGACTGTGGCACAGAGGTAACCAGTAATGAGTGCCAGTGCCCTGTCAGGCATCTGCTGTGTGCAGTGAGCAGCTTGAAATGGAGGCCAGGAGCAGCTCTGGTTTCCTGGCAATGATGCAGCGAGCTCTGCTGTGCACCCTGTCTGGCTTCTCCATGTCGCACTGCAGTGGTAGGTTGGGATGTCCCCAAGGTGAGTGGTGGCAGCAGAAGCAGTACCTGTGTGAGCTGCCTGGTGCTGGGCAGGTCAGCCTCAAACAAAGAGGGAACAGGTCTAAAACTGAACAAATGCGTGTGGTGGGCAATAAACACATTAACGTCCAAACATGCTACTGGCATCCTCGGGTCCCCATCCACCTGAAAACTCAAGGGAAGCCCAAACCAGCCAGCACCCGGGCGGGTTGTGTGGTGGTGGGTGCTTCTTGCAGCCCATCTTGTTGGGAGCCTGCTGCCCGTTATAACCATGTAAGGACCATTCACTGTGAAGCAAGGTCAAACCATGCTCGGCTGCCTCCGGTCCAGCCAGAAAGAATGTGAGAGGGAGGTGGGTTTAAGGAAAATGACCTTTTCTGGGTACGAGTCCCGATGCAGAAGCACAAGTTTCAGCAGGCTCTTCCCATTGCCTCTGGCAAAACTAGAGCTGTGCCAGGGGTGGTGTCTGCATTATAGCACTGGGCAGCGTGCTCCCCACTGAGCTCCAGATGCTGGGCCGTGCTCCAGTTATCGAGGATTTCTCACTGTCAGAACCAGTGCTTTCAGCACCTCTGTGTGTTTCACTCAGCTCCATCCTCATTCAAACTACATGCACCCTGCATTTATGTCCTGACAGATTCCTTGCTGGTGCCCATGCCACCCACACCTCTGGCACTGTCACATTCAATCCCTGTTGGGAACTCGGTTGTAGATGCTGATGTGAGACGGCAGCCGAAGGGGCTGCTGCTGAATACCAAGGGAAAGGGAAAGGAAACGGCATGTCGGAGCCCTGCCAAGATGTGCAGAGCGGCTGGAGGGAGCTGTGACCGAGCTGCTCTTTCCCAGGGAGGATTCTCCACCCCATCCTGGGTGGGATCCCAGCGGTCCTGCTTAAAGCCGAGCAGATGGGCTTGGAGCTCAGTTGCCCCGGGCAGGACTTCCTGGCTTGCAGGAACACGGGAATAGCTTCTGCCCAGGACAGTGACACGCTGCGGTTCACCCTCCCCATGGAAGGTAGGAGGAGGTTTATTTTTTTGCCTTGATTATTCAATTTCTTTAATGTTATTACCAGAAAATGGGGCGTGAGCTGTTTTGGGAGAAGGAACAGCAAAAGGTGTGGCAGCTCCCACCCGAGATGTGCGGCTTCTGTTTGGACTTGTTTAGACAGAAAACAAGAAGGTTTACAGTGATTTTGTTTGGAATTTAGAGAAAGAAACGAGGCTATTGGAAACGTTGAAATCTGATGCTTTAGCATCTGTCACAGGGCATTGAATCAGCAAAGCCTGGTCTATGAAGGAACGTGACGATTCAGTGCTCGGCACAGGTTTCTCCTCTAGATGGTAGCAGGTACCTATGGCAGGCTCCATCCCCCGCCCCCCCATCCCCGCTCTCCGCAGCCACTGTGAGGGCAAGGAGGCCTTTAGGGGTGTACATGGGTGCGTGAAGACATGTCCACGTGTGTGGTGTGCTGTGTGCCTCCCACACGTTATTAGCCATGAAATTCCACATCCTGGCCAAGAAACAGGGCTTGGTTTGTTCGATGAGGAGCCCTGCATCTCAGCACAAGTGACAGCGCAGGGCAGGCAGCAGGAGGGGGCACCGGGGGTTCCTCTCAGGGTCACCAGGAAGCGCCCTCAGTGCTCACCCCTGGCGCCTCGTCCCTGCCTGTGTGCCCGGCCGGGCAGCGGGAAGCTGTCCTGCCCGGCACCGGGGGGCAGCAGCAGTGCTGCAGGTGCGGAGCGCACGGGAGAGCCCTTGGGAAACCATCAGCAGCGGAGAGGGACCCTGAGCAGCGGTGTCCGCCCTGAAACCCAATGGTAAAAGTGACGTGTTTGCAGCAGAGAGAGCGCGACCCGCGGGGGGGCGCCTGTGCCTGCAGCGGGTGGGGGGGGGGGGGGGCACGAGCAGGGGCTGGAGCGGGCAGCGGGTGCTGCTTCAGGCTGCGCTCCCAGGCCCTGCCGTCCTCCCCGGGGCAGGAGGAGGAGCTGCGGTGCGGGTCGGGCATGTTCGCTGTCTCAGCTCTCTACCCTGTGCTCAGGTACCTTCAGCAGCGCCGGAGCCCCCGTGCTGGGGCAATCCAGGCGTTGCTCTGGCCGCCAGCTGGGGCGGCTTCAGCTCCCACCTTTGCCACAGCCTTGTTTTGTGATGCTGAAAGGATCCCACAGGGGCCCTGACAGATCTGCAGGAGGGTATTACGTGTCTACATGTCACACAGTGCCTTTCATTCCATTGCTCCATGTAAAACACTTTGTATTCTCAGGGCAGGAGGTGGAAGTGTTACAGTGAATTAGTGTCATGTCCCTTCCCAGCGATGCTCTCCTGACAGCCAGCCGCGGGGCTGCCCAGCCTCGCCTGCAGCGCTGCTCTCGTGTGGGCTTTGAGGACTGTTTGCCAGGACCGTGACTGGGAACAACGCTGCATTTCTTGTCCTTTGCCTCTCTATAAAATAAATCACGCCGAGTTTCCAGCCCTGTGTTTGCTGATGCTCTCTGGCCAAGTTCTGAGTCAATTTATTTCTCATTGCTTTGCGTCACCCTGGCGATGCGCCGAGCACAAGAGCTGAGAAGAAACACAATTAGCTTGCTGCATTTGAGGCCAGGGCTGAGCATCCATCCATTGCTACACACAGGTCTGCCAGGCAGCGGAAAAGGTCTCTTTTTTAAGGTAGAATATGATTTGTCTTTTAGAAATGAATTAACTGCTGATGTAAGCTGAAAGTCAGAAGATGGGAATGGGTTTTGTTGCCAGATATTCACTCGTTTGGGGTGTGCAGCAGTGGGGAAACCTGCTGGGGGGCTGAAAAGGCCCTGTGATGCCCCTTACCAGCTGTGAGTGGGGTACCCCCTGTCCGCAGCACTCACCCTGTGGTCAGAGCTGTGAAGAGGTGAGGAGGCAGTTCTGGAAGCACCTTTATGTGCATTGCTGTTCTTGATATAACGTGCCACTCCAGCTTTTGAGTCCGCTGTCGGGGAGCATTTCCAGGGTCAGCATTACCCAACACCTGCCAAAAATGTGGCCCTTGTGGTCAGGCAAGACAGGGCTGAGTGCTCACACTGCCCGTGCTACCGGTTCCTCCACTGCCTCTTCAAGCATGTTTGTGTAGGGAAGGAACTTCTCTGGTGAATAAATAATATAAAATAAGTAGCCGGTTTAGGCATTAAACAAAGCTTTCTGAAAGGCAAAGCACAAAGGAAAGGCCCTGCTGTCAGCTCGGCAGGCTTTTGTTGTGATGCTTGTTGTCTTCTGGCTGCTGAAGCCTCGGGACCACATGTGGGTCCCAGCTGTGTTCATGAAAGTGCATAAGCACCTGAAGCAGGATTGGTGTCGGGCACCATGGTTTCAGCTGTGCGGGACTGTGCACTGCAGACCTCACCGCTGCTCCCATCACCTTCCAGAAGGAGGGCAGGATCAGTGTGTTTGCGATGGGTGCAGATGGTGGTTCTAGGAAGAGCTGAGCCCTCGTGTGCTGAGCAGCAGCTTCTCCCGTTCCTTCCAGCTCCCACTGCTCACACAACAACGAGGATTCTCTTGAAATCTGACCGCTTTTCTCAGTTTTACTCCTCAGATTTGGTGATTGTTCCTCCCTCCTTTCCCAAAGCAGCACAGTAAGGGGATGGTATCCCTGACTCATGCTGCCCCAGCCTTGCATGATGGGCCTAGGCAAAGTCTATTGGCTTGATTTCTGTGTTGTTATTCAGGCTAAGATGGAATACATCACTGATGACAATGCATGAAATCAAACAGTGTCTAGAAAATGGGTGACGTATTAAATAAACCTTGCTACAGGATTGTGAAGATGTGAATATGCAATAAGGGTACACAGTGCTGGGTCTGCTGCTCCACCTCTCTGGCTACATGCAGGCTGTTCCCAGTGCCTTTGGCTTCTGGCAGGTGTTGGCAGGGCCACTGAGCTGGTCAAACACCAGCACCAGTTGCTGCTGGGGGATGTGGATGACAAATAGTGAATGGCCAAGCTCATATCCAACCCCATCTAACTCCTGTGCCTTGGCACTGCTGCAGCCGTGGCTTGGGAGCTGATGCCAGCAGATGCTGGCTACCTGGGGTAGAAGGACAGGACCTTTCCCACCTATCCCAGGAAGATACGAGCTATCTGTTGAGGTGGATATACTGTCCCTTTCTGTGGGCACTTTACTATGTCCCAGCACATCTTGGCCTAAGTAGAAATAGCCATTGTACTCGCTGTTACACACGAATGAGTAATTCTGCATCTGAGGAGCATGTAATATAGCGGACATGCCTGGGGCTGGGTGTTCAGGGACTTGTCAAACCGCTTTCTCCGGGCTTTCCGGGTAACTTGCCGCTAGATGTCACAGCATGCTTGGCTTTGTGGAGGACCAGGAGCGCCGCTGGGGACCCCCACCCAAGCCACCCCCACAGTCCCCCTGTTGGACTGAAACAAATACATTGCATCTTGATGCCTGCTCTTTTCTTTTAGAGCGGTCTGGAAGCAGGTTTAGGTTTCGTGTGTTATTCAGCAGAGAGACCAAGGAGGGGTCCCTCTGCTGCCAGCCTGCAGGGTGATCCGGTGGGACCCTTCCTGCAGGTATTTAGCGCCCTTCTCCTGCTGCGGGAACACAACTTCTCCATAGCTTCAGCTCACCCCACAGGAGCACACTGTGTGTGATGGAAAAGCTCTTGCCCCAACGGGAACATGTTTTATCATCAGTCCTATTCCCTCAAGCATGAGGCAAATGGGAGCCAGAGCTAGTGCAGCTGCCTGGTGCTGACCTCTGCCTAAACCATATCCAACAGCTATTTATAGGCACAGGAAACCATGCTGGACCCTGCGCTTCCTTTCTCATCCCAGCTGCATCTTTAATCAGCTCAGCAGTGCAGGGAACATTGATTTTGTGTGCTTTTTCAGTGAACTTTGTGCTGAGCAGGGATAGAATGTGTACACAGCCAGGTTTGGGCAGGCTGGGGATGAGATAGGCAAGCCATCTTCTGAACTTGTTATGGCTCTATATAGAAACGGGTATATTGTTAAAAGACTAGAAGTAAATTCGAGTGTGCTGCGTTTGCTGAATAAATAAATAGAATTATGGGATGGTTTGGGTTGGAAGGGGCTGTAAAGACCATGTAGTTCCAATCCCCTGCCATAGGCAAATGAATGACAGCATTTAAAACCTCCCAGAGGAAGCGATTTATGTACAGACCCAGAGGGGTGAGGCCGCTCCACCTCCTGTACCCAGGCAGCTCTTTGGTGATGTGTAGCTGTTGACGTAATGATGGCATTGCTCTGCTGCATTTCTTTGCTGTCAAACATGAGCCTGGTTCTGACAACCTCAAACTGAACAAATGACACCTGCAGGTGTTACCTGGATTGGCAGTGGTGTTCTTTCCTTGTGGCCAGGATCTGCCCAGCCTGAGCAGGGATCTCATGCTCTGAAAGTGGAGAGCAGCTCCCTGGACAGGACACTGCTCCCTTCCTGCTCCCTCTGTGTAGAGGGACGTGGGGCAGATACAGGAGGCTGGACCCGTGCACTACACACTTGGATAAGAGAGCTGCTGCCTGTGACTCCAGGATCACGGTGTGGGGTGCCCTCGCTCTCTCCTGTCACCCTCTGGAGTTAGGGGTCACCCTCTGGAACTGGGAGGTTGGAGTCCAGCTCAGCTCTAGGGAATGGTGTATCTTCACTGCATCACTCCCCTGTTTTGGTGAGGGTGGGATGCTCAGGATACATGCAGAAAGGAGGAAAGGTGAGATACATATAAACACTAAGAACAGCAGGAAAAGCTTCTCCGGGCTGTCCCATCCCAGCGTCCTAAGGCCTGGTGTTGGAGGCAGTAGTGCATCATCTGTGAGCTGGTAGCAGTTCCCAAGGGGTGGCTGGGGCTGTGTTCCTTTGCTCAGTCTGGTGAACACAGCACCTCTGCAGCGCACAGGAGCAGCCCAGCACTAGCTTCACGTATCCACCCAGGTCCATGGGATAGGCAGAGGTGGGAGCTGGGGATTGGCATCACCCTGGCTCCAGCTCCGAGCAGCCTGCAGAG
Source organism: Amazona ochrocephala (assembly GCA_039720435.1). NCBI lineage: Eukaryota > Metazoa > Chordata > Aves > Psittaciformes > Psittacidae > Amazona > Amazona ochrocephala. Next base: position 3,014,676 of record CM077889.1, on the reverse strand, counting down.
ACCATCAGCCCAAGCCTCAGCTAGCGCCAGATGTGGGGCAGGAAGCCTTCTCCTGCCTGGAGATGCAGGTGGCATGGGAGGGTGGTATTGTCTCCCAGGTTTCCTTCTGTAGGATGAGGCTGGGGCTTAGAACAGCAACTCCTGGGGAAAGAAAGTCCCAACACTTAAAAAGTTAACATAAATCATTTTCTGCAGGTATCACCAATCTCAGATTAATTCCGCAGTATGACCATGCTGCTGCATGGCTCTCACACTGCTGTGCTTAATATATACCAGTGCATGTATTAAATGTATTTCTGGATTCATTAGTGCTTCTCAAGGAGAACGCAGATACTGTGCAGGCTGGCAGGCGCTGGCCCAGGGCTCTGCAGGAGGAGCCTGTGGGCACGCAAACATGCAGGGCCTCAAGATTCCTTCCACTTTCTTTTATGTGCTGTTCTGCCACCCTCAGGTGTGTCAGCATTTGATTTGCACCAGCGGTAGAATTGAAACTCCCTGAGGAAAGCCCTGGGTACTCTGGGGAGAGCATGGTCAGCAGGGCCCTGAGAAGCTCCTTTCCTAAGGCTGTGTGAGTGCCCCTGGGAGCGAAGTGCATCAGCTTCTCCTCCTCCTGGACTCAGAACCTGTCTTTTTCCCACTTACCCTGCTGGATTCATACAGACTCAGGCTGGTTTCCCTGTGGCTGAGCACAGTGCCCCTGGAGCTGTGATCTGCTGGTGCCAGGAGAGTCTGCACTTACTGGTTTATAAGGAAGCTGCCTCTTCAGTGTGCTTCTGGGCTCCACATTCAGAGCTGCTTTCTGCTCCTGAGGGACAGAGCTTGTTCATCTCTGGGAAAGAGAAATTCATCCCTGGGGCCTTTACAGGAAGCAGATGGATGGTGGGAAGGGGTGGATGGTTCTGCTCCAGGGGCCAGGTGTTTCCACATGAGAAGGCAGTGATGATGCCCCACAGCCAGCAAAGTCTCCAAGTGGAAACCCCCAAACCCATTCTGTGCCCAGAGAAAGTGCACAGGAGAGGAGCTGCCCAGGATCTGCCTGAATCAAGTCTCTGGCCCAGCTTCAGCCCAGTTGACTCAATGGGCATTTTCCCTTTGGCTTCAGAGCTGTGGGATTTTTCCTCCATGACGTGCTGCCCAGATCCCAGGATCTGCCTGTGCAGTCAGGCACAGCAGTGATCTAGAATGAGGGAAGCCTGCTGCGGGTGAATGGGAAGGACTTGCACTGATATCCCAAGGCTGCTGAGCATCTCCAGACCCTCCAGCAGAGCCCGCGTGCAGTCCCAAGGTGTGGCATCCCTGGGGTCACGGCAGCAGCTGGCACAGGCAGGATGCACTGCTGCCAGGAGGAGAGGGCAGATGATGCGCGGGGAGGAGAGGTCGCGCCTCTCCCTGTTCAGATGTTTGCAAGAAATGCTTGAGCATTTTAATGGGAAACTGAGGGAGGGAACCCATCTGTCTCAGGGCACAGGGAATACGGCACCAGCACAAGTACAGCTCTGACAGCTGAGGGGCCTTGTGGTCAGGTAGGGCTGGTAAGCAGTGCTGCTCGCCAGCAGCTCGTGCTGAAGCTCAGCAGCCAACAGGCACGTTCTCAGTGCCGCACACAGGGATGTGCCTACTCCAAAGCTGTTGCCGGTGTTATGCCAGCAAAGTTGTCAGAGCCAAGTCACTGGGTGTCTTTGATCTTGGGTTTTCCCAACAAAGTGCCAATAGGCAATAAGCTGTGTCCTTCAAGTGGGGGACGCAGCATTTCCAATAGGGGATGCTGAAAACTATGACACTATAATAGGGAGGTTTTCTGAGTATTAATTAGTAGCAGACTACCCAGTGCCAGGTTACCTATGCAATGAAATTCATAGAATCATAGAATAGTCAGGGTTGGAAAGGACCTTAAGATCATCCAGTTCCAACCCCCCTGCCATGGGCAGGGACACCTCCCACTAAACCATGCCACCCAAGGCTCTGTCCAACCCCAACTTGAACGCCGCCAGGGATGAAGCATTCACAGCTTCCCTGGGCAACCCATTCCAGTGCCTCACCACCCTCACAGTAAAGAATTTCTTCCTCATATCCAATCTAAACTTCCCCTGTTTAAGTTTAAACCCATTACCCCTTGTCCTCTCACTACAGTCCCTCATGAAGAGTCCCTCCCCAGCATCCCTATAGGCCCCCTTCAGATACTGGAAGGCTGCTATGAGGTAATGTCAGCCCTGCTCTTGACTCTTTGTCCCCTTTAGCAAATCACAGACTCCCCCCAAGCTCCTTTCTAGCCATATGTTAAGTTGATGTAATGCTGCTTTTGAGTCTGTGCAATTACTCAATTACTTCTGCATCTGATTGCAAGTAATATGCCTTTAGGGCTACCATTCAGTTTTGCCCATTGATTTGCTGTGTGACCTTGAGCACAACATCAAATATACTTTTAATATTCAAAGGAATTTTGCTCATTTATGCTCATGCTCTCCCCAACTTCCCAAGCAGAGTCTGCTTGTTATTTACTGCAGAATGTAAAGACAGAAGGTAACCTCTTGTAAAACACAAAAGAGACCTGGGAGCCTACTTCCATTCAAATTCACCTCAAGTGATTTTCAAAGGAGCTTGAAGAGCCTAAGAGATATCAGTGAAAATGTCACACTAGCTGTACCTCCAGGGCCTGGCATTAGAGGCACCTGGATTACTGAGACAAGTTCCCTTTGTGATCCACCCTGATTGCTGCAGAGCTTGCAAAGCATTAAGCATGCACATACTGTCTGCTAGTGCTGGAGGGAGAGGAAGCCTCAAAGTGAAAACCTTTGTGCATTTAAAAGTGTTCTTCAAAACTTAGGTGGCTCCGCTCAGCCCAAAGCTGAGCAGTAACAGCTTCCCCTGGCTCCTGGGGAGACACTCCGGAGCGTGCTCTCTTCCCTGTAGTCACCTGCATGTTCCGTGAACTGCAGAGAGGAGCTTCTGAATCAAGGCATGGTGTCTGTCTGAAGAGAGGTCTTCCGGAAGAATGAGTGGCCAAGGGAGAAGTGTGACTCGAGCTTGCCCTCTCGCTAGGATTAGCTGCTGGCTGTGACAATTCATGGCTTCTAGAATCATAGAATGATGTGGGCTGGAAAGGACCTTAAAGCTCATCCAGTTCCAACCCCTGCCATTGGCAGGGACACCTTCCACTGGAGCAGCTTGCTCCAAGCCCCTGTGTCCAACCTGGCCTTGAGCACTGCCAGAGCTGAGGCAGCCGCAGCTTCTCTGGGCACCCTGTGCCAGCGCCTCAGCACCCTCATAGGGAAGAGCTTCTTCCTCATCCAATCTGAACTTCCCCTGTTTCAGTTTGAACCCATCACCCCTTGTCCTGTCACTGCAGTCCCTGATGAAGAGTCCCTCTCCAGCATCCTTGTAGCTCCCTTCAGACACTGGAAGGCTGCTCTGAGGTCTCCACGCAGCCTTCTCTTCTCCAGGCTGAACAGCCCCAACTTTCTCAGCCTATCTTCATACAGGAGGTGCTCCAGCCCCTGATCATCCTTATGGCCTCTTCTAGACTTGCTCCAACAGCTCCATGTCCTTCTTATGTTGAGGACACCAGAAGTGCACATGGTGCTGCAGGTGAAGTCACACCAGAGCAGAGGGGCACACTACACATCTCTGAGCGCTTTCCCTTGTGCGTGTTTGTGTGAGGAGAAACGGTGGGTTTTCCTTAACTTCATGGGAAGATCACTGGGAATAACGTGGGCAGGAAGCAAACCTGTTTTCTGAGTATCTGAAGAACTTGTACCTCAGTTTCTGTGTATGTTCACTGACATCAAGGGAGGCTTGGGAAAGCATCCGGTCTGGGTTTGACCTGGGTACCACTCTGGGAATAAGCAAATGCAAATAACCCTTTCCTAAAAACGTTCTTTGCAAGCCCACCCTTAGGAGACATCTCTGTAGCGATGTCAGTCTGGACAGCACTGGCAGCATAGGGCTGAACTTCTCTCATTCATACTCAGCAGTTACTCTTAGGGTACAAATAGCTTCCTGGGACCAGGAAGCGAATTGCTGGGAAGCCACATTCCACATGGAGTGAGTGAGGACACTTGTAGATAGGAGCTGTGCCATGCAAGTTAGTTCTTTGAAAGTGCTTCATGCTCCTTGCCTGTGAAACAACACTGGGATAGGTGTGATGTGCAATTCCTACAACTACTCCGGCTTCTACACAGCAGCCCTCAAACCACTGAAAGAGTTATCCGACATCAGTGAAGACAAGGGCAGTGAAAGACTTGAGAGGCTTAAATAAGTAAAGATAGCAAACCTCAGCTGTCTTCTGATTATTTTCTTTGAATCTGCTTCCTTTTCATTGCTTTTTTATCCTGAGACATAAATAATGTGAAATTCCAGATCACTCATGGGTCTGAAATGTAGCTGCAACAGGGACTTGTGCCAACTTTCACAAAAGGATTTTGCTAACATGAAAGAAAAATATGTCATGCATGATAAACACTCCTCCTGCCCCATGTTATCCTTCTGCATTTAAGGTCAAACATCTCTGAAAGGAGAAAAGATAAAGGAGATGCAAAGAGTCAGCTGAAACAACAAACCAAACCTCTGTGTGAAAAGCCTCGCATCAGGGTTTTGGGGTTTAAACTCTTTGCAGCGACCACCACATCTTTTCCTTTGCCTGAATACCACAAATGCTGGGCTGGGCAGCGCCTTCCTTTCTGCTGGTGTAAATCTATCTCAGGCCTTGCCCATACCCACGCTTTGTCCCTGGGTGCTCAGCGGGGCAGCCTGTGCTGTCAGATGCATCACATGTGTAAATCTATGCAGGACTTCTGCCCAGTTCTGTCAATTTGACTTCAGATGCCCCCAGAGCAGCTCCTCCGGCCTCTTGCTGCTGCAGTGCAGGCTGAACCTGGCTTAGTACATGCTGCTGTACCCTCCACGGAGGCTCCAGCCAAGAGCTGGTAATAAACTGATGGTTTTGAAATCCTTCCAGTTTTCTTTTTCTTAGTGATAAGTCTCTCTGTCCTGCCAGAGAAAATACCTGCAGGTTTCATTATCAGCTTCTGCTGCTGAACTGATTATGCATTTAGAATGGCTAAAGTAGGGCTTCTTTTTTACAGGCAATGGGTAGAATACTTATCTCCTCCTTATATTAACTTCTTTCTGCAAGCCCATGCCCTCCTGATTCGAAGAAGACTAGTGAATATTTAAGATGTGGTGGGAGCGTGCTGGAGATGAGGTATTCATATGGTGGCCAATTTCAAATTCTACTGGTGTTTAAGTGAAGATGCTAAAATGCACTTGGAAGAGGACTGGCAGCAGGGAAGAGCTTGTGGGCAGTCAGGGGCTGCTTGAGCTCCATGTGCTGGGTCAAAGCCCAGCTGCCTTCTTCCTGCCAGCCTGAAAGCTGCATGGCATGCACAGCATGAGGTGGTCTTGCGGGATTCTGGTGTTCTGGGAGCCCCCCAGGCTTTCCGCTAGGTGCAGTCAGAGAAAACATCAGTTTTCAGAGGTATTTCTGATCCAACACACTCTTTTTTGACCATTTTCTAGAGTCTGGGCAGTCCTGACTGCTCGTGAAGTCGTCTCTTCAGCTTGTTTTGATACCAAAATGTATAAGCAAACTAGAAGTGAGCCTGGCCTGTAGTCCAGCCCCACTGACTCCTGTCATCTGGCATCACCTGGACCTAGAAACCCCAGCTTACAAATAGTGGCTGCTCAAGTGTGCAGAGCACTGGGGAGGCCGTACTCATGTGAGCATACACACGTGAGCTGTGGCACTCCCTAACACTGGTCTGCACATGGAGGCTTCTTCACCTTTCTTACCCTGCAAGCCCCATTCCATGGATTTTCCCCACCTGCCCTCTGGGAAGGGGCTCTGCTTCTGCAAAGGAGCATGGCACCCTTTGGTGCTCGCTGCTGTGTTGAGAAAAGGGCTGAATTCCTCTTGTTTCCTGAAATAAACCTGCAAACCCTTCCTGAGCTGGATGGATGTGTTTACAGATTGCTTAATTCCGTTTGTCTTCCTGAGCGTGTGAGAGAGATGGCACTGGGATGAAGGGAAAGGGAACCAGGGAGCTTGTGACCTGCCCATTTCAATATCAGAGGTAAGACACCAATGAATCCCATCCATTTTGCAGTGTGTAGCCATTCCCATTAATTTTTGGGAGGCAAGGAAAGGAATTATTTAATGGAGCCTATATAAAGGTCATAACTCAGCAGTATGCCAGAAAATAATCATCTGTTGTATTGTGTTTTATCTATTTTTGCAACATCTTCCAGTGCTTGTAGGCTTCCAGAAAAACACCAGGAGATCATTCTGCGCCAGCATTGCCACTGTTACACATCTTTACACTTTGATTCCCAACTCAAGTCAGGGTAGCCAGAAGAAACAAAGCTTATTGGAGGATGAAAGAGGCAAAACACATGGGGGGGGGGAGGTTACTGTACCTAAATGAAAGTGTATAGCTTTCTTTAAAGGCCTTAGCAGCTTGAAGAAACTCTTTAAGGCAGAAACCATCTTCGCTCTGAGGCTGTAGCACAGGGAGGTCCCATGGGTGTCATCACCAGGTACTTGTAATAATGTCACCATTTCCAGGACTCTTAGCATGAGCAGCGTGGCAGGCGAGGTATTGCTAAGGGAAGCTGACTGAGGATAATGGATAGCAGGATGAAATTGAGAGGAAAAACTTAATTGGAATTAACTAGCTGAGAAAAGCCTCTTGATCTGTCAGTGAAATTGCTTCCCAAGAGCAATGGTGTAGTCCCAACCACGTGGGCATTTAAAGCCAGTCTAATGCCTGTGATTCCCTCAGTTAACTGGAGTATCCCAATAATTGGAAGTGACACAAAGATTCATCTTCTTTGATTGACTCGCTTTCAGAGAGGCTCATCTCTTTGTGGTGCTGCACAGAGCTTTCGGGGCAGCTGTTTGCACTCAAACTGCCAGGAGCTGACAGTGTGTATCCATTGCAGCTCTTCAGATGTGTTCTTTGAAAAAACACCTAAATCACCAGAGTAGACAGTACTAATCAGTCTGCAGGAAAATGGAGCATCCTTTCCTGGGGCAACCTGCTATCAATCTTGCCATGCCAAAGCTCCGTTATACAGCAGTAGAGAGCCATTTAGGTGCATTACTGCCAAATGCCCAATCAGCCTGAAAAATTGGGCTGATTTTAGCCAAGACAATAAAAGGAAAAGGTGTTTTGCCAAATGTATAAAAACAAATGGATGGTATTTCAGCAGAAGCTCCCATTTACGATAGAGTAGGATTAATCACAGCAAGATGATGGGAATGGCATCCCACTCTGATAGCGGAAGAGCCAGTGTGCAGCAGCAAACTGACCCTGGAGGGAGGTGCGCGGGGAGGTTTTGTACTCACACAGCCCATTCACCTGCTGGGTGACCCTGCACACCACCAGCATGTCTCCCCTCTTGCTCTGCCTCCCCTGATTCAACACAGCTCTTTGGAGCAACACCTTCCCCCTGTGTTTTTGTCCTTTCTACAGTGTGTAGATAGGGCCTGGGAACTGAGGTGCCACTTCTGCTGCGGTGAAGCACAGCACTTGGGAAATCAGAATTTATGGCACTGTTATATCTCCAGATGATCAGGGTACGAGATTTATTAGATAGGCCTAAATGCCTCAGGTTGGAAGAAGGCAGGAATTGCCTATTGTGAGCAAATACGAGGTCTGCTTGGCGCGTTTGATAGTTGCAGCACCCGGACAAGCTTCAGGTAGTATCTTGTGGCTGTTACTTCATGCTTGCACGGCTGCGGGAGGACTGACTCACAGCCTGGCCTCTGATGCAGGCTCTCGGCAGCACAGCAGGCTGTGGGCATACATTTGTGTGGAGGAGTCGCCAGGGAGAGGAGCCCGAGCAGCGCTGCCGGGTCTCGCCGGTTTCCTTTGTGCGAGTCGCTTCCCCTCCGGCTGCTCGCCCAAACGTGCCCGTTTGCGGCCGCTTCCCCGTCCTTCCCGCCTCTGCCCGCCTGGAAAAAGCTCTGAGGGTTTCTCTACCGCTTCAGGCTGGCTGGAGACTTGCTCCACGTTGCACACTGGGGTCACTGATGGGTACTGTTCTCGCTCCGCAGCAGACTCCTCCACCGGTCCGCTTGCCGGCAGGCTGACATGGGAGGTGTGCGGATGCGCGGCACGTCCTCTGCTCCAGGGTGTGTGTGTGAGCAGTCCGTGTTCTTGCACACTCTCCCTATTGCTTCTTGGCCTCGCGTGGCGAGAAAAAGGAAGCGAGAGAGCAAAGTAGACGGGAAAATCGGAAGGTTGCTCCCCAGGGACACAGCCACAGCCCGCGATGGGACTTAGGCACCAAGGGGGGGTCGCACACTTGGGAGGTGGGGCAATATGGCACTGCCCAGCTCTATTTGAAGCAATTCAAGGTTTCAAGGTCTTCGAGTGTGGAGAGACAGTTTGCTTTTTGCATGATCAGTTGCACTGTTATGCCTCTGCTGTTCAGTGCCTAAATGAGACCTAGTTAGGGAAATGAATGTAAATGAGGGATGTTAATGTTTTGCCTGGAATGTTGTCAGGTATAGCGCTAGAATGAGAATATTCTGATTTACTTTTGAAGAGTAAATGGTTATAAAGGAGTTAGTTTGCATGTCATCGGAGCATTGATTTTCAAACTGCTCTTTTTTCCACTGTGACAAGGTTGGGTTAAGTATATCTATATAGATACAGGTGGTGATATAGACACAGATGATGATATAGATTATAATATAGATGACATAGATATAGATGATGATATGATACAGATGATGATATAGATATAGTTATGGATATAGATATAGGTATAGATATAGATAGATATAGATACATAGATATAGATATAGATATAGATATAGATATAGATATAGATATAGATATAGATATAGATATAGGTATATAATAGACCCAGGGAGAAAATGCTGAAAATTTAAGATTACCATTAAGGAGACAGTTGATAGAAGATGGTTATTTAAAGATTTAGAAAGAGAGCGAGCAATTTAGGCTTTGGGTGAGATCTGCAAAGCTGAAGCCGATTGGTACCCCAGGGAATTTTACACAGATGTATATTCCTTACAATACTCTCTTAAGTTTGTTTTTCATTCCTTCAGCTGTTTGTAAAGTCCTCTCAGTAGATCCTATGTTCTGTTGAGCCTGACTGTCTCTTCACGTGGGCCCTTGGGTTACCAAGTAAATCCTTTTCTCATAATTAAACAGCCATTCAGCCCAGAATGTCCCAGTGAACCAGCTGGACATGGGCTGAGCTAATGGAGAGCCCTTTAGCTGATGGACATGGACCAAATCCAGCCGGTGATGGCCACTAAAGCTTCCCAGGAAAGGCAGCTGCTGTCGAAGGCTCTGCTCTGGCTCAGACACTTGCAGCGGAGCAGCAAGCACGCTCTGTCTGCGCTGCACTGGGCTGCTCTGCATTTTGCTCTGCCCCACCACTCCCAGGCTGGTTTCCCGCAGCTCTTCTCCTTCTGAGGCTCTCTGAAGAGTGCTGGCCTGGAGCTGCCAGCTCCTGGGACCACAGGTCCTGCTGCTTCCCAATGGGCAAGGGTGCAAATAAACAAACACTGGTTGTAAAGGATTCAGTCTTTATGAAACCCAGCTTTCTGAAACTGCGCTGCTTGGCTTTTGACAGCAGCAGCCCTGAGTTACACAGCTGGACAAGACACAGCGCAGAGATGAATTTCCTTTAATTTGTTCCAGAGTAACTCACCATTTAATTTAACTGAGCAGTTCCTTGTTGTCCTGCGCTGGAATGATGGATTGTGAAATGCACTCCTTTAAATTAATCCAGATGCTTGATTTCTGTCAGCAGAGTAATCTCTCTCAGTGGTATGCTAAGTATGCTTTTAAAAGGTATGGTGAATATGAATGATATGCACTTGGTTGGTGATTTAAGTGTTCACGCTTTCCAAACAGCACAGAAAAAACAAATATGGCTCAGTTGCATGTTTTTATAACCTCTCTGAAGTGATCGTTCAAACAACATCAAAAGGACTCCAATGGATTTCTAAATTTGACGGCTCAAGTGAGGGCAACTCCCCTCTCATCAGAGAACCATCAATTTGAAACTGAGCTGAGCAAAGCTCATAATATTTCTGATTGCAGGGCATCCATAGATCATCCAGAAAGGTTTCTACTGGAGCCATTAATGGTAAAATATTTCATGTGGATGCTGTCACTGCTTGATGTTGCAAGGGATCAGTGCCCTTCTTTTTTATTTCCCTATCTTTTTCTTTTGCTGTTTTTACTTCTTGAAGATGAAGTGGGGCATTTCTGGAGAGGAGAATAAGGAGTGTATGAGCACTTTGTATTTCTATACTGTCTCTTTTACAAGAACTGCTGAAACTTATAGTGAAGTTGAGTAAGTGATACTGATGTAAACCAACCCATCATGTCCTATCAGCCCAGACACACTCCCACTCTCTGTTATCAAAGGTAAGGGCTGTCTGACTGCCACAGTTAGACACTGCGCAGCATTCCCTGGGTCCAGCTGCAACCTGACAGCAGCAGTTATTCTTAAATGTGGGAAGACAAGAGCAATCCTCCTGTTATTGAAATGTGTGCAATGCTTTTCAAGCAAATGTAAATGTCCCTCAACTTTTAGCAACACATGAGCTGTAGCACACACCTGCCTACCCAGTCATTCTTGACAGGTTTACACCTACAGACTAACAACTAACAACTAACCTTGTTAGTTGTTAGTTAACCTTGCACATCTAACAACTGACCTTGACTGAAATTTGGGTTCCTCTATTGCATGTAGGGGCAATGTGCTGGAAAGGGCATCTGGAGTCAGGCAGCCTGAGGCCTTTTGTTTCACTGCCAGTGGCACAGACAGAAATGGTATTTTCTCTGCCAAACAGATTTAGATCATACTGAGAAATATGTAAAAGGCTTGTATTATCTGAACTAATAGGTCAAGATGTTTTGCGGAAAGTGAGGGCACAGATAACAAGGTGATTGCACGTGCTAACATCCCAGTATTGACAGGATAAGGTACTTTTTCCCTGACTCTTCTAAAGCCTTTTACATACGGAATGCACATGACTTGTATTGCTTAGGTAGGTAACATGTACCTTGTACCTTTCAAATCTAACTCTGCACCAGCCTATGACATTTGGCTCAAGAATCTCATGGATATTTGGCAAGCAGAGGAAATGGTGTGTGCATTTTCTACTACACTGGCTTAGCCACCTTTATCTGCTTAAAAAAGAAAGTGAAGAGTTGAAGTCTGCTTCATACTTCTTGCCAACCCTCTCTCAGGACAGCACAAACTGATGTGATCCGCCAACTCCATGCCCTGTAACAGCCAAGCCATCTAAGGAAAAACTGTTTGGCTTAATAAGGTAGAAATTATGTGATGCCTGCATAGAAACAAGAACATACACACCCTCCCATCATGTGCAGGCTGGCACCAAGCTTTACTTCAGTCTTAGGCAGGACTGGGTACTGCTGACATCTGCGGTGAGCTAAAGCAAGTCAATGTCTTTTTATCTGAAGTGCGTTTATTAATGGGGTTTGGTGGTTCGGCTTGTTTAGTGTCAGTATTTCTGTCTTTAACATCTTAACAGCAATCTTCAAATGCAACAAGCGTAAAATACTCTTACGTTTTGCAAGTCTGTTAGAGCAAAGTAGCTCAAGGACCAACCCAAAGGCTTTAATGTCTGAAAGTCAAGCTTTGCTGCCCTTGCTGTGCTCCCAAATCAGAAATTGATTATAACATTGTTTTGCAGGAGTGCCTGGATGGCAGATGTGTTTTACACCCATCACCTGGCAGTGGAGACCTTGTGGTCAACTAGAGATGTTATGGAAGATACAGTCGTGTATCTTAAATGTCTATTAAATGAGAATTAAAGTCTAGCTGGGCTTTTGTCTTCATGCAGCTGTGAGACTGGACCATTGGCTCAGTTAGTCTGCAGGCCCAGGCTTACAGCCCCTCTTGCAACAAAGGCTTGTTAGCCAGAATGGGTGCTAAGAGAGATTGAAGAACCTGACAGACATCACAGAACCAAAACTGAGTGTTGATGTCTTCGATAGTGACTTTGGGTTGTTTGTTAGCCCCTAAACTGCAAATCACAACTAAACCATGCCCGAGCCTTGGTCTCTCAGACACTGTGAGTACCTGGTTTGTCTCACAAAGGATTTTTTGCTGGGCTCTGAGGTTCTTGCTGGGGGCTTTGCATAAGCTTGTGTGAGCCTCAGGCCACTTGCCATGCTGCTGCAGTGCTGTGGGCCAACCAGCTCGGGTACTCTTGATATTTCTGGATGTCTTCTAAGCATGTAATGCTGATAGAAACGTTGTTTAAATATTTGTGAGTTATTTAAAAATAGTGCGTCAAATAAGCAGCCTTGTGACGCCCGACAGACATCTGGCTCAGCCAGTGCTTTGGTGGAGAAGGAAGAGGTCAGCACAAGTTATGTACACAGCTTCAACTCTGACGAGAGACATGCTGGACCCATAAAACACAGAGCTGGATCCATAAACCACATCAAACTGGTCCCCCCCATGCACAGGGTGCCAAGGTGAGGGGTTTCAGTGGTGCTGAGCAGCCAGAGCTGGAGAATGCTCAACCCACAGCAGGTCCCATGGCAAAATGGAAAGCGGAATTGAGTGCGCCCTCAGCAAGTTTGCCAATGACACTGAGCTGTGTGGTTTGGTTGATGCGCTGGAGGGAAGGAACGGGGTCCAGAGCGACCCTGACATGCTTGTGGGCTGGGGCAGGAGGATGCTGCGCAGGGCTCGACGTGCACCAGTGCCTGGTAGCTGAGGAGCTCAGGCAGGCAAGCAGAGACAGGCAAGCTGTGCTGGAGCTCCAGGTGCCCCTGCCCCTTCTCAGCTATTCAGGCTGTCTGAATATTCCCCTGCTTGGTGCCCGTCTGCAGTTTTAGATAACTAAATATCAGGAAGCTCAAGGGAATGAATGTGCAATCCATGATTCAAGCCTTTCAGCAGTTTCTCCTCAGTATTCGATAGAGCACTTTTTGTCAGGCCAGGTGGGCGCTGGACAGAGGGAAAATGGCGTTCCTGTGATAGATGTAAAAACGGGACATTATTGATTGTATTAAATACTTATTTGATGAGCTTTAAGATATTCATCAAGTGTTTAAAAGTTGCTTTCATCTGTGCAGTGCGTTCTCTTCTTTCACAAAACAGGTATCTTGTAGAGATTAGAATAAGCCACCAGGCATTGCTGAGTCCTGTCATAGTCTGTTAAGGAGGCTGAGCCTGCTGTAATGTTTGAATCTGGTTTAATGTTGCCTTTAAATCGATTTGACACCAATTCCAGACCTGTTGTAAAAATAAGGTTCATGATTAAAGCACCACTGTCATTCTTTCCAAGGTTTTTTCACTTTCTAGAATTGCTGCAAAGGAAATGATTTTTAAAGCATTCACAATATTGACCTGTTTCTTGGCTCTTGTCACAATCCATATAATGGCTGCAATGGGAGATCCTCTGTAGTTACTTCTCTAGCTGGCACATTTTGCACATTTGGAAAATGGCTTTACAAGTGCCTACTGCAATTTCACACTTTGCCTCACAGATTCTGACCTGAAATCCCTTTTCTTTTCTTCCCTTTTTTGCTATTTTTTAACTCATTGGTTGTGTTATTTTGGTTCTCTTTGATATTTTCTTCCCCTTTCAAGTGCCAAAGTGAGAAGCCAAAATGAGTCTCAGCTTCTCTGAGACCCAGACACAAGCTGTTCTGCTTTTCAGATGAAAATGCTGCATCTACTTACGGAATTCATTGAGGCTGTTTATTGAAGTCTTTTGGTTATTATTTCTCTGAAATGGCAATTGCATTTTCAGGAGTTTTCTCTAGGCCTGACATTAATAATTGAAGTGAAAACTTTAGCCATATGTCATAGGAGAAAACCACAAACACAGAAAACGGATTGTGGTTTCTGGAAAGGTCTCAAAGATTTCACTGAATTATCTGCTGATAAAGTTGAGCTGGGACAATAGAAATGACATCAACTGTATTGGTCCATAATCTCTAATGATAGATGTGGCTCCAGCACCACCCTTCTTTCCTTCTCTCTTGTTGACGAGTTCCTGGAAATATGTTGGTAAACACTCATCAAATATCTTTGGAAGCAGTTTCAGCCTGTGGGGGGGTGCAAAGCAATCAGAATCACTGTGATGTGAGCTGTTCATAGCAAACAGCAGTTTGTAGCTGTAGGCGAGATCTATTGGTCCCCAGACATTCATCTGAACAAAAAGATGGTCACAAATGCTTGCAAATAACGAAGTGAGGATGTGAACATGGCCAGGCCGTTGTTGAGAATTCAGGCAAGTCATTGCTAAGCCTGTTTAATCAGTGTTCTACCAAAACCTCATCACCTTTCAGATTTTACTATTCTAATAAGCAGTCTCACCAATAAATTATCAAGGTTTCCTAATTTTACACTTTTGAGTGCTTCTTATTCATGTGAACTGTTGTACCTGGCTCTCCTGTAATAAAATACTACATGTTCCTCTGCATCACATTGCTCACATCGCTCACGTTGATGGCAATACCACATTGATGGTAATAACACCCGACCACCAGTTTCTGAACACTGAAATTCAGATGCCTTCAATTCTGTGGCATTTATTTAGCTCAAAAACAAAAATTTCATGGAAAAACACACAAGCAAACCTGTTCTTAGGAGATTTCCACCCAAGCAGATCTGACTGTGCATAGATAAGCTTGGGATAGTCTTTGATCTAATATGACGCTTGCCTGTGGCTGCTTCCTGAGCTGTTAAGATACACTGTTAGAAATAGCAACTGTCTTTTCATGTATAAAACTGGTCTGCTAAAATCAGGAGGTGCTGGCTTTGGGTGACTGGCAGAAAATTGACCTGTCCAGCTGCTTTGATTGGTGGCTGGAACGGGCATCCGCTGGATCTTTGAGGAATCATCTGTCCGTCCACTTTGTTCAACAGCTGAGATACCACAGAAGTAGAAAGAAAAAGAAGCACAAGGTCCTCTTGTGCTTTTCTGGTTAAGGAGGAAGCAGCTGTTTTTCGAGAACGATGACTGAAAGAGAATCCAGTTAGGATAGATCATGTTTAACTCAGTCTTGGTTCACAGCAGTGTCACAGCAGTGTCTGAACTCCAGAAGGAAAGATAGCAACTCCTGTGGCCTCTGGCTTGGGAAAAGAGCATATCAGAATGGATATCTGAACAACTTTACGCCTTCAGGCCTGGTCTGTGTGTCAGAGCACACAGCAGCATGGAAGTGATTCTCGTTGTTCTACACACCACCTTTTATTTCCCAAGTGTGCAAGGGTCATTTCTAGAGTGGATCATCCATTTATGCTCAAGTCTCAGCCATTTTGGAGTCATGTTGGTAACACAGAGTGAGCAGTCTGGTTTTATGTATTCAAATGGCTGGAAACGTCCTGGTGACTTTGTTCTCTCTATGTTCTGCTGAAGCTCTGTCTGGTGGACTCCAATTCATAACCAGCACAAACCTTTTCACAAGTAGTACCATTTTGATGATGCTGAAATGCTGAACAGTGATACCAGGGAAACACAGCAACTCCCATCTCTGTTCAGAACTGGCATGCCAGGTGTCTGGCAAACCACTCATCACTACTTCCACTTCAGAGCCCCTTTGGGCTGAGCTGCCGGAAGCAGATCCTGTATCCAAGGAGGGAGGTAGCAGGGGGCAGAGGGGTTGTGAAACAAGGCTTTGTGAATCAAAGCTAATTACAGTCTGTTGGGTTCTTATATGGGAAGAGCTGAAAGGAGATACTTTTACGTACAATTCCAAGCATATTAAGTAGAGTATTTCTTGACATTCTGTCTCCTCCTTGCAGTCGTCTGGCTCTCTCATTTTATGTGATGTCTTTGGCAATAGTCACCACTACGCAAAGCAGGACACTGTGTTCACTGGTGCTGGACCAGGACCTGACACATGTTGCCAAGGCCATGCGGTGTCTTGCTCTTTTGGATTTGTTTCTGAAACCCTTTTTGGGTTCCCTTCTAGGGAACATGTCATGGCTGCAAAAATTCACTCTGGAGAGCAGCAGATCCCAGCCGGATTGTTTTGCTGGGAAAAGCACTTGGTCATTCGTGAAATAATGTTACCTTGAATAAAAACCATGCAATAACGACAGTGAATCTGTAAAGGCCCATGTATGGTGCTGTGATTTTGCTCTGGGTGCCCTGTTCTCTGCACTTGGCAGTTAAACTCTCCTGTGCTCTGTTCCCATGCAGGAAGGTGCATGCATGTCTCCCTCTCTGGAGACACCCCAAACCCACCTGGACATGTTCCTGTGTGCCCTGCTCTGGGTGGCCCTGCCCTGGCAGGGGTTGCCCTGGGTGATCTCCAGAGGGCCCTTGAGCCCTGGTGATCGTGTGAGTCTGTGATAATGTGATTCTGGAAGAATTCTTCAATTTGTTTAGTCTAAGCATAAAAATTCCTTGAGAAAATTCCTGGTATTTGTTGTGATCGCAGTGTTTTCCTCATTAAAAAATGCTTGACTTCTAACAACAGAAGACAAAAGCTATGTTTCAGCTTGAAATTTTACCTGCTCTAATGGGAAGCAGATTGCACAACTTTAGTGGAAATGGGTGCATGGGGATTTAAAGGCGTGAAGACTAAACCAAGCCATTGTCACGTGTTGGACAATGGCTGTTTTCCAGGACCAGCAATTCCACAATATTTCCTTTCATAACAACATAGAGTAGTTGTGGTTATTGTAACAGTAAGAAAACAGCCATATAAAAAGGCCAACTTCTTCTACGGGATACAGGAACCACAATGATGCCTTAGCTTTCCCTCAAATAAAAGGCGATTGTGTTTTATTCTGTCTTACTTGTGGTATCTGGTATTAGGGAATTCTCCCTGGTCTTTATTTCCCTCTAGAAGAGGGAAGGAGGAAATTCCCTACCATTGTGGGTTGTTGTGACCTGATTGTTGAAGGCTGAGCTTGGAAAGGGAGACATAGAAAAGAGAATTTGTGATTACCTGGCATTGTCATCTCTGGATTTCAGGTCTGCGTTTCTTAGGTGGGCTCAGAAACATGAGATCTTGGTCTGCAGCAGGTTTCATTGGAAGGTCCCAGTGAAAGCCACCCAGCAAAGTTCATTGGGAGATGGAGAAAATACTATGAAAACTATTTAAGAGCTTTTATGATGTTTTAAGATTCTGATGATGAATACTGTAAAAGTCAGGTGTGAGTGGTTTTGAATGACTACAGCCCGGGTGAACCAGGACACGTTTCCTGCACTCCAGCAGCTTTGTGACTGATTTGAGACCACACCATTTTATCTTGAATTCCAGGGGAAAGATCTGCTGTCATATGGGGGGCTATGAATGTGCTTGTTTTCTCATTCTTCTGCTCTCATGCAGCTGCTTTCTGACAGGAAGACCAGAATGATGACTAGATGCTGCTTCTGCTACACGATGGGTTAATGGTTTTTGTCTTCGCCTCAACATTACTTTAGTGTATCCAAGAACCTATTTGTAACAGTATCATTTTCCTCTTTTTAAGCAAGGTTAAAGGCTTTGTTCAGCTTACTCTTGTCACAAGAGAAGAAAGTCGCGCAGCCCAGGTTTTCGCTCATACATCTTGCTCCCTGAAATACACATCCTGGCAGTTCTTCTCCTCCGCCTTGCGTCATAGATGATACAGTTCCAGTCTTTGTCCTTGGGAAAATACCTTTCAATCAATGGATTTCCTTGTCAGGAAGTTGTTGGGTTTGTTAGCCTGGGTTGGGTGGTTTTTTTCCCTTAATTTTATCTTATTATTTCCCATTCAACTGCTTTTCTATTGAATTTATTAATTTTTGTCTTTGTAAATGGTGATTTTCCCCCAGTACCTTCAATATTAATCTGTTTTAACTCTGCCTTAATGCATTGACTATGTTTTGTTCTGCATTTTTCCTTCCAATTGATCCAACTCCTTAATTAATCATGCAGCTTTTCTCTGAACAACTTGTTTCCATAGAAATATCTTTCTTGATGCCTACTAGTACAGTCACAGCTGACATTAGATTTCTTGATATAGAACTCAAGATCATCAGCCGTGAAAATGGAAAACAGTTACTTTGGGATCTTACTAAGAGAAAGTCAGAAATGAAATTCCATTCAGCTTCGATTCCTAAAAAGTGTTTGTTGTTGGAGGCACTGAAACGGAACCATAGGAAGAAAGGGTTGAGGTGATCTCTGATAAATGTATTTACATGGGAAACGGGAAATATTCCAATGACATCAGAATTCAAACATGCAAGAAGCTTGGCTTTAATGACTGCTTCTCGGCACGGCGCCTGTCTGAAATCACTGCCAGAACTTGGGGCTTTTGTACAGTTTTGGTTAACTATGAGTAAGGGATTTGGGAGCATCAGGCTCGTTTAGAAACATGATTCATTGTGTTCATGCAGTATTTCTTGAAGCCGTTTCAAAATGACCCGCTTTGGGATTGTCTTTCACCACATTTGAGCAAGGTGGAATGTGACTGGTTTGGAGACGTCGTGTACAGAGTCCCCATGTGTATTGACCTACAGTAGGCTAATGGTTGGGTTATTCACTCAAGTTAAGTCAGCTTGGAATTCAACCTGGGTCTGGAGAGCCTTCAGCAAAGAGTGTGGTTTCAGAAAAGAGGAAATCAAGCTCTAATGACCATTTGGGGAAAACATCCCATTTTCCAGGCTTCATTCCCAAATAACGGGGTAAGCTTTAGGGCTTTACTAATGTAAGTGGGTGGTCCTTGATGGGCTGAAGAGCTGGGAATGGAAAAGCCCAGGTGAGCAGGAAATGGATTTTCTTGTCTCCTCTGCCTCTGGCACAGGAGCCTCTTCAGCAGCCTCAGAGCCTGCGGCCCCACGGGTGCTGTGGAGAGTTCCACATGCTGAGGAGATACCCAAAGCCTCTTCTGACTGAGACGTCATTATTCCAGACATCCTTAGGAATACAGCAATTCCTGCTTCAGATACAGATGCTGAGGATCAGCTTCTGTAGGGTGTAACTTACTGTGTGTGGGCAGAACCTCCTCCAGTCAGAGGCTGATGTGAGCATCCCCCAGGTTTATTGCTGATAGTGTTGGGTGAGGAGAAGCTCCCCATGACCTGGCTTCAGCGTGCTCTTGAGCCCAGAACCCTTCGGTGTGCTGAGCTGCACCCCCAGAGCGTGAGCAGCAGCTCAGGGAGGGGACCCTGCCCCTCTGCTGTGCTCCGGGGAGACCCCCCCTGCGGTCCTGATCCAGCTCTGGGGCAACAGCACAAGAGGGACATGGAGCTGTTGGAGCAAGGCCAGAGGAGGCCATGGAATGCTGCAAGGGCTGGAGCAGCTCTGTCTGGAGCCAGGCTGAGAGAGCTGGGCTGGGGCAGCCTGGAGAAGAGAAGGCTCCTGAAGGGGAGACCTTGGAGCAGCTCCAGTGCCTAAAGGGGCTGCAGGAAACCTGGAGAGGGGCTTTGGACAAGGGCCTGTAAGGACAGAAAAAGGGGAATGGCTTTAACCTGCCAGAGGGGAGACTGAGATGAGCTCTTAGGCAGAAGCTCTTCCCTGTGAGGGTGCTGAGGCGCTGGCACAGGGTGCCCAGAGAAGCTGTGGCTGCCTCATTCCTGGCAGTGTTCAAGGCCAGGCTGGACCCAGGGGCTTGGAGCACCCTGCTCTAGTGGAAGGGGTCCCTGCCCATGGCAGAGGGAACTGGATGAGCTTTAAGGTCCCTTCCAACCCAAATCACCCTGTGATTCTATGATTTTAGGGCTATGCATTATCATCTCGTGGCAAATACCCAAACGAAAATGAGTGGTAAAGAGAAACTGCATGGTCTGGACGGAGCATTTCTATCATATGAAGCAGTGTGCTGATGTTGTGCCCAGACTTAAATTACACATTCTGTCTCCCTAACCCAAGCACATAGCTGAGAATTTAATCAGTGCAGGGTGTGTACTTTTTATATGGCTTTGGGTGGGTCTGGCGAAAAGCATTTTCTTAGCTAATCACAGCTAGATGCCGTATACCACACCACCTTTATACCTTCTGTATTGTGTAGCCCAATGAGAGTATTCGATATATTTTATATTGTGCCATATGAATTATCAGTTTGGGAACCAATTGCGTGAAAAGTAGACCACAAGTCTGCAAATTTTGCATTTGGTTGTTATACTGAGAATAAATCTAATGGTAATGAAACATGAAGGTATAATGATCCTAAACGAGATTGGGGCAAATGAAATCAACGGAAGAATGCATCACTTCTTCAATTCTTAAATCTTCATTTAGAAAGAAAAGAGCCACATCCAGATGAATTCACAGAATCACAGAATAGTAAGGGCTGGAAAGGACCTCAAGATCATCGAGTTCCAACCCCCCCGCCATGGGCAGGGATACCTCCCACTAAACCATGCCATCCAAGGCTATGTCCAACCCCACCTTGAACGCCGCCAGGGATGAAGCATTCACAACCTCCCTGGGCAACCCATTCCAGGGCCTCACCACCCTCACAGTAAAGAATTTCTTCCTCAGATCCAATCTAAACCTCCCCTGTTTAAGTTTAAACCCATTACCCCTTGTCCTCTCACCACAGTCCCTAATGAAGAGTCCCTCCCCAGCATCCCTATAGGCCCCCTTCAGGTATTGGAAGGCTGCTCTGAGGTCTCCACGCAGCCTTCTCTTCTGCAGGCTGAACAGCCACAACTTTCTCAGCCTATCTTCATACGAGAGGTGCTCCAGTCCCCTGATCATTTTTGTGGCCCTCCTCTGCACTTGTTCTAACACTTCCATGTCCTTTTTATGTTGAGGACACCAGAACTGCACGCAATACTCCAAGTGAGGTCTCATGAGAGCAGAGTAGAGGGGCAGGAGCACCTCCCTCGACTTAATGGGATTTTTTTGCTTATCCATTGCTTTCAATCTCCTTTTTTTTTTCTACTGTGTTGTAAGCTCCAAAGTGTAAGAACCTGAACAGCACAAGATGTTGTCCTAACAGAAATTTAGAGCCTGATCTGGTTACCTGGAGTGGTTCATAGAGTCTGGATTACCTTTGGACCTCTCTAATTTAACACAGTATCCCACCTTTATGCCAGCCCTATAAAGAAGGAATGCCAACAGCCCAGCAGAGACAAAGTTATTGGGGACTTAATTCAACTGATAAGAGTTAAATTAACTTCCAGGGAAATAACCTTAAATGTATTTACACTTCTGACAGCGTTCTTCTGAGAGCAGCCTGCAGGGCACCCTGCACTGTGCCGAGCATCCTGCACAAGGGTTGTTCAGGCTGTGAAGCCTCATCAGGTGGTTTTGTTAGAAATCTACAGTTTTGTATTGCTCAGTTGAGTTAAAAATCAGCGCAGAAGTTTCTAAGTAAACTTAATGTGACAAAACAGCGAATCTACCTTGAGACTCGGGGCTGGGGTCTGTGTTGGTGTAGGCAGTGAAACGGTGTCATTACAGGCGGAAAATAAAATCACAGCAGTGGTGAACTACAGCATATGTGAACAAATGGAGTCGGTTGCAAAGGTCCCAAAGCATCATGTTTCCAGCACACAGATACATTGCTCAAATGCATATGAATTTTTCAGACCACAAACTGTATCTTGTCTAGACTAAGTCTGTATAAGCAAAATCAAAGCCCTGGTTCTGTCTGTTCCATGAAAATCATTGCAGAAGGGACCCAAATGCGCTGTGACCACTGTGCAGAATGGCTAGGGATGGACCTCGGGTTTCCACATGGATCCAGGTCCTGCTCCATCCCCAGCTGAAGGTCTGCTGCCAGGCACAGCATCATTTGGCAGGGTGCGATGTCAGGCTGAAGTGTCAGTGCGCTGGGTAGAAGCAAGACTGTGTTGGGGGCTTGTGGGGAAGGAGAAAATGGGACAGAGGGTAATTTGGTAAAATGTGAGAAATCCCTCAAAATGATATTGATGAGATGTCAGTCTGCAGAAGAAAAGGCTCCTTAAGGGGAGACCTTAGAGCAGCTCCCAGTGCCTAAAGGGGCTGCAGGAAACCTGGAGAGGGGCTTTGGACAAGGGCCTGTAGGGACAGAAAAAGGGGAATGGCTTTAACCTGCCAGAGGGGAGACTGAGATGAGCTCTTAGGCAGAAGCTCTTCCCTGTGAGGGCACTGAGGCGCTGGCACAGGGTGCCCAGAGAAGCTGTGGCTGCCCCATCCCTGGCAGTGTTCAAGGCCAGGCTGGACCCAGGGGCTTGGAGCACCCTGCTCTAGTGGAAGGGGTCCCTGCCCGTGGCAGGGGTTGGAGCTGGATGAGCTTTGAGGTCCCTTCCAACACAACCGCTCCCGGCTCTGCGATCCCCGTGCCCGGCTCCGCTCCCGCGCACGCAGCGGTGCCGCTGCGGGGCGGGGCCGGGGGGCGGGAGCGGGGCCGGCGGCGGGGCCGGGCGGCCCCCGGGCTCGGTGCGCTGTGTGCGGTGGATGCTGCCCCCGGCGCGGATGCCGGTGGGTGCTGCAGGGACCTTCCTCCCGCTCAGTGCCGCTGCTCTGCCCGCCCGCGGTCCTCCCGAGCTGCTCACCTCCAGGTCAGGCTCCTCTAGTACCTGTTGCTTCTACGCGTAGGTGGCTGCGTGTCGGGAACGCTTTGTAGCCCATAGAGGCATTAGTGGCATGCTGCATAATTAAGGAGAACTTAGTGCCGCACGGTGAAAGGGCATGGACAGGACACTTGGTTTGCTTTTTGTTACGTCTGTGCTGTAGGTTTACTGACGCTGGCTCTGTTGTAGCAAGCAGTTACCCTTCCCTTACAGCTCCTCCTGGGAAGTTTACATCAACGATTTCTCAGTATTTCTCTACAAGGGTCCTGTAAAAAGTCCTGCCGTAAGGAGCTTCTGCACCAGAGGAATGGTGCATCTGCTTCAAAGCCAGAAGGACCAAAGCACGGGGAAACAACGTAGCTGGGATTAGACTGCAGGGACATAAATCCCCTCTCTGTTGCTCCACTTCTACTTGGAATTTACAAGTATGGATTTGGAAGTTAGAAAGCCACACTCTCATTTCTCCTGAAGTCAGTCTGAGTTAGATACCTAATTCCCTTGAGCCCTTTGAAATTCCTGCAGAGCAAACACTCCCTTCTCTGTCACACAGAAGCAATTAAAAGATCTGCCAACACTGACAAGCTTGTTAGTGTGGTCCGCAAACAAAATGCCTTTAAAATTGCCTAGGTCCCAATAACCAACATGTGAGGCTAATGGCAAGGGCCCGGCTAAAGATCCTAGTGTCAGCTTGGCTCTCCTGGTAGTCAGCTTGGGAAGCTCATGCCAAGGAGCTGGATAAAGATGCAATAAGGGTTGCCACAAAGTACTGTAATACATGGCAGTTCCCAGCTGTGATAACTGAAGAGTTGGCTGCGGTTCCAAAACACCAGCATGATAGTAAAGGAAGAACAAAAGAACAAATATGTCGGCCTTTTCCTTTTCCAGATATTTGTATGCACTATCTGCATGGAGTCTGAATTATCCTGGCAAAATTCCAAGCAATAATCCCCTTCTTAAGTGGGTTTCAAGCACAAGTAGTCTTTGCTGTTTTGCATTGCACAGGGGACAGCAGAATAAACATTATTTATGATCCATCTCAGCATTTGGAGAGTTTCAGTTTTACAAGCCCCTGTCTGCTAATCCTGGTCAGTGTAAACACCCTGCTTTGAAAGCATTGCATGTGAGCCTTCAGCAGTGAGTAGAGAGCATGTTCAGACTCCCTCTTGAAGTAAAAGAAGGTAACAAGAAAAAACAGTTCTTGCAAAGCCCATCACAGGAATAATGCAGTTCTGAACATCCTCAGGAAATCATAGTTCTAGCGCAGTGAATGCGTCTTTCACTGAGTGTGTATAGAATGAAATAACTTGTTAGCAGCTGTTAAGTCATAGGGCAATAATACAAATGTTTACAGACCCAGGAAGATACACAGACCAGAAGGATGCAATGGGAAAATCATCACTTTATCTTCAAATGGACCCTGAAAAAGCCTTGTTGCTTCCGCTGCCACCAGCACAACCAGTGCCGGCAGGATGCGTCACTGCGGCGGGACCTGCCAGCTCACGAGCAGCAGGGGAGTGCATGGCAGGGTCTGATGTGCAGCTGCCAAGCACACCCAGTGCTATTGATCCAGTGCTGTGGAGGGGAGTGGGACAATGGCTGGGGACTGGTGGTGATGGGAGGACATGGCAGCATCTCACTGTGCTGGGCACTTGATTGTGCTGTGCCAAATCCAGCAGGTTTCAAGGTGGGGCTTTGGTGTCTGCTTGTCTGTTGCTGTGGTGGGAGGTTAGTGCCATGTGGGAAGGAAAAAAAGCCTTCCGGTGTAATGACAGAGACGGGGAAAGAACAAAACTCTTTGGCCATTCTGTTTCATTCCAGATTGGTGTGATATGCAGTCGAAGTCACGAGGCAGTCCTGCCTTGCCTGTTCTCCTGCCTGTACTCGCAAGGCATGGGGAGGAGAGGCTGGATGAGTGCCTCCGAGCCAGGCATGTTCCTGCTCCTTTCTGCATAGCAGCAAGGAGGGTCCTGCAGTAACTAATGCAGAGGTGCTGCAAACAGCCAGAGAACCTCTCAAGCAGCTCAGTGGCACAGCGTTGAAAGCTGTTCAGACTTAAACACAAATCCCTTTAGTTAATGAAGACCTGATCACCACGTGATTCTGACCTGTCCAAACTGGAAAACTGTTTTAGGTGAGGATAGAAACAAAAGCAATGCACCTACCACATATTCACAAAGCACTCTAAAAGACGATGTTGGAGAAGAGCTCCAGTGAGATGTGTCTGTGAAAGACATGACAGTGGGGCTCAGGTTTCCTACAGCTGAGCTGCCCTAAAGGGCTGCCAGCAACTGCGTGTCCCCTGCATATGCTCACCACAGCCCTTGTCTTGCCACTGGTGCCCATTGGGGCGTGCGGCAGCTGGTTCAGAAAGCCAAAGCATCACAGACCTGACCTTGCCAAGAAACATGAGCCATTTCCTGATCCATCGGCTGGCCAGGCCTGCTTTAAGCATTGCAAGTACGGTCTGACACTCTTTTTCAGTTAAAGCCTGTGATTATCTTGTAAGGCTGACTGGCCTGTTTCCTATTCAGCTTCTTGCTGGTTTCAGTTGCTGCCTCTCTTCCCTTGGTGTTAGCAAAGTGCTGTTCTTGTGAGGAGAACATCTCAGGGAGAGTACCTAAATCTCAGCACAGATGTCTTTTTATTGCTGCAAGCATTGCTGGTAACATTGATGTTCATTCTGACAGGGATTTAATACATGCTGGAGCATCTGGTTCCTAAGTACCTGATGCGTATGGGTTTGATCTCCAGTCTGCAAACAGGATAATGCGCACATGCGGGAACGCTGTTTCTCAGGTCTGAAGTCCAAGTGGATGAAGCAGAGGAGGTGTCAGCCAAGCTGTTGTGGATGCTGGGACTTTGGAGGGAAGGAGGCAGTGGGGCATGGAATGGCACCACCATGGAGGGAATGGGGCAGTGGCCCTGGAGGGCTCCCAGGGTCGCTGGAAACATTGTCAAGGCTGTTTTCAGGGGGGCTGGACTGAACCATCTTCAGCACAGAACCTGTGTAACAGCACAGCCAGAAGATGGCACAGGCCATGTGTACTGTTTCTCCTGAACATCTGGTAGCCACCCACTGCCCTTAGCACAGCTGGCTTGGCTAGCAAATACTGCTGCAGCCTCTAATCTGAGATAGAATGTGAAGTTCTGCAGAAAAATGATTTCTTTTGCATTTGCTCAGTTGTGAATCAGTTGAGGAGGAGGTGACCTGTTGAGGTTCCTCTGCTGTTTCAGTCGTGCAGAGAGTGCCCAAGAGTTCTGCTTAATGTTGTTGTCCTCTTTCATGCCATGTAGCTCTCAGGCAGATAGGCTGCAATTGAAATAGTATTTTGGGGTGCTGTTCTCTACTGGCTTTCTGAAGACTCCCCTATTTCCAGTTGCTATTCAGGAAGACCTAACTTAACTGCAACAAGCATCTGAGCAGCTATTCTAATATCAGCCCGATTTCCCCTAGGCAGGTATGTTAGTGTTAGCCATTAATGCTACTTACGATTATTGCCCTTTTTTTACTGCTCTGACTTCTATTTGCAGAGCTTTAGAACCCTGTGGGGTCCCTGATGGAGAGCACTGCTGGGGCGCTTCATCTGTATCCTGCCGGTGCTATCTAGTGAGTTTTCATTCCCCTCATGCCGTAAAAGTAGAGCAGTCTTGCACATCAGCGCTGAGTGCAGCCCTATGGAGATTGGTTATTTCCTTTCCAGCAATTACATCCTATTTCTTTTTTATTTCCTCCTCTCATATTGATCATTATCACAGTAATACATGCTGGTCTGGGAATTCCCTTTCATCAGAGTAAAATTCCTCAGCATCCATTATGTCTTCAGGATTTCAATTTCCAGTAGCACTGGGGAGAGGCAGCAGAGACCCTTTCAGTTGTTATTTTAGCAGTGAAACAATCACTGCAAATCAAATGGCAAATAAAAGTAAACATGCCAAAAGCTTACTAGTGCTTTGTGTGTTGTCTCCTAAGGCAGCAGGGACACTGCAACATGGGACTGTGCAAAGGTCTGATAGAAGGCCTGAGGATGCACATTAGCAAAGAAAATTCCCCCAGCTCCTGTGTCCTCATCCTGTGGAAGAGGCCACCGCAGTGTTGAATGCCATTGTGTGTTCATGGAAGTGTCATTACTGGCTGCAAAATACTTTCTAGCCTGTTCTTATTTACATCATTGCTCATGGCTTGGTTTGCTCTAAACTAGAGCTGTAGTTCTAATGTGTTGGGAATGGAGAAGCTTCAACTCACTCTCCTGTCTGCACTCAGAAAAGCTGTGCATAGGCTCAAGCTGTCTAGTCCAGAGTGAGGTGTGGAATGAGGACAGGTTTAGCTCCTCCACAGCTGAGCTGGCTGAGTCTACTGGGTTTTTCTGAGTGAAAACCACTGTGTCCTTGTGAAGCTGGTCAGTGTTAGGCTGGTCAGCCATCCTCCTGCCTCTTCTCGACAGATTCTTTCCCTTTTCTCTTTTGCTCTGAGTACAATGCTGGTGTTTTATCAGTCCCTTGTCTTGGCAGTCAGTAAATGCTGTGTTATGATAAAGATCACGATAAACTCTGGTGCTAAGTATAGTAATAAATGTAGGCGCAGTGTATATAGGCTATTGTGGAAGAAATTAGTTTCTGTTCTGCTGTTTGGGAAAGAAAAAAAAAGGAGTCATGCATCTGTTTTATGTAGAAACATTCGTATCATCCTGTGGTATCGCTTTATTCTCAGATGAAAAGCCATGGTTTTGTGCAGAAAAGCTTTTGTTACAGATGGCATTGTCCAAGTTAATCAAGTGATAATGGAAATAATTTGAAGTTTAGATGTAGAATAATAAAACCATGGAAGATCTGTAAGTGTTTTGATGAGTTTCTTCAGTCTGTTGCACTGATAACTTACAACTGAGAAGCTGGAGCAAAGCAAGCAGTGATTTTGAATAGGTATGCCTGTGAAGTGACTTGGAATCCAAATCTTTGGGTGTATATGTAAGGAAAACAGTTATAAGAAGCAGGTATGTTCCTCTAGCCCAGCATGCTGCATTTTATGGTGCTTTAAAAACATTTCTCTCTACTGATCATGCTCGATTTTAAGGTAGTTTTAAAATGTTTCTTTCAAAGGAGACTTTGCCTTTCGGTGGTGTCTGTTGTAAGGTGTGCTAGAGCACAAAAAGTGTAGCATGGGAAACATCTCCTCTTCAGTAGACCCAGCAGTTCCTAGTGTTTGCAAACGTTAGAGCCTGTGGCATGTACTCGTGCTGAGTATGTTTATGTTTCCGAGGAATCTGGTGAGTGTTCTGTGATTCTGTGAAGTGATATTCTGCTCCTGCTCCTGTGGGAATGTTACAGGATTGGCCATGGGGCTTTCTGAATTGTCACAAACTGAGCAGTTCATTCTTGACATCTGCTTGTGCTGGAGTGGCTGCCAAGTTGCGTTGGTAGTTGGCAAGGAAATAGACATTGTGCCCTCTCCAGAAGCTGTCGGGAGAACTGGCTACCCTGGATTTGGAGAAGGCTGAGGTTCTTAATGACTTCTTTGCCTCAGTCTTTACGGGCAAATGCTCTGACCACACCACCCAAGTCTTGGAAGGCAGACGCAGGGACAGTGAGAATGAAGACCCTGGGCCCACTGTGGGGGAGGATCTTGTTCGGGACCACCTTAGGAACCTGAATGTATACAAGTCCATGGGACCGGATGAAATCCATCCACGGGTCCTGAAGGAGCTGGCAAATGAAGTTGCTAAGCCACTGTCCATCATATTTGAAAAATCATGGCAGTCAGGGGAAGTTCCTGATGACTGGAAAAAGGGAAATATAACCCCCATTTTTAAGAAGGGAAAAATGGATGACCCAGGGAATTACAGACCAGTCAGTCTCACCTCTGTGCCTGGCAAAATCTTGGAGCGGATTCTCCTGGAAGGCATGCTGAGGCACATGAAAACCAACAAGGTGCTTGGTGAGAGCCAGCATGGCTTCACTAAGGGGAAATCCTGCCTGACCAATCTGGTGGCCTTCTATGAAGGGGCTACGGAACTGATGGACAGGGGCAGAGCAGTTGATGTCATCTACCTGGACTTGTGTAAAGCCTTTGACACTGTCTCCCACGACATCCTTCTCTCTAAGTTGGAGAGACATCAATTTGATAGGTGGACCACTCGGTGGATAAAGAACTGGCTGGATGGCCGCACGCAAAGAGTAGTGCTCAGTGGCTCAGTGTCCAGCTGGAGACCAGTAACGAGTGGTGTCCCCCAGGGATCAGTGTTGGGACCGGTCTTGTTCAACATCTTTGTGGGTGACATGGACAGTGGGATTGAGTGCGCCCTCAGCAAGTTTGCCGATGACACCAAGCTGTGTGGTTCGGTTGATAAGTTGGAGGGAAGGAATGCCATCCAGAGGGACCTTGACACGCTTGTGAGGTGGGCTGATGCCAACCTGATGAAGTTTAACCATGCCAAGTGCAAGGTCCTCCACCTGGGTCGGAGCAATGCCAGGCACAGCTACAGGTTGGGCGGGGAGGAGATTGAGAGCAGCCCTGCAGAGAAGGACTTGGGGGTGTGGGTTGATGAAAAAATGAACATGAGCCGGCAGTGTGCGCTTGCAGCCCAGAAGGCCAACCGTATCCTGGGCTGCATCAAAAGGAGCGTGACCAGCAGGTCGAGGGAGGTGCTCCTGCCCCTCTACTCTGCTCTCGTGAGACCTCACTTGGAGTATTGTGTGCAATTCTGGTGTCCTCAACATAAAAAGGACATGGAACTGTTAGAACAAGTGCAGAGGAGGCCACGAAAATGGTCAGGGGACTGGAGCACCTCTCGTATGAAGATAGGCTGAGAAAGTTGTGGCTGTTCAGCCTGGAGAAGAGAAGGCTGCGTGGCGACCTCATAGCAGCCTTCCAATACCTGAAGGGGGCCTATAGGGATGCTGGGGAGGGACTCTTCATTAGGCACTGTGGTGAGAGGACAAGGGGTAATGGGTTTAAACTTAAACAGGGGAGGTTTAGATTGGATCTGAGGAAGAAATTCTTTACTGTGAGGGTGGTGGGGCCCTGGAATGGGTTGCCCAGGGAAGTTGTGAATGCTTCATCCCTGGCGGCGTTCAAGGTGGGGTTGGACATAGCCTTGGATGGCATGGTTTAGTGGGAGGTATCCCTGCCCATGGCGGGGGGGTTGGAACTCGATGATCTTGAGGTCCTTTCCAACCCTTACTATTCTGTGATTCTGTGATTCTGTGATAGACCCTAGCAACAGGTACTCCTGAGAACTCTTATTCTGGGAATGCTTACCCCGTGTCCAGTGCTATTAATGTTGTGATAGCATTTTAAGTTTATTTATAGGATTTGTTTGTGTCTTATCACCATCTCTCCAAACTGGAATGCGTGAATGGGCTCTGCTCTGCAGGAGCATAGACTTGTATCATACACCCTTCTCTCATGACTCATTTTGACATTTAACAGACACTTCCCTGTCCAAATCTCAGGGGCATTTAATGCAGATCCATGTATGACATCTCAAGTATGTGCTCATATCTACACTCTTGTACGTTTGCTCTCTATCCTGTGTTGGAATGACTACTCCAGAGCAATGGACATGTACGAGAACATCAGGCACAAGAATTTCTCTCTTTTAAGTAATACACTAATGAAACTTTCATATTCCCCTAAGAATCCACCTGATAAAACTAACTTGCTTATATTGCGAAAGCACAGCCCCTGTGAGCTCTGCAAAGTAACAGCTTTATGTTCTCGTGGCAGAAATTGAAGCCAGAGAAGCCTGCGAGTGGCTGAGGGCTGCCGGGTTCCCGCAGTATGCGCAGCTGTTTGAAGGTAGGTATGAGCTCACAGACTTGTAGAGCAGCTGGCACTGAGTTCAAGGGGAATTGTTTGCATAAATAATACTTCAGAACCTGACACTTTTGATGGAAGAACTGCCAAATGCTGTGGTATCTTCATGCAAACCTGCAGACAAACATAACCTGGTGTGGTCTCGCAGCAGTGACAGGTTAGTATGGAGCCAGTAGAATTCTGGAGAAGAACAAATCTTTCCTGGTTATTATTAGGCTGTAACTCCATCAAATTTCTGCTATTGTGATTTTTAGAAGCTTTTAATTTTCTCAGGCTCTTTTCCTTGGCGTGCTGGGTGGTTTTGCCAACTCCTTGATTGCAACCAAACCTCATCTAAGACTTCCCAGCGTTGGTCTTGAGCAAGCTTGTTTTACTGGTGTTTTGAAAGAGAATGTTGGAAAATCGTCTTGCAATCCCAAGTTTTCAAAGCAGACACTCGGAAGCAGCCAGCCATTCAACCAATGCTGTGTCAGCATGTTTTCATGTCGTTAAAGCTACAAGGAGTGTTTATTACTTGTGGGGGAGATATGGGTTTGTTGAGAGCTTGTGTAATTTTCAGGCAGCACTTGTGCTTATACCCTGAAACTGTTCTTCTTTGAAATACGTTTATTGTTATTATACTTTGTTGTTATTATACGTTGAGTGTAACAAAAGCTAATCTATTTGTAAGAGCAATTTTATCAAAGAACCACAGTTAAAGGACCAACAGTAAGGGCCAACCTGCTCTCCTTCCCTCCTCCCCCGTGCACTGCAAAGCTAAAACCTGGAAGTCAAGTAATAGAGCCAAATCTGAAAGCTGTACCCTATGAAACGTGGTGTATCATAGAAATTACTGCTGTCTGACTACAGCAGGTTTTATTTATAGAAGCTGTCAATCTTACAGGTTGGAAATGTACATTGTCATGCTTCTGAAAAATGGCTCCTCTGTGTTATCTTGCTGCTTATGCAGTGTCCTGACCTGACCAGCTAAATTCAGCTTAAAAATTAACCCAAGAAAATACTGATGGATCTCCCTGGGTCCCTCATTTTTGAGGCTAAATCTCCTCAGCTGGTGTATTGATTAGCTTCAAGCACAGCATGATTTGTCAGGCTCACCACAGCTCAAAGGGCATGTGTCGTGTGCTGCATTGTACCTTGCCATCAGCTAAAGCTCCTGTAAAATGCTCCTAGTTTTATACTGTACTGGAAGGCAGAAGGTGCAGAGAACCTTTGCCAGAGCAAAGACATTCTTCTCTATTTCTTGACTATAGTACTTAGTCACTGCAAGCTCCTGGGAATGCAGCAAATGTTTGTCTAGCTGTAACTAACAACAGCAAGCAGATACCCGCGGTTACTCTGCCACTTGTAAGGAACCGATCCTCACTTGAACGACATTTGTCTGGATATATAGTTATAGAAATGCATTTATATTTATTTCATCTGTGATAAATATGTCACACAACTCAAAGTCTGTGCAATTACAACTCAGATTTCAGCTTCACCTTGTTTACAGATATGCAGTTTCCTATTGATGTAAGAACTGTGAAGAAAGATCATGAATTTTTAGATGGAGATGCCATTGACTCACTGTTCAGGTAAACAGTAATTATAAACCATCTTTAACACCTCCAGGCTCCACAGTTATCTGTCATTCATCTTCTCATGCCTTAGTTTTTGTCAGACTAACAAGGTCACCAATGCTGCAACTGAAGGAAATCTCTTAAGCACATACTTTAGTGCCACTGAAGTCGGTTGTTTTCAGAATTGAAAGATAAAGGAAGCATGTGTCTGCATGTCTGCTTCAGCCAAGGTCTTAGTGACATTATATAAAGCATTAAATCATTAAAGCTCCTCATGTGGTTTTTAATTAACTAGTTAATTATGGTCCTCTTCTCCAATTTTAAGACGGCAGGACTGGAACTGTTAACCATGGGGCTGTTAGTTGGACTGGTTTTGGCAAAATGTATGGGCAACCTCTATCAGAATGTCAGTCTTTGACAGAGGGAATGCAGACTCCGTGGTGGAAGTTCACAGCACGTTTGGTGCAGGTTTGTTTTCAATAAATGAAATAGTTTCAAGTTAAAATGTCTCTCTTACACCCTAGGCGGCTGAACACACTGAACAAATGTGCATCACTCAAAGTGGAGATAAGCCGTCAGAGGAAACAGGTATGCTTGTAACATCTAGTTCCTTTTCTCATTGAAAATGTGGTTAACGTCATGTCAGAAACCTGGTTTAGAAGGTGTAGGAAAGATTCGCAGCTTCTGAACTTTTCTTTCTGCTCTCTTCCATCCTACAAAGCATTAGCATTTTCTGCTGAAAAACACAGTGATGGAGATTAAAATGATGGTAACTTTGTAAGGGAGGTTAGGCGCGGGGTTTGAAGCAGTCTTCAAAAACAATTTGACCCGTATCACGGTCCAATAGTTGCACCAAGGCCCCACCTCAGTGTGTCTTTTATTGCTTTCTTAAGTAGTTTCACATCATATTTAAGGTCTGAAAGTGAAATTTCACCCTTACTGACTAAACAAAGGATAAGAACTGAAAATGGAGAATCCCAACAGTGTCAGCCAATGTCAAATGTCCAGCCAAAAGGTGTGAGAAAGGTTTCAGCTGTGCTGGCTTTGTTTTAGCTATAGTACTTGCAGGAGAGGACAGAGTTAGAGCCACATCTTGGCTGGTTAATGCCAGGATTGGAAAGCCTCTTAGATGCCATGGATTAACTGCAGGACCAGCAAGAAAATAATGTCTTCTTTGGGAAAAATGTCCAGTTTTTTGGAAAGTTTCACTCTGCCATCAGGGAAGAATGCAACAGGAGAGGGTCCACAGACAGACACGGGTCATTCGCATCTCTCTAAAGTCACTTGGAATGAGGACAGCACACGGAGCACATGCGTCAAGAGGCCAATGAGGCTGAGGGTGCTCCAGCTATCAATGCACCACTCCAGGAGGGTGCACCAGCTATCAGTGCTGCCACAGTCCCACAACCAAAGGCTTCTTTACCCAAAAACTGGATGAGTTTTGGTCACAGAAGCATGAAATAGTGTTCAATTTGTTTGGCTTTAGGAAAGGCAAAGTAAACCCAATACAACTATCTTTCAAAACCTTTGGATTTGGCACAAAACAGGATTTGACATCCTCACATCAATCCTGTTGTCTTTTCCTGCGGTGAATTTGTCAGATTGGTCAGCATGCTTGGTGTGATTTATCAGCAAGTTTTTCATCTAACAGCACAGAGCTCAGGGCAGACCCTCAGTAACTGAATGGTGACTTTTCCATATGCTGCTCTCAGGGGCTTTGGAGGCAGGCAGAAAATGTAAATCCCTTTTTTGCTATGTTTTTTGGTAATTTAAAGTATGCCAAACTTTGCCCTTGAACTCTACTTTCTTTTTTTCCTTTCCGTCTAAGAGTGACGACTCTGAAGATGATGAACCTTGTGCAATAAGTAACAAATGGGCTTATGAGAGGTACAGTCAAAGATGGTCTCGTATCGAGAGCATAGAAGGTTTCGCAGGAGAGGAAGGTGCTAGTTCATCAGTCCCAGGCAGTCCAATACTGAAGAGCACCAGCAATGAGGATGCTACCTTTCTGGATCCTGGCGAGAAACACGATGTGTCCTCAGTTCACAGTGCTAGCAGTGGGGACAGTGACACTGTTAGCTACCCAAAACCTTTTGAAGATGTGGAAACCAGCACAAGTTCTTCAAGATGTTCCTCAGTTAAGGTGGCTTCACTGGACTCTACTTTCAGTTGTTCCCTTCCCCCCAGTGTATTTTTAAGTGCCACCAGTGAGGAGAAGCTTTTGGATAAGTCACCCTATAAAAAAAGGAAGAGCCTTCTAAAGAAAATGGAGAAGTTGCATTTAAGGAGCTGCAACTCAAGGAGTGGTCAGGCAAAGGCCAAACCCATAATAAGTGAACCTGTTCTTCTGGAAGGACTTAATGAAGAGAAGATGAAGATGCTGAACTGTGTAAATATTTCTGACCTCTCTGGCTTCCAAATAAAGAATTATTCTTCTTTTTCACCCCACAGCTCCAAAAGCAGCAATCAGTCTGAAAACAGCAGCACTGTGAGTGCTCCAAGCCCTGTTATAAGCCCACACAGCCACCGTGAAGGAAGGGGGGTATATGCAGAGGACTTGAATTCCAGCAAGCTCTTTCTGTGGAATGATCTATCTCAGCAAAACCTCAAAAATGACATGAAGTTGCAAATGAACGAGATGTTTCAAATACCACAAGGCCATAAACCTGGCACCTTCCCCATAGCACTTACAAGTAGCTCCCTGGCTGCAGTAGACAGCTCTTCTGTCAATTGGAGAACTGGGAGTTTTCATGGGTGCAGAAGGAGCCGGAGCAGAAGCAGTTCCAAGGACTCCAAAGTCCCCAGGAGTCCCCTTTCATGTGCAGATAACAGGCTGAGCATATATGACAACATGCCTAACATTGAACTTGATAATTCGGAAGCAGCACGAGCTGGTGATGATGATGTATTTTCAGAACTGAACAATGTTATAGAAGATGTCAATGGTCTCAAACAATTGGTTTCTCAGTGGACAGAGAAGTTCTCAGATGATGTGGATTCAGACTTTGCCAGTGACTCGACCTCTTTGTTTCCATCCTCACCTAAAGGGATCTGCCATGAAACACACGGCTCAGAGGATAAGCGAGCAGAACTCCCAGCCACTGTGGGAGAGAGCTGCTGCGAACCGGACCAAGAGGCCAGTTGTGCAGGCCTGGCACACGTGGCAGACTCTGGACAGACCAGCAGGTCAGCCTTCCTTGGGTTTCCCTAGCAGACTGCCCCTTTGATTCTCTCCACTCACAATGTGATTGCTGTTCCAGAACGAATATTCCCAAGGGAGTCTGTTCTGGGTAGCAGGGTCTGCGCTGCTGGTACCAGGGACCACCTGTACTGCAGGTACCAGGTCGGCAGGCACTCTGGTGTCTACATCCGCTCTGACCTCTGCTGGAAGGAGGGTGCTCATAATCTGTGTGAGCACTTACCATTTCAGTTCAGACTTTATGGCTGTCTTGCTGCATTTGTTATTGAAGCACTTTGTACCTCCCAGATGAGAGGCACTTGGTTAAATCCACTCACCATAAGGTGTTTGGGAACTGCAGGTCATTTGGAGTTAGATGCTTCACAGATGCAGGCAGAAAACTAACAGAACAGTGGGAATAGTCCTAAGTTTAAACATTATTCACCCTGCAGGCATGGGAAGCAGCAGTGGTCTGTGGAAGAAAGTGTGAACCTGGGAATCCTTTCCCTGCAGACTGAGGACCAGTCAGCAGCCCAGCTAGCCCGGACACAAAAACTGGCTTTGCTGAAACTCACTGCTTTGATGGACAGATACTCCCCTTCCAGTAAGCAAGGCTGGAACTGGTAAGTTGTCTAATACCTAATACCTGTGTGGGAAAGAAAGGATTTGATGCAAGCAAGTGCATTTCCATGTCTGCTTATATTACATGTGTTCAACAGGAGGAATTTAATCCTGGCAGTTCCAAGGTTGCTTCAATGGCTCCAGGGTTTCCTCTGCTATGGACTGCACTTTTGCTTCTCCCTGGTGGTCATACTGTTACTGACTTTAAAGCACATAACAGTTTCTCTCTAAACTTTGAGCCGTATTTGCAGAGATCCCTCGCAGAGACTGCAGGACCTGAGGTGAGAGTGGCCTGGGCTGAGAAGCCATCTCCTCAGGATTAAGTCCCTGTTTAAATTAAAACAATGACAAAGTCATTCAGAGGACTTAGAAATACCAGTTAGCATCTTGTGATAGGGATCTGGTACTTGAATATAGAAAGAAGTGAAGAAGCCTGCAGTGTCCTAGAGGGGTGGAATGTATTTCACATGAGGATGCTTTATTAAAGCTGATTTGAAGGAAGTCATTCCTGTAATTGCCCTTAATGATTTTCTCTTATGATGCCATGTGTACAAGTCAGTATGGGGCAGAAGTTGAGGTTGAAATCCTTTCCCGTGCACGTAACTGGAGCAGCAGGTAGAACTGTGCTGGAAAGTTGATGAGTTGCTTGCACTGGTTGTTGTTTGCAGGACTATACCAAGGTTCATCAAAAAAATAAAAGCCTCTGAGTACAAGGACAAGAACGTGTTTGGGGTTCCTCTACTCCTGAACGTTCAGAGAACAAGCCACCCACTGCCTAACGGCATACTCCAAGCACTGGACTACCTAAGAAGCCACTTCCTTGATCAGGTACGGACCTGAGGCAGCCCAGAGCAGCTCTGTTCCATAAACAGATCCTGCTCCAGGAGCCGTCCTCTGCTCCCAGCTTTTGTGAGGGACTTTCCTGCCTCCCAAGGCTCTGTACAGGCAGAAAGGTGTAGGCCTGAGCAGGCAGCCTGTGAGGAAATACAAGTGCTGTTTCCTTCTGGGAATCCCTTCAGTCCTGTATTGTATTGTGTGCATGGCAATGGAAGTGCGTGCTGCAGATGCTGTTTCCATAGCAGAGCTGCAGGAATGGGAGTTTGCTCCAGCATGGGCATCATGTACATTTTCTGTTGGATGAGCCCGCACTGGTGCATCAGAAACCTGCAGTTCTCGTGTGTGACAGTAGCCTGCTCAGGCATACTAGTAAGTGCCAATAGCAATGATTTTAAAGGAAGAGCAATTTTGATTTAAACAAAAAGGCAGCAGATATGACCATTGGTGTGTCTTTTACAGCTGGTTCTGTGGGCATCAGTCATGGTTTGCCATGTGCTGCTTCTAATGGGACAAAATTGTTTTGGTGCTAGATCCCACTACCACAGGGTCTCAGCTATCGGAAGGAAAATGAAGGATCAATTGTTTGTCAGAGGTTTGATTCCTGATGCCTGCTCGCTTCATCTGAAATAGTTCCTTTCACCCGCAGGTTGGCCTGTTCCGAAAATCCGGTGTTAAATCCAGGATTCTGTCTTTAAGAGAAATGAATGAAACCAGCCCGAACAACGTGTGCTATGAAGGGCAGTCAGCATTTGATGTGGCAGATATGGTGAAGCAGTATTTCCGAGACCTTCCTGAGCCCATCTTCACTAGCAGACTCTGTGAATCCTTCCTCCGCATCTACCAATGTAGGTAACAAAAGCTGGGGTTTTCCAGTTCTTTTAATACCTCAATATTCAGCTGTACAAGGCCGTAGTCAGAGTAGGGCTAGTGCCATGTCCTCTGTGGCATGGGAGACAAGCCAGGCAGGATGTTTCTGAGGGGAGTTCATTGTGGCGCTGGGCTGAAGAGCTGCACATCTGCATCCTATGGGCCAGCTGTTTTCTGTCTTTTCTGCCCTTTGAAGGATGAGTGTGATACCCTATGTCACAGCAGCCTCCTAAACTGTGCTTTAAAATGGCCATTTCCTCGTGCAAAATCAAGAAAGAATCTAGTCCCCTTATTCATGGTATGAAGTGTCTCCTTCTGCAAGGAGTCATGTTGTATGGACAAAATTCCTTTATTAAGGTTGCTGTGAAACAGCCCCTTTGCCTGGACGTGCCAGCACCTTTCTGCTCATGCTCCCACTGTTACTGTCCTTGAGACTCAGCCTGTCACAGAAGGAAAAGTGAAGGTGAAGTCTGGCTTTGAACATAAACAGGTTCAGCCTCCAGTATGTTGTCCTCAAGGAATTCACTTTCCAGAAGCAGCTGGCTTGGGGAAGGAAATTGCTCTGGGGATTCTGGTGATGCTGTTACAACAAGCTTTGAGGAAAGAATCTGAAAGCCCAAGTGTGAGCTTTCAGTGATCAATGCGGGTAAATGAGTTGCTGCTGTCCTGGGTGTGATGTGGGTCCAAGAAGTCTGGGTTTGGGTTTCATGTTTTAACCTGTCAGGCTTTAAGAATTTTGTCTAAAAATGTTTGTTTGAAGCAAGTTTGCTTCTTTCATTCACAAATCCTTTCTGTAAAGGAGTCCTCAGTTCCTCTGTCCAATGTATATGGAAGTGTTTAATTCCATTTATTATAACCTGGGCACTGTCCACTTCCTGTCTCTTGTTCTGGGCTAGAAACAACAAATGTCTGAATTCTACTTGCCCATCTGCCACATCTGGCTTTTGGAGATGATAAAAAATGCGCTGCTTTCACCAAGAAGTGTATTTTGTGTGTTCTATGCACATACTTCTACTTGAAGGGAAAGAGAAGTGATCTTCTTCCCTTTGTAGTGGTGCAAGTTGGAGAAGTCCTCATGATAGGGGGATGCATGGCAGGATGAGCCATTCTTGACCTTCTGCAGGGGCTGTTTGGGCACACAGTCCCACTGCGTTTCAGTGCGAATTGAAATCTGTTGGCAAACATAGTTCTGTGAATTGAGTTATCTGAGAGCATCTGTTCTCTTCGTGCCTGAAGCTGAAAGGAGAAGACAGTGGAGCAGCTATCCCCTCTAAAGTAACGTTCCAGAGTAATATTTTACAGGGAGCTGGCAAATGAAGTTGCTAAGCCACTGTCCATCATATTTGAAAAATCATGGCAGTCAGGTGAAGTTCCCGATGACTGGAAAAAGGGAAATATAACCCCCATTTTTAAGAAGGGGAAAATGGATGAGCCGGGGAATTACAGACCAGTCAGTCTCATCTCTGTGCCTGGCAAAATCTTGGGGCATAGTCTCCTGGAAGGCATGCTGAGGCACATGAAAACCAAGGTGCTTGGGGACAGCCAGCATGGCTTCACTAAGGGGAAATCCTGCCTGACCAATCTGGTGACCTTCTATGAAGGGGCTACGGAACTGATGGACAGGGGTAGAGCAGTTGATGTCATCTACCTAGACTTGTGTAAAGCCTTTGACACTGTCTCCCATGACATCCTTCTCTCTAAGTTGGAGAGACATCAATTTGATAGGTGGACCACTCGGTGGATAAAGAACTGGCTGGATGGCCGCACACAAAGAGTAGTGCTCAATGGCTCAATGTCCAGCTGGAGACCAGTAACGAGTGGTGTCCCCCAGGGATCGGTGTTGGGACCGGTCTTGTTCAACATCTTTGTGGGTGACATGGACAGTGGGATTGAGTGTGCCCTCAGCAAGTTTGCCGATGACACCAAGCTGTGTGCTTCGGTTGATACATTGGAGGGAAGGAATGCCATCCAGAGGGACCTTGACACGCTTGTGAGGTGGGCTGATGCCAACCTGATGAAGTTTAACCATGCCAAGTGCAAGGTCCTACACCTGGGTTGGAGCAATGACAGGCACAGCTACAGGTTGGGCAGGGAAGAGATTCAGAGCAGCCCAAGGAGAAGGAATTGGGGGTGTTGGTCGATGAGAAAATGAACATGAGCCGGCTGCAGTGTGCGCTTGCAGCCCAGAAAGCCAACCGTATCCTGGGCTGCATCAAAAGGAGTGTGACCAGCAGGTCGAGGGAGGTGCTCCTGCCCCTTTACTCTGCTCTCGTGAGACCTCACTTGGAGTATTGTGTGCAGTTCTGGTGTCCTCAACATAAAAAGGACATGGAACTGTTAGAACAAGTGCAGAGGAGGCCATGAGGATGATCAGGGGACTGGAGCACCTCCTGTATGAAGATAGGCTGAGAAAGTTGGGGCTGTTCAGCCTGGAGAAGAGAAGGCTGCGTGGAGACCTCAGAGCAGCCTTCCAGTATGTGAAGGGGGCCTATAGGGATGCTGGGGAGGGACTCTTCATGAGGGACTGTAGTGATAGGACAAGGGGTAACGGGTTCAAACTTAAAAGGGGAAGTTTAGATTGGATCTGAGGAAGAAATTCTTTACTGTGAGGGTGGTGAGGCCCTGGAATGGGTTGCCCAGGGAAGTTGTGAATGCTCCATCCCTGGTGGTGCTCAGGGACAGGTTGGACATAGCCTTGGGTGCCATGGTTTTGTGGGAGGTGTCCCTGCCCATGGCAGGGGGGTTGGAACTGGATGATCTTAAGGTCCTTTCCAACCCTAACTATTCTGTGATTCTATGACAGGCCCTTATTTGGATGGTGACCAGAGCCAATTCAGGATAAATCCATTATCGTGGTGTTCAAGATAGATAAACTGCAAGTCAAGTGCCAGCATCACTGGGAGTGAACGTGCATCTTGGCAGGCAGCAGGAGAAAGCTGTATTTGTGTGATGTGACAGTGATAATGGCCTTTGCCTTGTCTGTGGTGCACTGGAGTGACAGTGAAATGAATGGACCTACCGTTGCAGTGCCCTGCTTGGGGCTGTGTTGATGGATGTGTCCTCTGCAAGTCACGTGTGATGTTCATCATTCTTTTCTGTTTTCAGATGTGCCAAAGGATCAGCAGTTCCAGGCTGTCCAGGCTGCAATCATCCTTCTCCCAAAGGAAAACAGAGAAGCTTTGAAAATCCTCCTGTTCTTCCTGCGAGATGTGGTTGCTTTTGTGGAGGAAAACCAGATGACCCCAACCAACATTGCTGTCTGTCTTGCACCGTCTTTGTTTCACCTCAACACCCTGAGAAGGGACAGCTCCTCCTCCTCCACTAGGTATTAGCATCCTAATGGTGGCACTGCTGCTCCCCATAGTGTTCTTAGCTGGAACAATGCTGGCCTAGGGTCACTGTCTTCTTTGAAGAAGGAAACAGTGCATCTGTCTTGGGGTTTCTTTCAGCCATGTTCAGGTGCAGCAGGAGCTGACCACAGTGCATGGGGTGATCCAGCGGCTCCTTGTCCCATGTAGGGCACAGTGGTAAGGTCACAGTGCCATGCTCCTGCCTGGTCCGTGTGCGAGCCAGCCTGCCTCCCTCCCCACTGCTGTGCTCTTTGCAGCCACCCCAGGTCCAGCTGCCCAGGAATGCACAGTCTCCAGCTTAAAGAGGGGAGATTGAGATGAGCTCTTAGGCAGAAGCTCTTCCCTGTGAGGGTGCTGAGGCGCTGGCACAGGGTGCCCAGAGAAGCTGTGGCTGCCCCATCCCTGGCAGTGTTCAAGGCTAGGTTGGACCCAGGGGCTTGGAGCACCCTGCTCTAGTGGAAGGTGTCCCTGCCCATGGCAGGGGTTGGAACTGGATGAGCTTTAAGGTCCCTTCCACCCCAAACCATTCTGTGATTCCATGATTCTGTTTCCCACTGTCTGCCCTGGGCTGGTGCTGGCTGTTGGAAATGTGACTCCTACGCTGGCAGCCTAAGCCCAGGTGGAGCTTTAGGGCCCTGCAGGTACCTGGCAGGCTGCAGCAGTTGCTGGCACCGGTTCTGCTGGGATATCACCAAGGGATCATTCCTGCCAAACCCAGCCACCAGGATGCTGTCAATTTATCTCAATAAGTGAAAGTCTCTGGGTTGCATCAGATTGTACGTGCGGGAAGGAAGGTGCCCTTGGGCCAAAGCAGACAAATCATCTCTGGGAGCATTCATGCCTTATCGGGTCTCCTGAGGCAGGGCTGTTTGCTCCCTGCTCCTGCATACGGACAGACATCTGTCAGGGTGGAGGACGGGCTGGCGGAACCTGTGCACCCACCGGAGCAGGAGTTCATCGCCTCTCCGAGGGGAGCTGAAGATGAGGACGAGCTCTGAAGCAGAAGCTGTCAGATGTGCTGCTGGCATCTTCCAGGCCGATGGCGCCGGCTCTGGAGGGCACAGAGCAGGGAAGAAAACACTGGGGGCTTTTCTAGTGAGTGGCACAGAAGACGTGAAGCTGCCCAAGCACACCCAGAGCCCAGGGCTGAGCCGCACACGGCCTGGAGCCAGGGTGATGGAGCTTTAGTGGCAGCCCGTCCTGCCAGGCTTGTGCTGTTTGAGCCCCTGGGAGTCACACAACAAAGAGGCTGTACCTCTTTGGCTTACATGGCCATTGCTCTGCAACACTGAGACTAAAAATAGAGTTTTCTCTTTGTTGTCACTGTTCAGAAGCCAGGATGCTTTGAAGCTTCAGCTTTTTTGTAACTGGGCATTAATGCCGCAGTGTAGGGTTCTGACTTCAAAGAGTAGGAGCTGACAGGTCTGGCTTTGAGGAGCAGTGCTGAGGACTCTTATCTTCAACCCAATTTTCAAGGCATTTGGCAAGAATGCATGTAGATGAAAGTATCAGAAGCCGGGATTAATGATGTCATGTAGTGATTATGAATTACAAGAGGGGGCTGTTTTTGAAACGTGTTTGGTGTGGTTTGGGCTAAAAGATTTAGAAGGGTCTGCATGGGTTTGCAGGGTTATCAAAGGAGTTCGGTATTACACACACACCAGTTTGGGGGCACTGCTGCCTTCGGCCACTTGTGATGATGGGCTTGGGGAATAACAAGCCTTGACTTGCCCTCCTCGGGCACAGCCGTCAGTGCTGCCCCCGGCACTCCTGGTGTGCTGGAGGCAGTGCCGGCTGTGGACCTTGCTGTAGCGACAGAGCACCAGCCCCTGCATGGCAGTGCGGGCCCATCAGTGCAGTGCGCTGGCTCTGTGCCCCAGGCAGAGCAGTGGAGCCCTGTACCCTGCACCGTGGGGCAGAGCTCCCTGCCCGCAGCCTGCCCTCACCGTGCAGTGGAGCCGCTCCCTGCACTGTTGGGCAGAGCTCCCTGCCCGCAGCCTGCCCTCACCGTGCAGTGGAGCCGCTCCCTGCACTGTTGGGCAGAGCTCCCTGCCCACAGCCTGCCCTCACCGTCCCCTCTCCCCAGGTCCAGCCAGAGGAAGTGCAGCCTGGGGAAGCCGGATCAGCGGGAGCTGAGCGAGAACCTGGCAGCGACGCAGGGCTTGGCCCACATGATCATGGAGTGCAACAGACTCTTCCAGGTACCACCTGTGCAGCGCAGCTGCCCCGCTGCAGCCTGCTCCGAGCAGCGGCTTGGGGCAGAGCCATGCAGGGCTCCTGCAGGGGACCCGGCTGCTCCCCCCAGCCCTGGCAGGCCCGAGGGCAGCTGGGCCCGGCAGAGGGGAGCTCAGTGTCAGGGTGGGGTTTATGGATCAATCACAACTGTTTGCAGTTCCTCTGGCTTGGGGTCGGGGGGGGCACCTCTGGGGCACGCGTGGGGCACGTGTGGGGCAGTGGCTGGCGCCGGGAGGGGCGCCTCGGCCAGGGCTGACCTGGCAGCCCTCGTGGGTGGGTTGGAGTGGAGGTGCTGCTGCTGGGCCCGGGCAGCGCAGGGGCCGTGCCCGGGTCTGCTCCCCCAGTAACCCCTGGTCCCTGACCCGCAGACTGACTCCCCGGCGTGACCTCGGCCCTCCCTGCTCCCCTCGCCGGGTGACCCGACTGCGCTGAGCCCGGCTGCTGTCACTGCACCTCCCTCGCTGGCTCCCCCCGGCTCGACCTTGGACCGCCATGACGCGCCTGATGACCTGGGCTGCGGGCCGCCCCTGCCCGCCCCAGCTCCTGTGGGACTGCGGCTGCCCTGCCAGCGCTGTGCCCCC
Organism: Amazona ochrocephala; assembly: GCA_039720435.1. Classification (NCBI taxonomy): domain Eukaryota; kingdom Metazoa; phylum Chordata; class Aves; order Psittaciformes; family Psittacidae; genus Amazona; species Amazona ochrocephala. The sequence goes on along the minus strand of CM077889.1, from coordinate 2,971,179 downwards.
CTAACTCCTGGCTCCCTTCCCTCAAGGGCACCATCCGCCCTCGCTGCACCCAACGGCCGGCTTGGACCTTCTGCTGCGCTCCAGCACCGCGGCCGGGCAGGGGCTCCCCTGGGCTGGCGCTGCCCGGCCCCAAGCCCCAGCACTGACCCCTCAGCCAGCCCCTGGCCTCTGCGGTGCTGACCCCCCCCCAGAACAGCCCCACAGGGGCTCTGAGCCACCCCTGGACCTGCAGGTCCTGCACCTCCCGCTGCCACCGGGCTGCTTCCCGCAAGTGCCTCCGCGGAGCTGCGGGGCTGCCGTCTCAAGGGGTGCCCCCTGCCCTGCCCTGCCCTGCCCTGCCCCGCCGAGGGCTCCGTGCTGACACTCGGGGGTGCTGTTCCCTTCTGCTGGTGACCGTGAGGAGCAGCGCGGGCCTGGACCGCAGCCCGGGCCCTGGCGCTGTCACTGCCTGCTCCCGCCGCCATCGCTGGACCGCGCCCGGTGCCGGTACCACAGGGCCTGACCCTGCCCGATCACCCCCGCCCGCTGCGGCGCCACGATCCGGACACCCGGGCAGTCCCGGCGCCGCTCCTGCCCGCGCTGCGCGTGCTCAGGTACCCGGGATGGGGTCCCGGGGGGGCGCTGGCCCAGCCCCGCCGTGGCGCTGGGCGCAGGGGATGGGGGGCACAGCGCATGGCTCGGGCTGTGGGCGCTGGGGCGGTGCTGGCAGCGTTGGGCAGCCATGAGGAGACCGTGTGTGCACAGCATGCGTGCTGGGTGCTGGGTGCTGCCACAGCCGAGCCCTCCCCATGTGCCGATGGACATCAGGTAAAAAATACCCCATCTTTTGTACCTCTGTGTATCTATACCGAAATCTATATGCACACGGGCATATATGCTTGTCACTAAGCACCTCAACCCAGCGCAACACCTACCCGAACGGGAGCAAGCCACGTTGCTGCGCTGCTTTGCCTCGCACAGCGGCTGCCTACACCTCCCAGAGCAAAGGCAGGAGCCGTGGCCCTCTGCCGTGTAGCTGACTGCGTTTCCTCGGGGTTTCCGCTGCAAACGCAGCAGGTTCGCCAGCTCCGCAGGGACTCAGCACGCCGCCGCTCTGGGGAAAGGCATTTCCCTCGTGTTTCCCTGCGGGAATGCAGTTAATCGCTGCGCTCCTCCCCTGCCTGCTGCTGGCGGCGCTGCTCCCTCAGCGTACAGCCCCGCGCTGCTGCCCTGAGGCACGCAGGGAGCCACCCCTCTTGTGCGGGCTGGTCCGGGCCATGCGCACGGCAGTGCTGTGGATGTGTTCGCAGGGGTGCACCCCACTGCCTGTGCCCGGTGGGTGGGAAGTGTGTGTGGTTTCACATCTCCCACTTGCGTTCAAGCTCAGCTCTCACGGGTGATGTCCCATCTCTGTCACAGGTACCCGACTTGCCTTGGTCAGCTCACGAGCACCTTCCATGAGACAAGCATCCAGGGCTGGCGCTGCTGGGCTGAGGCTGCCTGGCTCCCCTGAGAGCTCTGTGCTCTACTGAGGGATGCCAGAGGTGACAGCAGAAACTGGGGACCTGCTCCCACATGGCAATCAGGTAAAGAAGACAGTGACAGCCATCAGAGCAAGGCTCCTCTGGCAGCATGGGTGACTGTACTGTGGGTGGAGGGTTTCCTGTAGGTGCTCTTGGGTGTTCTGAGTTCTCAGTCCTTAAACTCTGCAGCCTGAGGCAGAGGAGTGCTGTGTATGGGTCTGTGTGGTTCGGTTCCTGCAGAGAATTGCTCTGAGCTGTGTCCGTGGCTGCTCATTTGCCTCTGTACCTGCAGGTTTTGAAGCCAGGCTCCCCTGCTCTCCTTTCCTTACTCCCTCCCCCCTCCCTTCTTCCCTTACTTCCTCCTTGACTTTTATTCCTTCATTGCTCTCCTAAGGGAGTGCTGCTCCCCCAGAGCGTCTTTCCTTACCACAGATCCACCCCAAAAGACACAGACACCTCCAGTTGTTGAGTCCCTTTATTGTCACCCCACAGGAAACAGCTACATCCTCTGCACAGGCTTAATGCCCAGGATGTCGAATCCTTTGGCCATGACGGTGGCAGTGGCTTCGCACAGCAGCAGCCTCCACATGTTCACCTTCACGATCTGGCCTGCAAAACACCACCGTGGGAGCTGGAGCAGGACAACCAATGCTGCCTTCCCCAGGGGAACCCCTTCTGTCCACAGCCTGGCCCTGGCTGAGCTCCCTCCCGCCCTCCCAAGCCAGGCAGACCAACCAGCCCCGTGTTTCCATGTGCCTGGCTGCTTGCAGCTCTCTACTCAACCTGCTCACAGGCAGGTGAGCACACAAGCTGTGCCAGCCACCTTCAGTCCTCCCCCATGAACACCACTGGTTCTGCAGCAGCAAGCCCCCATGGCCAGCACTCACCACTCTGCCGGTCCTTCTCAACACAATAGCAGTTGTCGTAGAACTCAGTGAAGGTGGTGGCCAGCTCATAAAGGTAGTCACAGAGCGTGTGCAATAACAAGTCCTCCAGGATCTTCTGCAGGATCTCAGGGAACCTCAGGATGCATTTGCCCAGTTTCCACTCCTTCTCATGGTCCAGGATAAGCACCTCCTCCCTGGCTGCCTTCCGCAGCATCTGCTCGTCAATGTTGGCCAGGCGGGCAATGGCCCTGCAATGACCCAAATCACAGTCTGCTTGTGAGGGTCCCACCACTCCACTGCCCAGGGCCAGCACTGATCACCCGCTGGCCTCCTCACTTGCCCAGTCCAGGTTACCAGGCCAGAAGAGAGCAGTCAGCCCTGCAAAGCACTGCAGAGGAAGACAGAGGGACATGCTCTGGGCACAAGTGTCAGGAAGGACAGCTGATGCCCCGCACGGGGCATGGCGATAACCTGAGGTGAGGAGGTGCTGGAACACAAGCTCACCCCTTCCCCAACACCCTGATGGAATTACTGAAACTCCCACAGTTCCTCCCAGCCAGCTAAAGGCCTGGGCCGCGTGGTGCACAGAGGAGCCCTGCTGCAGACAGCAGAGAACACCACTCCCAATGACAAATAAAACCTTGCCTATGGTGCATACTGGTGTAGTCGGCTTCTCTTACCAACCACCCCTAGCAGCACTGATGCAATAATTCACCCCTTTCCCCACATCTCCCTTGCAAGAGCATCAGAGATCAAATCCAAACAACTCTCAGCCTACCTGATGCGGGTGAAGGCATACAGCAAGTAAGCAGCTGTGTTCCCCCTGTCATCCAGCATTTTGTCAAAGGAGAACACGTAATCATTTAATCTGTTGTGGGAGAGATCTGCATATTTAATACATCCAAAAGCGACCGACATCTGGGCAGCTTTCAGCTCTTCTGCTGTGAGGACCTGTTGCAATTCCAGAACAGATAAGTCATGAGGAAGGAGGTTATGTTGCTATCACTAGCCACAACATGCAGCCTTGGCCACTCAGCACAGCTCCAGCCCTCACTTCCCCTGCAATCCAACGGCCCTGCAGCCCTGCCCAGGTTAAGGCTGACTCCCTTTGCTTGTGAAGGCCCATCAGACCTCTGGCCCCATGATAAACTGTCTGCCACAGAGGTTTGGTGCTGGTATGGTGCTCCTGCTTCTTACAAACTGCATGTACACTTAAACACGTGGCCCTCCTACCTTTATAGAGGATTTTGGACATAAAACCGCTCTCTGGTGGAACCTTGCCTTGTCAGCGTGGCAAAGCACTTTTGTTTCAGGCTCAAATGAAACCTTGTGAGATTCTCAAGGTGCTTTTTAATGTGCTTCCTTGTGTTCCTGTTCAAAAAGGGATGTTTCACTTTCACCCTGCACTGCACAGCACTAAGGAGCTGTGCTTCCCAATTCCACAGACTCACACAGTGAGTAGACAGTGTGGTCCTTCTGTTCCATTCCATGTCTCACACTGTTCAGTTCCCTCCAGGCTACCGAGGCGCAGGACAGAAATGTCATTAAGGACATTGCAAAGCAAAGGGCTTTCAGCAAACTTAGCCACAGCACCCAAGGGAAAGGGTGAAGCCAAAGTCTCCTGCAGATCCCTGGCCAGCCACCACCACAAGGCACTGCAGACCAGCAGGCCAAGACTGCAACATTCCATTCTGCCACCACCTCCTGCACCTTGGGGCAGTCACAGCTGTGGCCATCACACCACGGAGGCCTCACAGCACCAGCAAGGCCAGTTGTCCTGCCAGGCCCTCCTGTTCTGAGGGAGCTCTGCAGTACTCAGCCAGTGTGCTGCCTGCAGCTCAGATCTCACCACTGCCATGTGCTCAGGGATGCTTTTCTTTCCCCATGGCAGCACCTTGCCTGACCTGCTTACCAAGTAATCACACTCGGCTCCCATCCACAATGTGGAAACCATAAGTCAGTGAACAAATCTGGGAAGTTCTCAGGAAAGATCAGCAATTTGTCACAAGTACCTTGTCCCGCTCCTTGTCCTTCAGCTTGTCCATAGCTCGTTTCAGCCCTTCCTCCAGCAGGTCTATAAGACGCACTGTATCTCCTGAACGAGTTTTGAACTTCTTCCTGAGAACACAGAGCCAAAATGACCACCTGCATAAGAGGCCAAACCACTCCCACCCTCTGCCCAGGATCAGCGTGTGCCCAGGCAGATCAGGACATGCACCAGAACTTCATGCAGGCATTTCCACCTTAAATTTGTAACTACCCTCCAGCAAACCCAGCCCATCTGCAATGGCAGGTGACTGTGAGAGCACACTGCTTCAACCAACACCTGCACAGAGACACTAGAACAGCTCTGGAGCACAAGGGCCTGCCTGCAGACCAGGACACAAGAGGTTCTTTTCCCAACTTTCGTTTCATCTACCATGAGGCAGGTAGCAAATAATGGCCATCGCAGCCTTTACCACTGCCATCTCCCTGGATTCCTATCAGCTCCCTCTGCACTTCCACCAGCCATTCCCAGTGCGCCTCCATCAACAGCAGGCAGAAGTCAGGCAACCTGACCACAGCACCAGTGACTAGGTGGCTCAAGGACCGTGACACAATGAAATGACAGAGTTACAAATAACAGCATGGGATGCACTGCGTGGGGTTTTTTTTGCATGCCACATACATACTTGTCTTCAAACAAGAGCAAGTCTTCTGCATTCACTCACACAGCCTCTTCAGAGCACATACAGAGGAAGAAATACATCCACAGACTTACTTGTCCTCTCCCAGCACCACTCCGAATGCGGCGTGTGCCACTCTGGTTACTTTGGGATCATACCAGCCGATCATCTGCCCAGCTGCAAACACTGTCTGCAAATGCCCCGACTGCAAGAAACAAATGCCAACAACTGGTTCTCAACCCACTCCTCCAGGAACAGTTTTCTTCTCCGCTTTCTTTCCTTCACAATGCTGCTTTCACAATGAGACCTGAAATGCTTCTAGCTAAACAGACATATGCCACTTCAGAATGCTCAACCCTTCCAGGAGTTTTCCAGGCTTAGAGAAGCAGCAACTGGCAAATTCCCATCACTGCTCATATGTGGAGCTGACAACCCTGCATCTCTTCAGGTAAGGAGCGACGGAAGTATGAGCAACACAAATCTCATTCCAGACCCATCTATTGAGATTTAGGCTTCACCCACCTCCAGTGGTAAACTGGGTCTCTCCCTAATCAACTGCTTCTAGGAGCTATTCATGGAGGCCACTAAACTCAATTCGTCATTACACCAGTGAGGACAAGAGTAAATATACACACTAAAACCCTACACACTTCAACCTACACAAACATTGCATCTGTCATGTAACACCCCTTCTGATGCTTTGTACCAGCAGTGACAGAGGGTGAGACACTCACCTGGCCACTATCAACAACATAGATAATGATATCAGCCTTCTCTTCACACAGCCTGTGCTTAAGAGCGGCTAAGTCAGATGTGTCATAGGTGTAACCTCCATCTGATTTCATGATTGTCAACGGGACAGGGAAACCTGGGACAAAGACGATCTTCCGGCCATCATCAACCTGGACAAACCCTAGAAAAGCAATGGAAAACATCCTGTGTTGCACTTCAGAGGGAGCTCTGTGGGCCAGCACTTGCAGAAACACCCCTTCCTGGATGCTACCAGAAAGAAAAGGCCATGCACCCGTATTATGGAATCATTAATGGCTCAACATATGAATATACCTACATGAACTCCCTCACCAACCACGTCACAGCCAGAACTCAAGGCTACGCACATGGAAGTGGGTCTGTACAGATCTGGCCTTACCAGAAGAGACCTAATTGGATTTAAGAACTCCTGTCCCTGGCATCCAGATCTTCCTTTAACAAAACCAGCACCACGAAGTGCGGCACTGAAGGCAACAGAAACTTCACAGAGGTGCAGTAAGGACTTAGCACAAACACTTCAGATGGCAAAACTCAAAACCTGCGAAATCCAGACAGGAACACATAAACCCAGGCCTTCCATGCTCCATTTGGGTTCTGGCCAGTCTCAAAGTCAGCATAATCAAAAAATACCACTGTCTTCTCAGAGATCTCTCCAAGTTCCCATTCAGCCACAACACGAACTGTGGGCAGTCTGCCATATATTGCTCCTTGACTGTTTACTAAGGATACAATGAATTCCAGTAGTACCTCACACCATCGCCTACAAATATCACAAACTGCTTCTGGTGTCAGCAAGAATGAGTCAAGCTTTCTGGAACAAAGCATGCAAAAATCACTTGTGCCAATGCTTCTCTGGGAGGAAAAGCCACAAAAGACCCACTCAGGAAATGTGGCTGCAAAAAAGAGCAAGGCTGGGGCACATGGAATTTCACAAACATCGGTTCTAAGCCTAGCTGCACAGGAGGGAGGTCACCTCGAGGTTACCTCGACTCTGAGACCAGAAGCCTCACCTTTATCTTCAAATTCTCTCACGATGTCTTTCATCATCTCATGGTAGAACGATTCTCCTCTCTCTGTGAGCGTGACGTCCAAGCAGCTGTAGATTTTCTGGAACTCTTGAGGAGGGAAACAGAACAAAATGCTTCCATTAAATGCACACAGTAGGAATTAGTGGCATGTTTACCAGGGGGCACAGCAAGTCCCCAGAGGCATTTTCCATCTCCCAGTCAAGCCATCAGACCAAGACTCAAGAGACAACACTCCACAGAGAGCCCAGTTCTTTGGTTGTGTTGGCTTTTATCTTTAAGCTTCTCCCAGCAGCATGGCAGTGATTTTCAAAGGAAAACCAGAGCATGGGCTCAGACACAGAGGTGAGGAAAGGCACAGTTCTGCTGCTGGGACATGCTCCTGAACGTGGCAGTCACCTTTCCGTGACACGTCGCAGATGAGCTCCCAGGCTTTGATGAAGTCGGGGGTTTTGCTCTGCAGCAGCACCACACATTGGTAGGCACGCTTCTTGAACTCCTCCTCTGTGTCAAACCGCCTCTTGGACTCCTACAGGGAAAGACACCACATGAAAAGCACTGATCTCTTCCCTGATACAAGCTAACAGGGGTAACAGGCTCTCCAAGCACACCCATCTTAAAAGACAGAGGCAGCACGCTTACAAAGTCCTCTGATGGTGCCCCATACAGACAACTCAATGCCAGACACCACAGTCCCTCACCCAGTGACAGGTTACTGCAGTAACCCATTAACCCATCTCTTCTTTGTTTCTCAAAAGCTATGCTGCAATTTGTAAAGCTCCTCAATATGCTTTTCAGATGTTGATGTAAACATCACACTTATTTGCTACAAGTACCTTGTAAAAAGCTTGGAGATCCCCAATGGGAGGAGAAACTGTTAAGTAATCTGGAAATTTGTCTTGGAGGTGAGCAATGAGCATTCCAAACTGGGTGCCCCAGTCTCCTAAATGGTTTAACCTTAAAGCAATTGAAAAGCACAATAATGACTTTGCAAACATATGCTTTAAAACACATGTACGTCAGAAACACATGCTAAAAGAAGAAACTCACACAACAGCACCAAAACCAGGCCAACACCCACGGTTTCACTGCATGAAGCTTCTGCCCATCTTGATTTGCACTCTACTACATTCCATCAGCTTAGTATCTTAACACACAAAAAGGATAATTCATTGTGGGCTTATAAACACCGACAACACAGACCAAGCCCTGGGATACTGCACGCACTCAGCCAAGCAAGCCCAGCACACCCCAGATGGACTCTTACCTCAAAACATCATATCCTGCAAACTCGAAGAGCCGGCACATGCTTTCTCCAATGATAGTGGACCGCAGGTGGCCAACGTGCATCTCCTTTGCAATGTTAGGGGATGAGAAATCCACGACCACCTTACACACAGCACCAGAGGACAAACAAAGAGCAGCAGTCATTACCACACCATGTGTTTGACCTGGGTTTTGCTGGGGGAACAAGGCTGACCCTCACGCCCTTTGCTACCAACAGCACACAGCAGCAGAGGAGGCCCCTGGGGGACATCAGAGCAGGTTTCCAGCCTGGGGCTCTGCTGTACCAACCAGACTGAGCTTGGCACAACACTCCCCACCTCGGGAGCCCTGTCCCTCACCCACCAGAGACTGCACCAGGTACACACAGACCACCCTACAGCCCCAGTCCTTAAGTCACATCCCATTTGCTGCTGTAACAAGCAGCTGACATGGACATCTGCTCAACAAACCACCTCAGCGAGAACCACAGAGCTACCTGCAGCCCAGCACGGCTCGTCCCTATGGGAGCAGGATGCCTGTGCACTTACTGCTGTACCTTTTTCCTTTTGCCAATAGCTGGTGGCTGAACTCCATTCACCAATAAACTGCTCAGCTGCTTCGACACAAAATCCCTTCTCAAGTGGACATTGATAAAACCTGTAGAGCAGAAAACCAGCAATGAGTGCTGCAGCTGCAAAAGTGCCTCAAACCACTTTTTGTTTCCTCACATCAAGGACAAGAGCACAGGAACCCGGCTTGACAAACCAAAACCAATTTTCAGCAACAGGGCAACAAAGCTGTCACCAGAGGACAAATTTTGCTCCCAGTTTCCAGACTCTATTTCACAGCACTACAGCCTGTCGTGCAGGAGAAAGATGCTGCAAGTTAACCCACAGACATCACTCCTTTCTGCACACGGTCACTCAAATGTGAATTGAAGATCATTTTTAATGAGAAAATAAATAATCTTGCCAAGGTTTGCAGAATGCAAAACCAGATCCTGCTTTGTCTCCTTTCTTTAAATTAATATCCCAAACCACACCGTTTCACCTGGGATAATCCATGCTTGTGGGACAACACGAACTTCAGCTTCACAAAGCTAAGGAATGAGCTTCTGCCCAAGCACACGAAGGGCTGTGCCATGTGAATTTTGTGTTTATGCTGAAGCCCTGAGGAATGCAAGTCCTTGTGTTTCTTCCTGGGTCACAGGGACAAAGCAAATGCAGGAATCCATAACCTCCACGCTCAGTGCTGAGAGGCCAAGGTCTCCTCCCTATGCAAGCAGCAGTGAGTAGGGCATGTGGATTTTTGCTGTGATTTCATGATGCGGCCTGATACCCATCACCACCAACAAAGGAGTAAAGCTGTTCCCTTAAGGATCAGTGGAAAATTTGCTAATTAAAGGGCTTAGGATGGCAACTGCCAATTCTAATACAGATGCAGATTTGCTGCTCTTACACAGGTCTGAGGACTACAAGCTCCCCAAGACAGAAGCAGCTAATTCACCCTGTAACTGCAGTTTTCTATTGTGGAACAGTTAAACAAAGCTTCCCTGATCTCACCATCCAGTACAGAATTGCCCTATCAGCTTTAAAACATAGAGTGTGTAACAAGGAACTCCCTTACCAGGCCCAGCAATTTCAACCTTCTCAATACATTCATTGGCAGGAATATGTTTTGTTATTTTCTCAGCGATTTCTCTTGGGCTGACCTTCTGTTCCTTGGTTTTGAGCAGTATCTGAAACACAACGAGAGCAGGTAAGATTCACTCCTCCATAACACTGTATAGAGTGAAACAGAAAGCACAGGTACAGCAGCACTGAGAGATCCTCAGGATTGTTTAGCTTCATAATGTACAGACACAAACACCTCCAGCAAACTTAGTCAGATTAGATCAGTTCCTCTGTATTGCAGAGGTGTAACCAGACCCACCACGTTCACTCCCTTCTAAGGACTATTAAAGAGCAGTTCCCGTGTTGGAAGAAAAGCTTCCAGGGTATTTTTCAAACACTGTTAAGAGGTTTGGCAAATTCCTATCTCTCTAAACTAGGAAAAGGGACAAACAAAGCTGGCACAGTCCTTCACACTGCTTCAAAACCCCGTTCCTCACTCTCACAGGTACCCTCAGCTCTGCCATTCATATCTCAAGTTCTGAGCTGTGCCTGCAGTAGATGCTGAGTGTGGTTTCGGAGCAAGCTGCTGATTTATGATTAAAAGCAGCCAAAGCAAACCACTTTCAGCCCTACCTGAGACTTAATAACGAAGTGACTAAATAAATAAAATCCCACAAGCCAAGCAACCAAACCTAATTCTAACACTGCCAAATTCTCTTCAAAAGGCATCAGAGAATCTGCTGGTAAAGAAGCTCTCCTTTTATCTCCAGCTATCAATGGCCCACTTGGAGGAACTCAAAGAACACGATGCAAGTTCACATACAATAATAGCATCAGAATGGTTTGGGTTGGAATGGACCTTCTGAGATCATCTAGCCCAACCCTACAAGTTCTGTGTCCATTCCCAAAGTACCTTCTCACATAACTTTACAATCTCACAGAAACATCCCTTAGGAGGACCCTCTGAGACAGCCCAGCCCGTCCCTGTGAACCACTACATCACACTGCATGCACCCACCACAACTATTTGTTTCCAAGTACATGATTTTCCATTCTTACTGTGATGTGTTTGAAAAGAATCTATCCCCTCAAGGGGATCTATCCCCATCAAGGACAAACAGCATGTACCTCTTTGTCAACTCAGAATTGACACTCACTACTGCTTGTATTTGCTAACTTGCAGTTTGTGCAAAACGTGACTTCTACTTCAGTTTCAGCTTCCTATTTAACCTGTCATACAGCTGGTCATAACAGGATCTTTACAAGTTGGCAAAAGCTTAGCATGGGCAAGAAAACAAAACCTCTGTTGCCTGTAATGCTACTCGAAGTGCAAACTACAGGAAAAATAAATGTAAACCCAGATTATGGGCACGTTACACCAGATGACAGGCATGTTATCCCAATCACTTCAGAAACAGTCACCCTACTCCTATTACTGTAAGGAGCAAGCACAGCTCCTGGCACAACCCCCAGCATTCACACGCTAACGAGCTCCCAGTAAAACAATGTGCACTTGTGAGGGCTGTTTCCACATGGGTGCATCACAGGGAGAGGATGCTGCAGGGCACGTACCAAGCAGGGCAGGTCCTGCTCCTCTGGCAGTCGTGGTGAGCGGTGTTCCAGCTCTGTGCAGGGGACACTGGGGGAGTGAGGCTATGGAAGACCTGCCCCACAGTCAAAACCCTAAAACTCAGGCTGATGAGAAGTACAGAACCTGCTGCTCTCAGAGGGAAATGACTGCCCTGCATCCCCTGGCTCTGCTGACGTGCTCTGATTGTGCTGCATACGTGAGTATTACTCAGCTCATACACGGTGCTCTTCCAGGGAACAAACTCCACAGGCAAGCCCAGCACTAGGAGCTGTTACTCCTCAGTACAGCTGACAATATGGGACTTGACACCTTGGCCTGAAGGGGACCGTTCAGACACTGAGTTATGTGAACAACGTGGACATGGGAAGCCAGGACTGCTCAAGAATCCCAACAGTCACTTAATTGGGGTAAAGCAGCGGTCAGAAAGCTGGCAAGGCTCTGCAAGGCCCCATCAGTGCAGTCACCCAGTGCTGCCCTGGCTGCAGCCCAGGCCCAGCATGATGCTCATGAGACCAAGGGAAAATGGCACCTATTTGTGAGGGCTGGTTCCAGAAGCCTGCTCGCTAGCACGTATGGATGCTGCCCGGTGTCAGCCTCACTGTGGCAGAACAGACACAGTGGCTGCAGGTGACAGCCTGGGTAGAATTCCATGTGTGTCAGTTCCATGTCAGTTACCAGTCTAATTGATAAAGGTGAACTGGCAACAGAACACTTAAAGAAGTTGTTTCTAATTGCAAAATGAAAGACCTGCAATTATGAGAGTTTAACTAGTTAATCAAAGGCACCAATGCGTTCAGAGTTGGGGTGTTTTGGTACCTACTTTCTCCACCACCTCCTGGCTTTACTACAGCACAGTCCCAGCCCACTGAGGCAACTCCTGAAGTGTCTCTTATTCTGCTTAGGTCCTCTTTGGTCAAATACCTTCCAGAAAGCAGCAATGTCATCATATTCAAAGTAACCACTGATACCAACCGGGTTAAGAAAACCCACTCCTTCCCTTGCACATACCTAAGAGATGTTCTGTAAATTGGGACCATTCTTACAGCTGCCTGAAAACCTCCAAGATCAGAACAATATTGCATCATAGGACGGTTTGGGTGGGAAAGGACCTTAAAGCTCATCCAGTCCCAACCCCTGCCACGGGCAGGGGCACCTTCCACTAGAGCAGCTTGCTCCGAGCCCCTGTGTTCAACCTGGCCTTGAACACTGCCAGGGATGGGGCAGCCACAGCTTCTCTGGGCACCCTGTGCCAGCGCCTCAGCACCCTCACAGTAAAATCCTAGCAAACACTCTCCATGTTTCCTGCCTTTTGCTCACTTAAAAGAAGATAAAGGTGCCACCAAACATAGATGTGGGGAAGCTCACACAGCCTCCCCTCAGCAAATGCTTGGATAACAACAGCCAGTAAGACATGAACAAGAGCACAAAGTGTGCATGGAACAGTGCACTCAGATCTACCTCAAAGAGCATTTGTCACAAAACTGAAAATGCTTCAAGGAATACACCGAAAATCAGCCAAATTCAGCTGTAACCAGGGAATTAATGAGAGGCGTTTGAAACAAAGCAGCCAGAGGAGTATGCAGCACAGTGCCTGAGCAGCAGCCTACACCTGGCTGGGCACTGTGAGGAGATGCTGCGCACACCACAACCCCTGCACAGGCCAATGACCCATGTCACCAGATCCAAGCGCAGAGCAGTTCAGGATGCAGCATACAGGGACCTGAACCCTACCCGGGCACACGGGGAGCACCCAGGCCCCTCTCACTGCCGTGTGTCAGTGGGCAGCAGAAACCTGCAGCACCCACACCAAGAGGAGGTGTGTGCCCTGAAACGGGGTGGTGTTTGTAGCTCACCTTTCCTGCGAGAAGGGGGTGTGTGCACACAACCCTGTGGATGTGGGGACGCTGCACTTCCCCCACACTACACAAGAGCATTCCGAGATTTGTAGGTGTTTGTAACATTTGTAACTGTCCAGAATTGGGATTTATTGTTTTGCTGATACCAGCTCCAAACATACAGCTCACTATTTGGTAGCTAACTGCATAGCTAGTAAATCAATGCAGAACTTCAGTCCCAGTTTGATTTAGATCCCACAAACTGAGCAGTTGTTTTGTGTGACACACATGTAACTCCCTTACCATCTAACCAGAGGCTTAAAGATCTACTCCTAAGGCCAATGCTTCCCCTAAAATGCCATTAGACGCTCACTGAATTCTCAGCCCAGAGGCCTGCAGCAAGCTTGAAACAGGTCCATAACTGCAACTCTCCCTGTGTCAGCACATAGCTTCCAACAGAAGCACCTGCAGGTTTAGCTCTCTTTGTAAGACTGGTCAGATTTACCTGTGTGATGCCCATGGCGCTGTTACACTGGTAATCTCCAAATTTGGGCTGCTGACTTGGTGTCACCACTAGCGGAGGGTTTTCTAGCTCTGGGTAGGCAGCCTGAATAGCAGCTCCGAAGATCTCCTGAAGGCAGCTGTTGATATTAACCATGCTTTTCGCTGGTTTACTTCTTTCCTCCTGAAGGCTCTGAAAAAACAAACCCCAGAAGGCTGAATTCACAACATCTGGGGGCTGTTACAGCCCTCTTTTTCCCCTGGCTGCCTGGCAAAGCGTGGCTGACAGACGTGGCTGACACCTCCAGGCACAGGAGCGACGAGTACGACAGAAGAATGCCACGATTGAGGGGCTGCTGCTCCCGTTGAGCCTCCCAGCACGAACACTTCCCCTGAGCGCAGGGCTGCACCTTGTCAGTGATCTGGTAGAGACGTTGGCTGGGCTGCCCGTTCCATGACCAGCCAAGACGTGATACTGTGGCTTTATAAACCTACTGACATTTGTCATAAAGCAGGTTCCTGTTTAAGGAACAGGGAAATATCTGATGTGCCACCAACAATGAAGGTGCTGGGATGCAGCGTGAGCACACTGTCACACAGCATTAGCTGTGACAACAGACAGCACTTATTTAGCTTCTCTTAATGAGAACCAGCCCCATGTGCTGCAGCATTCCTTCTTCCTCCCTTACCTTCCGAAGGAAGTTCAAGCGATACTTGAGCTTCGCGTTCTCGTCCCGCAGCCCTTCCAAACTCGGGGACACTCCTGAGCACCCGGAGTTCTTCAGACGCTCAATCTCTGCAGTTAACAACCTGATCTCGTTTTCCTGAAAAGCAAATGGAATCGTCACACAGGCACTCCTGGAGCGCAGGGCACAGCGAGGTGAGGAGCTGCAAGGTCTCAGGCAGTTCGAGTTCTGCCTCACAAAGGTTAACAGCGAAAGGAAGAGCGGAGCAGTGACATGGGTAACTCACCCCCCCAACCCTCAAATGTGAAAGCACAAAGATATCGTCTCCTCTTAACATCACATCAGTCTGTGTCCCCCCAAATGATTCATGTTTTAAGGTTGTTTCTATTTCTGTCAAACCCAGGGATGCAGAGACATTCGTTAAAACCTCAATGAGAACAATCTCACTGGTATCAAGACAGACGTGCAAGACAGACAACAGGTTGTGCTAACAGAACGTATTCCCAAAACAAGCCCTTTCTCCAGCTTTTTGAATTTAATAAAGATGCTTCAAAAACTCCCTAAAGCCTCTTCAGGCAGTTTCATCACCTCACAGGCCACAGTTTCTCCTCCAGAGGGTGAAACCACAACCACTCAGACAACCCCAGCAACCCAGACAAGAAGGGCAGCGTGCCACTTCACAGGGGGATTCACAGGGGAATCCATTGGGCCACTTCTGCAGCCTGCACTCACATCCACCTCCCTGCACAACCTTTCCTCCGTGGCTTCTCCCTTAAAACTGACACCAGCAGCAATCAGGAATTTCAGGTGGACCTCTACTCCTCACATCACAGTAGTTTGGGTTGGAAGGGACCTTCAAAGCTCATCTAGTCTAACCGCCTGCAATGGGCACCGACATCCTCAACTAGATCAGGTTGCCCAGAACCACATCCAGCCTGGCTGTGAATGTCTCCAGGGACGGTGCATCCACCACCTCTCTGGGCAACCTGCACGCTTCCTCGTAAAGAATCTTTCCTCACATCCAGCCTGAACCTCTCTCTTTTAGTTTAAAACCACCACCCCTTGTCCTGTCACACCCGGCCCTGCTAAAAAGCCTCTCCCCATCTTTCTTATAGGCCCCTTTTAAGAACAGAAAGGCCACAGTATGGTCTCCTCAGGGCCTTTTCTTCTCCAGGCTGAACAGCCCCAACTCCCAGCATTTCCTCACAGCAGAGGGGCTCCATCCATCTGACCATTTCCATGGCCCTTCTCTGGACCTGCTCTAACAGGCCCATGTCTTTCCTGTACTGGACTCCAGAGCTGGATGCGGGACTGCAGGTGCGGTCTCACCAGAGAAGAGCAGAGGGGCAGAATCATCAATCTTGACCTCCTGGCCATACTCCTCTGCATGCAGCTCAAGACACCACGATTGGCCCCTGTTCTGCAAGCACACATTGCCTGCTCATGTCCAGCCTTTCACCCACCAGTACCCCCACGTCCTTCTCCTCAGGGCTGCTCTCAACCCTTCCACCCCCCAGCTCGTGTTGGTACCAGGGGTTGCACTGACCCACGTGCAGGACCCTGCACTTGGCCCTGAACCTCACGAGGCTCACATAGGCCCCTCTCGAACCTGTCCCAGTCCCTCTGGATGGCATCCCATAAACAAACTGCCCTGTGCTCCTCAGACCTCACAGCTGGGTCACAGGCAAACGCTCCAGGCAGCAGCCTTAGCCCAGTGGTTGGAACTGCTGTAAGGAGCAGTCGTGCTCCCCACCCCAGAGACACCAAGTACCTGAAACTTCATTGCTGGTGGCCACCTCTTGTCCTCCCCCATCACAGGCCTTGTGTCCATCAGCCACAAACCTTGCTCACCAACACAACTCTGGAGGCTGCTGAAGGTGCAGGTGACTCAGCGCTGCTTTGTGGGTGCAGGCAGCAGAGGCAGTGAGCCAGCCCCTCAGGCTCTCCTCCACCAGAACCCCACAGCAGGAGGCAGCTCAGGCTACTCCTGAAGGGAAACAGGTCACCAAATCTCACCAAAAAGGGCTCATTTGCTTTGGTGCTTGAAAACAATCAGAATGTTTAATTAAGGAAAAAACTGGGCCACGAAATCTTGTCTTACACATCCCCCTGAGCAACAGCTCCCACAGACACCACTGTGAGCAACTGCAGATGCCCAAAACCCCTGACCTGAGCCAAAACCATGTTAAGATTGGCTATTTATGAAGCAAGCTGAAAATCAGCACTTTTGAGGTCATTCTGCATTTGTGCTTCAGCTTCCAGCACACTTCTCTGGCAGCCTCAAGGTCTCCTGTACTACAGAACAGGATGTCCTGCAGGTTCAGACGTGAACAAACAGGACTTTGGGGATAAAACCTTTAAAAACATTTCTGGCTTGGCATTTCGGCAACTGAAAGCATTGAACAGCACAGCTGTAGCTCAGAACACCTCACTTCAAACAGCTTATTGCAGCCTTTCCTCTTGCAGCCTATTACTTCTTATTTTGTAATCCAAAGCAGCCCTCCCCCAAATCATACTGCTGTTCTCTCACATGCACACAAATACCTTCTCCCATATAACAAGCAGCAAACACGCATGTTTTGGTGTTTTACTTTACTCAAGGCCTGACCACGCAGCATTTCAGGTAACTTACAGACTAATACGAGAGATTTTCAGACTGAACTTCAAGTTTCAAACAGCACAGAGAGATTTCACTGCAACGTTTTACAGGTTCCGTGTAAGTCTGAGTCATCATTATTGCTACAAACTGACCTAAAGGAACATCAGAGCAGAGGCATGAGTAACTCATCCCTCCAACCCTAGAATGTGCTTTAAGGAAAGCACAAAGCTATCTCCTCCTCTTCATGTCACATTCATCTGCAGGATCTGTGTGCACCCAGTATTACTTTCCCTTGAGCAAAGCCACCAGCTTCAGGACAGCTTAGCAAGACCTGGAGGAGAGTTCTGCATTGAGGACAAACATTTGCATTCTGCCTTGAAATTAAAATCATAGAACCACAGAATGGTTTGGGTTCCAAAGGACCTTAAGATCAGTGCCAACCCCCTGCCATGGGCAGGCACATACCCAGTAGATGTGCCCCAAGCAGCTCACATGTATTCCTCCTCCCCCAAAACTATAACTAGATATTTCAGTATCATTGCCAAACTTTTCACAACAGCAACGTGATTTGAATGTTCCTCCACAATCACAAACACCTCTGGCCACCCAAGTTCAGGCTCACAAGAGGTGAGATGACCAGCATCTTACTGGAGCTGCAACCCACATTGTTAAGACTACAGGAGAGGATGAGGAGAGAGCTTTGTCCATGTGCACATCCAGGACCCAGAACAAGGAATCAGCATCCTCTGGGGCAGACATCTACCCCGAACAGCTTTTCCCACACAAATACAGGGTGACAACTGGTATCCTACTCACTTGGATTTGGCCAGGAGGTACAAAGCTCTAAACCCACGCTACAGGTCAGTAAGCCTCATCTACTTCTTTCCCATGACTGCCCCAAAGCAGCAAATCCACACCTGCAGACAGGAGGCAGTCAGACCAGCCCCATTTCAAATGTGACCAGCCCAAGGTGTCAGCTCAGACCGGCACACTGTCTGAGCGTGTTCTGTGCTCCTCTTCAGAAAATTTCAGTACCAGACCTTATGTTACCTGAGTATGAACCAAAAGCAAAAAACTTCCCTGTGGCAGCCTCACTGCCTACCCTGGCACTGCTGCAGCCATTTCAGTCTCCCTTTTTGAGCTCATCAACTGCTAATACAGGTGATGAAATAAACTCTTAATTCCAAACCACAGCGGAAAAGGCTGGACTCAGCACTGGCTACAATGAGCTGCAGAATGGATGGGGTTAAGATCAGCACAGCTACAAAACAGGCAGCGAGGGCCGTGGTTCACGGGCCAGTCAGGAGGGAACGCTGCTCATGCCCCCCTGGCTCTGGTGACCAGAGACAGCACACAAGGAAATGGAATGAAGCTGCTCCAGGGGAAGTGCAGGCTGGGCATCAGGAAAAGGCTCTTCCCTAGGAGGGTGCTGGGTCCCTGGAAGAGGCTCCCTATGGAGGAGCCTGTCAGGAGTCCAGGAGGATCCGGGCAACGCTCTCAGTCATATGGCTTAGTGTTGGGTATTCCTGTGAGGAGCAGGGAGTTGGACTCCATGATCCTTATGCATCCCTACCAACTTGAGATACGATTCTATGATTGAGGAATGATTCCATGACCCCACAAACACAGCCATGTTCTGAGTTTACTTCAAAAAAGCTCTTTAGATGGTTGTGTGCTACAAATACCTCTTCTGACAGCAGCTGTGGTACAGCTGACAACCCTCTAGTAAATCATAGCACTGGGTGCTATCAAAGGGATGTTCTAGATTCCACATGCTTCCTGAAAAACCACTACATTAAGCTACAGATACCCCCTGTAACTCCTCTGCCACAGCACCACCCAAGCGAGGAAAGGAGATACCAACAACACACCCCTGAGCCACAAAATGTGTAACAGAAAAGCTGCTGTTCAGGACAAATTGCTACCCTGGGATTATTCTACCTGCACAGCCCTGGGCATATCACAACTTGCCAGTAAAGGGTCATACCTGATGACCACCTCATGAGAAGCTGCAGGAACTACATGAGGCCATGCTGACATCTCCAAGGGCTCTTTGGTCAGGTGAGAACTAGATATCTTCCCCTCACCTGTGAACACAAGAAAGCTATAGCTTTTTCAATAGGACCAAAAGCATCCCTACATTTTCCCTGAACATCAGAGTATCTTCCAAAGACCCCACTGAATTAGCATGAACCTTGCTTAGGCTTCTGTCTCTGGGCTTTAATGTGACAGAGCTTTTCTCCACCACATTAAAACAAAAACCAGAGAGGAAGTGGCCTGAGGAAGCATGGCAAAGAGAGAAGAGCACCTCTCTTCCTTCCCTTCCAGCTTGCCTCCTGACCAGTTGTATCTCTGCTCCTCCTCTGCCATGCCTTTGCCGAGCCAGCTCAGTGCAGTAACAGCACATACACTGCTCCTTGTAGGGCTGCTCTCCCAAGGAACTCATGATTCTTGCCAGCCAGTTCACCATGGGCTCACGCTAGAGCTGGCATAGGGAGGATGCGGCTGGGAGCGAGGTGAAGGGTAGATTCAGGCTCAGTGATCCCACGTGGCCTCTTTCAGCCTCCTGGAGTTACAGAGCTGAACACTTTCCTCTTCCTTGGAAATCTGTTTATGGACCAAAGAGCAGATCACAGTGACAGCAAGGGGAAAACACCCGGGATGCTCTGCTCTCCCAGCAGCTACAAAGGGAAAATGCAAAAACAAAGGCAAAAAGGAGCTGCAAAGATTCAACAGCCAGATCTATTATCTGAGTATTTCATGGCAATGCTTATCCTACGACTGAACTAGGAGCAGCAAACTTACTGGAAAGTGACTTCAGAACCCATGCGTATGGCAGACAAAATCCCACAAGCCAAACGTTCAGAACCTCTGAGTCACCTGCTCCTGGGGCAACACAGGAGAAGCTCCCCTGTAGGACTACCAGCTTCCCTGTACTCTGCTGTCAGCACCAGCCGCTGCCTGGGACAGACCCGGCAGTCTGATCCGCTGTTAACTTACGACAGCCACTGACGGGACAGGGTTGTCTCACCTGTGCTCCCAACCCTGCACACCTCACGGCTGCAGCGCCCGCCTGAGGAAGCCAGGCCCGCCCTCAGCACACCCGCCTCCAGCGCAGCCCCTGGACGCACCTCCGGGGGTGCTCCGCAGAGCCCCACACCCGGCGCTGGCGCTCCCGAGGCCGGGCACTCACCGAGGGCCGGCACGCACGGCCCCGGCTGTCCGCAGGGCCGGGCCCGCGCAGCAGCGGCACGGGGAGGCCCCATCTCTGCCGATGTCGGCTGTGGGACGCTTTCCGCAGAGCTCCGCCATGAGCCCTGCCCCATGGCAGCGAGGCGCCCATGCACCGAGCGCTCTCCGCACATGAAGGCACCAAATTGCTCCCGCCCGTGCCCCCCGCACAGGGCAAAGGGTCCCGCAGGATCCCGCCCGGCCCCGCAAAAGGCCCCGGCCCGCCCGCCCCGCACCTGCCGCTCCAGCCGAGCTGCGCACTGCGACACGCGAGCCTCCATGCTCCCGCGGCCGGAACCGGAAGTGGCGCGCCAGAAGCGGAAAGCGCGGAGTAAGTAAGGGGAGAGGTTGCA
Source organism: Amazona ochrocephala (assembly GCA_039720435.1). Lineage (NCBI taxonomy): Eukaryota > Metazoa > Chordata > Aves > Psittaciformes > Psittacidae > Amazona > Amazona ochrocephala. Next base: position 2,950,653 of record CM077889.1, on the reverse strand, counting down.
ACAAGACAACAGCGCCCCCGCGCGGCGGGGAGGACCCTGGCGGCTGACATCGCCCCCGGCGGGAATGGCGGGAACGTCCCGGCGCTGGCTCGGGAATGGGCGGGAGCGGCGGCACCGGGGCCTGCCTGCGGCACCCCCGGCCTCCGGGAGCTGCGGCTGCCCCATCCCTGCAGTGCTTGAGGCCAGGCCGGACACAGGGCTTGGAGCACCCTGCTCCAGGGGAAGCGGTCCCTGCCCGCGGCAGGGGCTGGAGGAGCTCTGAGGTCCGTCCCAACCCAAGCCAGACCGATTCCATGACGCAGACTTGCACTTCAGTGCAGTCCTTCGGAAGGGGGAGACAGCCCCAGACCCCCACATCAAACCAGACGCGGGTCCGGGGGCCCAAGGAGTACGTTCAGTCACTGGTTTGGGTTGGAAGGGCAGGGTGAGTTACAGCTCCAGCGCCGCCAGTCACACCTGCATTTAGAGCGAAGCGGAAAGCCCGGGGCACCCCGGTCACCCCAGGGTACAGCCGCCAGCTGCGCTCCAGAGCGCCTGCGCCGAAGGCCTTGCAGAAGAAGCCACAGTCGAAGCTGCACGCTTCCAGGTAGGGACAAGAAACTCCACACGGCAGGCACCAGCCGCTGAGATGCACGAGACAAAACCAAGAGGGGGTCCAGAAAGGTCACTTTATTGGAGAAACCTGGAATGGACACAAAACCCGCAGCCCTCCTCCCACAGCGTGGTTTCAATGGGCCCCCCGCGTCCCCCCACAGACCCGTTACAGACAGGAGCTGCAGTACAAGTGTAAAAGTGCAAGCATTCTCAACTTCACACCTACTTTTATGACCCGGCAGGACACAAAAACGCTTCACAGCTCACAGAGAACTCGTTCACAGCACTGGGGAGTCCAGACCGGCTCCCTGCATTCCCCATGGGGTACAAAACACATCACTCAGAGGAGAGTCCGATGCAGGACATGATAGAAGGCAGGGGTGAGGTTCCTTCAAAGGTATTTTATTGCAGTAAAACCTCTAAAAGGTAGAGCTGTACAAAAAGTCTAAACAGCATTATTTAAGAATAACAGCACCTCACGCTGCATTTGTTCTTATTTAAAATTCTATTTCCCAAAAATACATTCCTAAATATACAAACTATACAATCTTGTCACTTTAATGCTGGTTTCTGTGATGATAGAACTTTAACCTAGAACTCATCAAAACATCCACACACTGACAAAAGCTCTAATATACAAATGCCTCGGTACCTTCATAATACCACATAAATAACTTCAAACCCCAAACTGCATGTGTCCAACTGTCCAGAAAGCAAATACTCCACGGCGATCACACGTCGTCCGCAGAGAGCGTGGGGATGTTTATCCTCGGCCGGGTGAAAAAGGCCATTTTCTCTCTAAAGAGAGATGATGGGTTGTTAATGTCACACATGCCTTGCCAGAAACATCCATCATCCACATTCAGATTCATCCCTCCAATTGTCACCATGAGGAGCAGCAGCACATCGCCTCATGACCTACACCTCTTATTTACACATCAGACAGGAGGCATCCTTACAGCTGGACTCCCCACACTGCCAGAAAGCCGTTTCAGAAAGGCTTTCCAAGGTATGTTTCTTAAGGAAGCAATGGGCTGCTGCTGGATTAAACAAAGGATTTGTGAATTTGGTGCCAGATAGGGAGTGATCTGGAGCACTGCTGGCTGCTTTGTGACCACATGCAGTGCTGCAGCTTGTTTCCCTGACTCTTAGACCTTACACTTTCATATGAAGACACACAAGTTTTTGTTTAAACAGGACACTTAAGCACTTCTATGAAGACCAGCCTTCCTCATCAGCATCTTAGCCACCCACAGGAAACCACGCCAGCAGTCCCCTTTTCCTGCCCCTTCCCCATCACCTGGGATTACCTGAATGACTGTACCTCCAGAGGCTCCTTCCGACTTTGCCCTCGGAGCCTGTGCACATCCTTGGCAGCAGCCCTCATCATTTTATCAGCCTTCAGCTCACACTGGTGTTCCGCTTTCTCCACCTAAACAAACAGTGGAAGAGTTGTTTGTGTTTTCAAGCGCTGCCCGGACCCAAGGACTGCAGCCTTCACCATCAAATGCTTGCTTGATGGAGCTCTAAGTGGATGATGCTTCATTTCCTGACCATCCAAGCCCCTTGTATCTAAGACGCAGGGACAACAACCCAGAGGCAGTTTCTACTCACTCGCTTTTCCACCAGCCTCAGCAGCAGTCGAAATCTCTCATCATCCTTCAGCCACTGCGGCAGCTCCTTTTCACCCTGACTTTGAGCTTGTTCCAGCTGCTCCTTCAGCTCTCTCAGCACTGAGATCTCCTGCAGCAGCCGATCGTGCCAGGTTTTCGAAGCCTGCAGGTCCAGCTCCAGGTCCAGCGAGGTGCGGATCAGGCGCTCTGAGCCCAGGGACTTGACTGAAGGCTGGAAAAGAAGGGCTGTATGAACACAGGGATAAGAGTTGTCCCAACCACTCCCCCGTGACAGGCCAAATGCATCATGAGACCCTACTTTCCAACACTTATCTTGGCACAAAGCATCGCTATGGACCCTACTTTCCAATTCATCTCAAGACAGAAAGCACGAACTCAAGCAAGCTTCATAGATAAGCATTTTGATTTTGGCACTTCTACTAAATCTCTTCCTTGGCAGCTTTTCCAATCAAACCAACCTTGCTTGCACACCTTGCTCCTGAGTTTAATGTCTCGCTGCCAGACAAATCCACAATGCAACAGAAGAACCCTGTTTTTTCCAGTAACATATTATGTTGCCTTCTTTCTGCTAGTTTCCAATACAAGCTGCCCCAAGAAAACCATCTCCTCGCGAGCTCAGCATCACCATCCCAGGGGAATTTCAGTGACTGCATTCCAATGGGCACAGTGGCTCACTGTGTGCCACAGAGTCACTGCAACAGGGTCACCTGAACATCCCTGACATCGCCCTCCTCACCAGCTCCTCACATTTATTGTAAGTACTTAGGAATCTCACAGCAGTAAACACAGCCAAACTGCTTGTGCTGCTTCTGCTCTGACAAGGTGGAAAATACCAGGAACCATCTTCCTAAACGTATTAGTTTAAATGAGTTCCAACTCAAACATTCCTGTCAAATTCTGATATATAAAAGCAGCGTTGAGAGATCTGTCACATGCAAAAGTTGTGAATGAAAGCAGATGACAACTGATTTATATTTGTAAATTCTTCCTTTCAAACAGTTTTCTATTGGTTGCAAGTGTGTGTGCTGGAGCAAAGACAAGGTGCTGATGTTGTTACCCGCTTCACTCGGACACTTCGTCTCTCCAGTGCATTCCGAACGAAGGGCGGCTTTTTGGACAGCGTTGAACTGTCACTGTCACTGCGGTTCAGCTGCAAAGGAAAGGGAAGAGCCCATGAAAGGAATGCAAGCAGTGCATACACACATCATTGGCAAGAACAGGGGCTTCTCTGAGTGATTCTAAGCAGGGATGTAAGCAGAACTAGGAAGTTTTGTGGAGAGCTGCCACCCTAATCTGCGGGCACAACATGCAATCCATCCGGCACAGCCAGATCCTGCCCCAAACCTTGAACTCCATCACTTTTTGGGAATAGGCTGCATGGAAAGAGAGACGCTAGGTTAGGGTGTAACATAGGACTCTACCCCACTGCCCTCCTCCTGTGCAAGTAACTAGGCTGGGCAAAACAGCCCAGAAAAATAAGCTCTAAGTGATTAAAAATTATGCTTTTCTAGCACCTGTAAAATATGGAGCTATTTAATTAGAGGTTTCTTTTTTCTCCAATCACCTGTATTTTAAGCTAGTGGTGCAAGAGGTAGGTTTACCTGTAAGCTATCCCCCTGTGTTTTCCAACTTGGTTGTCATGTTACACACATACAGCTGCAGCCTTTTGTGATTGTCTGTAGACCCTTAAAAAGCGCTCAACTCAAGCAAGTGTTTAATTCCCTTCTCATCTTGCTTCTCAAAGCTGGGGGAACAGGCATGTGGGATCTGCACGTGCTGGGACACAGAACCACCCAAGCACCAGCCACTCCTGCAGATTAAATCCATTTTGTTTCTATGCAAGCACCTGCTTCTGCATGGGAGAAAACCTGCACATCAAACCCATCTCAGCTGCATTAGAAGCATGCCCACTGTGCACAGGTCATGCATGATAAACACAGTGCTTGCTTGTTTGCCAATTCAATTTACAAGACGAGTTATTAATAGTTTAGGCTGACCCTCAATCCAGGAGACAATTGTGAACAAACACTTCAAAGCAGTGGCAGTGACATTCTGCCCCAGTCACCTTCAGACAGGCATGCTCAAGAAAGCTTCCACAGTGTTTTTGCTGACATTACCAAGTCCTTACCTTTCCATTTCTACGAAGCCTTCACGTTCACCTCATCTAAAGCCAGATGGACACAGCGAACCCAGTTCAAGTTAGCACAAAACAGCCTTAAAGCAGCAGGAAAGAGCTGGGTATGCAGCTTATTCATAGAATCAACCAGGTTGGAAAAAACCTTTAGGATCATCAAGTCCAACCCTTACCCCAGCACTGCCAAGGCCACCACTAACCCATGGCACTGAGGGACTTGTCTACATGGTTTGGGAACACCTCAGGGACAGTGACTCCTGGGCAGCCTTCTCCAATGCTTGGTCAAATACCTCAGTATGTACTGATCATCACTGTCTTACAGCAGCCCTATAGGTTAGTTTGGGCATTTCTGCATGCTGCATGTACCAGACACATATGGGCACATACATATTTGTGCTTCATGCTATTAGTTCCAAGGAAAGGCATCATCTAGGAGGTGAGGACAGAGCAACTTCTGAAGTCAAAGGATGAAACAAGAAAGCTGTGTCAGGTCTCTGAAAAATCCAGCCTAGAGTGAACACTGCTGATGTGCTTTCACTAGTGAAAAACAGCATTTATAACCCCACAAGTGCATTTTCCTTACCCGACACACATACTGACTTTGTGGTCCTGGTGAAAACGTTTTGGAGCGGATGATAGTGCTACCTCTGACAAACGGAGCTTGTGGTGGGTTTGCTGCTCTCTTGTCTTTGGGACGAACCACAGTAGAAGCCTGTGCAAGGCTCTCTGTGTTTGTCTCTTTATCCACCTGAAAGACAGACACCACAGTGTGAATGGCAGCTTACAGATCACACACACAGAGCTGCCTGACAGCCACCTCTGATGCATCTCTGCTGCTGGTCCCAGAGGCACCGTGTTCAGAACCAGATGTCCTTTAGCCCCTTCATGCAGGTGTCCTGCCACGCCACTTGTTGAACTCTGAGGCTGCTACATTAACTCTCCAAGGGCTCTGCATCCATCAATCGCTGTACAACACAACTGACTGCGGTGAGCTTTGCCTGTTGACCCTGTACATCAGTGTGACCTGGCAGCCTCACACACAACAGAGGAATGGTTTTAAGGACCACTCTCTTGTGCATCTGCAAAGATCCAAACTGCTGTATGTACATGCAGAGAGCATGTGTACAGCACAGGCTGGTTAGACTACAGCTACACATTAATGAAAACGGTTCTCATGAGCAGCCTCAGGAAGGCATGAAACGGTGCTGCATTAATTGTGGGTCATGTAGAGTTGTTCAAAAATAGTTCAGGTAGATAAACATGTAAACACCAGTGATGAACCTCCAAATAACTGCTGTAGCCTTGCGCAGCTCAGCATAACCCCGTCAGCTGAGCAATGGGAAGCTTAACTCGTCCTTCAGTTCAAAAGGCCCTTGACTCTACCTTCTCTGCTATCTCCATGTGCAGCTGGGAAGTCAGACTTTCCTCTGTTTCCCACAGCGATTTTCCAGCACAGAATTCTTCCTCCTCCTCTGCTTCATCTTCACTGCTCTCATCCTGTTCTTCCTGATCAGGAACCTCTTCATCTTGCCTGTTGAGAACAGCTTTGTGACTGAACTGGCCTATTGTGGACAACGCTCTGGTGCTGCAGCAGGAGTTTCCTCCTGCTAGCTGCTGGGCAGAAGCATGTCCCCAGGGCAGTCAGCTGTACCTGGGGTTACACAAAGACAGGCTTATAAGGGAATAATTTAGCTGGAGTGAAGCTGCACCACAAGGCAACCACTGCAGCTCAAAACACCATACTGATCTGGCTTCAAAAGAAGCAAGCCATGCAGTCTGAGCTTAAGGTGAGTGCATCTTAAGAGGAGCTCTCAGGATAACATTAATCTTAGTTCAAGAAGTGATGCTGGACAAAACTGAAGCATTGTTTTAACATCCTTTTCAGCTCCTCTGAATGCAGAACTGTTTTTTCTATCAAACCCACTGGGGTCAGGCTTGCCTTTTAGTTCAAATGTTGGGCTTCATTAATAAAATTGGAATCTGAACCATGTAAACAACAGCCAAAATTAATATTCAAGCAAAGCCTTGCACCATACAGTGGAGTTTTCATGGACCTCAACAGAACGTTGTACAAATAACAAGATTAGCATAGTGCTATTGACTATTCTCAACATTTATCAGCTTTGATCCCAATTCCCAAGCACAACCTCCAGAACAGAAGCAGCAGGATTTTTCATCGAGATAGAAAGAGACAGAAGCAGCTTCCCACAGCTCTTTATCATCTGCTTTTCTCTCTACACATGAATGGCCAAATGTTCTGATCATCCCACAGCACTAAGATGGTGGGATGTTACCTACCAGCTCTCTCCACTAGTTAAAGTGCTTCTGCTTTCCTCCAGTTTCTTCTCCACAGCTTCCAGTTCAACAGCTGTCTGCTCCAGGAGTGCTGAGACAGAGTCCTGAGGAGAGCAAGAGGCTTCTTGTGAAGATGTAACTCTCACAAACTGCAAAGGGCCCATCCTTCCTGGTCAGGACAGCCCCAGCATACGCACATATGCAGCTGCAGGTTGACCATAGTGCGTGCTATGCATGTGCAAAGGGAGGGCTGGATCTTGACCTGTTCAGCAAGTTCATGCAGCAAGGTGAGCTGTCTAGTGTGAAGCAAGGCAAGACCTCACACAACACTTACACCAGACCACGTCCCACAGCCCTCAGCTTCATGAGGAGCAGATTTTAGTATCTAGCCCAGGACAAGGGCACATCTGTAATCAACATGTTCATTACGTTGCTGCACATAATCATAGAATCATAGAATAGTAAGGGTTGGAAAAGACCTCAAGATCATCGAGTTCCAACCCCCCTGCCATGGGCAGGGACACCTCCCACTAAACCATACCACCCAAGGCTATGTCCAACCCCACCTTGAACGCCGCCAGGGATGAAGCATCCACAACCTCCCTGGGCAACCCATTCCAGGGCCTCACCACCCTCACAGTAAAGAATTTCTTCCTCACATCCAATCTAAACTTCCCCTGGTTGAGTTTAAACCCATTACCCCTTGTCCTCTCACTACAGTCCCTCATGAAGAGTCCCTCCCCAGCATTCCTATAGGCCCCCTTCAGGTATTGGAAGGCTGCTATGAGGTCTCCACGCAGCCTTCTCTTCTCCAGGCTGAACAGCCCCAACTTTCTCAGCCTATCTTCATACGGGACGTGCTCCAGTCCCCTGATCATCCTCGTGGCCCTCCTCTGCACTTGTTCTAACAGTTCCAAGTCCTTTTTATGTTGAAGACACCAGAACTGCACACAATACTCCAAGTGAGGTCTCACGAGAGCAGAGTAAAGGGGCAGGAGCACCTCCCTCGACCTGCTGGTCACGCTCCTGTTGATGCAGCCCAGGATACAGTTGGCCACTTTCAAGTTCTTAATATAAACACACCAGCTTTCACTTTTTGTCTATTGTAACAGTTCTTCAGCCACACAATCCCTCTCATTAGTACTGCTTGGAAGAGATCTGTTTGATTTAAGCGGTTGTTCTTACTGTTTTCTCAGTGCAGGGTACTTCAGAGTGGATGTTTCCTTGTTTACTCTTCCTGGCTTGCTTCTGCCCATACTTATAACTGAGGAGGTTGTACCAACGGGTTGATTTCTCTCCAGATCTACATATTTCAGCGAGGCTAATCTGTGCTCCACCCTAGGGACAGCAAAACACCATTAGTGTAGCACTCAAGTGAATGACTACCACACCAGTAAGAAGAAATGAGAGTGAAACCTCAGGACTACTTCACTGTGGCGAGTTTGACAAAAAGAAACATTGCCTCATTTATCCCTGCTTCAACAGCTGTTGATGCTTTCTGTTCCACTGTGTTTAACATTGCCTTGTTCTTCCAATTCAAGTAGCAAGTGTTTCACTACCACTCCTGTGTACAAAAACAGCGGTATGAATAGTGCTGCTGCAGTCAGGATAAATTGCAGCAGAGCTCCAAATTAAACCAGAGAGGAACAGGAGATGAAGGCTCCCCTTCAAGAAATTTGCAGGGCTGACAAAAATCACTGCCTCAGACAGAGATGTCAAAACCAGCTTTGTATATTCCATTCCTCTTCATCTGCCCTGTAATTTTTCACTGCATTACATTTAGTACATATTCTGATCAATTCAGAACCACAGTAAAATTGATTCATAGTTTATTTAACCCATGCCTGAGTGGACTCCACTGCTGCAGCCCAGTTCAGCAGACAGGCTGAGCACACCTCCTGCAAGCTGCTGTGCTCCCACCTGGAGCACAGCTACAGCCACACTGCCAGAAGACAAAAGCCCCATGTGGAAAACAGTTGCCTTCCTGTACCAAAGGTGCTTTGCAAAGCAAGCAAAGGAAGAAATGCAGAAGCACCATAAAACATGCACCCCTCCAGCCAAGGGGGAGGCTATGGAACACAGGCAGGACAGAGCATCAGCTTTCCTGTAACTTAATGGCTGCTATGTCCCAGCTTAACACACACTGCTCATACAATACTCCAGGAATAGTTCAGTTAATACTGAGCCACAAAAAAGAAGCTCTTCTAACTATAGCGGGCAGTTGCCTATGGCAATACTAGTACATGAAAAACTACATCCATGTAGATTTTAGTAGTGCAGATTAATAGCAGGTTTGAAAAAAGAAATCCTTTAGGGATCTTTAATATTCTACAGTGGCTTCCAAGCTCCTGGCAGTCCATTCTCAACCACATTACAACAAATGTTTCCACCAAAAGGAAGAGAAATTCCACCAAAAGAGAAAAGTAGAGTTTCACATTAAACTGCAAAAGAAAGGAAATAGCGTAGTTTGACAAAGTCATCAGCAGTTCTGCATCAACACATTTCTCTAATAGATTGATTTTGTTTTCCTGATCAGAACTGTTATTGCAAAGAACATGATCTGGGAGAGATCAGACAGCTGAGGGTTATCAAGAACACTTGCACACTTCAGGGTTGAAAATGCTGCCTAATTAAAAGAGGAAACACACACAAAGTTACCAAAATAGAGACTAATGCTAACCAAACACTCTTCAAGGTGAGACTTATCTACAGTGCAAACATCAACTCTTAAAGTCTTCTGGCGTAAAGCTGGGTAAGAGATAGAAACCCAGAATACTTCATTGTACACAAGATTGTCTGAAGCTTCCACCACTCTTGTGCGGAACAAGCAGCTCGTGCTCTCTGAGCAGGGCAGGACAGCCACGCGGATGTTCCTGTTGAAGAAAGCATCACAGTCAGCACTACCACCCAGGAACAGGTTTGCAGCTCCCTGCACTGCACCAGCTCCATAGCTCTGCAAGTGAAATCCATCCTAAGCACGGGAGGTATTATCGTGCTGCCCTATTTCTTCTGGGTATCAGTCAACTGAGCAAAAAAAGAACATCTCAGCACAACATCAGAGGCATGAAGTGGCAAGAGCTGCCATAGACTTCATCCTCCTGAATCTTGTAATCAAACACCATAGGTCTTCTCCAATGTAGCTGATTCTATGATTATGGGATTATGTTTAACATGGTCATCTATGTTGGTGCAACCCATCACACCGCCAACATGCCCTTTTGTAGGTAGGAACAGCTACACCAAAATGAAGCAAATCTCTGTCAGCTTATTCAGCACACGGCTGAATTTAAAGAAGCCTTTTGCCTGGAAGGAGGCTGGTAGCAGCTGTCCATTGCACCTTGCTAGGATGTCACATGGCAGAACTCCACCCGATGCAGTGCTCTGGGCACTGCTAATTCCAGGCAAGTCTTTCCCCGACAACTACTGACCTTTGAGGAAAAAAACGCACCTTGGTTCTGTTTGCAGGTTTGTCAGTTCATACGTGTTGCTCCACAGAACAGAGTAGATTTCAGAAAGGGTTATTTTGAAGAGTGTGGAAAAAAACCCCAAACCCCAACATCTGTTTAATTCCCACTGAGATCTGATACAAACACTTCAAAAGTGTGCTTATTTCACCCACTTACACTTTCTGATCTTGCTGGGACAGCAGTGCTGGGACATTACTCAGCTGGATGACCAGTATGGCAAATTGTTTATTTTTGTCATCATATCTGAATTAGAAAGAAATAAGAAAGCATTCTTTTTAGAGAAGTCAGCCTTGGACTCCATGAGTGGGAATTCCACTTGTTCCAATAACACAAACAACATTAACATTTACAAACAAGACAAAAGTATAATGGGACCATGGCTTGCCTATAGTTTCAAACAAAACCAGTTTCACATTCTGTGACATTTTGCTACCAGAACATCCAGAACTTAGGAATCCAGGTGCAATGGATCTGACTTAACACACATTGCTTTTCCTAGGGTCTCGCTCAGTTGCTGTAAGTAAAATCTTTTGAAAGGCCTTACAAAATTACTGCAGTGTAAAAGAGTTACGAGTAGTAATACGCAAAGTACAGCGGTGAGGATGTTAGGCGTAACCACTGGCTTGCTGTGTATGGCCATGACAAGAGACTTTTGTGCTACTTATTTTTCCACCAGTCCTAAATAACCTCCACTAAATCCTTTAAGGAAGATGCCTCCTATGCTTGACCCACCACTGAGGGACTCCGGGAGTCAATGATTACAACTGCCATTTACTGCCAGAGCTCCCACTGCTGGTTTGCATCCTCCGACTACACCATCACCAGCTCATTTCCACATCATTCTTTCCAGTGTGGTGTTTACCTCATTGCAATTTGCACTTTAGCTGTCCCAACTGCTTCTGTGTCATCACTGTCAAACACCATCACTTCTGACACACATGGTCTGAAAGAAAGCAAAGACAATTAAAGACTTGATTTCCCTTCTATTGAAGTGGTAGCATTCAGGTGATACAAGATTTCTTCCATTCAGGGCTTGGGTATATGGATTTTGCAAAATTCGCAGCTAAAAGAAAGCCCATTTGAGAAGTAAGCGCAGTCATCCTTACAGGTATGTGTTGTGGTGCTTATCAGCAGAAAGTCATATGCCTTCCCTCTTCACTGCCAAAAAAAGCTACATAAAAGACTGCAAAAATAAGGCTGTGAGGGATTTTAAGGGGCTCCCTTGATTGGATTTTATTAAAGACAGCTGACTGGCCAGCAACAGAAATAAGACTTAACAACTGCAATCCTGCCTGCATCATGACAGCAAAAATTCTCAAGTTTGATTAGATTTAAGTCATTCCTTTGTTTCTTTAAGCAATCAAACTTCCCTAAGCACATTACAAGTGACAGAGTACACTGACTGGTCTGCCTTGAAACAACCACTTGCATCACTGCCCTCGCAGTGTAGCTCTCCTCCAAAGCTTTATGCACTGAAAGTCCCCAAAACTACACTCATTGTCTACTTGGCTCAGACGCTATGCTGAGCACATGAAAACAGGATTAGCATTCTGCCAAGTGTTTTCCATATTCCTTAGCACTCTCTTACATTCTATCACATTTCAGCTACAGGACAAACCTATTGCTCATCCTATACTCACCATTTATTATAGGCATCAAAACGATGCTGTAGCCATTACAAAGGTTGGTAAGTCAACAACCCAAACACCACTAAGTAACATCAGACACACAAGTGTCTGTGTGGTCTTCTGTAACTGTCACACATGATCCCTCCTCCCCTCGCCACAGAATTCCCTAACCTGTTGAGGGGACACAGGGACCCAACTGCCTGACTTGAGCCCATGAGGTCTGATTTGCACATGTGCTGCACTTCTTGTCAAAGTGAATTGTGCCGTACACATAAAAACCGACTCAATTATCTAGAGAATTAATGAAGGTAATGACTGAATGAATGGGGGGGGGAATGAGATGAATAATTTTCACCTCTACAGCTGTATTGTGCAACAAATGACCCCATGATTTATATCAGTGCCAGTAAAACCAGTAGGAAAACCCATGTTAGATGCAGCCAAACCAGGCATCAGTAAGATCAGTACCTTCCAGTGAATGTCTTGTCAAGCCATCTGAGAGAGCAAGCAGAACGGGAGGTGCAGAAACCCATCAAGAGCAGGGATGTCCAGCTCTGGCTATGCGCTACGCCCTTAGGGGAAAAGTCCTGCAGAAATCACATCCTGCTTCCAAGTACTTGGGAACTGCATCCTAGCATGTACACACATGAGGTAGCTCAAGGTGCTTCTGCTCTCTTCCTTAAACATCCCCAAGTGCTCTCCCACTGACTGAGGGCTGTCATTGACACCACAAGGGCTGACTGACAGCAGGGGAACCTGACACTGCCTGATGGCTCTGCTACCCCCCAAGGCAGGAGGGGCAGCTTAGCAGCACCTTCACAAACAGACCAGCTGTTCGACAGCTTCCAGCTACTTCTGCTATTGGAAGCATAGGTCACTTTGATAACCAAGCTCAAACTGCTCATCGTTTTGTTCAGAATTATGAAGAAATGGGAGATTGAGAAGTTTAGCCACCAAAAAGGATCATAACCAGCAGTACCCCAGCTGACTGCTGCGTGCAAAGCTGAGTCTTTGGCTTCTTTCTAGAGAGAGGTCTGGTGTCTACCTTTGTACAGACGCCTCATACACCCCGCTATCTCCAGCAACAGATTCATCGGACACTGCAGCTGACACACACGCCACCTTCAGTGCCGTCCCTCCTGCTGCATTTACACCTATCAGAAAAGCACAGAGGAAAACGAAAAACATGTGTTAATGCAAATGAACAGTCTGCATCAGGAGCAGCTTTCTTCCTCACCCTCCCCTTGAATTGCATCTTTTCTCCACCCAAGTTTTGTTCAGCAACACCATGTTTCCGAAGACAGAGAGGGCACAGGGAGGGCAGGCTCTGCTCAATGTCACATTAAGTTAGTGCTTCAGGAACGTACCCAACTGTCCTGGAGCACCAGCAGCTCCTGGAGAACCAGAGGAACAGCCTATGTGGTGGAGGTGACAGCAGGGCTTCATGGCACAGTCAGTGCCCACTTAATACTTGGGTCCTGCAGGACCGTACCCACCGGCTGAGGTTACACACTGGTGTGCTGAGTGCATTACAGCTGCTTACCCTGGGCACCCCATGGGTGCAGGTCCTTGCAGGCAACGCCAGGAGGGCTTTCAAAGCACTGGAAAGACATGGCTGTTGGAAGTGTTCAAGGCCCGGTTGGACAGGGCTTGGAGCAAGCTGCTCTAGTGGAAGGTGTCCCTGCCTGTGGCAGGGGGGTGGAACGAGATGAGATTTAAGGTCCCTCCTGACCCAAACCAGTCTGTGGTTCTATGTACCCATGCAAGACAGGCAATGTGCAGAAGAAGCAGAACTTCTAAATTCCAGTGAAGTTATGAATATGGACCTACTGCAAGTCACTCTTAAGCAGGTGGTAGGACCTCTGGTCCCAGCTACCCAGAGAGCAGCACGGGGCAAATGCTACTGACCAAGCTCTGGCCAAGTACTGTTGACAGGGAGGGCTGTACCCTGTCTGGAGATTATGCCAAGGCTAGTTTCCAGGAGGGGGAACAGCAGAAAACTACCTCTCACCTACCCCCAAACTCCAAAGGTAGGCATATACAGGACAGAAGCTAGGTCCAGACAGGCCAGTAACTAGCTAAATACGGAGAGAGACTGTAGGACAAAGTAGCAGTCACATGCAGGAATGCAGGGAAAAGGAGACGGAGAAACTGAGCAAGTTGAAGCAAGGAGTTTTGCACAAAAGTGTTATCTCAGTCTTCTTGTGCTACAAAACCTTGGAAACTTGTGCACAGTCTGTGCCTTTCCACATGAACCATCCCATTTCTGCAGAGATGCTTCAGCCCAGGACACACCTCTTAGCTCTCTCTGTCAGAGCTCTAGGAGGCCTGCTCCAAGGGGGAGGGAGCTGCGAATGTTGTCCCACTGGGAGCAGCTGTAGTCCCGCAGCAGGAGTGCGGCAAAGCCACTTAGAAACAGCTTAGGGAAAACGGTGGTGCAAAACGTGCAAGCTCAACAAGGGGTTATGGAGTGATCCAAGGACTTGGTCCACAATCAACAGCAGAGGGCGCTACAGGTAACGCCAGTACATGGAGCATACACGTGCCATTTGGGCCCATTTATCTGTGTACTTTTTGACACCACTGAATGTTTGTTTTCATCTTGGTATTGCCATAGACAGAAAGAAATTTCCAGTCCCTTTCCCCACGAATAAAAGTATCTGTAACACAATACATCAGTCATTAACTGAAACAAATGGATCCATTTAATCCCGGTATTCTCAGTTTAAACCATGCTCCCTCCTGTTGTGTGCCTGGCCCCTGCTGCACTCTTGATCAGAGGCTGTGCTGGAGGTACATGGGTAGGGTCAAAACTATGTTTCTCTTTCCTCAATGCTGCTTTGTACCTCTTATTCCATGGTTTTAATAGGAAAATGATTCCCTGCCCACTGGCTGGCTTTCTAGATGAAAGTGTTTGAGTTCTACACACCACTCCCAGAAATGCTGCTCCAGGAACCCCCTTTCCATGAGGCTTGCTCACTGAGAAGGACACTTCAGGTTCATCTCACCATGCTTAATCTCCTTTTCTGCTTCAATTACCAGTGGTGTCCAGTCATTCCCACCAGAGAGCCTTCATTTCTGACCACGCTGGCCCCGTCAGGTGCAAACCCCCTGCAATGAAGTGGCTGCTATCTGCTTGTGCAGCAGAATGCCAAAGTGTAAACCTGAATGAAGATGAATGGTTCCCTGCGAAGGATTCATCATGCAGCCATCCTGTTCCTCACTGGTTTTGCAAAGGACTTGGAAGCCCTGCAAATCTTACCCACACACTGAACCTGTGTGTTTTCATGTGGCTGAGTAACACAAACCTTATTTAGCCTCAGAGGTTCTGCAAAACTCCTAATCAAAAAGCAAATCCCTCAGATACATACTACTCAGCTCTACTTACAGGAACACGTGAGCATGCTTTGCCCATGAGGCCAAGTGCTGAGCACCCCAGATCCAGTCAGTGTGTTTCAGGTGCTATGCTGACCCTCCCAAAATGCCTGAGGAATAAAACCTCATCTCCTTATTGCCCTGAAATAAACTACTTATGGTGATTATTTTGTCTGCTGACTGGCTAACAGCAATAATCACTTAATCTGCTTAACACCTGAGCTTTCGCTTTGACAGCCTTGACAAAGCTCAGAGCTAAAAAGGTTAAAACTAATCAGTGCCCAGTTCTAATAAGAATAATTAGTGTTTCCTACTCAAATGCATAACACCTCTTCCTTGTAGGGAAACGGGAGCTCAAAGGGGAAGATCTGCACTTGTGTCATTTATTGTACTTTAAACAGTGTTAGCCTTCTTCATGCAGAGGCAGTGATGACAGGGTGCTAGTTCCCTTGATTCACATGGGCTCGTTTATAACCTTATGAAAACCAGGAACAAACCTCACCACCAGTTCCTACAACTACAGCTTGCAAATTTATATTGCCCTTCAAGCTCTTTTTCACTGCAGTTCCAAATCCAGCTATTTCCTCATCTCCATGGGATTTAACCCACCTACAGAGTCAAGAGCTCCAGGCAGGCCCCAGCACAAGTGCTCTGACTGCTGTCTCCTACTTTCCATTCACCCCAGCCCAGCCATCCTTCTAAAAAGGGATGAGCCCCTCCCACCCCCAGCAATCCATATGTATGCATGAGAACAGCCACTGTCTCTGAATGTCTTCTCATGCTCACGATCCAAACACATTTTTGTTGCTAAGAGACCATCCCCCTCAAAGCGGCAGAAATTCAGGCACAGCCTTGACAAGTCTGCTCAGCTGAAGTTAATAAACCCATTGCCACCGATGTACTGGGAACCAGAGCAGGAGCTGTGCATGCCGAGGTGGTGGGGGAGGATTTCTATTATCACTGGTAACTATTAAGCTAAGTGGCTTCCCCAGCCTTCCTCAGAACTTGGCCAGAAAGTTTGTGTCAGTATGGCATTCTGTGCCTCCAAGACCCAAACCACTAGGTGACCTTCTGAATAGCTTAGTGCCAAACTAAACCAGGAATCCCACCACAACCATTCATATTTGCACATGAAATCCCTGTGATTTCTGTACACATGCATATAAGTGCACTAAAACCACACCTGGATACAGCATTCTGCAAGACTCATCAGATCATCATCACTTTTCATGTACAAATTAAACCACCAACCCTTGCTCCCAGGAAGGATAGAACACTCAGTTGAATACACTTTTCAACACAAAGATACCAAGATGACAGACAGCTTTTGAAATACTCGCTTCTCAGTGCCTCATAAACTACATTAAAAATGAATGCATGCATGTGCATGCAAACAGTTTGCTACCATACCTTGACCTAGATGTTTATCTCCTGCTCTAGGCTCTTCCAGTCTACAGTTGCCACTCCCAGTGTTTAGGGCGAGTTCTGAGAGATCTGTGCTTATCTCTGTGTCATCGAAATCCATATGGCTTGAAAAGGCATCACCAGCTAGGAGTGGGTCTATCACCAGTGGAGAGCAAGGTGGAGATGGAGAAGAGAGAGATGACCTTGGAGATAATGAAGACATGGATTTTGGAGTACCAGACAGTGACCTCAGGGCCTGTACACGGCTCGTGGTATCTGCTGCATGAGTTTTCGCTACTTCGTTCTCGTGAATAGTGGTGATGCAGCCTGATGGTCTGAATCCAGTGGCTCCTTCTAAGAGCAAGTCAAGTTTGCTTTGATATTCTGAGTCCAACTGCTCCAACTGCTCCAGGTGCTCGTAGTAGAGATCAGTGAAGCTGGCTGAGGTGGATGAATCCTGGCTGGAGGTGGCAAGAGATCCTCTGCTGGATGCGAGAGAGCCAGGGCTGCTGCTCGAGGAGAGGGAAAGCATGCTGGCGGAGAGACTGAGGGGAAGAGGTCAGAAAAGCATCACACTGGGTCTCTGATTCCTCAGGAAAACACTACAATGTCATCAAATCTCTAAGCCCATGTGGTACATTTTGCTTTGTTAGCTCAGGCCACACAAATTAGTCCCCCTAACAACCCTGAACCACAGTCTACCCAGCAGAAAAGCCGGGTCACTTTTCAATATAGTTCATGCACATTTTTTACTCACCACATTGACCTCATAAGAGGCCTTGTTTAGCCAGAACAACTCTAATGAAGAGTTTCAAATCAATTACAACCAGTGCCAACATTCTCCTCCCACATCTGCCTGGAGAGAAAAACCCAACAAACTCTGGTTCCCGTTAACCTCCAAAGCAGACCACAAAACCCAGCAAGGCCCATGCAAGAAGATGCAATCAGCTGTCTGAACATCCGGAAATGTTCTTCCATTTGCCTCAATCTTGGAGCCACAGCCAAAAGGCAGTATCACAGCTGCCTGGAACTGGCCCTCAGAGATCACAACAGTCAGTGGTTACCACGGAACTGGCAGAATTTACCTACGAGAAAGGCTGCTACATGGAATCCGGGGCCAGGAGAGCAAGGGAAACAGTTGGAGTTGGGCTGTGAAATCAGTCCACGCAAGTGATTTATCCCTAGAGATCCAGGTTCAGAAAAAAACTGACAGCAAAGTCCATTTTCAGCAGGTGCTGAAGAGAAGTGTGCTCAGATAGGAAAGCCCAGACACCATAGCACACTGTTTGCTGCTCAGCAAATCCTCTGGTACTGACTACAACATACACCATCCCTAGAAACCCCATGTAAACTAACACTCCCACTCCAGACTTTGAATACATGGCTCATTACTGACTGCTTAAAGACCCTTAACCCTCACTTCAGATAGGCATCAGCTGTTGAGAAAAATCTCTGCATACACCTAGGTGGCTTCAGCTGCCCTGCTGAAAACCATGAGTATGTTCAACCTAATAACCCCTTACTTATTATTTATGGGGTAAGAACTGGAAGCTGCACTTCTATACATATGCCATTGGCCTTGTGAGAAAAAGGCAAGTATGCAGAATTTAGTATAATTTTGACACAAAATGTCTTCTGCATTTGTATGACAGATGTGCACTGCATCATGTTTGTTCAAAAGTTTTGGTTGAAACATAACTGAGACGTGACGGATGCGTTTGCATTTTGGCAATATACATAGATCTGGAAGAACTAATGAGTTTACAGCTTTTCAGTGTGGTTCGGTATGAAAAAGGAGGGATTTTTAGTTAATCCTTTCCCTATCAACAAACTGGGCTCAACTTCATTTTGTGCATACCTTTGAATGCCAGACATTTTGCATTATGGGGTTAATAACAAATGCTTATTCTTGTACAGGAGCATGCCAAGAACACTGTGCGCATAGTCAGGAAGAAATTAGTTTCACATGCTTCTTGGTCACCTCAAAAGATCCCTAATCAGCTAGATGAAACGAAAACATGATGCATTTCCACTGCATAAGAGCATCACAGATAGCTATTCTCCATGGTGGCTTATTTACATGTCAGTCTTGCACTATGATTTCTTTCCAGTCTTTTCGGTGTCATCTTCACAAAATGAAACAGAATCCAAGTGGAGCAGAAGCTACAAACAGAGTAAATTCAGTACATGCTGATAGGAAAAACCTCAACCAAACAAAAACCCCACCAAACTCTCCTCCTAATCAAAAAGATAAGACCAGTTTTAGTTAATGCTGATTTGGCCTTACTGCCCGCAGTCATGCATTTGTCTGTACTGCATGTAATCCTATGCTCTTCCAAAACCACAACCTGAACAACCAGACCACATTATGACTGCAGAAACATTCTATATACCATATGAACCACAACAGATTCAGGGATCTCTCAATACACTGCCTACATTGCAAGCAACAGCACCCTTGGAGTTAACATAGGGAAATATTATCATGACATTCATACATGACATGTAGTTTCATTACTGAGATTCACTTCGCTTACTGTGTGTCAAGATAACATACTTTACTAATGTAATACTTGAGTAATTCAAACATTAGGAATAAAAATCTCAGCTATCCCGAGTCACCTAACTGTTACATTTCCAAAATAGAAGCAAACTCTTCCTCTTGTCAGAGGCACCACCACAGGGTTATTTACTCCATTCTAAAGTATTCATCTAAACTGAGGGGGAAGTATAACCCTAAAGGCTTCTCTTTTCACTGACTACACAGGGGTCTTGAGACACTACTGCTACTGAAAGGCCTTTCAGACCTCTGAGTTGGGAGACGAAAGCACAGAAAGGCAGGTACACCATGTGCAGATAAAGCACCTACAACTTCTGTAAAAGGTTATGTACCTTTTCAGCTGGGTGTGCAACATGGCAACTAATCGCGTTGTGTCTTCCAGTTCTCGGACAAGTTGATTTCTTTTGCTGCTCAACTTCAACCTAAGAGAAGACAGAAGAAAGAGATGAGCTAAAGCAGTGTTTACTACTTGAAATGAGGAGTAAAGCAAGATTCTATTTTGCTATGAAATCCTACAAAAGTTAGCATGAACACACAGTGTAATGTGGGACAGAACTTGGTCAGGATGCGTAGGCGTTTACCAACTTCCAATACCCTCAAAATGCGGAACTCAATCCTGCAAGCATTCTTAACAGGGAAAATAATTACAGCTAGGACTATGTAAGTTAGTATTTCCAGGATTGGGCAGGTTTTGCTTGCTCTACGCTACTGCATTTTTATACTTCCTGTGCTAATAAAGGTGTAAATACTTTCATTTGCTTTCAGGAAGGTCTAAGCCACCCACATTAATACACCCAGGTTGTAAAGCTCCAGTGTGCAATGCCTATGGATAACTCAGGTTTACATGACTTAATTTGTGTAAAGCCATAATGAGTCAGTTAATAACTATGGACTTTAGCAACATCTCAGTTTTATTTCACATCTGAACTGGTTTGAGACACACACATGCAGTTGGGTGTTCATATCCTAATTTAACAGGGCCTCTGGTCAAGAAATCCTTCTCCAGAAAAGTGCTATTTCTTTGGCACACTAAAAGAGAACTATACTCCTAAAATTCATCTTGTGGCAAGGCCAGGAGCATTTGTTGAACCACAGGTACTTCGGGCTGGTAAAAGTCCTGCAGCTGAATCACCTGAGATGCCTACAGTTTTCTACCACAATAAAACCATGTAAAGACTATGAAGAAAATTGGTAGTCTGGACACTGAGCATGCAAAAGAAATGAACATATAAGGCCACAGAAAGAGTGAAAGCAATGTGCTACTCCATATATATTCAAAAGAATGCAGCTAGAAGTACTGCCATAGCCACCCACATTAATACATCCAGGTTGTAAAGCTCTAGTGTGCAATGCCTAATGCAGTATTCACCCTCCCTGTACATTCCCATGAGATCTCCCCTTGCAACCAGGGTAAAATTAGGGAAGATAGTTGGCATTTTTTCCAGCTAGTTTAGATTCACAGGATATTCCATGCAACTCCCACGGCCCTGTCAAATACCAGTTCCTACAGGAATCACATACAGGGATGCTCAGAACAAACACCACATTTTAGAAATGTACAATTCCATCTGTTGACATTTGCCAGTCTCCAGACTGCAGGAGCTGCTGCGAGGTGCTGCCTGCACACAGAAACATTAGAGTACACTAACATTACACTGGACTATTTTGAGTACTTCTTCCATACTCTCAGAGGATACATTTGTAGGAACCACTACCCTTCCCCACCTGGGGAGTAGAAGACTTGCGAGCAGTTCCTTCTGAGAGATGATTTCAGGTCCTTGCAAGTAGAAACTGTCTCCTGGAAAGCTGAGGACACACTGCTATCAGCATGTGTGCCCTCATACTGCTACCAGCATGCAGCCAGAGGATATTTGCTGCTGCTTGCTCCCCCTTACCCCTTGGCCAACAAGGCAAACACTGTCCTATGCCCTGTAGCCCACCTCTCAGTTAGAGCTTTGCTCTGTGTGTCTCTAGCAGCCTGAAGGTCTTCCTCCAGGCGCCTTCTCTCCGTTTCCAGCCTCTCCACCTCTCCTCGAGTCCATTTTCCAGGGCTGATAATCCGCATTTCTTTTAAGAGCTCCTCCTTCTCATTGATGAGTATGAGGCGGTCCCGCTCCGAGTCCAGCACGCCAGGCCAGGCCTCGCTGTCCAGCTTTGCCAACTGGATTTTCAGGTTTGCTATTCTGCAGCACAAAAAGCAATCAGTTATTTATATACACGAGCGTGTGTGTGTATATATATGAGAAGTGTCTGAGCTACTGCTCCAGACAACACAAAGGTGCAGCACAGCCAACCACATCTTCCACTGCCCCTAAAGAAGACTCTTAGCTCATGGACAACT
The DNA here is from genome assembly GCA_039720435.1 of Amazona ochrocephala. Classification (NCBI taxonomy): domain Eukaryota; kingdom Metazoa; phylum Chordata; class Aves; order Psittaciformes; family Psittacidae; genus Amazona; species Amazona ochrocephala. Next base: position 2,929,221 of record CM077889.1, on the reverse strand, counting down.
AAAAATGTCTGATCTTTGATCAGGCTTATGGAAAAGAACTGGATCCTCTCTGTGTATGCCTTGGACAGGCTGATAAAGATCAGTGGTTCCTCAAAGGTTTAAAAACTACTTTTGTCTTTACTATGAGGAAGTTAATCATATGCATGCTGCTACTGGAAGAATCTAACTACTAGCTCAACGAGAAGCATTTTGGGCACATTAAAAGAACTATGCTACTTCTGGTGCAGTGTGCACCTGAAGACGTGAAGAGTGATCCTACCTAAATCCAGAGCTACTTACCTGCGTGAAATTAAAGTCCATTTGCATTAGAGGTATCATTCCAGATTTCAGTTTCAAGGCTGTATCACTAATCCCTCAGCACCATACTGCATTATCTCAGGCAGGAATATGATTACTAATAGCAACTGCAATACAGATCAAGAATTTAGCAAAGCTTTGACTGACAGCAGGGGAGAGCACAGCTTTTGGCAGGTGAGGAGGCTGCTCACTCCAACTATCGTAATGTCCCAAGTATCTGCACTGCTCAGTTAGCTCCACAAATGGTCAGCTTTGAAATGCAACATACAGAGGGAAGCAAAAACCCAGCAGCAGGTCAGGATACAGAACCAAGGGCAGTAACGTCAGTCTTCCCAAAGGAAGCTGTCTCCTTTGGACTCACTGGCCTACAACTCTTCATGACCTGACAGGGTGATCGTGGTAGTTTGGTGAGAAAAAACCACTACAGATAAAGTTGAATAAGAGCTATCAAGGACTTGCATTTCTAGAACTTGCACAATCCAAAATGATCAAGTGTGGAGCAAGGAGGGCAGAATGGGCTGGGTGGAGAAATTACAAAAGCTGAGAAGGCAAACAAGGAGGAGAAGTATCCTGCAGTATAAGACAAGATATCTGCAAAAATAATCCACCTGACTGACCAAAGACAAGAGTGTCAAGGCACACATGCCCCTTCCCACCATTAACTCAGGCTAATCTCTCACTCAGGTTTAGTAGTAAATACATAAGAAATGGAAGTGAAATACTGTGCGTACACAATGAAATTCCAACATTCATCTCCCTTTGATAAGGGCTTTGGGATCTGATGACAGAATTACTGGATTTAAATTGGGCACAACAAATAGCTGCGGCTGCTAATCTGGATTCATCCCTTCCTAGAACCTAGTTTATGCTACAGAAGCGCACAGGATGGTGCGTGCTTCCTGCACCAACCAGCACACATGCAGACACACAGCAAATCCAATGCCAACTAGCCAAATCCAAGTGTGGAGTAAGTAATAAGATGCAGATCTAGGCAGCAGCAGCTACACGACTGCTGAATGGCCCTGAAGAATAAAGCTTTGTTTTTCAAGCTCCGGAGGCCAAGAGGAACTCGAGCTCGGAGAGGGCCTGTGAAGGATTAGACTCACACAGGCTGACCTGCCTGCTCCAGCACAGCAGACAGACTAGAGATCACCTTTCTGAAGAGAAGCCTCACTTTCTGTAAGCCCATTTCCCACAGCAAGTTGCTAACTCTAATTAAAGTTCCGTACCTGATATTCAGCTCAACTATTTTTAGGTCTTCTGAGGAGCTGTTTGGGTTCCGAGTGCCTGATAAAGTGTAATACTGTGCTCCAACAAAGAACTAACAGTGGCATTAAGTCATAATCCAAGAATTCCTCTGTGCATTTTGAAGGGATACGAGTTTAAGAGGATTGGCTGGCATTAATCTGATCACTTTTGGCATACATTTGCATGGATATGGCTTTTCCACTGGCATTTGTTCTCTATGCATTTCCGAGTCTAACAGCTTTGTTAAACTAACCTCAAGTTTTACGTTTGTAAATGATCATTCTTTTTCCTCTTCTCAGTTACAAGGAAGTTTATTCTTCTATTTTTTTCCAGTAAACCACCATCATTACAAAAGAAGTGCTCTGCAGACTGCCTGGCATTTGGCTGAGAATTCCAGCCCTTCAGCATCACTGACCAAGTCTGAGCTCCATTCCTGCCAAGCTACACTGCGAAGAAAGCAGCACACTTTTGGGCTCAGCTCATCCCGTCTTTCTGAATGGCCACTTGCAGGACTGAACAAGATACTGACCAGGAAGTCCAAGTGTTATTTACCTGTTTTCCTTTTACCGAGAACAGGTAGCTAGATGGTTCATTCAATGTCGTATCTTGTTTTTACTGGGGAAAGCTGGTACTTACAGCATAACACATAACAGTTTTAGTCTCTAGAGCCCATTCAGAGCACATGCATCTCCACCGAAGTGTACACTGAGATGTGTATCCACAAGCAGTAATTAGCAATTCTATATTAGATTAGCCTTCAGAAAAACACAAAATCCAAGTGGGAGGTGTGGTCTAAAACTGACCAGTCAAATACCCACCACTTGCTATGCTGATGAACGTGACATTAAAATAGTCCATTCTAGGAGACTATAAAGCCTAGTTTTAAACCCCTGAGTTACCAACAGTCACACAAAACCCAAGCTGAAAGATTAGCCGTTGAAGGAACTAAAACAGTGCTCAGAATACAAGAGCTACATCCCTGAGTTACCACTATATGTCTGAAATTGTACAACATGGTTTAGTTGCATCTCTGATTACATTTATGCTGCAGTGGCTATCTCCTTGCTGTGATGGAGCACTGACATCCCTTGACTCGTTATCAGTTTCCAGTGCAATTAATCTAAAGGTTTGCCACTGCTGTTGCCCTTTGTTCTGTTTTGCAGGTTTAACATTATGGGCTCTCGTCTCACTGAGCTGTGAAGGGAGAGGACTCAGTGGTGGGTAAGGGACCATGAAGAATAGAACCCTGTTAGCTCTGGTGTCACGAAGTTCAGCAAGATATTTGCCTGCATCTATCCTTTAGTCTGGTTCACAACAATGGTGCAAGGAGTGCCTGCTACAGCCCACCTTCAGAATCATCAGCCCCTTACAGATCTCCTAGTTCTAACCTAATTAACATGGGATCATCATAACACCACAGGAGCAGAAGGCTCCTCATGAGTCATTGTATCCATAGTATATACTCCCGCTTAAAACTAGTCAAGATATCTATTTCTGCAGCTCCTATTAAAGATCATGCCAAACCCACAGTTCTCTGACAGCTTTTCATTTTAACATCAAATATTCATCCCATTCAGATCCATCTTTCCTCATGCCAACAGTTCTTTTAAACTCTGAGAATATCTATAGATAATCTCAGACAGACACAAGATATCATAGAATCCCAGACTGGGTTGGGTTGGAAAAGGCCTTAAGATCATCCAGTTCTGACCCCTTGCCATGTGCAGGGACACCTCACACTAAACCATGCCACCCAAGGCTTTGGCCAGCCTGGCCTTGAATACTGCCAGGGATTGAACATTTACCACTTCTCTGGGCACCCTGTGCCAGTGCCCCAGCACCCTTACAGTAAAGAACTTCTTCCTTATCTCTAACCTGAACTTCCCTGTTTAAGTTTGAACCCATCACCCCTTGTCCTATGACTACAGCCCCTGATGAAGAGTCCCTCTCCAACATCCTTGTAGCTCCCTTCAGATACTGGAAGGCTGCTATGAGGTCTCCATGCAGCTTCTCTTCTCCAGGCTGAACAGCCCCAACTTTTTCAGCCTGTCTTCATCAAACCTTCTTTAAGTGTAAGACTGTGTTCTGTGCCCTTCATCATTGCTTCCAATGAACTTGCTGCCTTTGCAAAGTTATCTCTTTTTCTAAAGAGCGTATTAATTATCTTCTCAGGTTTGCCATTATTCACTTATCCCTCCTTGGAAAAGATATAGGCTAAAGTAAGAGTGCTTCACTGCAATGTGGAGAAGGAAAGTCAGTATGAATCAAATGGCAGTCTTCAGCAAAGCTTAGAAGTAAAAGGCAATTTTAACACTGAAAAATTAGCCACTGCATCTGGAGGATTCATAATTGTAGTGCTGTTTTAAGAAGTCACAGAACAATTTGAATGTCAAGGCATTCATGTCAAGGTTGGCAGACCTTGGAATGCCAAAACAGAAGTTCTGATAAAATTGCTCCATCTAAGAAGTAAGGAGTAAGTTCATGTCCAAAGCTGCTGGGCACAGTCAGCCTTTGACAACTGCCACAGATACAGATCAGAGAAACACAGCCTATTGACCATGACAGTATACTAAAATGAGAACACTGTGAGTAACTCCAGCCTTAGAAGCTCTTATCCCTAAGCAGAGGCCAGAGAAAAATGCTTCTTTCTGCACATATTCCAAGTACTCATTTATACCATGCAGGTGAAGTTTTTTACTCTGGAATTGCAAAGTCCCTTTAGAGGAGTTACAATTGAAGACACCACCACTACTTGGCTACATGGCTGGACAAGCACCAGGCCAATCAAAGCCTAAATCATAATGCCTGGTAGGTTTTCTGTTTAACTGAATAGCTGCGTTAGCCATTAGCTATTAAAAAAGTAAATCCCAGAAAACATTTGCTTAAATTGGCTTGTTAAGTAGAGATGACATTTTACATCTGTTCTCCATTCATCTCCGATAAGAGGGCAAGGGTAAAAACTTACCTTCTTGCAGATAAGCTCTGCAACTGTAGCCACTGATCATAGTCTGATATGTTAGGTGTTAACACAACATACATTTCTCCTTATCAGCCTTAAAGCCATGCAAACATTCATTTCATTTTGAATAAGGCAGGGAGATGCCTTGCAGTACAGTCGCCTTATTAGGAATGGGGAAGCACTGGCAACTGGTAACAAAACCACTTACATCCCCACAGGTGTAGGCAGACTGAATTCTTCACGTATTAGTCATTCCTTAGTAATTTCTAGGATGGTTATTTATTTCTTGAATGATAACATTGGCCTAGAAAGCCTATTGCCTCACTGGCTCCAAAACTACACACACACTGTGTTTAGCAGTAACACTGGGTTTCAAGCTGAGTGGCACCTTTTCTGGTGAAACATCTTCAGAATAAGCTGTGTGACAGCCAAAAATTACAACAGACCAAAGGATTACCTTCTCTTTGCTTCTTCGTACTGAAGGCGCAATCTCACTTTCTCAGCCAACTGGTTATTGCTGCTGGTAGTAAACTGAGACACAAAATACAAAATCAGCAACATAACCACTCCTCTTTGGATAATCTACCACATAGAATCACAAGTTGGTTTGGGAGCGACCTTAAAAAGCTCATCCAATTCCAGTCCCCTGACATGGGCAGGGCCACTTTCCACTAGAGCAGGTTGCTCCAAGCCACGTCCAAACTGGCCTTGGATACATCTTGGGCTTCTATTCTCATGCACACACAGAGCTTTGTCATCTTCCTTCTTAAATGCTGTTTGCAATCTTCAACTGCTGTGTTGCATTTTGGTTTGGACACCATCTTGCTTTGGTTGTTAAGTCTTACAGACATGGGACATCCATCCCATCATGCCCACATCTGCAGGCCTGTAGTGACATGTGTGGCCCTCACTGAAAGCAGCTGCAAACATCTAAGTGAAGGTACACAAGAGTGGCCTCTGTGATGAGCTGTGAGCCATACCATGTACCCACAGTGCCGACTGAGTTCTTGCTGAGGCTGCCACCAGCCTGACACTTACATTATTGTTGCACAAGTAGGACTGAAGGTTTATGAATATTAAACATGTTTGATAACATTAAAATATCTGCACATCATTCCCACTTGTAACGCACTAAAAGCCAAACACTCTTAAGGGAAGAGTCCACGTTATAGCTTAGCCCATATATAGCTGCTGGATGTTTCTAGTGTGGTAGTATATTGCTGCTGATGAAGGGAATATTTGTATCAAAAGAACCTACACCTACATGCAAAATAAAACCTACTTCCCCTTTATTCCCACCTGTGTTATTCTAACAGAGACAGTGTGGGCAAACAGTAGGTTCCCTCTGGAGATACATTAACACTGCACACAAAAACAAAGGTCACACTGAAGCTCAAACCAGAAGAATTTCACAGCCCCTTGTACTAAGGCAGTACTACATGCGGCTCAGAGGAATGCCTCCACATGCACTTGGCTTCCCATGAATTACTCACGCTTCCTGAAACGTCCGTCTGGGAGCTGACATCCAGGTACTGCCGAGGTGACAAAGGGCTGGAGCTTTCCATGGACATGCTGCTGCCCCACAGGTCTGGCTGGGATCCTCTGTCATTCACAAAGCTGTCTTTTAACCTGGCTAAGCTCTAAAACCATAGAAAGCCATGAGGTGAGCTCACTTCTCCTTGAAGTACCTCAGCAGCCCCATAGCTTTAGCCTAACCTACATGATTAAGGTCTGACCACACTTAGTGTGTGCACTCAGACTCTGCAAGTGTGAGGTCAGCTGGACTCCATCTCCCACAGCAGCAAGTAGCCCACAGGCAGCAGCACACCATCCTGCTGGGCAGGCAGGCTCTGCTGGAGATGGCAGACCAAGTGGGCCACAGTGTTTTCAAGGCTTCTTCAGGTCTGCACTTTGACAGCAATACAGTTACTCTGGTTTATTCTAGACTCCGAGACAAACACTCATCTCTAAGCAAGTGCTTACTAATGTTAGTTGCTATATTTTATACTTATTCTTTCCAGGATCTGGAGAACAAAAAGGCTGCAGTCCAACCACAATACAGAACTGACTGATGTTAATAAAGACCTCCATTACATATCCAAAATACAGAACACTTCAATTACTCCTCAGAATCTCAAGCTGATGGCAATGGTGACACAAAATACTATAAAGTCATCCTGTTTCAATACCTGAATGAGGTCTTGTTTTTCCTTCTCCCCTGATGTGATGGCCTTCTTGAGAGCTTTCATTTCACTTAAAATGGCTTGTGCCTCATCAAGTTTGTAGCCACCTTGAGTATCAGACATTTTCATGTCAATTCTGCATGGAAATGTTGAAAAAATATACAGTAAGCTGATACTTTCTAAAGTCCAGTTAATGCCAAAATGCATGCATCTGGGATAATTACATCTGTTTTTAAGGAAAACACACTCCTAAGCATAACAAAGACAACACAAAGAACAAGGAATTGCATCATCACCACCACCTAAGTTACTCCACTTGCAAGTACGTTAAGCTTCAGAACTGATTTTAGCCATATCATCTCTTTGAGCTCTTAGGGAGGACAAAGATGCACACAGAACCCCTCAAACAGTATGTCTGGCAGGTTGCTGCTGGTTTCCTTGTTTCTAACCTAGAGAGGTTCAACTCAGCCATTTATGAAAACTACCTTGTTTTCAGACAGGATTTCAAACCCAGGCACAGGCCTCCCAGGCACAGCTGTATTTGCTTTCGTAGCCTAAGTAAAGGCTGCCCCATCTTTCCCTTTTCTCAAGGGAGTCCCACCCCAGCTGACATGTATAATAAATAAGGTATTAACCAGTGATATAATTTAAAACACATCAAATGCCTCATCATAAAAATGTAAGTAAATACCTGAAACTTTTCCTCCTCTTCCACTCCACCCCGAATTCTTCCTCAGTGCCCTAACCCAATGGCTCTTATAATGAAGATAATGGGCTGTACTGTGTCATCTGCATTGAGCAACGCTGAGTAAAATGGAATACTATTTAGCTGATGAGATCCTGGTTCAAATTCTTTTTGCCATGAAGTCAGTTCTGATGCAGTCAATCACATAAAAGCATTTATTTGATGCCCCAGGGCTGTGTACTGCTTTCAGTTGCATATGCCTAAAGATATCAGCAGCAACATATTTCAGCTGACTTTATTTAGACAGCTATTTATAAATGTAGAGGGGGATGCATTACAAGTCAGAGATGTTCCACACTGAAAATAAGATCTTGAGAACAAACTCACTTCTTCAGTGTTTGAAATCCATGCTCTTTGTACTGGAGCTCTTGCTTCATGTGAGCTACTTCTCTCTTGAGTTTATTAACCTGCAGCAATGTGTGACAGTTTTAGAATGATATTTTATATGAGCATTTAGGTGCAGCACTATGCATCAATTCAAACCTTATTCACTATAGACAACACTCTAAACAAAGTTAACAGAAAACCAGTTCACCTCGACAGCAGCTAACAGCCTTGACTGCATCCTCATCAGGACATTATACTGGTGAGGGCTTTATCCAGCACCCAGATATCACATCATTTACTAAGGGGCTCAAGGGAATTTTCAACCTTATAAGCAGAAAAGCTGAGAAAAATTCAAGACAGAGGAATGAAACACATGTTGATTTTACATGGAAACATTTAAACTCATCTTAAGCATTAAAAACCATTCAGCATCAGGATGGAAGTTACACTGCAGCGATAGAAGCCATCCTCCAAGATATGTAACTGAAAGCCCCACGGCATGAGTAACACAGGAGGATGATAATACACACTGTAAACCCACTGACCCTACAGCTTGCTGGTTTATACTCCTGCACAGAGGCCACACTGACCTACTTTACTTTGGTCTTTTCTTCTTCCCAAAGTGAGCTCTGCATGGGAGCCCGCACTGCCACTGCAAACAGCCCGCACTGAGAAAGGACACACCAGCTGCCAGGCTCTGGAGAGAACTCCCAGCCTGCAGCACCGAGGAGCCAGCACAGCTCAGTACCCCTCAGCGTGTCCTACCACAGCGTGCACTACAGCTTCCAAGGAGTCCAACAGGAAAAGAGTGCTTCCAACTCCTAAAATGGCTATGTTTAAGGATTCTGATAGATTATCTCCTAGATTCAGAACTGCTGTATTAGCTCTTTTGATTGCTTTGGCATCTCCTTTTAGTATTTGCCAGGAGGTTTGGAAATAGCTGAAGCTACTGGTAGCAACCTGAGGTCCATTCATACCACTTACCCTGGATTTTGTAGTCGCAATCTCCGCTTTGAGGATCTCTGGGTCATACTTGGAACTTGACGATGAGCCAGAGATCACTAGAACAAATACAACACCCAATTTAGCAGCTCTACCTCACACACATTAAGACCTCCCCTCACTGCTGCACACCCAGATCTCCACACATTGCTGGTGCAGGCCTTTAGGCATTTTCCAGGTCCCCTGGAAAGGCAGGGAAAGGCAATAGTGCAGTGAAGTGCTCCACAAAAACCGTATACTAAGGAGGCCAGAGCATGTCCTACATCTCCAAGGACTGGATTTGTTCCAGGTTAAGACACTTAACTCAGACTCCCAAACATGTTCACACCATTCAGTAGTGTGGCTTCCTGCATTTCCACAGGCACTGAACAGAATTGAAGGGATAGGCATACAGATTTACTCTATTTTCACATGTAGACTTTTTCACTGAGTAAACAACCCACTAAGTGTTTAGAAACAAAGGAAAACACAGAATGAGAAGTGAAAAATGCAATGCAAGCCTTTCACAGCCTTGAGGACACAGCAATCATACAGTGTGCCACACTGGATTCAATCTATGTCCCACTAAAAGCAGAATTCTCTTCTCAGCAGCAGTTTAAACCCTTCTGCTTCAGAAGTTACAGGAGCTCTCTGCTGTGCACAGTACTTAGAGGTAGCTGTAGGCAAGAGAGGTATTTTGATCCTTGCAACCATCAGTTCATGCCCTGTAAACATGGAAAAGCATTTCTAGTTCTTTCTGCTTGTATTTTTTAAGATAGATCATATCACACCAATGTAATTCATGCTCACAGTGCTGTGAATGGGCTGGTCTGGAACACCAGCACTTGCGAGAGTGCTCGTAGGAAAAGACCAAAACTGTCCTTCAGAGGTGATGGACACGACCCTGCTCAAATCAGACTCCTTCAGCTGACAGAAAACTACTTGAGCACTTCCTAACTCGAGGCACAGGCTTAGCCAGCAGAACTCGTGGAGTTGGGGGAGATCAGCCACTGTTGTGGCTGGCAAGAACATAAGAACTCTTCAACACTAAGGATTATAAAAACAATTCTTGTGGGCAATAAATCCTCCTGTGGGCATTTTGCAGCTCCTAACTAGGAACAAAAAGGAGGAAATCTGTCCTACTATAACCCTTTCTGCACCAGCTCTTGAAGCACCAGGTACTGTGTTCCCTGTGTGACAGAGAATAGGGAGCATGAAACAATGTTCTTCATACACAGAGAGGTAATCCACCCATGTTATTTTCTACATGGCCTAACATACAGACCCTTAGCTCCCCGAGACAGTCACTCAGCTACCTAGAATGTTAAAATCCAAAAGGGCCTGGGAACAATACTTGAGGATGAGCCTTCTTGCTTTGTTTCTATGCTCCGGACAGGGGATCATGGAATACCACGGAACTTCATTCTTCTGCACTGAATCAGTCCAACATTCTTTCACATTTGGGAAGCCCATGCTGAAAACCTGCACACTGCCTGCAGTGACTGAGCCAACTGCACTAGTGCTCCATAGCAGTTCTCCTTTACCACACAGGTGCCAGGCAGCTATTGCTTTTGAGACAACCTGAGCAAACATGGAGAGTGACACAGCCTGACACTTCCCAGCACTCCATCAGAGGACCAGCTTTAAGCATTTTCCTGTCCTAGTGGGTTCACAAATGAGAAAGTCACTGGATAAGAGGTCAAAACTACTCACAGCTGGTCTGAGAGCCAAGTTTGTGCTCCCAAACATCATGCAGCTGCTGATATTCCTGCTGGGCCAATTCCAGCCTCTGCTGTTTCACTTGGTAGATCTCCTTCTGCGCAGCAATTGCCTCCTGGGCCAGGACAAGGTAGTCCTTCAGCATATGCTCCTGTTCCCGCCGCCACTGCACACGAGGGTCTTCTATCTGTGTAGTTTCTTAGGGAGAAAATAGAAGGAGGCAAGATCAGTGGAATACTGCCTGGAGATGCCCCACCAGCTATGGCAACATTTTAAATAGCCCCCATCCCCATCCCATAGCAAAATCAGTGCAATAAAGACATTTTCCATTTTCTCCTAGGAGGTGACCACTGCTCCACAACAAACACCACCAACTGAGTCACTGTACAGAACAGCTCCTGATGAAACCACCACACGACTCTCCAGCTCGGCTCCTGAAGCCACCCTGGTTCTGCCTCTTACACTACCCATGCACACTCAGTTCTGAGATACTGACAGTGACTGTTACACTCATTTTTATTGCAATGCATTAGAACATGGCTAGTAAAATACCTCTGCTATTCACTGATAAAAACACGTCAGAAGATACCGCTGCCACATGGCTGCCTTATGCTGCACCTGACAGCACGAAAGCAGTTTCAATTCTGCCCGGCCTCTTTGGCTGCCAAGTGGTTTGTATTGCAAAGGGGAAAGAAACCCTTCTCGCTCAGATTCGGTAAGCAAGCAAAAATTATTTAAAACCTCATTAAATCAAAGAATGTATTCACGAAAGCCTCTCAAATGCCATTTCATACACAGCAGCTCAGTAGGGGAGGAAACATTTCCCTCACTGAAAGCAGGTACAGCACGAAATCACCGTAAAAATGCAAGAGGTGGAGTTGAAGAAGAGTAGGTTTTGGTGACCCAGGCAATGCAGTCATGAATGGCCACACCACTTCATGTCCATCAGCTCAACACAGCCAGTACACTGCTTTTCAGGCTCCTAATCATGAAAGAGGCATAAGGTCACAGCCACGCAGCCAGTCCTGATCCTAGCAAGGCAAATTCAGTGTCAGTATTTGTCTTGGGTTTGTGAAGAAGAGTCCAAAATACTTCAATTCCTCTTTCAAGGCTGTGCTCTTGCTTGGAAGAGGCTCCAATAGGCAGTGGACTATGTGCTTTGCAGTGACCAAACTCCATGTTGAAGAAGGATGCCTGGTTACCACATACTGAATCATTAATAACGAGGAGCTGCTTGAAACAATCCCCAGGAATCTAATCTGCATCTCTTCAGAGCCTCTTGAAATATTTAGTGAAAGCTGCCACAGCGGAAGCAGCTCTTAAGCAAGTCAGGCATAAGACTAACACCACAACACACAGGAGGTAGGGAAGAGAAGAGTTTGACAATAACCCTAGGAGCAGAACTAGAAATAAAGGATTTTACCCTAGGGATGGACACTCAACCACTTTCACAAGCTGCTCATGATCACGCTGATGAGAAAATTCACAGGATACTCCAACAATAACTTACCAGTAGCTCCAGACCCAGAAGAGCACATGGCGTTTCAAGTTACATAGGGAATCTTAGAGAAGCTGCAAAACCTTTTTAAGACACCAACAGTATAATTTGTAGAAGCACTTCAACAGGAAGTCCTATACAGGTCCTGCAGAAGCAGCATTTCAGCTGATGCAGTACTAAAGCTAAGCCTAGAAGTGAGAGCTGCCCCAAAATAACTTGAGTAAAAAGCAGCTACATGTGCCAACTGCAGGTGCTGGTGTCTGCCCAGACAGCACCACGGTCTCTCTTAGATAGGGCAAGAAGTTAGGAAGACACAGCAGCATATCAACAGTAACAGCTTGAAAACCTAGGCTCCTGTCTCTGTTCTTGCCCCCAAATCCCATTCCCAGATAACCACTGCCCTTTACTCCATAGTGGAGCCAAAAGGGGAAAGTCAGCTGCAAGCTTCCCAGAGAGCTGCCCCCATATTCCCAGGCATGCAGCTTTCCTGGGCCAGATTGCAGGAACTGAGGCAGTACCCAGGACTCTTAAAGTCTAATTCAAGACACTGCGTCATAAATCTACCTGTACCTATGGCTTCTTCAAGCACAGACAGCTCCAGTTTCCTCTTCAGCTACCACCCATTCTTCCTATAATCACAAGAAGGATGGTGGAAGCTGCTGCAGGGAAATCCTTCCATTATAACAATAAGGAGGAAGACTACAATCTACAATCCTGAACAGCTCCATTTGGTGGTGAAGCACTGACACTTTCCCTAGCACACACACACACCCCCTCAGGGACCGAACACTTGCCAGGTCATGGAGAGCATGGACAATGCACTTATCAAATCACAGAATCAACCAGGTTGGAAAAGACCTTTCAGATCATCAAGCCCAACCTTTACCCCAGCACTGCCAAGGCCAACACTAACCCATGCCAGTAATGCACTGAAACTGCTTTGTTCCCTATTTTTCTAAGCATTCACCTCAACCTCTTCAGTAAGCACAGCACTAACTGTACCCCTTGATTGCATCCGAGTTTCAAGTGTGTGATAACCTATGAAACTGTTGGCCCAGGGCTCTCCATATGCCCCAGCTCCTGCGAAACACAAAGGACATTCAGCAGTCAGGTGAAGGGACTACAGAAATGCAGCTCTTACATCAGCTGGTGTCCTGTGAATTTTTCATTTAATGTTGAGCTTGTCATAAAGAAACCTGGCTGCTCCACGGCTGAGGAATGCAGTCTTACCTTGCCTGCATCAGCATCATTCTCTGCGCAAATCAAATTCCAAAGCAGCTTTCCCAGACAGGCATACTCAGGGCTATGCATTAATACTGCATTACAAGTATTCTAGGTACTCTCTTCAATTTAATTGTATTTATTTTGCCTCAGAGAGGAGCAGAAGTGTTCTTCAGCTCTTTCTTTTTAATGGCTCCTGGCTTTAGATTTAATTTGGGTCTGTCCTTGGGCTTGTTTCTGGTAATTACTCTCAAATACTTCAAGTGTGCAGCAAGAACCAACCTGCCTCCATACCCTTCATACCCTCTGATGATGGCTCCTTCCTGCACAGGGCATCTGTGAGAGACCCTGGAGAGGAAGAAGGGTTTGGATGCTCCGCAGAGGATACTTCAACATAAACCACAAGGATGAGCCTCTTGATGATAAGTGGCTGTGGTTTGCTTTATCGTGAGTTCTTGGACTAGAGCTGGCAGAAGAAAGACTGTCATGATTTTGTTTCTCTTCTTTTTAACATCTGATTGAAATTCCAGGTCAAGCCTTGCAGCCTCTGGCACCCTGCAGAAGTGAAACATTTAAAGAGCAACTGCTATGAAGCAGGCACCAGCATGGTTTGGAGCCTCCTCTGCACACGCCTGAAACTTGTGATGCTTTTGAGTGCTGTGGGCTCAGACCTGCCACCAGAGCTCTGCACGTTCACACTGTGGCCAACCAAGATCCTGTCTGCGTTGTTTCACCTACATGCTGCAGTTTCTGCTAACGCTTAGGAGGCTGACAAGCATCCATGTCCCACAACAGGCTTCCTGTACCTGAACTTGTCTCACCAGGACCACAGCTAGCCATCCTTGCTGAGGCAAATGCCACTGGAGTATGTTGTGCCCCAGTTTTACCTAGGATAGACCACAGTGACAACAAGCACTTGGCATCCTCCAGTATGGATAGGAGAAGAAAACAAATGAGAAGATAAAAATATATCTCAAATTGAAGAGAAAGTTCAGAGGACACAAGGAAAAGACTCTTGGAAACATCCCTCATTTCATAACCCAGACCCAAGTGAGACTGAAAAGGCAGGAAGATTCAGCCTGTCTTTAAAAAGCAACCCCATATTTAACTCTCCAGAGTGCTCTCTCATAGAAGTGAAATGGACTCATGCTTTTACAGACCTGGAGGAGACCCCAGTTTGCATCTCACAATCCGGCACCTTCTCAAGCACAGTCTGTCCAGTCCTCATCTCTGCAGACCTCCTCTGTGGATCCTGTAGGCATGTCCACCCCTTCTTCCACACTACCCACTTCCAGTAAGAGGCAAAACCAACTTCCCCTGCCTCACAAAAATAATGAGGATAAAGCCACTCAAAGCTATGTAAATACTGTGGCATTGGGGTGACAAACTCTCAGTAAAAGTGTTTGTGTCACCTTCACATCTGGAGACATCTGCTATTTGCCCTGCGGGGAGCAGCTGGTGCTTTCTGAGAACAGGCTGCTTTCATTCTGCATTTGTAACACCCCAGGGAAGTTGCTAAACCCTAGAAGGTGCTAAACCCTAGAAGGTGCAGTCTTACAGGTAAAAATGGGTTTTGGTAGGAAAGGGAAGGTGTGAAGATAGCCAAGGAAAAGCAGACTGCCACGTCTGTATTTAAACAAAGATCTCTGCCTCCTGAAAGCCATTGCCGGAGCTCTCAGCTGAAGCACAAGAAGCAGATTAAACACAACTCCAACCAGAAAAACAACCTGGAGGCACTTTCATCTCCTAAAGAGTTTTTCTCTTTGCCCAAGTTACAGGCACCCCCAGTGGGCCTGGGCTAGTTCTGCCGCGAACTTCTGGCTGCAATTGGAGCTGCTCTGTAAAGAGAACCAAAGCCCCTGACTTTTCTTGCAGGGGATTTGTTCTAGCACAGCCCAGTAAGGAACTCGAACCATGTCTGGAATGACAGATACAATTTTGTATTTTAACTCAAATATAACTCAAATGACTTCACAGCAACCTGACACAGTGAGCACATGCTCAGTTTGAGGACACAGAATAAAAATGCCACAAGCCTGAACATAGCTCTTGCATCCTGCACACCTCTCGAGTATCTCAGGCCTTCCCGAGTTTCCCCTCCAGTAAAGGCAGTGTGAACAGCAGCAAAGGGAGGTCATGCAGGCATTCGGTGTATCCCTGCCAGGGGAGGCACCACCAGACCTTTGCACTGTTTCCAATGGCCTGGCCACAAGGACAAATTCCAGGCTAAGAACAAACTCCAGCTCATTGCTCCCGAGCTGGACTCTCCAGCAGAGCCAAATCTTAGAGGTGTGCCCAGGGCATTAGCTTGAATGTGGCTCCTGATTTGAAGACTGCAAACCAAAAGGTCTGAAATTCCTGTGAGAGGGAAATAACTTGTATGATGGGGAAAGACAGGATTTGATTTCACGAGTGCAGGTCTCACCTACCCTAAAACGTGCTGTTAGCAATTCCGTGGCTTTGTGTTCAGTACATTCTAACACAGGCACACACCAATCACTCTGCAAAAACACAGGAACACGTCACTTACTGGTGTTGTGGTCTATGTAATAAACTCCAACCTGAGGGTCATAAGCTTCTTCCCATCCTAATGGCAACTCATCACTAATGCAGTCTGCAAAGGTGAGTGGTTTAGTGTACCTGAAATGCAAAGTAATAGTGAGGATGAATAAAAGAACGCTCCCACATGTCTATTCCAAACAACTGTCCAGAAAACAAGTACCTCAAGAGCTTCAGCATAGAAAACTAAGTTGCAAACGATTTGAAAGCTTTTGCTCTTCTCAAATACCCCACAAACTCTTCCCTTTCTCCGTCGGAAGCTGCAGCCAGATGAATTCACCCTGACTGAGCTCCCGAGCTTTGCCCAGCTCAGCCAGGGCTCGCTCCACAAAGGAACATAAAGAACGTTGCCAGAAACAACCCCAGACTCCCAAGTGAAACAACCAGCCTGTTCGCAGGCAAGTCCTGTATCAAAAATATGTAGACAAGAAGGAGCAAGATGAGAAATGCAATTTGCATAGCATGAATAATTAAGACTGCACAATCAATAGCAACTGCTGAGGACTGTGGGACCACTTGCCATGCAACTCCACTCATTTGCATTGCAATATGTTCTGTTTCATTAATGACAAACCAGATTAGTTTCCCAGTATCCCAAAATGTGTAACCTGCTCTGTCCAAATAAGGAAGTATTTCCACAATACTGCTCTGATGAGCACTGCTTTTGGAGACCACATCCAGCAGCAGTCCGAAGGCTTGCGCGGCTAAAAGCACAGCTTACAGTACCCACGTCTTGAGTGACCCCATGGAGTCACTGAAACCACCCCCTTTCCTGCCCTTGAGTCTGAGCAACGGAGGATCACACTGCACCAACAAAACTATCCAAACCTACCACAGGAGGCACAAGCTTGCAGGTATCGCATACCCAGCTGCCAAGAGCACAGCATGCCACAGGCCCGGAGGTCCCCCACACAACCTCAGGTGCAGGTGACACGCCTGGAAGGAGTGACAGAGCTTTGTGTTGGGCCTATGAGTGACCGGGCAGAGGAGCCGTGGGGCAGAAAGCACAGGACTCACTGCAGAACTCCAAAGCCCCCCTCCAGCAGCTCCACTGCACATGGTAAGCACAAGCGGGCAAAGCAGCAGCCACGGAGCTGCACCAAACCATGCCACGTGCACGCAGCGTGCCACAGCAAGGTAAGGTGGTTACAGAGTGAGTTCCCAACCCACTGTAAGAGACTGACAAGGTCTGCAGAAAGTCTTTCGTATTCCAAAATAATTCAGCAGGGCAGTTACAGAACGTTTTAATGAGTTTTGAGCACATCTGAGCACGCTTCATCTGGCTGCACTGAGCAACCAGCTGGTAGCCCCACAGTAACACCTTACACTCAGTGTAAAGGAGACTTTTAGGGAAAAGCCTCCATCTACAAGATGTTCAATGCAAAATCAACATTTAATGAGTAACATAATTCCCCCCAAAACATGACCTAGAGTCTGGTACATGGTGGGAACACTTCGGTAAAAGCTGCGTAAGGCACTAAGGTCCCCACCTGAAATGCTGCTGCCTTTCACTTCCGGCACATTGCCTTTGCCACCTGGAGCAGGACTGGGATCACTGTTTCCTCAGAAGACTTCAATTTAAAGCTCTGCAGTGCAAGAAGAACTCAAGAGCTTCACAATGTAACTGTAACAGTTTACTGGGAAAGTTCCACTGACAGGTTTATTTTTACTGTTCTTAGTCTACACTGTGGACCAAAAGCATGTTTGTATAGAAAACAGAGATTACCTGAAGATAAACTAGAATCTCAGTCCTTCTGATTGCTATCCCTTATCCCATGTTCTTCCCTGTGGATCAAGCTGTTTCCTCAGCCTCAGTACCCACTATGTGCTGCTCTGAGTCGATCAAGACAAAGATGCACAAGGGTAAAAATGCAGAGCAAGATCAGGGACAAGCAACTCCCTGGAGGTAAGAGATGAAAGTGCTGTTGCCAACGTGTTTTAACTCCAATGCTAGAGTTAGTGCTTCCACCTCTGAAAGTGGCACCTGCTTTCATGTGATGCTGGCTCAGTGGCTCACATGGAAGCAGGACAGGCAGAGAAGAGGGAAGAAAAAGCCAGGCAGGATCAGTGTACAAGAGCAATGACACAAGCCAGCTGCAGACCTGCCAGGTATTAGGTAGGGCTCAGAAACAATTTCACCTTTGAGATCCATGTTTTCAGCATATCTCCCAGGAAGCACCCACCACCAAGCACATACCAGCGCTGTCCTCCCTGGCTGACTGCAAGCCATTTGCACAGAG
This sequence comes from Amazona ochrocephala, assembly GCA_039720435.1. Classification (NCBI taxonomy): domain Eukaryota; kingdom Metazoa; phylum Chordata; class Aves; order Psittaciformes; family Psittacidae; genus Amazona; species Amazona ochrocephala. Next base: position 2,911,244 of record CM077889.1, on the reverse strand, counting down.
CAGGAAGCGTTCAGTGAAGGAGGATCTGTCATTCAGCTAGCCAAGCAGAAGAGCCATTAGGTTTAGAATTAAGAGAGTAATTCCGTTTGTGACAGACAGCATATGTTACACAGCCATTTCCCCAAATAACTGCAGCTTCACAACCAAATTACTAACTCATCTCAACTCCTTTCCCTTGCTGTTGTGGGGAAAAGGGGCACAAATCGAAGCAGCAATGCTACAATTAGACATGAAAGGTATGTGATATGTTTTGTAGTCAGACTATAAATAAAGCATAAAGACAAAAAGGAGATTATTCCCGTGTTTTAAGATATTATTTTAGGGGTTGTTATGAAGACTGAAATAAACCACTTTTCCAGAAGGGGTCCAAAATCAAGCATCTCCCTAACCACACTCACAGGGTAGCCTGACACCTTAAATGAGCAAAAGGTGAAGTCTCTTACAGCATGACATGATTCCGTTAGTTATTATTTCTGCATACACCAGGACTGTGCCTGCACTTGGGAAGTTAGAACCTAGGGCCATCTGCAGAACTGCTGCTTTTGAAACACCTCCTCTGCAATTCACAAAGCTTCCTTGGAGAGAATTTCCCCAAGTCAGTCAAACCCCGTTACCACACAACAGGTTCTCTCTGCAGCCAGGCTCGAACCCGCAATCTAGAACATGGACCCTTTCACCAACTGTGCTTATAACTAAGGAAGGAAACCTGCAACTGGTTTACGCATTCCTTACCCTGCTCCACTAGGGAAACCTCCGGATGCATCCATCTGGCTTTAAAAAGAAAGCCATCACCTCAAAGTTCGGACAATCCTGACGCTGTCTCCTGATGTGCAGTCACGGAGAGGAAGGTGAGTGGGGAAACCAAGCCTGCAGGCGCAGCGGTTTTTATTCAACCCCCACTGGTTGACACAAGACCTGCAGACAAGTCTGTACCTTCCAGCCACGCTTGCTTTGCTCTAACGCCGTTGAGAGCATCGGTTAGACCAGAACTACTCCCGAGGCATTTCCTCTGCTTCTAAGCTGGAGGCTAAGCTTGGTGTGGAGCTCCTACAACAGAACACAGCCTGAGCTACAGAGGTCTGTAACTCACAGCTTAACTCCAGCCTTCTAGCTCACCAAAAAGTCACACATATGTTCATCTCGTATCAACTCACCTGGATCTCAAGTTCATCCTACCTTTGGTTGCCTTTCTCCCATTAGCCAAGTTTTACTCAGGATCAGTTTTAGGAACATTTAGTATTTTGAAAAAGACACCTCAACCCAGATTCACCCATTTCCATTATTTTTTCAACATGCTCTTTTTGTATTTGATTTCATTCAAGAAATTGAAATCTATGTGAGCAAGCGCAATGGCTCATCAGGACCCCTGGAAACCAGGTTCCCTCAGCAGCCACTACACACAGTAAGTCAAGAACCCCACCACAGAAACTCATCCTGGTAACAGAGGAGATAACAGCATCACCTGAGGAGCAGCTTACGGTCTTCAGGCACAGGAAAACCACTGCCCACCCACCGACCAGTGAATGTATGAGACACTTCCAGCTTTGTGGAATGTTGTCCCAAATAGCTCAAGTATTTGTAGAGCAAATGACAAATCCTGCTCTCAGGGTAGGCAGTAGGAAGTTAGCTTCCCAGTAAACTAGCTCTAGTTTACAAGTCACAACAGCTTTAAATAAAGGTCAATGTATTTCTTATTTGGATTGTCACCTTCAGCTTTTTCCACAGATAAAACTGGAAACCAATGTTATAATGTGGAAACTTGCTCATCTCAGATTCAGAAAGCCTTTCTGCAGTCTTTAACTCCACTGTTGTCAATCAAAACCCTCATTACACAGGAAACCAAAGGCAAATAATCTGTGTGTAACAAGCTTCTGATTGACAGAAGGTTTGTTAAACATGGCTGCAGGGAGGCTCCTGACGGGAGCAGGAGATGGGGGATCTGTGCCACTTACAAACCTGGAGTTAATAGTACAAAGGTAACAGAAATAAACCCTCAACTTCTTAAACAGGAAATGTTGGGTTTGTAACTACTGGATTTTAGTGCACATGGTGGCCCGCAGCAACCCAGCAAACACACAACTTTTCAGCTGGGCTCATGGTTGTGAGTACATACGTGTATGCTTGGGTCACCAAGACGTAAAGCATTTGTTAACCAACAGCGGATCACCAAGTGTGCTCCACCATATGTAAACCCACTTAATCCCTGTGCTGGCAGGGCTCCCCAAACCCAGAACACATAAAGCCAGTTAAACAGGAGAGCCGTATGTTAGTGGGCTCAGTGCAGATCACACAGCCTCAGTGCAGGTGAACCAGCAGCCCAGGGGATTTCCTGCAGCTCGCTGCACTGATAGCAACGGCTCACTGCAGGAGGGACAAAGGGAGCACCCGCATCACCAGCACCTTCACATCAGCTCCTCCTACAGCTGCAGCTTCAGCCACCAACCCTAAGAGCTTAACAGCTCTCCCCTTCCCTTCTGCACACGCTGGTACACAGCGAGTGTTTCATAGGCACAAGGGGTTCATGAGCAAGGAGTCAAGCAAGATAAAATGATGAGCTCTGGCAGATCCTTCCACTCATCTCTGACAAAACCAAACAGGTTTTAAAGCCAGCATTTTGTGGCAGACTGCTGGACTCAGGCTTTATCTTCAGTGGCTTCTACTCCAATTATTTATCTATTTTTACACAGCATTTCTGCATGTGAATAGGACTCATCACTGCTTATGATGTGCCAGAACAGAGGACAGGCTGAAAGCCCTCAGCTCCTGCTGCACACAGGATCCTCGTGGGTCTGAGCTGAGGAACGTACCCGTGGGCAGAGCTGCCGGCTGCTGCAGGAGCTCCTCACGCTGACATCCCAGCTTCTTTGTTTTCAATGAGGTCACCCCATCCTTAACACAGACAGTGATTATTTTTACACTTCAGCATAGAAACCCTTACCCCTTTGCAGACCAATTTTCCAGCACTACCGCAATCTCCTCCTCACAAAAGCTTTACAAATAGACTCCCCCACGTTTATTACTCAACTTGGTGCTCCAGCCTCAAACACACCAGGGCTGCACATCACTATAGTAACTGTTTTCCCCGGGAACATCTCTCAGTGGGGAGGGCTGGCTCTGCAGGCTGGAGGTGTGGCAGCACAGAGCCCTGGTTATGAGCTGGCTGGCAGAGCTTTCCTCACCCATCCCCACACACCTGGGCACAACGCATTGCTCCCTCGGATTCTCACTCCAACTGCCATGGAGGGATGAGGTGATGTGAACAGCTCATCTGCAATAGCCAGCATCCTCAGCAGCGACACAACTGCACCAAAACCTCAGCAAGTGCTATGGAGGAGACCTCCTCACCCAGGGGAGCAGAAAGGAGGCGGTCAGGGCAACCATGAGATCTATGAATGGAAAAGTGCTTCCCAGATAACACGGAAAAGCCTTTAAGAAGTGATCATAAATTTGAGAAGCTTCTTAACCATGCTCCAGGGAGTCTGATGAGAGATCGAATGTGACAAGATTTTGGAAGCCAGATATTACTCCAAGACACACACAAAGGCACAGTCACTCTCAACTTCTATTACCCCAAGCAGATGCCATTCAATGACTGTCAGCATGTGCAGCATTACAGCCTGGTCCTGGTCTTGCTGTTGTAAAGGATAACTAGCAACAGAATTACATCCATGATAGTAAAAACAGGGTCAAGTCTGAGAAAAGTAGCTTGTTTGAAATTGTTACTGTAAATCAATTTGCTTGAACTACAACATAAACATCGCCAATAGTAACGCCCTTAAAACTCAACACATCATCTCAAGCAACTCAGGCTGAAGAGCTCTTTCTTCTCAGTAGTGGTCTCCTTCGTTGCCATGGGTATTGAGCATCTCAGCCTCCCAAAGATCTTTCATCTCCTCATGGCCCCTCCATGCACTGGGCCACCTCTTGGTTAAGCAAACCCAACATCCATCTTCGGAGCTTATCTTCCAAGCTACTGTCATTTCTAACAGTTTAATTGACACTCATGGACTCAGTGATGTCCTCTCCTGTTCTTTGGCCGGGACATGAGAATAAGCCCTACACCTCATCAGTGTAGCCTTGAGTTGTGTGTAATATGCCACTGTAGACCCTTTGCATGAGCAGGTAACATCCAAGTCCTGCCTTTTCTACAGAAATCAGTCACATGCTGCCCAAGTAGATTCTCCACAAAGCAGGTCAGGACACATGAGAGACGCCTGAAGTCAGGCAGCAGCCTGCATTTCAAGCATTCCATACACAAATACGTATACTTTTAATAGTAATACATTTCTATTACTCAGATTCATGCAAGCATTGAGCTATATAATACCCAATTTACCACTCCACCAGCTACAACAAGCACATTGAGCATGAATCAGTCTAACAGCTTGCTTGCTGTATCCACCTCTGCAAAGGCTTGCATGTTTACAAGCTCGGCTTTGCACAGTGACACTCTGCCCATGCATTTCTTTTCAGTACAGATCATTTACCCCTGGAAGCAAAGAACTACCAAGTTATTTGTGAGAAGACTATCAAAAACCACTTAGAGACTTGAGCTCATTCCCAGAGATTAACAAACTGGTTCTGCTAGCAGGAGAGAGGCAGGAGGTCACTCATACCTTCTGAATCACTCAAATGCAAAATTCCTGGGATAGTTCAAGGTTAAAGAGTCAGGAAATGGGAGCTGAGGCTTCTCACAACATTAACTTGCCTGCCAGCCTGTATATCCTGCATGCTTTCCTGAAGCAATTAAGCAGAAAAGATATAAAAGAGTAAGGTACAACTTGATGACAATGGTGCAACATGACTAAACTAAAGGTATGCGAGGGTTGGAATTTAACCACACAAGTAACGTGAATGGCTTTAGTTTTCAGTAGTGGAGGTTGGGTTTTCAGCCTGCCTTCAGCTGTAGGATGAGAAGCAGCCTGGCCACCTCCACAGCCTCAGTAGATTAACTAGGGCCAAGGCAGCTCTCTCCACTCAGAGGTTCAACTGCTCTTGAAGAAGGGGACCAATGACAGTGAGGGGTAAACTGTCCACCAAACATCCAGACAGAGCAGTCAGACTCGTTTCTTGACATATTTGGGAGATTATGAACCGGAAGGTTTGCCTCTGTGCTTACAGCCTGCTCTCCTGTCCCTCTGAAAGGCTGCCTGCAGTGTGGGTGGCAGCAGTTTACATTGGCAAGATGCCTCAAGATAAAGAGGTGGGTAGGACAGGCTCCCCCCACAACACAGCTCCTGTAGTAGGGAACCTGGAGCTACTGTTAGGAAAAGATAAATATTTCAGATCCCAGCAATGAGGTGGGTATTGGACAATTGCTGTACCTCAGCGTTCAGGAACACATTATCCCATGGATGGCAGCAGAGCGAGCACTGGGCTGACTATCGGCGCTTGACCTCACAACAGATCTTCAGCCAGCGATGAGTTGTCACTCACTTCATCTGTGGTGATTAAAACCTTTGATTCTTTCAGAAACAATGCATGTTGCTACATTTCTTAACAACATGTGCCATCTCTGCTGTGAAAGAGAGCAGTATGACAGCAAATACCTCCTGCAACACCACCAGCCCCTTCTACCCCTTATTCATGTGGCATCTGAAGTGGGAAAACAGACAACACTAGGATGGCATCACTGGACTAGGGTCCCTAGTCTACCCAATGCAGAACCCAAGCGTTGCTAGCATGGAAGCACATTTAGAAAGAGGCAAGGAAACCACAGGAGGCTGGGTTTAAACACACAGAGTTTGCATGCTGCTCCCTGGTTCACCTCCTACTAGCACTGGGCTAATTGCTAACTCCATGCACAGCTTCAGTAGCACTGCCTGCCTGCTCTTTCTGCATTATAAACCTTCTCACTGAGTTATATTGCTATTTGATGTTCCCGATCCCAAAGAGCAACATCAGCAGGCTCTCTGTTCTGCATCACTTCGAGAACAGACCAGGCAAGCAGCAGGGCATCACAACAACCTCTTCTGCTCTTTATCCTAAGACAAATCAGCTTCAGCCACTTAGCTTTTGTGCAATGCCTACATCACTTCTTAGAATCAGACTGGTTGGGGTGGAGAAGACCTTAAGATCATCCAGTTCCAACCCCCTGCCATGTGCAGGGACACCTCACGCTAGACCATGTCACCCAAAGCTCTGCCCAGCCTGGCCTTGAACACTGCCGGGGATAGAGCATTTACCACTCCTCTGGGCACCCTGTGCCAGCACCTCAGCACCCTCACAGTAAAGAGCTTCTTCCTTATCTCCAATCTGAACCTCCCCTGTTTCAGTTTGAACCCATCACCCCTTGTCCTATCATTACAGTCCCTGATGAAGAGTCCCTCTCCAGCATCCTTGTAGCTCCCTTCAGACACTGGAAAGCTGCTTCTTGAAGCTTTACTTCACTTCTCTGACCTTACAGCAGCCTGGCAGCTGGGAAGTCCTGTCAGGTAGAGCTGAACCCAGCCACACACCACACAGGAAGCCACCAAGTAAAGCCCAAATAGGTCTAAGCACAACCACAGGAGGACATGGGTGCCTTCAATGCCATTGTAAACTCAGCGGTACCAGGTATGAACAGGACTACTTCTGGCTGCCTGTAACAATCAGAGGAGATGCTTGGTCAAGATGATCTTGGAGCAGTGGAGAACACAGAAGAACAAAAATCTCTCTAGTTGCAAAGCAATTGTGAATTCAAGATACAGAACACTTCCTTAAGCATGAGCATTGCCCTGCACAGTGTAATTCCTGCCACATCCTTCCAAAGGGTCAATCCAAAATCATTTCAACAGACCCAGCCTTGCAGGTTGGCACTGAAAACAGCCAAAGAGGAGGAAGCCCAGGGTATACAGCACTCAGCTCATGGATGCAGCAACTGCAGAAGCACATAAGCAGCTGGAATTCACAATATCAGACATACTGATATGATACAGATTTATTGCCTTCTCAGCTCCTGAAAAGTCAGACTGTATCAAAACTAACAAATGTCAGAACAGGAACAGAGGTCCAGAACAACCTTGGGAGAGTAAAGCTTAAGGAGATTTAAAGTGTTAGAAGCAGAAGAGTATAAAGCTAATAGGTTTAGTACCTTTATCAAAGCCTTGATTACTTGATTACTGAGAGGGTGGTGAGGCGTTGGCACATGTTGCCCACAGAAGTTGTGAATGCTCCATCCCTGGCAGTGTTCAAGGCCAGGTTAGAGAGAGCCTTGGGTGACACTTGGTCTAGTGTGAGGAGTCCCTGCCTATGGCAGGGGATTAGAACTGGATGATCTTAAGGTCTTCCCCAACCCAAACCAGTCTGGGATTCTATGATTATGGAGTTAAGTCACAAATTACTCCAAACTGCATTTACAGACAGACCCATATAAAGCACAAAACAGCTCAGAACTTCACACACTGCAAGGAAGTCAATACAAATCAACAACTATTGAAGTCTGCTCACTCATTTGAGGGCAGCAACAATGAGATCTGCATCACCAAGTGAGTTTAATGGATTTACTCTTACAAACAGCATTTATTTTGAGTGATCCACTATCAATATATTTTGCCAACAGATTCAATTTGTGTTAACACAGTTCTAATGCCACTTGCTCTTTGCATCCCCCTTCCCCATCTATGTCACACAGCTGGAAGCCCACCTGCAGGCCTTCTGCCAGCTCCCCAGTGGCACAAGCAACTGAAGATCTGCATGCCCAGCACTTGGCTCAGAAAGAACAGAGCCCATCTGCAGAGAGGACAGGCGAGAGGCTCAGAGACCACAGCTCAGATCACACAGGGGAAGGACTATGGTGTTGGTACTGTCTGCTTTCTGTCTGCTTTCCAGACTGGAACAGTGTCACTAAGGTGGAAAGCTGCCTTCAGGTTCAGGACAAACATGCATTTCATCACAGGCAAAGCCAAACATGGTATCCTGAAACTGGGATACTGCTCATAGCAGCCCCTTGCAATTCCCAGCTGCCAGGCCTGGGGATGATGCACAGGGATTCTCCCCAGCTACAGCATGTGTGACAGACCAAAACAGCTGCCCATTCCCTCCCAAAACACCAGCTCCTCCAGGGACACTGTGCTCCTAGGGGACCCTTTCCCTCTTCTTTGCACAGGATTACATACAACCACAGGAAAAATAACTGAGTTTTCCTGAAGCACTCTGGATGGATGAATGAGACCAAGAAAGGGGACAGGGCTCTGGAACGCAGCACAAGTTGTCTTGTCTCCTGACAGGAGCAGCAGTTTAGTCTTACTCAGAATTTAAAGAACTTGAGGCAAATCCCAAAGCAACACATGTCATTTTTCAGAATTCAAGGGAAAACTCCTTAGGAGCAATTCATTCCCAAGTCTGTTTACAACTCAAACATTCCTGCAGGGAGCATTATCAGAGGATGTCTGTGAATACACACTCATGGGTGCAATCAGCAGCACTTGCTCAAAGAGGATGCAAGGATGCTCAGCCATTAAGTACAAGCAATGAACAACACTCTGGTCCTAAACTGTAACTGGTTACCAAAAACCAAGGTGGCATTTCTAAACGTGAGCATGTGTGAAAGCCATCTCTTACCATGGGGTAACTGACAGGTACTTTGCTGTACGGGCCTTCCAGAGACACTGCTGTCTGCTTTGGCCTGAGGCAGTTAACCAAGTTTCTACCCAATTCAGTGCATCACGCTTCAAGCGTCCAACAGACCTCTGCAGAGGTACCAAAAGCTTGTCACTGCACTGATTCCTCAGTTCAAAATGCCCATGTGGAAGCAAAGACTCAGCACACGTACCACTTCATCACTGCTGCTCACACTTCATGATCTAGGTATGTGTCAGACACACCTTGCATAGTCTTACTATTAGTATTTAGCTACTATTTAACTTCAGTGTATGAGAAGAGAGCAGAGGAACCTCCTTCCAAAGCAACAATCGTCCTTTTCCCAATATGCTCTGCTAAAGGTCACTAAGAACACTTTAGATATGGCTGCGCTCCTACTTCTCCCACCCCAACTTCCCCCTCATACAACAGATGTCCAAAGCTCACTTGAGCCTTGAAAGATTACCAGCTGCTGACAGCAAAGTTAGCACTCTAAATCCCTTTAGAAGCAATAAAACATACTTTGAAATCTTTCACATAAAAGAACTACTCCAAACAAAAAAAAAAATCAAGACTGCAACTTTTATAGAACAAACTAAAAATGAGAGTAGCCCCTGAAGATGAATGCTGGGTTTGGTGATGGCACCGTAACCTTACTGGCACCCATGTACAGGAAAGAGTTTCAGCTCCGAGCAGTGGCCAGCTGCCACTGGAGTTACAGAGCTGATGGAACATACAAGACCTCCTACACCCGTGTTAAGCACCTGAGATACTGGTCCTTGTGAGAAGACAACCAGCACTCTGCCAAGCCAAGCTGACAGCAAGCTGGCAGTGCTGCAGGCAGCTCCGTGCTCAGAAACCCAGGTCACAAGCTCGGCAAAGATGCAGGCACACCAGCATTTAACAGTCCATTCCCCTCAGTTTTCATTGTAACTGAATGCCTGCTGGTCATTGCTTCGTTACCAGTGGTTTCAATGCTTATAGTAACAGCCTGCCTAAAAAGTTACCTTCATGTCTCTGAAGAGACCCCAGCTTCAGCACCATCAGAGCAATTGCTCCACTTGAAGCAGCACAGGAAGTGAATCACAATGAACAGCCTGCATTTCATCCTGGCCTTGCAAGCCGAAAAACTTCAAAGATAAAAACCCAAAGATGCCACATTCATCTTGATCAAAACCAAGGAGCTGAGGTTACAGCACTGAGCTCAGCCTCACAAAGCAGCTGCTACAGCAAGTGCATCAGCTTTGGGAGCACTGGTGTGCTCACAGCATCCCCTGCTGTGCCCGGGAGCAGGCTCTGGACACCCAGCATGACCTCTGTAACCCAGCTGGATCCAGCACGTCAGCCTATGAGGTCTGACAACTCCACCACCCACAGGACCAAACACTACTTCCACAGAGCACAAGAGGGGATGCAGGACCACTCACTGCATGTCTCAGGGAAGCCAGTTCAGCTCATTCAACCGGGAGACAAGTCTTCACACTGCAGCTAATGGCCTGCCCCAGCCACAGGAGCCAGCAGAGGCCACACCATTCCACAGCACCTAAACCCAGAGTTCCAAGACCATCAGCACACAGCCACATTCCCAGCACACCCCAAGTCCCCCAGAACTGAGAAGGATCAGAAGCTAATCAGCGAGACAAGGCTTTTGCCCAAATGCTCTACACTAGGAATTTAGAAAGGAATTATCTGAGAGAGACTGGAAACACCCAAATTACTCTAACAAAAGCAGCACAAAGAGTAAGTTCACAGAGCCATGGAGAAAGAGACAGGGGTTTATTCTATCTTTGTCAAGGCGTAAAACCTATATATTTAAGTGTCTGCTCCCAGAGCTGCAGGTCAGTGTCAGCAATAGAAGTGCCCCAGCCCCAGCCAAGCTGCAGTGATACTTGGATTTCCTCAGGAACACAGCATCTATCATCTCAAAGCACATTCACAGTCGGAGCAGTAAGTGTAGGTTTCTTTTCTGCACTACAAGGGCTGCTTTATCTGTACCATGCGATGTGCTTCAGGATTAAATGCACCCAAGAAGCATTTTAAAAGAGGATCAGTTTCTAGGCAATGCAGCTTCTTAACCTGAATCAGCACAACTGCACAAGGGCACGTGATAGTGCTGGGGAGGGAGGGAGGGAGAATTGTTCAGATCCACAGCACAGACATCAGCAACTGAGCCAGGCTAATGGCTTGTCACTCCCATTAAACCCATCATTCCCTCCTTCCACCCCACGCACCCTTTCCCTGCTCCTCTTCCAGTCCAGCAGCTCTGCTCTCCCAGATGCACCCTCCAGGCCCTCCCACAAGCTGCTTCCATTCAGGAACACACCAGAGGAGCAGGCAGGCTCTCCTGTGCATGAATTCACAGTTGGGCTGGCAGGATGCGGCAGGCAGCGCCGTGCCAGCACAGCGCAGTGTCAGGAACAGCAGCAGCACTGGGGGAAACCACAACCCCCTGGCTGGTTGTGATGAGCTGTCTGGCTGCTCACCACGTTCCTGGGTACCAAACTGGTCCATGAGCTTCATCTGCCATGGAATCATAATTAAACCTGGTCCTCTCCAGTGGCCCGTGTTCTTCAGCTGCCAGACTCTGCCCTGCTGCTGCCTTCACGCTCATTACTGCTCGTAACTGAGCAACTTTAGAAGCTGGTCCCTTAGCTTTACACACCCTTCAGACCACAGCAGCCCTGCCGGGGGCAGCAGACACCCTTCGCTGCCCGCTGCGGGCATCCCCTGCCGCCAGCACAAGGAGCGTTTGTTGCGGCTGTCAGCCGCGCAGGAATGTGCTCGCTGACTGCACCTTTTCATCCCGATAAGGATTTTCAAGGTCATGTTCTCTTCCCTGCCGGCTCCTCCCCGGCTCCGGTGCAATCCCAAGCACGCAGCCCCGGGCCCTGCTGCGTGCTCCCGCCCCACCGGCACAACCTGTCGCATTCCTCTGCGCAGCAATCGCAGCTGCTCGCAGGCAGCTCCCGGGGTCAGCAACACCTCTGCCAGGAGGGAGCAGGCACAGCACTGCAGCAGCTTCGCCAGGAGCCGCGGCCGTGCCTGTGCTGCTGGGCCAGGGCAGCCCTGCGGTGAGGCTCCGGAGCTCCAGGGCTCCGCATTAAGTATTTCACAGACACAGCCCCATCACACCCACGGGCTAAGGGCTGCAGCCCTAACTCACACTCTGCATGCTTCACACGGCTGCTGAGCCCAAGGCACAGCACGGAGGCTGCCTTTGGGAACAGCCCTTGTCACCCTGTCACCCTGTCCCCACACACCACAGCAGCAGCCCAAAGCAGCCCAGCACCAGCGGCCGATGAGGAAGAGCTGCTGCCTGCCCAGGGCTCAGGGGAAGGCAGCGATGATGGTGCTGGGCCTGAGAAGCCCCTCTCCTATTGCTGGCACAGGAGGGCAGCCCCTCTCCTGCACCCAGCTGTCATCTCCACATGGATACAAGAAGCTTTCCGGACCTGCAGACGCTCCCCACACCACACAGGACTTCTGGATAACTACTGAAGAATCATACATGCTGCCTGCTTACAAAGCCAGCTAATTATACAATCTGTTAAGCATGTATGTGCACATAGCAGTGCTTTGAGTCATTAGAGGACGGGATTTATACTTCATTGCACGCATCTTGCTCTTTGTGAGTGCGTGCCTGGATACAGCCAAAATGAGCACAAGTATCTGGAATGTCTGCAGCTCCCAGGCCAGCGCATCTGAATACAAAGCTGAGCCCTGGAGAGCCTGACTGGCTGCATGTGAGCCCCCACTGCACAGATCACTCCCTCCACATCTAAATTCCCTATTCCCTCTTTTACCACTCTCAGCATCCAAAAGCAGAGCACAGCATAACATTTAAGCCATATTCTGTGAGTGACGTTAGCAAGAAAAAAGCAGCAGTGCAGGTGAAGGGCTGTGAAGACAAAGAGTCGGCAGCTCTGCCACAGTGCGGCTGTCCTGGGTCCAACGCCAGCAGCAGGGCCCTGGCACTCTGGCACGACCTCAGCTCTATGGCAGCAGCCGCTCCTCACCACCAAGCCCCCACCAGATGGACATCCCTGTTCTCTTGTTGGCCAGGCAGATAATGCCATGGCACATCACAGATGCTGGCTCTCCCCTTCAGCCACTTTGTCTTCATTTGCTATTGCCTGACTTGCTCTCACTGATGCCAGGCACTGCCGCAGGAGCTTTGTGCAGCAAAGGGCTGCAGCACACGGTGAGGCAGATCCAGTGCCACAGGGCTTTGTGCAGAGCACCAGGGGGGTGCCCAGCAGCACAGGGTTGCAGCACACCAGGGCTTGCTCCACGCTGCAGCAGCAGCAAAGGCTCATGGCAAGTGGCACAGCACAAACCACAGAGCTGCCTGCACCTACCTGTGCTCAGCACCTCAGCTGGCTGCTCTCATCCCTGTACTCATCAATAAAGCATCTGGGTGCTGTTGACGTAAAGCCAGAGAGCAATAGCTGTGTTTTTCATGGGTGTTTCTGGTAATTGTTAGAAGAATTTCTTCTGGTGAGGATTTCCCTTCAGCCTCCCAAATATGCAACCTTACCCACAGGTGAGCTCTACCCCCCTAATTCAGTTGGCTTCATGGCCATAGCATGCCCCATCCTATGGAAAGCCCTCCCCTAAGGAATCATATACCTACACGTTATGCTATGCTTTCAAAGGGATGTACTTGATTTCCTATTCTTACCTTCAATGCACTGCTATTTAGCCCAATAATTTAACTTCAGTTCTAAAATAGAAGGACTTTAAGCATTTGTGCATAAGCACAAGGCATTATTTAGGTATTTCATAATGAGTCAAGCCAAACCACCTCCATTTTCACACGTTTCTGTTCCCTGCACGTCAGGGGAAGCAGCAGAAGGCACCAACTCTAAGATCAGGATTGGCCTGGAAAACACAAGCTGGTCAAAATAAGCTCTTAAAACCTCATAGAGACCACAACAGACCTAGCAAGGTACAGCAGCAAACCATATCTTTATCCCATCTCAATCCCAGCACCTGCTCACGTGGAGCAGGGTATCCGTGCTCCCCGTTTTCAACGTAGGGTGTGTAACCAGGAGAAGGAGATGGTGCAGATACCCTGATGCTCTCCTGGTACAGCAACCTCACAGACAAGTCACAGCATCTGCAGGGACTTTAAGGCACAAGACATTTAACTCCTGAGATGATCCTGTGGGGTATTAAATGCCCCTGTGTCACCAGCAAGAGCACACCCTGCCTTTTCCAGAGGAGTAGGACAAGAGGCAGCACTACTTCCCCAAAAGCCATGCTTAAGAGCCATGCAACTCAGTTGCGTTCAGCTCTTTCATACACCCACCTTGCTCACACAAGGAAGTGCTTGCAAATTTGAGCATTGAAATCAGCACCACGGGATTTCCAAGGTAACACCTCCACAAGGAGATGTCAGGATACGTCAAACTCCAGAGCAGGATGCCTTCCTGTACATGTGCATTGTGCCCATCTCCAGTCAGCTTACAGGACCTTGCCTTGAAACTCAGAGAGCAAGGCTCTGAAACACAAATTGTTTCAAAACCAGTCTTCTCTATACACACCCCAAACCCTAGATAGCTAGCTAACACTGTTAGAAAGGGTTTGCAGCCTTTAGAGCTGCCAAAGGATAAGCAGCAGCTGAATCAGTAAAATCCCATTTTAAGTCTTACCCAGGAAAACGAGTATTTGTAGCAAGATCCTTGAGGTGATGCTAAAGCAGGCAGGAGGTGGGAAGTGCTGCGGAAACCAGAGTGCTGAGGGTGCACACACCATGTGTGCTGCTCTCCAACCAAATGGTGCCAGACACTCTGCAAGTCACCAGTTGCCTCCTCTAGTTTCACTGCAGCTTGTTTGTAACCCACTGAAGCTCTCAGGATACAACCATCACTGCTGCTCAAGGCATTACCTAAAGTATCTCAGCTATTCTTTTCCACCCCTCTTTTTCAAAGCTGTCTTTAATGCAGCTGACAATGTGCCTTACAGTACCATGCATCAGGTCTTAAGCAAGCCATCACAAGAGACTACAGGTTTGAAGGTTGCTGCTTGACTGAATAGCACTTCCCCAGCAGCACCTGACTGAACCCAGCTCCCATGCCAGTTTCACTGTATTACCCATTTTCTTCATTTCTGCCCAAACCCTGATCTATAGCATCAATGCAGACTTCCCAGCATGCACATTAACTTACATCAGCTCAGCCAAATAAATCATTATCCACAGTTCAGCTCATCTGCAAAGCCCAACCTGAATTCTCTGGCAAACAACATCCTCCTGCTGCCCTTGTCTCTAAGCTAACTTCCAGGCTGACCCAGAGAACCAACCTGCTATCAGGTTCCAAAATCAGTGATGAATCTGCAGAACTATTAAAACCACCAGACCTAACTGCCAGAAGCCTTCGAACACTTTCCATTCATAATGTCCTTTATCAATGTCCTTCTAATAGCTGCCAAATCAATGGCATAAACAGATGCTTCTACTGTTCCAGACCAGGGAAGACAGAGGAGAGCAATACTGCAGAAACTGCAGGGCTTGGGATGAATGAAACATGACATTGAACTTCTCTCTAACAGCATTTCAGAGAAAGATGCTGAGTGCTTTGCTCTGCCCTGAGCAGCCACATGCTGAGCAGGGCCAACATGCAGGGAAAACCGTGCCTCCAGCTGTGTGCGCAGAAGGTACAGGGAGGACACCCAGAAAGAAGCACATACCTTTTTAGGTGTCACCTTCACAGCATTGTAGCAGATGGAATTACAGCCCACAGCACTGAGAAAGCATCAGTCTGATATTTAAGCTGTCTGCTTTGAAAGACACTCTAAGGGACAGGGCTGCCTCAGCACCTGCAGTGCCAGGCACAGCACCACTGCAACCCACTGCAGCTCAGGAGCAAGCCAGGGCTTCCAGGGAAGCCTGGTTAGCAGGAAGGTCACTGCTATGCAACAGGTCCCTGCTGCAGTCCTGGGGCCACTTCAGCTTAACTGCAGCAGCAGAAAGCGTGCCAGGAAAGCAGGGAGCAGTTCTCTGCGTGCCAGCCAGGTCAGTGAGGGGACAAATGTGCACCAGGGCTGAGAACGCCCACCTCCATGGCAGGGAGGTCAGCTGCTCCTCAGCCTGCTGCAGCCCACAGCCAGGCCTCCGGTGGCACAAGAGGGCAGGGTTAAATGGTGCACTCCAGCCACAACCAAGCTCTAGGGCAGAGCCTTTTTCACCAGCAAATGTACCAGTGGTGACAATACTGCATGCAGTATTTCACTGCACTCTTTTGAGAGGGATCCAGAGGCGAATACTTCTGGTTAGTAAAATGCAGGGTGAAAAGAACAAAATCCACATCCCATCCAGCCTCCCCCTGAGCACTGTTCATTTAAAAAGACAGCTTTGTTAAGAAATCAATCTATTTTCCCTCATTAATATATAATACAAGATGTTGGCATAAAACCAGCTCATACAGCCTTGCAGTAACCAGAAACATCAGGTCTCACACACCAGCCATTGCCCTGTCTGCATCTCACCTGCTTAATGGGAGAAGTGTTACAGAATCACAGAAGAGTTAGGGTTGGAAGAGCGTCCAGTTCCAACCCCCTGCCGTGTACAGGGACACCTCACACTAAACCATGTCACCCAAGGCTCTGCCCAACCTGGACTTGAACTGCCAGGGATGGAGCATTTACCACTTCTTTGGGCAACCTGTACCAGCACCTCAGCACCCTCACAGTAAAGAACTTCTTATCTCTAACCTGAACTTCCCCCATTTCACTTTGAACCCATCACCCCTTGTCCTATCACTACAACCCCTGATGAAGAGTACCTCTCCAACATCCTTGTAGACACTGGAAGGCTGCTACAAGGGTGGTAGTGCCCATCATATAAAGCCAAAAAGTCACCCACTCAGGGGTCAGTTTGAGACACACTGGGTTTGTTTACCCCCATTTTGTCTTTTCTGAACCAATTCATATTCTTCAGGTACCAAGTACTGCTTCTCATCCCTTTCCGTGACTAGCCACAGCTCAGGCACACTGTGCTCCAACATGGCAGACAACAACAAACTCTCAGTGCTCATTGTAAAAGCAACTTTTCACAGTTACCTGGAAACATGACTTCAGATCGACTGAGCTCAGCTTTGTACAGCAGAGCCCCCAGGCACCAAAGGGACATCACCTCTGCTACATGCCCCCCCCCCCCCCCCCCCCCCCGATCACCACACGAGACAGCAACAGGCAGTGCAGGGCTCTGATCAGCAAGGAGCACAACCTACCTGTGACCAAATGAGAACAACAAGGAAACAGGACTGAAAGGGCAATTTGTTACAGCCACAAAAATGCATACCCAGTCCTTAGTGAATTGAGTGCACTGCCCTGTTCTCTTGTTCAGTTCAATCAAGCATCCCAGCAGTGGGCTGTTACAAAACAGGAGCAGGAAAGCTAAATCAGACCACACAGCTTTCAAAGAAGGACTAACCTCAGTAGGGAAGAAAGAACACAAGAACTTTACTGGCTTTCCCCATCCAACACGGATGTAGTTTATATTCTTCCCAACATGGAACTGCTGTGCAAAGCAGGAATAGCTCATAAAGCTCAATTGCTCAAAAAGGAGCAATTCCAAAATGACCCATCAGGAACAACAGGAGAGAACGCAGTAACACTTTGTGATGGTCTAAATGAAAGAATAAACTACAGCTTTCTCAAAGGGAAATAGATAGAGAATTCCCAGAGAGGGAATTTACATTGATGTAACTGAACATGCTTAGGCCCAGTTTTAAGGACTGAGGAGAACTTTAACTTCCCCAAAAAATGGCTTTTCAGTAACTGGCATAGCAATACAGTAACACCCAGCTCACAGAGTGCAGTGCTACCTGGCCCCAGTCCGCTGAACAGGCAGAGGCCCGTGAACCTGCTAATTCCAGCTGTGAAAGGACCCGAGGAAGGTGAGGGCAGGCACAGAGCATGGTAACTTCCAACTTCATCTTAACACAGTGGCATTGGAGGCATGCACTGCACTCAGCTGTCATCCTGCGGCAGAGGCTCATTCAGTCACTGATCTAAGGGCATCACCCCACCGTGCCCAGCAATACCGCACTGCTACAAAGCACTCACCACACAGCCACCCAAGTGGCAGAGCAGCTGTTCTATAGCAGTGTTCTCCCCCACTGCTGTCATTGGAAGGTGTATACTTTGTCTTTAACACTTCAAAGCTTTCAAAAACCAAAAGCATCAGCAACAGTGCATTCGCGTTCATTTTTTACTGCTACATGAAGAGCTGAGGCTGCATCCTCTGAAGGCAGTTCACTTCACTTGTACAAAGGCCACTTTCAGGAATCAGCACTCCAAGCTTTCTTATCCATCTGCCTCTTTCCTTACCTACAGGATATGAAAGCTTAGACAAAGGTGTTTGACATTCAAGTCAGTTGACAAAAACAAGTTTCCAAGCCTATTTCCTTCTTTTAGCATGGTAAGAGTTACGATATTTCTTGCAAGCCTCCACTTCACATGTTTTGTTCAAGACTTACTGATTATCCTAAAAAAATAATGCCCAAAGCACACCAAAAATCTTTTAACAGACTGAATATGAGAATATCAGACCTATTACACCAGCCAGCCCTTCCTTTCCACTGGAGAAGCATTAGAGCCTTTGGACATCCCATTTCAACAAGAAGGTTATTTAGTTGTAGAGTTTGGAGTAAAGTATTTAATCGTTAAAGGATTTGCAAATGACACATGAATATGCATGTAGCACTTCTCCCCATGACATAAATCCTATTGTGTATTTATGAATGGATTGCTTTGCCTCCAGCTTCTACGTGTATATAAACAGGTTTTAATCTGCAATTCCTTCCTCCCTCCCTCCTTTTTAAAGAGTTGCTTAAACAAATTTGCATTTTTGGAATCTATTATCCATAGTGTATTTCTAAACTCTAAAACCCTCTAAACCTTCTTCTCTTATCAGGCAAAAAGCTTACTTTATGAAAGGCTTTGCAGAGCCTGCAAGCACAGCCATAAGGGAACTAAGCAGCAGTGTTACACAGCTTGAGAGAGAGAAAGGAGAAGGCGCAATCACTGGAAAAGAAGAATGCTCTGAGCATCAGAGCTGGGAACACAAAGGCAGGGAATGACAGGTCAACAGCCTGCCTTCAACTGCAAAAAACACCAGCTAAGCGGAAGTAAACCATCCATAAGCACCTAGGAAGCAACAGAAACAGTAAGACTTACTATAAATTCCTTAATTGCTCCATTATTCCCTACAGCTTTCCTCAGGCATCCAAGCCAAGCATGAGGCAGCCGGAGCAAAGCAGCATTTCAGCCCGTCCTCAGCACTTTCAGTAAGAGACACCACTGTCATTCCAAGGTGTTGCACACATCTGCCCAGCTGTTCCCAGGAAGTCATTCAAACAATGCTGCCTTTCAAGGTCACTGTTAAAATGACTTAGTTTGCAAGTCTATTCTGTAAGCAATGGGACTGCAAAGAAATACCACCACGCAGCACTCCATCAGAAACGTGTCCCAAGCAGACTTCCTAGCAGAAGGATTACGGGGAGGAGTCACCACTTGGCTTGTTACTCCACAACAAACCCCTCAACCCCAGGGAGCTGCCTGCACCGCTGCCTCCCTTTTCCACGGACCTGCTGTCACATGGCTCTGTTCAGAGCATGGGAGCAGCCATCACGTCCCAGCCCCATCTTGCTGCCTTGTGGTTGAGCACAAGGGCTCTGCCAGCAGCCACGAGACACAATGGGACATGGCCTGGCACAAGACCAACCCCTCCCAGCCCCAACTAGTCCCTGTGCCACAGGTCCAAACCAGGCTGTGAACACAGCATGTTCAGCTGCAGTCATGTCATCCTCCAGTAATCCAGGGATCTGCTCCCAGTGGGAAGGAACAACTACCACAGCACCAGGCTCAAAACCCTGAGTGACCACACACGAAGGGACCACCAGGCCACCAGAGCTACTGAAGATGCAACACAACTTTCAGAACTGTACCTGGGAAGCAGACAGAAAATAAACCAGGAAGCACTATGGATATTAGCTACAGACTGCTGCACAAATGGAGAACAAAGATGAGAAAACACAGGACATTTGCTACAGGAAAAGAGTGGCATTTACAAAGGCTGGGTGAAAACAAGCCTGAGTGGAGGACTTTCACAGTTCAGTTGCAAATTTGGCTCCTCAAACTGAGACTTTTATCCAGTGCAACCCTTTTGCAGGTGGCCAAGCCAGGTTCCTCTGCCCCACACCCCTCCCCTTGCCCCCATACATTCTTTTCCTCAAGAAGAAATCCTCAGAAGGAAGAGAAGAGCAGTGCCCCAGGGGCAGAAAACCTCAGGCAAGCAAATAACATGTGCTTTAAGTATTTAGAGGTTATGCCTCCCTTAGCATCAAGCACAGACCACAGCAGTGTTCAAAGCCAGGCTAGATGGTGCTTGGAGTAACGTGGGCTAGCAGAAGGCAGCCCTGCCTGTGGCAGGGGGGTGGAACTTGATGAACTTTAAGGTCCCTTCAAACCCAAACCATTCTATGATTATATGATGGCAGATACCTTCTAAACTGAACTAGTAGTGAGCCAGCTGCACAAGAAACTAGCAATGCCATACAACAGTCTATGAATAATGAACAGCTGACATGTGACAATGGAACTACCTTTATTCAGAACGACAGGCCACGTCAACTGAAAAGATACCACTTTGCCATTTGACAGCCTAGACTGAAGTTAAATCTGGAAGCTTCTACATTCAAATTGAAAAAGCAAACAAAGAGGAAGGTTAGGAAGTGCCACATAAAGCCAGGGGCCACGGCAGCAGCCCTCACATTTCACCCTCCTGCACATACAGATTAAAACAAGATAGAATAACACCCACTGAGGCCTATAAGGAAACCTCTTCACAAGGCAAGTCTGCCCATCTCTAGAATATTGGAAAGCTTACTTTTGAAGAATTAGCTGTTAAATAGCCCAAAGCCTCATGTGAGTTCAGGTAAGAACTGAATAGTCAGTGACCCATCAAGGCAAAAGACTGTTGAACTTTGATGCTTAGATCTCGCGGTGTGAAATACTTACTAGTGACATAAGACAAAGTGCAAGCCTGGCTTGCTCCTGGCTGGCTGACAGGCTCTTTAGGTTAGCTGGATGTGGAGATAACCTCAAGGAATTCCAGAAAAACCCCAACAAGTGGATGAACTGACAACTGGAGAGAGATCAGATGGGGGGAAATGTTCACTGAGACACTCAACAGGAAAGTTCAGCTTCCTTGCTCTCCGCAGGATTAACACACACCACTAACCCAAGAAACGAGCATCATCACATACATGCTCCAACAGTCTGTCCAAAGTGCTGATGTGATTTCCCCATGTCAAAGACTGCAACACAAAAATGGTTTTCATGAGAAGGATTTTTTAATTATTATTTTGTTAAAACAAATTCAATCTGAAAAGCTCATCTGGAATGCTATATACAGAACAGGTCATCCTGATTTAGATAAGCCTTACCACTTTGCCTTAAAATACTTCCTTTGCATAGGATTTTTTCCCTTGAGAAAAGTTTCCATCCCTGCTAGACAGGAATTATTTCAGAGCTGCAGCAGCCCATGAAGCTGCATCATTAGTGTCACTCCACTAGTCACAAGGAACATCTAGAGAAATCCTAGGAAGAATACAGAAGCTGCAGCAGAGACCTTCCCAAGAAGGGTACCTGAGCCCCTTTCTTCCCATCCAAACAGCAGGAACCAGAGGGCTGAACCAAAGTCACATCAGACAGCTGAGGAGCAGAAGTGGCACTATGGTGAACAAAGGTCAGGGCTGCTCAGCAGAAGCCTGTCTAAAGAGCACTGCCACAATCTGACAGTTAAAAACCAGAGCAGCATCACTACCTGAGCATGGACCTTCCCCTGTGTGCGCTGCTGCAGCACAACCGTCACATCCACATCAGTGATGTGAGATGCAGGGCACAAAGTGCCTCAGCAATCCTCATCAGCTCCCGTGCACCAGGCAGCACACAGGCTGAGCATCTCAGGGCCAGCAGCATTGGGGTGAGTATTACCCAGGAGCACTGCTGCAATGCCCTGCCAGCATAGGACACCCACTGCCCCACTCCCACCCCATTCCTGGGGTGCTGCCCCATTCGCAATGCCATACCACATCTCCTCCCTGGCACTTCATCAGCTCACAGCAAGGCTACCACTTGAGGATGATAAACTCCACCTCCCAAAGGGGTTACTATGAGCTTCTCTGCAGCCTGGATCAGGCTGACTGCCCCAGCACCACCCAAGACAGGCCACCAAGCCCAGATACTTCACAGGAAACAGACTGGATAATTTGCAGAGCTGCATCACATGTGACAGTCAAATACTTTCCATTATCATCCCCACCCAAATTCCCTTTGAGATAATGTGAATAAGCAGCTCCAAAACATACTCAATCTTTCAAACAGTCCAACTGTGAGAATTTCAGGCATCCAGGATGAAGCTGTCAACAGGAGGACTCTTCCCATTCACTCCCAGGGCAGTGCCATGGTTGTCATGGTCTAACAGATTGCTAGTGCCAAGCTGTCCCAGCCCCTGGCAGGACATGCCACAGGGCTCATGGCCTGGGGGCTGCATGGCCAGGGGACAGCCCATGCAGTGGGGCACCATCTGCCTGCTGGCAGCTAGAGAGCTCAGCTGTCACACGAGATCACAACTTGTGCCTGCCAATAGCAAAATCCCCTGCAAGTTACCCACCAGCTAAGCATCATAGAGCAGTTCTGAGGCTCCCTATGTCTTCATGGGCTGCTGTAAGGGACTAGAAGATGGTTTTGGCCACTGCTGCGCCTCTGCAGGCCATCCTGTAGTAAGGCTGTGAGGGATGGAACATCAGAGCCCTCTCCTTGGCAGGGGGCTACCCTTGCTCTGAGTACAAGGCTATTAAGGCAGTTGCAAGCCACATAGGAGAAATTTGCTAGTTGTTGCAGGGTCACAGTTCAAAATAGTTATGTGGGGACAGTAACTTTCACTCCCACCTTCCATCTCAGCTCTGCATGGATCAGATATGAATGGCTGCCTCTTGCAAATCAATGCTGTTTACTGCGTGCTTTAAATCAATAAAGCTTTCCTTCACTGAGTAAATTCTTCTACAAGAGTGATTAGGCATTTGTGGAGAACTAAAGAGTTTCACTGAACAATACCATTAGTCCTGAAACATCAGCTTGACATCCCAGCCAGAAAGCACTTTGTCAAAACTAATTAATCCCCACAGCACCTCGGTAAGACTGAGAAAGCAATTCATCTGCTTTTTAAATGTGGTGGGTACTTCTGTTGCAGAACATTGTGCTGGGGTGGAAGCCATGAGTACCAGCACAAACAGAGCACAAGCCAAGGCAGCAGAACCCATCCAAAAGCATGAAGAGTCAGAGAACACTGACAGCTGTAGGATTTGGCTTCTCTGCATCTTCCTGTTACACTCCAAACCTCCTGTGACTACCCAGAGAGTCTTCCAGATGTCACTTGACTGGCTGAGTGGCAGTGAAAAGCAGTTATTATTCTATTGGGAGCAGTTTTGTCTGCTGTTTGTTCAGCCAATTATAAATGCGTGTAGCTTAAAAAGGAGGGGGGAACAGTAACCTTAGGCTCTGGGAACAAGAACTCTGGGTCTTATTTGAGCAGTTGAAGCTAAGTCCTCATTACCATAAGGCAAGCATGTCACCTTACTGAACAGGTCTCAGGAATGGCAACCAGCCAGCAGAAGTATTTCTCTCCAAGGAAGTGGTCACTCTACATAGCTCTCATACATGTGTTTGCATCAGCAGTGGTGTACACACCTCCGCCTGACTCTGCCTAGCTGCTGCCACCCGCCCTCATTCATTCAGCTGGCACTGGTCCTGCTGGCAGGGCACAAAGGCCAGCAGGTTCAGGCAGCAGCCCTGCACAGGAGGACCACCAGCCAGGATTTCCCAAGCCAGCTCTCCCCCTTAAAGAGATACTCAAAGTTCTCTCCAGTGTGACACAACCGAGCCCAGCACATTCCAGTGCTGGCAGGCCAGCAGGGCCTCTGTAAGGCGAGCAGGAACGTGCTGTGGGGTGGCGACACTCCTCAGCACTCCGAGAGAGTGGAAGCCTGGCCCTGGCAGCACGCAGCCATCTTCAGGAGCACAGAACGTGGATCACTCAGTTACTAGTAGAGTTCCCCAGTAACTGAGGCAAGAGCACAGCGTGGCCGCCCAGTGCCAGTGTTTCGGACAAGTCTTCCCATGTCTTTCAATAAGGCTTCTGGCACAAACTAGAGGACTTTAAATCAGATTCAGACACGGAAAAGCTTGTTGCAAACTCATCTTCCTGTAACTGCGCTAGCGATGAGGACGCCAGCACAAACTGTACCCATAGGAAATGCCCTATCCCACTGCTGGCTGCACCCGGGCTCCAAGCGGGTGAAAATCCAGTCAGGAGTCGCAGGGCAAAGCTGCACACCTCCAGCTCTGAACACCTCGGCTGGGCTGGAACAGCCTGACCAGGTCCAGTGCCTGGGGACAGCTTCCCAAGTGCACCCTCAGCAGCATTCCCAGGTTGCCACCAGAGCCAGCTCCATTCCCACACCTCCCGCTCAGCCTGGCTGTGCCTGCACAGGCTTCTGCACAACAGACACAGCCTGGAACAAGGCAGCTAAACAGCAGTTTTCATCAGAGCAGCTCCTGAGCCACGCTCCCTGCACTGAACCAGGATTTTACTGTGGTGGCAGCAGCAGCAGCTCAAGGTGCCCCATCGGCAATACCACCAGGCACCCACCCCAGGTCACCAACACAGCAGCCACCCCTCACCGGACATACCCACCTCTTCTGGGATTTACCAGCCAACTTCCTGCCATGTCACTGGATGGAGATGAAGACAACTGCTTCTATATGAACATACATGGCCTATATAGGGATGAAATTGCTGATGCCCTTGCCAAATGAATTTCCAGTCCATAGCAGTGTCCCTGACTTCACAAGCCATCAGTTTTTAAGGCAAAATGAAAGGTCCGCTCTTCTGAACAAGACGACCTCGCCAGAGCAGAAGATGGAGCTCAACCTACATACTTCTAAACAATATGACTTACAGAGATTTCTTCAAAAGCAATTCTGATCTTCTAAGACTCGGAATTCCCCAAGACGCATTAAAAAGCTGCTGAGCTCTAAAAAGCTTCACAGGTTTTTTTTCATGTTCCATAGGGAAGCAAGATAAAACAGTGCTCTGAGGAGTTCTGAAAGCACTGCCAACATCCTCTGTTACTACACACGTGCATACCACACCTTTAGCAGCCATGCCCTTGTTACAAAGCATCCTATCTGTTGTTTCCAGCCACCCTCCCCAGCTGGAAGCCAGTTTACCCAAGGGAGGAAGCACACTGGCCCTGAAGCAGCCCCTGCAGGCTCCAAAGCCATTAATCACCCTACCACCACCCTCAGGGGCAGAGGTCCAGTCCCAGGGGAGTGTGTCCAGAGAAGGGCAACAGAGCTGGTGCAGGGCCTGGAGCACAGTGTGATGGGGAACAGCTGAGGGACCTGGGGGGTTCAGTCTGGAGAACGGAAGGCTCAGGGGGGACCTGATCGCTGCCTACAGCTGCCTGAGAGGAGGATGGAGCCAGGAGGGGGCTGGGCTCTGCTCCCGAGGAACAAGGGATGGGACAAGAGGAAAAGGCCTCAAGCTGTACCAGGGGAGGTTTAGATGGAGCTGAGGAACAATTCCTTCCCCAGAGGGTGCTCAGGCATTGGAACTGCCCAGGGCAGTGCTGGAGGCACCGTCCCTGCACTGTTCACACTCCGTAGAGACAAGACCCTCAGTGCCATGGGTTAGTGCTGGCCTTGGCAGTGCTGGGGAACGGTTGGACTGGATGAGCTCAAAGAGTTTTTCCAACTTGGTTGATTCTGTGATTCTATGGAAACACACTGATTTCTCATAACTGAAGAGGTCTGACTGATTTCTCCTCCAATCCACTTTTTCCAGCACCAGAGGCAACCTGTGTAATGCATCTTGGAAGACTCTTGATATTACTAAATTAAATAAAATGCAAATGTCACCATAATCTTACTCGCTGTCCTTGTCTCATTGTACACAAGCACTCAGATAAACCAGCACATTTTCATTTACTGTGAAACAAAACTGTGACAACAGCTCAAGCCCTACACGCTAAGACATCCATCCTGTCCAGAGATGGCACGGAGGTGACTGCAAGCACTGAGTTTCTGTCACGCTTGTGTGCTCATTGAAGATGGTGCTCACCAGCTTCTGTGGGCACACACTGAACTGCCTGTGCTCTAAGAAACAGTCAGCTATTTTGGGGAATGTAAAGATGAGAAAGCAGCAGTTCACACACATATGACAGCGTGTTTGGCTAGCTATCAGTAAGGAAAGGCAACAGCAGGCATCAAACTCACAACCTTCAGCTGCATGACCTACACTGCTGCTGGTAATGAAAGAAAATCTAGGCAAGATAAATGCTCCATCTCCGAGAACTCCCCTCTCTTCTCCTGCTTACTGATTTTCATCTTCAGAAAAGCACAGCTCCTTTTATTCCTGCAGCTTTTCATCACCCTCCCTTCTTCTCGCCCTTCCATTCTGGAGAACTCCCACACTGAAGTTAGCTATGTTTAGCTTTATTCCAGTGATGAGAGCTGTGCTGTAGGCAAGTAATCCACGTAGTGGACAGTCTCACAGGAAGTTTCAGCCTGATGCTCACATTTCTAAATCTTGAACACAGGAAGCTTGGAGGCGCAGTGTATGGAGCAGAGCGGGGATAAAGCTTCAGGATCAGAACACTGCAGAGGATAAATACTCAGCAATATTTCACATCAAGTCCAGAAGGCAGACCCAGAGGGGCATGGCTACATTCTTATGGTCATTACATGACATGCCAAGCTCTTCTTCAGCAAGACCCTCAGGCTTGGCAAACCCGAACCTTCCTAACTATGTGGCTCTATTTTAAATGGACAACATCTTCTACACGTGACAGTACATAAACTGGCACATAACGGCCTTGAATGTTGGCAAATCTCTTCCCTAATTCTCTTCACCAAAGCTCTATTTTTGAGGTTCACACTGGAAAAACCTCCATAAGCAGTAGGAAGGAATTTCAGGGAGAAACTGCAGAATCTGGGGTTTCATTTAAGAAACCTCTCCAATCCTTTACACCAGGAACAGCCTTCAAGAAATGAAGGGCATCACCTGAGGCACTTCTGCCTCCCAAACCTGAAAGCATCTGTTGCTGTTCAGTAGCTTCACCAAACTTGAACAAGGAGTGCTCCTATTTCACTAGCTTTCACCCTCAACAGGAGGCCAGTGAATGGGGTAAAATGAGAAGTTTGGTCAGCTCTGTCTAAAATAACCTAGAAACAACTCCTTATGCCACTATAGCAGTAGGAAGAGAACAAGAACACAAACAGTGGAGAGTGGGACAGGTTACCAGGCATCTCCAGATTTTCAGGGCAACCAGGAAGCTTCTGGGATGAAAGTCAAGGACCAGTGAAAAAACCTATCCTCTTCCAGGACAGTTTGAAGGAGAGTTATGTAAAGAAGCCAAGGACAGTGCACCCACCAGAACCCACCTCTAACCCTCATGGCTGCTGAAAGCAGAAATCTCCTATGGGGCACTCTGTTGCTTCAGTGTTGCTCATGCTGATGTTTAAGGAGCAGCAGCAGCTTGTGCTAACCTTTAGAGAAACCTTCCTTACATCCTGTTTGGCCATCAGCACAACAGTTATGGTGCAGTCACACCCTCCATGCTAAGAAAACCACTGGGACATCTCTGTGGCATGTTTTACCAGAAGGTATGTACTGGTGCATACCTCAAAGATCATGCTTGCTTTTAACACTAGGAATGACAAACCTCTTCCCCTAGCTCAGTAAGGTTTGATCTCTGATTACACTAACAAATCTACAAAGTCAGCTACACCAGCTTCCTTCTACACAAGGCAAACCACAGCAGGGCTGTTTTGTTTTCCCACCTTGTCACTAGAACTGCCTTACAGCTTTTTAACCTGAACTCCTTTGCAAGGTAACGTGATTCTTTTTTCTTACACCATCCCACAGGAACAGTAACAGTGAAGTCACAAAATTCTTCAAATGATTTAATTTTAGATGATTGCCCCAAATGCTTTAGTTCCACAGGTTTCCAGCACTGCCCTGAAGGCTACTATACCCTTAAGCATTAGGAGGTAAGAGTGCTCTGACATGCAGCAGCTCCAGACAAGGCTCCAGGCATCTGAACATCACTCAAGTCAGCTTTACAGGAAAGTGAGATGCCACCATGTGCCAGGGTCTTCCTACTGGCAAAGGCTAATGGCCTCTCTTACCGACAGCCCACCTGCAGGATTGGTATTGTGTGCTACACCAAGGCTGGAAACCCATCAGCCCAGCTGTTGATTCCACAGTCCAAGACCAGATGAGGTCCCACCTCACCCCCCTTGCATCCCTTTCCCTGCTGCAGTCTCCCCTGCATGCCCGCAGCCAGGCTTCCCAGCAGCCCATGAACCCAGCCTCAGCAGGACCACAAACCTAACACCAACTGCTGTTGCAAGAACGACAGGCAAGCCCATGCCCTGAAGCCAGATCGTATCCCAGCTCATGTTTATTTCCACTAAATTAAGCTGGAATGAAAGATTTAGGGAAGGTTTTAAACCTGTGTGTCCTATCTTTAGCTACCAGTTGTTGTTCCCTGAATAAACTGATCAGGTATTACAAAGGTGCGGTCCCACTGACAAGCAGCTGGGTTCACAGCAAGCCCTAGCCCATACATCTTCCTCCACATCCCTCTTGCAGACTAACAGCCACATTTCCTAATATTTATTACTTTTCACAGGGTAAAAGACAGGATGTGTAAGCACAGCACACAGAAAGCACTGTAGCAAACACACAGACTAACCTCTCCGCTGCAGCAGTATTAATGTAGAGTTGTAAAACACAAGGCTTATAAGTATTTAAAACACACTGGAAGTTCAACAATCGGTGTGTAAACCCAAGCCCACCACTGCAGAGAGCAGTCATATCATGACTTGAGCTGATCAGAAGCTCCCGATTAGCTGGTTTTCTTAGACAGCAGGCTTTAGGTGCAAGAGAAACTTCTTTCCTGTATGTCAGAGCAGGGTCAACTCATACAAGTTCCCCAGTGATGGCCAAGTGTTGTGCCAAATCATAGGTGTTAGTGTGGGACCAACACACACTTCAAAGCCTTGAGGAGTTTCAGGGGAATGTCCAACCCAGCTTGTTTTCTTGGTATCTCCACTGGAAGGTGACTCAGAAGCAAAGCTCTCAGGGCCACATGTGTTCAAGGTGTATTTCTATGTGTACAACAAACAGTATGGGTTTGAATGCTCTCCCTTACCAGCGATGAGCGGTAATGGTTCTGCAACAGCTCAGCACATGTGTAAATAAGGCACCATTTAGTAATTTCTGTCACTTCTGAATCATGAACCAAGGACACACAAGAATTTTTATAAGCCACTATTAGGCCTATCAGATTTGCCACTTGTCTTCATTCTCTGTACGAAAACCAAGATGCCAGGAAGGCATTCCTGATTTCAGCCTGTATTGACTTTCAGGAAGGTTACAAAACACACCTTGAAACAACTATTTTACCATCCTTTCTCAACCACATTCCTGAAACAAACGCCCCAAAACAGGTTCCAAGCCCCTGGCCAGCAGCAGGTTACATTTGTGTACAGTACACACAAGGATTATTCCTGGAATGCAGAACACTCATTGACATTTGTAAAACTGGACAATCATTCACTTCCCTGCTTAACGAAAACACATCTAAGTAGAACTGCAGAGAAGCAAAGTACTGACACCCCATCAAGCATAGAAGCCCCTTTGAGGGACTGCTAGAAGAAAGGAAACCAAACTCAGGAATCACAGTAGCTGCCCTGTACGAGGGGAATGCTCACTGTCACATGGGGGAAGGTGCAAAATTTATCACCAACCAACTGCATATTCTGATACTTGGAATTTCCAGCTCATCAAGACAGACTTTTGAGTTGCTGTGGCTGGGAACTTCAACTAACAGAGGGCTAAATGTGAAATTTAGAAACTTGTGATTTCAACAGTGATGTGGTAGCTCAGCTTCCTGCATGCCCGAGCCACGGTACGCTGGCTTATCCTAACTGCCTGCAGCAGAGAACCAGAGCATGCTAGCACAGAGTATGTCTGGGAAAGTGAGCTGGGTCTTGAACAGTAGACAGTTTCCTGTTTCTCCTACTCTTTAAAGGCAGCAAAACAGTGAAAGAGCTCCTCGGAGCAAGAGGTAAGCGTGAGAAGCAGGAGGCAGGCAGGGGCGATCACAAACCTGCAGCCCGCGACCTCAGTATTCACCACGCTCACCGAGAGCCGCCTGCAGAAGTGGGCCACGCTGCAGGATACAGCCCACGACACCCCCCGACAGCGCCTTGTCAGTCCCTCCCCACCCAGCGCTGCTCTCGTGGGGTGCCCCGGGCGGGCTCCCCGCCGCGCACGGCTCCGGTGGCAGCGCTGCCGCTGCCCGCAGCGTTACACTCGCGCTGCGGGCACCGCGCGGGGCAGAGCCGCAACGCGTGAGCAGAGCAGAGACGGGAGAGGAGGCGGGGAGCAGGTGAGAGCACGGAACAACAACCGGAAAACTCCCCGGGCTCCCTCCATCCCTCCCCGCCGGAGCAGCAGGCAGGTGCCCAGGTACCCACAGGCAGGGCCGCGGGTACCCACACAGCGCAGCCCTGCCCGCCGCTCCCGCGGAGCCAGGCTGGGGCCGAGGCACGGCAGCAGTTACCGGCCAGGCAACCTGAGAGCCACGGAGGTTCGCGCTGAGGAGCCGCGGGCACCCTTCTGACCGGCCCCCGGTCCCGGGAGCGGGCGAGGAGGGCCCCGGACGTCCCCGCCCGCCGCCGCCCACCTGTCGCGGGGATCCACCCAGCTGGTGGTGCGGCTGCCGTGGTCGATGTAGTACACTTTCCCGTCGTAGTCCCGCGCCTCCTCCCAGCCCTCGGGCAGCGGCAGCTCCTTCCGCGGCATATTCCCCACCGCCGGCCGCGCTGCCCCATCCACCGCTCCGCTCCGGGACGGGGGCCGGCCCCAGGGCAGGGCAGGGCCGGGCAGGGCCTCCCCTCCTGCGGGCAGCGAAGAGCTGTGCAGGGCCCGCGCCGGCCCAGCCGCGCAGGGAACCGCCGCCGCCGGGCAGCCTCACATGCCGGGCCCGCGGCGGGGCGGGGCCGGACCCAGCGGGGCCGGGCTGAGGCGTGGCCGGGCTGAGGAGGGGCCGGCGCGGGTTGGGCGGCCCCGGGCCCGGTGAGCGCTGCAGCGGCTGAGCCCGGCCCGCCCGGCCCCTCACGCCTCCATTTCCTGCTGCCCCCGGGGCGGCCCCGCCCCGCCCCACCGGCTCCTGGAGGCTCCGCCCCGCCGCCGCCACCGCCCTCCCGAGCGCGCCCCCTGGCGGCGGGGAGGGTGGTGCAGCTGCTGGGGGTGCGGGCCCGGGCCGGGCGGTGGCGGTTGCCGGCGCACGGGACCTGTGGACGCGAGGGTCGTGAACAGCAGCTGCGGCCGCTACATCAGCCCCGGTACAGGACATAACCCAGAGGGTGCGTGGTGGTGCCTGCGCTGCGCACCGCCCTGGCCGGAGCAGGGGCTGCCCCTGGTACCTCAGCGCGGCTGTGGCGCAGCTGAGCGCTGTGTGGAAGGAGCTGTGAGGACGTGCCCGCCCCGGTGTTCTGTCCCCAGCTTTTATAGAGCCATTGAATCAACCGGGTTGGAAAAGAGCCTCAAGCTCATCCAGTCCAACAGCACTGCCAAGGCTACCACTACCCCATGGCACTGAGGCCTCGTCTCCGCAGTGTGGGAGCACTCCCAGGGACGGGGACCCCAGCACTGCCCTGGGCAGCCTGTTCAATGCCTGAACACCCTTTGGGGAAGGAATTGTTCCTCAGCTCCATCTAAACCCCCCCTGGTGCAGCTTGAGGCCGTTTGCTCTTGTCCCATCCCTTGTTCCTTGGGAGCAGAGCCCAGCCCCCTCCTGGCTCCATCCTCCTCTCAGGCAGTTGCAGGGAGCCATCAGGTCCCCCCTGAGCCTTCTCCATGTGAACCCCCCAGGTCCCTTAGCCGTTCCCCATCACACTGTGCTCCAGGCCCTGCTCCAGCTCCATTGCCCTTCACCAGCTTTGTTGCCCAGTAATTCAGCCTTGGGTTGTTTCTGTCACGTAGGCTTGAACAGACCGTCCGTGACGAGGTGGCACCACACAAGCCCATGTCATGGCCGGGCCACGCACTAACACAGGCAATGAGAGGAGCTTTACATGAGGTGGCGTTTCCCTGGGGAGCACTGTCCAGTGCCAGGCACCGGCTGACCAGGGTGGGGGAGCAGCAAGAAGTGTGGTAGAGCTCCAGCTATTGAAGCAGCAGAATGGAGTGGGGATCCCTGCCAAGCACACGGGTGGAAAGGGAGCTGGAGGATGGGAAGAGGGGAGCCCCAAAGGGCTGCAGAGGAAAAGTAAAAGTGAGAAAGACAATTAGAAATAACATCTCATTTCTTTGTGCCAGATTTTGAGGGTAAGATAACTTCTTTCATGCTTTCTGACAACCTGCTGGGAGTCAGAACTGCTAAATCTCCAGAGGCCTAAGCAGAATGCAGTAGCAGTTGGCTGATGAAGTGGTTGAGCAGGGAAGAAAATGAAGACAAGTAAAACTGAAAGTGAGGCATTTGGAAAATAGCCCAATTTAACCCCATTTTATCTGAAGCCAGGCTTGGAGGGAGCCACTAAATGTGTTGCTTTTACAAGAGGACCATATAGAAGGGTTTTGAATTAATAAAGAAGCAGGATTAAGGGAGTAACTAGTGTATCTGCTGCAGCTCTAAATGAAGCTTGGGTTTCTTTTGGAAGCAAAGGCCGGGAGCGCTGGAAGCAGTGCCGCTCCAGCGAGCAGACACCAGCACCGCCGGGAGCCTGGGCCAGTGCCAGCGGTGTGCAATGGATTTCTGTGGGGCGCTGGGCTACTCCCTGCAGCCGTCATTTTCTCCTTACTGCTTCTAATCTCGTGGATAATGGGGGTTCTCTCTTTGTAAAACACTCAGCAAAGTACTGAGGACATTTAAAAGGGGGATCTGTAAGAACAAAAAATTCAGCAACAGCAGATAGTCTAAAATGTTACAGGAGACCAAGTGAATTACCAAGTGGTAACAAATGAATGTGTTTTTTTAGTGTTGCTGCATTTGTGGCCCTATGTTCAAGCACAGAGATACTTCCAAAATGCATGTTCAATTGTAAGGTGTTTTTTCGTGTTTTCAAAACGTGCATAGATTGTACAGACAAAGGTTGTGAAGAAGCTGACCGAATACTTCCCTTTTCCAGATGTCATCCACTGTGTTTGTGAACAAAAGTCATTGTGTAATTTGTTGAAAGAGAATTGCTTATGAAATAAATACCTCGGAAAGTATTTACAGGTAGTTCTGACTCAGGTCGAAAGATCTCGGTTTTAAACTCCTCTTTATTTTTAACTCGGTATAAAAAGCCGTCTCGTTGAACCATATGAATTTATGAATGTAATCAGGAATGTGTGTGTGGTAACTTACTCCCTTTTACCACTTAGACTCACAACAAAAGAATTCAGTGTTATCAGAGTCTGTTTGAACTGTAAAGCAATAAACAAACAGGTGATTGTTTTCTCATGGGCAAAGAAAGGGAAGGTTTGGTTCCAAGGTAAGCTCTTACCGCTGTGAAAAGGAAGAACAGAGCAGGGAGCAAAGTCTGTAGCAACCTTTTTTCTCTTTGCCCTGGGGTCAACATCTCCATCATGACCTCATGTGCTGCACATCCCGGCCCATGGCCATCCAGCTTTGTGGAGCCCACAGCAGGACGGGTGACGCATTATCCAGGAACAAGAGCAGCCATTTTCTGCTGGTGATTTCTGTTTCAGAGAAGCTGCTTGCTCACTTCTTGGAGTTTTTTCCTAATGCATTCAAAAGTCTTTATTTTTATAGCTGAATTCTTAATAGACTGTGAACAACAAAAACACGAATGTCAAAAGCTTCTAAAGCACAATATTCTTAGAATCATAGAATAGTTAGGGTTGGAAAGGACTTCATATGGGAGGTGCTCCAGTCCCCTGATCATCCTCGTGGCCCTCCTCTGGACTTGTTCCAACAGTTCCATGTCCTTTTTATGTTGAGGACACCAGAACTGCACACAATACTCCAAGTGAGGTCTCACGAGAGCAGAGTAGAGGGGCAGGATCACCTCCCTCGACCTGCTGGTCACACTCCTTTTGATGCAGCCCAGGATACGGTTGGCCTTCTGGGCTGCGAGCGCACACTGCCGGCTCATGTTCATTTTCTCATCAATCAACACCTCCAAGTCCTTCTCCGCAGGGCTGCTTTGAATCTCTTCCCTGCCCAACCTGTAGCTGTGCCTGGGTTTGCTCCGACCCAGGTGTAGGACCTTGCACTTGGCATGGTTCATCAGGTTGGCATCAGCCCACCTCACAAGCGTGTCAAGGTCCCTCTGGATGGCATTCCTTCCTCGAGCTTATCAACCAAACCACACAGCTTGGTGTCATCGGCAGACTTCCTGAAAGTGCACTCAATCCCACTGTCCATGTCACCAACAAAGTCTCCTACCCAATATCTTCAGGTGTTTAAACTGAAATAAGAGGACAAACGGGTTTAAATTCAATTGCCAGGGAACAGTTACATTCACCTGAAATACCACATTTTGGCTTAAACTTCCAGCACTGTTCAGCTTGGAGCAATCCTATTGTTTCTGTGGTGGGTTACCTTATCTTTCCAGAAAGCCTCTTCCCACCCTGCCCATCCCCAAACGCTATGTACATTTTTTTTTCAGTTTCCAAATGGCATTTTCGTTATTTAAGAAAGAGTCAAACCACGTGTGGAAAGAAGGAACATTGCGGTTTGGAGGTAACCCAAAGCTTTCCTACCTCCCAAAGTGCTTTCCAGCCCGGTGGGAAGAGCAGAGGCACTCAGGAGGCAGGGAGGAGTGCACACAATCTGCTGTACTTTCTAGTCCCAACATGAAAGGTTCTTTCTGTAGACTTTAGCAAAGCCATTGCATTGTTTTCTCTCAAACTACTCCTTAAAAAGCCTCATTTCTGGAGGCTGGAGCCTTCTCTGGCAGGTATTGAGGTATTGGCAGGTACTGCCTGTGTCTGGAATGGTGTCCCACAGCTCCTGGCACCCCTTGTTCCAGCCAAAGCATCTGTCTTTTTGTCCTGTAGGCACCAGTGTTTGGTACAGTGCGTGCTCACACGCAGTGTTGTGTAGACAAGAGGAGATGTGAGGAGTGCTGAGAGTTTCGGGTTCATCTAGCAAGGTCTCTGCTAAATAGCCTGGGTTTCACCCCTACCTCAGGAAATGTGCTGGCTGGATTTCTGCTGTGTTTTGGCCTCTCACAAGAGGGTTGTGAGAGGTCCCTGCCTAGTCTGTGAAAGAAGAGGCTATAGAATCATAGAATTGTTTAGGTTGGAAAAGCCCATTGAGATCAAGTCCAACCATTAAGCCAGCCCTGCCATGCTGCTACCATGTCCCTAGTTAACTATGGGCACTGTCTGGAACAATTTCACAATGGGACTTGCACCATAGGAAGTGTGCTGATCACTCTCACAAAGTGCATTCACACAAGGAGATGCTACTCGGGTCAGGTTTGCTACACGCGCACATCTGTAGTGATCCAACGCAGCTGCTTAACTCTTTCACTTTGTTGTACAGAAAACAAAGCTCTGGGATATTTTGTCCCTTAGGCTACAGTTAAGGTTGTGCTTTCTGGGAGTTTTATTTTTCCTCCTGTTTCCCACTACACATTACTGAGGAGCAGAGCTGGAGCACGATCAAAGCCCAGGGGACTTCAGCAGTCCCCCAGGGTGTACTTTGAGAGCTACAACCGTCCTGCGGGGCTAAAGACAAACCCACATCTTAGTTTTTATGATGTTTTCTGTTCACAACTTCATACATTCTTAGGTGTCTGAGCAGGAAATAAGATGTTGAAGTAGTTGTTAGCAAATATTCTTGATCATACCTGAGGTCCCGTAGTGTAAAAAACCTCTTGTATCTGACTCCCAAGCTCACTATAGAAGCAGAAACATAAAATGTAGTGCCAGGAGCCAGGAAAGCAGGCTCAGAAAGCTTCCTGGGTCCTGAGTGAGGAGGTCACAGTCCCGTTGGTGGCTGGCTTTGGTGGCAGCACCTCAACACAAAGCATTGGGAAGCTCCTGTCCCTACAGTTCTCACCCTTACTGACAGTTCTGGCCACTCACACACAGGCGTGCATAGGCAATATTGCCACTTCCCCAGACAAACCACCCAGTCTCTGATCTCTCCATGAGGATGTGCTTATTTTTGCTTTTATCCCATCATCCTGGGTTGCAGCATGACCCACCAGCACCTGCACTTGCACAGTGGAGCAAAACCAAACTGACTGAAACTAGCCACGCTTCTGCATGGGCTGTGCCAAAGGCAGCAGAGAGTAGAAGAGAAAGAGCCATCGAGAAAGAAATGTTAAAACTAAATACAATGAAAAGGCAGCTGGGATATCAGTGTGGGGAGGCTGAAGACCTGCTGTTCGTAGCCAGTCGAACTAAATAAAGGTTTCTGACAAAGGGAAAGTTTAATTCAGCCTTCTTTTATGAAAGCCTCAGGCAGCGGATGCTGGATTTCTAATGTTAAATTTCAAGCTGCCTTCGCCATGGTGCTTATCATGAGCAGCATTAGTAAACACAAGGGAGTTCTTTATGCTCCCCTAAGCACTGAAAACACTGAGCAGAATCCCCCACATTGTGTTTATTAAGTAGTAGTTATATGACTTGCTTTTGCACGTACATAGGATAAAATTAGGTATGTGAGGGAAAAGTCAAGAATGTGCCATATGGCAGCAAAAACATGGTTGAAAAGTCAATGCAAGAGACCTGGGGGTAAGGCTGGAAGAAGCTACAGCCTTGGGAAGCATCAGCCACTGCCAGCCTCGTGGACATACAAGAGCACGTGCAGCAGCAAGCCTGTAGGACTGTCCACATCCACCCCTCCCCAGCCACCAGGCCTGGACCACATTGTGAGGCACAGGAGGATGCAGGAGATCTCAGGCTTGCCCTGACCAGATGCTCTCTGAACTCTGTCTGCACCAGTGAGCACTTGAACAGCAACCTGCCAGGCCAGAGATATTCCCGCACTGCCCCCCCTCCTTTGCTGTACAGTTTTGGGCTATTCAGTTCAGAAGCAGTGTGCTGTAAGCAGGAGCTGGCAATGAGTGTGTGGCAGGGCCGTTGCACAGGGCTGTTTGTGGGACAGCCCCCAGCCACTGCTGAACCAGGGTTTGCTAAGCCACGGGTCAATATTTGCACCAGGACCAATGTTCAGGCCATCCACTGCCGCAGGTGAGGCCGCCTCTAACACGGCAGCAGCAGTCACCCCAAAGGCAGGGAAGCCCTCCCTAGCTGAGGTCTGCCTCGGAAGAACAGGATGTGTCACAGGACTCCGGTGATAGGGACCGTCTGTGACTCCGAGGGCTGTCAGGGCTGCCACGAGCATGTCACTTAGACACAGGTTTGCTCTGTGTTGCCTTCACGATCCTTGGCACTTGGCACACCTGTACCAAAGATCTTTATCTTTCAGCAAACAAGCTGCAGTGAGGGAATAAATTCCTGACTATGACCTTTGGGTGTTTTGACATTTTTTCACATACAAACAAAACAGGGGTTTGTTGTGGGTTTTCTTTTCTGGCTTGTGGGTTTTTTTCCCCAAACAGCCCTTATCTCTTGTTTTATGAGACCCTTGTGTGCCTGCTGGAAGCACTGACCTGCAATCTTCCCTTGACATTGCTGGAAGATTGGGCCTCTGCCTTCCCCAGCTGTGTGGACATCCTTGCAACATACACCAGCAGTCAGATGTGTGTTTTCTACCCTACAATAACTGGGAGCTGCTTAACCCAAATGGAGGAACACCAGAGCACAGCTGGAGCTGCTCTCACTGTGTGAGAGTGCCTGACCTCAGCGTGCCCCTGTGACAGTGCCCTGGTGCTTGGCTGTCCTCATGGGGCACGGGCACCTCTTGCCAGTGGTGCTCCCCAGGCGCCCAGTGCCCGCGGCCACGGCACCGGTGCTGGGTACTCGGCAGCGGCAGGGGCAGGCCTGCCCTCAGCAGCCAGCCTGGCCCTGCTGCTGTGAATACGGAATGGGCCAAATGGGCTCAGTTATGAAGAACACAAGTTTTAACACTTTACAGGCTGAGAAAGTTGGGTCTGTTCAGCCTGGAGAAGCTGCACGGAGACCTCAGAGCAGCTTCCAGTGTCTGAAGGGGGCTACAAGGATGCTGGAGAGGGAGTTCATCGGGGACTGTAGTGGTAGGACAAGGGGTGATGGGTTCAAACTGGAATAGGGGAAGTTCAGGTTAGAGATAAGGAAGAAGCTCTTTACTGGAAGGGTGGTGAGGTGCTGGCACAGGGTGCCCAGAGGAGTGGTAAAAGCTCCATCCCTGGCAGTGTTCAAGGCCAGGCTGGGCAGAGCCTTGGGTGGCAGGGTCTAGGGTGAGGTGTCCCTGCCCATGGCAGGGGGTTGGAACTAGATGATCTTAAGGTCCTTTCCAACCCAAACCGTTCTATGATTCCATCAACCTGTCATGGGGAACGCATAAGACAGCAAAACCTATTGGTTTGGTGTCAGTTGCTTTTCTTGGTCCCATTATTTGTTCTGAAGTTAGGATGGCCTTGTCCCACAAGCAGGCTCCCTCTGGTCACTTGCCAGCTCACCAGCCCCAGAGCTGCCGCAGCGCTCCGCCTTCCTGACCTGAAAATATGAACTTTCGCATTCCTGCCAGCGTGGCTTGTGCCTCCCAAAGCCAGAGTCACCTCCAGCCCGCACTGCGAGGCGGCGGGATGCAGCACAGCCAGAGCTCGTCCTTATCAAGTGTGACAAGGACCTTTTGCTGCGGGAGCAGCTTCCTCGTGTGCAGGCTGTAAAAGGATGTGTGTCCATGTGCGCTGATACCAGCAATCCTCTGGAGCTCTAAAAACACCGTGGTGCCATCACCACACCACATCAAACGAGGAGGCCAAGCGCCGCTGCGAATGGAGCTGCACAGGCACCGCCAGGGTGGCAGCGTGTGCCTGGCCCAGGGCAAGTGGAGCGGCAGTTAGTTTTGCCGACATGCATTATGTTACTAACCCTTCGGATGTGATTTTTCCTTTGTAAAATGACACTGGATAGCAAAACCAGGGCACTGCGGGAGGATTCTGCTGCCACTGCCTCCCACTAGTGTTAATGGGAGATTCAGTGGGGCAGCAGCCGGTGAAGGGCAGGTGCTGTGGTCTTGCCCAGCAGGAAGCAGCCCGGTGAGGATGCCAAGGCTGCTCCTGTGAGCTGGCTGCTCTCTGCATGGCAGCCGTGGGACGGGAGCCAGGAACCTGAGCAGTCTGTCCTGCAGCACGTCTGCCGCTGCCCAGTGCCAGAGCAGTGCAGGGACGGGCCCACCATGAGCTGCCATTGCTGTCTGTGGCACCGCAGGTACCAAAGGGGACAAGACGACTTGTACCAGTGACGGGCAAAGTGCTGCAAAGGCAGAAACAAGTAAGAATCATGAATCATAGAATAGTCAGGGTTGGAAAGGACCTTAATATCATCTAGTTCCAAGCCCTCTGCCATGGGCAGGGACACCTCCCACTAAACCATGCCATCCAAGGCTATGTCCAGCCCCACCTTGAAAGCTGCCAGGGATGGAGCATTCACAGCTTCCCTGGGCAACCCATTCCAGGGCCTCACCACCCTTACATTGAAGAATTTCTTCCTCATATCCAATCTAAACTTCCCCTGTTCAAGTTTGAACCTGTTACCCCTTCTCCTATCACTACAGTCCCTCATGAACAGTCCCTCCACAGCATCCTCGTAAAAAAGAAAAAGAACTCAGTTCTGAGTCAGCTCTCCAAGGCTTTCCCTTCCCACCTCTCCCATCTCACTTGCTGAGCAGCAGGCTGTTTCAGTCAGACACAGACTTGCATCGGACACGCAGAGGCTGGTGAGCTGGTGCTGATACCACTGTGCAGCAGGGGTTTGTCCCCTGCGCTGTGCCAGGTGGGTAGTGGAAGGGCTGTGGGGCAGTGCAGCAGTGATGGTGCTGCTGACAGCCCCGCAGAGTCAGCGCTGCACTCCTGGCCA
This sequence comes from Amazona ochrocephala, assembly GCA_039720435.1. Lineage (NCBI taxonomy): Eukaryota > Metazoa > Chordata > Aves > Psittaciformes > Psittacidae > Amazona > Amazona ochrocephala. Next base: position 2,871,613 of record CM077889.1, on the reverse strand, counting down.
GCACACAGCACCTCACGGCTGTGGCCCCAGAGGGAGAGATTGAAAAACCCCAACAAACCCCACCAGGTCACTTCACTACATAAATCAGAGGCAGTAAAGAAATAACTGTCCATTTAAGCAGCTTAGTTTCACTTAGAAAATACTTTACATGTGGCTTGCTCTCTAAGGACTACTTATTCCACACTTTAGTAATCCAAATGCTGCTTTATAACTGCTGCTCATCCCAATCGGAGCAGTAACGCAGCACTGGGCTTTACTGATGGTGTGGCTATCGATCCACCACTCCTCTCAAGGCTCCCCGCATCACTGAATAGAGACTGCCCGTGAAGCTGGGTGAGCCTGTGAGCATGGGAACAGTGGTATACACGTACCTGTCACAACCCAGACCAGGAGCTGAGCCGAGCTGGGTGCAACAGCCAAAGATCTGTCTGGCTGCTCCTGTCGGGAGCTGCTGGGGCTGGGGCAGGAGCGGAGGTGGACATGGTCCGCGGGGCCGGTGGAAGCAGACACGACAAACCTGACACCTCCTCAGGCAGACAGCACACGGTTTAAACTGCGGCGGGTGTTGCAGTTCCATTAACTGTGTGCTGCTGCCAGGCAGTGCCCCTGTGCAGGGCTGGGCGTGAGTGGCTGCGCAGCCCAGCAGTGCCCAGTGGTGCCCAGCAGTGCCCAGCAATGTCCAGCAGTGCCCAGTGGTACCCAGCAGTGCCCAGTGGTACCCAGCAGTGCCCCGTGGTGCCCAGTGGTACCCAGCAGTGCCCAGTGGTACCCAGCAGTGCCCAGTGGTGCCCAGCGGTGCCCAGTTGTGCCCAGCGGTGCCCAGTGGTGCCCAGCAGTGCCAAGTGGTGCCCAGTTGTGCCCAGTGGTACCCAGCAGTGTTCAGTGGTGCCCAGTGGTGCCCAGCAGTGCTCAACAGTGCCCAGTGGTGCCTAGTGGTGCCCAGCAATGCCCAGCAGTGCCCAGAGGTGCCCAGTGGTGCCCAGCGGTGCCCAGCGGTGTCCAGTTGTGCCCAGTGGTATGCAGCAGTGCCCAGTGGTGCCCAGTGATACCCAGAAGTGCTCAGCGGTGCCCAGTGGTGCCCAGTGGTACCCAGCAGTGCCCAGTGGTGCCCAGCATTGCCCATGAGTGCCTAGCAGTGCCCAGTGGTGCCCAGTGGTGCCCAGCGGTGCCCAGCAGTGCTCATCAGTGCCGCTCTGCGATGGCGCTGGGCGCAGGCAGGGCAGGGCAGCCCCTGTGTTCCTGTAAGGATTAGCACGGCAGTGCGAGCTCTCTGCCAGCCGTGGTCGGGGACTTGGTGGCACAGAGGAGGCTGAGACACTCGGTGCCTCCATGGCCTCCGGCCTTTCCTGGGATGATCTGCGCTCAGCTTGCCCAGGGAGAAGCTCTGGAGCAAGGATGAGGTAAGGGAGCAGCAAATTGAACATGGGCAGGTCCCTGGGACTTGCTGGGATGCACCCGGGAGCACTGAGGCAGCTGAGGGATCATGGCAACTGGGGGAGGTTCTGGGCAGAGCAGCCGATAAACCAGAGGATCCTGTGCCATCCAGCGGGACAGGCTGGAGAATGGGGCCAACAGGAGCCCCATGAAGCACGGCAAAGGGAAACGCAGGGTCCTGCTCCTGGGGAGGAGCAACCCCAAGCACCAGGACAAGCTGGGGCCACCCAGCTGGAAAGCTGCTTTCCAGGGAAGGACCTGGGGGATAACAGGGTGACCACAAGCCAGCCGCTACAGCAAAGCAGGCCAGCAGCAGCTTGGGTTGCATTAGGCAGAAGGCGACACGGCGTTGGAGCAGATTATCCAGAGAGGTTGTGGTCTCCCCCTTGTTGATATTCCAAAGTCCGTGTGGACCTGGTTCCGAGCCCCTGCTCTTCACAGTGGTCAGCCTCAGGTCCTGTGGCTGCGAAACCTAGAGAAAGGAGCTGGATCCCCCCCCAGCCTCAGCCTCCACCTTCCCCTTCGTTTTAATAAGGGCCCTCTGCTGTGTCAAGTGTGGGAACCCAGGGGCTTTGTCATGGCCCCTTGATGGCTTCCTCCCCTCCTGGGCAGAGACCAGGTATTAAAGTGGGGATGTATCCCAAAGTGCCGCTGCAGTGCGCCGGCAAACAGCAGTCTGGTTTGGAGCTCTAGAAGGAGCTTCTGACGGATAAAACACCTGGCTTATCGGGAGCCATCGAGTCCCAGACTGGTTCGGGTTGGAAAGGACCTCGAGATCACCCAGTTGCGACCCCCTGCCATGGGCAGGGACACCTCACATCAGACCGTGCCACTCAAGGCTTTGTCCAACCTGGCCTTGGACGCTGGCAGGGAAAGGAGCCTATTGAGTCCTTGGCTGTTGCTGTCCACTGGAGATGGATTACTCACTCACAGCACTGAGTAGCGTTTCTAATGTTTTACTTTCATCTGCTTGATAGCTTCATTTATGAAATCTGGGGGGAGAGGTGTCTGAAACAGGCACAGGCGTGGGCTGTAGCAGCACAGGCGGCTGCTAGAGCAGAGCCAACACAACCCTGCTGGCAGATTTGCCTTCTGTATGCAAGCACAAAATCAGGCTCAAGCTGCCAGAAGCTGTTATCTGCAGATGTAAAACTCCTGTAAATATCATGTCTCCAGTCGCAGTGCTGCTGAGGTGCTGTAGCACAGCACGGACAGCGTTACAGTGTGCTGCCTGCCACCCTCTGCACTCATGATGGCTTAACTGCCACTTCCATTGTAAATCCTGTTTGTTAAGGATTTATAAATTGGCTGCCTTCACCCGCTCCTCCCTGGAAGCTGGCACATGGCTCTCTCCCAGGGTGCTTTTACCACATTTCCTTTACTACTTGGCTTTTTTTTAACTCCTTGGCTCAGAATCACCGCAGAAGGAGCCTGACTCTAATCCCAGACCCTAAAATCCTCGGTGGAGGCTAGGAGGTTACAGAACTGTTGTAATGAATAAGGAAATGAGGGGAAGCCTGACCTGTCACGTTGGACGTGTATCCCAAAGAGCTCCTGCAGGACTCCTGAAACAGGAACGCCCGTCTGCTGCTGCAGGAGGTCTGGGAAGCCTGGGCCCTGCTGGTGGCATCTGCTGAGCTGCACATGGTGGGTACCAGGCATCTGCTGGGCGCTGGCTCCTGCCTTGCGCAAACCCCTCGCTCCCAGCTCCACGGTGGCTCTGGGGCCGTGGCTGCAGAGGTTGCCTGGCCTGCAGCGTGCAGCTGCTTGCAGCCATCTCAAAGCATGGGAGGGTCGGCAGGGTCGAGGCCCTGCCTTCCTGCCAGGCTGCTCCCTAGGCCGGGTCTCCTGCCTGGGTGCCTGATGTGGTACCTGGGTACATCCCACCGGTGCTCCCACCTCGGGTTTGGCGGTGAGTCCGTGCTACATAGCGAGGTCTTGGTCAGCTGAGATTGAAATGACCAACTCAGCCCCCCCGTGCGACGGCTGCAGCTGTGAGGGTGTGCAGCATGCTGTGATGGCTGCTGTGTGACCCGGGCTCGGCTGCATGGCAAATAGCACTTGCACTTCCAGTCACTCATGCTACCACATCACCTGTCAGATGTTGCTGCAGACACACAGCTCATGATTGCGATTCTCGATCTGCCCGGCACTGCTGCCTCGCGTTGGACAGAAGCAGAAAAGGCTTTGCCAGCACAGGGCAGTTTGTGCTTCAACACTGGTGATAGTATTTGTCTTACTAGAGCTCTTGGTCACGTTTAAGCACTGCATAAAACTGTGTTCATTAGGGAGATGACAGTCATACATGGCAAAGGGGGAGAACTGTTTGGCTATGATGGACCTAAACAAGCACTTACAGTGTACAGTGTATGAATACGGGTACCTACCAACACCAGGAGCCTCCTGTGACAGCTTCTGCCCAATGGAGCCGCCGCTACAGCCAGCAATCCTTCACTATGTTCCATGGTGTCCTGGGTTCAGCTGGAATAGAATTAACTTTCTCCTCAGTAGCTGGTGCAGTGCCGTGGTTTTCACTTTCAGCCTGGGAACAGCGCTGATAACACCGATGGTTTCAGCTGCTGCTCAGTAATGTTTGGTCTGACCAAGGACTTTCTGAGCCTCATGCTCTGCCAGGGAGGAGGGGAAGCCGGGAGGAAGCAGAGACAGCACACCTGACCCAAACTGACCAAAGAGGTATTCCATACCACAGCATGTCATGTCCAGTGTAGAACCTGGGGGAAGTCACCTGGAAGGCCCAGATCGCTGCTCGGGTTGGGCTGGGTATCGGTCAGCGGGTGGTGAGCAGTTGGCATCACTTGTGTTCATTGGGTTTTATTCCTCTCTTTTAGTTGCCTCCCTTTTAATAACAGTCATTACTATATTTTATTTCATTTACAAAGCTATTCTCTACCCAAACCTGTGGGTTGAGAACAGCTTTTCTCTGATTCTTCTCCCCATCCCACTGTAAGCAAACAGCTGTGTGGTGCTGTTGCTGGCTGGGACTAGACCATGACACATGGGCTGACAGTGACTGTGATGCTGTAAGTTCTCTTTGCTGAATCAGAGACCTGGCAAGTAAAATGTCTCTTGCAGCTGCCTCAGCAACTGCACTGTGGCAAGTGATTGCCCTGTCTTAAAGTCCTGTGAGCCCTTGGTGCCACTGCAGTGAAGTGTGACCCCAGAGTGGCAGATTTTTGCAATGAGTGTGATTGAAACTAAGTAATCCTTGTAAACAAGAAACCGTTTTGCTGCAGAATGCACCTGAAGAGGCTGGGGAGGAACTTTCCTTGTTGGCAGAAAAGCTCAGAGGCAGAGAGACCCCGGTGCCTCTGTTGCCCCACTGAGCTAGTGCCAGTGAGCCTGTTACACTGTACATCTGAGTAGTGGAGCCCCATTCCCACGTTCAGAATTGCCCAGGGACGTTTACTTTTAGCTCCTCTTTGGAGAAAATACCGGTGTAGAAGGTTTTGCCTTCTGGATAGAATCTGCATTTCCTGAGATAGAGGGCCTTGTGCGTGGCATTTGCCTGGTGTAGGGCTTGCAAGGCCATCCTACCTCAGTCGTAAGGTAAGATCTCACTTTGAACACATGCACAGTTAAAGGCCACCTGCGTGTAAGTCAGACCTCATCAAGTGGCGCTCATGCAAGATGGACAGAGGACAGTATCACAGGGCAACAAAAACTTTACCTTTGGGTTTCCTAGGGCTGCAGCCTCGGAGCTGAATGTCGAACATATCCCATGTGTGATCACCGAGCGCTTGCGAGGCGTTTGCAAAAGCTTCAACCTGACAGAGCAGTCAGCACGAAGCACTCAGTGTGAGGTACCAACAGCACGCAGCTCCAGGCACTTCTCTTGAATTCCTGGGAAGGCCGATCCTTGTTTTCATGGGAAAGCCTTGACCAACAAACCTGGGAGAGCCTTAGGGGGAGGCGCTACGGTCATGTGCAGAGCAGAGGAGGGATGTCTAGCTTTTTGCTCTTACAGCAATGATGAGCCTGGGCTGCATGAAGTGATCTTCAAGTAGCTTACAGGGTGATGTTACATGGGGTTTACAGGGTGATGTTACATGGGGCTTACAGGGTGATGGTACGTGGGCTTACAGGGTGATGTTACATGGGCTTACAGGGTGATGTTACATGGGCTTACAGGGTGATGTTACATGGGGCTTACAGGGTGATGTTACATGGGCTTACAGGGTGATGTTACATGGGCTTACAGGGTGATGTTACATGGGCTTACAGGGTGATATTACATGGGGCTTACAGGGTGATGGTACGTGGGCTTACAGGGTGATGTTACGTGGGCTTACAGGGTGATGTTACGTGGGCTTACAGGGTGATGTTACATGGGGCTTACAGGGTGATGTTACATGGGGCTTACAGGGTGATGGTACATGGGCTTACAGGGTGATGGTACGTGGGCTTACAGGGTGATGGTACGTGGGCTTACAGGGTGATGTTACATGGGGCTTACAGGGTGATGTTACGTGGGCTTACAGGGTGATGTTACAAAGGCAGAATGCTGTTGGCACAGTCGTTTCTGTCAGGAAACCTCTCAGGGGCTACATTACCCAAGGTGGGAGGTGAAAACTAACAACGCCGAAGCCATCGCCTGTGCATGTTTCAGACTGCGCATTCCCAGAGCCGTGTGTGCGTGTGTGTCTGTGTGTGAGTCTTTGCACTCCAGGTAGCAAAGACAAATAAGGTCCAAATGCTTCCTGCCCCACATGTGTTCCCATGAGAGTACTGTGGGTCCATCAGTCCAGCCCAGCTGTAAGGGGAGCTTCTGTTGGTGCCTTTATCCGGGACACCCCAAGGCCACTCGGGAAGGCTGACACAGCACTGCAGGGGACAGGTGTGGGCAAGGCAGCGCAAGGAGGCAAAGGTTGGTACCCGAGTGCCTCCTGGGCAGAACTGCCATCATGCGGCCAAAGTGCTGCGGAGTGCAACCTTGAGAGGGAAACACCAGTGGTGGTGAGGAGCAGGATGCGCAGGGACACAGCCTACACTGACAAGCACGTCCCAGGCTGCAGGCTAAGCCAGGAAATGCAAGGTTATACACCCCACATCCCTTCAGTTACAGCAATCTAATAGGAAGAAAGGAAGCACGCTAATGCTGATCCTGCATCTGGTTTTAGCTTCGAACAGAAGCCTGTTCCCGGGTTTGTGTTCACGCTGCAGACACCTCAGCTGATGCTCAAGGGCGTTGGAGGACATGCCCACTCCCGTGGCTCAGGCATTGTGCCTTCCCACAGCAAGGACAGCTTCTCAGGCCAGGTCCTTGCATGGCTACGCTCGGCCTGTCCTGGCCACAGCACTGGTGGGGACACAGCCACAGTGTCACTGTTAAAGCCACCACTCTCCCGTAAGCAGGATCCCAATTCATGCCTCCTTCGTGTTGCTTTAGGTTGATCGCCTATTCCACATGGAAAAGCGTAGCAGGAAGGAGAGAGGAAAAGGAAGAGCTCTGAGAGGAGCAGGAGATACCAATTTGAGGGAATGAGGAAAGGGAGGGTGTAGAAAGGAAAAAGGAGAAAACCATACTTCAAGAAACAGAGGAAACTTGAAGGGGCCCACAGGAGAGGAGGTAGGAAGACGCTGACCATGGCCACATCAATACAGCTATCTCCCCCATTCGTTAAGTGGAAAGCTCTTTAGTAAGGCCTCTAACAGTCAGCTCTTTTTGCAGACATGAGAGCATCTAGCTCTTTGTCATACTGACCAAACACAGTAACTTTTCCAATCTCTTTGATGCACCACACAAGGCTTTCTACATCACTGGGCGTAATTCGGCTACTTGCCCAAAGGACAGGCAGGGAGCTTTGCCCATGCAGATATACTGCTCATGCAAACACGACTGAACCACCCCCAAATGTGCTTAAGAACATCGCGATGATGCAAAGCAGCCACGTAGGGAGCGCATCTCCTGCAAATCTGTTACATCTCCTCCCACAGTAATCAATATTAAAAAGATACTTGTTTTAGTTTCGCTGCATTTCCCTTTGAAGTGGCAGAATCTCTAATTCTGAAGAGTTTCAGCTTTAGGAGAATGGTAACAGAACAAAGGACACCAGGGACTGTGCAACAGGTTCTGATTTTAACCCTCTCGACTGCAAGAACCACTCCATTCCAAAAAATGACCCAAGAAGCTTACCAGTACAGGGCAAGGGTAATCCAGACAAGCTGTGGTAATGAAGTGTCTGCACCTCCGGATGTCACGTTTATGCCTCCATTAAAAATATCACAACACATCATTAAGAGTTTCCCCTGGTAAAGAACAGCGTGAGAGCGTAACAGCACTTCAAGTCCATCAGCACAGAAAAACATCTGCAGCGATGGGCACAAAGGGCTTCATCTGAAAGTGTATCTGGACTCAGCCTTCAGAGGGTAAGTAACTGGGCTCAGGGTTCTGGTGCCCTGCACATGGGTGCAAGGCTTCATCACAATGGGGTGGCTCTTGTTTGTGCAGCAGAGATTAGATGCACTTTGTGAGTGCTGTAGGTGTTCCAGAACACAGCCACTGAGCTGCCCTGCTTTAAAAGTGACCTGGAGTGAATTAATATCCACAATCAACTCGAGCATCTCTGGTGATATCATGAATAATTAAAAACCTCATTTGCAACCCCAAAAGCAAAATTGTTCTCAAAATTAAGTAGAGCTCCCTAGGCACATACTGAAATGAGATAAAAGCAGCAGGGCTCTGGCTGATGGATGGTTCCCGTTCAACATCACCAGGAGTGGCTGTTTGCTTAGGAGAGGGTCTTTGAGCTTACCCCCAGTTTTTAATGAACGGCAGAAATAAGCAGTCTCCCAAAGAAGACAGATTTCATGGAGACTTCCTGGCTCACATTCCATTTAGTAGTATGCTGCTGCAGTTTCAGACTGTTTGGAGGATACTTTAGTGCAATTAATCTGATTCCGGGATTGAAACATGGCAGTCTGAGGGTTGCTGGTTGTGAGGCGCACAGGGGGAACTCCAACAACCTTCACCAGATTTCGGCTGTGTTCTAAATGGAGGTTTGGGTGACGTGTTGCTCACCTAGTGGTTGAAGGACCAGCCCCCTGCAGAGTCACGGTCCAACAGCACGTCACTGTGCCCCAGGAGATGCTGTGTGCATGAGGGGGCAGCGAGACGCTGCCTTTTTCATTTTGAAAAGATTTCGCAATGGAAGACAAGTAATTCACAGGAGTTTTAGAGACTTTATTTATGTATAAACAATTTAAACACTTTGCCATAAATTATCTTTGCCTGTCTCTAGTCTTTGCTTAGCAGCAAATTAAAATTAATATAAAAACTCAATGAACAATTCATACATGTATATTACAAAAAAGTTCTTGTACCAAAGTTCTTATTAGACTTTTTTTTCTCTTTTTTTTCTTTTCTGTGGTGACTGTAATGTGATTGTCTCAGTTTCTCGACCAAACAAACACACTAATAATTTTTAAATCTGAAACAGTGATTGTGCCTTCTGGCTGATGTATGTACAGGGTGATCTGACGTGGTGCCCATTTGCAATAGTGTAACACAATGCCCACAGCTCTACTGGAACTGATACCAACAAACTACTGAATCTAAACAGACTACACCCTGTAACTGTGTTATACTGTCCACAATGGAAATCTTCAAAGACAAACAGAGTATGAAATTTATTTGTAGTGATTTATAGCCACCATTTTGAATGTAACTTTACACTCTGCCCTCTTTGAGTAAGTTAAGCTTCAGGCCAGACCAGGGGAGGGTCAGAGTGCAAGTGTGGTTTTGTTACTTTTAAATATATTCTGCTTTCCTATTTCCAGTGTGCTCTCACTTGCATTCTCATTGTCCTCCAGTTGCTACACACAAATCACCCCGAAGTCATGTTTTAAATGCACCTGTGTTTTGCTTTAAATGAAAACCTCTTGGATATTTCTCAAACAAGCAGTCTGAATCATCTGTGTTTCATCAGCTGGTTAGTGAAAGTGGCCCACTTGGATTTCTTAGTTTGCTCACGTGTGAATGGAGTGAGGTAATACAATACGAGGCCTTCTTTTTGTTTTCCTTTAGACCCAGAACAAGTGGGTAATATTTCAGGGGTACTTTTTAATTTGTATGGTTAGAGTTTTCAGTCTGGCTTTAGTCCACTTCAGGATGTGGGTTTTAATCACTTGAACAGTGGCATTTAACTCAAAAAATATGAGCTTTTTGCCACTTACTATCCCAGAGTAGCTCAGCCTAGTGCCCCCATTTAGGTCTTCATCTCCTTAGGAGAGGAGATAACAGTTATGACTACTGATTCATCCAGCAAAGGATGACAGCAGATTAATTTGTTACCTCTTTCCCATTTCATTCTGTCTTAAAAACTGGATGTTGCTGCTACTGTCTGCTAGCTCTGGGTACTGCTCCACGGGCAGGACATAGTATCCCTCGTAACCTTGCACCCTTCCCGTGTTCAGAAGCTGCTGCTTCTCTCCGTCTGTCCATACGCGGCTGCCCTCGCGGCCGTCCCGTGCCTTCTGCTGCTCCCTGGCCCAGGCTGCCCCCAGCGCTCGCTGCCGAGCCTGGTCGAGCACTCGGGCCTTCTCGTCGTCCAGCGTGTCGGGGGTCAGTCCGTAGCGGATGTTGATGAGCAGGGTGCAGTACTGGAACTCAATGTTGGTAAACCTTCGAGTCCTCCCGCTGACGAGCAGGCTGGGCTGGGACACGGTGACGTTGACTCCGCTGTCCAGCACCTTCCTCCCACTGGTCATCGCGAGGGTGACCAGGTCGCTGTCAGCCGAGCCTATCTTCACAAAGTAATGGGTGTCCTTCCCCTCGATGCTATAGTGCATTTTCTCCAGGTAGTGAGCACTGTTCAGGACAGAGGCAATCTTCCTGCTGTCGTCTGTGGCTATGCTGGAAATGCCAGTGGTTACACGGCCTTCCTTCACAGCAAACATGATTCCTTTCCCAATGATAGGAGTGGTTGTGGCAAACCAGCGACCTGCTTTTTCTCTAATATTGGCATGTAATCTTTTAGATATGACCTGACCCTCAAGAGCCATGAAAGCCTGGTTGTGTCTTTCTGTCATCTGCTGAACTCCTGTAATTAGCTGGGGAAAGCAAAAGAAGACACAAAACCACCAAAGAAGATATAGATCTGAAAATACTCATTTCAGAGATCAACACTAATCTTTGCTTTGCCTTTTTAAAGGAAATCTATGGAGTGAAAAATTCTGTGCTATGGGAAGACCACCCTCCGCTACCCGTCCGTGCCCACATCTCCTTCAGAACCAGGGAAAGACTCATTTGGCAAATTATTTTGCTATTAGCAATACCAAATTCAATATTTCTCATTAATCACTCTCTGTAGCACACATGTACCACAAATCTCAATTTTGGCAAATTACAGAATGTCCATTACAAGAAGAAGTAAAACCCAAACTAGAACAGTTTTAATCTGAGCTGAAACCAAACAGACTCAATCTATTAAAAGACAGCACAGCACTTCTGGGATTTCAACCAGCACAGATGACTAAAATGCTTAGGAATGTAAGCCTCTGAAACTAGGTAAAAGTTGGGCTCCAAAATAACAAAGCAGTTCCTGAAGAAGGGATTTAGACTCTCAAATTACTTAGAAGCCTGTAAAGTGGTATGTTTAGGTTTATATGATCCTTTCTGTTGTATTACTACAGATGTGAAGTAAAAGCAAAGACTAAGTTAGAAGTTGGCCTACTACTCCTTCTAAGTTTATTAAATGGGTTGGGATTTATTATAAACCTAGAATTATTTATTATATACCATTTTCCATCCTAAACCTGACAAGTGTGGATGCTGTAACTGAACTTAACTGTAGTAACTAGAGTAGCAAACCAAAGCCTCCGACTAGGAAAAGCATCAGACAAAAAATGGTGAGAAATCCTATTCCGGGGGAGAAGAAGAACCAGTTCTTAGCAGTACAGCAAGTACCGATCTAAGTTTATTGCAACACATGTTATTAGGATGGCTTTTCCAAAGGTACAACAGATGATGAATTGCCCTGACAAAGTCTCCCTTTGTCATTGCTAATCAAGTTAATCGAGTTACAACTTGTTAATAAAGGAAGAACTCAATAAGACAAACTAATGACACTGCAATTATGATAACAATGAAGGCTGGCAAGAAAGGCATATGTTCATTAGGATAAAATCTAGCTATACTCCTTTGTTTTACCCAGAAATAAATACTTGGCCTTCTACTGTAACTACATGAGAGCCAGCACTTTTATTCATAGAAATAACTTCATATTTCTGCCTACCTGTCCATTTTCACATGCTTGACTCTCAGACAACTCGTATGGCGGTGACACAAAGTACATTTTTGCTCTAGGGAAACCAGGAATAATGTTGCTAAGTTGAAATCCGAACATCACCAACCAGCTTTTGACATCTAGAAATCAAAAGGAAGCAGGCAAGTGAGAAATGAATGTGTGTAATAAAGGCAAGAAATCAAAAAATTCAAGAAATCCATCCTTGACCTCCTTGATTTCAAGCAGCTGTGGAACTCATCCTTTATATTACAGCATGGCACTTGACAGATCTGTAGTAATCCACCATGAGCAGGCACAGGAAATATTGCTTTACATGTACCCTAAATAGTTCAACAGGGATATACGACCTCACTCATTCTTATTCCATTAGATCACATGGATTATCCAAACATTTCACTGTATGCAATACTTGTTCCATCTCTGACACCTTCTGATGTGGCTCCTGTAACCTATAAACTCTATTGTTAAATGATGTTTTATTAGGTTAGTACTCCTAGAAACATCTGCAAAGTCCTTGGGGAAAATACATGGCTTGCCTTCTGTGTCCCACTTCTATTAGCTGTCACCAGATCTCTGGAGGCTCCATTAAATGCAGTGAGGAGCTAGACTTGTAATTCAGAAGGCTAAATTTAGACACCATGAATATCCTCACCTTCCCTTCAGGCCCAGTATGGAAAAGCAGGAGCTGCACGGGAGGGTCAGAGCTCAGCTCTATGGTGAGCTTTGGGAATTTCCACCTCTGGGTTCAAACAGTAAAACTCTGTCCTCATATATTGCTGAAAAACCCAAGTCACTAAATAACAGTAACTCTCACTCAACACATGTAAAGAGCTTATGATGTATTTTAGTTATCAAGTGACATTTTTACAACAACGGAAAAGCCCATGGCCCAGGTTTACATTTGTTTCCTGCTTCTCTTTTCTGCCAGTCACAGGGATGAGCAGCAGTGTGGGAGCACAGGCACTTCTCATTTGATTTGGACCTATATTCATGACCGTTTCTGTTTAAAAATCCCATCCTTTCCAGTGGCCTTCTCTCCTCACTGGGCTACAACAGCTCCTGATGGTACTATTGCTGCTTCCCTGCGTGAGCCAAACCCCGTGTTTGAAGAGATGTGATTGTGCAGGGCGCTCTTGCTGCAACGGTCTCTGCATTTAGAGCACCCCAGGCACGGTGCACAGCAGCTCTGCTTGCTGCCACAAGAACATGGGGTGCCTGCAGAGCACCCACCCTGCACACAGACCTTGGGGACACTCTCAGACACAGCACAGAGCCAGCTTGCTGTTACAAAGCCTGTTTTCCCAACATGTTACACCACAAAAAGTGCAGTACTCCCTGGCTGGGGACATTTGACAACAAAACTCTTCCTTTTGTTAGCCATTCTGACACTAAAATTAGTAGTAAGATACTCTGCCTCTGTAAAGACCTTTGTATGTATCTCCCATCATACAGTGACTACCATGTTTTTCCCGTAGCTTTGGACAGCACAGGGTCACTGCTCGTTTTTAAGGCTGCAGTTTATTTTATGGTATAATGGTGTATCCTGAACAATCCACTTCAGCTGCCCTATTTCCCAAAAAAAGAGGAGGGTTTACATGCAAAGTAGTTACTGTTCTGCTTTGCAGCACTGCACTTGGTGCAGGAATTCCTTCCCATCAAAACCTGTGAATAAAGCAGTGTCAGGGGTTAACAGTAAGAATGGACTGGTGTGGGGAAGTAGCTCTTTTATCTTCTGTTTGGGTTTGGTTTTAAGCCATGGCATCCCAGGTGCCACCATAATCCCTTCTTGTGCAAGAGAATCTCTTTAGTTCATACAGCATCAAATATTTTCATCACCAATGAAGTATTTTTACAGATGCAAGGTGTGTGTGGACCAAATGCGATAGATCTTCCTAGATTTCATCCAGTGGGTGAATAAATTGAATGAATGAAATCATAGCAGCCTTCCAGTATCTGAAGGGGGCCTATAGGGATGCTGGGGAGGGACTCTTCATGAGGGACTGTAGTGAGAGGACAAGGGGTAACGGGTTCAAACTTAAACAGGGGAAGTTTAGATTGGATATGAGGAAGAAATTCTTTACTGTGAGGGTGGTGGGGCCCTGGAATGGGTTGCCCAGGGAAGCTGTGAATGCTTCATTGCTGGCAGTGTTCAAGGCGGGGTTGGACATAGCCTTGGATGGCATGGTTTAGTGTGAGGTGTCCCTGCCCATGGCAGGGGGGTTGGAACTGGATGATCTTAAGGTCCTTTCCAACCCTGACTATCCTGTGATTCTATGAAAATATCGTAAGATGACATTGAAAATCTAAACCAGTGATTTCGATCTAATAATTTTTGTCCACTGGTGATGAAAATAGGACTTGAATTTAGGACAACAGAATTTGATCCCAAGGTCGTTTGAGTCACCAGCATTTTCACACTATCAGATACAAGTTGCACTATCTTCAAATTGGAAAATAGCTCCAATAGAACCTCTGGGATGTTACACACATGATTAGGTCCCAATGTACCAATGAAACTTGCTGTGATTTTCTCTGAAGGAAATGCACTTTTCTTGAAATTCAAATTACTGTTAAAATTAAGATAGCTCCTTTTTATAAATGATACCACTGCTCTAATTACTGGATACTGCATATTCAGTGCTGAAAAAAGGTTTTCCTGAAGACATACTAATTACCTTTCTTTTTAGAAGTTGCCAGCAGCGGGCTTGAGTACTGTGTGATCTCACTAAGTGAAAAATTACTGCTAATTAAGAAGAGGTTACAAGTTCTACCCAGTTCTAACATCTGCAATCAAAACTACTTTATTGTTTCTCTTCCTCAGCTCTACACATTCCATCACATTTCTTACACTTGCAGGAGGTAAGAATATTTCTAAAAATCAATATTTTGGTTTTAAAGATTGAAAACTGTTTGTGTATTAAAAGTTAAATGGGAAAAGAGGTTTAATTAAATCAGTTCTTGGCACTAATTCATAATGTGTCCGTGAGCTCAGTCAGCAGTTAATTTTGAGAGTTAATTTATTTTTCCCCCTCCATAAATTCCTTGTGGCTTCGTATTTAGTGCCCTTCATTTGCACAGGGGCAGCATCAAAGAATCAGGACTAGCCAGCTCTTTTCATAGCACAAAAAGGAAAATGGCCCCACCTGGACAGGAAGATTCAGAAAATGGCTAGTAAGGAGAAGTCTGATTTCCTTCCCAAATCAACTTCCAAACCATAGTGTTGTTTATAAGGAATGTAACAAAGTCTCACCTGTTACATAGTTCTTTAGATCCAGTTCATTGCTTAGAGGGTTGTTACTCTTGAACATGTACAGATTGAAAGGAGCGGGTTCTTTACCAATGTTTTTCCACATGGTGTAATCAGGAGATGTCCAGCGTCCAGCCAGGACATCATAGTCCCTTTGGGTAAAATGGACGAGTTTGGTTAAAGGATCATACAGCCCCCCATGGAACCCAATCACCAGCTGGAAATCAGGGTTAGAGTCATAGTAAATCTCCCCATATGCTGTGTACTGAAGCTGTTTGATCATGAGGCCATTGATGCTGAACACAGCTAATGGAGTGCCTGTGTTATCAGAGGCCACATAATATTCTTCCCCGCTGCTACTCTCCATTGCAAAGAGGTGGCCTTGCAGATCGTAGTATAAAGAGGTAATTTCTGAATTGGAATGATTGTAGACATGAGTGACCCTTGTTGGATTGTGAAGATCAGCATAAAAGTACTGTAGGTGGTGCCCCAGGTTAGTCTTACAGGAAGCCCTTCGGCCAAGTCCATCATAACGGTACTGAACACTCCACCCATTGGCTTTGTTGTAAGCTCTTGTCAAGAGTCCTTTGGAGTTGTATTCAAATACATCTGAGCCTCGTTGACACAGGAATCCATCCTCATCAATTTTGTAGGGTATGTCACCTAAGCGTGTAATCCTGTCTCTCAGGTCATAGCGCAGAGGCATCAGTCGGACACTATTTCCAGGATTCAGGAGATGAAGGTTTCCATTCAGATCATAACTGTAACGCCAGGTTGGCCTGTCATTTACTGCTACGCTTTGCAGTTGCCCATCTCCATCATAGTCATAGGTATACTTGGTGGTGTTGGCATATGGACCAAGTTTCAGTTCTCTCTTAGTTACCCTTCCCATGCTGTCATATTGGACAGTCATCCAGTACATTAGAGATCGGAACATTTCATACTGAACTTCTTTAATGCGCCCATGGGTATCAAAGTGCTTACTCAGTGTCATAACTGCTGTAGTAATAATTTGATTTATATCATAATAAATAACTCCAAACTTGCCAAAATGCTCTACTTTGCCAGAAATCTCATCATAACGGTAAAGATCAACTGGAAGAGGAGTCTCGCTTATTATGGGCTTGATGCTCGCGATTCGAAAGCTATTATCATGATATGTATAATCGAACCTTGCATTGACCATACCCTCTTCAGAGAACCTGTAGATCTGTTTGTCAACGAGAGGACCAATTTTACGGTAGCGGATTGTACAAGAAAACCCTCCGCTTTGCAGATTCACCATTTTTAGGACACCTGTAGTTTCATCATACCCAAAAGTAACTGCAGTGCTGTCATAAACAATTTCAGATAACTTGGATAGCTTTCCATACTTGTAGAAGACTTGTCGGCCAGTGCCTAAAAATGATGTTTTCAGAATCCTCCCATCATCACTGTAATCAAAAATCACTGATGCATTGCTTTCAGGAGGGTTATAGATGTTTCTAATGTAGCCAATGGAGGTGTGAGTTGACATGCTGTGCCGAGCAACGCTGGGCATGGTGACAGCATGAAGGCGGTCTGAAGAATCATACTCAAAGATGTACTGGCGTTGACTCTGAAGCAGTAGTACCATTGACTGTAGGGAGAAAATTAATATACAGTTAACAGCTTTCTGCATGTGACCTCTCAGGGCAGTAACAAAAAGTTTGCTGAGAAGGCACTAGTGTTAAATGAATCAAAAGAGAATGAGATGCATCAGTTAGGGGCACAAAGCTGTGCAAGAATATTGTCAGATTGCTGGATGGCAGGATGTGCTACTTGGAAATCAACACGCTGGCACTCCAGGAAAGTGCAGGTTAGAAACCTATTAGCTGCCCTCCCCCTAGTAGGACCGTTTTGTTTTCATTTTTTCTGAGGGATGCAGAGGTGTTAGATAAATTACTTGATTTACTTCGCCACTAGCAGTTGTAATTCACAACTATTACTGTGACATATGTGTGACAAAAAGCAGAGAATATTGGCTCTGGTTTGCTTAACACAACAGGTTCAAAGAAGGGAAAGGAATATGCAATTTTGAAGTATTTAAGGCACTTATGATTGAAGTGTCTTAGTTGGGCTAAGTAAAAATGCTTTACCATATTTGAATTTAAAAAATAATGATTACAGATTAATTACCTATTTCTACCTGAACCTTTTGTCAGGTTTAGTGATGTGTTTTTGGTCTTCATTAAGGGCAATTCATTGTGTTCAGTTTATGCTATTATATGGCAGCCAACTGCTTCCAGGAACATATCAAAATACACGATCCATGAACAATGTATTTCCCATTAAACATCAGTCAAATTAGTTGACTAATTGAAAAATAAGGAATTTTGAGACCAGGTAATGAGGGATTCTTTCCAGCTGGAACATGTCAAATCGTAGATAATCTGTGTGTGTGTGTGCGCGTGTGTGTGTGTGTGTTACATACAGGGCTTAAAATGAAGCCGAGAAGCACTTTGTCTACTTGTAGCTGCTGTCAGCAGGTAAAACAACATCACTTACTTTTTCTAGATAGGTGTAGCTCCAAACCTTCCCATCGGCAAACATGCGTGATACGATCCTGCCTTGCTTATCCAGGTCTGTTCTCTCACTCATGGCTCCGCGCTGCAGCCCAGCCAGGCGCCCGTTGAAGAAGTAGGAGACGTTGACAGCAGCCAGGCCGCTGCTGGGCAGCCAGAGGAACGGGCGCCCGAGCTGGTCGTAGATGATCCGCAGGGTAAACTTCCGGTGATCATCATAGATTTTCTCTGTGCGTATGTTCCGATCGTAGTCAATGGACAGCAAATTCCTTCCATGCACCTATGGAGGGAACGGAGGCTGTGTTTAGTCAGCAGTGCCACTAGCCCCCATGGATGAAAATGGCATGCACAATGGAGAGCACGATTTCCCCACAGTTTAGAGAAGTGTAGCATCTCTTCCTATTAACTGGCTTCTGCTTTCTAGTTCTTGGATATTCAAATATATAAGTTCAGGTGTTTCACTGGGATATTCCCCATCTCCCTGCAATGTGGGAGCTGTCATCTTACAGCAAGGGGCTTCTCTTGTCACAACAGAGAGACATATACTGCACACCTGGGTCCTAAAGTGCAGTGCTAGCACTTGGCAGAGAAACAACTTCTTTTACATAGAAGCAGCTTTTCTACTTCTGCCATCAGTAGATCTTAACCTCGTCCCATACTTTGACTCCAAGAACAGAAGAAATTATGATTTCATGTCTTCATTGAGGTTTAGCCACGTAGGCTCTGTAGCTGCAACACCCTGCTTATGAATTCATTCATTTACTGTTTTCTTCATTTGCTTTCCAAATAGCCCATAGATCCCTTATCAATCCAGCCACTTGGGATGGGTTTAATTTCTTCTGATTAAAGATTCTGCTCCTGCAGGCTGGGAAAGATGGACTTAGTTTTGAGAAACAAACTAAATACTTAGGTTAAATGCTTTTATTTTTTGCCTTTTCATTTTTTTTCAGTTACAATTTTGAAATTGAAGTGTAACATGAAGTGTTTTGGGCCCAGATTTTGTTGGGTTCGGTTTTCAATAGAAGAGCAAAACAGAAACAAAGGAGCACAAGAATGCCAAATGGAGAGGCTGCTAGTGAGAGTGCTGTAAGAGGTACATAAATATATTCACTGCAGACTATGCCACAGAATTCAGACTAATGCTGTAATCTGATAAAGCCTCTTAAGTAATTTAATTGTAGATGCATCATTAATAAAGTAGAAGTCTTTAAATTAGATATAATTTGAGAGCAATGACTATTTAAGAAGTATTCATCAGTTTGTGGGAATTTGTTCTTTGCAGCAGCTTTGATTAGGCCACGTTTTCTCTTAGCCAGAATTAAACTGCACATCAAACAATATGTAAATTAACCCTGGGCCTTTCTCGAGGACATAAAAGTTATTCTGAGAGATTTTCCCTGCCAGGGGTGAACCCAATTCCCATCCCACCCAACTCTGCAGGAATTCACTTACACAGAAAGCAAATTTAAAAGGAATACAATTTTGTGTTTGTAAAGAAATAATTATTTCAAATTATTGCTCATTATCCTGTTTTTCCCCATTAATAAGACTTAGCTCGAACAGTTTACATCTCCTCAGTGGGCAATTATTAGAAAAAGCTCTTTCCCGTAGGTTTATCCAAAGGTTATCCCAGCAAAAATTTCTCCTGTGATTCAAAGAAAAGATAGGGCATTTCTTATAAAACATCTTGGCCAAATAAACCTTATTCTGCTCTCCCATGATAATGGGAACAAACCCAGGGAAGCCAAACTCAATAGCAGAACTTTCTCAACTGGTTACACTAGTTCCGTACGTGTAGGATTAATCCTGATGCCAGAGCCATAGGAAAACCCTTTCCCCCACAGAGCTCAAGGCCTCCCAGAAAGATTAAGAACTGAATTTCGGCTTTTATGTTTTTATTTGGTTTTGTTTCGTGATTTCTGGGGTTTCTTCCCTCCATTACAGTAACTGCAACTGTACTCTGCATGGAGGAAAGTCTGACTCCAGGTATCCTCCCTTTTCTCAATAACATTATGAAAGTTAGTAGGTTTTTTGCCGTAGAAAACTGAAGTATTAGGGTTTTTTTTAACTGTTACCCTGACAAGAGCTATGCACACACACAAATATCACTTGGAGAATAAAGCAGCACCTGCTTGGATAATTCAGCAACTTCATTTTCATTTGTAAAATAGGTAAAACCAGAGAGTGTAATTGTAATGTCATATTAATTATATAGTAACCCAAATTGAATGAATAACTCCCATGATTGAAGATCACTTAACAAGCTCTGCTTCTTTTGTTCCACTACCTACAAGCACATCTGGTTTTTCCCTTGGCTGCTGCTGAACAAGTGGTCATAGGGACAAGCCCTTTGTGCCTTGGGTCTGGCAACAAAAATCACTTATGTGAAGCTGCACTGTAAGAAAAACTCTTCAGAAGGGATCTTCAATACTTTATCTGAAACTACTGCAACGCACTGGACGTGTGGTACATCGGAGAGTAGTGGACAGTAAGAGAGATAACTCAGAGGTGAAGGGCAGGTCTTCCTTTCCTGGCTTAATGAAGTCAGCCCAGCGTGTCTCAGAGGCCAATATGTACAGCTGGGATGTGCCTACAGCATGACGAGCAGAGCTGGGGGCACAGGAGGCAGCTCTACCTGAAGAATCACAGAATCATCGACTAGTTTGGGTTGGAAGAGACCTTTAAAGGTCATCTAGTCCAACCCACCCCCATGCAATGAGCAGAGGCACCTTCCCCTAGATGAAGTTGATCCAAGCCCTGTCCAACCTGGCCTTGAACACTGCTAGGGATGGGGCAGCCACAGCTTCTCTGGGCACCCTGTGCCAGTGTTTCACCAACCTCATTGTAAAAAAAATTCTTCCTTATATCTAGTCTATATCTCTTTTAGTTTAAATCTCTTTTAGTTTAAAACCATTACCCTTGTCCTATTGCCCTACTAAAAAGTCTGACACTCTCTTTCTTATAGATCACCTTTGAGTATTGAAGGAAAGCGGTACTGGCTCTAGCAAAAGGCAACTCCCATGTCATAACAATCCCTTTCAGCACTAGTTGATTCTCCACTGGGGATTCAGGGTTCGGCTCCACACACTCCCTGCCTGGTCATTCCTGTGTTAGTCCTGCAGTGGCCCATCCCGTACCACTATATGCCACATCTGTCCCAGCTGCCACAGCTGACCCTGCTGCCACCTGCTCCCCCAGTGATCATACACACATGCTCCATTTCATTCAATAAACAATTTATGAAGATGAATTAGAGTAAATGAGATGCAAATAAATGCTGTGCTTTCCCCCTCATTTTCAGATTTCATTTTCCGTCCACTCAACCTGTTATAATCTCATCGTGATTTTCATTTAAAAGAGCTAAATGGGTATGTGATTATTGTTGCAGGAACTAAACCCAGACAATTAAATGTTGAGGTGTTGCTAGATAAAGCAGTGTTTTGATTTGCATAAACATGACGCAAGAAACCCCATCTCAGGCAAGGTTTCAGCTCTAAGATGTGTTTAACTTCAGCTGATTACCACAAGTACTTCTATTACATTTCCAGCATTGAGAGTTAGGATTACCACAATTTTGTTTTGAACACCTAGTCAAAATGCAGTGCTCATCTGGTTTCCACTTCTAATCAACTTCTGCAGGTCAACACATCACAATCAATTACGCAGCCATGAAATTTAGTCATTAAGGATTAGCTGCTAATCTCATTCCTTTTTTGACTAACCTTCCCCTTCTCCCCAGTAGGTGCATTCTGAGCATTTATGAGAAAAGGAATGTCTTGTTAATTCAACACTGGGAATTAGATGTTAAGCAATAGAAAAATACCAAAATGTAACATCTGATTCATAATAGTTTTTGTGAATTACTACATAATTGTTTACAGAAATTGCATTTAGTACATCATCTTGAACACACAGAACTGTATCTCTGAAAAGAGCCAGGGCTTGATTTGCATTGCATTTTTTCTCTGCCCAAGTATCTCAAAGCCCTACCAAAGCTGTCTATACTGAAGCAGCCAGTGAAAGTTTAGGTACCCAAGGGATAAAAACCAGGCCAGCTAAGCACAGCATGGGATTAACCCAGCTGCAGTATATTTTTAATTTGGCAGGGGATGGATTATATGACCTGAGTGTCTTTCTTATCCTATGCTTATGACTTCGTAATTATGGCAATTATTTTCCAATCATGCCATTTGGGAAGGGGAATAAACACAATGTGCTTGTCTCAATGAATCTGCAGGCAGATTGTACACAAGCAGAATGTAACTGCTCATGCTGTAATTGTGCTTCCTGCCCAGGACTAGCTGTGGTGAGTGTGCTGTAGCAGTTTTACAAATGCTGAGTGGTTGGATTGGCTTTTCCCCCACCTTCAGAAGCAGAGTGATTTGCGCCAATGTTCTGGGTGTTTTTACCAGCCTCTTTTAGAATACTTCTATTCATGAAGCTTCTACAGCTGATTGTAGCGCACAGTCTCATGCAGTTAACTGACCTCTCCAACACAGAAAATATTATCATATTAAAAAAAATTCCAGAGTTGTGCATTTTAAATGAGTAAAAATAGGAAAGATGTCCTTCAAAAAGAAAATTAATGTTCTGCCCTCAGAGGAAAATATCATTATTGTAATGACAGATCCTACTTACCCTGAGCTTTCTTCCAAACACAGTCACTTTGCCTTTAATCTGTTCCTTCCTCAGACGCCATTCAATTGAGTTTAAACCATTTTCCATTGGCAGAGAAATATTACATCGTCCTATGGTGGGAGTCACAGTCCCAGCCAGGACATGAGGTTCGCTGTGAAAGCTAATGCTCATGCCATTGGCATACATCACTCTCAAAGTACCATTATTACAGAGCTGGTAGCTGTTCCTCACTTGATCTACAGCAATAATGAAAAGAAAATAATTTAGCTACTCCAGTCATAAAGAAAACATATAGCTTAATTTGATTGGGTTTTTATTGCACTCCTGTTGATGTTAAATGAAGTCAGCTGCAATTACCATTTACATGGTACTATGGTGGAAATTACAGATGTTACTGATTCATGTAAAGAACAGTAGTGCAACAGTGAGCCCGCAGAGAGATACTGTGTTTATTTCATTAGGTTTTCCCTTCAGTTTTAATTGTGAATCAAAATGCACAGTGATATGCTTTCAACAACGTAATTTATTTCTAATGTGAACAAAAACTCCCGAAAACTGAACTGGTGGATCAATAGCAAACCATCAAACTCTAGGTCAGAAAGAAAGGGGTAAAAAAAGAGGACTGCTGGACCCTAGGAGTGGGAAGAAGTAAGTGCCTCTTCTTTTTCTTTCCCTCTGTTTAAAAACTGTCTCCAAGGAAGGACTTTTACAGCATTTGACTTTAAATCCTCCAGGTGTGAGGCTCCAGCAGTGCAAGCTGGCAGCCCCTTCCCTGCCTGCTGTCCTGCCACCCTACCAGCAGCACACCCGGCCTTTTGGCTCCATACTGCTCTGGCTGTGCAGTTCTCCAGCTCTTTGACACAGCCAAGTCCATTCTCCACCAGGATGGAGTGCTACGGTGTGCAACTATCACCACAGCACCAAGGTTTGTCTGACAGAAGGACAACATCTATATAATTAATCACCTGGTATAAGAGAAATAGTCTTTGTAACCAGACATGTGACAGTATAATAGTCTATAACTGCTGACATTTACGTCAGGAGAAGACTACTGCTCGATGATGATATTCTCATTCCACTGACATTCTATCTTAATTAGAAACCCCTATCACCCACCAAACTCCTCTCAGTCTTTGGTAACTGACTGTTTTCACTTCATGGGAATCAATGCTGTGGCAGCGCTGGAAAGCGCTAAGCAAACATTCACCACTTTGTTGCTGCTCTCTCCTGCCACACTGGGGCTGTAACACTGTTCTCAGAAGTGCTAACCATGGGTCAAGAGCATCCACTGCCCTGATTGTCCTGAATTTTCTTTAATGGTAGTGTATAAATTTGGCAGATTCCATGTCTAATAGTAAGAGGCCACTGGAGCCTCTCTCCACAAGGATCTCTCCCCAGGCAGCTGACACTTGGCAGTCACTGTGCAGCTCTGTGGCACCAAAGTCAGAACCAATTTTGCAGTGAAATACAGAGAAATATCTGAGTGGGTAAAGTGATCCTGACCCAAGAGGCAATAGCAGGCCTGACACCAGCAGATAACAACCAGACATAGTTGACACAAAGCATGATTGTGAAATGTCTCTTACCTGTCCTGTAGACCTGCTATTTTAGGAATGAGCTTCAGGGGAGTTTTTCTTGCAAACTTGTTATGTTTTTCCCCTGCTCATAACTGTCCTAATGACACAAATCTGTTGCAAATTGCTTTCTCAAGTGGTGTGTGTCGTTAGGAGATGTGCTGAGAAGTATGCTTTGGTACCTTGAACAACTGTATAGGAAGCCTCCACAGAGGAGAGATTTGTGATGACCGTGACATCGTCATCCCGATTAGAATTCTCAATGTCGATGGTAATAGACTTTTCCATCTCCCGATGAAGGCTAGTTACCACTCCAGTGGGACGTGTTACATTGGTCAGACGCCCTTCATGATCATAGCTAATAGAAAAGTTAGTGAAAGCAAAAAGCGTGAGGATATATGTTAATTTCAATACCCAATGTATTAACAATGCACCACATTTGTGCAAAAAACCCCAGAATGAAACAGATTTTCAAGAACATCCTGGCCATACATATTGCTCTGTTCTTGAAAGACTCTAAAATGATTAAATAATAATTTTTAGCAATACTGATCTCAACTACACAAATATCATAATTAAATTATTATGATATACAGAGCGATATTTGGCTCAAACAATTCTAATTAGTAAATTCATTTGCATTTTAATGGTAGCATTTCACTCTAAGGAAGTGGACTTACAATGGATACTACAATATACAATTGCATTGACTGCACGTTTGCAATTGAATATTTAGTGGAAACTACTAAGTGTGGTCTTAAGTGACATATCAAGGAATAAACTTGCTAAAAGAGATTAAAAAGGACATCAGCTTGAGAACATAAGGGTTTAATTTAGATCTTATATGTGGTATTGAACAGCATTTTGGGGTCAGTATTTTGGCTCATAACGATGGATGATGAGAAGTGAAAGCACAGGATAAGTTGGAGTTGCACAAAGGCAGCAGTCAGCACTCAGAATATACCTGAGAAGATGAGTTAAGTGCTCCAGAGGCATAAAGACAAAAAAAAAATACAAGAGAAAGGGCTCTCCATGAGATCATTGAGTTAAATTTATTTAGAGGTATAAAACCTGAGGAGGTGGAAAGAAAGAATGCTGCCTGAAATCGAATGGTATGTTTCTCCCTTTCCTTTAGAATGCTGTATTTGTGTGCACACATAAGCTAAAGAAGCAATCCCTTGGATCTTAAGGGCAAGAAATAGGGACCTGAAACAAAACCAGTATTCCAGTCTGACACTCTGCTTGACGCAATCTCTACTTGTGCAAGAGCCTCTCACCCAGCCGCTACCAAAGTGCACATACTTCTGAACAGCAGAAAGGCAAGAAAAAATGTCCTGTGTAGTTAAAGGGAAAAGTTTAGGTAGAGATTGAAACCAACTGGTCATCCTTGGAACGTAGAAATCCAGGGTGCGAGGAGCCTGGAAGAGAACTGGTAAATCCATTGCACTGCCTGAGAGTAACAGAAGAGAAGAGGAGCACATTTAGTACCATGGAGCTAGCTGAGTTCTTTGTACGTCATGGTTAGCTGCAAAGATGAAGAAGAATCAGTGCTTTTAACATGACTTTACAATGACATCATTCAGAAACCTCAAAGTACCTCCAAAATGAATACCCAAACTGGCTTCTCAGTTAATACACATATCAAGTATGCCTGTAAAATCCATTGCAAATGCTTGCACCCATGCAACTGAATATTGAGGAGGAAGGAAAAAAATCACCTGTGGAGCAACAAGCCTTACCAGAACCACTGGAAGTGTTAGGCAAAGAAGTAAATCAATAAAACAAAGCATCATGCAATCTAAAAGGGAAAATAATATATTGTGTTTATTCAAGCAGTTCAGGATCAAATAAAAGATTAATCAGCATGACTTTTCTTAATAAAAGTCACAAGTTTATATCCACATATATGTATATATATATTTATATAGTTGGTATTATTTACCATATAGACAACATACTAGATAAGAGATAATATGCTGAGAAAATCTATGAAAGGTGTTTGGTTAAGTTTGTATAAGAGTCTTTACCAAAAAACACTGAAAGCACTTGTAAAACAAGCGCTAGGGAAGAATTTGATCCAGTCAAGCATCCGTCTAGCGAGGAAAAACAAAAAGGACAAAAATTGGACAGTTTCAAAAATGGGATGTACCATAATAGTCTGCATATGGATACTTGGATGTGCTTAGTGCTTAGCAGAGTGGTGAAGAGAATACTAAGATGTCAAATACTACAGAAGAGACAATGTTATTTAGGAAAAACTAGAAAAGGGCCATGAGTGGCTTCAGCGTGACTATGCAGAGCTTGGTGAACACCCACCAAAATGGAGGCTGAAGTTCCCCATCAGCAAACACATTTTAGGCGATGCAAATGAGACCTTCGTTTAAACTCCTCATTGCTGGGTTTTTAATTAACCCAGGAAAAATTCCTGGGGATTGCTGTGGGCTACTCACCAGAGATCTCTGTTCAAAGTGCAAGGGCAGTCTAGAAAGTAAATCTAGATGAGGATGTGCAGAGCCCGAAACAGGAACACTGCAATATTCTGATGCTGTTTCTAGAAGCCAGTGGTTTGCCCTCCCCATGGGACATGTTCCCCAGGGCTGGTCACAATATTTGAATTCCACAGTGGCAGAGATTAAAAGGTTTATAAGCAAGTGCTGGACTCACTTAAACACGTGCTCTCTAGGAAGGTCTGCAGACCACTTGGCTTAATAGCAGACATATTCACTACTTAAACGATATATTAAGCGATTTAGACATAATCCACTACTTAAACACTATATACACACTGCAATACCAATGTATAATGAAGGCTTTTCTACTTTATCCACGGCGTCAATAAAATCCTGCTTAAAAAACATACCTTAAAGGTAAAAACTTTAAAATGAATGAAACTGAAATATTTTCTGTACCACAAAATTAAAAGTGACATATTATTGAGGCTTTCTTTTTAATTTATGTATTTTGTGAGAGCAAGTGCTTAGTAGAACACAACACCCAGACATTTAACTGAATAATAAGAATAAAGCTATATGGGAAATAGATGGTTATATACCATATATGATATGTATGCATTTCTTTATGACATGAGCCTGGGTCTAATGAAGTAAACAAAAAAAGATTGCAGTGGAAAATATCCTAATGGACCTGGGGCTTCTGGTGCCTTCTTCAGAAGCAGCCACTACATGTCACAGTGTGTGACACAGCGTCAGGCTAGCTAAATCAGATCTGGTAAGGTGACCTTTATATCTTCAGATGAGGTGGGTTCTGCATACACTGAAATTCCTGAGCTTCAGTTAGAGGAAGGTTTCATTTGAGTTTTTCTCCTAATAAAATCACAAGGGGACAGATCCTTCCTTGAGCACAGTATCTTCAAAGTTCTCCCCGTGTCCACCACTAACCTGCCAACAGTTTGCTAACTGCCACCAAGTCCGCCCAAGCAGGCCAAGGTTTCCAGGACCGTGGTTGCCAGGGCAGCTCTGGGTGACACCAGCCACCGGCACCCGAGCAGACAGAGGATGTTGTCTGATGGTGCCTGCAGCCTGGAGACGGTGCCTGGGAGCCTGGCAGCTCAGAGCCAGCCTCAGCAGCCGCTGTGTGCCCGGCCACCCGGCATGGCTACAGCTCAACCACGAGACACGCCGAACACTTATGCATCGCCTCCTCACAGAGCTACAGATACCTGACCTGCACATCCCTCAGCAGGTCTGTGATAGTGCACCCAAGGCCAGCATTATGGCCCCTCTGTATCTTAGGTGATTTTTATTGTTGGCAATCTCTGAGGTCTGGGACGTGTACAGCTGGACAGCTTGTAGGTGGGAGTAGCCAGGACAGTGCCTTATGCAGTACTGCAGAAAGGAGTAATGGCAGTTTTGACTTAACATAGAGCAGGCCAAGGTGCAAATCACATACATTTACATACATCCCTATTTTCTCTCCCCCTTATAAACCCCAAGCTGACTCAAGAAGAAAACTGCAACACTCTCTTAGGATGTTCCCAAAACTAAGTGGAATACCACTGAGAATCACTTCAAATATATGTGCTTCATGCCCAAAACCAAGCTTAAATTACCCCATGTGAGCCTGCTGATAGCTGTTACATTATTTAAAAGCCTTGCCTGCTCCTACTGCAAATGAAGTGTGCATATACACATGCACTATATGTATAATACATGTATGAGTGTGTATGTACATACATAAAAACAGTTAGTGTATGCATTTCTCCACATATTCAGCGCACACCTGGATATACTCCATGAATTCAATTCTGTGAGCATTTTCAGGGTACAGTTTCAAATAAAAAAGATACCCAATAAGACAGCACAGCTCTTCAGTGTCTGGTTGATATAAATGCACTGAAGTACATTTTTCATATGAACTTTCATTTATGTAGTATTTTTGTACTTAGAAAACATTTACTCTTTTCCAGTTCTTTGGCTGTATCTGGGGTATTGATTTTCTCTGTATGAATGCAGGAATGTAATGGCACAGAAAACTATTTTGTTGTCCTTATAAACTCTCAACTGGCCAAGTATTTCTTTCATCTTCTATTGATAGCAACTTATACCTACCAAAATAAATTGCATAGTGATGAATATAGAATTTTCCCCTTGGAGCTACTTTGACAACAAATAGAAACCAGAAACCAGCATTAAGTGGCCATGGGCTGTGACTATATAGGTTTTTTTAATTTGATTTAAATAATTCTCATAATTTTATTAATAAACCCCTCAACTGTGGGGGTACATGAGATGACAGAACATATGACAGAGTTACTCTAAGTCAGCTGCTGAGGTTCAGCCTAAAGGACACGACTCTATTTTTCCATAATGAGTATCTCCAGTGCACATAGCTAAATTCTTGTCCTTGCATAGGGTTTTCCATTCACATATACATATCTACTTTTAACATCTTCATGAATGGCATATTATGTCTTTTCTTCTTTTAATGCACAAATGATTCTACTGTCCTCTCATCTGTGGGCTCTATGCTTATGAGAATATATGTACAAGTCTAGCAGAAAGGAAGTTATTTCTGCTGCCTCACCAATGCCAGTCATCATCTAAGGCAGTACCTCAGGTGTACTCTTTAGACCTAAGCATGGTGCTTAAGTTCCCCTGACCTAGGCAAGGATCACACATCTTTTCTTACTTGATCTTGGAAAAGAATCTAGTCAACGTGTCAGCACTATAAACACATTAAATTGTACTTTCAGCTGTACCTCAGTAAGACATCAAAGCACCCACCTTCTACACTTCACGATCAGAGCACAATTCTTCTAATAAATCATGCTAGCTTAGTACTTCGTGTAATTCTCAGCCACCAGTAATACTAGTTTGGTAACTTGCAACCTTCTGATGGCGTTTTTTAATGTTTCCTTGTTTTCATGTAGAGTTTGAAGTTACATTGCTATTTCATTTGCTACAATTAATTACTGGTGTTTTCAGAAATAACTAGCTTATATGACTTCTGATGTGAAACTTGGCCTAGCTACTGAAGAAAAAGCAACAACAAAAACCCCACCTAGAAAGGCACTGACATCTCATCAGCAATAACATGAGATTTTCCATTGTCCAGTACAATGAGGCTTTGCTTGATCTTGCAATCAGCAGCTAAAACCTTCCTGTGTTCACATTACTGGGTTACTTTTCTAATTGAGGAGTGGTAAAGAAATACTCTTTACAAAACATTAAGAAGAAAAAACCTTCACATATTTACTCAGCGACGGAAAATCACAGCGGTTGAATTTCCAGGGCCGCATCAGGAGGGGACCACGAGAGGGCACTGCTTTCCTTTCTACGGGAACGAAATGCACTGGACACAACACTGATGCACCAGGCTGATTTAGATACATTCTGAGGTTCTTTTTATTCCTGCATTACTTACGTTTCCTCTAAAAAGAAAGCAAGCGGTGGCCAAGATGAATCCATTAGTAAACTAAACTACGTGTGCGTCAGTGCTGGTCTGTAGCCTTAAAAATAAGCCTCCAGTTTAAAATTAAATATAAAGCCCAATTCATACTTTCTACCCACTAATTTGAGCAACGGTATTTAGTAATGGTTAATTAACTATGGCATCAGACTCAACGTACTTAGAAGTTATATATATATATCAATATATCATTTTGCTTCTATTTTTAAAGTTGTTTTGATCAATACATGGCAATAGGACTAGTAAGAACAGGGTAACAATAAAAACGTGACTGCTTACTCTAGATTTTTAATATACTCTTGAACTTCATCTCTGATGAATTGCATTTAAAGAGGAAGTTCTGTTTTTCTAATCCATATGGTCACCAACACCAGTGTGCTTCCAGGCTATCTACAAAGTTACACTGGGGGTCTGGCAGGTAGCTGGGGACCTAATCTCCACGCTTGCCTCAAGAATGAACAACCAGTGAAGTTAATCAACATTTTAACAACCATGAGTAATATATGAGTCTGAACAGCAGATATCTAGCTTGGATTCCAAAAGAATCTGCAGCATTAGGGTTCCTAGGGAGAGGCATCTCAGTAGGAGCTGTGGGTTGCTGGGGGCTACTCTGGGTGCCAGTTATCTACAGCCTTGATAATGACTAAGAGCAGGGGCCCAGTCTCGCAAATCAAACATGAGTTTCTGAAGGTGGCACACAGTCCTTTGCGCTGGAGGTGGGTGAGAGTCCCCACAGGCCTCATATTGCAGGTAGAAATTAAAGTGGTCTGGTACCCACCCAAGGGACCTGGCAAAAACTGATGAAATCAAGAAGCCACTTAATAATCATTTTCAGTATCAGACTAGACTGCGATGTCATGGCCTTATTCAGCATCAGTGAAAAGCCTACAACAGATTTCTGTAGGGTCAGTTCAGGGCCTACTCACTACCATTTGAAAAATAAATGTATGCTTAATAGAGCCAAAAACATTCTTACTCATAAAATGTTGTCCATCCTGTTTCATCACTCTTCGTTGCTAAGAGACCACTGTTTCCGTTATATGTCATTAATCCGAGCTCCAGGGTCTGTGTTGAGACTAGCTTGAGTCCACCATTAGTGCCAACAGCCAGCGTGACAATCTGATTATCCGGCATCAGTAAATGACGGGGCATCCCACTGGCATCCCGACGGACCTTCAAGGAGTTGCCATTGTTGTCCATCACCTCCGTGACATCGTTATCGCTGCTATAGGTGAAATTGTACAAGTACTCCC
Source organism: Amazona ochrocephala (assembly GCA_039720435.1). Classification (NCBI taxonomy): domain Eukaryota; kingdom Metazoa; phylum Chordata; class Aves; order Psittaciformes; family Psittacidae; genus Amazona; species Amazona ochrocephala. The sequence goes on along the minus strand of CM077889.1, from coordinate 2,840,731 downwards.
CGGTAACAAGGCTGAGTGTGTACTGGTGAATCCCATCAGCATTGAAGACATACAGCTCCTGTTCTCCTGGAGATGCAGCTTCATATTGGTTAAAAGAATTAAGAATGGGCCTGTTTTTACTGACAGCCCTAATGCGGATATTTCCAAGATCAGCTATGTAGATGGTACCATCTGGAGCCACAGCTAAGGAAGATGGTGAATTTAAGATGGCATCAGTGGCATACCCATCATCCCCAGAATAGCAATTACAGTTGACATCATTTTTGCAATCACAGTCTGAAGCTGCCCCTGCAAGAAGGCATATTTCTCCATTGGTAGTTACCTGGCGTAGCCGATTAATTTTTTTTTCATCTGTCTCACTGATGTAAAGAACTCCTGTGTGTGAGATGGCAATGGCACTGGCTGATTCAAGTGCAGAGTGAATAGCCAGTTTGCTAAGAGAGTAGTCTATACCAGGAACCTGGCAGTGCATGGGGCGTCCAGCAATAATGCTAACTTGATGATTTTCTGTGATCCGTAAAATAACATTGTTCTCTAAGACATAAAGTGAGTTGTCCATGGGATTGACAGCGAGATCAGTAGGCCACTCCAGCCGTACCTATGAGTTGCACAAATTATTACTGTAAAACTCGTAACTGAAAAGTACACTTCTAGTGTTTAAAATTCCATGTGTAACAACAGCAAATTAGTGAGGGGTTTATCAGCGTAAATCACGAAACCAAGTCATGAACGGCAACTATTTCAAACAATGCTTTGTTTTTCGGCAATATTAAAGCTACGTGCAGTGGTAACTTTGGCTAATTGTGTTTCTGTGCAAAGAATGAATGCTACATTGTGGAAGCTCTACAATAATTACAGAAAAACAGGCAATTAGACAATAACTCCCTTTATCTCAACCTTATCTCGCTATAGTTGCATAAGTAACCTGTGTTAGCCACAGTAAAAGGATGGTTCACTCATTTCAGCAATGAATCAAAAATACTACCATCTTGTGCTGCATAATGTATTTCTTAAGTGGCCAGGCGGTCATCCAAAATAGATGCCCATCTCTTCTAAGGCAGAGAAGAAAATAAATGCACTAAGATACCTGGGTGACATCCATGCTGGAATCACAGCTGAGCGGTCGAACAGCAGTTAGGTCATTGGAGCCCAGCAGGGTTGATATAATTCCGTTCTGATCCACTTTTCTAATCATAGTGGCATCAACAAAATACATGAGACCATATTTATCCACTGCAATTCCTGAAATATAAAAACCAGGCATCAGTGAGGCTCCTGCCTTCAAGGCAGGCTTCATCTTGTTGACAACTTTACAAAATGGTGACAGTTGTTCGCTTCCCCTGTTCTTTCCTCCTTTCCAACCTGAGCACAGGTCCTGGATCCCTCCAAGTGCCTGTAGTTCTGCTGAATAAATGGCATCAAGCAGGTTGATCGCTTGGGGCTTTAAAGGAAACCAAACCACAGAAATCCCCACAACATGTCAAAGAGCCAGTGGAATGTATCCTCTTACTTCTAAATTCAAACTCTGTATGATACATTGTGTGAACCCTATAAAAAACAAAAAGACCCCAGTTTGAATCTCAGAAATTTGAGGTGTTGCTTCTTCATCTGAAAGATCTGAGAAATTTTAGAAATCTTCTTAAATTTCTTTAAAATTTGGAAAAATGAAGAGGTCATTACAGACTTTCAGGATTGTTTTTTAATTCTTTGACCTGTTGCAGTAAGGAATATGGGAAGAATATCTGGTGTTTCCAGATAAAGACACAGGGGTTTCCCACCTAGGAAAAAAGGAAAGGTTCAATGCCTGTCACATTGAGAGTCCTTAGAAAGGAAAGGCACAGAATGAAAGGTTCTCCCTTGGAGGAACAGAAGGATGCTGCTGCCTGTGGTGAAGGAGGGCAAGCTTTTTCTCTCTTGCCTTTCCCTGCTTTGATTTGATGCACTGCCTTGTCCGTTTCGTGGGCTGAAAATAAAATATTGATCTAAAAATTCTCCCTTCAAATGGTTGCAGTGCTCATCCTGTTGGGCAGCGAGAGCAGGTACAGCTTTATCTTCTCAACTTCTACACAGAGGTTTGTTTACCTTCAAACATGGAAACAGCTCTGTCTTGTTAATATGCTCTGTATATATTAACTGAAACTATAACCTCTACAAAGAAATAGGACCTTTCATTCTTATTCGCTTTTATGATCGTCTAGTTATTTTCAACCATGGAAATAAAACCCAAGAAGTTTGCAGCACCTGGCAATACACCTGATCAACTCATCCTTACAATTAACATGAAACAATGGAAAAAAATCCTAGCAACAAATCCCCAAATCTCTGTCATCTTGAAAACTTTCTGTTAAAAATTAGAAACTGGAAAGGGCAAAAATCCTTTTATTTTTCCTCTGCCTCTGAAGAAAAAGGGAATGCACAGACTAGAAACTCAGATGAAAAGCCGCAGCAAGCAGTTTTTCTCCCCAAAGACTATCTCAAGCAGTGATCTGTTCCCCAGTTTACATGCTTGCCTCGTGGAGTGAGCGGTACCCTGCTAATTTGTGTTCTGTTCTCCTTTCGCAGCGTTCACTGTTGGGGTAATAAAGTTTGCTTTAACTAAACAAAGCACGAACACTTGCCAATCCGCTGTAATTAAAGCCCAGAATAAAAACTACCGAGCAAGGAGTGATTTAATTGCCAGATAATTATTTCCACGCCCAGCCCAGCCTTGCACAGTCATTTTCTCCAGCTTCTTTTCCTACTTTACCTCTAGGGCTCATGAGGGTTGCATCCACTGCCTTTCCTCCATCCCCACATCTGGCTTCATCAAAGGGCAGGCATTGCTCTCCAGTCCCTGCCACCACTTCAGAGTTACCAGCTAAGTCTTTCATGCCAGAGAGGGACTTGACTCTGTATATCCGTCGACTATTGGTGTCCGATACATACAGTGAGCCTGAAACAGGGTCCACGGCCAGATAGTATTTATGAGCAGGATTGTTGCTTTAGAGAAAAAGAAAGCATAAAACAGAAAGAGCTGAGCAGTCTAGAAACTTCACAGGCTTCAGAACTTGGATACTCATCAGGCACAGAGAGATCTGGAAAGAAAGTCTGACACCTTCACACCGAGGTGGGGTCTGACGGGCTGCCATCTGCAGCCCTAATGTGATTAGGGCCTGCTCAGTGTTGCTCAAGGATTGCCATTTCAAATCTCATTTATCCTCCTACATCAAACCTTGCACAGCAGAGCCCAATAAGCCAAAGCTGCACAGCAGACTTGCCTCTTGATCTTTTCAGCCCTTTAGGTCTGCTCCAGGTCAATACTTTTTAGCTTACCTCTACCTGCTGCCCTCCTCCCAGCCACCTTGTTTAACTGCTCTTAAAAGCAGAAGTCATGGGAGCAAGATCATAAAATCAGCTTCTGAGTCATTTATATTATGCCACAAGATTTGTGAGGTCTTGTATAAATAGGAGGCAGAGGCATAACAAATTTATTCCTAAAGCAAATTTGTTCTCATTCATTCTTATCAAGAATCTCATTTACGGCAGATGAAGTTGATTATATAGCTCAAACCAGGGACCCCAAGTGTCTGACTTTAACTCCAAACCTTCTGTTATTGAAAAACTGGTCCTCAGTTTGTGATTAGAGTGGGCGCTCATATGGAAAGCTACTTCTCTTCTGAAATATATGGTTTTTTGACAGCTAGTCATGTTTTGGAACTACTTTAGCAAATCTTCGGCAAATTGAGAAATGTCAATCTTTGCCATATATATACATTCACACACACAGCTGCAGTGCAGAAATATTTTCAAAGTCTTGCTGGCTAATTTAACTCCATTTAGTTGGATTTTAAGCATGATGTGAATTTTGCAGCCTTTGGAGCCTATGGATGAGTGTAAATAAGGTCAATGGTGGTTTCAAAGCATAGAAGACAAATGAAGACAAGAAGAAAAAAAAATGAAGGTTACTTACCAGTAACCAGAGATATTTGCCTCCAAATCCACACTCCTAGCTTCATGTGGCAAAAGTGCCCATCTCCAAGAGTGAGGATACACAGAGGTAAGTTGTGATGGACATAAGTCATTTCTAGATCAGACTGGCTGAAAATATCATGAGGCCACTTTCGGCAGATGGATTTATCAGCACCACAAAGATAACTGCGTTCATGTGGTCATGACCAGATTTGGAGGAATGAGGAGGTTCAAAAACATTACTTTCTACAGTTATTTTCCTCAATGCCAGTCTTTGGCACGACATGATTTTAGGCCAATAACAGTTCTAAAACTATAGAAAGGAGGAAGGAGATTGGTTTGATCAGCATTCAATTGGCAGAGGTAGTACCATCTGCTGAAGTCCAGGAGTGTAGAAATTAGAGATGAAAAAACCCAACAAACAAAAAAATACTTGGCAGGTTCATTTCATGCATGGATCTCAAAGTACTTGAAAAAGATGGGTATTACACCCATTTTACAGAGGAGGAAACTGAGGCACAGAGAGGTTAAGTGGTGTAGACAAAGTTATGCAGGGAGACTAGTGACATGCTTGCGATTAGAGCACAATCTCTTCATTCCCCAAGTTCCTCTGCTTATCTTCAGCAGCAGACTGCACCTCTTCACTAGGCCCTTACCACATCCTTCTTCTCCCTCCCAAACAAAGCTCAGTCTTCTTTGTTACCTAACAAGATATTTCTTTCCACTTACAAGGTTTCTGCAGTCTCTCAAGTACCTGTGCTATACAAACACCTGCACATTTGTCCTTGAATAGAAATTCTGACCTCTTCTTCCCTACGCTCTCTCCTTACACTGAACAAACCCTGCTACAGCACTTCACAAATACACCCAAGCTCAGCTTCAGGCTTTGCAACAGCAGCGAATGAGCCAACAAGAGACTGCTGTACCTGCAGGCTCTGGGCTTCAGCCCTGAGTGCCCTTTGCCTGGCCCTGCTGAAACACAGGCACCCACCCTGGCCAGACGGGGAGTCCTGGGGCAGGTATGAACTAGGTGCAGACACAGCTGCAGGTCCCATAGGTGGGAGCTGTGGCAGCAGTGTCTGCAGGAGCCGTGCTGCTCCTGACGTGAGCCACACTGGAAGTGTCTCTTCTCTTCAGACATGATGTTGCCAGCCTGTGCTCCCTTCCTGAGTGAGCACACCCTGCTTCCCCCTGCCCACAGTTAGCCTCAGGCATGGCCCACTGCTACCAGGATGGGGTAAGGTGTAAGTCAGGGTAAAGAGCAATGGCAGAACACTGGGTCATGTCCCTCTCCTCTTTCAGTCATTGGTGTGTTCATGGAGCTCACCCTGACTTCCTCCCCTGGAATCTCCCTCAGGGAGTCAGTCATGAGCTTTTGTTCCAGACCAGGGAGCAACTCACTGGAGCTGCAGATCTACTGAATACCCCTTTGCTCTTTGCTGGACTCAGTAAGGGAACAGAGAGTGGCAGAATGCTCCATCCCTGGCTTGGAGCAACCTGATCTAGTGGAAGGTGCCCCTGCCCGTGGCAGAGGGCTGGAGCTGGATGATCTTAAGGTCCCTTCCAACACAAACCAGTCTGAGATTCTGTGACTCTCCACACAAAATATTTGAGGGACTTTAGCAGAAAACAACTGGTGGAAGGTGATGTGCACTCACCATGTCCCCAAAGGAACTGGGAGATTATTACCTCAAAGAGCAATGTATTTTAAATGAGTAGTAAACATTTATCAAACCAGCATCTGAGCAGCCACAGACCTCTGCCTCTCTTCTCTCCGTGCCACTGGAATCTTTTATTCAAATTACAGGAAGCCAATGAATGTACCTGGTTTTAAAAGATTTCCCATAACCTTCAGTATTGATCAGAGGTTTCTGCCAATAATGGCTCTGCCTCTTGCCCTCCGCAGTGACTGCAGCAGATACGACTGGGCAGGCTTGCTCTGCTCTGGGAGGGAGCCCAGTGCTCGGCAGCACGTGGCACAGGCAGGATCAGCTTGTCCTCCCTTTTCTTCTCAATGTGCATCAAATTCACAACCCAACAACAGCTTTTCTTTCAATCCAGCCAAAAAGAGAAGTGCCCAGAGCAAATCTCTAAGCTTCTAAAAAAATAACCAAGCTGAGTTAATGCAAACGAGGAGCCTCAGCATCACCAAAAATCATCAGCAAATTGTGAATTAATTCATCCAGAGAGGAAAATTTAGTGGTGTTATACTTGCTATACCAAAATATATTGTAAAGGGGAAATTATACTGTTTAATGCAGACCCGGACCATCTTTTGTATCTAATTGTGTCACAGAAATGGAAAGTATGGTTTTAAAAGGGTGATGCACAGGACACTATGGAATAGTGTCTTGTTCTTGCCCTTGATAGTCTCCAGGGTGAACATCCTCCCTGTCCCAGTGTGGCATGGAAGATGAACAAGCGTATCCTACGCTGCTGTCATCAGAAGCCCTAGTGCTCAGGTGAGACAATGAAAATCTCTCCTAACGTCCGGGCAGGTTCTGCCTTCCTCCTGCATCTTACAGCGACTGCATCTAGTGGTTGCATACAACCGGCCCCACAGGTTGACTGACTGTTAAATGTATTTGATGAAAGAAAATAGAAACTAAATTATGAAAAAGGACAGAGGGTTCAGAAAATCATTAATGACCAGAAAATGAGTTTTTGACCTATCTGCAGTCATTAGTGCTTTTGTGAACCTTTCTGGCATTTGTAAAACTGCTGTGGTAGTTTACCTCAACCATTTAGACCAATTACAGACAGCAGGGAGAAGTGCTTATAGAGAAGTTAGCTTGGGGTTCATTATACTGGCATTCTACTAGAAATTTCTAATTACTGTCAGAACCTATTTGGTTGCTTTTTGACTGCATTTCATAATTGCTAACGCTTATCATATTCATAACACACAATTAGCACATAAAAATGTTTCTATATATGGTACATGAAGAACATAACATTACACAAGAAGCACAACACAAAAAGCAAACACAATGAAGCAAACAAACCATATCAAATTATATGGGAAAGAGCTCGTGTCTTACCTATGTTTAAACTCTTTATTTCTTTATAGAAAGGGAACAGAAGAAAAAAAGAACAAACAGTTAGCTGAAGAATAGATGGTAAAGCAAACATAGTATTTGTTTAATTTTACAAAAGGACACAGGAGAAGATATCTCTTTTCAGCACTAGCCTTTGCTTGGGTTAGGGATTGAAGAGCGACTGGGAGCGATAGCGCTGCAAGCTGGCTCTCTGCCCCCAACCTCCACCCCCCTGTATATTTTACAGGACACTTTCTAAACCACTGAAAGAGTTTCTCACATGGAAACATGTGTATCTTGTGGTCTAGGAGCTAGAAAAACTGGCAGTTTTCTGAATACAGAACGGGGGAGGGAGAAGCACTGGGCTCAGGATATCATGTGCCAGTTGGAGGCAACCTCTTCAATCAAAAGTTTTCCAACAGGTTATTCCTAAACAAATTTCCACTCCAGAGTATACTTTCCTCTCCTCCCAGTCTCTAGAATAATTGCTTCAAGCAAGTTTGGATGCTACTCGGTATCTATTTAAGCCTATCAAAGCAAACCTGAGGGTAAAAAAAAGCCCCTTCTAAGTGAGCAGCAAGATAGTGAGATAAATAGCATTAATGGATCCCTAGTTTACCATCTAGACATGAAGTCAAAGGAAAAGTGTCCTTTACTTCCTGGAAGTAAATTAATACATTCCTCACACCACAGTGTTTCACTGTGTTTTAGTCATTTCCATTTAGGAACATCCAAGGAATGAAACAAAGAGGTGCATGAAAACTCCCGAGCTGCAGCACTCAATGCACAGCCCCAAACTTGCAATACCAGTGTGAAGCATGACATGCAACACTCCTGAGTCAAAATGCCTATTAGCCACTCAAAGCAGGCATCTTCCTAAAGGACAGTGCGAAGCAAATGTGCACACGGGGATGTTCTGACTTACAAAGTCACTCAATATTTATACTGGCTTATGTAAAACCAAAATTACATCTGTTGGGAAATCTAAATAGTGATGTATTTGGTTTTTAATATTTATGAATATATTATTTGCAACGTTATTCAAGCTACTTGATACTAGGTGAAGGCTGGTCTCATTCTTACTTAAATACCTCAAATCTTCAACGTCTTACGCATGTAACTTATACAGATTTTAAGTTTATCACTGAATCACAACCGCTGCTATAGATGATGTTTGCTGGAAGGGATCTTAATTCCCTTTACAGAACCCGGGGACAAAAGATATCACTGCAAATCCTAAAAATCTGTGTGTCAAGCTATTTGCAGCTGTCCAATAGCACTCAAAATGCAATGGCTTTATTGTTCATTGCTAATAGCTACAACAGAAGCTAAAGAAATTACGCTATGGAAAGCAGACCTTCCTAAAAGTGGAGAGAAAGTGGCCAAAAGCAAATTAAGAAGTCCATCTTCTGTTTCTTTACAGATGTTCTAATTTTCGCTCACACATGCTGAAAAGCCCAAGTTCTCTTGGGCAAAGCACTCAGACCAATACTGTTTGTTGTAAACTTGGAGACAACATTTCCCAAGTATCAGGTGGGCTGGGAAACTCTCTGGCTGATATTAGTAAGTGAGGCGCATGTAAAAGCCTTACATTAGGTATCCAAATTTGAAACTGTTTCTCTTCACCTATAAAGCTGTGATACTATTTACTGGAAAGCTAAACTGAACTGAACAAATTAGAAACACAAAAAATCAGCATTATATACCTTATAATGCAGAGCTACAGTGTACGTTGAAATAAATATTTATAACGGGTTGCACATCCATACCAGCTCCCTCCTGTGGTTTATACTGAGCTGCCAGCAGAAAGCATGCCATGATCTATGACTTTTTGGAGTTTCAAATCTAATGAGGCAGCCTGATGGTGTATGAGGTAGGTGTCAGAGAGTGACTTCAGGGTAGAATTGGCCTGAATTGAAACTCTTTTGCTGTATAAAATCAGAATTCACAATAGTGACATCAACAGAATGACATGAATGGAAGAGAGGTGTAGAATAGAGCTAGGCCTCCTATTCTCTCACTGTCCAATCATTTTGCACTTTCTCCCACTAATTAAAAACTAAAAGTACAGTGGAAGAGAGGAACTGGTTATGGCCATATCATTAAAAAAAGGCTAATGACCTAAATTCACTCAATGGACTTTGCAGCTATATCCAATTTACAAGAGAATTAATTCTATTGCCCGAGTGGGCTGCAGAAGTATCAGAAAACAGTCAATATAGGGTATTTTTTCTCATTTTTCTGCAAATACTCAATAGTGCTGTAACTACAAGGTCCAGTTACATGAGTTACAGTTTGAAGCAGTAGCTCTTGCCTCTCCTATAATGAAGAAAGGAGATGGAACAGAAACGGGTGAAGTGGTACACTCTATGCTCATGCCTTCCCTATTAAGTGACCAAATCTTAATGCTGGGGAGGGGGTGCGGGACGGGGGGACAGAGGTACAATCTTAAAAGGAGTTCTGATGATGAAAGTGACTCTGCCAATCTTAACTGCACTAGTCAATGTACAGAAATAGACTCACAAGCATGGGAAAGCAGTGGGAAAGTGGCTGTCAAAACCATTGACAGGAAAACCTTCCTGCTAACCTTGTAAATCTGTTTGAATTTGCTTATCTCTGTGGCTCAATACCTAAGGGCAGTCAATTCTGCAGTTTTCAAACAAAACTAAATGATGAATAGTACTGAGGGGAGATTGTATCAAATGATCGCCAACAAGAACGAAGAACATTAGTACTTTTTGTCCAAGCCGGTTTGTCCTTTCCTCTAACTTCTCTATAGTTATTGCTCTGATAAACTACAGACTTCGAACTATGCATTTCTGTGCCCCATTTCTCCACTGGAATTTAAATAGGTTGAAAGTGACAATGTTTTACAAAATTATAAAAAGTAATGGCAAAGGCTGGTTTGAGCACAGGCTACAGAAATGAAGCAATAAGGTTAACACCTTACCTCAGCTCCAGTATACTAGTAACATTCCTGGATGGGAAGATACGACGAATATAGTTAAAATCTCCAACAAACAGACTTCCATCAATACCCACTGCCAGTGCTACAGGGGCCAAAAGCTTATTTCCTTCTGCCAGACCATTGCAGCTGGGACAGGATATGCTTCTTCGGCGCCCATTCCCCATAATGCTGGTTATCACAGCTGGCTGCTGAGTTAGAAACTGATTTTCTCCATTGCCTTTGTGCAATATACCTAATAACAAAGAGGAAAAGAAGTGGTTATTACTGTCATTCACTGCAGGGGACTTTAGGTAGTTCTCTTTTCAACAGCTGCTGTTCAGGACTGTACACTGAAATGACTGCAGCATTTGCTTCTTCAATGGTGCAAAAAGAGTGGAAGGGCTTTCCAATAGTGAAAATAAAGGTTTAATGAAGATGCTCTGTTAAAACACACACACATACACAACCACAGCCCCAAACCTAAACCCAGAGTCCTTTGGTATCCCTTAAGAAAGAAAACACTGCCATACAATTCTCTGGCCTGTCACAATGGTTTAGATTGCCTTATTAACTGGGAAGTGAGAAGGCAAACAGTGGATGTGTTCCTTATTTGTGCCCCTGAATTCTATCACTCCAGCTTCCTACTTTAGGTTCTGTCTGGAATTTCATGTCAACCTTACTGTTCTCTTTCCACCTTTCAGTCTTTCACACTTTTTTCGTGGAAAATGGGAAGTGAGAAATGAAGGTACAAAAGAAAATGAAAGCACAGCAAATGGAAAGAGAGGAGAAAGATGAAACTCCTGGAAGGGCTTCTAAGGATTAACAAGGGAAGCTAATGGTAAGGATCTTTGGTAGGCTTCAAGAAATGCCTTAAAGATGGGTTTTCTTCTCAAGGTATTTCTTCAAAGAGCAGACCCCTGCTCCCAGAAGGGAGTGGATCCTCTGTCAGTGACCATTTTCAATGCCATCAAAGACTGTAGAAACCTAACAAAAAAATTTTAGCCTCACGTTCTCTTGGAAATGCAGCTGTATGATGCTAATGTAACCGGGTCCCTGCTGGTGACAACAGTGAATATCATGCTCTATCCAAATGACTATCTCTACAGCATCTGACTGCTGCACAACACTTGAAATGTGTGCAAAATCTTGTCTATTCTGAATACTACTTTACGTTTCTTGAGTAACTATCCTTTGCAATTGGTTAATGCTGGGATCAGCAGGAAGGCCGTGGAAAACATTTCACAGGGACGAAATGAAATATATGCTAAGCATTCAGCTCCCTAAGGTATTTCGAGTAAAATATGAAGACCATGAACATTCAGCTTAGGATATGTAAAGACGAAGAAAAGGGAGGAAAACCCAAACAGGTGACAAAGGAGGACAAATGAGACTCAGTATCTCATCACAGACTTGTACTCCCTCTAAGCCTCATCTCAGATTAGAGGGAAAAAGGTCAAAGGGAACCAGGAATGGGTGTGGTTGTTATCAGAAAAATAGGGAAGGAAGACAGAAGGACATTACAAGGGAAAAAATGAACAACAGAATAGAGGATAAAGGACTTGCTGTGCAGAACAGTAAACAATTTGTTGAAAGTCTACAAAAACCTTCTGACAACTGAAACGTGTGCCATGCCTTCCTAAGCCAAAGGCAGAACAAAAACACTGGAGAAATTGCTTTTTTAATTGTAAATATAATGCAAATAAAAAGGGTTCACAAAACTCCACACAGCACAGAAAACATGGAATTAACTAACTCACCACTCTTGACATTAAGTACATGGTGTTTATCCAAAGACCATCCTCCTAAATTTGAAGGATCTAGTTCAAATCCTTGCAGCAGTGCTGTCCTCTTCTCCCATAAAATGAGACTGGGGCAAGTCTCATATTCAAACCCCACAGAAACTGAAATAAAATAAAATCTAATATACTTGCTGAACAAACACTAAATTAAATGTCCAGAGCACATTCAAATCATTCAGCATTCCAGCTCCCCAGCCCCTCAAGATGGAGTGATTATATTCCTCTCTTTTATTCTACAATATTAAATTCAGATCTCTGACTAGACACAAATTTGAAACTTCATTCCCATGTACTCTGCAGGGATCTGATCACTTCTCTTTGAATAGCTGGCGGTGAGAAGTGAGAGTTTGGTGAGAGTGAGAAATACGGGGTTTAAAATATCATAAGATTATTCTATCAGATCACAGGATGAGATCAAAGTCTTCATTTGCCAGGTGTTCACAGGATTCATTTAGTGCGTTCACCTTACAGACCATATACCAAAGAGCAGTGAAAAGTTTGGGCGCTTTTAAGCAAACAGGCACTGCAAGCATCACTCAGGAAAGCAATATCCTATGCAACAATGTAAGAAAAGCTACAGCTAAGACGATTTTAGAAAATACAGAAAAGAAATCAGAGTTTTTAATCAGCTTTTCTTTTCACACTGGCACAGCTCTGATGCCCATTTTTAGCACTGCCGTATCAAAAGGGTTCTGGTACAAAAAAGAAAACTTAAAATATTATGATGATCACTCTTTTTCTCCCACCTACTAGAACCAAGTGAACTAAAGCCAGCTATAGAACTACAAGGCTGAACAGCATTAGAAAAGGACCATTTTCATTTCAAATGTATTACACCACAAGAGGCTATAATAACAGCATGCATGAAAACCCAAATGCACTGAAGAATGCCAGCCAGCCCAGCAGGATGCTCATTTGTTAACTGAAAGAAAATAAACACATAGTGACGGACTAGGTTTCACCTAAGTTCCTGTGGCCAGTTTTTCCCATGTCTGGTCTGAACCTTCTAAGTCAGCTACCGATCAGGAAACACAGACATGTTGATGGAGTTTAGACCCTCTGAATGTGATCTTTAATGTGCAAAAGAAACATAATACAAAGATACATTGTGTCAGGAGGACAAGAAATGTTTAGTCTGTATTTGCTTCTCCATAAGAAATCTTTGCAGTTTTCTTACTGAGAATTACAGGTGCTACTTGAAAAGTTTTGGAGCTTGTATATGGTGACTTACCTACAGCATCTGACAACCCATAAACCTTCTGACCATATGCATCTGTTTTGTCCCAGATAAATGTATATGCCAAGTTGGGAGATGCCTGAAATGATTTTTGAAACAAATGCCCTTCCACTGCTACCATCAAATGAACTTTGATTAGATTCAGTGGCACAAGTGACTGAGTCATGGTGATCTTAAGTAAGGATTTGTATCCAGCAGTACGGGAACTCAGGTAGCTGAGCTTTATGCTAGAGCCAGGGATCTCAATTTCTTCATGAAGAACCTGAATAGGAAAAAGATCAAACATTTCATATTAGTGCTTTGTTATTTTTTTGGAGTAATGTCCCGTTGTACATTCTTATGAACTTATGACTTTCTACTACTGGGAATGGCTATCCTCAACTGACATTTCTGGAGAAGTAATTCTTTGGTATCTGTGTACACTTTTTAAGAGCCCACTGCTGGCACAAGTGCAAATAAGTACAAGTACTTCTACTGCAAGTTGTATTCAAGGGGAACATAAGAAATACAGTCATAGGAACCAGTAGCTTCCACTAACAGTGTAAAAACTAACTAAAATAGTGGAACAATAGTATCGGTAGAGTTTTCCTTTGTCCTAAACAGCCTGTGGTTAGTGCCACACACTTTGCATAATTCCCTTGAAACACCTAAGCTGTCAACTGAAATACGGAGATGTAACTGATATATTGTTTGATAATAAGAAGGTGCACAGTAGTCAAAGATGAATGTGTCTGGGCAACATAAACCTACTAGATGATCTTAGGGTCCTTTGCAACCCTAGCTATTCTATGATTCTATGAAATCTGCAGACCTCATTGGAAAACCTGGTATCTGTCAGAATTAATGCAGCTCTCTAGAGGCATTTGCTACAGCAATTCCGGGGTACAAATGGTGCCTCTGCAGTAAGTGCTCAGTTCAGTACTAGCACCTGACCACTGATTTCCACATCCTTTTCACTCACACTGTTCTTACCTGGGTTTCTGGTACAATGGGATTCCGGCCTGGAGCATCACTGAAGAAAGTTGAAAGTGGTGATGAAATGATGAGTGGGTCAGGACGGACAAAACCACTTAGATCACAGCTGGGAATGGAGTTCTCCTCTGTCTTCATGGCAAGCGTGTCCATGGCATAGAAGCTATTCCATGGCAACCATACTGTCCTTTCCTGACTCATAAACGGAGCCCGTTCAAAGTGCAAGGTTAGGGATGCTCCACCATTTGCCACCAAGTCAAACCTAGAAAAATGTGGGCTTTAGTAGTGACAAGACTGAATAATTCCAGTAACAGAATTCCTGGCTAACGAAATAGGTATATCAGTATACCTACAGCAATAGGTGTACGTCCTGGCTTTGGCTGGGATAGAGTTAGTTTTATTCCTAGTGTCTGGTGCAGTGCTGCGTTTTTTCTTTAGGACAAGAATAACGTTGATCACAGAAGGATGTTTTAACTGTGGCTGAGCACTGCTTACACTAAGTCAAGCTTCTCGTAGTGACCTGCCAGCAAGGATGCCAAGGGCGCATGGAGGGGACACAGCCGGGACAGCTGACCAAAGGGATACCCCGTGCCATAGGATATCCTGCTCAGCAGATAAACTGCAGGGAAGGCTTGGCCAGGCCACTGCTTGGTGACTGGCTGGGCATCAGTGGGCATGGGGTCGGCAGCTGTTTTGCACTTGCATCACTTGTGTTTCTTGGGTTTTAGTTAACTCTTTTTATTTCATTTTCCTTTCATTACAATTATTAGCACTATTATATTACTGTTCTTCTTAGATTTCATTTCAATTATTAAACTGTTCTTATCTCAAGCCATGAGTTTTCTCACTTTTACCCTCCTGATTCTCTCCCCATCCCAGCAGGGTGGCTGCACGGGTCTGAGCTGCTGGCTGGGCTTAAACCACAACAGCATTTTTTTCAGTATTATGCTTCAAATGATCAGTAATGGCCTGTGAACCTCTGGCCACTGAACAACTGAAATCCAGCCAAGACAAGCAATGATTTGGAGTTACCTGGACAAACCTTGTTCCTACATATTAGAAACTCTGCATTAAATAAATAAAAAATACCCAACAAACAAATTGCCCCATTTATTACTACAAGTCACCTTTATATACAGAATCATCAGAGAAGCCAAGCTCATATGGTGCTGGACACTGAATTATCCCTTTTCTAAGAGATGCTGTCCATTAAGCACAGAATGGGACATGTGGCAGTAAGAGAATAGCAACAAAAAGCTTTGCTGCTTGTGCTCTACAAATCAGATAACAATTCCTGTGTGCAGGACAATTGATCAATCCGTTTTCAGAGAGATGAGGTATTTACTCCCACTCCCCTCCATAATCAGAGCAGTAATGTGGAGCTGTGCAGGCATTCTGAAATCTGGCCTGAGTGAAATACTTCCAGATTGTTCTGAAAGCAGAAGTAGATATCAGTTGTTTCTTGTAAATGCTGGCAACATGACAAATTACTCCATGATTTAAGCAACCTATTCAGATTTAAATATGGTTCAGCTCAGCATTTACTGCAGTATGAAACCACTGAAGTCAAGCACAGTATGCTTTTATTATAACAGAATAATATTCTGGGAAATATGGAAATCAAACACTCCCTATAGTTCATTTGATTCCTATTAATTACTTCAATTCAATTGTTTGCATGCAAGATGAAGATAAAATGGCAAATGTTTACAATGCACGTGTCGCAGGGAAACTGGTTTAGTTGCCACAGCCAGGAAACTAGATAAACCACGACACTCTGATTTGTGTTTATCTGAATTTGTGTGCATTTCAAATCAGCTGATACAAGGGGGAAAAGGCACTTTTTTGCACAGCAGGAAATTGTCTAAATATATTCAATTAGAATCTTTTGATTACATTCTACCCTGAAGAAGCTCAAAAGATAGTGGATCTTCAAAAAGGAAGAGAGTCAGAAGGGAACTCTTAACAAAATATACTATTCTATAATGATACTTTTTTTTTCCTAGCAGTGCTTGCCTGCCTCGCATTTTTAAATGCAGTATTTCTGGTCTCAGCTGGATATTACTGGAGTCCACAAATGTTTTCATAGATACAGAGCAATTTATTGGAAAGGAGTGTGCCTGCTAAGACGTCATTATCAGAAGTCAGCCCTTGCATATCTACTCGCAGTTAGCATTCAAAGTGCCATGTGAAAAATTACTTTTGTGTTTACTTAATAGCTCTTTGCCCTGGGAGGAATGCAATGCATGGTACCACATGGTTCCATTAGATCATACCATCTGTTAATCAGCAAAGACACTACATCTGAAATAGGGACACAATGAAGCAAGCAAACTCACGTGCCATCCTGACGAGTGATGGTATAGCCATACTTTGGATACTTGACAAATGACACGTTGACCCCAACTAGAGGTGTCCCATCTGTAGTCACAACTTGGCCTCTTATGAGAGACACAAGACTGAAGAAGAAAGATAATTAAAGGTATTAAAGTTAGTTACAAAAGTTACGTTGTTTATAAACTGAGTAGTGGAACATTTGTGCCTCATTTACTCTTAATCCAAAGATTTTTAGAAGATACTACAATGCTGCCCAGCGTCATCTATATACTTATACTGCTGACCTATGCAGTGAGGTCTGTGTATACAGAATGGGAGCTGGTGCTTTCCTTGTCTAACAAGGCTTTGTTTCACTGTCTAAGGAGGCTTTGCAGAGTAGGAAGCTATCTCATATTCAGCAAAGTCAGAAATGTGACCTTGAAGTCCCACTGAAACAATAGTTAGGCACTTGTCAAAAACCTCCCTGAGTGCAACAGTGTCTGTGGATGCCTCATACACTAGGCAAATATAGTGTAATGTCATACCTCTTTTACACAACCAGTTTTCCAAATTGAGGTTCATATTCCTTCACTTAGAGTGTGACTGATGTTTGTACACTGCATTTGGTCCTGATCTGCAACCTGTGCTTTTCACTTTGTCAGCAGGTGAAAGGACTTTAAGGCCAGAGCTTTCTCAGCCAACAGGTTAAGCAGCTTTGCTTAACCTAAGGGAGAAGAAGAGGGGTCATTCACGTACAAGCCACAGTCAGTCTGTTCTCTTTTGAGAGTACTCTGCTGCAGCTAAGAGCACAGTGGGCGTAAATTGCTGCTGCCCGCCTGGTTGCGTCCTCAGCCTCTGAGCACTGGAAGCAGCAAGTCCCACTACTCCCTGCGGCACTGCTCTCCTGCACGGCCAGTCTGTTCCTGACCCTCTCCTCTCCCAGCTGGAGAGGAGTCCCCATGCCCCAGCTCCTTTCCCTTCCACAGTCCCTGTACCCTAAGAGAAGCAGACTGGTGAGTGGGGAAAGCTGCATGGTCAAATGGAGATGGAAAAGACATCCTTGTAGATGTACATCTGCCTGTAGATAGCTTTCTTTTCTATATGGGAAACATGGAAAAAGGAAAAAGCAATCTGGGGAAACGGAGTGAGTTAAATCCTGCTGCAACCCATAATCTATGAGATCAAAAATGAGGCAGAAAATGAAAAGCTCCATTTCTGAACTGACTGTGCTGGAGGGACTGGAGCTGCCCCTAAAGCTTTGCAGGTTCCAAGCACACCAACAGGCATAGCATCCTGACACCCAGCATCCCGATATCCAGCATCCTGACACCCAATCTGAGCTGCAGGACACAGGGATCAAACTGAGCTGCTTGCCTGAAACCTGGCACAATGCAGTTGAGTTCTGGGATGGCTGTAAGCAGATGGCATCAGAGCATATCTATTTGCACTAGTAATATCAGGGATCGTTTTCAGGTCTTTTCTATTAACTCTGAGATGTTCAAGGTGCTTGATGTAAATTTCTAACTGTATTAACTAGCTATTTAACCACTACTTCCTCCCATTTTTATTCTGAACAAGGTATAATATGTTCTTCAATATTACGTAAAAGAAACTAGTTAATGAAAATTAACCATTTCTGTTACTTTGGTTTCAGAACTTTCAACCATTACTTGGCCCTCCAGATCAAATTCTAATCTGCAAAATCAACATTTTGTAACAGAATATGGAATTTAATAGAAGTTGCCCAAGATGGCATTATTCATCTTGCTTGAATTATTTTGTGTTACAAACATACAGAAATAGTTGTAGGAAGATAGTCACTTGAGCTTCTATAGGGGAACAGCAGAGAAAGCAGATTAAGGAAGAAATCATCATGCGTTAGAAGAAAACTAATAATGTTCATGACTTAATGTTTTCTACCTTCAGTTTTAATATTTCAGGAAATAATTTGAATAAGAACATGTTGGCTAATACTTTTCATTTCTAAACCACCAACATATGGGACACAATAGATATGAAAATTTGTTGCTAAAGTCTGGATTTCTAAGAAGTACTATGTTGACTGATAGTCACAGAGAGGACACCTTTCTTTCTGCAATCTTTCAAAAATCTTCAAAATTGACAAAATAGGTGATTTTTGCAATCAATGCATTTTGTTATTTACTGCTCTAGCAGAGTAGGAAATAACTTTCTTTTTCTTACGCTAGTACTGGAAAAAAATCATAACCACTATTTTGTCCCAGTTTGAAAGAGAGGTTGAGCTAAGAAAAGAGAGAAGGCATTATCTGTCCTGGGAGCTATTCTTGAGACTGTGGCAGCTTCAATAAATGCGAAACTTGGAGTCTAACCCTGCGGCACTTTCACAAAGTCAAAAATCTTAGTTTTAAAACCTTCAATTTGACACTTTGTATTAGATTTGCCTAAAATTGGTACCAAAAATAACAGCTGAGCTGTAGATTTCTCAAAAGCACCTTCACGACTTAGAGGTTAAGGCCAATTTAAAAATGTCATTAATATGCCATTTGCAAAGATGTGTTAAAACACACGACACACTTTAGATGAATAAAACAGAACTAAAACGCCTGCCACCGGGAGCCCTAGAAAAGATACTTAACATAAAGCTAAAATTTAGAATGAGATTTTTCAAAGAGCCTCAGGATTGAAGTACCCAGCACCCACTTAGTCTAGGGCTCTAATTCTTACTGTTTAGAAGACTCCAGTCTCTACCTATACCTACATAGCATGATTATTTCTATTGCATTTTCTAGTATTTCTTGGGTGGCACAAGAATGTCCACATGTCACTACAGTCCTCTAGAAATTTGGAATGATAATCGCCTGCTTTTGTACAATACTTCAAGATGTAGCAATGAATTGTTGGATCACGTTAGTAACACAACTGAACATTCCAGATGATAGTGCAATACAGATACAGGGAACACTCATTTTCATTCTGGGTGGCTTAATGAGGCAGCGGCTCAAGCACCCGTTACATACAGTATGGCACAGGAAACTGCCTGCTCCTCTTCACTCCGGGAAATTTTGCTGACCTTAACACATAGAGAGCAGCAGGCACCAACCAGCCTATGGACTAGATGCCTTTTATGCTGTAGCCTGGACTCCTTTTTGAACAATTGCTCAGCTCATGAATTAATAAGCTTCACTCTCACCTTGTTTTCTTTCTCATGCAACACTGCAAAAATTGCAACAATTCCCCCATCTTATTTTTACAGAGCTGATGAGAAAAAAAAAATCACAACAAATTAGATGAAAGCAGAACAATTCAACAATTTCCTATTATTTTGCCAAACTCCATGTGTGCATGCATAGAGTATTTTATAGAATAAAGTCTATATTACACAAAGTAGGATCCAACAGGGATTTTCTGACAGAATATGTAAATCATTTGAACATACGATGGGGACCTGCCTGGCGCATCCAGAAATGTCACGATCCTCATTTTACAGACAAATATTTAGTGGTTTGCTCTACCTCACCCAGTGAGCCTATAATGAAATCCTGACTGAAAAAAAGAGTTTCCTGTAATGAAGTCCAATCTTTTGAACACTATCTCAAATGAAGTTATTTCTCCAGTTTTAACCTTGCAATATGAACATAATTAACATATTCATCAACTTCTTAGCATCTTTGCATGGAGACATATTTAAGTAATATTGACAAATAGGAACACCCCTTTTCTTGAAGCATACAATGGCATCAAACATCAATTAATGATGTGCTGGCTTTTACAGTCATTAGAAATATACAATTAATAATAAGAACAAACATAGGAAAAGAAAACAAAGAATAAAATGAAAACCTAGTGAGATGCATTGATGATGCAAGCAAAACAGATTTATATATGGAATACATAATCAAATCCCCCCTAAGTTAATATATCTTTAAAATAATTTGAAACGTTATTCCATTATTGAAACTTGTGTTAAGGGCAATAAATAAAACGCAATCTCTTTCTAACTGGAAACTAGTTTGCATTTTCCCTTGTTCTAGATTGCAGTCTTCATAAAATATAAACCCCAGAAGCTCCTACCTAGCGGAAGGAATCTTCTTCTAGGGGTTTCCAATATGTTAAAATGCCAATATGTTAATATGCTAATAAAACTCAGCGCTATAAAATAAAGGTCACATCACAAATTGCAAGACTGTGCCCTCAGTGGGAATGATGTGTCAGATGCAAAGACATGAAGCATCTGAAAGCAGCATCTCATGTTTAAACATGAATAAAGTCTCTGGGAGGCATTTTCCCAAACAATGCAAGTGCACAGACACAGCATTATGTTTTATAGCTGCTACCTGCTGTTGAAGGGATTTTCTCCTGGGATTATGTGAGTGCTGTCCTTCCCCACTAAAAGCTTGATCCGATCGTAGAATGACTTCACAGCTGGGGAACCAGAATGGCTCTGTTGTATGATGTCAAGGGGATCACGTGAACCACGGCACAGCAGGCTATTTTGACAAGTAGACTGGAGGCAACAGTCTGGGTCCAGGCAGTCAACCAAGCCATCTGAAAGGTAAGAGTCATCTGGAGTCAGCCAGCTACACAGTGCTATCAAGCAATAACATCCACTGGACATCTCAAGGAACTGGAAAAACCTTAATGCTTACTCTCCGTAACATCCCTACATCATAAAACTGGCGATTGAACCAACGAGGCTGAGACTGTCCCAGGAACACTGGTTAAACACCATTACTGCTACAACTAATTCAAACCAGTGTCAGCTGAGAATTAATCCCAAAGAAATCTCTTAAGGGTTGAAATTGGGAAAAAAAGAGTAGTGGCAGGAGTTCAGGAATTTTCGGTTAGATTTTTGTTTGGTTTGTGTTTCTTTGTTGGGGTTTTTTAAACCTTTCCAACTGTTTTACAAAGGTTTAGGTTTCCTTGCTGGGCTTTAAGATTCTTGATAATTACGTTGTTTAATTTCATTTGTTCAGTTTGGGGAGATGAGGGAAGGAGACAGGAGTGACAGGGTAAGTTATCATTGCCTAAGTAAGATACAAACTACATTGTACCCATTTGGCAATAGAGAAGTGCTGCTGGAACTCCCACCTCCCACAGATAACTGATTCAGAACTTGTTTGCATGCTTTAGTAAGGAAGGATCACTCACAGAGCTGGTGGATTCAGTCATCACATTACACCTTAGGTTGTCCATCAAGAATATGTCTTAGGAAGTATTTTTGAGAAAAATTAGAATTTAAACACCAGAAATTAAAATGGACTCCTCAGTGCAGAGACTGATCTGTACACTGAGATAAATCACAACTGACTATTTTTAGCACATACCATAACCACTTCTAGCATTATTCTTTCCACTGGTATCATCATTTAACTGAAATATGTTCTCTCAGTGGAGCTCTACTGTAATTTAGAGATTAATATCCATTTACTTTAAAATATTACCCTCTAACAATTCAGAAACATTTATTCATCTACTCTGGCAAGAATCAGGCATCCAATCTGCAATCTACTTAGGTCTGTAAACTTCCAGACTCCCCAAGACATATTAATCTGATTTTTGAGTACAAATATGGCCTGAGCACCTACTGAACACCCTACGCAGTGGTAACTGGAAAAACAACAACAGCAAAAGAAAAACCCAAACCTATAAAAAGGTTTCTTATTTTAGAATCAGCCTGGTATTTCCAATGGCCTGTGTGTGCCTGAAATGACTGCTTCTGATTCAAAAACAAAATTGCTGAGGTTTCCTGACAATGGTTCATTCAGCCCTCTAAGGAAATCTAAGTTAGACAAACCACCTTGCTGCAAGAGCTATACCTTGCTGTAAGGTCAGTCGCCTGTTCACATTAAGAGCTGCATTCATCTTGAAATCCTTTCCAATGCTGTGCTAGGAATTTTCTTTCTTGCTATAGTCCTTTTTCCACCCACTTTATATAATCGTTGTAAGGGCACCATTAGCTTCAGATTTTAACTCAAGGCAGTTTTCCTATTAAGCTTTGAGAACTTATGCTCCGCATCCCGCTTTCTCTCTCAGTTTGTGACACCTCTACAGCCATGAACTTTAAGCTGACCACTGTTCAGTCTGCTCAGTTCTTTAATTCATATGACCACCAGTCAAGAGAATCCTACCAACACATTAGAAATAACAGAAGCAAAACACAGCATATAAATTACTGCCTTTGATAAATTTACATTTACCTGTTCAAGCTGCACCATATTTTTGCTATACCTGTTATTAGAGGTGAGCATATGTTATGTCTGTAATGACCTCATCAGGCAGCAGATTATGGGATGCTGCAACCGAGCACTTCTGATGGCACCATGAACTTTCAAATGGCATATCAATCTCTCAGCGTCCTGTCAGTCATGCGAATCACATCTTGATGCTCGCAAGCCCCCTTGGATATAGTCTGACATTGCAATCTTCAGTAAATTACCCTGTCACTGCCAATCTCACCGTTATCTCACAAACAA
The DNA here is from genome assembly GCA_039720435.1 of Amazona ochrocephala. Classification (NCBI taxonomy): domain Eukaryota; kingdom Metazoa; phylum Chordata; class Aves; order Psittaciformes; family Psittacidae; genus Amazona; species Amazona ochrocephala. Next base: position 2,818,022 of record CM077889.1, on the reverse strand, counting down.
TCAAGCAGGCAATCAAACTGCTCTGAATTGCCAGTTCAGGACCTGGGAGGCTAGAAACATCTCCATTCAATACCAGGGAGAAACCTGTGTATGATTCCTTTCATGTAGGAAGGTTTTTATGCAGACTTGTGCACTTTCAGGTGCTCACAAGAATATCTAGAAAAGACAGGCATATACCTTAACATAAATACACACCATTTACTTGTTGGAAACATTATTACTTATAACATATGGCTATTTTCTCCTGTACTAATTTATTCCCAGATGGCAGGATTCAGCGTTAGGGTATTTTTACCTTATGCCAACTAGCTGATCCAGCTTGTTCCAACAACAGACCCGATGTATGGATCTGTTCAGCACAGGCAGCCAGAACCTGGGCACTGCTGTTGAGTGTCACAGGCTTACACACCGCTACTCTTTTTGCATTCAGTGTTGCACTGCTGCTATTACTTACTTTGTTGCTCCAAAAGCTCTGACTCTATGTATGAAAGAGTATTGATTGCTGTCAGAATGCATTTGTTTCTAGGTCATCTTTGCCTAATTTGCTATCCAGAGGTATTATCCCAGAATGGCTGAGGTTGGCAGGAACCTCTGGAGCTTTTGTGGTCCCACCATCCTGCTCAAGCCAGGCTACCAAAAGCTGGCTGTTGAAAACCATGCCTGGACAGCTTTTGAATACCTCAAGGATGGAGACTCCACACCTCTCTGGGCACCCTGCTTCAGTGCTCAGTATTTCTCAGGATAAAATAGTGTTTCTCGGCATACATTTGTGCCTGGCATTGTTCCTCCCCAGGTGCAGAGCTTTGCATTTCATAAGATTCCTAACAGCTCATTTCACCAGCTGTATTGTATCATTACATATGAAGTAAATTCTTACAGAATCATTTAGTTGCATTAGACTCAGTTGATTAAAACCAGGGCTAGGAAAAACCCCAAACCTTCTGTAAGAGAAAACTGCCATAAGCATGAATTTTAATTAGAATTCAGTACTTTGTTTTTTAATACATACTTCAGAGCTCATCATCTTCCATATCTCCTCAGGTACACTGAATTATTTATCTGCTTAATTCAATGACAAAAACCTCACCATTAGCCTCACTGAGATATTGCTGTTTTTCACAGCATACTCATCTGAGTTTTAAGTGGCCAGCTTTCTAAAGCTTTCTAAAACTCTCTATACTAAAGGAAAGAGACTGTAGAGGGAATTAAGGTGATACTCAACCTCCTTCAACAATCTGAAACCAGAAGTCCTGACTTGGCTTTAACTGAGAAGACAGAAATAGGAACTTTTGATCTGATTTCAACTGGCAGTGCAGGATTAGCTCTCCACTGCTGCTCGTGGTTTCCTTAATTCCCGAATCTTTTCAGAAACAAAGCATGTGACACAGTATTCCTCTTGAAGACATCACTTCTGCTACCGGGTGCACACATTTCCTGTCTTTCTGAGAACTGAACAAACATTTTGGCAAACTTACTTTATAGCAAGAAGAAAATTTTCAACTATTACATGAAGGTAGAATAACGTACTCATCTATGCCATATTTCACAATGGCCTTAAACTGTGTTCCTCCTGAACATCATTACAATGCCTAAAAAACTCTGAGCAGAAATAGAGATGTATTTTTTTGCTAATGTATTTAGAATCTCTCATCATCAGTTGTCTTTCACCACTGAATAGATCTCTTGTCACATTCAGGGGACTGGATTCCAGGATTCACAGAGTCATAGAATAGCCTGGGTTGGAAGGGACCTTCAAGAACATCTAGTTGCAGTCCCCCCTTGTTTCCAGAACAAAGCTGCTGAGCCCCTGCTCAGCAGAGGGCATCCTTACACTTCACCAGCTCCAGGAGCTGGGGACTTGCAGAGTGTAATTCCTGGAAATTTTTCTTTTTCCAGTAAACATTTCAGACTGATGATTAAAACAGAGGAGGGGCAGGGGGGGAAGAGCAGCTATTACAAACCCTGCGGGCAAAAGGGCCTTTGATCACTCTAAGGGCAAATTAGTTAATTTATCATGATCCAATTTTAATTATGTGCAGTATTAATATACCCAAGGTGAAAGAATTTGAGATGCTCTATCAGATTATCAAAAGAGTAGGCTTTCTCTGTGCCAACACAGAAAGATTTTAATAGAGCCCTAAAGCTGCACGCAGAACTGTTTCCACAGACAGACTATTCCACAGCCCAAGATACCTTATTACCACGAAGTTTTACCTAATATTAAACCTGAATTTTCACTTTTGTAGCCTGATCTAATTGTTCCTCAATTAGCCGAACTGGGAAGCCTCTCTGTGAACTGCCAGGATATCCAAATTATACCACTGGCTCTTAAAACAAACTGTGAGCACAGCAGAGTATTTCTGGAACCATTAAACCTAAATCAAAGCTGCCTTTCAGGAAAGATTGGATTGTAAATCCAAAATTGTGGTTAAATAGGATAAACCTGGCTTATGTGTAACCTGGGTGTGCCTCTGAATGCCCCCAAAACTCCCTAATGAGGTTTTAAAGTACCTTGGCATATGACATTGATAAGCAACAGCTTCATTTCCCTTGTCCACCCAGGATCCCTGCGCTGCCCTGAGCTCTGGCAGTTGGGAAACCCCTCATCCCTAAGAGCACCAGCTGGAAATGACTACTGCAGGTGCAGCTCCAGCTACACACTGAGAGTGGTGGTCCACAGCTTGTGAATACTAGTGGACAACTGATGTTGGACAGAGCCTTGGCGACATGGTCCAGGGTGAGGCATCCCTGCCCACGGCAGTGGGGTTGGAACTGGATGATCTTAAGGTCCTTTCCAACCCAAACCATTCCACAATTCTATGCTCCAACCCCAAATCACACATGGCTTAGAGCAGAGCTGACCTAGAGGGCTCCACGATGAAAACAATCGTGACAAAACTCCGTGTTCAGTTCTAGCGCACACACAGACACCCGGTGAGAGGAGGCTTTTTAAACCATGGAATTTGCAGTCACTGAATTTCTTGCTTTCAGTTCTCCATGGGGTTGTAAGAGTATGTTATTGTAGTAACATATCCCGGGAGGGACAGTGTAAGGATAAGCTGGCTAATGTGTGTAAAGGCGATTAGAGGCTGACATGAGTTTTAGCAAAATCACAGACAAGCACACTCATTAGCTCTTGTCAAACTTACATAATGTCTAGTTTTGATACAGATTTTCTACTCAAGCCCACATGACTCACTCTGGTCCCCGTCCACAATAGATTTCAAGTACTCATTACATTTAATGCTCTAAAACTGACTATAGTACAGGCTCTGGGAAGGTGTTTTCTGTGCCAAGAGTATTCTGGGTATTTATATTGAGAACTTCATAAAATCTTTTGTCTGCGCTGAATTAGAGACCCCTGCTGAGGCAATGCTTGTTGAGGCAAGCTAAATTACATGATTTGCCTTTGTGCTGTGAAATACTTGTATTATCTTAAATGTCACAAGCCTGATGCAGTATCAAGTCACAGGATTTGTAATTTTCTAAAAGCAATTTTTTTCTAAATGTTTATTGCAGAAAGACACTTCTCTTTTCTTTCTATTTTCTTTCTGTCTAATTTCAGAGATGAGTTTTCCAAGACAACTCAAATAAACAGCCTTTCAATCCGTCAAGTGCACTGTCCTGACGGTGAACCTCTCCAGAAATGCGCTTTTCTCCTGAATTGAAGGGAATTCATACTGAGCAGAGAGCTGCTTTCCCTCGTTCATTATCTTTAATGTATTGTGCCAAACAGAATTACTGCCAACTGTACTTCTTGGTGGGTTACAGCTATATAGTAACAAACTGCAGGGCAAAATTTCCTTTGGAGATAGGCACAGCTCACTTTGGAAAGCCAAGTGAAAATAAATTAGAATGTGTTTTGAAAAGAATGTCTCACTTTGCATAACAAACAAGGAATTCCTCATTCCATTTAGTTTACCATTCTATACTGCCATGGGTCGCTTCCTTTTCTTCACCACCCAATTTTAGCCCAGATAATTACATTTTGAGGAGAAATGTGATCTGTGGAGTGATATAAGCATTTTTCTTTTTCTTTTTTACCCTGCCTTACCTGTCCTCTCCATCCTGATCAAATCTGAAACAAACCATTTAGCAAAACCTGGGTTAGTTTCTGTTCATCTTTCTCTGAGATTACCTGATTTTTACTGTCTTGCTAATAAAGATTATAAACATGAGTAATTCTGAATGGATACAAAAGGTGGGAGAAAGGAGAAAGAAGGAAAAGAAGAGCCTAGAAGGAGCAACGCCAGAGGGCAATATGGGCTCCTGCCAGGGCTGCCTGGGAAGAGAACAGAGTTCTTAAGTATCTGTCCCAAATTATCCCCCTAAGTTCAGAACAAAGGCCCCTCAAGCATGAGCTCCTGGTATCAGCTGCATCCAGCATCTAGTGAAACTGTTCTTTAGAAAGGAAGTATTTTTTTTGCCATACATTCCATTGTCCATTTTACTTGGAGGCACTAGAAGGTCTAAGGTGAAATCAAGTTAAACATGCACAATTTATACAAGCCGTTCTGAAATACCAGAAACCTTTTTCAATTTAGGAACAAGCAATTCATTATAAAATAGTTATTGTAAAAAGATGCATATAAATACTGGTTTCCTTATGAATATATCAACAGAAATATGACTTAAAAAGCAATGTACCTTCTCCCATTCCCCAAAATATCATTTCTAATCCCTTAATTTCCTAAAATAAATCCACAATGATTTAAATGGGTTATACATGTCTATTGGGGGATTATACATTGTAATCACAATTACAGGTCTTAAAATAAAGCTATCTCTAATCCTTCCAAAAGATGCTTAATAACTATTAGATTACTGAGGGACTGATTAAGGAAAGGATTAGATTTAGAAGTAGCCACAGTGAGTAAATTGTGATTTGGAAAACAGAAGCATTTTCCAATTTCAGAAGCTTTTAAAAGTGAGTCAATGCCAGAACCCCCTTACTTTTCAGTTCGGCTTCCTCCTTAAAGATACATAAATAGATAAACAGATGGATAAATGAGAGATTTTCAAGCTTTTTCAGCAAAGTAGCCTACACACCATAGTGACCCTGAACAGGTTCATAAGGAAGGCCCAGTTAAACCCATCTCTAGATTTGACATGGGATGGCAAGGACAAATACAAGTGAATTTCCCAGTGCTACCTTGGATCATGCACAGTTCTACTTGAACAGCCCTAAGAAGAGAGAACAGCTTTGGACACTCTTCTCTGGAAACCCGTTTTATTTATCTGCGTAATGCACATTGACATCCCATTTAAAATGAAGATTTGTATGTCTCAGCAAGACAGAGACACATCTGCCTCTTCTAGGAAAAATCCAACTAAAGGGCATTAATCTAAAATGGAAGGAAAATATTAAGTATAATCTTTCATTTTTCTCTTTCTGAACTACGGTATGGAGTTAGCATTGTGTCAGATAATAAGACAAAACAGGACAAATGGGAATCCCTTTGAAGTCAGTGGCAATGCTCTTCTTGACATCCATGAAATGAAGACTTGGCCCAAGGCCTTTGAATCTGATTGTGAGATACAATTTCAGTAAGAATGGCTGAACAGTGAAAATGCTCCAAAATACGTTAAATCTGTTGCGGCATGGGGAAGAATAGAAGGCAGTAAATGATCCGAGTGACTTGCTGAGGCAACTTACTTTAACAACATGAATAGAGGGACAGAAAGAAAGGAAGTTCAGCTGTCCAGATAAGGACCTCATTTAGGCAAAATTGTATTTTTAGCTACCTTACTGCCTTTTGAAAGAACAGCTTGCATCTTCCTTACTACTCCACTTAACATACTTGCTTATGTTAGCAGAGCAATGTTGGTAATGGAGCAGCAAGCGTGTTCAACATTTTGCTGCAAATCAACTTGGTTGAGTTGCAAATGAAAAGACCGGGAGGAGAGGAGGTCTGCTTAACTTTCAATAATCTTGCCCTTGATGTGAAACTTGGGGTTCTGGTAACTAGCTGAATCTTTAACATTGGTTCCCATGGGACAGCTTTCAGCTTTGTCTGATGAGAAAACTTCATTTTGTCTGTTCCTTTATATGCTCAGCCACAATTATACAAAGGTGCAGCTTGAAGCACAGAGCACATATCCCTTCCTTCCTTCCTTTCTCTCCATTCCTGCACACTCCTGTGCTCTCCCCTGTGTTAGCATTGATAAACATACAGGTCACAGGATATGTCCCTGGCCAGATATGTAGTGAACCAGATGCATAAAGACTAGTAAGGCAAAGGCAGAACTGCACTCTAAGTATTAAGTGATTAATGCTATATCCAGTTCTGAGTTTTGATGTCACTCTTATGACTGATGGTTTGCCAAACAGACGGGAATGACAAAGACTCTGTCCTTACAGCACATATTGGAAAGAGCCCCATGCCATTTCAAAGAAATCAGAAATTCAAAATACAATAAAGCAAACTGGAACTGCAAAAATCACCAAGGCGTAAGAGACAGCAGAGCTCTGCAGTGCCACACAGCCTGCACCACCTCAGCTGTGCACACATGGCACGGCTGAGATAAGGCATTTGTCTGTTCATGTTTTCAGGCACAGCTTACAGGTGCATGTGAAACAGCAGCTGAGCACGTGCTGGACACCTCCTGTGCTCCCCTGCAGAAAAACTGCAGAAACCTAATGAGGATGAGGCTGTTGGAGAGTAGTAATGATCATCGGGTGGAACTCCTGAGCTAAGGGTCAGAAAACAAAGGATTCATTTCTGCCTTTATCATAAAATCCACATGTGAAACGTGTGGGCCAAATGGACTTCTGAGGTTGTTTGGACCTTGGAACAGGCATAGACTTTCAAACCATCTACGATCTGACATGGAGCGATCAGCAGCAACTACTCCAGCCTCTGGTAAAACATGACTTCAACCTGCAAGCATTGAGAATGACCCAAGTGTTCTCCCCTCAATCTTTCTAGCCTTCAGCTAGACCAAACAGTTTTCTTTGAGGTGCAACTAGGGTAAACCAGAAACGATGCACCTTCCACGTTAATGCTGATTTATATTATACATCTGTTGTAGGCGTATTTATTCTATGTATTCTTTGATTTTCACAAACTTTCAGAATTCTGCAATTTAAAATTGGGATGAGCAGCTGAATGCTCCCACTGGTCATTTTTTCCCATTTGCCTGTTTTACAAGTGCAGAATATGGTCTTGGATAGGTAAATAAATGTCTTATTCCAGTACTTCTAGTAATGTTTTCCATACCCAGGCTTTACTTTGGTGAAAATCTGATGACATATCCATTTTCAAATTTTCCTCCATAATCTTCAAAGCCTGTCAAATCTGCAAACCTGAGCAGTTCACCTTTTAGGTTCTTACACTGCATATTAACACAAGCTTAGTGGGTTTTGTTGTACAGTTAAAAGCCAACTAATGCAATCTGGCAGTTAGATTCTGGTCTTAATTCAGTCACAGAGATAAAGCAAGTTCCAGTTTTCTGAAACTGAATCAGCTCTACAACTTTTACAGTATTTCTGTAGCACTGATCACATGTGAAACCAGGGAACTAACAGGAGTTACAGGTTAAGGCTAGCGGATGATATTCAGATGTAGTTAATATCATGTGATCAAACCCAAATATACCTGTTCCTCAGTTTGGGACTTATGAACAATTTCCACACCCTAAAACATTCTATGGAATTAATGCACTAATCTTAATGACAATTTTACTTTTGAAGCAGCCATTCAAATAAGCCAAATATTTCCTTGCAGTTTTAGGAAATACCATAGAACATACACCACGGAAGGCTTTGCAAAATGAGATACACTAAAGCCGTTTTTGACAGCAAACAGAGCCTTTACCACATGTGACTGCTCAGTGCACCTCGCTCAGCCCTTCACAGTCTGGCACATGAACATGACAGCAAGAACAGCCACATACACAGGTTGTGCACGTGAGACCATGACCCTGGCCTAAAGCACAGAGCAGGAAAAGCACTGCTAAATGTCCTGCCCAGCCAGCCACGATGCCCGTGCACACCGGCAGCTGCCCTGCCATTCTTGTGTGCCCAGTCTACAGGAGAAGTTCTGTCCTAGGCCATGCTCCACACCCAGGCTCAGCGGGATGGCATGGGACTGTGCCTGCCCGTGCGCTCCTGACCCGCGCTGCAGGTCACTACATCCCTGCGGATCACCGTGTCCCTGCGGGTCACCACGTCCCTGTGGGCCACCGTATCCCTGTGGGCCACCATATCCCTGCGGATCACCATGTCCCTGCGGGTCACCATGTCCCTGTGGGCCACCGTATCCCTGTGGGTCACCGTGTACCTGGGGGTCACCGTGTCCCTGGGGGTCACCGTGTCCCTGGGGGTCACCGTGTCCCTGGGGGTCACCGTGTCCCTGGGGGTCACCGTATCCCTGCGGGTCACCGTGTCCCTGGGGGTCACTGTGTCCCTGCGGGTCACCGTGTCCCTGGGGGTCACCGTGTCCCTGCGGGTCACCGTGTCCCTGGGGGTCACCGTGTCCGTGCATGAGGCCACAGCTCACTGGGTCTCATCTGTTTCAAAAGAAATGTAACAACAACAAGTTCCATCTCAACATGAGCAAGAACTTCTTTCCACTGATGGCGGCAGAGCCCTGGCACAGGCTGCCCAGGGAGGGTGTGGATTCTCCCTCTCTGGAGACACCCCAAACCCACCTGGACATGTTCCTGTGTGCCCTGCTCTGGGTGGCCCTGCCTGGCAGTGGTTGCCCTGGGTGATCTCCAGAGGGGCCTTCAGCCCTGGGGATCATGTGAACAGCACTTGAGAGCAACGACAGCCCAGGTCCTTCTGAAGGGGAACGGCTCGCGAGGGAAGCGGTGGAACACGCTGCTGTGCGGGGACCGGGGCCGCAGGGCTGTGCTCACCTCCCTCGTTGTCCTTGCTGTCCGCGCAGGCTGTCTCCATTGCGACGTTGCAGCCGGGCCCCCTCCATCCGGGCTGGCAGACGCACTGCCAGCTGTTCTGGCCCAGCGTGCACCTCCCGTTGCCGTTGCACAGGTCGGGGCACCCATCTGGTTGAAGAAATGGAGAAGGTGAGGACAAGGCCTTGGCGCACGCTGCCGCTCAGACCGGTCACAACATCACTGTGCACACAAAAGGGCTCGTCCTGCTGGCGGGAGAAGAGCTCTCCTGGCCCAGAGCCATAGGATACCTCAGAGCAATGGCGGTCTGACTCAAGCCAGAAGGCAGGAGCACTCCTGCCATCAGACATACCGTGTACCTTGAGGACCCAGTAAAGGTTAAGGCCTTGAGTTGTTAGAAATTACAGTCTGCTGACAAAAGACCACAGACTCTTATTTTTCCCAATGTACGTGTGTGGATGCGCATATATGAGGGAGAACGTCTTCTTCAACAAGCCTGTCAATGTTTGAGTGCCTTTTATACTGTGCATTGCACAGTTCTCCAGAGCTTCTCTAAACACAGTTTAAATAAATAGCTACAAAAGTATTTCTAGCAGCCATTTAAAAAGACCTATTTATTTTACACTAAGTGTATTCACAACATTCTGTGCCTTCCAAAAGGCACGTTAGAAGAGAGCTCCCACAAAAGACGCTTGTTTTGAATTGACTGTGGATATCACATGACATTGTATAGCATGAAATCAAAAATATTCATTAGCCATGGTGCTTACATGTTCTACCAGAATGTCCATAGGTAACAGAACACCTCAACTGCTTTTTCCTGAAACTAAGTCTCTTACTGAATATTCACTATAAAAAGGGTAAGAAAACCGATTTTCAGTCTTGGTATATACAATCAAATGCAACAACACCCAACCCATACAAGCATGTGTTTGTCTGCGGAGGCAACAGAAGGTTTAAGACTCCTGCAGACCTCTCATCACACCTTTTCATGTTGCCTTACTGACAATAGATGCTGGGTCCCAGTCATTCCAAGACTCTCTTGTTTGCATTGAAAGTAGATAATCCCTCCATTTCTACCACCACCAGAGGACATGCAATAATTAATCTCACTGCTGATGGTTTTGGACAGAAAATTAATCGTCAAACGGCTCAGAAAGCTTCATGCTCTCTCATCTCCCCCTTCACCAGCAGTGATGAGTCACTGCTGGCATCAAGCTCAGCAGGGACCTGCTGCAGTCCTCTCAGGTCTCACTGACTGGCTGGGTTAGTCCTTTGCATTTGTCACCATAATCCCAAACTGTGACTATTAAGTAAGCACTCCACTTCCCCAGGCATTTTAAGAGTACCAAAGAGCTGACGGGCACCCCACCAGAGTGTGGATGCTCTTTGCAGCAGCTGTGAAGGAGGAAATATCCTGAAAGCAAATGCCTCTGCTCTGTTTGAGCAGCACCACTTCAGATGTGCATCACTGGAGAAAGACTGAGATGACGGTTGCCTTTGTGCCCTTTTGCCTCTGCAGGTGACTGGGAACAGGAGCAACTGTCAAACTGGCGCAGCTTTCCTACCAGTGCTAAAGGTTGAACAGCATTCCAGAAATCAGCAGACGGACTCTGTGTTTCCTCAACCCTGTTCAGAAAGCCACAACTCTGAGTTTGTGTCTTTCTGCTCCTCCCAGCTGCCTTTGCTGCAGCCAGGTGATGGAGGGAAGTTCCTCCTATCCCGTACTGGCTTTCACACTGCTGCAAGAGTTTCATGCATGGGAACAGCGAGCTGCCTTGAATCCCTGGTACTCACACAACTCTATCACACTATGTAAGCATCCACTTTTACCTTCCCTCACTGCATTGTTACCTGAGACATTTACAGTGATTAAGGAGTCCACAGCCCCATTGATTTTTGATATGATTAGGAAAGTTTCTTACACTACTTAAAAAACCACAAAAATAAATGTATGTTGGGCCTGATGAAGGTGCCGGGCTGAGACCTCTGAGACCCCAGCTGTGCTACAGAAAAGGTTCCTTATGGATAACAGCAACCAAAGTTTCTGTGCATGTTCCTACCCAGGTGCCTGATACCGCATCCTTTCTAGCACTGGCAGAGCAGCTACTTCTCCACCAAAGCTCTGTGGAGTAAAACACCAGGCCTCTGCCAGACCATTCAGTATATTTTATGCAGAAAGCTATCAGCAGCTAAAAACAAGTCCTAGAAATTTTATTTCAATGCTTTTATGTACTAAAAAAATACAGCCCCCTTTCACTTAACTGTAAGGTTATTTTGGAATTACATAGCTTAGCTATAAAAACATTGTACTTATTCTGCAGCACAGGTAATATATTTCAAGGCATTTTTTCCTCTCTTTCATTTGTCAGGTTGTTTGAATGATCAAAATGATAACGTTTGAGGGGAGGCATCATACTGTAGGACAAATTATTTGTTTTAAACGAAAACCAAATAGTAATTGTGAATATGCACACAGGATGAGGCACTGAGGAGAATTAAATCACTGAAGCAGGTTGCTTTGCATCATATGAGCAAGATGAAAACACGAACAGTGGGGAGCTAGCAAAAGCTCTGAAAGTTTTACGTGCAGCTGGGACATGACTTTGCGTTTAGCCTAAAGAGAGAAGCAAGCATCACTGGGTTAGACATGGTGTTGCTAGGTAACACTATGCTACCTTTATGGAGTCTATTTAACTCTGGCTTTCCAAAGGCAGACTTTGTGCTTCAATAACACAAATATCAGAAGGAAGGGGGAAAAACCAGCAGTTGACTACCATAAGATCTAAGTACTTTGACAATAATGTCTTCCTTAAAAGATCTATTAACTGAACGCAGTATTAATTTTCAAAACAGTTTCAAGTAATGGACAACTCTTTAGATATTTGGCATGGTTATGTGTGTTTCCATACATGCATGCATGCATATATGCATTTTGTTTATAACTCTGTTTCTTCAAGCAAATATTTACATAGCATTCTAGTCTGTTAGATCAAAATTTGTTCCAACAGCCTGTTGACATATTGGCAGCTCTGCTGACAACAGAGCTCCACTATGATCTATTAATAACAAGTTTTCTTCCAAAAAGAGTTTACATTCGGGCAGTGCACTGAATAGTGCACTCAATTTAAATCTTTCGACATGTGCATGCGCACAGTGATTAGTACTGATGAACATCCTGGACACACACAGCTTCTGCATGTGGCTAATGGGTCTTAATACCCTCCAACAGGTTTTGACGCTGGGCAAGGTCACAAAATGTCTGAGGAGCCTCCAGAGCCTCAGCAAGTGCTTGCTGCTCCCAGCTGGACATATAGCGCAGTCTTTGCTGGACATGCACACTGTACGAAGCATGTCCTAACACCAAGTGCCCTGTTCAAGAGTGCTTCCATGTTGCAGTCCCAGCTTACACTGAACACTGCATTGCCTCCTGGCTGTCTTATGAATTCACTCACAGAATAAGGTAGTTAGAGGGAAGGGCTATCAACATCTAACCTTAAGAAGTAATCTGCCATAGTGTGAAGCTCTCAGGCACGGCACAGAAAAGGGCCCTTCATGCTAAGCACACAGGTTGCTGTTCCTGGTGTGCAGAGAAATTCTACTCATCTTTTCTATTACCGTATGCTTAATGGAAAATGTCAAAAAGTGAGGTGAAAAAAAGAAGAAAGTGCTTGTTTAAAGTGCTAGATTGACACTACTGCAGCCTGTGACTTGCCTTTGGGACTGCTAACTGGGGCTTTAATACAGGCACATATCCATTTACCAGTAAAACAGAACTTACATTTCTTCAGCTTATCCATTCCTGTGCACATACGGTGACAGAGAGAGGAACTTTGGTGATACATAGCACAAATAAATACTCAATAACAACATGTGAAGACTATGGCTTAAGGAAAAGTGTGGTAACTTTACCATAAAATAGTTGAATTCCTTTGTCTAGGAATTAATTAGATTTCTTTCTTTTGCCTGTGCCTATTACCAAGAGGAAGAGGATGTACCAAGGGTGCTAAGTAAATAATGTAGTATAGGAAAAACAGGACACTATTTAACAAAGCACTATAAGAAATGTGAACATGTCAATAGGATGAGGAATATCTAGTAAACTACGACTATATGTGTACACTTACTACATTGATCCTATTTCACATTTTCAGCATCAATGGAGAAAAAGGATCAAAAAGGTTGAAGACCTTTGTCAGACAAATTAGGAAAAGAAAGCTCCTGTATGGAAGCACTCAGATTTTGTTACTTGTTTGTAGAGCTCCACAATGCCACAGTCCATGAGGGCCCCAGAAGATGCTATAACATACGAATTCAAGTGTTTTTCATAGCCACAACAGAAAAACAAATAGTGAGTCTAGAAAACAACCACCACTGCCATAGCCAGGGCCACAGTGATGCTCAGGGGTCTGAAGCACCTCTCTTATGAGGAGAGATTGCAGGAGCTGGGCCTGTTCAGCCTGGAGAAGAGCAGACTGAGAGGGGATCTCGTCAATGCAGATCAGTGTCTCAGAGGCAGGTGCCAGCAGGATGGTGCCAGCCCCTTTTCAGTGGTGCCCAGCGCCAGGACAAGGAGCAATGGCCATGAACTAAACCACAAGTTTCACCTCAACATGAGGAAGAACTTCTTTCCGTTGAGGATGGCAGAGCCCCGGCACAGGCTGCCCAGAGGGGCGTGGAGTCTCCCTCTCTGGACACATCCCAAAGCCACCTGGACACGTTCCTGTGTGCCCTGCTCTGGGTGCCCTTGCCCTGGCAGGGGTTGCCCTGGGTGATCTCCAGAGGTCCGGATATATTTATAAGAGAATACTCACAGGTTTCATCTACAGTAAAATTATTCTGAGGCTAAATATGAGGTGATTAATTCATTTTTTGACTCAGCAAGCTAATTTCCAGAATGTAGACAGTACCTCAGAGACTCTTTATCCACTTTGGGGTAAATCCCACATGGAGCTTCTTTTCACTGTACCTTTTTAGTACCTTGTACTGAAAATTGTACCTTCAATTTCATTTGTACCTTTCATTCAATTTCAAATTTAAAAATTCAAATAAAATCAAATTCAATTTTCAAATTTGCATTTTTTACCTTTCATTCAATTTCATTGTACGTTTTCATTGTTTCCTTTTTAGTACCTTTTCCACTGCTACTCAGAAGCTCCAAGTATACAAATACACGTGTACCCAGCTAATGAGGCATATAGATTCTCCTTTGCATAAACTACTTTAAAACTCCAAAACAAACATATTAAGTAAATCCAAACATAAAGACTGTCTGAATAATTTGTAGTTTCAGTCTAAACCTCAATAATCATCAGAACTTGGACTTACGGTGGGGCAAATCATTCTGGAAAACAAAGAAAGGGAAAGGGCAGATGGGGAAAGAGAAATTAGAGAAATCTTCTTTTTAATGCTTTCAATCCTTGAGGGAATAGGTAGCCTCTCTGTACAATTAAAGGAGAAAGGTATTAGGAGATATGGAGGAAAGAAAAAGAATCACTCCAGGTGATATGTCACAACCACTTAGAGAAATGGACAGTGTTTTTATCCTCTACTCAGTTTGTACATGGAAAAGCAGACATAAATCAAGAGGTTACACCTGCTCATCCTTCTGACCCAAAGCTGTAGTGTATGTGTAGTGCAGCTGTAGTCTGGAACACACTGCCTCTTGTCTGTCTTTCCACCTAACCTCATTTCACATATTTGTACCCAAAGCCCGCTGGCAGTCAGTGAAGTCTTTCCACTGATCCGAATTGATGCTGGACCAGGCGGTCCTATGGGTAAAGATGCCCAGCAATAGAGAGCATGTTGTACAGCACAGTGTTTTCTTGCTCACAAGATACAAGCGAGTTTCAAGGGCAACATTTAAATTACATTTAAATCACATTTAAATCCTCTTCTTCTCATTACAGCTGTTAACTACAGAACTGTAACAAATAAAAGTAGTCTGATGATGGTACCTACAGAATACAGAGAAATTACAGAAAAGCAGCAGTGACAATAGCCTGTTTAATTTGGATTTTAGAGGATAATCACTGTTTTCATATTTTCCATTCATTCCTTCAGTGAGCTGCCGGTATGCCTACGGCTATCTCGCAAATAATAAATGAGGTACATGGAACGAGGTACCTAGCAACACTGAAAATAAAATTATGCTTTTTATTTGCTATTGTTATTTTTTAATCCTTCAATTCCAAAGCCTGCAGGGCTTAGCTAAAGCCAAAGAAAGGGAATACAAATAAAATGACACATAGTGTTCGGCTAAGCACACACGAGCTATTTTCTACAGAGTCACATTTTGACAAAAATGAACTTTAACCAAACCCATGTAACTAAACCTATATCAATGCAAAATAGTATGGGTTGAGTGAGAGGTGAGGCCCCTTTGAGTGCGTTTGGACAGTTCTGCATGGCCAGAGAGTCACGCAGAAGCAGTAGCTCAGGTCTTCAAAGCAGGAGTCACACAGATTGACAAATGGTCAAGAATGAGCCAGACCTTCCAGTGCAGCACAAACCTGGTGTCACTGCTCAAGTACCACAGCAGTGCAGCTGGTGTTTCAGAGCGCACGCACACAGAGGGGAAGCTTCTCTGTGGCACTGAAGCATCTCTCACCAAGATGCTCTGACTGGCTTCCTTGCTGCTGCTTTTTTTTACCCTTTTATATTCTAGAGAAAACATGTTTAAAAATTGCCCAACAGCCCCAATATTTCTTTAAGATAGATATCAAACAAAGGAATGTATGGAATAACTATTCACGGATCTGTTGGGAGAGAGGAATACATGCCGAGTTGAAAGAATGGGCCGGCTAGACTTTTATTTATTGAAGAGGCTGAAAAGATGGGGAGGCTAAGAACTAAAAACTCCTGAATCCCTCCACTCTAATACTTCCTGTGGAGGCAGACAACTATGAACGTTAAGTAAGGCTTCTTAAATTGCCCGGGATATGTGTGTCATAACAGAATTTTGTTCTAAATTCTGTCTACTACGTATCTATGCAATTTCTGTCTTTCACATGTAAAGGTAAGAACTCAGAGAACATCAGCTTTCCCAATGAAACAGGAAAATGTGGGAACAATGTGTGTGACTGTTTGGAAGAAGAGAAGTAAACCTCACACAGAGGGGATCTGCTGGTATTAAAAAGTGAGTCTCAAGAGAAGTTGTTCCTTGCATCTTTCCGAAGAACAAGAACTATAGAAAAATATAGAAAAACACCCTAAAAACCCCCAAAACATGGAGAAAAGCTCACATTGCAATATAGGTCACAAAAGTCTGAGACTGGATAAAGCCCCCACGGGTGTGAGAGCATCTTGCCTTGTTAACACGGGATTGTTCCCAGCAGTACATTTCACTCTATCCAACTTGATTTTAAGCGACTCAAGCAGATGGGCTCCCATTACTTTCTTACACGGAGACACCCTTGAGGTTTCCCTCCTGTGCACGACCAACAGAATTCTCTAACTACCACCAGCTTTGGTGTTACACACACCACCACCGCTCCCCCCACCTTCAAGCTGCCAACAGCTGAGCAGGGAAGAGAGGGTGAGTTTGTGCTACCCTGTCCTGAAATTTGAGGAAACCAAACAGATCAATAGCCAAAACCTCCATGTCTGATCAGAAGGTTGAGCATACACAAAAAGATTCAGCTGAGCCCAGTTGGGCTATTTATGCATATAAGAAAGACAGGTTCAAGAAGGCTGTTCAGCCTGGAGAAGAGAAGCTGTGTGGAGACCTCAGAGCAGCTTCCAGTGTCTGAAGGGAGCTACAAGGATGCTGGAGAGTGACTCTTCAATAGGGACTGTAGCAACAGGACAAGCGGTGATGGGTTCAAACTGAAATGGGAGATTCAGGTTAGAGATAAGGAAGAAGTTCTTTACTGTGAGGGTTCTGAGGTGCTGGCACAGGGTGTCCAGAGAAGCTGTGGCTGCCCTGTCCCTGTCAGTGTTCAAGGCCAGGCTGGTCGGGGCTTGGAGCAACCTGCTCTAGTAGAAGGTGTCCCTGCCCATGGCAGGGGGTTGGAACTGGATGATCTTAAGGTGCTTTTAAACCCAAACCAGTCTGGGATTCTATGATTCTATGAAGGAAGGAAGACTGCATTTTTGGGAAAGTTTTTTTTGATGGGAGTTGGAACTAGAACTAGGACGAACACCTGCAAAGCCCCTTCCAATCCAAACCATTCTATGATTCTATGAAGTTCAGTCATAAGACTGGGAAGCTTCTGCAATGCTGAAAGACCAAGTGTTCTGCTGCACCCCGGAGGCCAGATCTATTCCTGAAAATGTGGGATGTCCATGATATCTTACCACCACATAGCCCCACATCACCCACCAACTTCAGTGGGTGGGCAGGGGAAAGGGATGGTCTGAGCGTGGTGTGCAGGCAGCATGCTGACCACATGCCCCCGTATTGCTAACCTTAACATGGAAACCCATCATATCCTGCACAGAAACCTACTCTGTGCACGGTAGCTTAGTCAGTGATGAGGCAGTGAGTTTCAGATGTGTGCCAGCATAAGCAAAGTAGTTCCATGAAACACATGGCCTGAAGACACTGCTGCAGCCCAGCATAGCTATGCAGTTTCTTCTACAGGCTGAGCAGATTATTTGCTGAGATTCTGACATAAGCTAAAATTTGACCCTAGCAGCACATTCAAGTCACACAGTGTATTTTTAAAGAAGACTCCCATTCAACTCATATTCATATGCCCAATAAAAAGGTACATAAAAGATGCAGTAAAATTTGTATTTAAGATAGCTGGTTCTTTCAAATTAATCTTACTGTAACAAAATCCATTTAGAATATAATTCCATGTGAAACTGCATTCATAAAACCAGTACCACAACCATAATCTTTTACTGTATTAATGTTTCTGATATTGGATACAGCAACTGGCACCATCCTTTGTAATATGTGATATCATTTCTGAGAAAGAAGCCTTCTCAAGTTGGATTTATCTCTAAAATAACATCTCTATAAATAGTTTAGTGGCAGGGTAATAATAAAGTGACCTATCAGATAGGATGTGTGAATTCAGCCAATCGAAGAGTAACAAGCAAAATATTGACCTCATATTTAAAATAATATATAACATAGATACGAAGTAACAACTCAAATCCCTACATTAATCACAGTGTTGTGGCAGGCAGTTTTAGTCATTCATTCACAAAAATTAGGCTTCACACAGTTAATTGCTCCCCAACCTCCCTGCATACAATGCAATTTGCTTTATTGCCATTTGAAATATGTGGCAGTCACAGCTTTTCAAAAACACATTTGAAGTTTTCTGAATAAATGTCTCAGTAAAGTGCTGATATACTTTCAGATACATTTGTTAACTAAAAAGATTCAAGAATCCCATATATGCTGATGCACAGAATTGTGTCACATTTCCATACTCCTTACCCACTCTACCCTCTTCGTGTCATAGAGAGAGACAAACAGGAAGAACTACAACATAACTCTTATCTAAAGTGATATCTGTACCTGGCAAAAGGATATTTCATATTGCGCTGTCAAATCCCAGACACTAGATTGATTTCAAAAGCTCAGTTTCATTTGGCTAACAGAAATTTATAAAATTCAACATAAGTAACCCAATTTTTCCTTGTTTCAGATAGAAAATAATGCAACCATCCTAGTTTGACTTTTATTAACAGCTAAGATGATTTATGAACTCAGAACCATACCCAACTTATTGAAGTACCTATAGTATTCCATTCTAACTTTGGAGGAAAGCATGAAGTCAGGTTATTTTGAAGCTATTTCTGGCTTCATGTTCCTTTATGTAGTTTTCATACAGAGCACAGATACCAAAGGGTGCTGCTACTCTATCCTGTGCTCCCAGAAAGACTCAGCTGGCTGATGGAAATGGCATGGGGCCATGCTTATCCAAAGTTGAACCCCATGTAATGACATTGTGAATGCAGTGTTTAAAATGAGAGGTAAGCACAATGCTTCACCTGCTCAGATCTGAACTCCTTAAATCCCTTTTTGCATCCAGATACCACAAAGGTAGGCCCAAATTTCACAGATTTGCAATCTAAGACCCTGCTGATATAAAAAGTACAAGATCCGGCTTGAAAAGGGCAGATGTACTTGTTGCTACCAAGCCTTTGTCTGGCAGTACAGAGCATTCCCAGATCTCTCGTTGGACTGAAAACCCTCCAGTGAGGCAGATGTTCTTTTTCCTTACGAACGCCCCGATGGGTCAGCAGAGAAGACTACACTGTCACTGGCTAGCTTGTCTGCAGACACAAATGCCACCCAGCACTTCTTATTCTACTTTAAATTTTAAAGGAAAAACACAGTCACTGGCTTTACTGCTCAGAAGATATCTCTAAGCAACATTATTTGTTACAACAAAGTTTCAGCGCAGAGGCAGAGAAGGTCAACACCAAGACAAGTCAGATCAGATGTTTTCTGTTAAGTTCAGTGTATAGATACAGTAAATAAAACTGCATTTATGTGACCTAAAACTACCCTACAAACAGGAGATTTGTAATTAAGTGTTGTCTTCCACTGTGCTCACACATTTACACTAAAATCTAGGTCTCCAAATCAGATTTGGAAACAATAAAACTGTTTCTAGCATTCTGCAAATGATGGCCTAACACAGAATGATCATATGGGAACGCAGGTCTCCACACAGAAACAGGGACAACAACCCAACCACCAACAGGTATCTGTGCAGAACACAAAAGCCCACACTACAGACAAGGCCTTGGCATTGGCCCTGTCAAACACAAGGCATACTAAAAATACTAAAAACTCATCTGTCTGAGAAAAACTGACACACAGTAATGTAAAATTAACTGTTAAATCTGAAGCGCCTAGACCTCCTGGGATCACATCCTCCCTCACTGCCCAGGCCGGTTCTTCACGCTTCTCACCTGAGGGCCAGGACACAAGCTGGTCCACACTGCCAAAATTCAGCCAAATTCAGCAGAATTACATGGCTTTCAGTCAGCTTCAAGGTTCATGGCACGTTGCTGTACCTGAGCCCTTCATATAATAGTTAAATTGACATTGTGATTGCTCTTCAGAAAATCATGGGTTTTCATTGGTTTCTATGCATTAAGCGACTACCATGCATGGTGAAAACCCTTGGATTATAAACTGCTGCTGGTGGTTTTACAGCCCTTCCTGCCTCCTATAAGGGTCATGGCTAACTGGCACTTCTGCCTGAAAGGCAGGGAATAACTTGGAAACAGAATGCTCCTTTCAGGCAGGTGCCTGACCATTCCACAGAGAAGCAACTCTTGGATGCACCCACTCTAGCCAAATATCTCCAGCAACGAGTTTTCAGTTTCCAAATATTTTTATAAAGTCCGACTAAACCTAAATATCCCAGACCTAAGGCAGTTTGGGATTTTTGGGGAAGACACTCACACTTCTCACTTCGGTCACTGACTTCAGAATACTTTTATTCTCAAATCATCTGCACAGGGCATATAAGAGGAATGAAATCCTTCACTCTATAAGTAAGAACTTACATATACATACATAAATAAAAATCACCTATAATTCACTTTTGCTCTAAATACAAACTGCATTTCTTTGACCATAACTCCTTTAATATACAAATACCTTTATAAAACAGAACTAAGTCAACCAAAATGCCCTACTAAACAAAACCAGCATTTACAGTGACCAAACTGCTTCCCTTACACCAGTACTACTTAACAGTTGTTTACACCCGCATTTATAATCCTGTTCACATTCAGGGCTGTGACGGAATGGGATGTGTGCCCACACACACACACGCACGAGTAGGGCAGTATAGTGAGAACTTGCAGATGTTACACACTACTCATGTTGCTCAATAGGCTATAGAAGATACCTAGCTAGGGCACTGAGTGGTGAGTAACAGCCTACCCAAGGTGCAATACAGAGGACTGTAGGAAGTCTGTCCCAAAAACTATGGGCCCGAGTCTAACATCTGACCTCATAACTACCCCTTTTGAGGAAGAGGTTGGACTAGATAATCCCCTGACATCCCTTTCAAACAGAATTATCTGCAATCCCTTCAGTTTTAGAGCTGTATAATTCATACTTCTCGGGGCAGGGAATCCCAGTTTTATCTTGTATTATCAAAACATAATTACTTGCTGTTCATCAGATATTAATGCCTGCACAGAATTTATAATTTAGCAATTACATTTCAGGTATGCAAATGCAGATCCTGTATAAATGTGTAGGTTATCCCTAGCAGAAGAATAAATATGAGCCTTAACTCATAAGTTCTCATTTTCCTCCATTACTGTGTAACAGATTAGTATGTTCCATCAGTGTCTATCCCTTAAACATGGTACAGAAGTTTGGAATCCCTTCAGGATGAAAAGTACTATATAGACAGATGTGTTGTATTTCGCAGCTGTTCTTTTAAAGTATTAATTACATGTATTCCAATAAATGGCTGCACACTGTATGGTTTCAGACTACAGAGTCCAAACATCTCAGCAGTCCCAAAGGAAAATCAAAAGAAAGCACTGAAGAAAATCAAGAAGTTTGTAAGAAGCACCATGGGGTAGTTTGGAATGAAAAAAGCCTTGACGACATACACCAAATGCTGCCTGCACCCCTTCTGGCTTGCAGGAATCCTAACATTTGTGGACTAAAACACGGTTAGAAGTGACAAAAAATAATGGATATTTGAACACTCACACAAATATATCTCATATATGTTAAAGCTAGAATTTATGGACTTTAAATATGTACCGATGTAAAGGATGAAATAATGCCCACGACATAGCAGCGGTATTCTGTCACAAAGGCAATGCACGTAACAGAAATTAAAATACATAAACAATGCACTTTGAGTTCTGTATATGTGTATGCTGGGATGTTTGGTGGCTGTAGAAGATGAACATTTCACTACGTAAAATATATTTTATAAACAAGCCTTTAATTCTAAAGTGCTCTGCATCCATTCTGCATCTCTTTTCAATATACATAAACCTCATGTATATTATGCATTTTTCCAACTTTATATCTACCAACTGCATAAATAACTAATAAAAGATACAGAAATAACAAAGCTGTTTTCACAAATAAACTGTTTTCAACCCTGCATGCTCAGACAAAGCACAGGCAGCTCTCTTTTTGTTTCTTCTTTCTCTGCCTAAGTGGTGAAGGAACAAAACTCATAATCCTCCAAACACAGCCAGTTGCCTTGATATTTAAATTCCAACTAAATGTGGGGAGCTGATTTTGATGTACTAGGGAGATAACCTTCACCATTTCACCCCCGAGAAAGGCAAGAGGATTTAATGTGCACGTGGAAGAAATTTGAAAGAGGAAGGACTCTTTAAGCTCTGCTCGCTTTACATCAAAAATATTTACTATCATGCAACTGACAGCTCTGCTCCTGCCCTCTCCTCGCTACACATGGCCTTACTTCTCTGAAAGAAAGACTTCAGTTTTCTGCTTATAGACAGAGTATTTCTTTTCCATTCCACTGAAGCCATCAGAAGCACCATCTAGGTTCTGACTTGGTTGCCTTGCATCTGTATTTGGCGCTTGAAGCCATGCTGGGAGAGGCAGGACGTTATTACTTACAGTGGGACTGTTTGCTGGGAGCACTTCCCTTGGGAAGAGAAATGTGATTCCTAAGTGAGTTGGAGATGCAGCCAAGAAATCTGGAGATGGCTCCACCTTGAGTGATAGGATTCTATGATCCTTCATTGCCTGCTTCATGTAGGTGAAAAGGTGCACAACTGTGGATTGTCATGATATTTGGTTTAGTTTAAAACAAAACAGGCAAAAGCAGACTTAACACTGTTAGTAACAAAGACCAGTCAAAAGGAATTTCCAACAACAAACCAAAACCAACCCCAAACCACACACAACAACAAAGCCAAACCAATGAAACAACCCTTTCTCCCTTTAAGTTTTCTGTTTTCTATCAAGGTTATTAATTATCTCAGAAAAGTTCAAGGGAAAATTTGCAGAAGGTGAGAGCACTCTGCAGACCAGCATTCGCCTCAGTGTTCAAATTAAATGACAGCTTGGGTTACCATACTCTGCCCATTGCCCATAATTACAACCGGGTATGGTACAATTTTCCATAGACATAGTTGAACTGTTACGACATTCCAAAGAACACGCTAGAAACACACATTAATTAGTCTTTCCTTTAGACAATAATGCTTTGAACAAAGCTAGGAAACCAAGCAGTACATAGCAGCCTTTTCCCACTGCATAGCAGTGCTTCACCACTTCAGAGCAGAACATGAAAAGTACTGTCCTGACTCACACTGCAAGAGGAAATCCATAGCCCCCCACTCTAGACTCCTTGCCTAGTTAACAAAGGGACACCTTGCAACCTCACAATGTTTGTTGAAGGTCTCTCACCTGACGATTGGCGCAGTTTGACTCTACTGGGTTCATGAGATCTCCACAGGTCTTAATCAAGCAAAGCGAACTTTGGAGCAGCTTTAGGTTTCACAGTAAATACATATGTGGGAATATGTTTAATCAGGCATAGCACATATCCAATTTGCTATAATAACTTCTGTGAGTGGTTAGGAAGATTTTGCAAAAAATCCTTTTAAACTGGGTTTCACTTACTGGAAAAACCATCTGCAGTATAACGCCATAGCCCTTCTCCTCATAACTCCAGACCCCTCAGTGCATTTCCCAGCTTGCATACCTGCTCCTCATTCAGAATGAAACAACTTACTAATCTTAACTATTTCCTCAGCTGGAATGAAGTCACCTGATTTAAGTACGGGGTCAGGAGCTGTAGCCCTGTGAAAGTTTGTATTTAATAAACCTGTAATTTTTAGTCATAGGACAAAAACCAGAAGCAAGACTGACAAGAACAGACATTGTCCTTCTCACTTTGCTGCCATTTCTTCACATTTGAAAGACATCTCTCCTCACATTTTGTAACATCTTTATCTAAAGCAATAAAATACATAGGATAAAAGAAACAGGGGCATATTCTGCAAATAACTTTTGAGAAAGCTCCCATTTAATATCGATAGGAACATCCACCTTAAGAAATCAGGTTCGCTATATACATCTTGCTGGAAATTGTTTTCAAATACTTTGTTTATCTCAGAAATGCTGACAAAAGTCCTTAGTGTGGTAGGGGAAACCGTAACTATAAAGGTTGAATAAAGAGGCACAGTCTTAAATGGGAGGCAAATATGTTCAATTATCCCAATTCTGCTGAATAAGTATTTCTCTTTTCAAAGTATCTCGTACTTAAAACTTTCCGTGCAGTAACACTTTTAAATTAGGTAATAGGGATATTAGCAATTTCATGCTAACTAGAAACACAAATACTGGTCAAAGAAGACAGACTCACTGAATTATCTGTGCATGGAAGATTGAAAACTTAAAGGAAATAATTTGGTTTTAATAAACACTATGCTTATTTTAACAACATTTTATGTGGAATGAAAATATTAACAACATCGGCAGACACTTCAGTGTATCCATAGAGTTTGCTGAGTGATTTTTTTATGTAATTAAGTCTATTTAAAGTATACCCTGCGGAGAAGGACTTGGGGGTGTTGGTCGATGAAAAAATGAACATGAGCCGGCAGTGTGCGCTTGCAGCCCAGTAAGCCAACCGTATCCTGGGCTGCATCAAAAGGAGTGTGACCAGCAGGTCGAGGGAGGTGATCCTGCCCCTCTACTCTGCTCTCGTGAGACCTCGCTTGGAGTATTGTGTGCAGTTCTGGTGTCCTCAACATAAAAAGGACGTGGAAGTGTTAGAACAAGTGCAGAGGAGGGCCACGAGGATGATCAGGGGACTGGAGCACCTCCCGTATGAAGATTGGCTGAGAAAGTTGGGGCTGTTCAGCCTGGAGAAGAGAAGGCTGCGTGGAGACCTCATAGCAGCCTTCCAATACCTGAAGGGGGCCTATAGGGATGCTGGGGAGGGACTCTTCATTAGGGACTGTGGTGAGAGGACAAGGGGTAACAGGTTTAAACTTAAACAGAGGAAGTTTAGATTGGATCTGAGGAAGAAATTCTTTACTGTAAGGGTGATGAGGCATTGGAATGGGTTGCCCAGGGAAGTTGTGAATGCTCCATCGCTGGTGGTGCTCAAGGCCAGGTTGGACATAGCCTTGGATGGCATGGTTTAGTGGGAGGTGTCCCTGCCCATGGCAGGGGGGTTGGAACTGGATGATCTTAAGGTGCTTTCCAACCCTAACTATTCTATGATTCTATACAAACTACTCCTTGAAATTACAGGGTGGGGAGGGGCTGACGAATTTTCATTCACTTTTTTCTTCAGCCTATAAGCAAACAAAATTGTTATAGAATATGTAACAATAGATTCCAATGGGAAAGCATCAAACTGACAACATTTACAGGCCCCTCTGGACCTGAATTAAGGAAAGCTGCAACTGCAAGCTAATGCTTAGGCTTATATACATATTTTTACATTTCCCCTTCAGCCTTCTAGTTACACACCCAAGAGTAACACAGCATATATATTGGTTGGGCTTCTGGTTCATACCTGGCTCTGTAGAGGAATAATGCAGAAGCAATGAGCGCAGAGCTATTTACACAAGCTTAACATTGTCTATAGTGTAACACTGACCTAGTATCTCCTTCCAGCAACTATTGCCCTCTCAGCCTTCACACACAGAGTGACCTTGACTCTAATAACCTGTTCTCAAATATGGAAAGCTTCCTCCATTCTAAATCAATATTTCTGACTTATTTGGAGGGAAAAGAAGGTTCAAATATTCACAGGACACAATGAAGATATGTATGGATTGGCTTCATGATAAGGAATCAATTAATAACGATCCAAGGGAGGCTGTAACAAAACCCAATTTTACTCCCATTTTCCAAAGAAGACAACAAAAAGATGGATTGGATCTAAAAATGTGTGTCACTATACTTCCCTCTCCCCCCCAATCAACTCTCTATTAACAATGCTGCATGGTGAGCAATGTCAACCCCCATTTCATATTCCTAACCAACTCCTATGCAGCGATTTTCTGTCTTAAGCCTAAACCATCTTTTTTCTTTTTTGCCTGTTTGAAACCAGAAAAGGCACACTGCCATTACCTTTCCAGTACTGTGACAAATTAGCCTGGAACAAAAAATAATGTAAGGAGTAAAATAAATCAGAATCTGTTAACGCTTAACAAATTCATGTTGTGCTTCCACTTTTCAGCAGTAAATAATGATCCATGGCTTCCTGCTTTCAGTAACGTTTTTGGTGTTCAAATGCAGGGGATTCTGCAATTTAAAACTTAAAGAATAGAGAGAGAGACACACAGCTTCTCTTTCTGTAAGTGCTTCATTCTAGGCACACTATCTTCCATTGTAAACCTGTATGTTATAATGGTAATTCCTCTATTAATTTCAGAGAGAAGTGATCTGTAACCCAGCATGTACACATTTTGCCTTGCTTTATTAACTGGAAAGCAAAGAAGTCAGAACAGTTTATGCTTAAAATGTGCTGCAAGTGGATGGCAACATGTTACATTAGGAACCAACCTCTACTGCCTGGTATTCCCACTGGTTAAAACAAGAAGCCAGTTCTCTCATCTGTACTAATGTGTCTCTGGTTTTAAGAGAATCAGCATCTCCTGGGACATTCAGGGGTTTGTGTTTGTGCACATTGAGTTTGCAAAAATACCTTCAGAGCTGTTCATGAGAAACTCATTCCAAGAGAAGCTCAACAATCCCTTTTGATTCCAACAATTGGAAAAGTACAGTGTTTGAAGCAGTAATACTTTTAAGATCAATAAATCACAATGTTCTACCAGGTAAACATGCTATTCCTAAACTGATTGTTTTCCTTTTCTTGTTTTTAATTTGTTCTTTTGGGTAATTGTCCTCTAAGTGTTGTTTCTAGCCTAAAATCACAACCTAGTAATATTTTTCACTACAAACTGATTTAGCTTTTAATTAAAAAGAA
Organism: Amazona ochrocephala; assembly: GCA_039720435.1. NCBI lineage: Eukaryota > Metazoa > Chordata > Aves > Psittaciformes > Psittacidae > Amazona > Amazona ochrocephala. The sequence continues at coordinate 2,791,272 of CM077889.1, read as the reverse complement.
TGGGTTTTAATCATGACTACACCATCAGATTTTTTCTCAGATAACAAAGCTATTATCACCATTATTTCCTTCTCAACAGGGACTGCATCTTGATGCACTGTGGTTCCTAAGCTCAGCTGCTCAATGCTCTGAAAAACTGACTGTCTGAAGGCAAACTAAATCATATTTGGCCTAGATGGATTATGACTCTTACTCGTCTGTCCCACTCATCACTAACTTTACTCTTTGAACATCTACCTAAAAAATTCTCATCTGCAATTGTATAATTAACTGGAATGAATATAGAAGAGAATCACCTTTACTTTCTCCGGGTTTCTGTAAAAAATATGTTACGATGTTAAAAGTGCATATACTTCTTAATTATATGAAAGTTTCACTATCAGCTCATGTAGTTCAGTCTATCCTAATAATTCCAGAACATTTAGGAAGAAATACTTAAACCTTTCCTTGCAGCTGTTGTGCATGGTATCCTACTTTACAGCATTTTAAAAGCAGGCCACAGTCTCTTGATGCCGAGTGGATGAACCTGCCCATGCTGGACTGTCAAAAACTGTGAACAGAAACTAAAACCACAATGGGATTAGGAAAAAGCAGTAAGCCCTGACACTGACTGGAAGTTTGACAAAATTATGGCTCCCTACTTACAAACTGCAGGAAACCCACAGCCTTTTAAAAAGCATCATACAGCAGAGAAAATACAAATGAGCTGGGTAGGACTCAGGTGCCATTATGCAAACCATGTTTGAGAGAATGCAGAAACTCTTTTACACTTGAACATCTGGGACTCACTGCATGGCTCCCAATAACCAATGAGACAGCACAGGAAAAGGCAGCAAATGCCAGATGTTAGATATCAGTCATGGGCCATAGAACAGGCTCATTACAGTAAGGCAGGAGTAAAAGTATCTTTGTAGTAGAATGGGGGAGAGTAGAGCTTTACATAAGCAGCCAGGCATGTCAATGTCATCTCTGCCTAAATTTTCATTGGGGATAACATTATGACCCATGTGACACTGAAGTCTTTGTGAAAGCAAAAGTTGCCACTTTTCCAGGAAAACTGCTCAAGTGCTTACAAGAGGTGCTTGCTTGTGTGAAATATGTAAGCGTGCAACACCCAGTGCTAAGAGTCATCTCTCAGATTTTAAAATCTTCAAGGAATAGCTGGACCATGAATATCCTTTCTGCTCTACTCCTGTAACTGACTGAAGAGAAAATGACGATAAATACAGTAACCTTCATTTCTCATGTCCCACTTTTCCTTTGGCTTTTAGTTCTATGACTGTGAACTGCTGGTAGATTAACAAGACCCCAGTACTGCTTTGTCTCTATCCCAGCATGGGTGTGACAGAATGAGATGGGCAATTATACGTCAATCAATACTGCATCACTGAAAACACTACAGTAGTATGTGCTGGAGACCGTAGATATCTACACACCTAGTTACAATTTTCATGGCAGCTACAAATCAGGTAATAATGACTCAGGTATTACTCCAACTACCTCCACTTTCAACATCCAGAGATGAACATGGACCATGTCCTCAGATCTGAATGCCTTCAAGAACACTTAAGTCTGTATTTAGCTCTTGCACTGCAGTTACCTAAATAGTGTTTGTAATTTCTTTGAGCAAATGAGATGCATATGAGAGATACAATCTACATTACATGATTATATCTGTTGGACAGAAAACTTTGCTTCTTTTTGTATATATAAATGGACTATATCTAAAATGAAATAGACTGAGGCTACCTACAAGAATAATCTCCAGAAGTGAGATTATCCTAATAAGCACTTCCTAAGCAGGTCAGAATAAGGATGGAAAGAAAGAACAACAGAAAAGAGATGAATAACATATATTTTGTAAAACCTTTGTTCAATGAGAACGGCTCAGGATACCTCATAGCTGGTACCTGAACATGGCCCTGTATTCCACCCTTAAGATCTTTTTCCAAATTGTCTGAGTAGGGCTTTTAGTGAAAGAAAGATGTATCAATATTCAACATCAGTGTATTTCATCCTCAGCGAGTAGCTGCTGCATAGCAGATAACTGACAGTTTAAAGAGAAAGCTTTCAACGGTTTCATTTTTTCCCCAAAGCCCCAAGTAGATCACACAGCAAAATCCTGCACTGACACTTCAGAGATGCTACTGACACTACTATTTCCTTTTTCTTTCTGGCATTAATATTTTTAATACAACATTAAACTAAGAAAATATGAAGTAGAGAATTTCAAAAGCATCAAGTATCTTAGGAAGACAAGCTTCTAACTTCTAATGCATCCTACTGTTAATTCGATACTAAATTGACAGGAAGCTGAAAAGGTAAAGCCTTGTGTCTGTATTGTTATTCCATAGAGTTTGCAGCAGTCAGACGAAACACATTTGGCTTTATTTGCATCTTCAAGCATGAAATATTATGTGAAACTGAAATGGAAATTATGAGAATTATACCTTGAGAATGTATAAGCAAGAATGAAAGCAATTAAGGGAAAGATATCTTTAAAAAGAACACTATCAGCAGGCCTCAAAAGGATGGGAAGATATTGTTCTCTTTCGTATTTGTTTCTTAGGAAGCCTAAATATTATCTATATGTATAAACATGTATGTTTCTCAAGATCTGGTACTACCTCCTATCTCTATACAATCTATGTCGCTGACCTCTCACAAGCATTCCCATGTGTTGTTTTGTACCCAGCAACACCATACAATTCACTCACTTGCTGAAGCTGTGCTTGACACCACAGGGTACAAGATAATGCAGAAAACATTATCTGTGGAAGAAGAGAAGGTTGCCTGATGCTGGGAATACTCCTATGAACAACAAAATCAGCTTTGCCCTTTCAAAAGTTAAATCAGCTGCCTGACTGATCGCCTTCCCCCTCTTTTTGTGGTCTTTTAAGAGTTCAAGAATTGGCTGAAAAATCAATATAACTCATGGTGAAGCCCCTCCAAAAGGAGAAAGAAAAGGAATCTGATTTTAGTTTAGGAAACTATTCACCAGTGTCTGCTGGGTGCATCTTTTAAGTACCAGACAGAATTCAGGAAGCCTTGCTGAAAAAATGCTCATTAAATTTTTGGGGCTAGAAAGGGAAGAAGTAAGGTCATGTTCTGCAAATATCCTATACAAAGAGAAAGAAAAAAAGCCACTCAAGTGTTCTGACGCTGCACTGTGGCATATTTCAATCATTTACAGGAAGCCTTCAGCAATGAATGCAAACAGGAAAGTTCTTCCTCATGAATAAGCTTGCCTTTTAGCCAAAAAAGATCCCCAGCTGCCCTGTGTAAATTCTGCAAAGGAATTCTGTTTCTGAAGTCCCTGGAAGTCAAACCACTCTCACTCCATACAAGTCTCTACCTAGAATATTTCCTTCCAAATATATATTGTCGTCTATCTCGCTCAGCTATGATAAAGTTCAGAGGATGCATATGGTAGATTTGGATTCCTTAGTGCTACGGAAATTGTTCAGGAAGTGTACTCATCCTTTATAAACAAAATTAGTAATGTGTATTTTAGTTACTGGGATAGGAATTTACGAAGTTACAAATCCAAAACAAAAATCCAAACCAAGAGCTATTTACACTGTGTGTAATCCGGCAACTCTACAGATTTCATCTCCAAATGCAGGATTTTGGAGGTGAAATAAATGATGACATGTTAACAAAACAACAAAGCACCCCAATAGCAAATGCAGCTGGAAAGGACAAAAAGCATCATCTTTCCAGGAAGAAATGCCTAATTGCTTCTTTACCAGAACCTGCATCTCTACTGAAGCACAGTGATGTTGGCCTAGATGACCACTTGTCTAACCGATCAGTACATTTCCTTGGGTTTGGTTATACAATGTAATATGATACAATATACATGACTAAAGTGTCACTTTGGTCAGGTAAGGAAAACTTCTACCTGATGAGCCTCTCTCTGCTTGCATGAAGGAAATGTAAATTGCATGCAGAGAACGACAGAAATCATTGAGAATCTCTTAGATTACTTTATGAGGCATCTGCTATTCTCCTGCCTTGGTGGAGACACACATGGGGGAAACCATCACATGAAACCTGGACACCACAGACCTGCAAGACTGCGTCACAGAAGTGCTTCTCATGAAACCTGCTACCAGGTGCAAAGATAAGAGCATAACTGTACTGTACAGGTGATGAACCTGAATCTGCGGGTACAGAAACAGCCAATGTCTCTAACATTTTTGGACATATCATATATATTACCAACATATTTCTATATCATCAGCAATGAAAAGTGGTCATGACTCAAATATTCTATGCATTTTTCAAATGAAATGAAAAGATGTATTCCTCCCTCTCCAGAGCATGCAATCTAAATTTCTATCAGTGTCATTAGTGGGGTTTTTATGCCTTGATAGGTTATAAACTGTTACAGATTAATTTTAAGCTAGAAGCACATCAGAGAAGTCTAATATATCCAGCTCCTTCTAAATTGCTCTTTGTCAGATCCGATGGCTTTCCTCTGTCTCCTCCCACACACTTTCCATCTCTCCTGAAAATTGCCTCATCTTTGAATCATTACTGTTGTAATTACAACAAGAAAAATCAGTAGTAGAAGAAAAAAATCTTTTACATAGAGAGCATTATCCTGGACAAAAAAATCCTGCTGTATCCAAAGATGACACAGTGGTGCATTATTAATGTTTCCATCGATTATTGACTTCATGATAAGATGAAAATCTAAACCTTTGCACTTTGTATGTGGTATTCCTTCCAGCTGACAAATCGAAACATGACTGAAAGCTGGAAAGGGCAAAATCATCCCAAAACACTCGGGGAGGGGGGTGTGTGTGTGTGGATTTTAGTAAACATTTGTTTTTGTAAAACCAGAGGTGGAACAGCATCCCCCCAGTGTGCAGTTAGGTGAGTCTTGGTGCTTTGAAGGGTGAAGATCTGAAGTATTTACCTACTGGGTGTAATATTTGCTCTTTGTTTGGATGTTTCAGAATGGCTCAATATATACATTGACAACCCATTTTTCTGCAAATACAGAACACAGATTTGTCTCCTTAGTCTCTTTGGTTGGATAAATGATCGATTTACTTCTAAGAAAGAGCAGCGTTAGATTCTTAAAGGGGATGACAGTACAAATCTTACCATAGGCCATTATAAAATAAAGTACTTAGAATGAATGCTTCCTCCTCACTTCAAAACAGACTGGAAGAAAGCTCGTACAGTTCATTGACTTTCTAGCAGCATAGGAGGACGAACTGCCTCTGCTGTGCCTGACAAACCTTTGTCTAATTTGTATTTAAAAGCTCCGTTGATGAGGATTCCACAACTTGCTGTTTTTCAGTTACCTTACACGTTTTTTCCTAACACATAACCCAAATCTCCCATACCGTAACTTGAACTTCTTATCTTAGTTATCCTGGGCAGGGAGTCCTCTCTGTTTTCCCACATGTTTTTATGTATCTGAAAATTTTAGGTTATTTCCCAAAGGATCCTGGTTCTTCAAAATCTTGCTTCTTTATTCAAGGCCCTGGGAACATAGAAGGTAAGGCATAGGGCTAACACAGATTTCCAGATCCCTTTTTTACTAAGGAACGTGTCCTACCATTTGACATTTTCAGTAGAGAGGCCAAGGACTCAGGGCAGGACGGAGAGTGGCAGATCCCCACCTTTGGAGTTAGATTCCAAAAAGCAGTACCAAGGCCAAAGCAGTGTTGGGTTTATGGCTGGACTCAGTGATCTTAAGGACCTTTTCTGATCTAATCAATTCTAAGCAGAGTCTGCAGAGGTGCACGCATCACCCTGTCTGCATTTTGCCTCGCAGGTAGATGGCTGGAGGTTCAGCTTCTATTGCTGTCAAGGCAGGGATAGCTCATTTGCTATTAAATAGCCTTGACTACAACCTTTTGCCACTTACTATCTGGAAGCAGGAACGCTTAACCGACATCTAATGTAGGATGTGAGCAGATAAGAGTAAAGCTTTGGGAATATGACAGATACCACCAAGAAAACCTCATATATCTCCTTCAGGTGTGAGCCCACCTTATAAGATATGTTTGCAGACTTCCACATTTTACTCATAAATATTTAGAATTAAACCCTTATTTTACTGGTCTCACAGCAAGATTTTTACCAAAGGCTTAATAAGAGTTGCATTTCATGCTGCAGCAATATGAATAACAGAGGGAGATAAACTTTTAAAATGGTATTTTTGATGTTTCAAAAGATCTCTGCATATATATCACACTTTCCTTAGTGTACTGTCCTCACAGTATGTATGGAGAAGATTCTCAACAATACTTTCAAAAGAACAATTTGAAACATCTAAATATTATTTTCAGTGACAGTAACAGATCTCTTTTATAACAGCTCCAATAACACTCACATAATTCAAGGAAGAGCTAAATCCTCCATCATAAAATTCCAGCATGAAATCGGTTCAAGATTTAGCAACTGCTACACCTCAGTCATTTGCTTTGTTATTAGTTTTCCAATATTTTTTTCCTTCTCTACATTGCCCTCTATTATTTAGTTATAACTTCCTCCATAATTGCAATCAATGAATAGTAATCACTTAATAAACATATCCTGACAGGTCTATTTTTGCACTGCGAAAAGATTCATTTTATCATCCCTCCAGTAAGCAATCTTTCTTCTAACCTGAAGTAGCAAAGTGAAATACAGTGCCTGGTGCAGAGTTCTGCTCTGCGGCATGCAGCACCTGAGCAAGAGCAGACACCACTCCTGGCGTTTTTCAATTATGTGGATAGAGATTTATCAAAGCCTGTGCAACGTGGAATTTGCATTCTCTGATTCTTATACGTAATTCTGCTGGCGCACATGGGTAGAAGCTGCTTTGCCCAAACAGCTTGTGAACACTCAGCTAATAGTGGCATTCAGGGAGACTGTTCAGTGTTTTTCTTGAAATGCAATTACTGCAGAGAGAAACTGCGTTTTTGTTACATGTTTTGAGCTTAGATACTCAACACTGACACGCCAAAGAGTGTGCAAGCTGTCACGTCTCTATACAAAGGCCTAATTTGATATTAAATAGAGTAAAATACCCTGAGTGAAGTTGTATACCTGCAGGTCACTATAATGATTTCTTTTCCACTGACTTCTTAATATATGGAGTGAAACTGGTAAAGAAAGACAAAGAAAAAAAAGAAGTATTTTGGTTTGTATACAGAAAGCTGGTTTTTTCCTCACAAATTGGATCAACTTGTTTTCAGTGGGCTTTGCCTGAAGCCACCGAAATCAAAGCAAGTTTTTTACTGACTTCAAGAGACTGCAGATTTGCATTTTCTCAATGTTATCTTTTTAGGTGGACACTCCTCAGTGAGTAATTCTGACATTAAATGGTCTGCCAACTTTTCAGCTGAAAGTAAAACCATTGAAGGCAATCTCTACATTAAAATGAGTTTCTGCAAACTTTAAGTCCCCGTTAGTTCTTCACACTAACATTTAAAACATCCTGAGCAACTGATCCTTGCTCCTGATTCACTCTAAGCACAAATTTTCCAGCGGTATCTCCTAGCATTTTTTGTACAAATACTGACCAAAATTACTTTTACCAGCCTTACCCTCCAAAATCTCTCTGTTTCAGCTCCATATAATATGAACTGGTGGAATCAAACCAAGCTGTCCCTCTGAACTGAACTCCATTTCTGGCATCATGCTCTGCGCTTCTGTGAATGGCTTCACAATCAGGCCTCACAAGACCAGCTTACGGAAATTCCTACCAATACAGACCTGACACAGGGATATCTGTCTGTCTGCAGGCAACTTCTGACTGCACAAACTTTATATACAATAACTACAAGGGCAAACCTAATTTTTTTGCCATAGTCCCATATTTGCCATAGGCAGACCCACATTCAGTTTCAAGGAAACCTTTCTAATACATACCAAACAAAAAAAGGCCATGCATATTTTAACCATTTTAGCAGTATCACCCTTCCTCTGAAAAGAAGAATTGATAATATGTAACAATAATGGGAAAATACTGCTTTCACAGCTCTAAAATTAGACAAAAAATCTCACCTGAGAGTTCACTAATTCAGCTTGTAATTTTCAGCATCCTTTCAAGGTATCAGTACAAGGACACTTTTTGTGTGCACAGTAATGAAGACTTTAAATGTACTAATTACTTCTAAACATAGGCATATTACTAGGAGATTATAAATCAAAACAAATTTTGTGCAAAGCAGCACCTTTTAAAATAAGCAATTATTACACAACTTAATGCAAAGAAAATTTATAGTCTAGGCATTTTGTGAGGATCAGGGAAGCACTTAACATGAAAACAAAATGCCTGGATTAATCTAGCAGAGATATGTTGATAGGATGGAAGTCAGAAAGCAATTGTGAAAAAACACTGCATCTCTGCTGGTCACAAAGCATTTAGTCATAAAAGCTCTGATTTAAAGCATATTAGTATAGTGTGGTGGAAGCATGCAGCACCACAACACGAAAGGATACGCCCCCAAATGATGTACATTTTGGTTTTAATTCTTTCCAATAAGAGTACACTTCTAGTTTCCAACTTGTGTGTATTAGAAATGGTTTGTATATCTAGGAAATCAGAGGGGAATGACAAACAAAAACAGCTTCAGGGATGCAGGAATCTCACCATACTTTTAAGTAAAGAAATAACAATTCACTTGTAATAGGACTGTCCCATTAAGGTCCCTGATTGCCATGAAAATCTCAATTGACCTATTCCTTTGTTAAACTTGCCACTTTAAGATACTTACAACACTATGACCTTGCCTTTGGAGTCACTAGGGTTTTTTTAAGGTATACCTTAGTCCTCCAAAAATTCCTTGGAGAAAAACACAATTGCCCAAATCTCACATTGTTTCAGGAGTTGGATACTCTCGTTCCAGGTAATTTTGCTCAGACTTCTCAAAAGAGAAGTGATCACTCAGAATTTCCCATTTTTTATTACAGCATAGGGAAAATAACAGTGCTCTCCTTTGTTGTCAGTAACTTCACAAAATCATCCAAATACACTACCTGACTGCTTGCAGAGACAAAATGAAGAACTCCATTTAGGAACAGTTAATTCCTTTTCAGAATAGATCTTCAAGCACAGTAATTGAGAGGATAGAACATTGTTGCTTTGTGTAAGTATAACCTTTTTGAACTTCCCAGGCTGACACATCACAGCTGAGCTGCAGCCGTGTTAGTCACGGCACTCTGCATGAGGCCAGTGCTGTACTGAGCAGCACGCCATTAGGAAAGGGTACAGCAGCATGCTGCCCTACTGACGGGCCCTCTCATGCTGGGACTGTCTATATGCAAACACCATGCCCACTGCCACAGCACAGCACAGGAGAAGGCGAGGGAGCTATTTCTGTTACACCGGGAACACTTACTCCTCCCCAAGTTGACCCCTGCTCTGTGTGGTGATGGTGGTGATGTGTTTCAGATGTGATGTATAATAGCAGGAGGGCACTGATGCATCAGCCCAGGAAATTAAAAAAGATGCCATTCACACAAAGGAATGTTTAGTTAAGTTTGAAAATCTTGGCTCAGATGATACCGTGATGGACCATTTGTTACATCTTTACTTACTAACATTCATTTGCTGTGGAATTTGTTCTTGTTTTTTTTTCTGCAAATCAATTCGTTACTGATTTTAAATGATTCCAAGAGCTTTCTGCATTGCACCCAACACATTTTGAGTCAGAGATAATATTTGAAAGCACTAGGGTCCTTAAAGGAACAGCCTATTACAATACACAACAGTAACTATGTCTCTACGATTTATGAAAAGAAAGCAATATGTGCCTGTTTCGGTGCCTGTCGTTTGCCTACCAATGGTGCAGTGTTCCCCATTCCAGCCCTCTCTGCATTCACATTTCCCATCTTTACAAGTTCCGTGCTCTGTACAACGGGGATGACACACACGCTGGTCACACGCCTCTCCTGTCCACCCTTCTTCACAGCGACATGCTCCACCAATGCATACCCCGTGGGTGCCACAGTCCACGGAGCACACTTCTACGGGGAGAACAGAATAAAGGTTACAGCTAGCTTATATCATGGCAATGGGGCAGATGCAGCAACCTAGTCAAGAAGGGAAAAGGAAGCAGGACAGGTATGCTTTTGCTGAAAACCACATGCTGTCAAAAGCTGGCTTGTTCACATTCTGATTAAAACTGACATTTAACTTCTGCTTAAAACCAAACTGAATGATATTAAAAAGTTGTTGCTGGACAGGCTGCCGTAAAGCTACGTCCTCCATACAAATGCAAACCCGTTTCAGAGGTAGCTTCCCCAACACCTGCAGCAGTGAAAGAGGGGAGAACACAGCTCTGTATTACCCAAACCTGGGCCTCTGGTGATTTTGACACAGACATTGATTTACAAAGAATGGGACTGAAACTCACCTAAAACTCAGTCAGTAGAGAACAGTGACAATTCAGGGTCACTCGGACGCTAGGAGTGACTGGTAAGACACTTTCAAGGAAGAATTTTTGGAATCCTATTGCTAACATGGTCAGTTACCCAGTGTCTCACTCCAAAAATTCTTCCACTGCTCTCTGCCAGCTGAAGTTGTAGAAAAGCAGAGGGGTCTTTTGCCTCATGCATCGTCAAAGACACTGACAGTGAAACTCTCATGCATGAATATTTTTTTGGCTGCTGATGCAGGAAGCAGAAGAAAACGCATCTTGATACTCACTTCCTGGTGGGGTATTCTAAGTCATTAACCTTAAGAAATAACTGAAAAAATGTGAAAACTAAATATTAATTTGAGAGACTTGCTTATGCCCTACAGCTCCGTCTCAAGGTTCAGCTTATGATACAAATGGAACATTCCCAGCATTTTTCCCCCCACAGATCGAACATTCACTGTCTTGTCAAAACTGTTGGGTTGTGGATTATATTTTGCTTTAGCTCCTTCTGTCAGAATTATCAAGTTTCACAACTGCAGGTCTGGAGAGGATGAACTTTTTTAGCCTACACATTTGTGCCTTTTAGAGTCTCTTGCTCGCATATTATTTTCTTAACCAATACATGTAAAACTAGGAAGGGAAAAGTATCTCGCAGTTGAAAAGAGATTTTTCTGCTTTGTGATGTTTTTCATCAATGAACAGCATTTTGATGCACGGTAAAGAACCCCAAAAACATACTCAGTTTTAGTGTTATAATGTTATAAACGTATTTATAAATTATGGAAGTTTTCTTTTACAGTTGGGAAAGAGATGTGAAGCCCTTAAGTAGCTTTTCCAGACTGAATGAAATAAAAACCCCTAACCTGCATCCCGCTTGCCCCCCAGCTGGCAGCACCAAATTAAGAGTGTCACAAAAAATAGCATCTAAGATATATACACACTTCTTCCTAACATACTAAACATGACCAAGCACGTCATAAAAACAATGATCTAAATTATGTGCATTTCAAACTCACCACAGATATTAACATTTTAACAAAATAGGAATATTATTGCAAGGCTGGAGAAGAGAAGGCTTTGGGGAGACTTTATAACAGTCTTACAATACCTAAAGGGGCTACAAGAAAACTGGAGAGGGATATTTTACAAGTGCCTGTAGGGACAGGACAAGGGGAATGGCTTTAACCTGCTAGAGTGGAGACTGGGATGAGCCCTTAGGCAGAAGCTCTTCCCTGTGAGGGTGCTGAGGCGCTGGCACAGGGTGCCCAGAGAAGCTGTGGCTGCCCTATCCCTTGCAGTGCTCAAGGCCAGGTTGGACACAGGGGCTTGGAGCAACCTGCTCTAGTGGAAGGTGTCCCCGCCCGTAGCAGGGGCTGGAGCTGGAGGAGCTTTAAGGCCCCTTCTGAAACAAACCAGCCTGGATTCTGTGAAATCAGGAAAAAATATCATTCTTACCAACGGAGCAGTCGGGACCCATCCAGTTGGGATCACAGCTACACAGACCTGTGTCAGACAGGTAGGAACCATGCCCACTGCACTGGTCTGGACACTGGGCTCTGGGAAGCTCGCAATTTACTCCACCCCAGCCTGGGCTGCAGAGACATTCTCCATTCACGCAGACTCCGTGGCTGGAGCACGTTGGATCTAAGCAATCAACTACAGAAAAAACAAAACCGATGCAGGCAAAGGTCAGTTCACACAATATGATGTTTGGAAAACATGAAGATGAATGCTCTGAAAAGTTTATATCCCTGTCATAAATCAAGCAAATTGAGGTAGTTCTTCAAGTCATATTAACACCTGGTCTGAGAATGGGAAAGCACAAAATAATTTGTGTTTTACATTGGCTCCAGATGAAACAAGGTGCGACCGAACAATGAGACCGTGCTCAGGATTGCTGTAGGGAAGAACCACAAGGATTTAAAAATAACACTAATATATATAATAAGAGTTCCACACATCAGCCTTCACCTGGGGACATTTCTTCTGAAATACACTGACGTTCCAATGAGTCATGCACTGCAGTTGAATAATAAAATAAAAAACCCTAAGTGAAGAAATTGCACTTCTTAAAGGATTTTTTGTATTACCTTCATCGATACTGCTAGCACTACTATTGAAATGCTGGAGCACTGTGAGAATAACATCATGATGTCCACTCTCAGTAGCTAGAAGTCAAAATATCACTAGCTTTCACTGTCATTCAGACTCCTAAATTATTCAGGCACTTCCGAACCTTTGATTCGTGGGTCCATTAGTAGTTCAGCTGTGAAACTCAGAGTCCTAGTTACTTCAACCCATATTCTAACCAGCAGATAATTCTTTTTAAAGAAATAAAGAAAAACACATACAGATACAGATTTCACCTTTTCTCAGTCCAGAAATAACAGACTAAGGAAGGGAATAAATACAGGTATGCCAGAAAACCCTCAAATGAAATTTCAGTTGCTCTTTTAATCCTGATAAATAAAGGAATGTTATGAGTTTCACATAAACTTTATCAGTAACATTATGGTTTTCCCAATTTTTATCTTATATAATAAATTTGTATAAGCATACTATGCTCTATCGCAAATACCAACAGAGAGGCTTTAACCAACTGCCTTTTGCTGTGGAATTGAGGGCCAAGGTCAAATTCATGTCCTGAATAAAATGAATTCATCTCATGACTGGTATATATTAGCTCTCTACAGAAGGACCAGGAATGACTGGCATGCTCTCTTGCAGCTCCAGGAAGATCTGAGTTTATAATGAAAGTGATTTATTTCTCATCTTTTCCAAATTGATCCTTCTAAATTAAGGCAGAGACATTTTCACTCTACCTTGTGTGAACAATACTTGATCTTTCAAGTCTCAACTTTTCTATAAACATAGAGTCTTGTCAAATTATTTTATGTAGTTGCAGAACATTTAAAGTAAGTATATAGATTAGATACACACAGAGGATTGAGCAGGCACATTTACAGATACAATAACATGAGTTATCAGAATAGGTTTGACTTTAATTCAGACTACACTAGCACAGGAATAAATTACTATAAAATTTTTAGCAAGATTATCATTTTAATGACCACACTCCCTGTAGGATTTTGTTTGATTGGGTTATTTTTAAGATTTAATACTTGGTTAATTGGAAATGAAAACATTACAATGCAATTTCATATTTATAGGTAAACCAAGATTGTTTTGTGGTTCAGCTCAGATAACATCTGATAAAGTCATAAACTGTTTTAGATTTTTTGGCTTATGATATTTTAATGGAAAATGTAAAAGGCAAGATATGTGTAGCACTGCATGTGGCAGGACAGCTAACTTTAGGAGATACTGATGAGTCCTAATGTACACTCTGTTTCAGAAATGTATCATCTTCACAAATGAAAGTACTAATAAAAGCTGTGCGAAGCATATGACAAACACCACCTTCTCCTACATAAATTAACTGCCTTGCCCCTATGCTGAATTAACTGTTCATGCAGATAAGATTTATTTCCAAAGCCTATCAATATCCCTAAGACCCCAATCTCCCTTGTTCTATAGAATAACATACTACCTAACTTTGTTCTTTGTTCTAGACAAACACACTTTATAGCTGTTTTATTCTATCATATGTGTAAGTAATAGCTTTCAAAGTTTAAATTGAAGAGAGTTTTTACTTTGAACTCAAATCTTACTCTATTTTAATACATGCTCTTAGAGTTATCATCTTGGGCCAGATCCTCAGCTGTCAAAATTAGCATAATGTGATTACTTGCAATAGAACTACAGTGCTTTATGCTGCAGAAGTTCTGGCCCTGAGTCTTTAGAAGGGTTTATAATGGCATGTAATAAGGATTTATAAATGGAGCTTCTTTGGTGCTTAAACAAAGGAGAACACGCTTTAGCAAGTAAGTACATTAGACTTAGAACTCATAGCCCCTTGGCAGCTCGGATCATTAGAGCTCATTCAGCATTGGGCTCTCTGTAGGTTTGACAAAAATGGCACTGAAAGCAATTTATACCCCTAAGGACAAAAAAAGAGGTCAAGGAGTTTTCTGAACAATATGTATCATAAAGCCCCCAAAGAGCCATGAATTACACCTACAAAGTTAAATGTCATTGAAAAATGACTCAACCATGAAACTCAGAAGAGAACCACCCTTATCTTCACCTCATTTGGCAATTTCACTTGTCTCCCCCCGAAACAGATTGAATGAAACCTGACAAATATGCCACTTCATCTTGTGTGCAAATTTGTTAATAGAACAACAGTGTTTATGCTGCAAAAATTGTGCATCGCAAATACTGACTGCGGCGCCACTTTCATTTCAGGTAAATTGCTTGAATGATATGACCATGATGAATATCAGAAATGAAAAACTAACGGGAAGAAAAACATGCTGACCCATTTGTTCTAATTCAATATCCTAGTAGGAAAATGGTGAATAAATCAACTTCCTCAATTCCTTTCAGAAGTTCAAAACAATAGAGGAGATTTCATATGTAATACATGTAAGCACAGCTATATTTATTTGTGTCATTCTACCATTAGAATGATAGAATTTTAATTTATGCAAAAACTTTTCATAAAGTCAGATGATTCCCTGGAACTGGACAGACACCATTTAACGCTATACTGCTTTTCATGTAGCTCTGGAATTAATGTGAGAAATACGTACAGAAGAAATGGAATTTTAGGGTAGAGACATGATGGATGTTTTTTGATTTATTTGTAAATTAATTTATTGACTTATGTATTGCCCAACACTGTATGCAAAAGGTTATTTTAACCTTTCTTTTCATGCTATTGGCCCTAAGTTTGCAGTCAATAACTCCTGCCTTTGTCATCCACTTATCTTTTAAAAAAACCCTCATACTTTCAAGTACAGTGTTGATTAAATAATGCATACCTTTTCACCTCAGATAACAGTTCACCTCTTTCACTGCAAGAGCCTATTTCTCTTACAGGAGTGCTACGGGATTCAAGATGTCTAGCCCAGATATACCACAGCCATTCTAAACAACTGAAAGCAGAGAGAACTAAAAGTTCCATGCAAGTAGCTGGAAATTACAATCAAGATGAGGGAGGAATTGCTTATGAGGTAAAATGTAGAGAATCAAATGAAAGAAAGATCATTTTAGGCTATCCGCCATAGTCTTTCTAATAATACAAGCATTGATATGACAACACAAAACATGATAAAGTTTATATAATTTAATTAGACTAAGCAAACAACTGCATTTAGTAACAGAAAGAGCTTCTGCATTCCTTGGGCATAGACAGTCTTTTCCAACTTAGATTTCAATGAGAATGCTAGCTATAGCAAGGCATTTCAGATAATTTTTAGATATTTCCTATCAGCACACACTGAGGGTGAACTGAGAACTCTCAGTTCTAGCAGGGAAAAGGACATTACATTATTTTCTGGATATAGCTACAAATGTAACCTATTAAAAACAATGGGAAAACTCTACTGACTTCAATTGAGTTTTGGATTAGGGCTCTAATAACCAGTGTTGCAAAGCTTTCCTGGAAGGAGATGACAAGAATGAACTGAAAACCCAGCTGCAGTGTTGGCAACTAGATCCACTAGTGAGGATCCCTGCTTTCTTTTTTTTTCCTTTTAGAAAAGCAAGTTCATTGAGGCTAACGCAAGATCTTGTCCTGAAGTTGATGACTGCAGTCCACACCCAGAGAATAGAACCCTTAGTGGTTTAGGTCCCTCTAGTTTTCTGCCCTTTGTCTTCTGATGGGAGAAACAGCTGTTTACTATAGGGTAGGATAAAAAACTGTTACACATGGTGCACAGCTCTGCATCCCACTCAGAATACTCCAGAGAGACTCTTTAGTCGCAAAACCGTGCAGTCCTCAAGCTATCACTTCAAGCTATCAAGTCCTATCACTTTAGTCCTCAAGCTGCTCCACTTTTTGAGAATTAATAAGCTCTGGAATGTCATCATAAAGCAGCTTGAACTATTACTGCTCTGAGGATGTTCCAAGGTATGCTGAACTGTCTATTTAACAATTGGCTGGGGAGTTAAATTCCCCTTTAAAACCGTACTAATATATTTTAAAAGAAAAGCAATCCAATTTACGTTGTGCATTTTCACATAAACCACTGTGAATAAAACCAATATTGAGCTTAATCTACAACCACATTTGCATGGGTTATTTTGTTAAATTTGCTCATTCTACATACACAAGGAATTGGACACTTTCAACATGAAGAGCTTTTCTGCATTTAAAGGACACATTGGTTTTGTACACAATCTACCTTTCTTTAATCCCAGATGACTACAGCTAACAGGAGTAATTTCCCTACATTAAGTCTAAGTAACATGAATACTTCAGTCTTTGAAATTTGTTTCATCAACT
Source organism: Amazona ochrocephala (assembly GCA_039720435.1). NCBI lineage: Eukaryota > Metazoa > Chordata > Aves > Psittaciformes > Psittacidae > Amazona > Amazona ochrocephala. Next base: position 2,774,544 of record CM077889.1, on the reverse strand, counting down.
TCTGTATTAATAGTGAGTGATACATTTGCTTTGTGTGGAGCTGTAGCTACACAATTCTGTCTATCGCTGCTCTTTATTCCTCTGCATTTCACATCTAAATTGTTCAATAAATATAATCCATAAGAAAAGATTTATCTTCACTCTTCAGCAAAGAGATTATTCAGGTTTACTTGTGGCAGACATTCTTAATACTGCAAAACAATGTATACAGAAGGCCAGAAGTGCTGTCTGAGCTTTGATCAGTAAAATTGTGATGGACTACAATTTTACCCTCTTATACAGTAATCTCCTATACTACTTTTACATTAAAACTTTTATTCTGTTTTTTGATTTTTTATACTCATTAAACAACTCCAAAACCCAGAAAACAAACTCACAGCAAGGGAAGAAAGTGCCCTACCTTCTTCACAGTTTTCTCCTTTATAGCCAACTGAACAGACACAGTTCCCATCGATGCAGGAACCATGACCTCCACATGAGGGATCAATACACTGGCTGATGGGTACATCACATTCTGGACCTTTCCAGCCGCTGTAGCATAGGCAGGTGCCTTTAGAGTACTGACCATTGCCACTGCACAGAACCGGGCAAGCAGCTGGAAAGAAAGGAAAGAAAACCAGCACACAGGGTCATATATGTACTCATGTAAATGTACACTAAAAATCCACTAGCAAATACTTATACATATATTCAAATATATGCATTTACTGGGGGAAAAAATATCTAGGATAAGTTGTGGTAGTTCAGTTCTTCATTTCCCAAAGGAATTATTGATCAGTATCTAATGAAACACACACTGGGCATCCTGAGAATAAAACTACTATTCTTCATAGACTATTGATGATGCTTGGGATAAATAAAGAGAGAATGTGAACAGACTTAAGTCTGACATTACTGTGCGTTGTTCCGCTAGATAACATCCAAGTTTCACAGAAAGCAGAACACAGAACATTCAGCCCCAAAACATTTAATAATGTACCATCTTTCTCCTTCTATAACACTTTTTTTGTGTGATGTTCCCAAAATTTTTTAGACCCTTTGACTAGTTATTTTTCAGTGTAAGGGTCTTGAGCACAGAAATAACACAAGCTTTCATCTACAACAAATGCACCTTGCCAGTAATATCCCTGCTGAATCTTGTTTTCCCAAATCCCAGAGTCACTGTTTTTACCCTGTGTGTATTGGCAGGAAAGCATCATTAACCCTTATCCCTCCCTCTCGTATTATTAAGGGGCAAGACACATTCTGAGCAAATATTAATTTATGCAAATGAAGTAAAGCCTATGAATACTAAAGGTAGGCAGAGGTCTTGGTGCCAGGAATCATACGATGTACATATGCAGAGCAATGTAAAGAAACAAGTGGTTTATTAAAAGTCAGCTGCACGTGAATGTTACACTAAGGCATATTGACACTCCCAAATGCCCACATCTCCCACGTGAACAAGGCAACCTGTGAATTTATATGCCTGCCAAAGACTGAATGTGTGATGACAAGTCGGAGAAACGAAAATAAAAAAATAACAGAGGAATAACAGAAAATGGGAGCAATGAAGTGAATCTTTGAGAAAAGGTACACTTCTGCGCTCTTCTCTCTGATGCAGTTTGATAAAGATAGTATTTCCCTGTCTTTTTACCCTTCATAGTAATCAGAAACTAACACCAAGTTTTACAATGCCGAAAATACACTCAAAAGCTACTATCAATCATTAAAAGGTCCTAAGGTCTTCTTGCTTCTATTATCCCTTTAACCTGAATGATCAAGAAGAACCTGAGTAACAGATTTCCTACAAGGAAATGGTAATCGTCCAGTTACACAACTTCTCCACTTTTCAGCTCTGTAACTCTCATTAATCTTCGCTGTCCCATTGATCTGCTGCAAAAACACATTTCAGAATAGAGTTTTCCAAGGTTTTTCTTATTTGAAATGGGAAAAAAAAGATCAGAAAAAAACAAGTTCAGACTTGTAACCTGAGTTAAAATTTAGAGTGCTGAGAATTATTTCAGTTAAGACTACAGGTTGATGGGATAGATGTCACTTGCATAACCTTTTTTAGCCTATTTTTTACAGTAGGATAATAATAAAATCAGTGTGCTAATACCTGGGGTTTAGTCACTACCCTCATCTCTCTTAGGGCCATATTATCCATCCTTTGGATATAATATATAGTCCCCAACAGGACTTCATTCTTCCCCATTCCTGCAAGTCTTAAGTTAGACTTACTGCAAGTCTTGTTCAGTCTTTTTCTTCCTCACTCAAAAAAAAGAATACAAACCTGAATAAAATATAATTTCCAACAGCAGTGTTGTGACTTCAGCTGTGACATATGTTCACAAGTGCTTTACTGAATTCAGCAAAAAATTTATGCTAAAGTTCTACCAGTTTTGCTTTTTGCAGCTGGTTCACGTCATCATCAAACACCCTTTCATGGCATACAACATGATGAACTAGTAGCAACTCAAATGCCATGTGACTAACTATTCCTTCTGTCTACACGCATTACGTCATGGAGATTATCATGCACTGCTTTTCACTGCCTAGATATGTTGACTGCTGCTACTGTCACTCATGTAGTTGAGCCATAAAGAAAGGGATCAAACCTTCAAGTATGAAGACCTGGTGGCACAAAAAATTCCTTTGTCCCTATTCTCCATTTCACTGCAACTAAAAGTCTTGTTTGGGCTGAAATTCATACATTTTCCCAAATCACTGTAAGAAAGGTAATCACTTCAGTCCCACTCTCTTTACTTGCCATGGTGTAGAGGACCTGGAGATGAGCGATCAGAAGGCAGCTTCTCCTGGAGACCTGCAGCAGTCATGAGTGGCAAGTTTCTTGGTGCCACCTTCCACACCCTGACACACTGTAGAGACACTGTCCCTTTATCTGGGTCTCATCTCAATACAAAATTATCTCTCTCTAGAATAAGGCAGCTTTCCGCTCCTGTATGTGGTGGTCAAGCTTGCAGTCCCTTTATTCAAGTGTCCCATGGAAGGAAACAATCTTGTTAGATGCAAATTCTCTACATGCTTCCAAGCCATTGCAGAGACTCAATGTTATCCTTTTTAATAGCTGCCCAGTGTGGATTCTCCAACTGCACCAGGACATGCCAGCATATGACTTGCTTTTGCCTATGAACTTCCTCACCATACTGTCATAAAGCTGCATAGAAAGAGAAGGTCCCAAGAAAGCTAAATGAATCAGCAGACTGTAGACTGTTTCTTCAAACAGCATTTGTTCAAGTAGTTACAAAGACAAAAAGTTAGAGTTCACTTACAAGCTGGATACAAATGAGAAATAGCTTTTTTTGCTTTGTTGCTTTACAGGTCAATATGGCACTCAGCTCCTGAAAGAACCTCTGTTCTGCAAACCTCTCCTCTGGAGTCAAAACTCAGATAAAAGCAGTAACTCTGTTTGAACACCACAGTCCCCTGAAAGAGGGACTGAGCAGAAATAAATCCATTATTAAAATAAATATAAAAACAAATGCAAAAAAGCCCAAGCAACTTTGACATGACCAGCCTAGACCTAGCTAGATAATACAGTGCCAACTACCTGCTGTAAGATAGCTGCTCTCCTTGCCTTGCCCCTAAGTCTCATTACGCAGTCAGTAATTGTGGTCCAGCTGACAGAGATGTATGTCTGTTATCTGGAACTTGCCTATAGAAAAGCCATGCTTAGCTCCCACTTTTGATCTGCATTTGCTGGGTTCAATTTCTGGAACACCAGAGACTGGCACGGCAGAAGGATTTACTAGATGGTGCTGGGTCTGGGGCTAAGCAGCTCCCACAGTAGGTTTTTTTAGTGTTCCTTTACTCTGCTACAGTGCTTTAGGAAGTTAAGTAAAGCTGAAAGCCATGCTCATTCCTCTCTTCATGCTTATCCCAGGTCAGAGGTCTTGCTATGGTTCATAAATCTGTTCAGTCCTTGTGAAGCTTGTACGTAGGCTGAACAGTAATCTTCTGCCTTCAGTGGTCTGCCACTGCAGTATGCATTGCCAAGATATGACACCAGAACTGACTTTGGACAAATGAAAGAACCTGTCATTTAACCTCTGGATTGAATTGAACGCAGTAAATGTTAACACACTTGCAACCTAAAGCCACAAAGTTTAATCTACCATCCTCTGCTGGCATTATTCTACAAGCTACATAACAGGAATATCACTTTCAGAATAAGAAAAATGACAGAGGTTCTTGGTCAGACTTTGGCATTTCCAAGACTGTCACTAGGACTGCAGAAGAAACATATAAGCAAGAATGCAAGCAAGTGTATGTTAAAAGAAACTGGCAAGCTACTGCTGTAATAAATTGTTCTTCATTAATCTTTCTGCTATGGGTTTATAGGCTGTCTTCAGTGAGTAACAGAGAGAGAATCAAGCTGCTCTTCCATAGAAAACAGAAGCAGCTCATCTAAAAGAGGTCTGTTATGTTTATATATCAGACCGTATTGCTGCAGGGTGAGATCCAAACCAGCTCTCTCTAATTTTACATCCAGGTGGTTTCAGTTAACTTTCAAACACCTCAACAGTCACCCGGAGTTCCTGCCTGCTTGTTTTCCCTAAGCGAAGCAGATGGCCCCTACTCCAGGACGGAACTGACTGTTAAAAGTCTGTAGAAAGAATGAAAAAAGATTGGTTGAAGTAATGGAACAATCAAGCTCCATCTCATTTCTGTGGGCAGAGAGGTTGCACAAAGACAACTGTGTATCACACACCAGCACTGCCACAAAGTGGATAGATGTCTTCAGGAGTAGTTATGTCAACACTAAAGCAAGTTAAGAACAAGCGTGTATATCCTGGGTGAAGTTTGAATAAGCAAAACCCCCAAACGTGGTTTTGGTGATGTGATTCTGCCCTTACTGATACTTGAACAAAACAGACAATGCTCTTCACACAGGTCTCAGCTAATCAATGGATACTACAGACTTTTAAGTTCTGAAGGCTGCGCACATGTAAGAGCATGAATTAAGTGGGACAGAACAGCTAAACATCTCTCTAGAAGTTGTCTGTCTGTCTTTGGATAGTTATTTTGGAGTAATGTTAATATTCCCTGATGCATGAGGAACGGTGATTTGATAACAATCTGTTACACATGGACTAGGAGGGGAAATGGTAAGGGATAATGCCCAAATGGTCTGGCATCAAAAGCCACCATTTTGCCCAGTGATGCTCAACACATAGGTATCCCAGCTGCAGTCTGTGTACACACTCCTTAAACCCACCCTTACGGTATTCACACGTACATACTCACCAGAGGTGTTCTTCTAGAGCATGGCAAGAAACCAGTAAAGGATATCTGAGGAGTCAAACTCTTGGAGGTGGTTGCAGAACTTGGTTTAGTTACACAGCTGCTTGGTTGAGAGACCTTCCCCTGCTACTTGAAGTTCCAAACACGATTTGAAGGCAGAGTTCTGGCTTCGTTCCTCTTGCTGTAGAGCAAACATTACCCTGGTGCAGAGAGAGTCCCGTACTACTAGGATCTAGGCTGTCAGTTCTCTACTGCAGGCTTTTTCCAGTTCCTTCTCATAAAACAGACAACTTGCTATACTTCTCTTGAAAGTTATTTGAGTTTCTGGGCACAAAAATAGGCAGATTTGAAAGGTTTTTGAACTTGCACCTGCAATGCCTGCCTGTCCTGGACCAGGTCACAAGCAATGTGCTTATATTGCTAGTATTTTGCAACCAGCTCAGTTTTACCTCCAAATGTAAATTTTCAAATGGGGCATAAGAAGGTTAGCTTCCTTTGTGCCATCTACAGGCTTACTCAGAGCGCACACAGACTGTCAGGAGTCACCCCATATCAACTTGAGACTTTACAACATCTGTACCACAGAATTTTGTGGTGAGATGCTCATGGCAGGTTGGCGAGGGGAGTCACAGAACTGAAAAGACAAAATTGGTTCAAGCCTGCTGGAGTACTATTTGAGTAAGGACCAGAATGGCTCTGTCCATAATGCTTGTAAACCCTCATCTTGCTTATAAACCAGATCTTCTTACCACAGGTTGGTGTGCATAAAAGATGACTTCAGCTGCCTATTCACAGTGTAAACGGTAAAGAGAATTAGGACTGAGTGCTGAAGTGCAAGTTTCAGGCTCCACTAACAGAGGATTTAGGCACCATCTAAAGTGGTCAACCAGGTAACCCTGGTTGCCCTTTAAGTATTGCTAACTGCTGCATCAACCAATTTTAACAAGATCATCTGGAAAGTTAAAACCCATGGAAGAACATTCCCTGACTAAACACATAATTAGACAAATTTGTGGAATCTACAAAGTCTGCTATACACAAGAGACATCTACAGCAGGAAGCCCTAACACAAGTTCTCTCTAGAACCAAAGAAGTTACTGGAGAAGTATCAAAGATGGGTACAATTTTTACTTTTCCTCACTATCTGCTGCATGCCACCACCAGAGCTGAAATCCTGGGTCGAATGGAATCTGGGTCTGAGCTGTTACAGCTTCATTTCTGTAATATCACCTCTTCACAAACACACACATTCAGAAAAAACAAAACCATTAAAACATTCTGAAAAGACACTACTTATACTCCCATGTAAGATATGTTCAGTGCGTATGGATCTGCACAGAACTTTGTCAGATCTAAGAGAAAAAAAGACAATTTTTATCTGTAGATGATCCTGTTTAGGAGGAAGAAGTGAGTTGTGGTCTCGAAGCTTTCGCTTAAGAACACAGATTAAAAGGAATGTGCCTGGCAGCACACACACCTACACAACTGCATAAGGATCGCTGTTCTGCATGTGTGATCATATGCTTGTATGTCTAATTGGTCTATTGTAACTACTATGATCCAATAGCAGAGAATATGCACTAATAATAGCATGCATAGAGCCTGTTGAGGTTTATACAAGTTTCCTTGGAGTCACCCAAAAACTTAGTTCTGCTTCCAAACACATGGACACAATTTGAGTCTTCTCATCAAGAAGGATTTCCAAATTTTTTGAGTCTGGTTTTGCCCAAACAATTCTTCCCTAACCTCATTAGTGCAAGTCAGCCCTAGTGTGGGGGATGTCATGAAACAGAGTAAATGTTTTTCAAGTCTTTAATATAACCATATTAACACTTACAATTGTGTCTCACAAATTCTCTGAACCTACAGATGGGGCAGTTTTGATAAACTCTTTGGAGAGAGTTGCACAAATTCCTAGTTGTATATATAAAAATGAAAGCAACATTATCATCAAGTTGTTCTTTGTTTCACTGACACAATGAATTGTACTGAAGACAGATGTAGGTCAGACTTCGTACCAATGAACCTTAGTAGTGACCAGTGAACCTTCTTGGTGCAGTTCTTCTAGGGGATAATTAATTCGGACTCTGTAGTAGCTCACACTTGGACTTCCTTTTAGCAAAGATTAAGTTGCTATTGCTAAGAGATTATGTATGATTTTGCCAGTATATAAAGATGATGGAATATTGTTTATGACAGTCTATTCTTAAACCAATAAATGCTTTCCAGGTCAGCTCCAAACTGGAATAGAAACACAGGAATGATCCCAACCCAACGTCACCTACAATTGCCTTCTTCCAAATACCTAAAAAGTAGGTTCACACTGTTCTGGCATTTTTCTGTTTGATCTTTATCTTGGTGATGCATATGTAATGTTTAACCTACAAACAGTAATTTCTCTTTAATGGACAAATTAGATGAAGATGTAAGCAGGTGAAGACATATTTTACTGATGCTAGTGCTGAATTCTACTACAGTTGTATACCAAAGCCCTAGCTGACTAGACTGCCTGCTCTTCAGAGTTCATTAACTTCGGTCAGGCTGAAATGTCCTTACGAACAGGAGGATCTAGAACATCTGTCAGGTTGCTTGTGCTCTTCCAAGTCACCTTGTAGAAATGCACCCAGAAGCAGAAGAATAAACAGCTATGAGTAACTGTCACTGACATATGCCTGATTTGTTACTCCATGAAACTGTTTACTTTGACTACACACAAATAATTTGAATTATTTACCAATAGTGCTACTTTACTCGTGCAGGCGTCAGGCCAGTATTTAGACATGTACAGCCTTTCACAGCAGTCATGCTCTGCAATCCTCCCTTCAGTAGCCCACACCTGCACCTTACCAGGCTCCCTTGCCTAGCTCTGTCAAACTGCACATTAATAAGCAAGAAAGAGATTCATAGAAGAACTTCCAGAAGGACAAAAAACCCATCAGGTGTGTCAAATCTCTGACATTCAGAAACCATTTGGGGAAAGCAGCACACGCTGACTCAAGCACTAAAGTATGGATGCTTTAATTAATCCAGGGTGAATTTAATTGCTTTAGTTAAGTGGAAATCGGGTTAAAAATGATGCAGAGCATGCTGGGGTGTGTTAAAAACATGACATATGAGTTGGATGAATCGATAAATTAAAAGTGCACAGATGTTTTAATTAAACCCAGGAAAGTTAACGAAGATCACTAGAGACTTTTAAGCCTATGATTAATTCAATTCATTTACAATACCTGTAGAGATATGGGGATGTCTCCATTTTGGAAGTTACTGAAGTTCTCAATCGATAAGTACTTAAGCTGTTCTCAAAAAATAATGGCAGGATTTCTCATAGAAGTGAGTGAACAGCATTAATTACACACTGAATATTTACATTCTTCTGAAGAGTCAGCAAACTTTTGCTTTCGCCAAAATTTATCAAAAGGATCATAGCTCTTCTCATTGCCTCCAGTGTGACCTTATCTGTCCAAAAGACAACACTTGCTGTTCCCTCCTCTACCATTCTGCAAAGGATCTATTTCTATTAGATAACTGCTTTGCTTACGTCTGTTACCAAAAAATCCGTGTAAGAAATATGAATATGTCTTCCCACACAATCTATCTAGCAGCAATTTACAGAACCACAGCAAATTCTTAAAATTATCTCCTTGGCGTGGTCACTTGTACGAGAAAATTTTGCTTCATGAATAGACCCTTATTTTCAATAACAATAATAATGTAGTCTGCAAGAATAGGGAAAATAAAAAATTAAGCAAATGTCAAGACATATTAGAATTGATTTAGTGGTGGACTGAAAGGGCAGAAGCTCTATTACTGCCAGTGTGAAGATGGGTTCAGACAATCTAGCTAACTATCAACAATGATCTAAATCTTGGTTCTCTAAACACATTGGAGTCCTGAGGTGAAGAGGAAGAGGCCGCTGTACTGTCTTGATTGAAGAGCCACAGCTGAACATAAAGAAAGTGGTATAAACCGAACTACACATTGGAGACAGAGAGGAAAGAGGACATCTGAGCTCAGCTAGACATTAGAAAAATTAGCTAGCAGTGCCAGGTGTCCTGGGTTCAGCAGCAGCAGTCATTTTTCTCCTTCTTGTAGCTGGTGCAGCGCTGTGTTTTTGATTTTGGGCCTGGGAACAGTGCTGACAACACCAGTGTTTTTGGTTACTGCTTGGTAATATTTTGGTCTGGCCAAGGACTTTGTGAGTCTCATGCTCTGCCAGGGAGGAGGGGAAGCCGGGGGGAAGGAGTGACAGGGCCTGACCCAGACTGACCAAAGAGGTTATTCCATACCACAGCATGTCATGTCCAAGATGTAGAAACGGGGAGCAGAGACCTGGAAGGGTGGTGGGGGTGCACGGTGCGGGAGTGCACTGCATGGTCGGGCTTGATATTGGATGGTGAGCAATTGTATTCTCTTTCCTTGTGTTTCTCTTGTCATTATTGTTAATGGTGGTAGCAGCAGTGATTTGTGTTATACCTTAGTTGCTGGACTGTTCTTATCTCAACCTGTGGGAGTTGCATTCTTTTGATTCTCCTTCCCATCCCTCAAGGAGCGGAGGGAAGAAAGAGTGGGGAGTGAGTGAGAGAGCGGTTGTGTGAGTTTACAGAAGCTTAAACCACGACACCAGGCTTCAAATGTGTTGAGGACTTTTTCTTACTGGTACATTCAGGACTCAACAGTCCATCAGCCCTTTTGCTCTCCCTTCTCTATTATAGAAGCTCTGCAACTATCAATACCTACATTAAAGATTGTAGTTCTTCATGCAGTAGACTAAGACAATATGAAATACGGTACCTTGACTTGCAGCCAATTTGGTTAGGGTCCTCCCTATTGACTACATCGTGAAAGAGCAGCACAGTTCAATTTCTTTTTCATAGGCACCAATGCATTCAAGGAAATGGAAGTTACCCTGTACTGGTTCTGGTTTACCACAGGAGAATGTGACTGACCAGTTTGCCATCTAACTTGTGCCTTTGAAAATGAAGGCAAAAAAAATCCAAAAAGGGGTGGGGGGAATTCTTTTGAACTCTGCATGATACATGGGATTGGAGGGAAATTGTGAAATCCCTGCTTTAGATATAAGCAGTAAGGTTGATACAATTACAGGAACATGCAGAGAAATAAATTTTACTTTCTACCAACAGATGGAAATAAACAGATGTTGAAATCCACTACTGTCATAGACGAGGCTGTAGATCTTCATTTGTATGCCTTGACAACTTCATCACTAGAAAAACTGAGGAGGAAGGGAAAACTAGGCTATTTCAGAGGTTTCAATAGCTATCTTGGTGGAAAAAGCCAGTGAGGAATAAAAGAGCTGATGCTTCAAGCTCACAAAAAGCAGCAGAAAGGACAAACACCAAATACCAGAAGTATCCTTCCAAACGTGTTGTGATTCACAACACAGAAGCACTAGGAGCATGAAGTCATTTTTGTGCCTAGAAAAAGGAATTAAAAAATGAAATATGTTTTTGGTAAGATCTTATACCATTCCCACTGAATGGTGTAAAAAACTATTACTTCTCTGGTAATGGCTTAGCTCTGGCTAAATATCAGTGCTGTAGATATAGGATTGCACTCACAAGCTACAGTATCCAGGGTATTTAAAACTCAGACTGCTTAGGTCTCATTTTAGTTACTACTATTGGCTGTATTAAATTTACCAGAAAAGATTCAAATCATAACATGATGAATTGCACAGTTCCACATCGGCTGCAGATGTTCAAACATTTTTCTATGTTTGAATCAGAAATATTTTTTGTTTGTATGAGAAGGCAGCTGACTGAATTTAATATCACCCAAATAGGGTCCAAGTATATGAAAAGATCGAAATTACAGGTTCAAATCTCAATATAATGCAGATAAGAAAAAGTCATGTATGCGGAAATCTGAAGCAGTGATTCAAGGCTGGTTTTTGTTATTCAGGGTTGGCAAATGTCCAAGGATCTCTAACAGATGTATTGCTATAATGTGATTTACAATACTACTTAATCATTGTTGTTTCAATGACATTTACCATCATCACAAGGACTCCAAGATGATCCCAATACAACTGCAAAGACAAACCCTTAGAACTTAATGAAATAAAGAAATACCAGTACAAATCCATGGAGACGGTGAAAACTAAAAACAAAATGTAGATTGCACCACAATTAAATGAGCTAACCAATTAAACACAAAAACAAATTACAAAGCACACTTCACAGTGAGCACAATTCAGCTCAGCAGACTACAGTTAGAGCAGGGAGATTCTTAGCCACCAATGGAAGTATTATAAGATTGAAAGAAAGATTTCTGGCTTGCCAGAAACTAAGTAGCACAATGGTTTGTGTCCTGCATGTATTTGTATGCATGCCCATCTCCTTGTTGCACTGGGAACCTTCTGAAATATGTTATTTATTGAAATCCTATTGAAACAGAAAACATCTGTGCAAATAGATGTGCTGTTGCTGCACATGTACAAGGAGGGAAGAAAGATAAAGTGAAGCAACTGATAATGAGCGGGCTTTGAAAGTAACTTGAGTGATCAAATGAATGCACCCAGCTTTTAATAAGTATGAAAATATTACTATAATACTGTTGAAGAAAAATCTATTAATAAGATTTTACTGTGTTTTCACATGCATTCCATCATGGACATAAACAACACAAACTTCCTTATCATACTAAGCCAATAAATATTGCTTGCAATCCGCAGGCCTTGGCTACAGTTCTACCTGTGGCTCTGACTTTGGTTTCTGATCAAAGAATTTCCACAAGTTGGGTAATGAATGATCAGATAAAGATGCACCAGGGTTCACTGAAATCAGAGATTTCTTCTCACCTATCATGTTTTGACCAGGAGTAGCATTAGTAACTTTTCTCAGTTATTTTCTTCCTCCATCATTACTGAATTCAGAGAATCATAGAATAGTCAGGGTTGGAAAGGACCTTAAGATCATCCAGTTCCAACCCCCCTGCCATGGGCAGGGACACCTCCCACTAAACCATGCCATCCAAGGCTCTGTCCAACCCAGCCTTGAACATCGCCAGGGATGAAGCATTCACAACTTCCCTGGGCAACCCATTCCAGGGCCCCACTACCCTCACAGTAAAGAATTTCTTCCTCAGATCCAATCTAAACTTCCCCTGTTTAAGTTTGAACCCGTTACCCCTTGTCCTCTCACTACAGTCCCTCATGAAGAGTCCCTCCCCAGCATCCCTATAGGCCCCCTTCAGGTATTGGAAGGCTGCTATGAGGTCTCCACGCAGCCTTCTCTTCTCCAGGCTGAACAGCCCCAACTTTCTCAGCCAATCTTCATACGGGAGGTGCTCCAGTCCCCTGATCATCCTCGTGGCCCTCCTCTGCACTTGTTCTAACAGTTCCATGTCCTTTTTATGTTGAGGACACCAGAACTGCACACAATACTCCAAGTGAGGTCTCACTAGAGCAGAGTAAAGGGGCAGGATCACCTCCCTCGACCTGCTGGTCACACTCCTTTGGATGCAGCCCAGGATACGGTTGGCCTTCTGGGCTGCAAGCGCACACTGCCGGCTCATGTTCATTTTCTCATCAACCCACACCCCCAAGTCCTTCTCCTCAGGGCTGCTCTGAATCTCCTCCCTGCCCAACCTGTAGCTGTGCCTGGCATTGCTCCAACCCAGGTGTACGACCTTGAACTTGGCATGGTTAAACTTCATCAGGTTGGCATCAGCCCACCTCACAAGCGTGTCAAGGTCCCTCTGGATGGCATTCCTTCCCTCCAATGCATCAACCGAACCACACAGCTTGGTGTCATCGGCAAACTTGCTGAGGGTGCACTCAATCCCACTGTCCATGTCACCAAAGGAATGCTATCCAGAGGGACCTAGACACGCTTGTGAGGTGGGCTGATGCCAACCTGATGAAGTTCAACCATGCCAAGTGCAAGGTCCTACAGCTGGGTCGGAGCAATGCCAGGCACAGCTACAGGTTGGGCAGAGAAGAGATTGAGAGCAGCCCTGCAGAGAAGGACTTGGGATGTTAGTCGATGAGAAAATGAATATGAGCTGGCAGTGTGCGCTTGCAGCCCAGAAAGCCAACCGTATCCTGGGCTGCATCAAAAGGAGTGTGACCAGCAGGTCGAGGGAGGTGATCCTGCCCCTCTACTCTGCTCTCGTGAGACCTCACTTGGAGTATTGTGTGCAGTTCTGGTGTCCTCAACATAAAAAGGACATGGAACTGTTAGAACAAGTGCAGAGGAGGGCCTGCAGAAGAGAAGGCTGCGTGGAGACCTCATAGCAGCCTTCCAATACCTGAAGGGGGCCTATAGGGATGCTGGGGAGGGACTCTTCATGAGGGACTGTAGTGAGAGGACAAGGGGTAACGGGTTCAAACTTAAACAGGGGAAGTTTAGATTGGATCTGAGGAAGAAATTCTTTACTGTGAGGGTGGTGAGGCCCTGGAATGGGTTGCCCAGGGAAGTTGTGGATGCTTCATCCCTGGCGGCGTTCAAGGTGGAGTTGGACATAGCCTTGGATGGCATGGTTTAGTGGGAGGTGTCCCTGCCCATGGCAGGGGGGTTGGAACTCGATGATCTTGAGGTCCTTTCCAACCCTTACTATTCTATGATTCTATGATTCTATGTTGAACAAGACCGGTCCCAACACCGATCCCTGAGGGACACCACCGTTACTGGTCTCCAGGTGGACATTGAGCAATTGTGCACAACTCTTTGCATGCAGCCATCCAGCCAGTTCTTTATCCACTGAGTGGTCCACCTATCAAATTGATGTCTCTCCAACTTAGAGACAAGGATGTCATGTGAGACAGTGTCAAATGCTTCGCATGAGTCCAGGTAGATGATGTCAACTGCTCTACCCTTGTCCATCAGTTCAGTAGCCCCATTATAGAAGGCCACCAGATTGATCAGGATTCCTCGCCATTCCTCATTTTTTTTCTTAATACTTCTAGCTTTTAGCTTTTTCCTACAGAAATATGTCTATCTTCTCAGCTGAAACACTATCCCAAAAGCTCTTTGGGAAAAGGAGTCATACATAATGTCAAGTTCATATGCTGCAACATGAATTTAGAAACACATGAAAGGGCAATGCAATCCAGTAGCACAAATGTGGCTGTCTGTTTGCTGGTGATTTAATATAGAAAACAAACGCTCATGAAGTTGCTGTGGTAGATACATCCAGTATATTTTGCAACATAAATACCTTTAAAAAATTCAAAAACTTTTTTTCTGCCCTGTAAGGGCACAACTGTAACAAAGGGAAAGAGGGAAATGCTTCTAAACAACACGAGCATCCCTATTTGCAATGATTCAGGACAACCTTTCTGTAGATAAATTCTTTATAACCCTGAATTCAATTCTGGAATCGACAGAAGCTACAAAAGCTTTAACAACAATGAGAAGATCATATTTAGCTTGCTGAAATCCATATTTTTAAAGTCTGTTTTTTTTTCAAGTATTCACAATGTTAATAGCAGCTCCTTGGTCTTTATTTCAACTTTACAAATATTCCCTTACAAAGAGTGTAGACGACGCGAAGCACCTGCGCAGCCAGGCTAGAGAGTGTTCTGAGTACTTTTATGTTACCAGCCTGTTACTAATACCACATGCCTTGCTAACATCTGCTAAACCTCACATTTCATCTATAATGTATGACTGGGACAGGCACGTGTTTTTAAAGAGCAGTGAAATGTTGGGTGCTGAACGTTGTAACAGAAATTTAACAAGGTGTCTGGTGTAGAATTCTGGAGTCCAGACTCTTCAGTCCCCTGTTTTTACCTCGAATCTCCCACAGTTCATGGGATTGATGAGGAAAGCTGCAGACTAGAAATGATGGTTCCCGTACGCTGTTCCCTGTTGCACTCCTGACTGTGTGCTTGGAGACCCTTTTGGAGCCATCACCACTAACAATCAGAAAGAATTCAGCCTGTGACCCTCTCAGTTCTTGGCTCCTGTTTAAATTGCCAATTAGAGTGGTGGATTTTGTGTTGGCTTTACTTGTCTACCTGACACTGGATCAAAGCTATTATCTCATTTCATGCAGGCAAGCTAGCAGCTGATGGACAACAGTGACTGTCAATCATTGTCAAAATAGGCTACATGTCCATTTATTTATCCTGCAATTATTTTAGGCAGACTTGATAGCACAAAACCTTATTCAGAGTGTACTGCAGTTCCATAAAAGTAAGCAAACTGAGGGCAGACAGACAAGCACTGCCCTGTACACAGAACTCAGTGGAAGGCAAGTAAGGACATGATCAGTTTGCCAGAAATGAGAAATATCTGCTAATACGAGACTGGGAAAAGAAGAAGAAAATTTATAACAAAGGCATGCTAAGGTACTGAGCCTGAGAGGTGGGGCCTGATGGAGAGGAACACTGCCAAAGACAGCCCTGTCTGTTCAAGTAGCAAGATGACGCTTCCACCCACTGTGAGAGAAGATTTGAGTGACAAGCCAGGGCTGTGCTGCTGCTGCAGCACATGCATAAGTTGGCATACACACACACGTAAACACACCAACCCCAAAACCAAACCCACCCAGAAAGACATACTAAGAGAGAAGCTGAACATGCTGAATTTTGTCAACTGCAAGGAAGGATGTAGCTATGCGTGGGTGACAAGTCATGAATGCAGCATTTACAAAGAAAAGCACACTTTTAAAATCCTTTTTTGTTTTTGAGTACAGCGTGATGAGACATGCTATGATTGTGAACACATGAAGTGCTTGCCAATGAAGTTGCTATTTCTCTTATTTCTCTTTTCTCCCTACCTCACTACTTCTCAGCCCTCCGCTGCATTCTTGCTCTATCATAGTGGTCAATACCATTATTCTGCCTACCACTAAGGTTCAAAATCAGGGCATTATTTTTGACTCATCTGTTTCCTCACCTCACATTCAGGCTTTGACAAAGTCTTACAGATTTCTTCTTCACTGCATGTCACAATTATTACTCTAGCTTTCAGCAATTCGAATCTACATTAAATCAGCACCTTTTTCTCTAGCATTGATACATTCAGCCTTCTTCAATTGTGTCTGTGTGCAACAGTGCTGCAAAAATCATGTTAACCTGTTAATCCATTCATCAAATGGGGCTCTTCTTTCCCAGTCCTGTTTCAGGTCCTTTCCTCTTGTCACATGGAATATGAACTTCATGCTGTAACTTCATTTAGAGAACAGCTTTACCCCAGTCTACTCACTGCTAGAATTCTGACTTCAGCCCCTCTGTGATTTACAGTGCTTTTGAAAGTCAAATTGAAAAAGAGCTTTTTAGAAGAGCTCTTTTCTAAGCTCTGCCTCCTCTGGAGGCCTCATTTGCCCTCCACCACCCTCATGAAGTTATCTATCTGCCCCATTATCCCTCTTTAAAACTTCCTTTAACCACAGTGTTCCCCAAAACTGACAACAGTCACACTGCTAGTGTGTTTATGACACTGGGTATCAAATTTTTGTTCTTTTATCCCTACATCTGTCAACTGGCTCTCACTCATTCCCTTTCAGCTTGTATTGACATGGTAAATTCCTGGAGGTAGACACTGGTTTTACTTATTTGGTTTGCTTGTGAAGCACTAACCACAATAGATTAGCTTTAACAAGTACTATTACTGATGACAATCTCTATAATACCATAAGGATGGCATTTTTCCTGTGCTATTGTTCCTTTTGTCTGCCAAACCAATCTGCTTCGGGTACTTTATCCAACACACTTCACTTGTCTCATCTATAATCAGTTATAGCATAAATTTGCAGTGAGTCACCTGAATAGTACAAGACATTCACCAGTTTGACTGTGTCACAGATGACCCCAAGCGCTGCCTCACCATGGGTCCCATCGCTCCTGTCAGCCTACAAGCACATGCAGGACAGGCAAAGGAGAAAGGCTATTCAGTATCAGCTCTCACCTCTCCCTTCAAACTCCAGTGAGCTTCAGTCTGCTTGCACTGTTTCCAGTTCTTACAATTTCCAGCCAAGTTATAAAGGCAAATATTGTTTTCCTTAGTTACAGAAAGAGGAAATATTATCTCCTATACATTACCATCATATGCTGGACACCGTTCATTCACATGGACCACACACTGTACAGCAATGAACTGAGTACTGAATTATTCAGCAAGATGCACTCCAAAATTCATGTTTTCCCCATTGGAATCACTCCCAGAACATCTTATGCCACTGGGAACATTCTGGACATAGCACTAAGAGAATAGCTTCAAACAGAGCATTCAATGGACTAAAAAACGTTACTTTATGCACCACTGCCCAAGCAATAAGGCTCTGAATAACCTCAGAGCAAGAACAGTCCCAAACAACTGAAATTTGAATAACAACAACTGAGAAAAAGCAAGAGTTGCTACTTCTAGCAATTATACCTTACTTACCTAATAATTGTCAGCTTTTTACAGTTTTTATGCAGAGATTAACAGCACACACATAACAAAGGAAATGGCAGTGGTAGGAACTCTTATTGTGCTGCGAGCAATCATCAGAAACAGCAAATCCATTAGAATAAATTCAAAAATATATAGACTACACTTTACAGCTTAGTAACTATGTCAAACTAAATAGATGTTGCAAAAGAAAGAAAAAGAAATTTTAAAAAACCTACCCTTCTTTTTATACTTATTAAAGTGGCGCCGTCCTTTGCCAGTAAGCCAAAAACAAACAGAATGAAAATAAAAGAATGAAAAACCCACACAAGGAGAACAGGAAAAGAAACTGCGAATAACATAAATCTGAATAATTAAGAGCTTTAAAAATCAGATTAAAAAGTCAACTGATCAAACATGGCACAAACTTCTGGTTTAAAAAACCTCAAAACCTTCAATCCATTTAGATTCAAATATTAAACATGTTTCTTATTACATTGCATAATCAACGGAAAGTATCTGTTAAATGGCAAGTTCGTGGCATCTGACTTGACTCAATTCTTTTTCCTTCTGTTACAAATGAGACACCATCTCTTAACAGGCTCTGCTCATCATATCAATGCAGAAATCCCATGTGATGGTGCATTGCTTCACCTTTTCCGATTAGCTAAATATGGTCACGATGCAAATCCTAGTATTTTAAAATGTGAAACTGAAGGAGGCTCTGAGCACATTTGCAAATCAGTATCAGACAGTATCTTTGGAAGTACCTTTGTTAAAGGAGTGGAAGAGTTGCATGCCTTTCAAATATATTATGAGATGAGACGAAATTGTAGCCAACTCTGAGTCGCTTCTAGGAACCCAACTCATTGTAACACTGAACTCTACAGATGGGGAAAAGCAGGACATGACAAAGGATGCCTGCTTGCAGATTTACCACAGAACTTGGCAACTGAAACACCAAACTATTATCAGACATTAACAGTGGGAACACTAAGAAGGACATCTTGATATACTTCGGTGGTTATGCCATAGAGGTTGCAGGAAAATAGAGATGAATATAAAAAAGTGACAACACACCAAAATAACATAATCATAGCTGCATGTCTGATTCTTTAATCGATCCTTGGCCATAGCATCTCTTCTTATCAGTAACTCCTACAGATAATCATGGACAGGAGGTTACTCACGGTGCAGTTCAATTTACAGCAAATCTTCCACTGGCTTTAACTGTACACATTTTCTTTATCAGGATACATCTCCACCCACTGCATTATCTTTTGATTATCAGACTTTCTTTTTCTTTATATGCTGTATTTTATCCATATGAGATTAAAATGTATGATTACCTTTGTGTGTGCATGATGGAATTCTTAATTAGGTTAAACTCCAAATGATTTCACAGGCAATCTTGCCTGAACAAGGATGGAATAAATCTGTTGATATTGGCTACCTGAGAATAAGCTATTTCCACAGATAAGGGTGAGAAATAAACCCTCCCAGTATTCTGCAAGAGTGTTTGAGAGGGTGAAATTTCCTTCACTTCACTCAGGGTATGAAAACTTATTTCGGCCTGTGGATTGGTCCAAAAGTTCATCTCTAGTAATTTTCATGGTATTTTCCTGGAGCTAATGGATCAGAAGTCAAATCTGAGCTGTGTTTTATAGATTTCCTTCATTTTTATCTTTTAGAACTACATGAATGGAGTAGGATAGCAGGGGGAGTACCTGCACACTGCCTGCAATAAGTTTGCAGACAACTTCTTGCAAGATTCATTGCCCCTGATGCCCTCAAGAGCAGCCCTGTAACAGGAGACTCACTGCTATAAAAGATCATGTTTCATATCTATCAAACCTGGGTTTCACCCTGTGTGAAGCTCTTGTACTGCTGTGTTACTGCATGAATCAAGTTCTAAAAGCTGTCTGAGGAACTTGTTCACATTTTCTCCACATTAGTCTATTTAAGTCTTGCCTCAAATTATTTTACAGTGGAGAACTGAGACAGCAAAAGATGTGTTGCTAGGGAAATAATAATTTAAAAAAATCAGATGGAAAGAAAATCATTATCCTTCCATACTTGTGACAGCTTAAATATAACTGTAACATTATGGTAAATGTATATTAAATATGTACCCATACATACAGCATTCCGGAAAATATTTAATTCTCTCTCTCATTTTACTGTGTTGTACCATGCAGATAATTCCAATTCTGATTTCTGTCTTCTGAAACAACTCTCACATATAATCAGCATTCAAGTAGGCAGAAAAAAATCTGTGGACATTAGAAGAGGCCTGACAGTGCTGTGAAAGGGTGAGGCATACATGCCTTACACCCAGCTCAGCAGCAGCCTTCTGGGTATGTCTCATAGTGTAAAGATGTGTTTCTGTGCAAGCACACAGCTGCACAAGAATTCTGTCAACACAGCCTTTTTGTCAGTTTATGCAGCTTTTCAAGCTTCTTTGTTCTTTAGAAATACCATGATGTCTGATAAGAAAACAGTAAAAGAGTTGAAAGAAGCTTCCAAGAAACCATTTCTGCTTTTGAGGAAAAGAGACAACACAGAAAGGACAAAGCAGGAAGCAGACGGAAGGTACTGAGGGGTAGGAGAAGCCTGGCAGATACAGTCTGACAAGTTCCCTACAAAAAAGCTACTTATTTGACACAGCCTGAACAAGTACATTCTATCATTAACATAGAATACAGTGTTACACACAGGTTCAGTACACAATGCAGGGCTGCTCCACAACTCAAAATGCAAATGGCTTGATTTAATGGCCATGGATGTGTGAAGGGTGGCAGTGAAGCACACAGTCACTGAATGCATACTTTCACAGGTTAACACCACAGAAATGCGTATAGCTGTCACTGTGTATTTATAGCACACATTATCATACCATTTACTTTGTAATATACAGATATCTCCTCTATAGATTAGCCAAACTGCTTTAATTTCTCAGGTAATCAAACAACATGCAAGCTAGTTGAAGCCTTCTTTAAAATGAGTAGGGCTAGTACTGAAATAACATCATTAGCTTTCCGAGGCCCTTGGGGTCTTTTCTTCTATTTTTATATATATAGATAGATACATAGATATATGCATATATATATATATATTTATACTGGGGCACCTTCAAGAGCCAAACATGGAGACACAAAATGGAAATTATTCCCTCCAGTACAACTATAACAGCTATTGAAGGAGTATTTTATAGACACACATGGGTACCCTAGATGCCACCCTGCTACACCAGCGAAAGAGGTGGGGCACAACAAACTGTCCTCAGGACTGGGTCAGGAATCTAAGAAGAAATGAGCAAATTGGTAAGGCCTTTCGAGGCATGTCAAAAAGCTTTCAAACACTAGGCTTTCCCCTTTGAACACTAACAACCCCTATCCTTGGGGAAAATAATTATAAGCTTATGCTACCGATAGTACGCCTAAATCTCACACTAGGAAGGAAGCAAATTGTAAAATGTTCTGACTGCTCAGAAACAGCAGGGAATGCAAGCTAGTCATTGAATTGAGATGTGCTACTAGCTGTATAAGCTAAAAAGGTCCTCCTTTATGAATCTGTTCCCTGTGACTGCTATCCAAACTATCAGAAAAACTTAGTAAATACATACAGCCAATCCATAGATGGCTTTTAGATTTCTGTTTAATCCTTGATAATTGTGCATCTCCCAGGTTTAGTTGCTAAAATTTACAATCAACATTTAAGAAAAAGTTTATTTTAAGACTTTATCAGGTCCTACTTATTTTCCTAAAAAGTGACCTTCCTTTGGTCAAAGAGTAATTGTATATGCAAGAAAGATGCTATGTATTGGAAGTAAGGCTCAGCCAAGCCAGAAAATACATTACATGCTATCAATGAAGATAATCAGACTTCTGTTGCAGACCAGTTAAGGATTATCTGAAAGCATTGATAATTCATCCAGTTTTGCAGAAAATAAATCTTTTCTGCCATTTCTGCCTACTGCCTTTGACATGAAAAGAGCTGTAGTTGTGGAAGTTCAGTGGCAACGTAACAATACTTCCACTCAATCGTATTTAACTAAGATCTAAGAGAAAAAATGCATATTGATCTATTTGAATCTAACTTGGACCCATGCTAACTAGCAGCCACTGAAGATCCATACATCACAAACACACACTGTGGTTATTTGTAAACACAGGACAATGATACCTTTAGCACAATCTGCTCCATGAAATCCTGGAAAACAGTGACAGACACCTGATACACACTCGCCATTCCCATGACAGTGACGTGGGCAGTCTTGCACTGAATCTGAAATACAAGCATCACAGGCATATTAGCTGGTTCCCATTTAGGCTACAGATTCGTTACTTAATTTTTCTTTAGTTTATTTTGTCTTCAATACTTAGGAGAACAACTGCTAATAATATTAACACCGCAAAGTTCAGGTGGGGCAGAAAGGTATCAAGTGTTATGGCAGCATGAGTAAGTGTAGAGGTCTAATGATATACTAAAGTCACATATGAAGGCTCTGGGCACTATAAGAACTCGAAGTAATCTAATAATGCTCAAGTCCTCTGTTCCAATAGGTAGACAAGATTTGCTCTTAAGACCTCTACAGCTATGTTTGAATTCATATTATGTAGCAAACACAACGCTTCATCAGGAAAATCAACAATCTCCCTTTTGCAATTGGACTTCGAACTTGCACAACTACTCTTCCATGTGAAACTGATTATCCCAAGGAGTATACCTTCCCTTCCTTCTACAGACATTTAAAGCCTCATTAATTAAGCTGACAGAAATATCTACTGAACATGACAAACAGGAGCTCTTTTGCTCCAGAAAATACTCTTTATCCTTAAAAAAATGAGTAAAAAAGGTGCAAGTTGCCACCCAATGGGATGAGGAAAAGGTCTGCAAAACATCAAAGTTTAACACCAGAGTTGAAGTGAGTGACTGAAGTGTTGATGACTTCAATAATTTGAGAAGTCAGCACACCAGCTGTACCAAAATACTTCTTCGCCACAAGTTCTGTTATTATTTGGATAATACACACACTACACATCACAGACACCTAAAAATAAAATTCCAATTTTGAAAATAATTTTTAAAATCACTTTCATTTGAAAGCTGTTGGATTTCAGTGCAGCTTATTTTCAACACTGAATTATTGGAACAAAACTCTAACTGGAATGGTGTTCTACTTCACTCTTACTCCCTGTTGTTGCGGGACCTGCAGTCCCAAACTAAATGGCTCTGTCAGTTCCAGACACCAAACAAATGGCAGCTGCACAACACAGAAAATGAATTTTGGATTTGGAACTAGCAGAACCACACAAAGTATTTTGCTGTCAAATTAAACTGAAAAGAGGAGAAAGATTCAAGCACAATTTTAATCCTAGTTTCACAGTTGCAGGACACTACGCAAAAACACTGCAAAGTAAATGCTCAGAGAAGTCATTAACTTGGCCACTTGAAACGATTCATGTAAACAATGGAGAAAACCCCTGAAATGTAATGCTCAAAGATATCAATTTGTCTCATGAAGAAGCCTGTCTATAGATTATTTTCATTATTTTCCTTCATGGCATAGAAAACATTTTCTGTGTATTCAAAATAACAGTAAATTTAGTATTCTCTGGGTGTTAACATCATTTCTGTTATTTTTGTCCTCTTCCACATCAGAGAAACTTTCAGCTGTCTCAGATCCTTTGATAATGAAACGTCTGATACTAGGTGTGTGCAGGAGAACCTCTGAACTGGATAAACCACTATACTTTTCTCTACATTTCAGTCCAATTACTATTATTGCACTATCAAGTAGTCTACCTGACTATTAGACCTTTGATGTCATTGAAAGCTGTAGCCTAGACCAGGCAACTCTTTTAAGGACAGCTTATCATATGTGAAGGTTTTCTAAGCACAATCGATGCATAACAGGATATAAGCACAAATGCTCTTGTTGGTTTTGAAGAACCAGACAAAGCCTTCTACGGGCAAATATGCAGATACATGTATATCCATATGCATAGAGCCTACTAGCTCTTACAAAACCAGAGGCATGCTATGGAAGAATTTTCTCACCTCAACTGAGGTTAACAGAAACAATTAGATTCATACTTAATGACAGAGTATTGGCTGTCCTCCTGTACCCTTTGGGTCTTAAGCCAACAAACTGAATTTTATACTAATGTAAAAGGAAAAAATATAAGCTTCATATCAGTACTCAGGTAAGACTGCAAAAGACCTCTAACCTTTTTTTACCAAGCTTAAAAACTCACTGGTACTTTTTGCATTTTCTCTTCCCCTAAACTAACAGGTATCACAATTTTAGACAATCTAGTGCCACTTAACACTTCACCAGCCAGGACAGAATAACACAGAGACTATCACAGAATTTTTATGCCACTGTGACAAGATATTCAGCAAAGTTCATTAAGTGCTTCAAAGTTCAACAAACCTTCTAAGAAACCTGGAAGAACTTAGACTTGGTTTGATTTTCAACTAAATGTAACCCTTTGTTTTCAACAAACTGCAGGCTTCTCAGATCATAGGCTAGATGTTCTTCTGCTCTTGACTCTACCATGTAGAGGATATGACCCACTATCTGGTAGGTAGTGAGCAGTAAGCTGTAAACCAGCACACAGCTAACTAACATTCTCAATTAATCTCTGCAAACAATAATCTAATTCACAGGTGTCAGTTTGTTGCGCTTTCTACTATGATTAAACAGCTCTCCTGTTAGATCCTCTTCCATAATAAAGAGTACTCTTTATTCCAGATAAAGAAGCTTCTCCAGAGAAGCAAATAGGAAGTATAAAATAGATAAAGGAGAGGAATATTAACCGGGGAAAGCTTCAACCCAGACTGAACTTAGATGTGAGCCTTGTTTTCCAGAACTAAACTCAAGATCTATGGGAATGCTAAAATCTTAAAAGAGAAATACGCAAATTCAGATCAGCACCCCACTGCAGACCTTTTGACACAGTACTGAGAAGAAAAAAAACAACCCCATAACATAAGGGTAAACAGGACTAATACTGAAGACCACAACAAAGTATTATGGCTTTAAGCAAGGCAAAGCATAAACAGATAGGAAAAATGTTCAGGTTGTGGAGATACCTACCCAAAATAACTGTACTGAAGGAGAGCACTTCTTTGTCCTTGCCATCATTGTAAAATGCCAGGTGCCACAAACCCACATCCAAGTATTGAACAAACACAGCCTCATTTTGAACAAGGGTCTGAATACTTCGACGTTCCCGTGGGGACTCCACCACACTCCACTTCTCTTTCCCATCCAAGCGTTCCATGAAATCGTACTGCAGCGGGAAGAAACAGGGGGGTGGGGGAAAGAAGGAGAACACAAACAAACCAACCCCCAAACAAACAGACATGTCAGCTCAAAATCTCACACCATATTTTCTCTTCTACCTGGTCAGAAAGTGGTATTTCTGGAAGATATGTCAACATGAAACTAGTATTTACTAGTCAACATTGGCACACACAGAGATTCTGAGACTCTTGTCTTTCTTAAACAGCGCCATAGAGTCAGGCATCTTTGCTCAGCATACGTGATCAAAATATGTACAAATGGTTCTTGACAGGTTGGGTTTTCTAAAAGAAATGGAAATCAATGATTTGATCCATCAAATTTTAGGTTCCTACGCAGCTTTCAGAGCTGAAAACCTTCATCCTGTGAGATACACACATTTTTCTAAGCAATTGCTTACAACAAGTTGTTGCTGCAAGAGGAACAGAAGTCTTGGATGTAGCTCCAGGCATATAATTGAATAGAAGCCCCCAGAACGTCAAAACAAACAGGAACAGCCCAAACAAGAAATGTGTTTATCTAACGTTAGCACCCGATTAAAAGACACTGTACAAGCTTCCATCACAGAGTAAGAGTTGCTTACCTGAGTTTGTACGTGGAACAAGTAGGACACAAAAACCGGAGGGAGCATGGAAAGGAATAACACAAATCAAGTGGCTGAAAGAATTGAACTTACATTAAGGAAAATTGAGAATTTCCGGTTGGATGGTTTCCAAGTAAGGTAGAACATTACATTAATCTTTGGAAAAGGGATCAAACAGAGTAAGTGATTATTTACAGCATAAGAGGAATGGCACCATTAATGGCAAGAAACTAAAAAAAGAAAGAAAGAAATTTAAGATGAATGTCAGATAAGCTTCCCATCTATTAAGCTCAGTAAACAGCCTCCCAGTGGAGATGCCACCGCACCGCACAATTAAACAGGACTGGAAGAAATATTGGTTAATCTACAACAGGGAATAACTGCATAACAAAGCAGCTGGACTAGCTGTCCTAATAGGCTTTTTGTCTGTTTTTAATGTCTGTGATCCTGAAGCCCTCAAGCTGATGCTAATGCTCAACTTACTAGCTCTCATAGTCCCTATCTAAGGGAAGCCCTTAAGGAAACAACAAAACCGATATATCTAATCTTTTGATAGTTGTATAACAAGTCCCCCATGAAAACACATCTTGTTTTAGACACATTTATCTATGTAGGAGTAGATAGAGAGAGATAGACATGTCTGAAGAAAGATGTATGTGTTCAATAAAATACAGTAATAGCATGTGCTTGCTTGCTTGCCAGTAGTTTCATTGCGTTTCCCTCTAGCACATACAGTCTGTGCTAGCGACAGCTATGGGAAAACATACACCTTCACTTGCTTTCAGTTGAAACAGAAAACTGTAATCTTGCATCCTAAACAGACTAAACATCCACAGAGGGCCATTCTGTGCACTGCATTCTACTCATTAACAGTGAGTTCTAGTAAATAATACACAATATGCAACAAAATAGTGAAGATTCTCCTAGTAGAAGAGACAGACAAATGAACTGATTTAACACTAAGTGCCATGCTACACATCTCTTTAAAACTGAGGTATGAAAGCTGACCTTTCTATTTGAAAATCTGTAGCAGTTACATACGAGCAGTGTAGAGACCTTGATACACTCAGCCTTACTACAAAGGGAGAAGTATGGAAGTACCATTACCTTCCAGTTAAACATGTGGAACTGACACCAATATGCAACCACAAAGAAAATCCATGGTAGTGTAGGAATTTGAGCCCAGGTCTACTAATGTTGAAAGCTATTGTCACAGTGAGAGCATTATCCACTCTTTCCTATGCCTTTAATTGTGGGAGAGAGTAGAAGAGGTGGAATAAAAACTGTCACTGAACTGTTAATATCGGATTGCCATCCACTTGAGCCTTTTCTTTTTTCCCCCAAAGGATTATTTCAGGAGAAGGTAAATCAGGTAAGTTAGTACATTTAAGCCAATGCAGACCAGAGATCTAGAGAATTCTGGCATGTCAGTAACTTTCAGAATATCAGAGGTGCCAAACACACACACACCTATCTCTTAAATCAATGACATCTGGAAATATTGCTAAAGCCCATCGTCTAACAGTCAGAGGTTAAGGACAGACTCATCACCTCCTTGGGAAATGTTATTACTCAGGCAACATCTTGGGAAAAAGAAATCTTGCTCTTCAGAACAATTGTTCACAAAGGGTCAACTAAGGAAGTAGCAATAAAAGCTGACATTTCTCACTGGCAACACGCTGTTCGTCTCTGCTTGTGCTGGCAGGTTCCTCTGCCTCCCCTCTGTTTGATGCTGATTCTACCTCATATAGTAGAGAAAGCTCAGCAGTTGGCAAGATCGAAGGGGAAGAGTATTCAGGCTGAAACAGTTTGAAGTAGTTTTAGCTGCAGAATCTCTTTTCACAATGACGGGGTGTGATCTAGTGAGAGCAGGTCCCTTGGCATGACCTCCCATAAGGCTACAATTTTAACTTTGGTAAAGTTATGACTGGTATTGCCCCTCTACAATCCAGCTATGAAGAACTATTTCAAGCTCAGGCAAAAGCAAAATGACTAAACCCGAATAATGGCAAAGTACTGGTGCAAACTGATACAGGACACAACAATACATTTTTATGCCTCTTTGGATTCCTCAGTGCTCAGGAAAAAGAAGGAAGAGAATGTATCGCTGGTGGTTTCCTGGGTGTACAAATCTTAATGTGTCAACAAGTACCAGGTACCCCAAAATCTGAATACCCCGACTAGAGGGTCACAGAGATGGTGCTGTGAATTCACAACTGGGTAAGATTTCTTCACATGGTTCTCCAGATCATTAGTTTGCTTCTTGAGGCCCTGTTGATTTTCTGATTTGCCAGTTGCATGATTGTAATGTTGTGCTGAAGACATCACTCTTGGTTTAAAGCTACTTGTTGACAATTATGCATAGAAGGCCCATCTAGCAAAAGAATGAAAGCACTTTCATGATCATTAGGAAGCAACTGTAGAGCTTTTAATCTAACACAACTGCAAAGGGAGAGACTACTAAGTCACATGAATTGGGGAATGGATCTGTCAAACCCAGCTGAACCTCTGAAGTAATTTGGAACTTTCACTGACTTTTTCCCTTTTTTTCTTTTAATGATCCTTTATATTTCAGGGCTTCATGCCAAAAGTCACACAAAAATGGCAAAAGCTGCTCAGAAACAAAATGCACCAGAAATTCCACATGCCTACATCTTCAGAGATCAGTTTTGCAATGGGGAGTACTTACTATGATTTCCATAGAAACTGTGACTTGCCAGCCTGTATTTCTAATGAAACTTCAACTTACATTCTCAGTAAGTTGGTTTATTTTTACTACACAGCATACCAAAACCTTACTGCATACTTCTATTTACAAACCTAAATCTCACACTAAGTTCTTTCTGGGCAATTTGCTTTTATAATTTTTCCATTCAGTGCTTTCTACCCTCCTAAGCATTTTATTCACAGGCTAATAAGGACTTTTGTTTTTCCAGTAATCATGGGGAGTCAGCAAAACAGCTTTGGAACTTTACATATGCCATAGTGACTACACTGCCCAACGCTATCCATATAGCACCCAAGCCCCATCCAGCCTAGCTTTGAACACTGTCAGCGATGGGGCAGCCACAGCTCTGGGCAATCTGTGTCAGTGCCTCACTACCCTCACAGGAAAGAGCCCTGAACTTCCCCTGGTTTCAGTTTGGACCCATTACCCCTTGTCCTATCGCTACAGTCCCTGATGGAGGTCACTCTCCAGCTTCCTTGTAGCCCCCTTCAGATATCTTTGTTTTTTTCTTAGACTTTAAACTATTTGCATGCCTCCACAAAATCCCCAACAGTGTTTCAAATTAGGAATTGAAAGCAAAGATTTTTTTAGTGCTCTTAATGGATGCATATTCAAATAGGGGGGAGGAGGGAGGAAGAAAAAACATGTTTGGAGTTGTGGCTAGCATTTGTCTTTATGCCAAAGCCCTGTAAGACCTAAGCAGCCAAGAAAACATATGTCAGGGAAACTTGTTTGCAAAGTGCTTTAAAATTAGTTCTTCATAAAATCCAGTTGGTAATTATTCATTAAAATACACCCATGGAACATCTGATACCCACAGTCACAGCCAACCAATTTGTTTCAACACTTGAATATGACACCACACAACCAGTCCAGTGCTGCATAGCATTCAGTAATAACAGCTCAGCTGCCATAAGGTAACTTTAAGGTGGCCAGAGCACCTAAGTGTGTTTGAGCACTCGCTAAAAAACAAGGTAACACTGAGATTCTCTGGCTGTTTAAGTTGTTTCAAATAAAGCCATTTCCTGCTATGGAAAATTTGTAAGTATACAACACTGCTGGAAATGAAAACCTTACCACTTCTTGCACTACCTTCTCCAGACATTATAATGATGCTTCTATCTAAGGTTGCATTATTCCATGTGTCATTTTAAATGTTCTACCAATGTGTAGCATCATCATAATTGCTGTAATCTCTGCAAAGCCACTTCATGCATTATTTGACATCTACAGTTCATTTTCTATACATTATCAAGTTTGTTAACATGACTACCTTCTCCTACTTTCCTATTGATCATTCAAGCCTGCAATGTGCATTTTGTTATTTCTGTGTATCACTAAACAAGTTGGAAGAATTTTGCTTGAAAGCAATGCATTCCTGTTTGTAGTCTGCTTGCCACTCAAAACTGCATTTTCGCTTTTCCCCCCAGAGCTGCATTCCCTATGCACATGGCACTCAAGACTGCTTCTAGACAAGTTTACAGCTACATCAGTTTGACTGACTAAACCAGGCATTTGGAATATTTGCTAAACAGTAATGCTGAGAAGGTTAAATCTCAGCAGGGCTCTCAGACAGGAACTGCATCTTGTTGTCTCAGGTTAATCATGTACCTAATTTGCTGATTATTGACTTGCTCCCACAAAGGATTTTACTTGGCTTGACATATCAACACTGATCAGTGATGAACTGTCAAGTGTAGTTGTTCACTGCTTTACAGCTCATGTTCGTAACCTGCAGAAACAAGGATTTTAAATTTCAATTTTAAAATATCGTCTGGTGTCAACTTCAGACTATTTTCATTAATAGAAACCCATTCTCCTCCTTTCTGTCAGACAAAGCTTCTTTTCACTAACTCAGGTCTGTAACAGCTTGCCTTTCTTTCTCTAAAATTATTTCTCTTGGTAGCAGCTTGGCTGAATTTTGATTGCTGGGCAAAAATGCTAAGCAATCTTCCGCTGTACCACCCTGTTGACAAGCAGCAAGACCCAGAATGAACATGGGAAAGTAATTCTGTAGATTATACTGGTGGATTTCATGAACTCCTTTTATGGAAAAGGGTTGGAATTACTTCCTCTAAAGCCTAGAAAACAGGTTCTCTAAGGAGTTACCCAGCCCAGTAGGAAACACAGTTGATATTTCTCATTATTTAATACAACAGAAAGGTCACAAAATTTATATCCAATCCACATAAGGTGGAGAGAAAGAAAGGAAACTTCACCTGATCATAGTGTTCTGAGATGAGAACATCATAATGAAAACTAGAACAAATCTATTTGATCACAGTGCAATAGAAATTAAAGTTCATCTTGAATTAAAAAATAAGTTACACTACCAGTTAAATCCAACTGGATTTCTTGTGAAAGATACAGGCAACCCTTCATCATGTCTTAGACAATTATAATTAACTTGTATTTATAGCTAAACTTGATGACTGCTTAGGAGCTTTGGTTACTCAAAGTCATTTTCATGTCATGATTTATATGTTTATTTGCCTTCCTCAACTAAATTGCTGTTTTTTCCAAAGGTGGATTGATAGGGGAAGTGAGAACCAAAATTCAGAATTAAATGAGACATGGTCAATATATTATGCCATTCCTTCACTGAAACAGTTAAAGACATAATTTTGCTCCCAAAACAACATATTTGAAGCACTACAGCGAAAATTAAAACATTTTTAGGGTTCCTACCCTGGAATATATTCTCAGAGGATAACTTCTGTGTTGCATGGATGTCTGGAAATGGCTGAAAATTAGTCAATAGCCCAATACAATTTCCACAATGTATCTAGTCTTTGGACGGAACTTCAGGATGCTATATGATAACCTCTAGCTATACAAAAAACTATCCACTTACCCTCCCCTCCTGGGGCTGTGGACTGCTGATCCTTATTTCTAAAAAGGCAGATATATCAATTCAATAACTCACATTTTTAAACAGCATATTACAGGGGTCTGATGGAATTTGGATGGTCAAAGCTCCTTGTTCACAAATTCTTAGAAGGAGAGGTCATGAAACCATGTAAACCTCTCTTCAAAGATTTTGGTTTACAATTCAGATTATAGGCAAGAATAAATACCAAGGAACAAACAGCAGTGCAGAATAGTTCCTTAAATTTACCTCACATTGGGAAGCAGATCCAAACATCAGTTAATGTGTGTTTTCACCAGAAAATTAATTGGTTCATTGTTTGTACCACAAGTTTATGCATACACATGGACACAGTTCACTTCGGGCAATATGAACATCCTTCCCCTATACGGCAATATGTAGCAATGCAATTATGTTAAAGCCTCTGGGCTTTTAGCTTCAATCATGCACTTTAACCATCTAGGCAGCTGCAGTTTGCTACAGTAGCAGCTCTTTGTAAATCAGGGCAAGGCACCTAGAAATGTTAAATGAGGCTTTCCCAAAAGGAATCGTGCAGTTCTACATTTGCTTTTTGGAAATCCCATACTCAAGAAAACATTTTAAGTTTAGGTGATAATTTCGGATTGAAGAACTGATTTTTACCAGCAAGGATATGCATGAAGGAAGTGATCCTTTTCAAAAGCTGGTTGCTATTTCTGCTTCCCTTGCACTCTAAAGAATGGAGGCTTTTTCTTTTTAGTATGTGCAACTGCAAATATATTATTTCTCCTTACAGTTCTAATCTAAGTAAATGGGAAGCCTTACATTCACATTAATGAGTTTTCAATATAATAACAAAATTTCACTATGTAACGGAAAATATTGCTATATCTTCTCTCAGCAATTAAAATACCCACTGCACAACCAAAAAGGAAAAGGTAGTTCAGTTTGGTCTCACTAACTTTACAGCTATCTTTACTTATGGCTCTCAGGTATGCACTACAGGGTCACCATAGAGATGTGGTGTTACTGAGTTTTCATTTTGAGCCTGGTTAGAAATCAAGTTTTCCAATGGCAAGACTTGCCCCATGTCCGACTCAGATGTTAGACCTAAATACCATCCTTGAGGGGAAAGCAGAAAAACTAGAGCTCTCAAACACACAAACACATGGCCACTGCATTGTGTTGTCCAATATGGCTGGGTAGCATGATGCCAGTATGTTGCATACCCCAGCAATGACATTCCAACAGCCTGTGGCAATTAAAACCTCTAGGAAGACAGAAAATGATGTTAACCCATCTAGCTGTGCATGCACTCCAACTATATGTAGTGCTTTGATACTGTGAGTCTGACCAACACTGCTTATCATTTTTGACTTGTGTATAACTGGATAGATTTATCCCAATTGGTGCCAAGACTTTGTCACAGATTTAAAACCTTGAGTGCCAAACTGCAAGATATCTTAAAAACTTGGATGGCTAGAACATCATTTACTTCTTTTATCAACATACTGTTGAGGTATGTAATAACCTAGAAATAATACCAGGGTGTTCAGTCGAACATCACAAAGTAATTCCCAGGAATCCCTAAACTTGAGTTTCATCAGCTCCAACACAAATGTAACACAGATGCTCTAAACTTTTGCATTTTGACACTTAAAGCCAACAAACACATTGACAGAGTACCTGGGCATGTGATGGTGGGAGTCCTCTTCTTATATAAACACCAAAAAGAGCATCCTTCCCTAAGGATATGTTGAACTTCAGGAACTGTGGCTGGGTGATATGGATCTGAGACCGCCAGAAAACCCCAGGGGGCACTTCTTGGGTGACCCTGCGGCCAACTTCCGTTTCTCCGCTATCTATGCTGCTATTCCTAGAGACCCATGGGCCTATAAAATAAAAGCAAATAAAAATCAAATGAGACAGCTGCTTTTAATACAGGTATTTTTATTTGAGATGAACATCTGTAGCAATGCTACCTTTTAAATCAAACTGTAACTTTCCTTTCTTACTCCGAAGCTATGTGCCCGCTGTCTCGATCAGTATGTAAGAATTTGGCCCCTATATTTGAAGAAGACCTTTTTCTGTGGAGCATCTGCAGTCTTCTACTCCCTCCAATCCTTTAATTCTGCGATTACTCTTTACTGATCAAACACAGTAACATTAGAGGAACAATGAAGCACAAGCGAGTCTCCCTGAGCTCTTTTCAGCTGCATCATGTACACAACCAGGGTATAAGAAATTATCAGAAAGGTGAACTTTAGGGGTAACTTCACTCTAAATGAACCGATTGCACGTTTTTATTGCCATTGTTTTATATAGTAAAGTAGTCCAATAAACTGCAGGCCATAGACAAGAGAGTTGACAGAAGAAATGCACAGAAAAGGATTTAGAGGACAGTTTCTATACTCTAATGTGCATCTCTCCTTCTTTAAAGAAAGTTAGTACAACTCGATGCATTGCCTTTTAAGTTCTCTCTGCCTGAAGCAGGGACTATCTGCAATTCTTTCTCCCTTGTGCTGTGGCTAGCTAAAATCCATCATTAGATGGTTCTTCAACATGCATTATTGAAGACAAGACACAAGACCTTTCTGGTCGAGTGCTCTGGCTTCCAGACCATGAAATAGTCATGGTGCAAACCTTTTCTGTTCTCAGCTGAACAGGATGGTTCTGAGGCTACACGTATTTTAAACATGGAGTACATGAAGAGTTAGCAGTGCTTTCAAGCTGCAGAATGTAGCTACATTTGATTTGTGCTCCATATTCCCAAACAACATGGTAAGAAATCAGTTTTAGAACTATTACAACAGAAACTATAAAGATCAAAAACCCAGAGAAAATATGTTAACAATCACAGAAACGTAGCAGTACCGTCAATATCACTATTACTACACACAAGATAGTAGTGACATCACTAATACAACCTGACAGTATTAGTGCAATCTCGATGTTTACTCCGTGTTTTTTTCATGGTGAAATGCTGTTTCCAATAAATGGCAAGTTACTTTTTGAAATATATTCCAGCACTGCATGAATGTAACAGGATGGCACAGAATGACATATAATTCCAGCAGGTAAGTACATAACAGCTTTTCTGTCTTCACTATCTTTAATTGAGAGAGCTGCAATAGCATGGCTTCAATTATAGATTCCAAATTATCTATGTTAGCAGCACTTACACTTGTACATAACAAAACAGATATTATGTTGGCAGTGTTTTGAAATGGTAAAAGAATGCTCTGAATACCAGCTGCTATACAGGTTTTGGCAACTCTTTTGTTTTTTCATTTTCTGTGTTAATGGGTCTATGATAGCATCCCAGCACTAACACAAACCAAAGACAAAAAGAAAGCGGAAGCTGCTGCAAGGACAGGCTGCAAAGAAAGGAAAACCGGCTGAAAATGTCAAGCCATATGCTTTCAGAGCCACCCAAGATCACAGGTATCAACCACACTCAAACATGAAATGTTGCATAAAATCTGTATTTCATTCGTAATGGATTACTGCAACAGCAGCTATCTCAAAGTTCCTACCACAACGAAGTGAGGCACCATCTTACCAGAATTTAAACTAGTCCTTACCCACCTGTATAGGAAAACCAGGTACAGAGCACACATCACCAATCTGGTGGCCTTCTATGATGGGGCTACGGAACTGATGGGCAGGGATAGAGCAGCTGATGTCATCTACCTGGACTTGTGCAAAGCGTTGGACACTGTCTCACATGACATCCTTGTCTCTAAATTTGAGAGACATCAATTTGATAGGTGGACCACTCGGTGCACCTCCCATATGAAGACAGGCTGAGAAAATTGGGGCTGTTCAGCCTGGAGAAGAGAAGGCTGCGTGGAGACCTCATAGCAGCCTTCCAATACCTGAAGGGGGCCTATAGGGATGCTGGGGAGGACCTCTTCATTAGGGACTGTAGTGAGAGGACTAGGGGTAATAGGTTCAAACTTAAACAGCTCTCTAAGTTGGAGAGACATCAGTTTGACAGGTGGAACACTCGGTGGGTAAAGAACTGGCTGGATGGCCGCACGCAAAGAGTAGTGCTCAGTGGCTCAGTGTCCAGCTGGAGACCAGTAACGAGTGGTGTCCCTCAGGGATCGGTGTTGGGACCTGTCTTGTTCAACATCTCTGTGGGTGACATGGACAGTGGGATTGAGTGCGCCCTTAGCAAGTTTGCAGATGACATCAAGCTGTGTGGTTCGGTTAATACATTGGAGGGAAGGAATGGCATCCAGAGGGACCTTGATACGCTTGTGAGGTGGGCTGATGCCAACCTGATGAAGTTTATCCATGGTAAGTGCAAGGTCCTACACCTGGGTCGGAGCAATCCCAGGCACAGCTACAGGTTGGGCAGGGAAGAGATTCAGAACAGCCCTGCGGAGAAGGACTTGGGGCTGTTGGTCGATGAAAAAATGAACATGAGCCGGCAGTGTGCGCTTGCAGCCCAGAAGGCCAACCGTATCCTGGGCTGCATCAAAAGGAGCGTGACCAGCAGGTCGAGGGAGGTGCTCCTGCCCCTCTGCTCTGCTCTCGTGAGACCTCACTTGGAGTATTGTGTGCAGTTCTGGTGTCCTCAACATAAAAAGGACATGGAACTGTTGGAACAAGTGCAGAGGAGGGCCACGAGGATGACCAGGGGACTGAAGCACCTCCTGTATGAAGATAGGGTGAGAAAGTTGGGGCTGTTCAGCCTGGAGAAGAGAAGGCTGCGTGGAGACCTCATAGCAGCCTTCCAATACCTGAAGGGGGCCTATAGGGATGCTGGGGAGGGACTCTTCATTAGGGACTGTAGTGATAGGAGAAGGGGTAAGGGGTTTAAACTTAAACAGGGGAAGTTTAGATTGGATCTGAAAAAGAAAGTCTTCACTGTAAGGGTGGTGAGGCACTGGAATGGGTTGCCCAGGGAAGTTGTGAATGCTTCATCCCTGGTGATGTTCAAGGCGGGGTTGGACATAGCCTTGGATGGCATGGTTTAGTGGGAGGTGTCCCAGCCCATGGCAGGGGGTTGGAACTGGATGATCTTAAGGTCCTTTCCAACCCTAACTATTCTATGATTCTATGATTCTATGCCATACTGGGATCACTGGTAGAGCTGGGAAGTCAGCGTAAGACTGATGACTCCTCCTCTCCTTATTGTGCAGTGTTACACTTCTTTCACTTCACAATTCCAAGTTATGGTAATAAATGATGGTTTTTTTCCAACATTTTTAAAAAGTGCACTGTTAACGATTTCTTTGGAAGCAGATTGTGTGTACTTGAACAGCAGTATCCAACCTGAGAAGAGACTCCTTGACACATTCTGAAGAGCCCTGCTCTTCTGGATCACTATATCCATTGTCAAAGTCAAAGAAAAAGCTATTTCTAGGAAGTATTAGAGTAGGCATTATTACTGTCATAAAAGTAATATAGGTCTGAAGATTAACAGACAGTGTCTCATGAAAATCTTGAAGTTGTTAGCTTAAAAACTGGTAAAAACTGCAGGTCTGAATTGAATTTGCACGTCTTTGGAAGCACCTCCCCATAGATGCTCTTTTTTTGCTCTGCAACACAAATGACCTGGTTTTCCATTTGTCCAACTGGGACATTTCAGTGTCCCAGGAAAACCTACCTAGGAAGAGAACTGTGACAGCTGGGGGCATTCAACACAGCAGAGGATTTTAAGAGGAAGTTAGATGAGCGGCTATCACAAGTGATCAAGATCTACTTAACTTACAACAAAGAATGGAACAGATGGGTACCCCTGCGTTCCAGTCTGTATTCCTGTGGTATGGCATGCATCTATAGCCAGCATGTGCCACGTCTGGGAGAAACAGCTGCTGCCTCACCTCTGACATACTGAAAGGGATCCTTCTTTTTGCTTCTAAGAATTTAATACGTGACATTCTGGTTTTATGGCTCTACATTGCAGAGCTGAAATAAAACAACTGAGAAATGCTCGAAGTTCTATACTTGCAAGTTTAACCAAAAACTGATCAAGTTTTAAGTCCAGCAAGCTATCAGAGCTCTAAAGATAATGCGTTACTGAATTATACTCGCATAAATTCTTGCGGAGTTACTCTTATTGGTATGTGCCAAAAACCCAGTGACAGCATCTTGGCTCTGCTCCTTGCTTTGACACAGCACCTGTGTTGGTCATGATCTCGATGTTCTCAGATGACTACTTGTAAAAACAGAAACATTAATAATGATCTGAAGATGAGTAACGCAGAGCAGTCACGTAAAAATACTACAGGAGGCATCTCAGCACTGGCCTCTCATGTTCCTTCCATCCCAAGTTAGAAACCCAGAAATGAAATGCAAAGTACATATGACCACTAAATCCCTTTTCTTAATTAACGGGCTTAAGTTGATTTGTTTAAACTTGAAGAGCAGAACACGAGCCTCACTTTATATTTGCAGTGCCTTTTTCTGCACTAACAGCTTCACTTTCAGAGTCCCTAGGGGCAGAGTTTGTAAGTAAACTTTTCCTACAGCTCCCTTCATTCTTCACCTCCTCACGTACAGAACGCATCTCCCCACCTGACTCACTCCCCGCCAGCTGTTTTTAGAGGCTTTTCCATTTTGATGGACCAGTGCAGATCACACTCAAGCAACATCAACTGCATGTACGTGAAGGTACAGATGTGACAAACTGACAAATCAAGAACAAAGACTAACCCAAACAACTCATGCTACTGTGAACAAATAAATCCCAACATCATTATCTCAGCTGTGGCTGACTGTTTTAGGGGTTCGTCTGTTTACCTCATAACCCCATGGATACTTGATTTTTTTTCTGTCATTTCTTCTCTATAAACATCTACAAAAGAGAGTTTTAAAAGCATACTTCTTCATTTTACCCAGGGGAGCCATTTCAATCATTCAGTCAAACATATATTTATCACATAAATAACACTTATTCATTTAAACTGCTGTGTTATTTACCCAGTTGAATAACTGTTTTGGCATATACATTTGAAAAGACAGTTTTAGCACTCGAGTATATTTGCCTCTGAAGCCCTCAAACAGGCAACACAAGACAACAGGGATGCAAACTCCCTCTGCTCAGCTGTCAGCAGACCTCATCTTGGAGCTGGAGGTCAGTTTCAAGGTGGCAGCTGATAGGACATGCCCGGTCAACCTTTAATTTAACTGATGTCAAGCAGTGTCAGCTATGGGGGCAGAACTGTATATACACTCAGATATGCTCGAGTCTTTATTACAGGCTCCTCTCCCATACTGGAGTTCAAATTAAAACACAAAAATGAAATCTGGCTCCCAGCCGTGTCAAGCTCCAGACATCACATTGAAATAGCAATTAACTCCAGAGCTTTGCTGCGTGCCTTCAGAAAAGTGATGACTGTAAACAGTGCCTTGATAGCACTCTTCAAAAATGTTTAGCAGAATAACTATTCCATGGGATCCATAATGGACTACCATGATTATCTAGACAATTTCAGATTACATACAAGAATAAATATCACCAGTGTTGGTTAAAGAGAAATGGTTTTCACTTCTCTTCCTGTACATCTGCATTTCTTACAAATCACTGCTGTAGGCATAGCTTTCTTTATCTTTTTATCTAACTTATTTTATGTTGTCCTTTGTCATATAGTTAGGGATTTTCACAGATAACTCTGAATTCCAAAGAAATTTATGGCACAGCTGTGTAAAGGAAACCACTCAGTATAAAAATACACTCTACTGACCTTTTGCCAAAAAAGCATGCATGGGAATTACTATGGTTTTCAATGATAGCTCGATTTTTTTCCTGAGACAAATTTGCTACTTATGTGACCAGACATTTCTTATTGTTTCAGAAAGGCAATCAAAAAAAAAAGTAGAAAATGTCTCTTCTGTATAAATTTCTTCAGTGGAAAAATCGGCGCTATGCACTATTACCACACTGATCACTCCTATATGAACTTATGCTTCAGAATATCTACCGCTAATACCTAAGTGCCCTAGGACCCAAGTGAAAACAGATTCTTCTTGAAATGTGTACAATAGATTGACTGTTGATGCAAAACAAATTCCCACAGCTACAATAAAGTAAAAAGCCAGGAAATGAGAGTTTGTCTGGAGAAGCTGCTATGACACATCTTGAACTTCAGTTATGCCGAAGATGCTGAGGTACTAACGAGCTCTATTTGTGAAGTGAGGAGGAAGGAAGTTTCTGAATTTGTATGAGCTTCCAGGAGTGCAGTAAAACAGCTTTTGAAACAAAATCAAAACCTCAGGTTTTCCGGTCAGTGACCCTTATTTTTATTGTGGCAAAAGGAAAGAAATTCTTTAAAGGCAGCGTCTGCTTAAGACCACTGCTGGGGCTCAGCTGCACTCAAACAATCTGGCCCAGCAGGTGGAATTAAGAAACATGCTTTAATACCCTGAGACACCTACAAATTTAGGTACACCCTCACATTCCGGTGGGCACGGTTCCACAAGATTCATTGTTTTCAGAATAAAGCAAACAATAGCTGAAATAAGATTAAAATCTGTTAATTCATTGCATTTCAAAAGAACTAATACATACTAGCATGAATTTCTCTACATGAACATAACAATCATCTCCGATGGCATATAACACACCATCACCTAACTTTAAACACAGCAACTCATACTATCACCATCAACACAACCACAAAAATAAGATTCCTCTTCTGTTCTGCTGAATTTAGTCAAATACATGCTTTTGCCAAGATATCCCTAGCGCCAGGTCTATTTTCAGAAGACCACATCTGCAAGCCTTCATAGCGTCCATATAAATACTTCTGCTTGCTAATGTGTTAATTAAGATCTACATTACATTAGCCACATAACTACTTAATTAGATTAATCCACCTGGAAAATGATGGCATGTCTTGATTAAATTGAATGAAGGTAACAGAAGTGACATTTAAAATACATTGACTGTTATTACATTTTGATCATCTGTCTCAAAGTGTCTGAAAGGAAACAGTAGAAACCAAAAGACTCATGTTGCTCACATTGTTGATGAGGTACGAGTTTTTCATCTTTTTTATCCTTTGTAACGTGACAAAGAGTTCTCTCCAGTTGTTCCCAAATCCTTACACTTGTCTGATAACCAGGATTAGGTTTCAGCAAGAAGACAGCTGGGGGTGTCACCAGTGTCTCAGGCAGTCAAGTCAGGGCCTATTCTATTTGCACCTGAACCCCAACTCATCAATGCATAAGGGTGGCAAACCTTCCCATTTAATCATTTTGTTATTTCTTTAGCATTGCCTGTCTGCTGCATTGCTAATGAAATATCTTAACTATTAGAAAATCATCACTTCAGTGTGCAAACCAAAAGGTGACTCTGAGCTGCAAGTATCTGGCAGAGGTCGTAGAATCATTTGGAGAGAGCTGAAGACAAACTAGCCAGCTTCACAATGACAGCCCAGTTTAGCTTTCCATATCTATTCAAGGCAAATTTTCCCTCTCTCATCTCAAGCAAGTAAGATAACTAAGATAAATTTAACAGCAAATTTAACTTTCTTCATTTTCTTATTGCTATTGTATTTACGATGCTGTATTTGATAACTGGAAACAAGCTTATTTTGTTAACTGCAAACAAGTATTTTTCATGACACTTCAATACTTTACCATTTGATTAACTCTGTCTTTTTGCAATGCACATGATGTGGCAGACGCAGGGAAATGTCTCCTAAGCAGAGTGCGAACCTGGCTCAAGCTGCTTGGTCCAAAGAGACACAGACCCTGGCTCATGTGAGTATCAGAACACAAATTCAAATCTACCTTTTCCAACTAGTCAGTACATTCATGGTAACTGAAGTGATCTTTCAGGCCCACAATCATTTTTGGTATCTTTTAAAATGTGGATTTCTAGGATCAGAGACCACAATCTCTTACTGCTCCATAGAACCTTATTATAGCAAATAAACAAGATAAAAAATACTAAGTAAATTTTGAATTATTAGGAAAACTGTTAGATTTGTGAGCACACCAAGGACAATATGTCATAAAGAAAAAAACCTCTACACCAAAGCATTCTTTACTTGCAAATGCAGCTGGAATTAGTTTGAATATTTCTACATAAATGGTGGTTTATCTTGGGTGTCCTCTGAAATGATTAAAGCTGACTTTTGTAGTATTTGCTGTCAATTAGAAAGGAAACAGCAAACAGATAGTCACACATTTTATGGAAATGTGGTCTACCTACTACATAACTTTAAATGTAGAATACATTTTTGGCATAGATTAAAAGAATCTAGGTATAGAAAATTCCCATAAGGTCATCTAATTCACTTCCTTGTGAGGAAACAGTTATTCCCAAACATGCCATTTTATTTTTTCTTCCCACATTTTCTCCTAATTTAGATTTATGACACAAAAATTCTGACATTACGTCTGAAGCAGACAAATGGGCTTCACTCTCAAAGTTTTTTTAATGTCATTACTATCTATCTATCCCTGTAGCAATGCCACCATTCCACAGCAGTGCCAGATTTTTGGTTTTATGTACTAGGAAGGGAAACTGCTTCATCATTTGCACTAAAAAAGGAATTTTTCTTTACTTCTGTCTCTTAATGTAAATCCCTAGTTCAGCACAACTTCCAGAGCACAGGGGACTTCACTTGTAGTTTTACAGCAGCACTGAGGACGTTTTTACCCACTGCACTTGCCTGCTCCTTTCAGACATTCTCAGTATTAGCGAGATGGAGTAATTACAAAAGCCCTGCGACTGTGTTATCTCAACAGTGAATTTTTTTTTCATTCAGATAGGAAAATACAGTAATAAAGAAATTTACATTCCTCTTAAATTGCAGTTTTCTTATTTCATACCAGAATTTAGTCTCCTAATAAGGAACAAACAGATCAAATTGAAATATCTGCCTTCCCCCCACCCCCCCTTTCAAATTGCTCTGCTTTAAAATGCCTTGCTTGCTCGCTGAGTAGGCACAGCTTGTGTTTAAGTGGCTGTTCTCAGTCTAGGGGTTAAAGGTTTCTTTGGGAGACCCATGTTTTGAAAAGAATGGCTTCATCCTGAGTTGTGTCAATTATAGAAAGGTCACTCTCCACGGCCAGAGCCCTGAGCCCTGAAATGCTTGTTGTGTTAAAAGCTGTCAGAGGCTTTCCTAAAAACTGCTGGGATAGCGATATTAACTTGGACATAATAAAAGGAAAGGTGAGGTAGAAAAACTTTTCACCCTTCCCTGCTATGAGAATTTGTCTTTCAGATATTCCTTGAGTTCATTCAAACCTGTCAGTCATACTATTCCACTGTGGAAGATTCCTTGCCTAAATATTGTTCTCCCTCCTTCCCCCGGATTATCAGCATTTCAGCAACCTTCTATAAAATGTCAGAAGAACAAGTACACTTTTCCAGCATGCTCTGAGGAAAGCTGCTGTTCTGTCTCCTTGTCTCCTCTACAGGAAGCTACCACTCCCCCTACTGCCCTCATCTTGGCCTCTTCAAATGTGCAAAGCTCATTAGAGTGGGCCTGGGATGAGCTGCCAGTATTTGCACTGAAGTGCCCCAGGCAGATGAGCACATTCCAATCCAAAAAATCCTGCTGCCCTATATTTGCACAGAGACGGCAACAAAAAGCTGCAGGGGAGGGAATTTGGAAATGTGTTAAGCGCTGCAGTTGTCTCCTAAGTGACCATAATTGCAGACCTGAGCTCTTCAGGTTCCTGCCTAAAACCATAGGGTCTCTCACCTGTGCACGATCTGGAAGAAGTTCAGCAGTGATATAAACATTCTGCCTTGTACTTGGAGCTGCGCTGTTTGTCCAGTTTGACCTACAGTCAGCCAGCAAGGAAAGCCAAGCCAAGGAGCATCTGTTTGAGAACCTACAGGGTTTTGCCACCACTAGGATGCAGGATTTCATGAAAAGGAGGAAGCCAGAATTAGCCGCCCCCCATGGAAAATGTGAAGAAGCTGAGGTGCAGTAGCATCATTTATTAAAACCACAAGCAAATCTATGAAATGACTGGGCACACCAAAGAGCAAGTCAGCTTCCTTTCCCAGCTCTGCTTCAACTGTTTTTTCCCCAATACATCCAATGCAAGTACCCTGTGTTAGAATTTGTTTCTAACGCTTGCTTCAGCAATCCGCAGTTGAACACGAGCCACAGGTCCTGCGAGCCAGACAGTGCTCAGCTCTGCACAAAACTCTTCTGTTGACCAGTAGCAAGTGATCTTGTTTCTCCTGTTCCAGCCACCCTGTTCCACCTTTACAGTGCACTAGGACCTGTGAGGTGCTTTGATTAACTGAAAAGTTCTGGTCTGACTTCTTACCATAATTTGTGCAATAAGCAGGGAAAGCCTTATTGTGATGCAGGAAAGAAACCCCTGAACCTCACCAGTCACAAGCATTCAATTAAATTATTAAAATCCTTTCCATGGCATGCATTTTCTCTCTACATTTAATATATGCTCTCTCAGTTTAAGAAAGTATTGATGTTTCTAGAGTTCCCCCTCATTCTTCCCATTGCCCTGTCTCTGCCATCGTCCACAGGAACACAGTCTTTCTTTAGGAGAAAAAGAAACCATTTGTCCATTTGGTGCCAACATTGTTGATGCTAAACCAGATTATTTACTATGGGTGAAATTCTTCGGTCCATGGTGTTTTCTGTTAGAATTACATCTGAGGAATTTGGTCCCGGCTGGAAGCTAAGTTTTTGACTTCTCTCACGCAGTACAATGTACCCCTCCTATTGAGTCAAGCTTTTTCTCTGAGGTCTCTAAGCTATACCTGGAAAGAGGACATACAGCCAGTAAAACATATGGGTTTGGACTGATCACTTCATTGAAGCATCCGAGGGAGCTCATCTGCATAAGTAGATGAGGATCCAGGAATTGCATGATTTTCATAGAATCCCAGACTGGTTTGTGTTGGAAGGGAGCTTAAAGCTCACCCAGTTCCAACCCCTGCCACAGGCAGCGACACCTTCCACTGGAGCAGGTTGCTCCAAGCCCCAGTGTCCAATCTGGCCTTGAACACTGCCAGAGATGGGGCAGCCACAGCTTCTCAGGGCACCCTGTGCCAGCGCCTCAGCACCCTCATAGGGAGGTACTTGTGCCTAAGAGCTCATCTCAGTCTCCCCTCTGGCAGGTTCAAGCCATTCCCCTCAGCCTGTTCCTACAGACCGTTGTCCAAAGCCCCTCTCCAGGCTTTTTGGAGCCTCGTTAGGCACTGGAGCTGCTCTGAGGTACCCTGGAGCCTTCTCTTCTGCAGGTGAGATGATTTCGTGCACTAACGCAGCGGGCGGGAGCAGGAACAGCCGTGCGCGGGCAGCGCGCCGGCACCCGAGCGCAGGGAGCACCCGCAGTGGCCGCAGCCGGCGCTGACCCCGCACCCGCGGGTGCCGCTCGCTGCGGGGCCGGGCGCGAGCCCGCAGCGCGCCGGGCGCGGGAGCCGCAGCCTCACCTCTGCCTCCAGGTGGCGCCGCCGCCCCGTCCTCGGCGCCCGCGCGGCCGGGCCGCCGCCCGTTGCTGAGGGTGGGTCCGTCCGCCGGGCGCAGCCGCCAGTTGAGCCCCAGGAGGTGCATGGCTGCGGGGACAAACCGACAGTCAGTGCGAGAGCAGCGCAGAGCAGCGCCGCGGGCTGCCCCGGCACCGCCCCGGACCGCGCCGTCCGGCAGCAGCCGCATAGGAGTTTGAACGAGGC
This sequence comes from Amazona ochrocephala, assembly GCA_039720435.1. Lineage (NCBI taxonomy): Eukaryota > Metazoa > Chordata > Aves > Psittaciformes > Psittacidae > Amazona > Amazona ochrocephala. The sequence goes on along the minus strand of CM077889.1, from coordinate 2,729,855 downwards.
AGCACCCCCCGCCCCAAGCAAGCCCTGCTGGCGCGCCTCTGCCTTTTTGTTGCTGATGTCAGCTCTCGGATCTTTAAAACTGCCGAGACACAAAGGGACAGTGGCACGGCCCCGCGTATCGAACGGAGCAGAGCGCTTTGCTCAGACCACAGCATCCCGCACAACCGTCCCGGCTCACACACTCCAGGGGGATGCGTTCCTGGAAACAAAGCGCCGCTGCAAATACCAGCTCGAGCTGAAATTATAGGTGATAATTTATACGTTGATCATAAAATTAGCTTTAGCCCTATGTATGCTAATGACATTGTAATGCAATTACTTTGTGTTTATTACAACTTATTTAAATCAACAGATTTAACAGCCTCTGTTTTCATTCTGCAGATTAAGCTTTCCCAACAAGCCCAGGCCTTTGCCAATCCTTTGACCTCACAGGTTGTTCTAACCCCGTGTGTGCCCGGCCAGGAGGTTTCCCGGCTCACAGAGCCGGCTGGTGCAGCACCGTGCCATGGGCCCCAGGCACACCTAAGAAATGGAGCAGGAGAAAGGCCATGGCACCACAGCCACCAGCGCATGAGTGATAGGCGCTGTGGTAGGGGGTAATTGAGTAAGTCCTGTGCATTATGCATGAGACTCGACAGGTCTGAATCATTCAGCTAGAGGATTTATGTGCATCTTCACCCTGAATAAACAGAAGCTACCGGAATACATCTTCGTACTTTCATCATATTATCCCTATGGCATCCTCTCAATCTAGAGGGATAGAAAAGCCCACCAAGCTGCTTTTATTCACTTTCTTTTTCCCTATTTACACAGGATGTATGTAAACCCACACACCACAGAGAAGAGCATTCTCGCTTTTATACTGAACTGGTGTTTGAGGGGATTCACTATCAATTTAGGGGCAGAAAATGTACATGATTATGGGCACCATTATAATTGTTCAATTCTGCAGTGTGAAATCCATGTAAGATTAGCAGATACTTTACATCTAATTACAAGCAATTGTAGAAGAGCTAGTGTGGTCACAAAGGACCAGCAGTGCCACATAGCCCAAGTGTTCAGAGATTAAAGGTTTGGGATAGGTGAGGCAAAAGAGACTTCCCACAGGAACTACCAAGTACAGTGCTTGAAACAGGTAATCTCTGAATACAGGGAATGCATTTAGGTGTGTCAGCTCCTATATATATTCCTAAAACCAAACAAAGCACCTCACACCCCCAAAATCCATCTCTCCCATCTCCTGGGAATCTCTCAGCACACAATCTATGCAGTTTAACCTTCCTGGCTTTGGTAAAAGTAGCCAAGAAGCAAGACAGCTTTCAGAACATCACCTTCCCCTAGATACACCTATGGACTGAGCAGATGTCTAAGAAGACCGACTAAAATCAGGAGACATCCTGCGGGGAGAGGGCAGTCGCCAGACTTTGCATTCATGCTAAATTTGCAAAATAATTTTTCCATCAGGAAAAAAGCCTGAAAATACAGTAAAGCACGTGGTATTTCAAAAAATACAAGGATGGACCTGAAAAGGATGTTTTGCTGAGAAACGAATCCAAATTTATTTCTATGTTTAAGAATTACCGGAAAATAGACAAAATTTTATGTGGGATCAAATGTTTTCTTCAGTTACCATCTTTTTGTTTTGCCAAATCAAACATTTTAAAAGCTTTTTCAGTCTCATCTCAACCAACTATTTTTCAGGATGGCAACGAAGCTGACAAACAAAGCTCAAACAGCAAACAAGTCTCTGGCTCATACAGACCATCCCCACTGTGTGAGGGAGCATCTAGCGGGAAGGGCTGGGGACAGCAGGCAGCAGAGCAGCTCCTGCCCTGTGTGCTGCCTGCAATTCCCATGCCATGCACACAAGCCAGGGCTCCACTTGGGCTGCACCACCCCCCTAAGCAAAGAGTGCCTGAAGATGAAGTGGATTTTAGAGCCCCAGAGCGATAGCAAGTCACAGAGGGGAATTAGACTTCTGTGTTTTATACTCTCAGTGTGTCTATTCCAAGTTGCAATTCTTGTATATTTTACTGCAAGCTTAACCATAAATGTAGGTCACTTGCAGAGATGAAAGTCTGCTGCTTTGAGTGTGAAACATTCCTTACAACAAAGAGGTAAGGAACTCAGAACTAATAGTCTGTCCAAGAGAATTATAGTTGCTAACTGATAATTACCAGGTAAATTCAGACAAGGAATTATAAAAGATCTTATTAACATGGTATTAAGGAAAACTGCAATCCATCTGCTTCCAAGCACTCCATGATTTCATTAATAACTCCACTGCTCTGTTTTTTAATCATAGATGCACATTAGGTAAGAGCAATTAGAGCTCCTTCCTAATGGGGCACGTCTGCTGTAGTCCCTTACAGAGACAAAGATGACAATCTCCTGCACGGCTCACGCATCCATTACGTGATCTACAAACTTCCACTAACACAGCTGAAGTCACAAACAGGAGGAACGTTCACCTTCTACTGAGAATACATTGCAAAAAGTATGTCAGAGGGGCCTGAGGGGAAAGCTCCGTGTTTGCACTGCACAGAGCAAGACTGACTGGCAGCCAAGAGGGAGAGCAAGGAGCTACCTATTCTCTCCTGCTTCAGAATGCTATGAGATGGTAAATTTATATGATTAACCTTTTGTTCTGTTAATCAAACAAAAATGCCTCCAGCAAAGGAGTAAGTAGGAGCCCGTTTAATTAGAAATACGAGGAGCTACTCAGAAGTAGCCTATGTGTCAGAAATTCTGGGCTAGTAAATTTGTGCCTGTTTCCTGCATTTTCTATTGGTGGTATTATTATTATTATTATTACTATTACTATCTTTGTTGTTATTATTATTTTAAACTACAACTAAATTATCTGTGTTGCTCTTGCTTGCCTTCTTCCCCAGAGACACACTTTCACCAGCTATTACAGCACTGGCACGTTTTCTGCAAAGGATATTCACCAGACATCTGGGTTGGGATACTCAGCTTGATCCAAAGCTGATCATCAAGATGAGCACTGATTTTCCAAAACAACCCATTTACTTGCACACATTTCCTGTGCTCCTGTGCTTCACATTTGGTTAGAGATTAACCTTCAAGGACAAACACACCCCTGAAGATTTCAAACACAAAAAAGCATCATTTTATCTGTTACATGTACGGGGTATTCATAAATTATACTTTACAGAGGGCTCACATATGTTTTGTAGGTACTATTTGGGTATGTTTGCTTTTTCCTCTTCAACACTTAATTAAGCCTGTTTTCTAAGGTCTATGATACTGGGCATGTCAGAATTTATCTGGTTCATTTAACACTAACATCTAGTAACTCACGATAGTGAATTGTGCATTTATATTCTCTAAAAGTAAGACTACAGAAACAATAAATTTTCAAGTAAAATCTTTGAGGTTAGGTAAAAAGCAATAATCAACCTCTCCCTCCCTCCCCAGCAACGCACACAGAGAGCGAAAGCAACTGAACCTGCATACCCATGAAGAACAAAATCGGAGAACTAGTTCATCACTCCAGGTGGTAGAGCTGTCAAGGATCAATCTGAGACTTACATAATATAGAGGTTGCTAGAGTGAATCACAAATTATTTTAAGAAATCCCAAAAGGCATACAAATCCACAGAAAAATGACTAAAATTACATGCAATACTTTCGTGAATGTTCTCTAAGACTCAGTAGTGTCCCCACATTACTTTCTCATTCAGTCTTCTCTCATTCTAGCCACAAACCCAGTGCTCACTCCATTCAGAGTTCAGTCTAATGGACACTGGTTTCCAAGCTCAGAAAGCTCTGTCTTCCCTTTGTGCTCTCCTGTCACTCGACCATGTGTTTTTAAAATGAGAGACCTCTAGTGTCTTCATCTGCTAGAGATCTCCCTGCAGTACAACTCAGTGCCTGCCAGTAGGCAGGGCAGAATCAGGTTTTGCACTTTGCCCTTTAATCTGTGGTATTCCTTCTGAAAGGGAGAAATATACAGATTAACAAGCTACCATTCTCCCCATTCCTATTGCATCTTCCCAGTTGAGGTCTGGAAGATACACACCACTTGCATGTTAGAAAGTTCAGTATTCCCTTAGCAACTCAAAAAGATGGGAAGATTATAAAAGTGATCAGAATTCAAAATGTTTCCATATATTAATTTTCCAAGTTGTCATGCTTAGTAAACCCTAAGTGATTGTCATCCAAAATGAACCCATCAAACTATGATATCATTTTGCTAGGATATATCTAGTCATGTTTAACTGTAGCCTCTTTTCATTTTACACATGAAAAGAGGTTAGCCTCTTTTCATGTGTAAAAGAAATTGGTCCATTATATCATGAACAGTATTAGCAAATAAACAGTAAAAGCACATTTGCTATATGTAGACTATTGTAGTGTAGTGGAAACACTAGAAGTTTCCTTTCCATCCACTCATGAGGTGAACAAAGATGTAACTCTTGTTATTCCATATACTTAGTCTTGAACAACATTGGTATGATTTCCAAATCAGGACTAATGAATCATAGACATGATGAAACAGAAGGTACCTACTAAATCTTAGCAGCGTGTAATTTCATAGTGTATGTATTCAAAGAACTATCTGCACATCTGTTTCTTATTTCGTATGAACTGTATATTATTTCAGTGCATCACAGTTATATGTATGAAGCAAAAGTAGTTTAGTGTTTTATACGTCTAGGTGCATAGAGATGGGTAATCCAAGATAACTTGAAAAGAATAGATGTATCCCCCAAAATTAAAAAATCATAAAATATTGCTGCATGCTTACATTGCATTAAATGTTATTCAGCTGAGATTCATGGTTTTTTACTCATTACTACTTCTTGATCATGCAACAGAACTCCAGGAATACCAGAAATACTGATCATAATTATAATTCATAAAATAACTATTACTTAAAAGACTAGAAACATAGTAGTTTAATGTTCTACTACTATTTCTCTGGAGAAATAAGTTCAAGTTCAACCCAAGTCACAAGCAAAATGAGCGCGTTAGGCCTATTCCCTAGCGATTACTTGCCCCCATTACAAAATGAATGCACAATTCATCACAACTGACAACTTCTCCTCAAGAGATGCCTGAGACGGGAATAGCAGGGGTCTCAAAGTCAGAAAAGAGCAATGGAAGAACTGCAGGGGAAAAGCTTGCATCGTGCCTGAAAACACTACACTTGATTCTAACCACTGCTTTCAGGTCTCTGCCTGAGGAGCACGGATTACTGGGTAGCTATAACATGAAAAGTAAGAAGCATTCCCTAGCTCCTCTTACATCTGAAGAGCTAACAAGACAGTTCAGAAGCACACACACACCATCAGAATTTGCTGAAGTAAGTCTCAGTTGAGATCCGTATTTTGCTACCATGTTTTAGGATTAACAGAAGCTGAACACAGAAAGCTAGGCATTGTTGAAAAGGCAATTTTGCAAGTGTTATTTATGTATCAGGTATCTCAGCATTGTGGGCAACCAGGAAAAGTTCTTCTCCCACAGAATTGGCAACAAATATGTCTGACAAAGTCAGATCTCAGTAAATTGCAAATGTTTTACAGTGTCTGACACTATCCTCTGCTCGATAATTTAGTTGGCCAACCTTCAGCTGGTGTTTGCAGCAGGAGGTATATAAGCACTGTCAGTATGCAGCTAGAATGGAATATATGACTCCTTGACAATGGCTGAGGACTCATACAATTATACTTGCATACTCTGATACCAGCAGAAAGGGACAGCATCTCAAGGGAGTTCTAATCTGTGATTCTTCCAGTTTAACATATATTTAAGTACTTGGAAAATCGTTACCAAAAAATATGAGTCTTTGCTACTTAAAAGAAGCAGTCTTAAACACTGCGATCAAGTAGCAGCTTTCCTTGCTACAGAAACAATGACATCTCTCCTAAAATTCAGGACTAACTGCCAGAACTTTCTATTCTTCTTTGAATACCTAATGTGACTGTGACAAAGATGCCAGAGTTCCCCTGAAGGTATCCAAGAGATCTCACAAAAAGTCATCACATTCCCAGGCCTTTTCCTAAAGGCAAAACAAAAGCCATACGGCTTGCTAGGTGAACAGCTGCCATTTTTGATATATTATCTACAGGGACGTTTAAAGTACTATTTTAAAAAAAATCCAATCTATTTTATGTATCTATATATATAATACTATATATTTCCTTATGGAAAACAGGCTATGCAGGGTGGTGGCACAGCCTGCTGCTGATACTGCGATTTAAGAAAAGGGCTGACTGAGAACTATGTAAGGACATAACACAACTGAGCAACTGGGCCATAAAATAGACAAAATTCAAACCCATTAAAATAAAATAACATACACTGGAGAGGAGTCATCTTAATTCCACATACAAAATAATGAGCTCTGAGCTGACTGTTATCAAACTAAAGGGAAATCTGGGGATAAATGATGAAGTGTCCTAAAAGTTTTAAGTCAGTCAGACATTGAATCATTATGGGAAGAGAAAAGAAAGCAAGGAATATTATGGCACCTCCTGTCATCTCAGAAAAGACCTAGAAGAACCAAAGGTTTGAAGATCAGTCGAGAAGAGTACATATATGATTTGCCCGTTCTCACAAGACAACCACTTTTGGATGCTGGAGGCAAATGAATGGATTATTTGATTTTTATCTGATGCAACACAGCTGCTCCTACACATATACGACACTGCTTGGTGTAGCTACTTCAAGCTCAATGTTGCTTGGAGTATTGATGCTTTTTTATGTACTGTACCACAGCATGCCCATACCCATTCACCAGCCCAGACAACCCAAGGAACGTTTAAATCAACGTATCATGGGCAAACCCTTGAATATTTATGCCACAAAGCATTTCCTAGAAGCATTTCCTTTTAGGTACCCTAGGGCATAAGCTTTAGTACATCCAAATGAGCTGAGAACGCAGTATATAAAATAGCAATTGCTGACATGCCACAAAGTTTGTGCAGGTTTCTCAACCGAGTGTAATTATTCACCAGCACAATAGCAAATACTCTATTTAATTAATAGCAAAACAGAGTCAATTGTAAATAGAAGAGACAAAATATCTTGTTGGAGATCTCAGAGACACAGGAGGTAGGAATTTAACTTTTACATTTGATACCACAGATCAAGTAAAAAAAAATAAATCTCTGGACTACACGTACCTGGGGAATTTATGAACTTGTGTTGTAATATTAATGACTATGAATCCTACAGACGTCATGTAAAGCATTTGGATGAACTCCTGATCATACTATCTCCTCTACTTGTGAGCATTCAACTGTTTGCAGGAAAGGTTAAAGTAGTATTTCAAAACCGGATCACTTGATCTACGTTTAATATTACTGCTGTAGAACACATGCAAAAAGTACTGCTTATTGACTGGGATCACTGAATCTCAACAACAAATAGATGCCTTACTTTCAAGGTCATTCACTCTCAGTAAATCATCTTCATAATCAGTATGCTATTTGGTATGCACTATATTTTCTCAATAAATTTATATGAAAACTTTATCTGGGAGCTCCATTTAAAGCATTATCAACTACACAACTTGAAGACTTAACAGATCACACTATTTTCATTAAAGCAATAGGTTTGCCTGTGTTACTGCTAGAGAGCACAATAAAGAACCATTTGTTCTGTCTTATTTATCCTACCCATAACGTCGAACTTCTCAGTCACTTTTTTTGTTTTCATTTACAGCACTGAAAATCCAGAATTCCACTAGGTACAATGGCACTGCTGCATATTTGTATAGCTTGTAACGTGTTTTTTTCCACTTCCGTTGAGTTGATATTGTTACCCACATACAAGGTTCTACACGTGACCCATCTACAAGTTTATGCTTGTTAACTGTGCCTGAGCTTTGTAATAGTTTTACTTAAAATAACAACTCCTTGAAACTTTCCAAAAAGAATGACTACATGAGGAAAGCCACGAGGACTGATTTCCCGGTAAGCTTAAGAAGCAATGAATGTAATAAATGCCAGGCTACCGTTTCCGCCTTTTTACAGCTGCAGAGAGAATACAACTCTGAGCTTCTCTAATCCAAGAGTGATCCTATAAACAGTCACAGTAAAACTTGAATATCAGCACCTCACTTTCTTGGACATAAGCTGAAAGAGGCAGAGGCAGACCCTTTGCTCTTGTGCTCTGTGTAAGGGGAGCGCTTGGTGCCTCCCCTGCACAGCAGAAATGTCAGGCGTGCTCCTTCTGCTCACCAGGGAGACACGGGAGATACTGTGCCTTTTTGAGAACACAATGGAAAGTTGGCTTCACACAATCTGAAACATAAGAAAGCAATCCTTAGGCATAATTTCACCCTCAGCATGTAAACTCTTTTAGACAATAAACTGTTTAGAACAGGGCTTTTGCTTTAAAGCATCCAGCCCAAGAAGCATTTTATAGAAATCCCACAAAGGATCTCTGAATGAGTGTATTGTTATCATCAGCAGCGAAAATTCTGCTGGGAATTATTAATTGCTTTCTTTTCAATAAATGTTATTAAAGATGAAAAAGGAGATGGAAGGAGGGCTATAAGATGGTTCATTGTCACTGCGTTCATATGGAAGAAATAGGGAACCCAAAAAAAGCAGCACTTTTTTTCTAAATTGGTCACCCCCCCTCCAAGCTGACTGATTTCTTTCCCCATGTGTGGCAGTAAACTGAATGGAATGAATTTTCAAAGCACAGCATGAAAGATATACCCACAAATCCTATTAGTAGTAATGTGATTTGTGTGCTTATCTGCCATGCAATGCTTTGAAAGTTCATTCCTCTATGTTCAACTTCAGTCTTTCTACTTCCAAAAACACCTGAAAAGCTTACCCACACTTGCAGTTACTTTGGGAGTGGGGAAAACTGGAGGATGTGGAGACCTGCCTCCCAGTTCCAAGGATAACAACAAGCAAGCAAAACTTCAGCCTGCAGAACAAGAGTTGTACCTTGGGTGGTTGTTAGCTCCCCAGTCACCATTCTGAGACACAATCCCTGGTTTACACTATTCAGCTTTTCTCACTTCAGTCCTCTTTACCGAAATGCTTTGATTTTATGCCACTTTGAGCAATCTTTCTGTCACAAGAAGGGTAACAGCATTGCATGCTACCTTCAGAATCTGAAATCTCCCAACAAAGACCTTAACAGAGAAACAGAGAAGCAGAGTACAGTGCACTATTCATTTATTCTTGTGACAGGCCTTAGATTGTACAGAGTGTAGAAAACTGGCACAAGATTAATCAGTTCCTGAGACTACATAAAATGAACCCATGGCAATTTTAGGAGTCAAGGCTGCAGTCTGTTTTGGGTCTTGCATCTGAACTAGGTGGTTGCAACTAATAAGAAAAGTGTTTATACTTTTATTTACCTAAACCAGCATCTTTCAGCCTGGAAGACCCCAAATCACATTATACAATATCCACTTTACCAGCCTTGCCAAAACACTGCCACTTTTGAAATAGGCTTAGAATAGCAGAAAGGGATGCTCTTGCCTAAACAGAATGGAAAACCTCATTTTTCTGGAGCAACTGAGAGCATTTAATGTTAATGCAAAGCAAATTGAATTTAATTTTAATTTCACACCTAAAAGACACCATTATCATGAACAAAGTACCCAGCTCATCTTTATTCTGTTTCCAAGAGGAGAAAGAACCTAGCTGAGACTTGGAACTGGTGTTTCAAGGAATACAGACACAAATATACCCTCCAAAATCACCGATGCCTGAACTTACAAGAATTAAAATAACTGCTTTACTTTGTAACCCTAAAGGATATCATGTCGGACATTTATTTGACTGTGTTCATCTTCTGAAACTGTAACTGACCTAACTTGTACAAACATGCTGAACAAGATTTTCTTAATCTAACTGTTCCAAAGCATTCAGACCTTGACTCAACCTCTGGTTGCTAGCCATAGTGATAAGAAAATAGTTTTAACCTTTATTACTCCTTTACGTACACCAAATGCAGTGGAACTGCATGATTATGAATGCCCAAATATACCTCCACAGTGCAAAAGAAGTCACAGAATCACAGAATGGTTTGGGTTAGAGAGGACCTTAAGATCGTCTAGTTCCAACCCCTGCCATGGGCAGGGATGCCTCACACTAGACCATGTAATTTCTGATCACGGAATATTTTCTTCCCTTAGTAGAAATTCTACAGAATAGCTTGATTTAACCACCTGACTGAAAAACCTTGCATGAATGACAAAATTTAAGTTTTTACTCTCTACATAGAGTAATTATTGAAGTTAAAAGTTCATAACAAAGAGGAAATAAATCTGAAGATGAAAAGCAAATATGATTTCTTCTCACAAAGCTCCTCATTCATTTTCAACACTGTGAGCTATTTATACTTATCTCACAATACGCTTCAGAAGGTAGATAGATAGAAACATAGCCTAAATTATGTCTTGACGTTGAGATACAGGCACAGATTTTACTTAGCATCTAGGCAGATTCAGACCTTATGTATGCCTTGCAAAGCTCACATTATTTATGTGTTGTGAACTAGATGTCCTACTGATGCAGAAAAGAAACACCTATGAAAATCAAATATACAGCTTTCATTTGATAAATATATTATACAGTCAGTTACAGCCTTGTACCTCAGATTCTTTTTTTTTTTTTTCTTTTTAAAGTTTTTCCATTGTCCTTGTATGATTTCTATTCAGCATTTCCCATAATGGGTTAACCATAACTGGGATATATCCTATTTTTAATCTTATACCTGCCTCATTCTCACCAGGTTTCCAAGTCTGAAGTCTGCTTATTTTGCCTTCATAGGAAATAAATCTTTTCCATCAAAGCAGAGACTGAAAGCTTGCCCTTCTGCATCCTTGCCTTCCCAGCTTCCCATCTCGAACTCTAGAGCAGGTAAGGAAGTGCAGGCTGCAATGAGGACAGGATTTCAGTATGATCATGCCAATCTGGAAGTACAATAGGAAACAGAGAAACCAATGAAGGGTTTACATGGTGCTAGGATTTTAGTGTCTGATCACTGCTTTCTTTGGAAGTGACAGACCGCAGCAAATTACATTTTACAGGAATTTCTGCCTGTGTATGTCCATTTGTGACTATCGGTTGTATCACCAACCTATCCTATTATACAATTTCATGAGCCAATGTAGGAATGAAGAAAAGTTTGTCCCAAGAAACATCATAACAGCACACCAGTTTACAAAAGCCCACTTTGAGCAGCCTGGGCTAGTGGAAGGGGTCCCTGCCCATGGCAGGGGGTTGGAAGTGGATGAACTTTAAGGTCCCTTTCAACCCAGACCACTCTTTGATTCTGTGATTTCAAACACTCTGCATTATGCATGATGGAAGACAATTATATTTAATTTGGACACCTACATCCCACTTTATTTAAGGAACATTATTATAATGTACACTTAATTAAATATTATTATTACTTTTTTATCTATTATGTCTTTAATTGCCTTTTATAATGCAGGTTTTTAAGACTAGCTCCATTTGATCTTCTTATTGATATAACAGAATTCACAGCAGAGCTAGTAGAAATCACTGTTACAGACAGAGCTGCTGTCCACAACAGAAAAGTGAAGCCTGTTTATTGTACAGAGCATCTGATACCTGATTATTTTAATGAAGCCTTCCGTCTTGCATACAAAGTGGTGCAGAAGCCATTTCCACTGTCTGAGGTCAGCAATGCAGAATGCTCATCATCAGTCAGTTTAGAGCTGTTTAAAATCAAGGCCCATTGTAATCAAGGTCAAAATTGTCACGAACTTCAGTGGAGAGAGCTTTACTTCAGAACTCCTCTATTTATTTTAAGTATCTGAGGCCATGAATATCATAAGAATGCTTGGAAAAATCGTGTTTTCTACAAGCAACAGCAATGAGACCCATAAAAAACTTTACTCTTCAAAGTCAATAACATAAATTACAGGGTGAATTGGACATGAGTGATAATGCATTAGCATATGCATTTCTGTACACAATTAATTAATGAATCTTAGAATAAAATAGGAGCTAGATTACACATCCTCAAAAACCTTTGGCTTCAATTACATACACTTTGTAAAGCATAATTGAATTATGTTAAATGAGTAAGACAGCAAATTTTAACGTATGTGACCATATTACTTAATAACACCAGCAAAATAACCATAAACTATCCTTGAAAGAGAAGACAACTTATATTACAAGGGGCAAAAGCAATATATAGGAGCTACAGAATTACACATTAGGACCTTGTAGCTAACTCTCGAGTTCTGCTTCTTCATGTCTGCAACACCCAGTTGGCTAGCAACCAAAGCAGGATTATACACTTTTTTTTTCTTTGATGGATGAAAACAGAAATCCTATATTTAAAAAGAACCCCAAACCCTAAACTAGATTGAAAACCCATCTAGCATTTCAGCTTCACTCTTCCCTGTGAAATTCATTTCCCTTTTTCTTTCCTTTCAAGAATTTGCTTCATCTTGGAAGCAGGTATCAAAGCTGCTCCTCCATAACTTAAAAGAAAAATGACTAGGAACTCCTCAGTGTCACTGTATCTGACAAGTTTCTGCAATGTATTTACCTCCTTCTTTCAAAACGTTATTAACATTTAAGTCCCCAGAAAGTGCTACAGCTGAGATTTTTTTCCATCCATTTCAATTTCAAAACGATGCATTTGATTTTATGGTCTAATAGAGAAAACCTGCTTCTGTCTCCTGGAAGTGGCTGTCCATACTAATTAGTGAGGAACACAATGCACACAACCTTTGTTTTGCTAGGATCTGAACAGAAATCTCAATGAAGACTACCAAACCTATTTATAAATCTTTACAAATTTCACCTTTTAGGACAGGTTTAAAAAAACCCCAACCCTGCGATAACACCTACAGTTATTTCACAGATTTTTCCATTTAAATGGGATTTTGACAATTTAATGACTGCATTCTTTCAAAAATAACAATGGTATTATACGACTGTCATGTAAATGTAACTCAGGATTGCTATCAGTTCATAAAATTATTCCAGGAATCTGTTCACATCCCATGTTTTTGCAGAGTTTACCTAAACCATACATCTCACTTTGTTGTTCAGATATATTTTAACATTTGCACTCAAGTCCTCAGAGGTAAATGTTCAGTTCAGATGCAGGATTAATAAACTTCCATCCCTATATTACAGTATGGCATTTTATGCAAAAGCAGTTCTCAAAGAGCCCAGTCCTTTGGGACGAACCAGGCTCCGGGGCATTGCATTGTTAGCACTCGGGCTGCCAAAAGCACCATGAGAAAACTTGCTTTCACACTGGGCTTTCTAAAACATAATATCACTCAATGCAATAAGTAATGAAGCTGAAATGATCCCATATTGTTCTGAACAATATATCTGACAGCACGCTACCAGTGAGGTCTGAGGAAGGAACGCATTATATTCTGCTGTATATTTCTGAGTCAGACCTGTGAAGTTCTTTGAACCTTTACTGAACCAGTTCTGTATTTGAAATATTTTCAGGACTTATCCTCTCCATTTTAGCAAGCCAGACACAACATACTCCTTGCCTCCTGTCAGGGAATAATGGGAGGGACTGAGCATGCAGTGGCTAAGCACTCTCATTGAAAAAACCAGGGGATGCTTCAATAATTGTCCTGAGAGGCTAGAAAGGAAACAAGACTCTATGCTGACAGCTTAGCTCAGCGTGAACTCTCATTTTTCACATGGAGCTAATTAAAAACCGAAATTAGTTAAATATGGAAATGACACTTGCAAGCACTTTAGCTGAGTTCTGGCAAAATCCCTCTAGAGTGCTGCGACGCTACCTGCTGCTTCAAAACTCCCCAACTGAATTTCACAGTTAAAAGGCTGAGCAAAGGGAAAGTTATTACAGAGATTTCCAATTCAAAATGCATCTGTAAAATTCTAAATTAAATTTCATGGTAGCCCTTTCAGTAACTAGAGACATACTGTGCAGCCCAACGATACGGTGCTCAAATAACGTCCCCGCATGCATTCTCTGATTATCTCACCTATAGGCACTGTGCTGGTGGTGCCAGCACTGTGAAGCCCATAAGGATACCAGCACTACAATGCTACAAAGATAAGCTGTGTACTGCTGCTGAAGTAGTCATTTGGAAAGCATGGACACACAGAGCACAGAGGAATTATTCCAAAGTTTAACAGTAAAAATCTCGGAATATCAGAACACAATGACCAAAATATCTTATGCCTCCTGATTTACCTTGGAAGTGCTGAATACATATGCTGAGAAGGGTTTACACTGCAATAAATTATATGGCCTATATATACACCTTTATCTCAATGATTTACAGGCAAGGTGATAATAAAAAGCACTTCTGCCTACTTCAATGGGCATAAAGAACCAAGGGACTGGATATGCATAAAAGGTAAGGTGACTGACATCAGCTTTTTGACTAAAGCACCATGTGAATTCCATTTTGGTGCATGTGACTTGCCTGGTATGCATAAAAGCAAGGGAATTTGCCCAAGGGCAAGTACGATTTCTGAATGCAATTTAACGAAACCCGCCCATGGATCAGATCATTTTGGATCCATACCAAAGCATTCAGGATAGCCAATCACTTTCAGAACAACTGGAGCATTTTGATTTTATTGTTTTTCCTACATTCCATCCCTCTACCCTTGAGGCAATCCCCTCCCACTGGCCTGCTGCCACTATTGCACCAACAAATTTCTGTCTAGGAAAGCCAGTAAAAGATGCCACATAGCATGAAAGCCACTGTTACTCTCAAGTCTGCTGGCAGGGGGGATTGCTGCACCCAACCTGCCAAAACCTCTTCCCTGGCAGCTATCTGTATAATCTGTATATCATACCCAGGCTTTGCTAGTCCAGGGCCTTGAAATATCTCAGCTTACCCAGCTGGAGGGGATATGCTGCAGCTGCACCATCAGGCCCTCTTATTTTATTGAATTTTGAATTGCAGTTTCAAAGCAATTCAAATGAATTTGCCCAAGGCCTCAGATCAGTAAAACTACTGATACCACCTGCAGCAGGCTTCCTAAATTTGAAGCATTTAAAAGCAGGTGACAGGATAGGAGCTTTCAGTGTAAGGACTAACACTCATGGAAAGCCTGCTAAACAAACTTGGTCATGCCCCTTTTTGGCAAGGAAGGAACTGCATGGCTTTCAGCCCAATTCTCACAATACTACTGGTAATAACGGGAAATTCCATTTTAAATTATGTTTTAAATCATGTATATTTACTTGATCACTGAGTTCCATCTATTTTAAAGCATTTATATGAGTGAAGATAAAGAGCAGACTATGATGAACATGAACTCTTAACAAGAGGGTGTATAAAGAAATCCAGGAACCAACATCCAGCAGGCTGAGGCCTCTTTCAAGTTCATGAAACTCCAATGAGATCACTACAACATGGGTTGCCCTCAGAGAGGAAATCCAAAAGCCATCCATGAACATAACACCCTCCTCTTCAAGTAATATTATTAATAATTCCCACTGCTTAATCATATTCAATACCCTTAAACATCCCAGATGGTGTTGAAATATAAGTATATACAACATCATTTAAGTCCTGCAGGCACACAGAGGCTAATGGCAAGACTACAGGAAAGAGGTAATACATTCTGACAGAGGTCCTTTGTCTAGAACTTTACTTTCACAAAACAGCAGAAGTGTGAGTATCCAGAAAGGGCAGAACAATAATTAAACAAAACAAACAAACAAAAACCCCTTGATGCCGAGGGACATACGCAGTTACACTGAGCTGAGCCTCCTACACATTCTGCACTGCTAACATAGCCCAGATCTGTGAGCGAGGAAACCACTAATGTTTCCCCACTTGTAACGCTTTCCAATTCTTCTTCCAGCAACCAGAGGCAAAAGATTAAATTTCCTATCTAGCAGTTGTCCATGACCATGGTCCATCTAGAATGTGCCTGATTAAAAACTACTGAGACACATACCTGCCTATCTAACCAGGAGGCAGAGCCTCAGCCAGAGGTAGTAAAGCATGTCAGCCAAAGTCCTGTGCAAGAACAAGGTGGTTGTGGTACCAGCTTGGCACCTTGCCCTTACTTCATACTGAACAGGGATTCAGTGAGCTGAATATTGGTTCCTCTTGTTTCACTGTCCTCACTGTGCCTGTATGCACAACCCTGTCCAGAGCAATGATATAGCAGATAACTGGTACCTACTTCTCTTGTCTGTGGGTTTTAACAACACCCATATTAATTGCATGAGTAACTACCATATTTGGGGATCAGTATTGGTAAGAAGAGAAATTATTTACATCTTCTTCTCTCCCTCTTCTGTCATCTTACCTGAGTATACTCACAGGAAGATACAGCTTGGTGAGGGAGCTAGAGGCAGAAATAGGGAATCTGGGGAAGGGTATTGTCAGATGCAATCAGGCAGCTTACTTTGAATGGCAATCATAAGGCAACAACTTATGCCTTTTAAAAGATCCCTAAAGAATAAACTATAAGGAACTTGATAGAAAGAACAACATACATTCCAATCAACTCATGATTGTACTTCAGATCTGCAATGAACATTCTCTCTCCAAAGTGCTTTCTGCTATACTCAGCACATGATGCACATCTGGGTAAGCACCAGTGGGATAAAGCCTAAAGACATGCTTACAAGAGAACATCCATGCAGACAACTTCTTTTGTCCCTAATGATTCTGGGAAAGTATTTACTCAAGAACAAAAAGAATAGTGGCTCAAAGGTGAGAAATTAAGACAGGATTTTCATCTTCAGGCGCTTAAAGGTGTTTAATCATTCTCTTGTTTTTTTCTTCCTCTTGCACTCAGAAATATTCAATAAAGTTTAAAAACTTCAATCAAGGAAAAAACCTGAGCCTGCAGCCTCACTTCAAGGAGGAAGAAGAGAAGAGGGAACAAAAGTGGGCTGACAGACACAAATACATTATTTATTCTTTCCATAACCAATACAGCATAGTGGTGTGAGCCAGGGAATTACACCCACCAAACACACACACTACAGCCATCTTTGCCCTTGTAGGAATCATTTCAGTGCTCAGAAGATGCAACACGCATAACCCAGCGATGTCATCCTTGTGACATAAAACCAGCCTCCATACGCAGAAAGCAATGGAACGAAAATTATTCCCAGAGCTGGGGCCAAGAAAGGGCTACTGGTTCCAGGAGACTGGCGAGCCAGGTGCCCCCAGAGAGTGCACAAGCTGTTCTTTGAGCCATATGTGAGAACAACACTCCTGAGATCGTTCAGCCTCACTCTGAACTGCTGCCTCATACCTACTTTCTCTGTAAACAGGGCCTAAAATCATCCCATAAGAGGCAGAAGGAACAACTTTCTGCCTTTGCCAGATACAGGCTTCTCAGTGGGAGCTACTCAGGTTTTGCTCCGTAAAGTGATTCTGGCATCCTAGATAGTCAGTTAATGAATTCTTTAAATTGTAAAACTTTAGTCAAGGTCATTTGCAAATGCAAACCTTGAGTTCAATTATGTTTTACCAGCGGATGACAAAATTACAAGAAAAAAACTGGTTTTATAACTCAACCATCTTTTCCCCTTGGTTATCAATTTTTAAATACAGGGCAAGAAAAAAGTGTGCTTTTGAGAAAATTCTGAACACATAAATGTTTCAGATCAGTTCTACTGCACAGAAGAAAATGTTTCTTTTAATAGTGTGATTTGATGTAATTTGCCTCATGATTTTTCTTAAGGTACAGCAAATGCTGAACAGAAAATGGCACATATTTCATTTCAAGATACAGAGCCAAATTCATCCCTGCATCTTTTTCATGCCCCATTGGTCTAAGCCAATTATTTTCAATGTAGCTATATCACTGTGAAAAAGGAATAATGCAATCATGAATCAAGTCCATACTATTTTTCATGACAATTCCACTTCAGCAAAGCCTTAGATATAACCTAGTGAACCACAGATCACAGTAATATTTTATAAAATTTATTCAACAAAACGTATTAAACAAACTTACCTTTCTGTCTGTATCTTAGCAACTTAGCAACCCTTAAAATATCTGAACAAGCTTCCTAAATCTTACCTGCAAATGCAGACTTTACTTTTGAGTATTCTCTGTGCTAGCATTGACGGCCATAATTGCAAGAATAAATTTTGCAGAATGGGGCTGTATTGCACACATTTTACCTGCATCTGCATAAAGTCCTTAAGGTACCTCTTAATTAATGGTATCATTTCCTAGGCTATTCACTAGATCTGTCATGTAAATTCAATGGCAGGGATATTAAGGCTTCATTACAGAAGATACCGTAATAAAAGTATCCCTAAATAGCTTAAGCGTTCCACAGCCACTTGTCGCATGTTTTATGATTTCTGCTGATTTCAGTCAGAGCACCCAAAGCGAGCTGGAGGAAAGAACCTGCCCCACGGTACTGCATCTTGGGCTCGAGCATCCTTCACAGCACCAGTCTGATGCTCCATGACCAATGGTGGCCAATGAAGTACCACAGGTGCACCCTACCTTAGTATGAGCCCATCGCCAGAGAGCCAAGAACAGGGCTAACTAAAGTTCAGTGTCTGCAGGGAAACGAAACTTAATTCCTCATGAAAGAATGCAGTGGGACTGTATGAAAACTGCAGGAGCTGGTGAATACCAATTTTAGCCATATCTTTAAGTAGGTGGCAATAAACCCTCATTATTTGCAAGGAAAACTCATTTACACTAAAGCAACCTGCAGTTTTCCTTTGCAAGAGCCAAGCAGCAGCTTAACTCTGTACACAAAGGGTACAACCACTGTCAGCTTTGTGAAATGAGGGAGGATGCAGTGTCAACGGGACCATGTCTAAGTGATAATTAGACCCAAGTAAGGAATCTGGGGTTAAAACCTGTAGTCTTAACTCAAGATTGCTCCCTCAGTACCTTTTCATCAGCTTGTTCATGATTTAGAGTTTAAATTACAGCTTCTAACCCTGAGCTCAGTACTGTGGAAAGAAAAACACTCCAGGAAAGCCTGGGTCTTCAGTCAGCTACCGAAAGGGCCACATCCTCTCTGCTTGGGCTTCTGGGCCTCCTCATCTGTTTCAGGAAAAACAGATGTTTTGTGAGCTGGGACACACATTCCTGTGTTTGCCAGCGCCAGGCTGGCATTGCGGATGTCGCTGGTCACCCCTCGCTCCTCACACACCTCATGGCTCCCTGCCGCAGCCTGCAGCCAGGCCAGGAAATGGCCCTCATGGCTGCTTGCGCCCTGCCGGCTCCCCCCCCACTGCCGGGCCACCCACCGGCCCGCGCCCGGCACTGCACAGGCTGCCCCGGCTGCTGCGAGCAGCGCCAAAGCTCCATGCTCCTCGAGAGGAGCGGAAGATGCGGCTCGTGCCCCTTCAGAAACGCTGTAACCAAACCACATACAGGAAATCATAGAGACACAGAATCAGCCGGGTTGGAAAAGCCCTTCAAGCTCATCCAGTCCAACCGTTCCCAGCACTGCCAAGGCCAGCACTAACCCATGGCGCTGAGGCCTCGTCTCCACGGTGTGTGAACACTTGCAGGGACGGTGCCTCCAGCACTGCCCTGGGCAGTTCCAATGCCTGAGCACCCTCTGGGGAAGGAATTGTTCCTCAGCTCCATCTAAACCTGCCCTGGTGCAGCTTGAGGCCTTTTCCTCTTGTCCCATCCCTTGCTCCTTGGGAGCAGAGCCCAGCCCCCTCCCGGCTCCATCCTCCTCTCAGGCAGCTGTAGGAAGCGATCAGGTCCCCCCTGAGCCTTCTCTTCTCCATCTGAACCCCCCCAGGTCCCTCAGCCGTTCCCCATCACACTGTGCTCCAGGCCCTGCTCCAGCTCCCTTCCCTTCTCTGGCCCCGCTCCAGCACCTCAATGTCTCTCTTGTAGTGAGGGGCCCAGAGCTGAACACAGGATTCGAGGTGCGGCCTCACCAGTGCCCGGTACAGGGGGATGATCACTGCCCTGGCCCTGCTGACAGTACTAGTGCTGATACATAAATGAGTGCAACTGACCCAGTAAATGTAACTATCGATACACTAGACATGTAAGAAACTACTTCAGCAACATCCCCTTTAAATATCCTCATGCGGCGTTTGTCAGCATTACTGTTGAGTGTTGTAACTAAAAAGTGAACAGTTCTCCAGCACCACAGCAACATTACTCCAGTGCACCTAAGGCACTGGCATCCTGGAGACCGGGTTGGCACAAAGTGAGATAAAGCATAAGTGAGGTAAAGATAAAGCATAGCAGTGCTGGGCTTCCTCCTCTTTTTTTCCAGAAAGACAAATATAAATTTATCCTTACTAAAATGTTTTCTTGACACAAGCACTGCAAAGGACAACTGGCTGTGACAGGGATGCAAGCCCACCTTGCTGTGAACGCCTGCCCGGGAGCTGCTGGAGCGCAGCCAGGTGGGAGGCACAATCCTGCCCCAGCCCCTGTGACTAACCCCAGCCCAGGGCCAGGCTCCGCTGCCACCCCTCATTGACACCCTCCAGCTGCCAGCCACGGCATGCTGCTTAGCTTAGTTTACCTTAACATTTCCTCGTGGATGTCTGCACTATGAATTTGTGTAGGCTGATGATTTAGTGGTTGCCCGCTGATATCAGAGAGAGAAGCGTTTTTCCCTCAGTGTCTGCTTTGTAAATCAATCGCTAAATTATGTGCTACTTCATTCACATTTTTTTGGGCCTCTATCTGCCCTACACCACCTGCTGTGGCGATAACTGACAAAATACATGGAACCTGGGGAGAGGATGAGGAAAGACAGGAAGGAGGAGGGATACAACTACCTTTGCACATGCGACCTATTGGCAGAAATGCTCAGGCAGTGGCATACAAATGCTGCAGATTGAAGCTATTGAATTTTTTAGTAGCACAATACACTGCATAGCACTGCTCTTTAAGTGCTTGTATCCTCGTGCAACAGCAATCTTCAAAGCAGTAAAATAAGATGTACCCAGCTGTGTTTCAATTCATATACGGCAAGAAGAAAACTTGTATTTTCTATACTAATTTCACAGAGAAATCAAAGAACAAAAAGATGAAAAAAATCTACAGGGTCAAACTTTAACAATCAAGAAAAATAAATCTAGTTTTATTAACCTGTATCATGGAAACACAAGCTGTTTAAAGCACCTTTGCAGCATCTCTGCTAATTAATCCGTATCAAGTTGTCTGGATGGAATCACAATCTTACTGTCAAGATCAAAATAGTCACTGTCTCCTCCACAAACCAACGATTAAAATCTTTAAAAGCAATCTGAGAATGTTGGCAGGCAGAGCTATCCACATTACAAACACACAGGTACTGTTAACATTCACATCTTACACAGTTATCTTTCTTTTGCAAGGCCTTATTTATTTATTTTTGTTTTCAGTAATAGCATACAAATCACCTTCCTTGGAATCAGACTCAAGATCCCTGCAGATTCTTAAATGAGAAAACATGTTACCACCACTAACAATAACACAAACAAAACAGAACTACTCCTACATTGAAAGGAGGCGTGTGCAGTATCAGCATTGGAAGACGGATGAGGAAACCAGAGGTGGGAAAAGACAGATTACTGTGCAAGCAGAGCAATTTTGAAAGCTTCACTGGGGGCTGGGACCTGCTCCCTCCAAAAGAAAATCAGGCAGAAAGCATAAACAGTAAACTGCTCTTTTTCCTTGTTCTATGGAGTTCTTCCAAGTTGTGTAGGAAAGAGGATGAAACTTGTCTTCTTCCCTTCAGAACAGAGCATTACCATAAAATATTTAATTATTATTGTTACAGCTTCTGCCACACCAGATTGTACTTCAACTAGTTTCATTTTTTAAGGTGAATGTCCTGCTAATAACAGACCCTGGGACTGATAGACCTGAAACCCAGTATTTGTCATTTATTCTCAGAATAGGGCTAGCACTGAAAGATTCCCCAAGTGGTCAGCTTCACTCCTGCTCTGAAGAAATTGCTCCTTTATCATTGTCTATTCCAGAAGAATAATAGACATCGGCTAAAATAATGGCAACAAGTGACTTAACACTGTGTGTGGGCAGAGGGTATCCTACCCGAAATCCCAGCAACAACCAGTGAATTCTCTTGATGTCACAGGAGGGAAAAAAGTGCAGAAATAGCGGCACTTCCCCCCAAGGAGTAATGGCTCCCCAGCAAACAACCTGAAAAGCAGTACTTTTGCCCCACGGAGACAGTAATTTGGGGTCCTGAAGTAAAAATGGATAGATAAGGTTGTGCTGGGTGAGCAAGTCCTTCGTTCTGAAAGATGAGAGGAAGATTTTAATTACCTTGGTAGCACCCACGGCTACAGCCCTCTCCTTGTATACCTGGGAAAATCGAACTAGCTGGGGCACAAGATGGTTAGGTGGAGCAGGACAGAGAAAAAACCACAGACATGTAGACCTCCAAAACTGAGTTGACCCTGATACAAAGTTTTAACAGACTATCAGAACTCAAATACCGTGCTGACATTCTTCATTAAAATAACTTACAAAACGTCAGTTATTCACAAATAAAGGTGGTGAGACATTAGCTAGAACGAACTATTGCGCCTACTGTAAGGGAAAACAACGTTAAAACATTGCTCCAAATGTGATGTGAATGACTAGGAGTCTTTGGAAAGTGAGGGTAGTGAATCTGGTGTTATCATCGAAGATTATATTACTTGATGAACTCGCTTCATTATCAACAAACACAAACATTCACACACAGATCTCTCCTCCAGAACTACCTGAAAATAGGTGTGAATTGTCAGTCATACTTTACCACCTTGTGCTATGATTTCTGTCTGAAACCCAATGATCTTCATTAGATCTAGTTACTACATTACCTTTAAATGCCAGAATATTGACCATGCTACTACTCAAAACGGACGCTCAAAACCAGCAGACCTAAGGTCCATTTTTTACAGTAATGTAAAATATATACATTACTGAAACTCAATTTAGTCATCTGGAATGTAGGAATAATAACATTTACTTTCCCCATAGTGAAGTGCTCATAAGCTAAATTAGCACTTACTATAATTCATCTCAATTCTAGAAAACAGTGAATCATAGCCTTAACTTATTTTTTAAAAATGAATAAGCAATTTCATTGAGCAGGGAATAAAACTTTTGTCTTGGTGTTGGTTTTTTTTTGTTTTTCAATTCCTCCAACTATCATTATTTACCAGAAGCTAATTTAGCCTATTTACAGAAAAATCAAGTCCTTTTTTTGGTTCCTCTGTGCTAGAATTAATCAGAAGCTGCATGATTCCATGTTTAATTTCAATCACAGCAGCTACTGCTTTACAAATAAATAATACTTACAAGATTTTTATTACTCCTAAAGAAGAAGCTCACCTTTTCTTAAGGAAAATAAGAAGTAGAATACTGGCTTCTACACTTGTGTTTAATTATGAGAATACCTCAGGATATGTGTTTTCCCTTACTAAAATCCTAGTGCATAACTAAACCTGCATTTTCTTGAAAGACACCAGCAATACCTGGCTTATCTGGAAGGTGTCCAGACTGGCAAGAATTAAAATGCCCATGAGAATATAGAATTGGGGAAGGGGGTCAGTGGGAAAACAGGGTGTGGGTCAACACTATCTATCAAGTTCAACCACAGAGGCAAGTGCTATGCAGGGTAACATGGAATTCTTTTTGTAGACCTGTGGCGTAGTTATTCAAGTTGAAAAAGCTGGTTACCAATTTTCTAGCTAGATTTACTAAGACAGTAGCAGAATTTAGCCCCATCTGTTAGTCCTTGGCTAGGACACTGGTGCTATTTGTTTTCCTAGCATGGCATCCTAGACCATTTCTCACTTGCAAGCTCATACAACAGATTGATGGTGCCAGAGAGACACTGTGAAGTGGTGCCTGCACCACTGCCAAGGGCAGGGCAGAACGGATGGTCAAATCCAGATGATTCCACGTTAAGAGAGGATGAAGTGAAAAATCTGCACTGCCCTCCACCCCGCCCCTCTATGCTCACAGGAGATTGCATCTAACCTTCAGTCAGCAAAAATGAAAGAGAAAAGACTTTGCTTTAAAGCTTTAGAGGTGCCTAAGAATACTTTCAGTTCAAGTTTTGCCCAGCCATGGGCCAGTTTTAAAATCAAACCATCAAAATAACAGTTAGAGGGATTTTCCCAGTTCCATAACTGGGACAAAATGCTTTGCCCTAAATAGCTTTTGCCTAAAGACTCTCTGTAGTGCCTTCTTTCACAAAAAGACACAGAGGGAATGGCAGTTTTCTGCAGACCCAGCTGATCTGTAAATCTGCTGGGAGAGCACAGATTTAGCGTGCAGTGAACCTACGTATGCCATATTAAAGTTTATACAAAACACTGCACTGAAACTACAGCCAGCCGTGTAGCACTGATGGATCTAAGCCACGTTTCTCACTATAAAAGAGTACAATTTTATACTTCATTATCAGTTAGCATTGATGTCAAATATGTGCTAGATTACTGCAAAATATTAAACATTTTGAGATACTGTGAATTTCAGCGAAGAAAATAAAGGTGTTTTCAGTTACTGCCTTAGCTGTTTTTGTAAACTTCTCCCCTGCTGCAGAAAAGCCTGCTCCAACTCTGATTCATTTTCACATTCCTGACTTTACTTCCGTGAGTATTCCCAACAGACTCCAGAAAGGTACACATGGAGCATTTTCAAGAATGGGCCTAGGGTAAAATTCTGACAAATATAAAAAATAAGTAAACTAAAAAGTAGGGGAAATATATTCATCATTTTTTTCAATTTATAGTAATATTAGTAATTTTTAGCTCACTACAAAATATTACCTACGTGTGACTTAAGTTCATTTAGGAGCAAACAACAAAAACCATGTGAAAGAAATCAGAGAAATATGTATCTAGAAATCAGTCCAATTTGTAGGTATCTATGCACATAAACACAAACAATAAGCAAAGTAGAGTCATGTATAGTATAATTCAGTCTACTACAGATTTGGCCTTTTCATATTCTGCAGCTCAAACTCTATCATAAGCTTGCCATTTCAATCCAGACCTTTGACTTCCAAGAGAAGGCTTTAGGGAAAAGCTCTGTTTATATTTAGGCAAGGCTTTAAAAGGTAAAACCATCATAGAATTATATCATCTTTATCTTACCAGACTAGTCAGAGAGTTCAAACTGAAATGGCATTTTTTACAAGCAATAATGTCTCAATTTGTAAATGGCATGCAGGGCATCTGTATTACTGCAAACCAGGGATAGCTGTTGCAGGATTTCCACTTCCTGAGTTGCCAAAGGGGACATTTTCATGACGGTGACACACATGGGTTTCCAAGTCCACAGCTGGCACTGACAAGTGCCATGAGTTACTAAAGACTGGACACACGTTGCACAGCGCACAAGCATGTTGATGGAAAATATATTTAATGTAAGGTGTCCAAGTAAAAGAGGGCAGAAGAAGGAAGAAGCCCCACAGCCCTAGCCCTTTATCCTCACTTCGAGTGAGGAGGAAGCATCTAGGATTTCGTATTTTCCTTCAAACAAGAAAGGACATGTTTGTGTTTACATTTCCAGCCAAGGAAAGCAAAGCTTCAGTTACCTTCAATACAACTGTATGACTTCATTTTTACCTATGAGTACCCATCTGCTGAACCACTGTGGCTGAGACTAGCTAAACAGTGATTGCTTAAAAGAAGCAACTTACTTCCAAAGCCTTTCTCCTGCCCACTGATCAAATCAGTAAATCTTTCACCTGAAGATCTTCATGGGCAACATTACTGAGCAAAATAAAAGACTGAATTACTGCCACCTACAAACCCCTGTATTGGACCCTTGGTATTTGAGGCCTGTTTTTCCTAGTGAGAAATGCACATCTTTTTTTCTCTGAAACCACAAAGATTTGGGTTCAAATATTAAAACTGTGAGAGAGAACTTGCAAATTTTGGCTAAAAGCAGCCCCACAGAAACTTAGTTGATTTACTGTGTTCAGTCATTTAACCGCATGCCAACCCTCTGAATACTGAACTTGGAAATCTGCTTTGTACAGCTATAAAAAAATAGATATGATTCCAGAGTCACGACTATGCTAAAGAAAAAGCAAGGCATGCGGTATATGCAACCATTACCTCTTTTGCAAACCACTCTGGGATTTTCAGAGTGCTGTGGTTTAAACCCAGCATGAGAGACTGGAAAGTCCTTGATCAGGGTAAGCACCGTTCAGCAACAACGAAAACATCCTTGTGTTATCAGCATTATTCTCAGTCTAAAGCCAAAGCAAGCACTGTGCCAGCTACTAGGAAGAAAATTAACTCTATCCCAGCCGAAATCAGGACACAGAATATACAAGTTGTGGCATGCAGCAGAAGCTGTTAATGGAAAGCATCTGAAACAAAATCTGCTGAAAGTATGTAAAGGATACCTGACAGCTGAAAAAAAACCATGTTAATCTATGTGTTAAAAGAACTAGAATTCTTAAACTCTGGGCCCTAAGATTTGATTTGGATCTTTCTATTCAGAAAAGATCTGGGCTCAGGATAAGGATCTATACTCTAAAGGTAACAAATAGGATGGATTTTATGCATTCAGTCCAAGGCCACTGTGAGGGTGGTGAGGCCCTGGAATGGGTTACCCAGGGAAGTTGTGAATGCTCCATCGCTGGCAGTGTTCAAGGCGGGGTTGGACAGAGCCTTGGGTGACATGGATTAGTGTGAGGTGTCCCTGCCCATGGCAGGGGGGTTGGAACTGGATGATCTTAAGGTCCTTTCCGACCCTAACTATGCTATGATTCTATGACTCTATGCGTTGCCCCTTCCCTGAGAAGTGACTGAGCACACACTGGTCACAGGTACAGGACAAAGGCATCCTCCACGTGAAATGACCAAGTTCAAGGTCTTAGGCATAGAGCTGTTCATCCTTCTTAGGGGAGGATTTGTC
Organism: Amazona ochrocephala; assembly: GCA_039720435.1. NCBI lineage: Eukaryota > Metazoa > Chordata > Aves > Psittaciformes > Psittacidae > Amazona > Amazona ochrocephala. Next base: position 2,703,039 of record CM077889.1, on the reverse strand, counting down.
GCACAATCCCCAACCTGCACTTCACTCTTCTCCTGGGTCTCTGGGCCCCTTGAAAAGGACAGTGCCAGGAGAAGTCCAGGAGCTGCCTGGGTTGTTCTAGCAGGCTACACCTGCCACTGCCTGAACCTCTCAGCTGTGCTGTACTGAGGGCTACTCATCAGCACACCACCATACTACTACAAGTAGCTACTAAAAGGTCTCCTACTCTAGACTTGGGTTGGAATGCAGGTTGGGATGTGAATAGCTTTGAAACTGTTATCCAGGAATTCTGAAACCATGAATTCCATACTAAGTACCTGTTCCCTCAAATCATGAAAACCACAGTCAAAAGTGTACATTTTAAAATGCACACACAGTCAAAGCAAAGCAAATTCCCACTCCTTCAGTTTACCTGTTGTGTATCTAGTATTCCAGGAGTTTCAAATCAGTGTTAAGCAAGTTGTGCAATCTTTAAAAGCCCTATTCTATTCTACCTGTTCACAGCTTTCTACTGGTAAATACGGGAGAAAAGATGAATGATTTATGAACAGTCGCTTTAAAAAGTCAAACAACGTATTAAAACAATACTTCATAGTACGGTGAAATAGAGTTAAGCAGACCATTTTCACAGTGATTTTTATAGAAAGAACATGCATAGATTTTTGACAGAAAACAATAAATATAAGATTAAAAGAACTGCATGTATTAGATGTTGTTAAACATTTATTTGTCCTAAAGCAAAAGATAAAACTCGTTCCATCATAGATCTATATAAAAACTAAACAGAGAGATGAAAATGACAGCTTTTCAACCTCAGTAATTTCCCTTTACAAATATTCTAAGATGAGATTGAGTGAAACCTTTCACTAAACTACATTCTGAAAACCAATACTATTTCCAGTCTCACTGCTAATGTGAGAGTGGGTAATGCTGATCAAGTGACAGAAAACCAATCAAGTAGCAAGACATATCTTGCTGTTTTCTTGAATGTCTATAAATTCACTGCTTTCAGTACCAGTCACACACTTCCTTAGCTACAGGCCTAATTGGCGTCACTTGCCTGTGGCTGCTTAGGCAATTGCAATGACCCAGGTTGTGCAAGCAGATAACGAGTCTGTGAATTGACTAAGGAGTGTCAGAACGACAGAAGGAAAAATTGGCTAAGGGAGCACATCAGCAGCTTTATGTGCATCCTCAGGTGGTGCTCAAGGAGAACCTATATTTTAAATTGTAGCCCATTTGCTGCAAAAGGATAGAAGCTTAAGATCTGCCATGGAGTACAATATGGCAATCCAAGCAAAGGAAAAGAAAACTTTTCTGTATTTCTGAGAACAAATAGCTGTCTCTACCATCACATCATTGTTTTACTATTACCAGTTAATACAACAGCAGACAGAAAGTGCAGCTGCGGTCCACAGAATATTTGGCATTTCTGGCCCAAGCATAATCCCTCATGTAATGAAAAACCTATTTCTATTTCTGCATCCTCGCTACTCTTCATACTGAAGAGGCTTGCGTCTGTCTCCCATTTATTGAAGCTTATTCTTCATCTAGACAGCCAGGACTGGTTTGTATTAGAAATTAGGTTTTAAATCACTATTTTCTATTATTTATTTTAGGATTTTTAGGAGGCCTCCAGAAGTGCAGAAAAGTTCTTCTTGTTGAAAAAGACCCTAACGCTCTTAATGAACCAAGCCTCAAATCCCTGAGCCATGGTAAAAACTTTGATGTGTTTAAGGTTCAAAATAATGTTATTGTCTTATAGACAGAGGTTAAGAGTTAAAATGACATTAAAGTATTAACAAAGAAAGAAAAGTTAAAACATGCAAGAGCCATGCTCACATCCCTGAGCTTTTCTTAATGAGCAGGCTCCATATGGGCTCCTCTTTCTCTTTTCTCATGCCGTTGGAGTTTTGCATTTCAGTGATTAATGGAGTTGCAAGCTGTAGAATGCGATATATATGAAGAAAGAAAGAAGGTGAAATAAACTTTTGCCTCAATAAATCTTATGGGCCTAAATTGCATCGGTTTTCTCTTTATGCTCTCTGCTGCCTTGTGGCCACTTTTAACATGATTCTCTATTTTTAGGTCCCAGCTCTGCACTGCATTCTTATAAATGTGCACAGTTCTCTCCTTGGAAAAGACCTTAGATGTTATAGGCATACTAACCCATTACTGCAAGCTAAATGGGACTATGATGCTGCATTGCCTTTCTCTGGAAAATGTTAGTGTGCCTGCTGTGAAATCGTTTAATTTCTGTTTCACTTTAAAGTATTCTGCATTTACCACAGACCAGCAAAGATGTAAGTTCTTATCTATCCTTATATTACCTTGGGATACTTGCTACATACTCCTGATATTTTTCCAACATCTATTAATTTTCTCAGCATATCAAGCACTATCTTCCCCCCTTTAAAAGACTTCTAATAACTGAGCACAGAAATCTTCTAGCAACAGCACATTCTTACAGAAGTATCTCCTTTCTTCTGCAAAAGAAAACATTACCCTCACAGCTCCAATTCAGTTAAGAGAGATTCCAGCTGTCAGGAGCAAAACCTGAGTTTGCTGCTAAGCCACATGCCTTGCATCCAACTAGCTCCCCTAGAATTACACTCTGGGGTTTCATGGTTCCCATATTTAGGAGGCACAGCTGTAGCACCAAGCTCCTGATTTAGAAGTTAAAGCTGTAAACTTATTCTTCTGACCACACAGAATTATTTCATTCACATTGGCAAATCTTTTAACAGTAGCAGGTTGGCTTTGTACTTGCTGTTGGTACAATTGCACTAAAGTTGGTTTATGCGGGCCAGTTAGGATACTGAGAACCAGCATTTCATGCCCTGCTTCATGCTGAAGTAGACATAGATAGGGGCTTACAATAATCTCCTGCCTTCCTCATGTAATTCTTCAGTCTCTGATTACTACATCAGCTATATAGAGTCTTCTGCACCTTACAGAAAGCAGGAACTCTCTTGCAGGATAAATCAGTAAATTGAAAGAAGAAGATGCAAATATACAGAACGTATACTGCAAGACTAGTGCAGCGCACTCAGATTTAAACAAAATGATGTTAACATACATGCACAAGCAGCGTGTTATTGATAGACTGAATGACCTTTCAAAGAATCTTGTCTAATCCAGGTCAATTCCTGCAAGACAAATGAAGTGCTGTAGAAAGAGTGTTTAAAACCTTCTCATCCAGCAAATGGGGAACCCATTCCACCACACTGGCATTAGTATGTGAAGACTGCTTCTATTCTGTGGCTTTCCTTAGAAAGTATTTAGTAAGAAAAATGTTGGAAGAAATCAGATGATCATCCAAACAGCAAATTAAAAAAAAGAAGTTTAAAATTAACTGCAGCAATATTATGCATTATGCATATTATCTTTTAAAAATTAAACATGACAGAGGGGGATAAATCTGGATATCCCAGAGAAGAAAACAAACTAAAGCCAGAGAACATTTAAAGTTTTAGGTAAGGTTCTGCAAGATCAACATAAGAGAATGCAATTCCTTCCCATTCAGGAACTATCTTAATACAAATGCTTGCCTTTTCTAGTAATTATTTAGTAATAGCCAAGACAAAGACATTAATAGTGTCTAATAATCACACATTGGGGCTCAATAGTGATTCTCTCATTATCAAATCTGCTCAAGATACAAGTCAAAACATGATTTTTATAACCAAATACGTTCTTCATTTTGGCATTGTAATTCAAGCTTCTGATGTCAGAAAAGATTATGAGAAAAAGAAGTAGGAAAGAATTTCCTGAAAATCCATAGAGTATATGTGCATCAGTCAGAAAAGGAACCCCTCCTTCCTACACCCCTCAATCTATTGAATAATAGGCTTTGGCTCACCTACGCCCATCATGGTCAACTTGTGTTGTGGAAAACAAACATTCATGCTCAGTGAAAGGACTCCATGTCTTGGGAGTATAGCACTCACCACTATTTAGGCAAAAAAATGCCTCAAATCATTAGAAATGGGGAATATTCCTTGCAGTGGTACAAATCAGGGACTGACTGCCTGGGGAGCAGCTCCACATGAAAGGAACTATTCCTGTTATCCCAGTGGACAGAGCACTAAGCATGAGCCAGCAACATGCCCTGGCAACGAAGGTGGCCAGCAATATCCTAGGCTGCAGGAACAGAAGAATGGCCAGGAGACTGGGGGAGGTAAGTATCCCCATCAGCTCTGCACTCAGTAGTGTGCTTCTAGGGATATCTGCATCCAGTTTCAGGCCTTTCAATACAAGAAAGACATCAATAGTCTGGAGCGAGTCCAGGGAACACCAACAGGATGGTTGGGGCTGGAACACATGCTGTGGGAGGAGGGGCTGAGGGAGCTGGGTTAATCTAGCCTGGGGAAGATTAACTACTCTAGCCTGGGAGCTTAGAAGTAGCCTGCTGGTACCTACAGGTCATCAAGAAGATAAACCCAGGCTCTTCACACTGAAACATGGCAAGAGGATGAGACATGAAGGGTATAAATTAAAGCAAGGAGGAGGCCAGATATAAGGATATCCTTCTTTCCCATGAGGACAGTGAAGCAGTGGAACAGGTTGCCCAGGAAGGTGGTGCAATCCCTGGCCTTGGAGATCTTCAAGACCAGACTGGACTTCAGAGATGACCCAGGCTTGAGCAGATGACTGGGCTGGAGACCTCCAAAGGTCCCCTTCAACCTGAATTACCCTACAACCTTGTAAATATAAATCTGGAGTGCAAAATTTGTCCCAGGGATCAGATAGGTTTTCACAGAAGATGCTATTTTTTCCCAATTATAAGACTACCATAAAAAGAATCAACAAGGCACAACAAAACATGAATATGGAGTGCTAGGTATTCCAACTCCCTGACCTTGGCAAGTCAAAGATTTTGTATCTGAGCAGTGACATAAGCAGGCAGCTCAAAGTATGATGCAGCAAGACTACAGAGAATTAAAGCCTGAATAAGCATAAGCTGAAATGAACCTGAAAGCTGTTTCTTAAACAGTTTCTTAAATTACTTAAAAGAGGTAATGTCACCACATTATACTATATGGCGAGTATTCTGTCAGTTCACAGTGATGTGTCATTTCTCTTCCCACTGTTCAACTTCTTTTGCTCCATAATTTCTGTCATGTGTTACCCTGTCTTATTATTTTCACAACTGGAATTTAATTGCTATTGTTATCTTTTGTCTTCTTGCCAGATCCTTGAACATTCTCTTGTCTCTTTAGTACACTTAAGTATTTTTTTGTGTTTTGTTTTTCATGGCTTTCATAAGCATTGTATAAACTACATTATCCACCCTTATAAAAGCTATGTCGCACTTTTCAATCTGATATTAACCCCATTGAGCAACAGTTGTTTTCTGAAAGGCAAGCATGCACTTCTACATTTAAACTAATAAAATGCATGAGTGTGCTAAGTGAAAAACAACACAGTTATTAAAGAAGGAGAGCAACAAATAATCAATAGGAATGAACCAATAAATGATCACCTGGTGATATCAATATAAATAGCTGCTAAAAGAGCAATGTTTACCTAGGGATATTTTACACTAATACTGAGAACCAGCTTTTCAGAGAGAATGACCACAGGTTTATTTGACAGCTATCTCTGACTTGGCAAAATATAATCTTCACTATTCCTTATGTTCACCCTTCCCCTGAAAACTGGTCTCCTCTCGGTCTGTGCGGTGGGTTATAAAACATGTCTTGCTAAAGCATCTCAAAACTTTTCCATCATTTTTCCCCATTGACTTCCTGCAAGACCTGTTTTGCATCCAATTATCTCTGCTATCTCTTTGCCCTGACAAGACTTTATACCTGTGATTCAGGGATTAAATCCTAGACTTCTAAACAAATTCATAATATTCAGTATTTGCACTAAGTGAGAACAACCTCTGTTACGAGCCATTACGAAATCCAGGCTATTTTCTAGTTTGTGGATGGTAGGGCAATGACAGTGCATGTGAAGCACAGCACGTGCTTTGGAACTCAGGAGGAGAAAAAGCTAAAAAGTACATTTCCAGCTAACCAATGCTATCCCATCATATCACATTGCTCACTTTTGTGATGCTAACCTCTCCCATGCCACATGTTTTGAGCAGCACAGCATCACCTAGGCAGTTCCATTACTTAAGTGCACAGTAATATATTTTAACAGCTTCTGGGGATCACTACCAGCATCTGACAAAAATGTTTTCTCAGACCCATCCTTGATTGTGTTGTGCAATATATATTAGAAACCAAGCAAAAACGTGCCCCCCAGTACCACAGAAAAGAAAAAACCTCTTGGTCTGCTGGTTCTTGCCAATGTTTCAGAGTCCATTCATTCAAATCGGTAGCTAAGCAGAGAGAGTTTTCAATTTCAAGTGCTAAGCATGTGATAGCAGTTTGTGAGTTATGGAAACATCAGTCTCACTCTGGTTTCAAGTGCTGAGTTTCACTGTATGAAAATCCTCAACAAAGTCAAAGAGAATTACACAGGCTGATAAGGCTGCTCCTTCACACTGAAAGGCACCTACTTCCATTACCTGAGATCTCTGCTAGGCAAAACAATAGCTACACTGGGTTGGGTTTTTTTGGGAACAAGCTTGTAAATCAAGCTTTTATGATTGGCTCAGGAAAAGCACAAGCAAATTATACCCAAGTAATTTCACATGAAGGTCCTCCTGTTCTTTGTGGTATTATGCATGCACAGCATATGCATATGCAAATAGAGCATTTTGACTCTAGGAAAATTGTCTCCTTCACGTAATGAATCTCTCGCACCTTTGGACTGTGGAATAGGGCACTTCCTAGGCTAAAAAGCCACATCTAAAGTTCCTGGAGCCAAGCTCCATGATTCCCAGCATTGGTGCCTACTTTTCTTATGGAATGGGGCCAGATGATTTTCCCTGAAAGACTCAAAGCCTCTCTCCTCAGTGGTAGCATCAGACAAGCTTACTGAGCTACTACTACTATTTTCTGTCTCAGATTGACTGATATCAGTCAATAAGAATCACTGTAAATGTGACATTTAGAATATGACAGGCATATTCTAAAATTTAATTACTGCTCCTTCACTGACACCTAGTTTTAATGCAAATTTAAGAACAGACCCTTCTGTCATCAGCTAATCCTGCAAGATGCAGAGCTCCCTCGGTTTACATTGATTTCAAGTGAATCTGATAGCAGTGATTGGCAGCCAGATGACCTCTGTCTCTCAGAGGTTCCATCTTTGCATGATTTTCCCTTTTTCCAATCTTGGTTTCCAAAATGTCTAGCGTTTTGATTTCAGTGAAGTCTGGACAAAACAAAGTCAGCGGTTTTCTGTCTCTACAAGTAAAAACCAACAAATGCAAGATAAGAAATCACATGAAATGTGAAGTTGCCATTCGTCAAAAAGAATTGAAGAGAGAGAAACAAAAATCAATTGGTACACCAGCTAGCCACTTGAGCACAGTTTTCATTAATCCTGATCTATGGAATGAGGGTCAAAATGACAACTGGACTTATGAGTGGACTAAATTACAAATATGAATGAACAAGAAACTTAACACAAGCACCTACATTAGCAAATATCTGACTCATTTCTGGGAAGAAAATAATTCAAGTTGATCTCAACACCAGAAGGACACAATGTTATGCAGGTTGTGGCACCTACACGTCTTTGACGCAGGGTGGAGACAAGACTTTTATTTCCAAGTCTATTTTTTCAGAAACCCCATAAATTTTATTTTCTGTCACAGAAACGAATGAAAACTTGTGGCTACAAGCGGCACAACCAAATAAACTGTTATTTGTCTGTATGTCTCATGTTCTGTATGCAGCTATTTTTCAGGCTTTCATTTTAAATATATGTAGGGAATAATAGAAAGAAAAGGATATTTTCATTTGCTTAATTAATTACCAGACCCTTTGGCAATTCAGCCCTCTCTATAGCACAGAAGTGAATATATTATTTTAAGTTTATGCTACATGTGCACTGAAGATGTAGTGCAAGCATGCAATTGTTATAATTTCTGTCATTTTCCTTTTATTTTCCCTATATCTTCTTGCACATAATAGGAGTAGATAAAATGCATCAATACCCTAAAAGTTATCAGTCTGAGCCTCCAGATACTATCTTCAAGTGGGGCATCTTTAAAGCTCACAGCTTTTAGTTTCCACAGGACATAACAGTTTGGTGGGGTTGGTTTGTTTGTTTTTCCCAAAGCAAGTCTAAATACTTTGAATTACCACATTTTTAATATCCTGACATGTTGCTGGTCTGATGTTCTTTGATGCTCAAAGTTAGATTGGCAGAAATCAGACAGAGCAGCGCAGGGGCTTACAGAAACGTGATATTCATGCTTGGCAGCAATTACTCTGTGAAAAGCACAAGGTGACTTTGCTTTTTCCTCTCTTTCCTTCTTTTTTCATATTTTTTCCCCTCCAAGTTTGGCACAAATCTAAAGAACGAAAAACTAATTTAACATGACAAATGCTTTCATCACTCCCCTAACCTCTGAAGTGAACACTTTGACAAAGACAATATGTGTGCTATATGCTTTCCTTTCGACACTTTATAAATTACTTTTTTGTAACTGGGTTTTACCACCAGTCCAATATCTTCAGGATGTCCTAATTTGAATGGCTGGTTCTACATTCTTCATATGTCACCCCTGGATAATAGGAATAACTCCTGGGCTTTGTGAAATGACGTATGACTCAAATGGGATTGTAGGACAATTTCATTTACACACCGCATGCTGGAATTTACCAAAACGTTGTACAACACTACCAACTTGTACTCTACATTTCAGTTACATCTGCCTGCTGAAGTGATAAATCTGGCTTTAAGTCATCAGACAACATTTTGTATACCATGTAAGGAAAAAGTTAACTGAGATGATTTTTTCCTGTACTCTGCTGTTAAAAACAGTGTTAACAGTCAGACATAGAAACATCTTAAAATGCTCTTTTTAGTGGAAATGATCTTCAGATGAAGATTTAGGAGAATGCAGATCCTGACTGGCCCATAAAGGAAGGGTCTATTTAAAAACACAAACTTCAATGGTATGAATCACCAATCCACATGTATCTTAAAAAAGAAACCCCAAAGTTTTGTGCTAACAAGACATATTGTCATTATTTTGACAAATGTTTCACTTCTTAAAATCTCAGTAGTATCTTTATTTAACATCACTAATGTACTGTGGCAAAAGATTCCAAAGGTTATTATGCATTTATTAGTATGAATTTATTTTAACGCTTTAACCATACCGTCTTTTCATTTCACTCTGTTTTGATTTGTGCGCTATCAGAAAGGCAACAGGAATGCCTGAACAATTTAAAAAACATTATTCTTTTCTCTCTGACACTTTTTCGCCTGTCTCTTTGAATCTCCCCTCATTTGATGTTTTTTTCATGCCCCCCACAATCTTTGGCATGTTCTCTGAAAGTCCCACATTTAAATGTGGACTATATTTTCAGTGACCTATCTGTATCAATTTCCCCATCTCTTTTATTGTAGGAAAATACATTTAAAAATCCTGAAATCTACGAGAACTTCTAAGTATTCTTTCAACGTAATTCACCTCATATTTGCCAGCATTGCTTTTTTCATTTAGTCCTGCAATAGTCTTGATTAGCATTGATGTGATCATCTTCACACAGCCTAGATATATTGACAAACCTAAGCAGCATAACAGGATTATTCACAGGATTAATTGCAGCTATTTTCAGGCTTTGCTGTATACTCATTCTTTATTGCGTATGGAGCTAAGCTTGTCAGGTAACTTCTCATTATTTAATCCTTGAGCCAGCACTCTCGTTCTAAAACCTGCTTTCTTGTGTTTACTAGCCAACCCTATTGCACTCATCATTCTTTAGTCAGGGAAGACAACCTCAAAAACTTCTGTCAAAATGGATCACTTATGTCATTACTTGAAACGATAGATCATTCATCAATTATTAAAAGTCAATGCATTATCTTACATTCCCTTTTGTCTTAGTATATGAAAGTGTATAAAGCAATAGCCATGTTGCAAAGCTTTGCTTTAGATTACAGTAACCTAAATACCAAGGAAAAATATGTTTCATAATCCGTCACTTCAAAGTTATGTACATGATTAGAAAACTCAACTTGCGGTATATCATTCCCCATGTGCATGATCACTCAAACAGAGAGCTGTTGTATGATAAGTGTCATGGTCAATAAATCATGTGCTTTCCAATCTTTTTATTTATATATCAAACTAAGCCTGCGATTCGTCTGTTAGCTTTGTAGTACTGAGTATACTGGAATGTAGGCCTGGCCTAAAGAGACAGCAGCAATAAACCAGCCAGTCAGCTCTCTCTTACTGCTGCATATGTTATCTACGTATGGAAGCTCATTAGTATGAAAAATAGGTTTTCCTTAGAAAACAGTGTCTATGCTGCTGAGTGAGAATAGGGAGTAAATTCAGTACATCTTTATAGGTCTTTCGAGCACTAAATATGAGATTAGATTCAGAGACAAACTAAACCCCTCACAGAATAGGTCTCGAAAGTACCAAGCTACCGTAGTTCCAAAATACTCATTGAAGTTAGAAAGCTTGTGCAGCACCTCATTGTCACCAACGTATTGTCAAAGGCACTGTGAAGGGTATAAAATACAGAGCTAGTTGGAGTAGACACTTACATGAACCACCAGAATAGCAGACAAGGAGGGGGGTGCCTGGGGGAGTGGGTGCCAAAAAATAATTGCATTAAGAAAGACAAAATAACAGAAACACATTAAAAATCTCGAAAGACCCCAGAAAGAATGAAGACACGGTGTGGTCAGTGTTCACATATCGATCCTGGGAAATAAGCACAACATTTAGAGTTTCCTTTCTATAGTTTTGCTGACAAAAGACTAAAGAAAGTGTGGAATACCAAAAATAACAGTGCATAGAATGGAACTATCTATTTAGATCTAACACCACCAGGAATATATTCACAAAGATACAGACTGAGACTCAGTAAATGCCAGGAGCTTCCGTTACTTAGAGGGAGTCACTCACCAGCACAAAAATCACATTTTTTTCCAATTTTTTGTTTTTTTATATGGTAGTACAACAAAAAATCATTGTAACAAAAATCACTGGTTGGACCATCCACGAGAGATGCGCATACAACACTTAAAGTTAACACTGCACTGAGAATCCTGAATCGATTTCTTGCTTCCTCTGCTCTTAGGACAGTGAACAGGTGAATGTTTTATTTTACTTCAATCATCAGTATAAGGAATAATAATTTTCTTTGCTCATTACGAACACAAATCTGTATAACAGACTGACCATCCTAATACCTGCTAAATTTTCACTTGCTGACACAGCTGTGGGATTTGATAGAGAAAACACAGCCTTACCTATGAAATACGCCAGCAGGATGGCAAGCAGGACTGCAGCAGCAATTGCAGATAAAGCGGCACATTTCCAGCTACAATACTTGGAGGGTTTCTTCAGCTTGAACGCGTTCCTGGAGAATGTATTTCTAGGTAACAGTCTGGGAGGTGGAGTATAAACTGTTCCTGAGGTCAATGGGTAACCAGGGGAAGAACTACTGAACAGTGGAGTAGTTCCAGAAGATGTCTTGAACAAGAAATGCCTGAAAAACATAAAATGGAACATAGTGTTGTAGTTAAGAAAGAATACCTTCTATTCCATCCCAGCTATGATAATGTGTTAAATTCAACTAAAAGCGATTCTGCATGAAGAAACAAGGAGATGAAAATTCCCAGTCTTTTTCCACCAGAGCTTAAGAACTGTCAGTAAACCACAGTGTTAGGATATCTGCTTAATCCTTTCAGTACTTAGATGCAACTTGACGAGCTAAAACACCAGCATGACTGATGAGGTGCCACTGAGTACCAGTTGAGATTGCACCTGTAAGACATGTGAGCAGCCTAGTAACAAAGCTCATAGTCACAAGTGATGTGACTATCAGTTCCTTTTGGTCAGTGTTTGATTAGGACAAAGCAGGAAAAAAAGAACGCTTCAACTGCCCACACATTATTAAGAAGGTAATAAAGTACAAAATATACTGCCTAACAAAACCTCAGAAGATGAAATGGTGCCCACACATTCCAGATAGAGGAAATGGAAAACACAAGCTAGAAGACTGGCTTCTCTAGGTTAACTTCCCCCAGTCAGGAAGAAATGACTACAGGCATGTTCCCAATAAATGATAAAAAAGGGAGAAGCACAGAATAAAGGCAGTGGTCTTCAAGGCCCCTTTTTTTGAGATAAAAGAGCGCTGAAGATTGGCTCCTTCTTCGCTCTGAAAAATAAATGAGTCTTGGAAGCAATGAGAATGAAGGTACTCAGAATTCTCTGAAACCAAACCCCAAGTCTTACTTCAAATGTAGAACTGTTTAACAGTTTTATTCAGATCAGAATCCTGTATGTCACTCTCAAACCACCTGTTAGGACTCCAAAACCAATTTCAGTCACGGTTTATTACAACAGTGATTTGGATGTTTGAAACTGAAATGTGTTTCCCAAGTTTGTTTTCCAACTCATCACCATGCATGCGCATACTTCCAAACACAGGATTTACTGCATACTTATTATACAGAATAACAGACATGATTTTAAAGGTCATTAAAGCACTTGTTTTTGAAATGAAACCCAGAGCATAAAAAATTGCATAGAATTTGCATACAGGCAGAAGACAGTAAAAGGAAGGCTGGCTAGGTTTCTCAGTTTTATGATTGAACATTCACATTTGAAGGCAGTCTCAAAAATATGGTCTTGTTTTTAATGCAGTAATTAATAAACTCTATTAATAACCATGAAAAATCCCTTAGTTTGACACTACCTTTGTTATTGTGTGTTTTTTTAAACCCCAAATGACCTCGGACATCTCTTACAACAGTGATCAAGATTTAGTTTGTTTCAGAAAGTATTTCAGTCGCTTAAGATACTGCTGGTCTTCACTGCCATAAGTGTATACTTGGGCTTTGGGGACACCGTAGATAAAAACTTGAGACACACAAGTACACAATCAGAAATGGCTTTCAAAACCTCACTAGTTCAAGATTAATTCTGTATTTTGTTTTGGGTTTATAGATGCAGTATTTGGAAAGCAAAGAAGCAGAATTAAAAGGGAATATTCAGGCTAGAAACATTCTGTCATTTTTCTTCTCAAATAAAGTTGCCCTTTCTTTTTTCCTTATCAGCGAGGCTCATTAAACATTAGAATTGCTTCTTTTCTGCACACTGTATACAACCTATGAGAAAGCACAGTAAAGGCATATGCTAAAAGGTTTCCCCCCTCTGAATTACCTAACCTTTTAAACTAAAAAAAACCCTTTCCAGTTACAAGAAAAGAAGAAATAATGGAAGTCTGATTTCATGAACGCTTAATTTTAACTCTCTACTTTGCAGCAGCTGAATCAAAATAATTGTTGGGAAAATGCCGCTATAGGGCTGGTTGGATTATGCTAGATCTAGTGACACTTATGTTCCTTTTGTCTGGTTAAAACCTGATCAACTCTTGTTAGCAGAAGCAGTTTTAGTCCTTTCTACTTTGTCTGTGGCACTGGCAACACAATTCCACTTCTGTAATAGGAACTAGCGATTGAAGTGCCATGGAACATGAGGAAGGAAAAAAGGAAGGACAGAAGGAAGTGATCTGGTGAGACAAAGTCAGGTAGGAAGGCCCATCTCATTCAGGTTCTGCATCTGCCTGAGCCCAGGACCACCTTCTGCTCCTAAATCCTCGTGGCATGAGCGGCCCTTTCAGGTTTGGACCCGCAGGTCTACAACAGAAAGTTCTTACAGTTCTTTCCTTGTTCTAGCCCCAAAGCAGATCTCACAGAATCAAACTGGAAATTGCAGCCCTTGGCCCTGCCTTTATCTGCAATGTCAAGTTTTTTAAACCCAGGAATTTTTTGTCCTCTTTAGCTGAGAAGGCAGCTACAGTACCACCAGAATTTTTAATTTAAAGCATTGTTAAAGTAAACTCAGATACATAATGAAACTCTGCTCCCATTAAAATTGAATTAATGAATATCTAGATATAGTTTAATAGAACATGTCAATCATATACTGCTTCATGTGAGAAGAAAAAAAGTAGAAAAAAAAATTAGTTCCACTGTGATCCACTTTGAGATACGTAAAGAATATAAAGAAAACCACATACTTATCCGTGCAAACATAATCTCTATTATATTGTTAAAACTGATCCAAACCTGATAGAAGCAAGAAAGACCAAATGAAATGGATGCGGGGAATGGTGTCATTCATAAAGCAAAACCAGGAAAAATATCACTGGATAAACTCTGAATTTCACCATACCTGCAACTCTTACCCATGTATTTTGAAAGCTGAAAGTTTCTTGTCTCTGTAAGAAGATTTCTAGCAAAGTAGTAACCATGAGAACGTAGCGCACCATCTTAAAGGGCAGAAAATCTACCTTCAGGAGCTTGAAAAAGACATTTCACTGAAGATATGTCTAATACCCACCAAGCCATTGTGAAAAACTGTTACTGCATTCAGAAGCTGGAGACCAGAGTAGCAGAAATACCTTAAGTTAAAGTAAAGCACACCAGAAAGACTGAGAACATAATGGACGAAACACTTGAACCCCCAGAGTTTTAAGTACAGATTCAGCTACTAATAGAAATAAATTGACTTGTCTCAAGCCTATCCCTAAAACCAATGATCTATAGCTATATTTTTATGTAGGATTCAACATGCTCTGATACAACCAATTGTCTGTGGGCCCAAGCTGCACAGAGAGAACATGAGCATTTATCAACATTAATTACAGTCTCACAGCGGTAACACTGGGAGGTACAGTACAATGACTGCATATGAAAAGAAATGATCTTATTTGTACTCACTCATTTGATTCAAAATATATTCCATATTAGAATTAAAACCCCTGTATATTCTCTGTCTTACCTGTTCATCTTCAAACACTATTAAAAAACCAACATTTTCTACCTCACAATTAGCATTAATAATTTGATGTAGAATCAGATTAGATTTCTATTTCGAAAACATGGGAGTAAATTTGCTAATTCTCAGCTCAGTCTCCCCAGTTCCTGTGCATCATGAAGACATTCCTACGCTGGAAAATTACACGAAATGACTGTCAGTATGTGGTGATTCAGTAATGTATGTGTCTATGAAAGCTACGGAAGGAGCCTGCAGGCTGCTCACAGGGGAGAAGTGAACCCTGTAGCTCGTTCAGTGCTCCCCTCTGCTGCTCTGCAGCCTCCTGGGCGGTAAAACGCACACCCCGGTTTTTGAGCGGTGCGTGTTGCTGATGTGCGGGACCACTGACACCAGGAGACAGGTGACATCTCTGAAAGCTGGGCTTGCAAGGGGACATTTGTCTACAGCGCTGGGGACTAATGATGAATGGAAAAAGCTTGATTTTCCTTTCTTCATTAAGTCAGAGCTCTCTACAACATTTATTTTCCCACAGGTCAAAAGGAGCTCTGGTGTTCAGGGAATAGTGGTCTGACAGAGACTGTATTAACTTCCATATTCTTTGAGAGAACAATCTCTGGTTTTTTCCCCTCCTTTCTGGTCAGATTGCCTTGGCAGCACACTGCAAGAATGAGTTCAGAAAAAAGATGGGGTTTGCAATGAAAAAATGTAATAGAAAGGAAGAACAAGATATTTTCTACTATAAATTGCTTCTTTCCCTCCACATGCTATCCTAAGCTTATTCTGCAAGAAAAAATACAGAAAGCTGTAATGCTTAAATTGTCTTTTTTTCATATTTCTTTTCATAGTTTTTTAGTAGTAATTAAAAAATAGAAATAAAATAGTAACAGCCCGATTTAATGGTTCTAGGCCTTAAAAAATATCTTCAAGCTGTGGTAAAATCACATCTGTATAATTTCATTGGACATTTACTCTTACCAGAAAAAAACAACGAATTTTAGAACATAACATGCTGGCATTCTTTGGGAGAAAAAATAATCTTCTGTAGTCTTCTAAGTCCTCCTAAAAGTAGCCATGAGTCATTTTATGTCAGTGGTAGAATCAAAGCATCTGCCAAATTCAGGCAGGGAGGTTTTATGGCAGTTTTCTAACTTACATACAGAAAACCCCCAAGATGGAAGAAAACTACAAGCTGTTCCTATGCCTTTTTTACTGAAATGCCCTCTGAGTGTTATGCTGGTGCACGGTTTGGTTACCTGTGTTCGGGCCTCTCGATCTCTCCCCAAATGAGATTTAATTGAATGTTCTTGTTCTCAGGTTCTCGCAGTGAAACACAGGGTTATCAGCCAGGCTTACGCAGCTGAGGCTTCGCTGGTGTGGTAAAACTGCACCGCTTTGACCCTTTTCAGCACCTACAACACAGGGACCTGGGTATCCCCCAACTGCACTAAACCTAGCAATAAAGATTTAAAATGTGCAGTTAAAAGAAATTGTCAAATCTCATCAAATCTCCAGACTAAACTCAGTAAGATAGATTTTTCAGTGGAAATCCACACTGTATGAATGAACTGGCCATTGTACACAAGGGTGCCCGTGCTCACCCTCACACCCAAATGCCTGTTGCAAACATATTACAGCCCTCACCACAAGACACTATTTCAGTGCTTTTCAGCCTCCTGCAGACAACCAATTTGCAACTCCCTGTGCGTGGTGCAGGAACCAAGGACACTCTATTAGGCACGGAAACAGTAATTCATAATGAACCCATCAATATCAATGGGACACTTCTATTGACTGTAACGTGACTCTGAACCTCGCAGCAGCCACTCAGCCTCCAGCGCAGCTCTAACGCCAGTTCCCCAGCTCTTGAAAAGATCATGATTCCTTAAAGGCAGGGGTTTCCACGTCCCCAGGCAAAGTCGTCAGGAAAATGCAGGGTGCAAAGCAGAGTGCCATGGGTAAGTACCAGACCTGCTCGTCACCATCACCGCTGCACTCTGAATAAAGACACCGTTGGACACACGAACGCACAGTAGTTGAAAGCTGCCCGACACGGTGGTAGGATGTTTTACAAAAAGGCAGGTGCCTGCCTTTGCGCACCCTGATCTGTCATATTATTAAACAAAAACAAATAGGCAATGTTCACAAAGCTGCAATTGAAAAGAGAGAATAGGTAAAACCCAGGCAAAACGTGTACTGTCCTGCAGCTGCACTGTTAGCTCCGTTCTGGATACCTTTTTATAGGAGAACCTGCTTTTCATCTGGAATTTGTTAACTGAGATACTGTTGGATAAAGTTTTTATAACCTCTCTCATCCCTACTGTGAGCTCCATGCTGGAGCGCTCTCGGCTGCATTGCCAGCCTGGCTCTGGTACATCCCAATGGCACAGCCTTGGGCAGCTGCTCAGAGAGCTGCTCAGTTGGGACAAAGAGCTGCAAGAGAGCCTGTGGAAAGATGAGGTGAAAAACATGGAGAGAGGAAGGACTGCTGAGATGGGGGTCGTCAGTAGCTTAGCAATTTGAAAGGGAGCACACCCCCATGGAAAGGCATGAAATCCGTCAGGGGAGACCCGCGAAGGCAAGCAACCATTAGGTTGAATGGCTGGTGTTGGTGGAGCTCGTGGCACACAGCAGCCTGGTGACCCTGGGGAGCTACAGGGGCCACCCCTTACCCTACTGACTGCTGACTGCGTGGCCAAAAGAGATTCTGGGCGCCCTGCAAGAAGGTGGTGAGCACATTCCTGACAGCTGGAATCCAGTAAACTTTGGTGTGAGATAGCCAGCAAGGAACTGCTTTGCCCTTTAAATTCATGTTAATCTTTCTTCGCAGTTGTTTGCT
The DNA here is from genome assembly GCA_039720435.1 of Amazona ochrocephala. NCBI lineage: Eukaryota > Metazoa > Chordata > Aves > Psittaciformes > Psittacidae > Amazona > Amazona ochrocephala. Next base: position 2,685,340 of record CM077889.1, on the reverse strand, counting down.
CTCCAGGAACAGATCAATGAAACTGCTAGTTATTGCCTAGTAAAGAGTAACAGGAACAGCTACATACATAAACACAAAATAGTGGTTACTTTGTGTATGTACTTCCATTAAATGGGAGCAGGATCAAGAATGCAGATATCTCAAGATTTAGGCAGCCCCGAGTCAGCTCAAACTATAGGACTTTTCTAAGTGGAAAAACTTGGGTTTTTTCTGCTGTAAAGTTCTGAGTAGCATGCTGCACAGTGCAGTCAAAGCAATAAAATCCAATAATGTACCACGTTTGTTGTTCCAGTAATTATAAGAATGACAACAGTATTGTGCATTACAACAGGCCTGTTCATTTTTAGCGTTCTACATCAGTTTATAGAGTCATGGAATGGTTTGGATTGGAAAGGACCTTAAAGCTCATCCAGTTCCAACCCCCCTGCCACGGGCAGGGACATTTCCTACTAGACCAGGTTGTTCCAAACCCTGTCTGACCTGGCCTTGAACAACGCCAGGATTGGAGCATTCACGACTTCCTTGGGCAGCCCATTCCAGTGCCTCACCACTCTCACAGTAAAGAACTTCTTCCTTACATCTAAGCTAAATCTGCCCTCTTTAAGTTTGAACCCATCACCTCCTGTCCTATCACTACAGTCCCTGACGAAGAGTCCCTCCCCAGCATCCCTATAGGCCCCTTCAGGTATTGGAAGGCTGCTATGAGGTCTCCACGCAGCCTTCTCTTCTCCAGGCTGAACAGCCCCAATTTTCTCAGCCTATCTCCATACGGGAGGTGCTCCAGTCCCCTGATCATCCTTGTGGCCTCCTCTGCACTTGTTCCAACAGTTCCATGTCCTTTTTATGTTGAGGACACCAGAACTGCACACAATACTCCAAGTGAGGTCTCACAAGAGCAGAGTAGAGGGGCAGGAGCACCTCCCTCGACCTGCTGGTCACGCTCCTTTTGATGCAGCCCAGGATATGGTTGGCCTTCTGGGCTCAAGCACACACTGAAGCTGACTCTTGTTCAGTTTCTCATTGACCACCAGCCCCAAGTCCTTCTCCGCAGGGCTGCTCTGAATCTCTTCTCTGCCCAATCTGTAGCTGTGCCTGGGATTGCCTCGACCCAGGTGTAAATTAATAAACATCATTTCAAACCACTTCTGTTTTAAAAGGCATTCATACACGTAAGCTCTTCACTGCCTCTTAATTCAATTACTCTATAACAAAAAAAGAAAAAAGCACTAACAACAATGGTATTTCAAGTCTATAAATAATAGGCTATGAATAATAGACTAGAATAATAAACCCAAATATCTAAAATAATTCTGTTCTAGTTTTGCTATGCCTACATGCAAACTTAAAGCCCAGAAACCTAAATCACAGCATTTGAGATTATTTTTTTTAAATATAAAGGAACACCCTAAATGTACCTGGAGTTCACTGTTGCGCGCTGCCTGTTCACTGCACAGCCCAAAACTTACAAACCCAAACCAACACGACTGCGAAACATGCAATTATCTGCAATCTGTGAGAACTTCTTTGAGCTTATCTGCATGTGAGTGGGAGTACATCTAGATCGATCTTCTGAACCATTATTATGTATTCTGCTTTTGTAGTGTTTTGCTTCACCCTTTTTCTCTCCTATCACAGTCGACATTTGTTATGAAAACAATGCTCCAGTGGCCTGATAAAAATGACCTTTCTACAACATTTTTGGAATTCCTCCAAGTACATGGCCCAAATGTGCCTGAAGTCCTTGAGGATGCTTTTGACTGTGCTTTACTCGACTCTTCAAAATGCTTTTGAGTCTTAGGTGCAGAATCTATCTGTTCAGATCCCATTTATTTGGAAAGTCCACACACAACCTTCAAGCAACCTTCATGTGTGGGAACAAAGAATGAAGGAGTCAGCTCTCATCCTAGCCCTCAAACTCAGAGGACTAAACTGCTGTAGCATTTGTGTCTGTAGCCGAATAGTTTAACTAAATGGCAAGAGAAAGCCAGATAAGACAACGCAAAATTAGTGAGGAGTTACCCGGCTGTTCCAAGTAGTTGTTTGTTATGCCAAACATATCCTAGAAATTTGCATTAACAAAAGAAATTTTGTTTCGCTATTCTGCTCCAGAACGCTTTGCATCATGTACAAAGAGATCAAAATATTGAGACATCATTGAAAAGAGGCAGGCAGTTGCGGAGAAGGGCTGTAACTTGTAGCTTCTACACATTGAGAAACTTCAAGTGAATGTATTCAGTTCAGAAGGTCTGCAGCTGATGTGGACACCCCAGCACGGAGCAGCATCTGAATGCAGCTTTCACAACACTCCACGTATTTAATTTCTTTCTTAAAAATAAAAAAGTAACGCACACACAGAGCACTAACTGCCACTCTTCTATTCTCGGCTTTTTTTTTGCCACGGCTGCTGCAGCCACAAAGATGCTGTGTGCAGATGTTACCCTGCTATGATGCCCCATAGGTTTGAGTTCATGCACTGCATTGGTGCAGACTGGCCTACAGGTCACACTGCTGCCCCATCCATTAACCTGTCATTTCTGCCATAGCTCCCTCTCCTCAGGCTCACCCAAAGTGAGTGTGTTGGACTCAGACTGGCAAAGTAAGAAATACAGCTTGAACCCAGGAGCTGGCAAATATTTTGAAGAGCAACATAGGGGGTCTTTTAATGCTAATGTTCAGACTATTCAATCATTAAACTGAACTTTGCTTGCACGACCCCAGATTTGGACCACTGCTCTTACACTACAGCCCACAATATCTAAAGAACCTGGTTTCATAATCACAGAAGAGTGACCATCATTCTTTCTCCTGAAATACAGGAAAAACATTTCTAGCTACAGTCTTCCTTGAAGCTTAGCAACAGATCCTTCTGAGCAAGCTCAAAGAAATTATAGACATGCATGCAATTACAACTGAAAGATTTGAACTGAAAATATTTGAAAGTATGAGACTAATTATAACACTAAGGAAATAAGACTAATTTCTGTTTAATTTTGTCTTTTTCTCCTGGATTAAGTATTATTAATTATAATAGTACCAGCTAAATTAATATCAATATAAAGTACTGGAACAGGCATTAATACATTAGGCAATCTCAGTCAAACATCCATCCATGAAAGCTCTTCTGTTATCCTCACTTATGACTCACGTGGTGTTCCTCAGGGGTTGGTACTGTTCATCATCTTTGTTGGTGACATGTACAGTGGGATCAAGCACCCTCAGCAAGTTTGCTGATGACACCGAGCTGTGTGGTGCAGTCAACATGCTGGAGGGAAGGGATGGGATCCAGAGGGACCTTGGCACACCTGAGAGGTGGCCAATGCCAACCTCATGAAGTTCAGTAAAGGTCCTGCACATGGGTCAGAGCAATCCTAAGCACAAACACAGACTGGGAGAGACTGGGTGGAGCAGCTCTGAGGAGGAGGACTTGGGGGTGCTGTTTGATAGAAAGCTAACCATACGCTGGCTGCATCAAAAGGAGTGTGACCAACAGGTCAAGGGGGGTGATTCTGCCCCTCTACTCTGCTCTTGTGAGACCCCATCTGAGGCCTGCATCCACCTCTGGAGCCACCAACACAAGAGGGATGTGGAGCTGTTGGAGCAAGTCCAGAGGAGGCCATGGAGATGCTGCAAGGGCTGGAGCAGCTCTGCTCTGGAGCCAGGCTGAGAGAGCTGGGCTGGGTCAGCCTGGACAAGAGAAGGCTCCTCAAGGGGAGACCTTAGAGCAGTGCCAGTGCCTAAAGGGGCTGCAGGAAACCTGGAGAGGGGCTTTGGACAAGGGCCTGCAGGGACAGGAGGAGAGGGGAATTGATTTAAGATGAAAGAGGGCAGACTTAGATTAGATATTAGCAAGTTCTTTATTATGAGGTTGGCGAGACACTAGAGCAGGTTGCCCAGAGAAGCTGTGGCTGCCCCATCCCTGGCAGTGTTCAAGGCCAGGTTGTACGGGGCTTGGAGCAACCTGCTCTAGTGGAAGGTGTCCCTTCCCATGATAGGGGTTGGAACTGGATGAGCTTTAAGGTCCCTTCCAACCCAAACCGTTCTGTGATTCTGTGATTCCGTTTTTCATCGGCACTTGCACATGGCCCTGTGTGAGGTTCCTGAACCAGAAAGGTTCCTTGCAAAGCCATACTTTTCTCCCTGCTCTCTCAAAGCATTTCAAGCTTTAAAGCAGACCACTGCCTCTCTAGCTGTCTGGAAGTAATAAGACCCAAACTGGGATGTTCAAAGGTGGTATTTTCATCATTCAATCCTCTTCCAAAGCAACGATTAAAGAAGCAATAAACGAACACCTCTTAACTGGAAAACATAGAAACCAGCACTTTGGAAAGGAGGAGGAGGAGATGGTTTGAAAGAGACTGCAAGAAGACAATAAAAGTTAAAGAGCATTGAACAGCAGCTCCGAGCTTAAAGGTAAAGCTGCTAAGTACCGCAGAAATGAACCATAAAAATAGCACCATAAAAATGCTACGGCAATGCATTAATGCATCCTTCGTTAAAGATATTTCAACTCTTCCATTATGGACCCTTATTTCAAAGAAAACAGAATGATTACAAAGCCAGCCTGGGGGGCTGCTGCAGCCAGAAAGAACCAGCAGACTAGGGAAGATATAGTCCATATTTGTTTGCCTTGAACCAGAAACAAGCACAGTAAAATCAACACACATCCCAAGCAGTGTTCATGGCCAGGCTGGACAGGGCTCGGAGCAAGCTGCTCTAGTGGAAGGCATCCCTGCCCACGGCAGTCGTGTTAGACGAGACGATCTTTAAAGCGCCCTTCTAACACAAAGTATTCTCTGATTCTAAAAAAGCACAGTTAGTGATTCTGCATGAATATTGTAACTCCACTAAAAGCCACAAGCTACTAAAATACAGCTAAGCATAATGAAGTAAAAAATACAGAACCACAAAGCATACCTGGATTCTTGGGTACATGAAAGAAGAGAGTTGCCTGAAGAGGGCACATGAAAGCATGTGCAAGCAGTAAAAGCTTACTTGACATCACAAAAAAAGGTGATTAACCCTCCCATCAATACTGGAAAATAGAGGTGGAGAAAAGACATCTGGAAAGAATGTGCTGCCTCCACACAGCCTGAATTTAGCCCCAAATACCTGAGTTAGCAAAGGAAAGAAGGGAAGGGAAAAATATTTGTACCAGAAAAAAATATAACACCATGCAGACATACGTTGTATTATTCAATGATTCCAGAGTTCAGTGCTGTGCAATAAAGAGATGTCTGGAATCTAAATTGTGATCTGGGTTTTGTAGAGCTGACATGAAGCTTTCACACAGCTCAGGTGCCGCTTTTTGTTTCACTATCGGTAACGTGACCACTTGCACATCGCTTCCAGTCAAAAGCAGAATCGACTGGAGGTAACTGAAAGGTGAAAACTAAAAGTTGTGAAACTCTGTCCTGATAAAGTTGGTGCTGTCAGTGCTGGCTTTGCCTCTTGAGTGCTCCACTACCCACATTCATAAGCTGACAACAAGAGAAAAAATGACAGAGTGAAGAGGCAGTATAGAAGGGATCAGTGTTCCACCACAAGGGAAAGCTGTAAAGCAAAGGATAAACTAAAAAGTTAACAGTTACCAAAAAGATGTCTTTTTATTGTATTTTTGGCTGCTGGTATGAATGTAGGTGAAAGACCAGTCTTAAGTGAAAGCATTCCAGGCTAATCTGAAAGTCTCCAATGATTCTGCAGGTATCAACTTCACAACTCACTGCAAACCAGAAAAAAAGAGTTCATCACCTTCTGAGTTAATATTCCTGTGATGAAATTTGTCATCAGGTGCTGCCAGGTGTGTGCTTTCAGACAAGAAAAATCGATCCTGAAGCAACTCTGGAATGGTCTTAGAACACAGAAATACTGTCAGAATGTTTTCTAATATCTTAATGCTTGCCTAGGACAAACCTAGTGATGGGAAAGCTCCAGTTAACTGCTGGGTATCTCCAAAACACCCAGCGTTCACAAAGTAATCTTTTGTCATCAACACCAAGATATAGATATTCCCAGAGGTTTTAGGGTAACAAAAAAAGAAAAGGAAAAGAACCAAAGTTAGTAACAGAACTGAAAGTCTTCTGTTGTTTCCAGCAAAGGAAAAACAGCCAGGGAAATGTCCACTTTTCGGGGTGCCATTATTATGACAAAGAACCTCTGTTGTGAATATCTTAAGGAATTACCTCCCTATAAAGTGTTTGATAAATTGGAATGATCCTAAGCCATCAGAAATGACATATGCCAGGTACTGTTGTACCCAAGAACAATTTCATATGAAAACAAATGGACAAGGAATAGCAGGGAGTCACTGTACACTAAATGTAAAGGTATGTTATAATCCTGGGCAGTGAACTGCGCAGCAACAACTGGCCCAGCATGAAGAGCACCAACAGTTTCACCTTGTAGTTCTTAGCAATAAATACCAAATTCTGGATGCTCAAATTAAGCTCTAAAGAGGAGCAGATGCTCTCACAGAAGCAGCAGCTTAGGGCCGAGCTTCACTCCCAATTTATTTCATTTTTTGGCCAAAGTTAGCTCCAAATTTCAACAAGTGAGAATCCCTTTCCTGGCTTTTTTTTGGATACCTCAGGCTTTGGATGACTTACATTTGCTTCTCAGCCCCCCCACTTCTTCATGGCACCCCTGTTACCATTTTAGCAAAGTAGGGCAATGCGAATGAAGCCCCTGATGAGGTTTCCAAAGCAGCACAGGAGCACAGACTGGGCACAGACTCCCTGCTCTAGTCAGTCTCATTTGCTCCCCATGGTGCTACAACCGCTGATTAACCACCGAGTAACAACAGTAACAAGGGTGTTGTAAGCTTCAATCCAACTCTACCAACTCCTCCCAGAGCTCCAAACCAGAAGGCAATCATTAATCAAACTGGGGGAGGGACTGGCCTGATGCTGTAGTTACACTTCTGCACAGCAGTGTAACTACACCATACCTAGCTACTCTGAATGTGATCCAGCACAGGGGTGCAACTACATCACACCTAGCTACTCTGAATGTGATCCAGCACAGGGGTGCAACTACATCACACCTAGCTACTCTGAATGTGATCCAGCACAGGGGTGTAACTACACCACACCTAGCTACTCTGAGTGTGATCCAGCACAGCGGTGTAACTACATCACACCTAGCTACTCTGAGTGTGATACAGCACAGCGGTGCAACTACACCACACCTAGCTACTCTGAGTGTGATCCAGCACAGGGGTGTAACTACACCACACCTAGCTACTCTGAGTGTGATCCAGCACAGCGGTGCAACTACACCACACCTAGCTACTCTGAGTGTGATCCAGCACAGGGGTGTAACTACACCACACCTAGCTACTCTGAGTGTGATCCAGCACAGGGGTGTAACTACACCACACCTAGCTACTCTGAGTGTGATACAGCACAGCGGTGCAACTACACCACACCTAGCTACTCTGAATGTGATCCAGCACAGGGGTGTAACTACACCACACCTAGCTACTCTGAGTGTGATCCAGCACAGCGGTGTAACTACACCACACCTAGCTACTCTGAGTGTGATCCAGCACAGCGGTGCAACTACACCACACCTAGCTACTCTGAGTGTGATCCAGCACAGGGGTGTAACTACACCACACCTAGCTACTCTGAGTGTGATCCAGCACAGCGGTGTAACTACACCACACCTAGCTACTCTGAGTGTGATCCAGCACAGCGGTGTAACTACACCACACCTAGCTACTCTGGATCTGGGTGTGACCCAGCACTGAATTCCTGGAAGGTTGCAAACTAAATATAACAGAAACTGTGTCAATCAAGCAGCTGAAACCCTGGTACAAGCCAGCGTTCCAGGTAGTCCAGCTCCCCTGCCTGTAGCTGTGTTCCTCGCTATCTGCGCAGGCAGGAACACCCTCCGGTCCCAGCCCCTTTTTTCAGCACCACAATGGCTAATTTTAAATTCTGGCAGACCAGCTCCTCTATTTAAAGCGCAAGTTAAATGTGTTTGACATTCCATACCCAACTGACAACAAACCAGAATATTTAGAACGGCAGCATGTCGGGCCTTTATTTATTTATTTTTCTGGCAGGCCTAAGTGCTGCACCTTTTCATTTATATGCAACTGTTTGCCCCACGGGCATCAAGCTGTTAACACGTACAGAAGAGATTAAAATGAGCTTGCATGGTGGATGAAATATAAATTAAAATTATAGTAGTGCCAGTCTTGGATCCAGGACTGTTTCTCAAGGTTTCCCAAAATGCATAATTTCAAATGAGCCTCTGTTACTTCAGGAAAGGCAAAAATGTGTATCTTTTCAGCAACACAGCCAATATGAATTTTAAGCGGTCCCTGAGCCTGTGAGTAAAATATGCTGCACTAACACCATGAGTTGTGTAAGCAGGGAAGGTGCACATGAATAAAAGCCTTTAACATGGGACATGCACATGTTCACCTGTCCACATTCCAATGCAAAGCAAATCCGAGGCTGGGGGGTATTCTCATGTCTCTAACTCCCAGTGCTGTGCCCTCCAAACCCACTACTGACACAGGCTGAGCGAGCCCCCATCTCCTGACGAGCCAAAGGGGCTCTCTGTGCACTTGCCAGCGCGGCGCAGGGCGCGCGCCCGTGACCCACCTGGTCTCCAGCGGGACGTTGCTGTTGAGCACCCAGCTGTCCTGCAGCTGCACGGACTCGGGGGTGGTGGCCAGGTCGTTGGGTGCCGGTGCGGGCGCGTGGATCTGGTTCCGGCGGTTTGTGAGCGAGTTCCTGTTGAGGGAGTTGGCGGAGGAGTGGTGGTGGGACAGGGAATGGTTGTGAGGAGGAGGCAGCGGCGGCCTCAGCGTTGACTGGCTGTGGTGGTTTGAAGGGCCTGGAAGACAGGAGAGAAACACATCACCAATGTGCATCAATAGTGCTGCTCTCCTTGACATTCTGAAAGGACCGCTGCCGGGAGAAAAAGCCAAGCTCCACAAATGGGAAACTAAGCCTACGTGCCTTTTGGACCTGTAGATGCTAAAATATGGTTAAATCACATCAGTGATTATTAGAGATCAGAGATACAAAAGTGCTGTGAGGCTGCACAGTTGGGATGTGCAGTCTCTGTATTTGTGCAGAGATGTAAATCTGCATTTAGATTTAAAAATACTTCTTTATAGATTCTTCCCGGAGAAAGGATCCTCTGTTGAGGAGCAGGACAGCAGTCCTGCTTGACCACCCTGTACATCCACTCAGAGGAATGTTTTCCTCCCTGTTTCTCTCAGGGTCTTCAAGGAGATGAACCTTAATGGATTAAAACCAGCTTTTGAGAATATGGTCTTTAGGCTCCTGTAAGACTTACTCAGAGATCTCAATCTGCTTTCACTTACTGTTATTTTACCAATCAGCTTCAAACAAACATTATTTGTTCCAGTGAAAGAAGATTAAACTTCAAACATGAAAAGGGAGCAACAATGCAATGATGGTATCTTTCATGTTCTTCTGTGTGATCAGCATTTGGCCTTTACTTTTCTATTTAGCAATGCCACAAACACACACCAAGATCTGAGAATTATGCTCCCCTTTCAGCCTCTTTGACTGAAAACAGCAGATGAATTTTAGTGATAAAGGATAGACACTTTTCTCATTCTTTGGGTACTGACATATTTGGAGATAATGAAAATGATTTTTTGTAATCAATACGGCAAGTGGATTAAAATAAAAAGCATGTGAGAAGAAAACAGAATAAGCAGGTGCCATTTGAGCATAGCCACTTTTCTAAACGTAAATGCAGAATGGTAAATAAGTTTAAGTGCAATTCCACATGTTACAACTACTTACTTCTAATAGATACAGCAAAAGAGATTAAAGAAAACAAACTGTGTTATGAACCGCATGCTTTAGTCATTATATTAAGTTATAGTTTTCTAGGGAACAATAATCAGAAAAAGTTATATTAGTGAAATGATAATTATAATGATGTATGTTTGTTTTTAGAAACTATAGCACATTCTGTACTTAATGAATCAAACAATAAAAGCACACATCATAAGGGGAAACCATTCGCAGTGAGACTGATCTGTTTTTATTCGAAACAACGAAGTATAGAAAAACTGCTGAACAGATTAATTAACTCTAAATTGGGACAACTATTTAAAAAAATAAAAATAAAAAAGGCAAAAAAACCCCCAAATTCCCCCCAAACCATTCAAGGGGGAACTTAGAATCGGGCTGCACAGCCAGGAACTGGAATCAGTGCATTGTTTCAGGCTTTTGAATGCTAAAGCTCTGATCAAAACACCTCCTATAATCAGGGATATGTTTTAGACTCCCACAAGACAGAAGTAACCAGTTTCTTTTCTTTTGCATAGGGAAAAGCACATGACACTGAAGCTCAAATGCTGGCAGTCAGAGGGGCAAACGGGCACAGCACCCAGAGCCATGACAGTGACCGTGTCCTGCCTGGTCCCAGGCAGCCAGCCGGGCTCTTCCAACACATGGAGTTGTGCACTCAGGGACATGGGTTAGTGATGGACTTGGCAGTGGCAGGACTTGATCTTAAAGGTCTTTTTCAACCTAAACAACTCTATGATTCTATGCAACACCTCTGGGACCAGCTCCTCACCTAACACTGCTCTGCTGACTGCCCACCCTGGGAAAGGCAATGAGAACACGCACTCCTAACAGCAGCACAACTGGTGAAGAGAAAGGGAACAGAGATTTTTGGGGAGAGATCATTCATTTTCCTACACATTTCTGTGGGCCTGGGGAAGCCAGGCTGACGAAGAAGAGACAGGTTTACAAAGTCACCTTTCATGAACACATCCTAATTTTACGACCATCGCATGTGCTACTCTCCTTACTATCCTTGCCTTGGCTATGCCTTTCTTAAGCTTGAAAGAGACTGTTTAGCCCAAAATCTTTATGTCTAAAGCCCCCATGTGCACCTCCCAGACCAACCAAATGTCTAATCTATACTAGGTCCTGTGCCATTCCCCAGCAGTGTGTGGAGTAAGACACAGTAGGAAGAAAATGTGTTTGGACAATATCCACACGCACAGAAGCTTAAGCGGAATGACTTTCCCAGTTTGTGTCCCGACTTTAAACAAAGCATGTTTGGATTTCAACGAGTGGATATTTACGAGTGATAAAATAAAACTCGTGCCCTTGTATTAAAAATTACTTCAGAAGATTCATGAGCTTCATATTTTCTCAACTCCCTTTGGATGCAGCTTTTCCTTTTGGAGGAGAAATATGGGAAAGTCATACCCACATAAACAAAAAAGTTTTCCTCTGAGAGACGCAGTAGCGCCAGCTAAATAAAGACCCTGAATCTTGCAACCACAAATCATAGAGGCTGTTCTTAAAAGTGAGCCAACTGCACATCAATACGAATGAACAGAATTTCTGTAAGATTAAGGAAGCAAGAACTGAATTCAAGTTACCACAAATTAATTTAATCTTCCTCAAGACTCAGTTCCCACACAGTAAATAAAAGATAGTGAGCAACATAAGCTCTGCAGGAGTAACTGAATACACAACACACTACTGCAGCTGCAAAACCTCAGAGATCTGGCATAAGATGAATGTAGCATTTAATATAGAGTAATAAACCAAACAGCGGTATCAACATTACATATATATATTTTGTTTATATTAAAACATATAAAAGCTTATATGTATATATAAGAGTACTAACTGGGGAGCATGCACACACACTCGTGTATATAGGCGAGAGATAAAAGCTTAATATGCTGCTTCTTCATAAACCTGTTTAAATGAATCAAAAGCAGAAGCTGAACACTATTGAACTTGCCAGAGATATAAAATTGGGTTCACATCTGAACATCTGAGCACTTCTTTATGAGCATCTTTGCCTAAATTAAAACTTCGACAGCACTACCTGCAAATCTGCTGAGCTCTGAAGTTCAGAAAAGTAAATCATTTGCCCTGTAATAAAAGATCAGCAGCCTTAAGGACTGTTCACAACAGATCTTAGGACATGACATGCTCTGTGGTCTCTCACAAATTGCTTTATTATTTGGAAGCTTAAACACACTGTGTCTAGATGGAATACATCTGGCTTTTTACATGAGGAAAGAGACTTTACCTTTGAAATAGCAGTTGCCAGTATTGGTTTGGGGAAAAATACTGAGGAAATTTTGCCTTTTCTCAACTATTACACGAAGTGCGGATTTCACTAGAATACACTCTACCATTTCAAACATTTAGGACTTAAGGAATCTCTTGAAACTGCAATGGAAAACACAGGACTGGAAATCTGACATCCTGGTTCTCTCCATGCTTTGGCTTTTTCTTTTATTTGGTAATTTCTGATTTAATTCACAAATAGACAAACACACCTAATTCTAATGAACTTTAGTACACATTGATTGTGCTGAGCCCTTCTGAAAAATCAGGGCTTGATGACCAGATAATCAACACACGATTCTTCAAGAGATCTTACTGCAGTCAAGAATATCAGCAATGCTCATTTCAAATTAGAAGCTGAGTGTGGATAAATTGTGTTCTAATTAAGTGATCTGAGAATACAAAGTCTGATCTACATACCTTTGAAGCAATCATAAGCTATCCAGCCCTTAGTTGAGTTTAATCAAACCAAAATGCTAAGAAAGAAATAAAGGGTTTTTCCTGTTCATTCTTTTATCCAGTGAAACCTGGCTGGAACAGAGGCAAAATGTCAGTTAAAACAAGATGCAGAACAGCACTTGTCCCCTTAGAAACAAAAAAAACACCAAACCCAACCAACCCTGAGCAAAACTCCGTCACTGTGATCTTCCCTTTTCCTGCACACACAGGGACAGTAAAAGATCTGCAGCCCAAAGTAAAACCCCGAGGCTACTGCCTTGCTGTGCACATTGCAAGGGTGCCATGTGAAGCACTGTGTGATGGGCAGCTGCCACAGGTCCTTTAGGTTCCTGTGCTGCTGCATCACAACATGAGCTTGGCAACCTCAGGGATGAGGGAAAGCCGTGGGATGTCACAGTGTTACATGTACAGTGGCGATGGCTGTTCGCTCCTGAGCACGCACTTCCAAACATCACTTCTCACCTATTTTTGCCATCCAAACGCTGTCTAAAACACAATGTGGAACTCCAGATCCGCTTTAACACAGGCAAATTACTTTCCAAAGTTTTTCCAAGTCTTGGTATACTCACTTAACATTGCTAAATCCCAGCAACACAATGATCTGAGAACAACTTCATCTCCAACCTCAGAGATTAAATACAAAGAAGAATCAGCAGCATCCCAACTCTAAGCAAAGCAGTTCTTTGTCAATACTACCTCAAAAAAGTACTTGTAGATTGTATCATAGTTGTGCTGAATTATCCTCTGCACCATGATTAAGTGTTAAAAGACATAGAAACACCTCCTCATTAATCCTTTTCACAAAAGAACTGAAAGAAAAACAACAAACATACATAATTTTTCTGAAATGAGCAATGATGCAGCTATTCCCTTACACTTCTAAACAATACAAATACTGAATGCGAGAAGATAACAAAGCTGATGCATTGAAAGAAAAAAAATAAGTAAACGTTCAGAAAATCCTTGTTAGCCCACATCAAAAACCCAGTTTTCAGTATTTCAGGTTCTTTATTCAAACAAATTGACCACGAGGAAACCACATCATCTGCTATCACAATGAGTAACAGGTTTTTCACAGAACCACCAGGCCACCTTCCAAGCTAAATTCATCTTCAAAGGCAGATCACATTAGTCAGGAAGAAAAGAAACCACTGGAACACCAGGAACACAATACAGTATCACAGGGAGCGGCTGTCTCCATGGCCAGGTTTCACCTGGGGTTTCAGCCCTCACTGGACTTTGGCACAGTGGGACCAGGGCTCCTTCCCAGCAATGCAGGCTCAGTTTAATGCTATGTCTGCTTTAGTTCTTCTGCTTGTTTGCTTTAATTCTCTACACTATATTGTGCAAGGCCATAGTTGAATGGAATATAAATGTTCTGAAAATGTTTTCAATGTATGCTGTAAAGAAGCAAGTTATCTCACTCCTAAGCATGGATATCATTAACTCTCTCTTGTTGTTGTTGTAAGCCCAAAACATTTGCCAGGTGTTCCTTCTTCTGTCTGCATGTTTTTACAGTGTTTGAGGCAAGAACAGGTTGAATGACTGGCTGTCATCCCAGACTGTACATTTCAAACTGAAAATTCAGCGAACGTGTGATATAAAATTGTAAGTCACTTATCAGCCTCTGCCAGTGCACTGCAGCCACCTCCTCAGTGCGGTGATAGAGTAGAAAATAAAATGCTGCTGTGGCGAAAAAGAAGCAACAAAACCAAACAAAAAACACTCCATTACGCACCCACAATATCAAGATAATCACAGAGAAGGGGAAAGGTGGTTTAACGGATAAAGTCTAGGACTTTGTCATAGTTTCTATATCCTACTCCGACTGAGCCAACCTCTGAGCAATTGTGGACGAATCACTTGTTATCTATAAGCGTCTTTATGCGTATCCTTCGCAGGAGTGCTGAAGGTAAATTACCTTACCACTTACAAGGCAATCAGATACTAACGCAGTAGGAGCCAGTAAAGTGCTTTCTGTCTCTGGCTCCCAGCTGCAGGGCATGAGTTCATCGCATGGGAGGCAGAACCAGCAGCCACCAAATTAACTCTTCCTGACCTGAGCTGGGGCTGCGTACGCAGAGTGTGGCAGCCGCTCCAGAGCGTTCCCAGAACCAGAGGTGGTGGGATGCTCTGTGCAGACATCCAAGTGCCTCTAAACAGAACTGCCCTGCTTGGAGCAGGATTAGCTGCTATTGTCAGCATAGAATCATGGAAAAGGCCTTTAAGCTCATCCAGTCCGACCTTTACCCCAGCACTGCCAGGGCCACCACTAACCCATGGCACTAAGGCCTCATCTGCATGTCTTCTGAACTCTCCCAGGGATGGTGACTCCAGCCCTGCCCTGGGCAGCCTGTTCCAATGCCTGAGCACCCTCTGGGGAAGAAATTGTTCCCAATAGTCAGCCTAAACCTGCCTCGCCGCAGTTTGAGGCCGTTTCCTCTTGTCCCATCCCTTGTTCCTTGGGAGCAGAGCCCAGCCCCCTCCCGGCTCCATCCTCCTCTCAGGCAGTTGTAGGGAGAGATCAGGTCCCCCCTGAACCTTCTCTTCTCCTGACTGAACCCCCCAGGTCCCTCAGCCGTTCCCCATCACACTTGTGCTTTAGGCCCTACACCAGATCAATTGCTCTTCTCTGGCCCCACTCCAGTGCCTCAATGTCTCTCTTGTAGTGAGAGGCCCAGAGCTGAAGACTTTGCTGAATCTAAAAAGTGGCAGACTTGGTCTTTGTGCTACATGGGCGGATTGGTTGTGAAAAAGTGGTGTGCATACTCATCAAGCAAAGGGGAAGAGGTAGGAGCCTTCACCAGGAGTCTAATCTGAGTGATTACAGCCATATAACCAATTTTCTCAAGTAAGGGTCACCTATAAAAAGGTTAAAACCTACTGCCCTACAAAATAGTATTATCTGAGATACAATGTACTAATTATATTTGATGAAATACATCACTTAATTATTCACTATCACACTGCATGAGGCGCACTAGCTGCAGAAAATAATGGCTAGTCAATGGCAAAATGCAGTACTTTAATAATACTGCTTTATGTGGACTCAAGTGTCCTGTGGTACTTTGTACATGTATATTTGTGTGAATATATTTTGTGGTAGGCATACTTCTGTTTTTGCATATCATACAAATGAGTCACGGAGAGGTTAAAGAGTCTTCTTTCCAGCTGAAACAGAATCTGTGTATTTCACATCTTTTTCAATCAACCTTTTCATTTAGTTTTCCAATAATGAAATAAATAAAAAACATATTCCAGAGAGACTAAGGTTGTATTTATCTTCTTTAGCTTAGATATATGACTTTGTCTGAGAAGGCACTGATGCAAGAGGAACTATAAAGAAAAACATACAGATATATTTCTAAGCAATGAAGTTCATTATTACTACCATCATTACCATGGAATAGCTTAGTGCAAAATGCTCAGTGTTGCTCTACAGACCTGATTCTATAGAATGGGAAGGAGCTGAACCCTATCTAGACACTTACACAAAGCCTCTCCAAAGCTTACACAGTTTGATACACTGAGAATCCCATCCAAGGGAAAATGAAGACCTACGTTTTTCTGACCAATCTACAGACACTTGTGAACAGAAACATGTAGGCCAGCAGCGTAAGCCTGGTGGTGTTTCAGAGCTTCAAAACTGCTGTTTCCTGGATGGTCCAAGAGGGAGCCTGAAAATTTTCACAGTGACATAAAAATAATTGTGCTGCAATTTCCAGTTCATTGTGATTCTGGAGTCAGGTGCAATAGAAAGTCATCCCCGAAGCTATTAGAGCAGTACTTTGGATTTTACATAATGCCATCAGCTAGCACACAGAGCTGTTTTCCAAGGGCGCAAAGAAATGCCAGTCACAGGTGTTTTAATGTAATGCATTAGCCTGATTATTTCAGAAATGTCACACAATGTATTACACATCGTCCAAAATGATACTTTTGTTAAACCTGACCTCATGAAAATCTTACACAAGTGCCTCAAAATACGTTCATGAAAGTAACTTTGCCAGAGAGAAGATCCAAGAGGAGACTGAGATCTCGGCAATTCCTAGGTGAGCTTTTTAATAAATCAGCCTTCCAGGTACTGCAGCTGCTTTCAGAAGGAAAAGTTTACCAGCAGAGTCACAGTTTGGAATCTTCTGTTGTTCTAAGAGTCTGCAATGACAAGTTTCACCACTGAGAACTTTGGCAGCTGAATTATTAATGAAACTAAATTTTCATTAATGAAAAAGTTTCATTAATGAGCATGGCTTTCAGAATCAAGTAGTTCCTCTGTTTCTCAGGCAGTATTTTCATCACTCCCCAGCAGCATTAACTTCTCTCAACTGCTGACTTTTTCTGTTATTCCATTGTACAGTGCTGCCTTGGGTTGATTCACCATAATGCATAATTCATACCAAACTGGAATGTTTTCAGTTCAACAGCACTATCAACAAAACCACACTAGTTTTCTTGTTTAAAGGAAGAAAAGAAGTTCTATCTTGCTGTCCTGGTTTTGGCTGTAGTTAAGCCACAACACGTATTACAATGCTCTTCCATGGGTTTTTAGGGTTAGAGGTGTTTCAGAAATATTTACAATATTACCCCTCCAGCCTAAAGAAAGCATGAAAACAATAATTAAATACAGATTTTCCTTTAGGCTGAACCACCTGATAATCAAATGGTGGAAATAAACAACACTGCTCTATATAAGAACTGTTAACATGAAGACTTACTGGCATATCCTAGTGTCGTGGTTTAAGCCCAGCTGAAACTCATGTAGCTCACTCCCTCACTCTCCCCTCTTTCTTCCCCCCCTGCTCCCAAAGGGATAGGGAGGAGAATCGAAAGAATGTACCTCCCATGGGTTGAGATAAGAACAGTTTAGTAACTAAGGTATAACACAAACCACTGCTGCTACCACCAATAATAATAATGATAAGGGAAATGACAACGGAATAGAATACAACCGCTCACCACCCGCTGACCGATACCCAGCCCAACCCAGCAGTGATCTCACCCTTCCAGGTAACTGCCCCCAGTTTATATAGTAGGCAAGACGTGCTGTGGTATGGAATATCTCTTTGGTCAGTTTGGGTCAGGTGTCCTGTCTCTGCTTCCTCCCGGCTTCCCCTCCTCCCTGGCAGAGCATGAGGCTCAGAAAGTCCTTGGTCAGAGTAAGCATTTGTCCTGGGTTCAGCAGTAGCAGTCATTTTTCTCCTTCTTGGTAGCTGGTGCAGTGCTGTGTTTTTGACTTCCAGCCTGGGAACAGCGCTGATAACACCGATGGTTTCAGTTGCTGCTCAGTAATGTTTACTCTGACCAAGGACTTTCTGAGCCTCATGCTCTGCCGGGAGGAGGGGAAGCCAGGAGGAAGCAGAGACAGCACACCTGACCCAAACTGACCAAAGAGGTATTCCATACCACAGCACGTCATGTCCAGGATGCAAAAACGGAGGGCAGAGACCCGGAAGGGTGGGGGGTGCACTGCGGGGGTTCGCTGCTGGGTCGGCTTGGTATCAGGTGGTGAGCAGTTGTATTCTCTTTCCTTGTATTTACCTTGTCATTATTATTATTGGTGGCAGCAGTAGTGGTTTGTGTTATACCTTAGTTACTAAACTGTTCTTAACCTGTGGGAGTTCGATTCTTTCTATTCTCCTTCCCATCCCCCTGGGACTGGGGGAAGAAAGAGTGCGGAGTGAGTGAGAGAGCGACTGCGTGAGTTATAGAGGCTTAAAAACCATGACAGCATTTCAGCAGTAACTGAAACCATCGGTGTTATCAGTGCTGTTCCCTGGCTGAAAGTCAAAAACACTGCACCAGCTACTGAGCAGGAGAAAAAATGACTGCTACTGCTGAACCCAGGACAAGTAAATACAAGGTTCCTGGAGGAGCGTCCTGGGACAATTCAATTTCACAGCTCCTGGGAAGCCAGTTATTTACTACCTGGACCATTTATTTCCCAACATATAGAACTGGAAAATATCATTAGTGTAACAGAAAAAGTAAGAGGAACGTTGCACAATGCTATAGTAAAGAAAAGCAAATACAATGCAATGAATATGTTGCATCAAATCAGACTTTTCAACAGGTTTTTTTTCTCTTTCTATAATCAACCAAGATACAAATAAGTACCAGACAGAAACAAGCAGTTGTCAGTGTCCAGGGTACTGCAAGCTGCAATACTACATCACTAGAATTTCCTCCATAGGCAGAGGAATTTGGTTTGAATTCTTTATTGGTTGGTATTAGACAAAAAATAAAGCCACAAATGATTCAAATAAGAGTCCTGTCAAAAGTGCCTGATTTTTCAAGGTTTGTCATAAGTTAATTTCAGCTACCACAAATTACAGGTTCTGTTACTCAGAAGATGAAACCATGGGTTAATGAGTAAAAATATGGGGTATCATATGGGGTGCTTGAAAGCCCTCACACAGTCTACCACTTGGCAGTAAATGAGCCAATATTAAGCCAGCAGTTCTATTAAAAGTTTTTAATTAGCTATTTTAGTGTGTGCAAAGAAACAAAACCCAAACTAAAACCAAGCCTTAGCCCTGGAGTCACAGACAATAAACCAGAAAACTAATAAAGGACAATTTCAGCCATGGAAATGATCAGTTTCTGTCACTGGGTGCTGCAGCTGGGCTGAATGTCTCAAAATATGGTGTTTGATGTGACCAGCTTCAGGGGCTGATCCCAGTCCCCATCACCCTCAGCACGGGTGTCTGGCAAACTCCTGCCCTTGGCCCCCAGCATGGCAGAGCTAAGGGAAACCCAAACCCCAGCAGATGCCAGCAGGCACTACCCAGGGATCAAAGGACTCTGAGCACAGGGCGGCAGAGCCGAGGCCAGCCCAGTGTGGGGGGATGTCAGTGCGTCTGGGTACCAGCTCCCCACACAGACCCCGTGCTGTGTCCCTGCTGGTGCCTGAGGGGCTGCTTTGGGGACAGCTCCATGCCAGCACCATAACAGCTTTCAGACTGCAGCTGGCTCTCAGTCAGCTCAGACACCGGGAAAATCAACTGCCTAAGCATTGAGATGAGGTACCCACTGAGTTTATGCTGTCCAGCAATAGTACTGGATCAAATATTTAACTACTGCTGCATTTACCAAAACCAGGTTTACTACAAGCTGGAAAACACTCCCTGGCAAAGAGGAGAGGAAGCAGCCCACCAAAAACCTTGACTGGCTGGAGAAGACCAAGTGTTATATTATTTATATGGCATCACCAAGTTCCTGCAGAAACTTAATCCTCATCAACATGTTAAACCTCGGTTCAATTCTCTGTTATGAGTCTGAAGAGGCTCTCAGAACAAGGCTATGAGTCTTTTTTTAATTAAAATACACCTGTGTAATCACTTACAATCAGTGAGAAAGAAAACAGAGTCACTCCTCATCCCCTGGGACTGTGCTGCTCACTTATCCTCTGCCCAGTTTACCCGGCCTGCCCCGACACCATAATTACAATGCAACTATAAGCTTTGGGCTGCCACTTTAAACATGAGCTGTTCTTACTTCTCCAGCATGGAGAAGACAATCGAATTTACAACCTGAAGAGACTGTGTAATCTTACTGACAGACACCAAGCACTGAAGTGCTCCCACATTATCAGAGCAAACAGAAAACAGAGAACTGTAATGGTTTTTGTCAATGCTTCTTGTTCCTGGTGTCAAGGGTAGAGTCAATAGCACAGTCCTGCCCAATATCTATCTGGCATACGTTTTGAAAGCACAACTTCACCCCGGCTACATAGATCAACATCGGCTTTACCTGCCCTTCTTTGTCTCAAGGCCATGACTTTGTTTTTCTGCAATGCAAAGAGATTCAAGTAAAGAGCCACATGAAATATGGTATTAATTAAGTAACGAGAGAACAGATTCTATTTTCTATTTAAGGTATAAAAGTAGCTATGATAGAATTATATAATGTCTGAATCCACCACAGTACTAAGTGGAGTTTAGCACCAGGAAAAGAAAGAGAGAAAACAAGCTCTGAGGTGCAATTCTGTATTCACAATAATGATAGTGGCAATAGTAAAGATGAATTTAAAAATGGGAAAAGATGATGACCTCAATATTCCATTCATTAAAGTCATAAGATAGTAGAAAGTAGTTAAATACCAGGATTGCAGTTTGGCTAAAACCCCTGGATAAACATCTGTCACCTTGCAAAAATTGCTAACAGCTTCTTCTAATGATGAGAAGTAATCGAAGCCTATGGTTGAAATCTCTGCTTTAAAATGCGTATAGATTACTGGAATCCCTTGGACAGGAAGGGTTCACGGCAGTTAAAGCCATAAAGTGATAGATGAATTTGAGAAACCCCACACACCAAGGGGCAAAACTTTTTGACATTGAAGCTGACTTGTGAAATTGTGACAGAGAAGAACAGGAGATAAGGAGGATTCTGAAGTCAGTCAAAGAGTTCTGCTTCTCTGCGATGTGGGGGCAAGGAAAAAGTCAGAAGGGAAAAAGCCTCTAAATAAATATCTACCATGAACACTTAAAGTAGTCTTCTACGTAGAAAGGAAGCTTCTTGATGATTATGTGTGCTGCACGTATAGGTTACATGCAGATCAGCAAGTAATTTGGTACAAACAGATCAACAGATAAGAGTAGAAGGTCCTAAACTCCCCTCTTCTACACTACATGCTGTTTGGATAGCATAGGGTGGCAAATTTGGACTAGATCTAGTTTGATACACTGGGACCAAGCGTCCCCACCATGCATGTGCTTTGAAACAGTCTCATGCACTGGACATTGTTTCCACCTCTCCTGTCCTCCCTAAGAGAGGGAGCCCATTTGCATCAATTTGGAAGGATATTAAAAATGTAATAGATATTAAGTTGCAAGTTTGTATTTAAACAATCCAGTCAGATTAGTTTGGTTCGATACCACAACTATGATACAGACTGCCAGCACACAATCTTCCTATTTCTAAATAAATACGCAGGAAATGTCTGCGCTAAGTCTTCACAGCTCTCTAGAGAGACATGTTCAACACGTCAAGGCTTGTCTGAAAGGACCTTTTATCCGTCATGGTTTCCAAGGAACATTCAGAAGCGAAGAGGTCATCAAGCGTAAATTCTGAAGTCAAGAGGACATTTTGCTTCCCCCTAAACATCTCTAGCATTTTAAGTAAAAGTTATTTTAATTATATTACTCCCAGGAAATTACAGCTATCTATAGTTTTAGGTAGTGGGATACTTATTAGGTGTCCCTGCTTAACATGGAATGAACCAAAATCATATTACCTTAAAAAATAAACCTTATCTAGCTAAATTGTTGCTGTGCCTTTCCATGCCAATAGCTGTTACCTTACAAAACAGAAAAACAATAAAAAAATAACTTAAATAAATGTGTTAATTTTTAGTAATTTTCTTGCTACTGGTAAGTGTTAAACATATTAATTTACACTCAGTTTTCACCTCAGACAACTCCGCTAATGGGGAGATTTATTCTGATAACAAAGAATCAGGCTGCACCTTCAGAGGGATGTCACAGGTGGGTACATGCATGTGACACCCGCATCAGGAATAAGTATGACCGTTTCATCAAACAGAGCTCTCAGAAATGACAGTTATCTTTGACATAGTCACAAAGGCATGTGGATGCCCCAATAGCAAAGATTTTGTTTTAAATGAGTGGTTTTTGAAAGAAATATTCACAAACATGGGAAGGTGGAAGAGAAGTTAAACTGAACAGTAAGCAGGGTACAGAAAGAGATCATAAAGTCCAGTAACCTCGTACTCTGGGAATGTCAGTTACGAAGTTTCATCTCTCAAAACTGCTTGTACTCAATGTTACATACACTTGGTCAATACCAACAACCACCACCTAATAATAATGACAATACTTGGTGTTCTCTAAAATATCCACATTGTGTTCTTTTTAAGATGCTTCATAAACAAGGCCTCATAAGGTAAGGATGTTATCATTGATTGAATCGTGTGACCTAGTCCCTTGGTTTTACTCTGGTCCTTGTATTCGTCCAACAGGCCTTGCTCATCTGGCACATACATTTCTCCAGTCACAACAAATATAACCACATGAAAACTAACTCCATTGGGTGCCAATACAGAAAGTAACCCATGTTTAAATTTAACTATTTTTTTTCCATGCAGAATATCTGAATAATGTGTTTCAGGAAGCAGAAACAAACAGGGCAACTTCTACATTGGATAAAGTTCTAGAAACACTATGTTGTTCTGCCTGACCTTTTAGCTAGCTGTTAAAAAACAAACCCTAAAAAACCTGAATGAAAACCCCACAGCTGATCATAGATTTTCCAAATGCTACATAAACCAAGTCCCACCCATTGCAGAGGATTGAGTTTTTAAGCTAATGTGTAATTAGTACATTTTAACACAAATTAAAAAGCAAAAGCTATCCTCTACAGGGCATGCAAGTCGATCAGCATTAAAGCTTAAAGACCATTCCATGCATATTTTCTTCATCATAAAAAAGTAGTCTGGAATAAAACCCAAACTACACATCTGTGTAGGATGCTGACAAACATCTTGATACAGTTTCACGATTTCAATTTACTTGCATATTGTTTGATACAAGCTCAGGGAAATACAGCAAGCTGTGCCATGAATGGAGGGAAAGAGAACGAGCTCTCTGTTGCTGTATGTTGTTTTTTCATTACCTGAGACTCCCCAAAACTCTAAATTTATGAAATACTCACAAAAAAATATTAAATTATACATCAGTGATAAGACAATTAAGAAGCAAACTAAGGAGCAAGTGGAAGCTTGGTCCTGAGGGAGAACAGCTGGTCCTCTCATTTAAAGTATGTTTTGGCAGCAGAATACCCTCTGAACAGAGGGAACCTGCTGCTAAAGAAGCCTCAGAGTCAAATTTAGGAGCAAGTGACAGACTCATGTGAAGAGGAAGGTAGGTATACTCCGGGTATCACTGTCTGGCTGGTGCAAGCTGCATATCTCCTGCTTTTGGCAAAAAGGTGTCGTGACTTTATTGCACTCGGGAGCCACAACAGATGGCAGCCACCTCAGCCACTGGGCAACTGCTGTGCCAGACTACAGTAAAATTAGTTTAGAACTCAGGGAAAGATGCTATTCGTACTGAATAAGCCCTTAGCTGAGCATGGAATCCAGTGGTAAGGATGGTATGCAGGTCACCGAACTAACCTGCACCCCTGCCTCAGATTCCTTGTGTATCAAATAAAAAAGCACACTGCAGCCCCTGAAGGGCATTGTTGGTAACAGAGGAAAGATCCATGAGCAGCCTGAGATCTTCTCAGGAGCAGGTACCATGGATGCGCTGAACATGAGCACTGTCCATCTGCGCAGCGGACAACCACCCACGGTCAGGAAGGGAGATTTCCCCTTGGTGGTTGAGATGGTGCAGCTGCTGCTGGAGGAAAAAAAGGAACTGTACTATGTTAGTGACCTGGAAAAGAGAAGGAAAAGAGAAAGCAACACTTTGGTGCAAGGCCTTTAAGGAGCAAAACAGCACATGCAAATACAACACCATCCTGCTCTAACAGGCTGGTTGACAGTGACAGAGCTCTGAGGGTCTCTGAAAGACCTATCATTAGTTATCATTGCTCCATTCCTTCTCTTCCCTCTCTTTCTGCTACCTACTTATCTTTAGCTTGTGGGATTTTCATACTTCCCTTTTTGTAGTTTTTATTTCTTTTCCTGTCCTGCCATCTCTGCCTTGCCATCTCTGCAGCAGTTCAGATTTATCCCTTAGATCATCATTTCTTACAGCCTATCCTCCATGGTAATCTATCTTAAACTCCTAGTAAAAAAAACCCAAACAACAAACCATCTCTCACTTGCAGCATCACATGAAGGAGTTATTATAATTCCATTGCTGAAATATGCAATTAATGACAAGTACGATTTGTGTTCTTCAAAGACAGTTCCTTAAACAAGTCCAAACCAACAAAACCCCTTCTGTAGCATCTGCTGAAATACAAAATCCCCACTCACTGGCACACCTGGTTATATACAGCTGAAATTTTTCTTCAAATAACATAAAGGTCCTTATTTTCTTTTTTGTGACATAGGAATGCAAAATCAGATGCTTCATCTTTACTTTGTACCATCTTACTTCCTAATTAGACAAAAGACTGCTAAGAATTTGCTTTCCTAAATGCCATCCTCTTCTTTCCTGTATTTCGCCATGTGCGTGGAGAATGTGTACAGGCCAAAGTAGAAAGACACAAAAGTTTTTTTTTCCTAATCAAATAATTGTGTTTAAAATTGTTATTTCAATTCTTGTATAAGACTCAAACATCTTGTGTAACTGGCAGGAATTCTGACAGCTCTGCAAAGCACCAAATTAGTCTCAGCCTGTTTCAAAACCTGATTCATCATATAAAATACAACAATTCCCATTCCAGTCTTTCCGTATCCATTTGTTCACTTAGGTCAGCTGGCAAAATAAACATTTCAGCCTTTCTTACTGCTCCAGATATGTCATGCCAAAGCGGGTTTTGCATAAGAAGAAATGGCATGCTACTATCTTTGTAACATTTTCAGAGCCTTAGTTATAAATACTTCAGATGATGCTTTAGCCAGCAACTCAAGTGATACAGATTTCAGCTCCTCACATGAACAGCAGGGAGAATTTCAGATTCAGTTTGAAGCAGCCCTATACTAATTCACCTGAAATGGTCAACAAAAAAGGAAGCATAGACAGTGCAAAATTTCTCAAGTGATAGAATTTATACCTATCACTAACAATTTATTAGGTACACACAGTTATCTGAGCATATGCAGGTACTGGCTGTTCAGGAATATATGGTACAACAACCTGGTTTACAAAAATGATCCTTGATATAGAAAACTAATTCCTAGCTGCTCAGGAACAAACAGTGAGCAGGTGAAGCACAGAAATCCTGCTGGAGAGCTATCTAGGATGGGACAAGGGAACTGCAGAGGCTGGAGGAATGAAGTACTGAACAGGGTAAACTCTACTACACACATTGGGCATATCTGTAGAGCTAGATCACATACAGCTGGATCACTTACTGCAGACATATCTACATGTAATTACTTATAAATACACACCCACCTTTTTGGATTAGCGCTACAAATGTGCAGTGATTTGTACAATGTACGGCTGCTCCCTTAGTCCTAGTTATATACTACCTAGTTTCCAAATTCAGAGGCATTACCAGGAAGTCCTAGGACATACGCTTCTCGGACCTCAGTATTATTTCAGAGGGATTTGAAAATAGGGAGCCAATAGCTATACAGCCATGGAACAGCAAATTGAAAAGATACTTTCATGGATTCATCATTATTCTTTCAACCCTGGAGTTTTTGCAAAACGGAATTGTTTTTGTTTCTCAAGATGGAACAGCTTTTGCTAAAACCCCTTCTGCTAAGGACCAGAAAGCCCCAATGATCTTTAAGCCATGTTAAAGGAATTATTTTAATCCTGCCACTTAGACATACAGTTTGAAGGGTCAACCTCACTCAGAGCAAAGACTGATAAAGGAATTATTTTAACCCCAGTGCTTCAAGATAGCATCTTTGGAGTCAATCCATTCAAAGCAAGCAATGACAAGACAAAATTGATACTTCTATCTCTTCTGTAGCCTTAAAAAAAATATTTCCTAAGCTAAAACAAACATCTGCCTCCTCTTTATGCATTAACAATTAATATGGATGCTGCCTATAGACATCTAATGCTTTGGGCTGTATTTATGGTGTGATAACTGTGTCATTTTGAGACACCAGGCACCAACATGATAGAAAGACACAGCCGAACTGTTTCACTCATGCTCCTACCTAAGGGACAACACTATTATCTTGTTACAAAATACCGCCCCCAGCAATGAAAAGTTTCATAAATCTTTTTCTACCACTGTTGTCAGCTTCTATTTTTGCCTGTGGCTGAATGTGATTATAATCTGTTTTCACTGTACAAGAAAATGAACTGATCTAGAATATAATGACTGGGGAACATTTTGGAGCCCTCCTGAGCTGCAGGATATTTCCAGCTGCTAGCATAGCTGATAACGGACTTAATAGAGCTAATGATTTCTAATACCACTAACACAAGACTATTTTCACAGTGGGTAAATAATGACTCTTTTGTTTTGGAAATAGTTAAGGAGTCATGTAGATGTTTGATAAGTACATGATACAGTATAAATGCAGCAATATTTGGGTAACAAATGGTAGATTACACCATAGCTAGAAGATAATATACTTTTTTGTTTCCATTTAAGAACTTAAAAGTTTATAACCTAGTTAACATCACTGTGACAGCAAGGAGATTTCACTGTAAACAGTTACAAGTAATGTTTTAATCTAAGCATAAAAAAGCATCCATTTGTTTCAGTGCACTGCATCTTTGTTTTTATGTTGGCAATTAATATTACAAATCTTCACTAGAAATATAATAAAAACTAATTGGATAGTAAAAGAAATTTTCTTGAGGGCTGAATGCAAAATCTACATCGATGGGGCAAACTATGAATACCATGTAAGCCCTGCAGTATTTTACTTCATCATGACTGTGAGTTTCTGATGAGGATTAACGACATTTACTTGGTTTCCTCCTTTGCTGGTGTGTTGTAATCTGTACTCCCTATTCAAAGGCATGTGTTGTCACCAGGGAGAACACTCTGTGGGCTGGAAGAGACCTCCCAGTTCTTTGTTTGTGTGATGCAATTTTAAAACACCCTAATCAACCAACCAAAAAACAAAATTCCTATGGTAAAGATGTATTCTCCTTTCCCTTCTCTCCAGCAGTTATGTACCTATGTATGTTACACATACAAATCTTCTGTTTTTCTTTAAAAGCCATTTGAACACTATTTCACATTAAGTTCACGGTAGCCCTAAGGACCATTTGGGACTTCTGCTCACTGCAGTATTCTGTAAACCCAGTGTTTCATGCTCCCCTCCCCTAGTCTTAACTCTTTCCCTTAAAGCATTCCCTGCCCTGGGCTTGCTTCTCTGCTTGGGGCCTCCAGCTTTTCTCTGGCCCTGTCACTGCTGAGTGGGGACAGGGTGAAGCCTCATCACAGGAAACTGCAGGCAGCAGCCAGGAATGGCCCGAAAAAGGCCTCCCCATGTCGCAGTGGGGCCTGAGACCTCTGTGCTCTGTGAAGAGGGCACAGTGCAAGGGGTGAACAGGTCACAGAGGACGGAGCACTGGTCTGAAAGGAAAAGTTCCTGAGAAACTGTGTGCTGCTGGAAGCATGGCCGTCAGCACAGAGCTTTACTGCCATTTGAGTTTCTGAGCTATATTCAATAACAAAGGGTGTTCCCTGACTAGGATTGTGTTTCAGCATGATCTGTGTTCCTGTATCGCCTAAAGTGGGTGGTATCAAGCTGCTTACAACCCAAACTTCTCAATGAGAAGAAAGAAGCTGAAATATAATTCTGATGAAGGAAACAAAGTATGGTTTAAATAAAATAAATTAAGCTAGGCAGAGCTCCTAAAGTCAAAATTAAAGACTTATGACATGAACAGAGGACAAGTGGTGTAACACAAGAAAGCAATATCTACCCATTATAAACTTCATAGCTTTTACGAAAGCATATGATAACCCCCATCGTGACTCATTTTCACATATCTTGAAATATTACAGGAAGCAAGCCAAAATAATTAAGTTTACCAAACTGTATTTCAAGGCATGGCTTCTTCGGATAAACAAAATGCAAACTTAAGCAAAGAGCCTAATACAGCTGCTGGTGTCAAGCTGAGAATGCAATCTCTTCTCTTGTTTGTCACTGCCATTGTTTCATTATGAGAAGAAATTGTAGACTGAAGCAATAGAAATGTTTCATGGTCTAAGAGTTAATCACAGATTTTGTTCATGCTGATGATACAGGAGTTCTAAATGACTGCTGTGGTTTAAGCATAGCTGTAACTCAGAACCATGCAGCCGCTCGCTCGCTCCCCCTCTTCCTCCCCACCGCTCCCGGAGGGATGGGGAGGAGAATGGAAAGAATGTAACTCCCACAGGTTGAGATAAGAACAGCCCAGTAACTGAGGTACAACACAAACCAATGCTGCTGCCACCAATAATAATAATGACAAGGGAAACAACAAGGGAAGAGAATACAACTTCTCACCACCCGCTGACCGATACCCAGCCCGACCCAGCAGTGATCTCACTCTTCCGGGTAACTGCCCCCAGTTTATATAGTGGGCATGACGTGCTGTGGTATGAAATACATCTTTGGTCAGTTTGGGTCAGGTGTCCTGTCTCCGCTTCCTTCCAACTTCCCCTCCTCCCTGGCAGAGCATGAGGCTCAGAAAGTCCTTGGTCAGAGTAAACATTGCTGAGCAGCAACTGAAACCATCGGTGTTATCAGCGCTGTTCCCAGGCTGAAAGTGAAAACCACAGCACTGCACCAGCTAGTAAGAAAGAGAAAAATGACTGCTACTGCTGAACCCAGGACAATGACAGGTCAAACATGCAAGGAACACTATGAGATTGTTCCACACCACAAATAAATCAGGTTAAATATTATGAAAAATAAATCTAGCAAGAAATCCAGGTTCCAAATCAGGTCTTGTATTAGAAGGCCGAGAAAAACAGGGTTTGTAAATTCATAGACTTGACAGACATCTGCAATCCATGATAAAGTAATGCAGCAGCTACATTCACTGACTTCAATGACTTGCTCAAACGCTACTTCTCCTTTAACATACAGATAGGGAAACAGAAAAGCCACTAGATGCACTTACTTATGCATTCTGAATGCTAATGTTTTCAGAAAATATTAGATATTACATTAATTTAATTCCTAAATACTAAGATTCAGAATTCAACAGTTTTTAGGGTTTTTTTAAATAGCACTCAATATAAGACAGAAATTCAAGACATGTTGAGAACTAAGGTAGAGCACGCGACATAGCTGGCATACCACTGATGATGTGAGAAGCATGTCAAAGGGCTTACCCATTCTTAACACTGAGAATAGTGAGCAATTTTGAGAACAAGATGGCCAAGCTGCTCAAAGAATAAGAATTAAGGATTGGATAATTAAAATCAGCAATAATATCACAGGGAAGAGATATATTACATACATCAGCATATAAAAAATAAAAATCTGGGAATTTTGGATATCAAGGAGCTCTTCTGTATTGATACAGAAGTTGTAATGCCAACTAAAGTTAGATTTAAACATGTACAGCAGGAACTTGTGATAGGAATAGATGGTTGTGAAAGAAAAAGGTAATAATCAGACAGTGAATTAAACATTTTCATTATTAGGAAAATGTTTACGGAATAGAAACTGTCTAGTAGAGAGCACTTAAAGAAGATCTTGAAAACTGAGAAGATACGCAGGGAACAAATGTTGCTAGGTCTAGAATTTACTGTATTTTGTTAAAAAGAATTAAAATACAATATACTAGGCAGACCTTCAAAAGGAAGCAAAGCCATGTAATAGGTGGTGGGACAGGAGATGCAATTCAGTGTTGACAAATTAAGGAGCAACGTGATATTCTATTAACCATTGACTATAAACTACCAACACAAATTCAAAGAAGAAAAAGGAGTGGAGAGATGACTTCTTTGTAAACCAATGAAAAGAACTGTAATATAGTAGATATTCAAGGATAACATTCTCAATGCATAACAATGGAAGAAAATAACAATGCAGCATACCTGCTAAGCTCTGACCTCAAGTGATTGCATGCTTGCACCCTTATTATAGAAGTGAAAGTCAATCACTGTCTGACTTAGGACATACCTTGCGTTAACATGCACCAACGTGATGAGTTAGGAAATACAGTATCACTCATTCACACTGTACGGAAGATGTTTTGTGTTATCCTACATCTATCCTGCCTCAGTTATGCACAGTAGTGTGAAAAAAGCAAAAAGATTTAAAATATCTATTTAACACAACTGTTCTCTGTAAACTTAGATTAGTGTTTAGGATGTGAGCCTCACAGTGTCTTCTGCTGCAGACAGAGTTGATCCATGCTTCCCAGAGCAGAGGAAACTCACAACTACTGAGGACGTTATCGCAGCCACTTGCTGGCAGACAGGCTAAGGGTACCTAGGGGCAAGGCACCAAATGTGTTCCCCCAAATCTCCTGGAGCTCTCTGCATTTGCACCTGTGTATGACTGAACAAACTCGCCACTCCTTCATTGAAAGTTTGTTCCTTCTATGTGTATAATGTGGACTTAGGTAAGAAAAGTTACTGATTCTGCTAAAGAACTAAGAACTGGAAAAAACAACAAGGTGTGCAGACAGACATTTTTGATGATCAAGTTCCACTGAGTGAAGTCAGTACTTGAAGTCAATCAGTAATCTCTTCCAGTGAATTCTTATACTAGTGTTCTAGTGAGAGATGTGCGCATATCTGCCCCCATGGTGGTAGTGAACAGGCACTTACCACAGTGTCACCATCAGGTGACAAGCAGAGAATTTGGCTTGCTGAAGTGATATGTCTCCTTGACTAATAAAGGAAAGAAACATACACAAAGGTGCAGGTAGCCAAAAGGTGGCTTATGACTGACTCCCTGAATACTGCAGGAAGCCACAAATATGATCATTTGGCTTCAGACCTGACTATCAGTTACACTGCTGCTGCTTAGGACAGGCATTCTTTTAGGAGTCATGACCCAACGTTTCTGTTGTGAGATCACCTACACTGCCAAAACAAACATAGCAATGCATTTCTGTGCTGGCATAGAGCAACCAGTTACGTGGAAACCCAAATACCAGGTTGCAGTACCAGTTAAGTCTGATCAAGCCCAATGTGCCCTGCGGGGTGGTCAGAGGCCAGGCTGGAGCACTCCAAGCAATATGAGCAAAGACATCTGGTAGTTCTGTGTTCCTCAAGTTCACCCCAAAATTTCCCTAACTTGTCAAAGGGACTAAGGTATCCCCAACTCCAAATGGAGGAGTCTGTGCCCATATTGTAAGCACATTGCATGGTTGGACATGAACTGCATAAATGATCTTCCTGTTCAATTCAACTACTTTGCATTGTATATATTATTCTTTTGACTTGTTAGTCAAGCCAGTTATTGCTATATGCTGCTCAAACGAACTGCAGCATCAACAGAGCAAAACAAAGCCAAAAACATTGCTTGGGCACAGACTAAGTACTTATATTACTGTCATAAATGATACACAATAATACATTACCTTCAATTTTCTAACACTTCATAATTTTTCAGTGAAAGAGGCAATACGCTTCTGCTTTCATTTTTTGGCAATTCTTAAGGCTCATATTAACCGGCTCAGATCCAACTGTAACACGTTTGTTCTTCAGCTATTGCTAGTTTAAACATCTGATTTTCTAACTCCAAGCAATTAGAAGCGCAGTGCAACTGCAAACAAAGCTTCTGGTCAAGGAGATGTAGCATTGTGAAAACAGAATAAGGCTTCTCAAGATCATTAATTAAAGAGCTGCAGTGCCCCAGGCGTTTATTCACATTTGATAAGGCTGCGAGAAACAGGCATGCTGTCTGCCTCGGTTTTTATGGGGGATGTGGAGAAAAGGAAACAAGAATCACGTGATACATAAAAGCTAGAAATAGCTTACCATTTATTAGTGGTACCTGAATTATCTATCTGGCACCATCGCTGTCAGGCTTGCGTAGGCATATTGCTGGGCTGCTTTCACTCCCATCCCACAGAACAGGAGACCCCTGAAACAGGAAAATCTATTTCCTTTTATTTTTCCTCCTAAACATCATGTACTCTCCAAACCTGAGTTTATTTTCTTGAGGTAAAAGTGATAATAACCATTACATGAGAAAAGAAAAAAAGAAGGGGTTTAGAAGGGGGAAATGCTGTCACTGGCAAGGACACTGCTGGAGGGAACGCACAAAATGTATTCACTTTGATGTGTCACAAAGGTAGAGCTTCCAGACTTGAACAAGGCAGGTGAATGCTATCTTTGTTTGGCTCTATATACATACATATATATGTAGATCCATATATATTGCTACTATTACCATGTAACCCAATAAACAGTTTAAATGAACACTGAACTTCCTTATGACATTTCTCCTATTTATCAATTTTTGACACAGAGATTTTCTCTCCTAAATATATCCATCAGCACTCTTTCCTACCAAGTTGATGACTGTCAGCTGATTTGGTGACGAATCAGTTGGTATTTATCCCAGGATGTACACGAATCCAAACAACCTTTTCCTCCCACATGGTGTTTTTCCTTACAGTGCAGCGTGTTTTCCTCCTTCATGCCACCATCATAGTTTGTAACAAATGGTGAACCCATGGTGCATGAAATTCACTCCAAGCAAAACAGAAGGGTCACTGAGGCACTTGAAGGCCACGGAACAGGTCACAGGCATTGGTCTACAGACAGGAAAAAGGAGCAGGCAGGGGCCCTGGCTATTTCGCTTTGCTATCCCTGCTCACCTCTGATTATTTTATTAGGTTCTCATTATCAGCCTTCATACCTAAACTGTCCTGTGGAGTATTGCAGAACCCTTTTCCACGCCTGCTCTCTGCTAGGCTATTCTGCTTGCTCTCATTATTCCTTCTTTCCAACAGAGAGATATTCATTACTCAGTATGTAAATCTGACTCATTTCAACCCTCTGCTTATAGCTCCAAATCTATCACTACACACAGATTATGCTAGTATTTCTTACCTACTAAACTATTTCAGATCACAGCTTTTAACTGAACAGATTCAGAGAAGGAATTGAGCACAAACTGTTAAACTGATTATTGGAAAGCAAAAAGATCTGCAGGAAGCAGAAGAGCTTCCTGAGGCCTCCGGGAATTCAAACGTTTCTTGCTTAGTTCCCGTTCATACCTCAAAGTTTTCAAGCTAGTCATTTGAGACAGTTAAAATAAAAACTACTGTTTACAAAGCCAGGCCCACCTGTAAAGCAGCCTGTGCTCTACAGCACTCTGGACTTTACTCAGCTCTCCGCTGAAAATAAGTAATAACGTCTTTAAACCACCATTTGCTTCCATTCTGTGAGTTCCTTTCTACTGCCACAGTATTCCTCTATGTAAATCGGATTTATTTATTCATAGGCATTGGCATACCATTACTTTTGTCAAAGCTGGTCTCACACATACTGTTGTCTCTGCATTCTTATAAACGAACTGGAAAAGCAATTAAGATTCCCTGGCATTTTGGAGAGGGGAGGGGGCAGCCACCGCACTGTTGCTAACACAATCTCTGTAGGCGGACGCTAGTGCAAAATGACTGCATCTCTGTGTAGAGGGAGATAAGAGAAGTGACATAGATTAAAATAAATTGTTGATCCATACCAGAGAGGAGCTAGGCAAACAATAGCAGTAAAAGCATAAATGTCAATTTGGGATGATAAAGGATACAATCTAAATGTAATATGAGAGGCCTCCAGACAAAAGGCAGAAATAGAAATTACACATTACTGAAGTACCAGACGCAATAAACAAACAAATATGTAAACACACACATGAATATGCATATGGAAAAATTCAGATCACAGGGTTGATTGCTCAAGAAACTGGATTTCGAAGTCAAATATGGAACAATTTCAAAAAGTTTGAATGCAGATTTGACAGAAAATCTTATTTATACTCTTGGCACTTTTGTTTTAATTTTGAATAATCCACAAATATCTCCACATGCCTTTCCCTTAATCCTACATTTGCATATTCATGCCACAACTGTCCACAAGACATTGCAACCCACGCCAGGAGATCCTTCCTTGCAAGAAGCGGGCTTTTTATCTGCTGGAAAGAGCTGTCAAAAGGTTTCTCTAATTGCTTTCAGAATTTCCTTGCCTCTTCCACTTAATGCTTTCTAATACACTACAGCAGTTTGCCAGATGAATTAAGGTTTCACAGCTCATTTAAATAGTCTTATGCCTATTCTAGCTTTGGCGAAGAAATCAGGTAGTTTCATCCAAACCATGAGCTAATAACTATCACACAGATCTGTTAAAAGGCCTATCGAAAAATCACTTATCACAGCCATCCTTGGTAGTAATATTGCTACTTTCTACCTGAAATCATGGAATGATCCAACACTTCATTTTATTATGAGAACATAAGACACCTCAGCAGGTTAAATTCAACTTACTACAAAAAAGTTCACAAATACAAATGAAATTATCAAAAGCTACACATCAGTAATCAATTTCTATAGCACTACAACAAAAAATTCCACAGTACCACGAAACTGGGAGAGATCCCATTTATGATTTTGACCTACATTTGGGGCTGTCCAGACACACATCAACCTGTCAAGATCAACTTTCTGATGTGAACAAAAATCAACACAATGCCAAATTAACCAAATAATGTGCATATATAGACATACGTAGTTATACACACACATTCACTTAGTGTAATTACACATGGTATCTAGAACGGAATTGCTGCTGCATTTAAATAATCATCTCCTCCAGGTACCTGTAGCTAGCGCCGTGCTACAGACCACAAAGACAGAAGTGGCCACCTCGACAGCTCCTTCTTGACTCAACTCTTTCCTTAGTTTACCATTTCAAACTCCTACCTTCAAACATGTAAAGGTAAGAAAAGGTGGGAAAGAATGAGAACAGGCAGACATTTTATTCCTCCAAGCCTGAAACATAACTCCTCTTTGAAACAGTCTCTAAATATTAGGCGAAAAAACTGTAGAATAATGTATTATTCAGCATTAGCGCTGTTGCATTTGAGCCCTTCTGAACGCTCTCTAAAACTAGTGGAAGGTACTGCTTCAAAATTCTGCTATTAGGCAGTAATACTGCCTATCATCTAACATACTGCAAAACAAACTCACTTCCAGTTATTAAGAATTAGCTGTGTTAACCTCATTATGAAAGACGGAATATTGTTCTTCCAAGTGTTCTTTTAGAAATGTGAACTTCTGAATCTGCCTTATAGTGTAAGATTTCCATTCACAACTGTTCCCTATTCTAAACTCCTTTTTTGTTCACAATCAAACAGCATCTCTACTTTGTATTTTCAGTATTTTAGGTTTTGCTTGTATCCTAGTGATATATTGAAAGGAAATCTCAATATGCAACACAGCAGCATCCATTCATCCTTATTCCAAGCAAAAATGTGTATATATTGCAAACATGCTATTATTTTCTGCATGGTAATTTTCTAATATTTTTCTTATTCTTAAAGGTGTAAATAAATATTATTCTCTTCATCAGAGATTGTACTGATACGACAAGGGGCAATAGATTCAAGCTTAAAGAGGGGAGATTTAGGTTGGATATAAGGAAGAAATGCGAGGGTGCTGAGGCGCTGGCACAGGGTGCCCAGAGAAGCTGTGGCTGCGCCACCCCCAGCAGTGTTCAAGGCCAGGTTGGACGGGGCTTGGAGCAACCTTCTCTAGTGGAAGGTGTCCCTGCCTGTGGCAGGGGGTGGAACCGGATGAGCTTTAAGGTCCCTTCCAACACAAAACGGTCTGGGATTCTATGATTCTATGACTAATTCAAATGTAGCTGCAACTACACCATGTTTCTAAAGATTAATAAAATTGATGAAAGAATTTGAACAGAAAAAGAAATACATAAAATTACATGCCCACAACATTTGTGACAATTTTCCATCTGTACATACAGCCCATGCACTACAAACTCCACCAATTATTAATCTTGTCCTGTATTGCCTACTCAAATATTCTGCTTTTCTGCCTTAGAACACCCCCAAACTGCCTGGTCATCATTCTACAAAAATCATATCAACCTGCTCCTGTTTTGGAGAACACCAGGTGAAAGGCTTACACTTCTTCTGGAAGACAGAGAGCAGGAATATTTTGCCTTTATCAATGGGCAAAGAAAACAGAGGAGCACTTTGAACAGCTAGAAAACCCTGTGCTCCAGCGCGGAGATAAGGCACGTGGAAGTGCAGTGACCGTATCAGGGAATTGCTTCTTGCCATCCCTGTGTCCATGTACACAACAGCTTTATTTTGCTCTGAAAATTCCACATTTTCGAAGACTCTGTCTGCAGTCGGATGCTTGCCTGGACCAAAAAAGGGCGTTCCTCTTCCCCCTGCCGCTGGGGCTCCAGGCTGCTATAAACATACATACAATATGTATGACATACAATACTAGAATACCATACCAGTATCACATTTTTCAATGTGCATGATGACAAATACTAACAAAATCATTAGGAACTGGCAGTAGTAGCCTCGTACTCTGTACTGTCTTGACTTACAGTGTCTGTGCTCACATGGACTGGTGATGAAATCACTGGCAAAGCATCTCTGCAGCAGGGGTGTGGCTTAGATAGGAAAGACTACAAGTGCCTGATGTTTTCCTACCACCTGCTCAAAGAGCAGCACTCCTTTTTCTCCAGCCACCAACTGCAGCAGGTAGGAGCACCTGGATGCATGGAACCCACAGACTCTGAGGGTCATGGACAGAGTGACACTGCGGTAGAATAGGGTCATCTCCCAGAGAGGTGACATTAGTGCTTCCCATTTCCATTTTGCACTGCAGTCTCTGCCTTGAAGTCCTCTATATTCAAGTCCTGCTACAGAAGAAGTCAGGAGGACCAGGTATTACGTAGAGGAGAGTAAAAGTTAGAGAAGAGTGTTTCCACTCACAATGAGCTGTTGTCCAAGAAGTCATGAGTAGTATCGAGAGACATGGTGGTAATGCAAAGCTTTACCTGATGTCAGTGCTGTAGAAGACACTGCTGCTGCACGCTGTGCACTCTCTCAAGCATTTCATGCTGGGTGGAGACAAAGGATCCTGCTGTGCAATGCAATACAGAGATGAGAACCAGACCTGCAGAAGAAGCCGCAGACAGATCACTGCAACTAGCCTGAACAGGGGCTGGGATTTGTCTCTGGTTAGCCAGAAAATAGGAAGCTTAGGACTGAGAGCAAGAAAATACTGAGGTGGGACAGGGAGCTGGGATATGGCAAGCTGTCAGTTGGGGTGATGGAGGTAACAAGAGAACAAAATATCCAGGTGCTGAGAGAAACAAGACAGAAAGACAGACCTAACAAAGACAGTGGAAAAAGAGACACATTTGAAGATCCCAGTAAAGCAAAGAGGTACTGAAAACTATTGAGAAAGGAGGGAAAAAACAAAACAACAAAAAATTTCCCACACAGAGCCAGCCAAAGTAAAGAGTGGAAGTCAGTTCATAAGAAACACTAGAAGATGAGTAAGGAAAATGGCAACTACGACTGAAGAGCAAGCAGACTGCACACTGAATAAATAGGAAAGTTGGAAAAAGATCAGCATGAGGATGGTGGGAAGAGAGCCCTGCTACAATGGGGGGGGCATGCTGGTGTTGGCCCCACAGCTGCTGGGGCTGAAGGGACCAGAGTAGTGCTCCAGCCTCCTGTACACTGCATCGTAGTGTAAAACACTGGGTGAATTCAGATTGCATAGACAGCCTTATTTCTGACAGCAGGCTTCCACACGCTTGCCTTTGCAACTTTAAGACCTTTTTAAGATCTTTTTAAGTGTGGTTTATTTTTTTTTTGGCCACTTGTGCTGTAAAACAGAGCACTACAGCTTCAGCTCGTGAGCAGGAGCTGTGGCTGCTACCAAACAACACACAGCTATTAATTTATCCGAGGGTGATCCTTGTTACTTTTCATGACAATAATATGAAATGAGTTATGTACATAGACTGATGGAAAACAGACTTCACAGTTTCTGTCATCAGTGCTGTATTTCTTATAAGTTCGAATTTTTATTTGAAGTTTCCTGACCTCTTTTGTCAGCTAGTGAGTTGATCTCAATTTTACATTGACACCAAAGCAGAGCACATTAACTTGGAAACTATACCCAAAGCTTGAAGTGCTGCTGGATCATTTGCCCTTATTGAATGAAGGCAGATTTCTGCATTATATTACATATTGCTACTGGTGCCACGGTTTCAAATATTGTTCTTTTCATCACTCTTTGTCAATTATCCTACATTCAGAGGGTTTTTTAACGAAATAAATATTCCTGCATGGTGAATGTCAGAATTAGGAGAAAAGTCCTGAAAAGCCAGCTTATAAATGAAATTCTGATTTCAGTAAATTCATTCTTCTCAGATAGCTACATTTCCAGAATAAATTATCATCTCTAATATCATTACCTGAATATAACAAACCTGTATTGTAAAGGGTCTTGGCACTGAATGATGATAGGCATCAGAGGCTTAATGTTTAATTACTGAACAGAGTTTTCTGGAGAGTTAAGAGCTAATATCATTCACTTGCTGCTGCTGGCGATGTGGCAGAATATTGTGGCTGTTACGATCTGTCAAGGAGAAGTGATTCATAAACTTTGCTTGTGCTACTCAAACCACAGCTGGTGGGGATAAAAAATGGACAGCTATTTATGGCAGTAAACCCCATCAGGAAAAGTCTGACATTGAGCATACATGAAGAGTAAGTAGAAAGCCTTAATGAGAAGAGGAACATACATTCCTATACATGATAGAGCACAGAACACCAATTAATTAGTGGTATTCCCTTTATATGCTTTAGAGGCTAAAGGTAACCTCTGAATCACAAGTGTTACTACGAATAAACTAATTCTCGTGTTAATTAATGAAGGTACTGTCCCTGCTCAACAAAGAGAGCAAAGGAAGCTGGGCTTGGCACCTTATTTTAATACCCTCTCAATGTAAACTAGGCAGCAAAAGGACAAAAGAAGGGGGAGAGTGAAGAAGATTCCAATGTCTAATTTTTGGCTTACTACAGATAGTAGAGACACATCGTTAATTCCTCAGGGAACTGAAGACAAGGACATCCCCAGCGACCAAAGGTTTTGTGGAGAACAGCAGGTGTGTGTGACTGACTCAGATCTAATGTGATTTTCTCCCTTCCAGCTTGTTCTTTTGTTCCAAGCCATCGAGCAAGCTGAAATATCAGGAGTTAAAATCCACAACCCGTCTCAATATATTAAGAATAAAATATACATCTTAGCATTTTGTCCAGAAACGCTACCAATAGAGAATGCAGGAAGGCGGCGACAGTGCTGTGAGCATTCCTGCCAGCACCGCATCCATCAGGGTTATGCACCCACCAAAGCAATCTTCTTGCAAATACAAGCTCTTAGCACCACAATTGATAATGTTCACTTTCAAAGACGATTTCAAAGGCAAGAACATGCAAGTCGCATATCTAGACATGCCGAACAGTTGTAAGAACAAATGTTTGCCGTGGTGGTAATGAGGCCCAATTTCTATGCTAGATACAATCTATTTAAAATAATATCCACACATTTCAGTATTGACATGCTTCTTTGTATGCGTGAGTAGCTGCATCCATGTTTAAGAGTCAGTCAAGAAAACCAAAAAGAAATCCTTTTTCACAGAGGAGCCTAAATGGAGATTAATTTCTGAAAATCTAAAGCTTGATTTGGATATTGAATATATATTTAAATTTGCAGAGCTCTCTTCTCCACTCTCATCTGTTTCAATCTAGCTGATGGAATAATGTTTTATATAATAAATAACAAGGGAATTAAGCCAAGGAGTTAACAGTAAGCACTAAATAATGAATCAATGCAAGTCTTGCAAAACACATAGCTTAAAGTTGTTTTCAGAAGAACAGATACATTAGATTTGATCTTAAAAAATTAATCAGAAGCCTAAGTTGCTTGAGAAAGGTGGTCGCCCCCATTTGGTACCTGCTGGCAGAAGGCCCTGTGATTCTGCCCTGACTGCATAAGGAAAAGCTGTTTACTGATAACTGATAACTTGAAGAAGGAAGAATAAGAGGAGGCGGGAAGAAATTAAAAATGAAAACAGCGCAGAAAGGCAAAAAATAGAAGTGATGGAAAAAAGTACAGAATCCTTTATCAGAGAAAGGACTAACGAGGCATGGCATATTTCTGAAATGTACTCCAGAGAGCTAGCTCAGCAATAAGAATCAGCACATGAAAAGACAAATAAGAAGCAGCACCTCTCAAGCATGGTACGACATCCTCTAAAGAGACACGGACAGTGGACCCAAAGCACACATAATTACAAGCTCATCTTTGTACAATATCTGTAAGAGTGCAGCTTTCCACAAAGTCCAAACTGCTGCTGAAAGAAGCAGTTTATTCCCAGCCCTGTCACCCAGCCTCTTTCCTTTCTGTTGGCAAGTGATACCACCAGTGTGTGTAGAGTCAAACCAGCCTGATCATCCAACTGAAAGCAAATCTTGCTATCTAGACTGGCCTAGCTGTCAGTCAGACCACTTTGATGATCCAACTAAGTAGACATCTGGCACAAAAGAAGGGAGAGCACGAGCAGCATGATGCCAGCGGAAGGTAAAACATGGCTGAGGCTTTTGAAAGCAGCAGTCTTAGGCTGGTGGTAACCAAAGATGAAAATGGTCCCCAAAGTATGGACCAATAATGGGATTCCCTGGCCAATGGCTGATTAACTTCATACCTACCAAGATCCAACCTCTCAGCATCATGCTTAATGCCTGTGCAACTACAGGGTGCCAGGAGCTATCAGCTTCTGTACTAAGCACAGATTTCCCCCCCCCCCCCCCGGGGGTGAGATTACCTTCCTACATCTACATGGATCACCCATTTCTTTGGAGTTCCAGTGGTGATACAGGGTGGGGATGGCAAGACGGATGCACAGCCCATGGGCATGCGCATACTGTGAGACTACATCTGGATGCTCTACCAAAGTCAGAGGCAATGGAATAAGGAATTCTTAGGTCACATGGAGGTGCATGTGCAGCGTGAAAGATTATGTATAACTCATTACATGTACTGTCATCTCGTTTTGCTCTAGTAAGTACCATTTACAGAACACCTCGGTTTTTAAGTAAATCATTAACAAAACCAAGTGTTTTCTGCAGCTCTCCAAAGAACATTCGAAGGCATCTTAATCCTAGATTTAAGGAAGAGAAAGAAGAAAAAAAAATTCTCATAAAAATCACAGGAAATGAATTTAACACATTTTGAAGGATAAACACTTTTGTCAGCGGTCTTATGACTGAAGCACATACATTTTTGAAGTCCATTGACTTCAGGCATTTTTGAAAGTGGACAAAAATTACTGGCACAATGATATATTCAGACACATGCACGTATACACACACTTGAAGTGTTCTATAATTCTACTAGTTCCTGAACAGTTTGGTTTGTTAAAATAGGCAATATTTCAATTCTAAATTAATATTAGAGAGTATTTCTCTGCATAGATAAGTCCCTATTTAATAATAGGATATTGACAATTAAGATTTATGGCATCTCTAAAGTACCTATTTTAGTAGTAAGAGTTGGATAATAATGTGTGTTTTTATAAGACACTAAAGTAAGACCAAAATAGCCTTTGTACTTGAAGTCTTTCCCAGTTGGCTACAGCACTCTCTTTAAGTCACTGTAAAGACTCTCTCCATTTAACAAACATGATATTCAGCTAACATTGTACTGCACTTTGGCAGGAGATACACGCAGGTTGCACTCACAACACCAGGAAGCTGTACATCACTTTTATGAAAACGAGGCACTTCAGAAACATTAATGCGTTTCAAGCAAAAAGTGTCAGTGTTCTGTACAAGTGACCTCAGCCAGCTCCTTTCCTAGAGGGATGGGGATGTTCAGCTGCAGCTGCTCACAGCAGCTCACTTTCAGCCAAGGCAGAGCTGACTTGTGCTGCCAAATGAAGGCAATATTTTGCCCATAAGTCTCAGCACTGGTGAATAATCAAAAGAAAAGGCTCTCAAATGTAGGCATCATTACTGAGATACTCAGAAGCAGAGGCCTTTTGGAAAAACCTGGATCTGAGGCTTGCTGCTTGTCAGCACCTAGAAAGGCTTGTCAGCACCAGTGATTAACCTGAACGCATCACCATGCTGCGCTCTCACAGCTCTGGGTCAGGCAGGAGCAGGGGCGGAGCAGGAACTGTGCAGACCTGCCCTTTGAATTGGGTCTGTATTTCTGCATGCTGAGGGAAATAGCATAAGGGTCATGCTAATAAAATGAACCGGGGATAAATCCAACTAAATGAAGAAATAAAGGTATTCCAGCCCTACATATTACAGCTCATTCTTCATTTCAGATAATGTAAGCATTAAAACTTGTGTTAAAACTTACAGTGGTTGAGTTTCTTTAAGCAAAATACTAAGCAGCCTGTAATCTGTTCTCTTCATGTAAGTGTAATGGATGTGAGAACACAATATGATTCCTAATATCACCTAACTTAATTTTCTGTGTGCTGGTCATGGGGCTGGAGTGTTACATGACACACTCCCACAACTTGTTTGGATCCTGCCCCCCCCCCCCCAGTTCAATGGCTCTGAAGTGCTATTTCTTAACTGGAAGTGTTCTCGTAAAATCTGATAACCTACATAATATATATATCAAATGGCTGATCAGCAATATCTGCAGAGGTTTTAAATTATGACATACTTCAAAACATAAGTGAAGAACTCATGAAAGATTATACAAAGGGATTTCCAGGTTGTCCTGGGTTCAGCAGTAGCAGTCATTTTTCTCCTTCTCAGTAGCTGGTGCAGTGCCGTGGTTTTCACTTTCAGCCTGGGAACAGCACTGATAACACCGATGGTTTCAGTTGCTGCTCAGTAATGTTTACTCTGATCAAGGACTTTCTGAGCCTCATCCTCTGCCAGGGAGGAGGGGAAGCCGGGAGGAAGCAGAGACAGGACACCTGACCCACACTGACCAAAGAGGTATTCCATACCACAGCACGTCATGCCCACTATATAAACTGGGGGCAGTTACCCGGAAGGGCTAGATCACTGTTTGGTCAGGCTGGGTATCGGTCGCTGGGTGGTGAGCTGTTGTATTCTCTACCCTTGGTATTTCCCTTATTATTATTATTGGTGGCAGCAGCAGTGGTTTGTGTTATACCTTAGTTACTGCACTGTTCTTATCTGAACCCGTGGGAGTTACATTCCTTCGATTCTCCTCCCCATCCCTCCGGAAGCCGGGGGGAAAAATGGGGGGGAGTAAGAGAGGGAGCGCATGGCTGACTGGGCTTAAACCACGACACATGTCCACAGTTTAACAGAACTTAAATAACCCACCTCACCTTTGCAGAATAGAAATTCATTGAAAATGGGGTTAGGCTGAATAAACGGATCAGTTTACCTTTTGAAAGAAAGAACAGGTTCCTATTCCTCCTACTTGCTTTTAAATGGTTGAC
This sequence comes from Amazona ochrocephala, assembly GCA_039720435.1. Lineage (NCBI taxonomy): Eukaryota > Metazoa > Chordata > Aves > Psittaciformes > Psittacidae > Amazona > Amazona ochrocephala. Next base: position 2,641,757 of record CM077889.1, on the reverse strand, counting down.
TTCCATAATGCACACTGTAAATATAATTTGGATTTCCATATCTTAACATCCTTCCTCAGATTTAAACATTACCTCCTCAGACACAAGCTCTGTCCTGGGCTTGAATTAAATTAGAATTACTTTTGAGGGAGAAAACCAAGAACCTTTCTTACAAGTTTCCATAAGAACTTAAATTGTCCCAGCAGCAATATTAGAGCTTTTGCTGTTGACAGACAGACACTGGATAGGTTAAAAATTACAGGAGTTAAACTGAAACCACGACGTTTTCAGAAATTACACTTCCAAAAGTTAGCATAAGATGACCTTCTTTTCCTGAGATGATTCCAGGGAAAAACGAGTTGCATTAGCTAATCCATAATCTTATCTAATGCACAACAGCAATTCCTTCCAAAATAAATGTTACACATCTGCAATTATAGCAAACAGGGATGATAAAAAAGTAGCCTCAGTGATTAATGGTAAGTTAAGACCAAGCAATGTAGGTGCTTTTTAAAACTGTGCCCTGTAATGATACTTAAACAATGCTATTCCTCTGCCTATTTATGCTTGGATCTAGCCTATGCCAAGACACATTTCAGGAATTTTGAAGTACAGCAAAACCAGAAAAACATTAGTTTCTACCTGCAAAATATTACCCCAAACCCACCGGAAGATCTCTCAGCTGTTTCTTACTGAAAAATTGATCTTCCAGAACATCAGCACTGCTTCTTGCAGCCTGGATCCTATCCCCAGCTCTGCAGGCACAGAAACGTTTCCAGTATGCAAGTGGTGTGATGTATTGCTTTCCTTTCCTTCAAAAAAATGAATTCTAATCATATGGGTGAGCTTCCATGCTCTGTGTGAAAGCCGGGATTTGCTCTCTAAAGCAAATAGGTAACAGATTTTCTCAGAGCACGGGTCTGATGTGCAAGGAATGCTTTGTTTGAAGTGCTGCATTACAGCACCTTTGTGTATCTTTGCAGAAATTCCTTGAAACGTGGTGCAATCTGAGCAGTGCAGCACAACTGACCCTTTCAAACAAACCCCCAAACCAAGGACTACAAAACCCTTCCAGCCAACCCACACCTAAATCTTACCCAATGCTGTCTCCCGGGAAATGGTGACAGATTCTGCACGAAGCCTGGGACCCGGGCACATTAGAAATCCCTTCCTGCAGGGTTAGCAGGTGTGGGCTATGTCAAATAAATTTATTGCAGTCTGTGCTAATAACGGAAATTATAGCAAACCTCACTGAAAGTGCTCTGCATCCAGCTAATTTGAAGCTACCTTATGAGACAATAACAAGCTTCTAACAGTTTTTCCCTTTTTTAAAATACACTAATTATGCTTAATGTTCCCTGTCGCATTAGCTTTCATGGTAATTATATTTCAAAACTTTTGCAATTAGGGTACAGTTAATATTGTGGAATATTGCAATTATTTTTCATTGTGACACCTCTATTGAAAACTGGTGGCATAATGATCACATTGTTCAGCTAAATCAGAACTGTAGAAATATGGCGAATGAACCAATTATACATTATTATTTCTAATTACAGATAATGCCCTTTTCCTTGCTTTTGTCCAGAAGAATTTCTCAAATACCCAGACTCTTCCTAATTTAAAAAAAAAAACCCAAGTAACTAATTTCTCCACTTTCATTTTCTTTCATACAGATAGTAATATGTATGTATAGCATGCACAGTATATAACGCATACATGTATGTGGACATCAACATATACATAGATAATCTACAGTTGATAAAGGTTCAGTCAATGCCAGCTATAAATGTAAATGCCACTACATTGTACTCTCTGTAAGGATTTTACTCAGATTGATCTTTGGAGGTAACTTCTAATGCATTACAAATGCACTCTCTACACCTTTTATAATTCAGTCCTATATTGCCCCCGAAAATTTCTAAGAACTCATATATGCAATTGTTAAAATTTGAGGTTCACTCCTGGGTTTTGAAGAGGCTGTTTGTAATTAAGCCATTCTATCATGTGGTAAGCCACAACACTATTACATAGAAGTACACTCTGAGAAACACAGTGGAGGAGTCTGAAAGGAGCTGCTAAAACAAAGCGGCCAGACAGGTAGTAGGAGACATTCTAAGCATTTGCAATACTTCAGCAATTCAGAGAGTAATTATCATTTACCAACGTTTACATTATTCGTATGGAATTTTAATCAAAGCTCACCTAATTAAGTTTTCATTTAAATTACAGTGAACCAGTGATAAATAAATCAACTATCAAATCACTGACTTCAAACAGAGAAGACCTTTACCAAAAACACTGGCTTGCCAAACCCCACCATCTGTACGCTTCCCAGCTACCACACTAATGAATTTCAAGGTTATATTACCAAGTGTAAGATATAATTTCTAGCCAACATCAGATAACAGAAACAAAACATGTATAAGATGTCACACGATTTCTGGCACAAAAATATCTGATGCATGACTCCTTCCTCCCCTCAATAAAGAACAAAATAAGATTAAAGCAGAACTCCTCCAAAGATTATTTCAGGCAGAAATCTGAAAATTACAAATCTCAGCTTATTCAATAGTATGGAGTAACGCTTTTTAAGAGTAAAGCTACATTTGGTAACCTGAGCAATGAGCATGTTTTCAAGATGAACTGCAAGTATCTCATCTGACCCTCTGAAACTCTAAAAGCTGATTTAAGTGATTAAATGACAGCTGCAAGTCCTGAGAAATCTGGCACAAAATATCATCCTTAAGAATGCCCCGAAGTCCTGCTATCGCTAATGACTCACTCAGCACCCACGTTTCTATCATTTCTTGGCTCGTATTAATGGATTTGTGTGTGTGTGTGTGTGTGTGTGTGTGTGTGTGTGTATATTTAGTTTATGTGACTTTATTTTTTTGGAGACAGTATTTTTCATCCAATTTTTGTTTCCATTAACTTAGACATTCAGTCTTCACCGTCTGCTGAGCAGTGACAAAATACAGGACAAGTAAACTGCACAGCAGAGCATTTTACTCCCAGTTCGGGTAACACCAGTGAATACTGTAGAGGTACAGGTATAACAAATGGGAAGGAAAGCATGTCTCACAGGGGTTACGCGCATGTTCCATATGAAAATCATCTATAAACTACATAGGTCTCCAGAGTGGATATGGATAATAACCAAACATGTCTAGCAATATAAATACCTATTAAATAATAACTGTTGAAATATTAATAATAGCAAAATATTACAGTAACCTTGAAATAGTTTAGCAAGGGTGTTATAAATAGTGGCTAGTGGTTTCAAAACAGAGATTGAATTATTTTCCTCATGAAAAACATGCAGTAAACATTCAAAATAAATAGCTTTTTTTCCTAAGCTCATAGTAAGATCATATTTGAGAATCAACTCATCTTCACGCATATTCTTAAACGGTAAATTCAAGAGTGAGAAGATTTTAACACAATAACCATTCTACATGATGTGCTTCACATTTTTTGTTTTCTATGGGAGAATTCTGTCCAACTTTTTCAAACTTTCTATGACATTACTTGTCAAAGTTTTAAGGTAATGACCACTTTAAAAAGGGCTGTAAGCTTTTGAAGATTTATGGAATAAAGACAGTATGTCTGTGTACCTATTTAATTGCTAGCTCATCTCCTGCACATGTAGCATGTCTATTGGATCAGTTTTCTGAAGCAGGGAAACATGTAACCATAAGGCATTGATTACCCTGGTCTTTATAATGATCCATCTTTCCATTGGACAGTAATATTTGCTTTACTGACAGCTGTCACAATATTCCATTAAGATCTCCAGGGGATACAAAACGTACACTTCATTGTGTGACATGCTGGGTAATGTAATATTGGAGCACAGTGATGCCCTTCCAAAACATGAGCAATTTTCACATGTGACATTCCATTACTTTCACAAAAGAAACTTGGATATTACAAGTTCAAATAGGAATCCACTGCTATTTTCATTTGCTTCATTATACAATGTTCTTATTTTTCTTGTTTAAATCAGATGTGTGTTGTGTTTGTAAGTGGAAAAGCTATTTTATTTCTTGAAATCTTTACTAGGCAGTTTTAATTCTACGCAAATTCCTGACAAATTGGTTAGCCCAGCAGAATCATAGAATCATAGAATAATTAGGGTTGGAAAGGACCTTAAGATCATCCAGTTCCAACCCCCCTGCCATGAGCAGGGACACCTCCCACTGAACCATGCCACTCAAGGCTATGTCCAACCCCACCTTGAACGCCGCCAAGGATGAAGCATCCACAACCTCCCTGGGCAACCCATTCCAGTGCCTCACCACCCTTACAGTAAAGAATTTCTTCCTCAGATTCAATCTAAACTTCCCCTGTTTAACTTTGAACCTGTTACCCCTTGTCCTCTCACCACAGTCCCTAATGAAGAGTCCCTCCCCCCATCCCTATAGGCCCCCTTCAGGCACTGGAAGGCTGCTATGAGGTCTCCACGCAGCCTTCTCTTCTCCAGGCTGAACAGCCCCAATTTTCTCAGCCTATCTTCATACGGGAGGTGCTCCACTCCCCTGATCATCCTCGTGGCCTCCTCTGCACTTGTTCCAACAGTTCCATGTCCTTTTTATGTTGAGGACACCAGAACTGCACACAATACTCCAAGTGAGGTCTCAGGAGAGCAGAGTAGAGGGGCAGGAGCACCTCCCTCGACCTACTGGTCATGCTCCTTTTGATGCAGCCCAGGATACGGTTGGCTTTCTGGGCTGCAAGCGCACACTGCCGGCTCATGTTCATTTTCTCATCGACCAACACCCCCAAGTCCTTCTCTGCAGGGCTGCTCTGAATCTCTTCCCTGCCCAACCTGTAGCTGTGCCTGGGATTGCTCTGACCCAGGTGGAGGACCTTGCACTTGGCATGGTTAAACTTCATCAGGTTGGCATCAGCCCACCTCACAAGCGTGTCAAGGTCCCTCTGGATGCCATTCCTTCCCTCCAATGTATCAACCGAACCACACAGCTTGGTGTCATCGGCAAACTTGCTGAGGGTGCACTCAATCCCACTGTCCATGTCACCCACAAAGATGTTGAACAAGACTGGTTCCAACACCGATCCCTGAGGGACACCACTCGTTACTGGTCTCCAGCTGGACATTGAGCCATTGAGCATAACAATTCTCTACAGTGACACAGCAGAGCTATACGTTGCTCTGAGCCACTGATATTTAAATACTCATAAAGTGAGTAGAAATGGTTTTTATGGAGCTCTTCTAGTACTCAGGAAAAGCAACCTAACTTTATTATTAAAAGCAATACCATTACATTTCTTTTACTTGTCTCATCTTTGTGAAATTATTTTTGTCCTGGTGATTTAATTTTTATCAGTATTGAATCTCAAATGTCTCACAAAAAGGATTCAACAGAGATGAATGGAATTGCAGGAACCTGAAGTTTGATTCTAAATTCAGAAACTTCTTCACACTACTCTCTCTAGCTCTTGACTAAATATATAATGTTTGCAGTGGACCAGCCAATAAATCACTTCTATTTTAAGCTTGATTATCTACTTTCAGCTAAAGAACAGTGGCATAAATATTTCTGCAAAAATCCTAAGGTTTACATCCAGACAACATAAAAACTATCTATATTCTGATGTTCATCACTTGTAAGGTAGAAGTGGGTTTAATATCCTTACTTCAAGGTGCTTAGCAGTGAAAATTCTGCGATAGAGCACTGTCTTTTGCTGGTTTACATTCCGTAGTTGGGAAATGGAGATCACCACAGGAAAAAGCGCTAAAAGTAGCACTAGGCATTGAGTTAGTGGCTCAAACAACTTTTAAGAACAAATAAGAGCAGGAGAACAGTTTCATTATCTGAATTCTGATGAATAGGGTACAAAAAAGGAAACATTAGAGAACCTTTAACTGTCATCTAATAATACAGATTAATACAAAGCAGCTAGGAGAGCAGTAACAAAACACGTTGTGTTTAGTTTTATGAAGCCTGTTAAAGCAGGCAGATTTGTGTCATGGGTTGTTCTGGGTTTAAGCAGTTTGCTGTATGTCTGCTCTAAGCACTCTCCATTGCTGTGATTTTACTCATGGGAATACTTTGCAGTGTTCGCATATTGTTATAATACTATTAAATTAACATCTCATGTCTTCAGTAGGTTTCAAAGTGCAAACTGAAGGTGGAGAAAGCATCAACTCTTATGAAAATACATCTGTACTTTCAGAACTTGGCGATTTCTGTAAGTACTTGGCGGCCAGGAAAGCCAAGAAACCTGCTCTTGTGGTTGTGTTGCTTTGGAAGTACTAACTGCTTCCCATCTATGGCACTTGCCCTCTGCTTGCCTAACAGTTGCTTGGATGGAAGACTAACAGGAGTGATACAGAGAGGTTCTGGTGTTAGGAAACGTGGGGTTTAGAAAAACTGTACAATGGAAAACACTCTTTTTTCTTTTATTTCCATTTTATTTTTCTGCTCTTTAATAACACTATGCCTAAACCAAACTGAAATGATACATTTTCTCTACAGTCGTCTCAAACTTTTTAGATGCTTTCTCATAAAACCACCTGAGAGCATTTTCTGGGAATTAGGAATAATTAAACTGCAGAGTTTTTGCACAGAGTGAAACCTAATGGTAATAGTTCTGCAGATCCTTTTAATATAATTCAGCATGATAGAGCATTAATCCCTGAAAAGAACCAACGACAATGTACTTTTTTGTTAATCAAATGAACCTAATGAATTGGTTATTAAAAAAACAGCTCCAAATTAAGACTCCCAGAAAGACAATAAAGCATTTCATGTATATATATTTAAGCAAATGAATAAAACCCACAATATAACCCCAAACCACATGCGTCCTCCCCTCATCCTCAAAATCTAACAGCCCAACCACGTAAAGGAATGAATGTTAGCTCAGCTATGCAGAAACTGAATTCGGGCCTGCAAACCCCTTGGGAATTTGGAAATTTCAATTGAATCTGCCTATCATATAAAGAAAATACTACTCTACAAACTGACCACTACTATCCTATGAAGAAACTACTGAGTGCAAAGGCTGCTGATCGAGCAGGATCCCCCAGTACCAATTTCTTCAGAGAAATTTAAACATTAAGAAGTTGCTATCATTTGAACCAAACTTGACTGAACAGCGTAACTTCCATATTACCCAGAAGAGTCCACGACTCTGTTGGGGTTCTAGGTCTCAATGAGTAATGGCTGTAGCTCCCCAGAATAAAGCTTCCATGATAAAGAGCTGTAAAACTGCACCAGTTGCTTTATGACAACAGGATATTAATGGAAACTGCTCAAAAAAAAAAAAAAAAGACAACTAAACAAGACTTTCTAATGCATGTTTCTGGCATGGCCTCAGAGGAATTGCAGAGCCAAGAGCATGGAATCAAGAATGTGGAGTCTTTCCAACTGTCAACAATAAAAAAGAAACGAAACATTCAGAAGAACTGGTCTGTGGCTGTAAACAAGTGAAGAAGTAAATCTGGTGGCCATCTATGTACTTCTGACGGCAGCTTCTAGTGATCTGTATTATGTAATGTTTTTCTGTAAATGATTTGGCACAAGTGGCTGTGCCACCTGTACAGATGGACTGGCCTTTAGCTGCTGACACAACACTTCTGACATTGTGGTTTCGAGCCAGTCTCTTGAGGCTTTTCCTCAGATCAGTTTTATAAGTACAGTCCCTCACCAACCTTTCTGCATTACCAGAACCACCAATTCTCAGCCTGTTCACATACATCAGGATCCATAATCTCATCCTGCTTTGAAGTCAGTCTTAAATCAGAAGCTTAGTCTTGGAAATTCCTCCTTTCCTTCAGGCAGTCTGGTTTTCTCTGGGACCTCTTCTTCAGCTGCACAGGGCTCTCACAAGTATAATTGACCAGCTTTACCATGTCTACTAAGTTAATTGATTTTAGAATAAATAGCTGTTCTTTAACTGGTTTCTGCCTAGTGCCTGCTTCAGACTACAAAGAGATAAACTATTCACGAATATGTAATTAAATTATGCTACACTGTGTCTGAAAAAGAAGAGAAAGGGGAAGAGATTTGGAGAATGCGGAAACAATAATTATTTCATTTCTGAAATGCTGAACCATTTCAGTTGGAAGATTTTTAAGCAAATATTTCCACGTTTCATTTTGAGGATTTGTGTGTGTGTGTGTGTGTGTGTGTCCCATTGAAAGAAAAAAAGGAGTTAAGCAAAAAGGTTGAAACTTAGAATGGGAAAAACCTCCAACAAGCCACATTTGCTTTAGAATAGAGTAATCTAACCAAGTTTTACAAATGGAAAAAGTCCAAATTTCTTCTTTCATTCCACATAAGCCTTATGAACTCCCTTTTCTTGGGGGGTTGGACTCTACGTTACTCCCTTTTGCCTTCATGGCAAGTTTTCAGCTACACTGGAAAAGAAGGTGCCAGGAGTTGATGAAATGTGTACTGAAGGGTCACTAAGGATTTATATGTACTCTCAAACTATCCCAGTCCCAATCCTCATTCTCAGCGCTTGATAGACTAATTCAAAGCTATCATTTACCACTTGAGCTCTAACTCCCCAAACTCCCTTCTCTTGACTTCATAAATTATATTTCAGAAACTTGGAGCTCACAAACTTACAAAGACTTTACACCTTTTCATGTTTGCTAGTCCCTAGAATTGACAGATTTGTGTCAAGTGAAACACTTATCCACCTGTTTGTGAGAACAAATATTAGCAAAGATGCTCAAACACTGTTTTGTTAGGCAGAACATTTCATGCTTCATTACACAGCTAAGGAGCTAGCCTGGTGTCTGGTGTTCAAAATTCCTACTGATTCCAGTAGAAAAAGTGATTTGTAAACCCCAAAATAATTACTATGGCCCATACACTACCGATTCAACTAATTCAGCGTGCGGTATTAGAGTCCGGATTTCTGAGTTTTCCCCAGATCATGTGAATTTGCAGTTGGGATTTCCCATTTTAATATATACTAACAACTGTCCCCCAGGTTTGGAGATTCAACACCAAGAAGGATCTTTCAAAATAGCAAGGTCATAAATCTTTTTCTTAGGGAGTCCTGAGACATTACTGAACTTTTCTGTTATTACAAATGGAATTTCTAGGACATTGCAGCTGACAGCAAGCCACTGCCCCTTTGGCAGATTTTGAAAGATCTAGCAGCACAAAGAGTCCCTAGCTTTTAGAGTTTTGGTATATTCAGGCTTCTATATCAACACATTGCCTTTTATCATTTATAAAAGGTCATTCTTATTTTCTAGAGAGTTCTAGCTATTGCTCCTAAATTAACAGATCACCAAGGACAAGGAGTCTGCTCAAAATAATACAACTTCCCCACTAAGTTATCATTTTGATGATAACTGTTTCCTTTTGATTTACTGGGGTTTGCTTTTTTTTTCAGATCCAGATAAGTACCAGCTATCACTGCAATCATAAAGATGCTGCTATGTTTCTGCTTCTATGTAAGCATTTATTTATTTATTTCGCAAATCATTAGACCTGACCTGAATAAAAGGAGAGGAAAAGCTCAATTACTGAAAATCACACTGTTATAGCCCTATGATATCCAACACAAATGCATTAAATTGAAAGGAACTATTGTAAAGGAGTGACATGTAAGGCAATATCTTGGTGGGGTGAGGCAGGGACTGAAGAGGAGCCGAATGACAAATAGCACCCTACGCAGATAGATAAGGTCACTGCAATAAAAGCAACCTAGGGAACTGGGAGCAAGTGCAGCATTGCTACAGACTGGAAGAAAACACAGAGCCCAAACAAACGGAACAGAGTGAGAGACGAAATTTCATTCAGGTGTGAATGCCACATATTGAGCTGTGGAAACATTTGGAGAGCTGACAAAAGGGAACAGGATTCCCTCTATGCCTTGATGTCAAGTTATCAGAAAAAGTAAGCATTTACTCAGGCCAGTAATTAACTTTTACAAACAGTCAAAGACCTCAGCTTTTCTGTGTGAGAATCTATCAGGAAAATACATGACATGTATTTGTAATGTAATAAAAGGTAACAGTTTGATTAACTTATATGAGAAAAAATAACCTCTCCTTTGGAGCTTTAGTATGTAGTTGTTATAAACATAGGAATTACAACCAACAAACTGGAACTGGTCAGTTCAAGACTTGCAAACTCCTTTGGTTCCTGAATCTTTAGAGTGGCATAGTATCAGCTATACACACAGGCAACATCAGGACAGACATAATGCAAGTAAAACGCATCGCCCCCAACAGAACCAAGCTGAAATGCCATGCTCAGCTCTGAATGCATCCCACAGCATCAAAGCCCCTGAAGATTTGCTTGGTTTCCCAACATAAACCCCATGGTGTGCACCTCCATTGTGCTCCCTCTTTTACAGGAAATACTTGTAAACCTCCATCAAAATGAGGAAGCAACTGTTGAATGGAGGAACCACATACTTCCACCATTACATTTCCACTGCAACTGTGGCTGCACAGGGTTGATAAAGTTGAAATTGTAAGAAAAAAATAATTCTGCTCTACAAAAGCATGCATCAGCAAAACCCAGCAGAAGATGCAGTGATGCAAGCAAAGGAGTCCTTCATACAGTATGGTTTAATGCACTGGAGGAGCTGGATTAGGAATGAACAGGACAGCGTATTTTGGTTGGATGAGCTGTACTTTCAGTGGAGGCTATATGTGCAAACCCTTTTAGTGTACATACTCCCAGAGGGCAACAGGGCTGCTTCAGGGAAAGAGAAAGGGAAAAATATTCAGAGCAAAATGACAGAGTTCAGATTTCTTTCTGTTTATGCTGAAGGGATATGAAAGATATGCATGGGAGAACTGTCAGGCAAAGAGTCATGAGACCATGAGAATAATCAATAACCACTGAGTTATAACCACAATAGTTTCTCCAGCGATGCGGTGAGCTCCCCATGTCCTGTAGCTTTTAGGATATGACTGAACATCTTCTAAAGGAAAAAAACAATCCTGATTTCTATTTATTGAATCGTGCTTTGAATGAAGATAAACTCAGTCTCCAGAGATGTTAATGTGATTAACAGATGACATATTTACAGATTTGCCTGATAAGATGCTAATATTTGTAAGCATATTAGAAATGGGTATTCTATAACTGCAAATCTATTCAAGTAATTCTATAACTAGGAATAATAATTAAGCATTAGATAAATGTGTAATTTATCATTTAAATACAGCAGAAATGTTTGGCTTTGTTTTGTCAAAATCAGGAAATCCATAAGACAAAATATACTGACTCAGATGAGAAGTGTCTGCTTGCCTTCAAGTGTTTGTAACAGCACTTGGATTTAGAGGGAGAAAGAATGAAATTGTTACGCTTTTTGTTACTACAAACCCAACCAACCGCAGAGCTTCCTGTGTTTCAATACTGCAAAAAATTCTGAAAAAAATATATCCTAAATTTTTGGTTCTCGATTTTTCATGGCTCACATATGATTGACTCTTCACTTTGAATCAGCTACCAAATCCTGTTGAAATCCCAAATCCCAGTTAAAAACGGGAAATGTTTCCTAACTGTTGCCTTTCCATATAAACAGCAGCTGAATCTCCTACAGAATTTGTTAGGATTATGTCATTGCCAATGAAAACAAAGATTAAAAACTCTGTATGAAAAGACAAAACTATTAGAAAGCCTGAGAAATACTTTCCACGCTTTCAGCACGACCTGAAGCAGCGAGCATTAGCAAGAACAGTTTGAGAGCTTTCTGCTTATAATCGTTACATCCCCAGGGCCTTCCAGGTTTCAAGCAAGGTGCCAAGCACACATTTCTTGGCACAACATCTAATGGGGCAATAGCACGTAATCTTTCAGTCTCCAAAGCATGACATTTAATGGTGATCTCCAACTAGCTGCTAGGAGACAAAGTAAGGACTGGGAACAAAAAAAACCAAGGCCTGACTGGCCGTAGTAACTAAGCAGTTTCCCAACCATTATGGTAGGTACCAGAAAGCAGCAGAGTAACAGCTGGAGACACCGACCTATGGAAAGTTAATACTGCAGCTGCTTTACTGGGCTGCTTTTATTGCTACAGAAGCTTCCAGTTCAGTATATTTCCAAGCCTTAAACTAAAATGATGTAAAAGCAGCTAAGAAAAATCTCTCCAGCTCTCAAAACCATAGTGAGCTTAAGAAAAATACAGAAATAACAGAATTTGAATCCGATCTCAATTTTATAGCTTTTTGTAATGCATTATCATTCTTATTACCGAGGAACCTTCTGTTTGAGATTTGTTTGTCTGTTACAATTATGAATTCATGAATTAATAAATACAATGTTTCTGCACTATCTTAATATCTAGAATCATATCTTCTGGCTGAAATTCAGACATCTGTTGGCATCATCAACAAAAGCTACACAGACTAACAGCAATATATCAAATAATATCAGTAACAGTTGCAGCAACATGGGGCTAATGCTTTGAAAAAGTACACCCTTCAGTTTCAGAGGGAAAACATAGCTCGCACTGTTCCCTCCATTTCTAATTCCAGTCGAAAGCTCTAAAATTAGACCTAGTGCTCAAGAGATACAACAGAATTAGAATGTGACTGGCCATTAAGGATTCAGAGAATTTAAGTATTAAAAACAAATTGGGGAAAAAATACTCTATTTAACGACCTTGCTGCTAAATACATGCACTGTTTAAAACAATATGGTTAGAGAGAGACTATTGCTTAAAACATCAAACTCTTGATATCATAAGCACTAAAACCCAGTGGGTTTTAGTTTCTATCCAATCTTATCTTCTGTAATAGAGGAATCTTTATCAGCCATTGTCACCTGCTGAAGAGAAGTCTTGAAGAAATATAGGGCGGTTTATGCTCTTCAGCTACATTAAGCATTAAGGATAGAAGCCTTCAAATCAGTTTTGCTTTCTTCTGCTTCTGGGTCAGTGCATAACAGCCATGGGTGTCAAGGTAGAAAAAAAAAAAGCCTACAGTACTGAGATACTCAATAAGAACAACAACGATGGTCCCAGCAACAAACATACCTAATTTACTCTGAATTTGGAAATAGAAATCCAAATAATCAATCTGCAACTCTTTTTCGCATTGTTGCAAAATGTCATGGGAAAAGAGTGGCTTCTGCTATTTCCCTCTGAACATATTGAACAGAAAACACTGCTCCTCAACATAATTTGTATACGAAGGGCTGCCTTTCAGAGGCAGATGCTAGAAGATTAATAGATATAAGAAAGTATATAAAATCATTTAGAAAAACTAACCCCGGAACCTTAACTGATTTCAACTGTTGCTGAGCTAGGTATAACTTAGCAAAGTCTGAAATCAAATATTCTGAAAGAGGATTCAGAAAGAGTTGCTGTTGAAATCCTAACAAATGCATACCGCAGTTGGGACCGAAAGGGAAGGTGGAGAACACCAAAACTGTTCCTTCTGTTACTGTTCCTCCCTGCATGACCTCAGAAGTCATGGACAGAGACCGCGATAAGCAAACACAGAAGTGAAACAACAGCCCTTCTCCCCACCCGAAATGTAATATGGACAAAGCGAGGAAGATTTCAATTCCAATTAAACAGTTTAGAACCAGGACTTTCAAATGAAAAAAACCATCAATGAAACAACAAACCAAACCCCAAAATTTCTGCAAAATTAAAAATATATATTGATCAAGCATCCCATGCTCATTTTCTGTGCAAGTGGGTGGGCAAGACCTCTACCACCTGCAATGACAGCATATGAGCACGACAAGTTTGATGGCACCATACTGACTGGATTGAGACAGAATGCCCATGGACTTAGAATCACCATGGGAAAGTGCTCCCTTCACTGCCAGTAACTGCTTGGGAAAAAAATCAAAGCAAGCCCTGTCTTCTCAGCAGCGTCCGAACTACCCTGTGGGCAAATACTGTTACACTGAACCAAAGCTTTGGATTACTTTCTCTGAGCCAAAAAGACAGGTTAACACTGAACAACTAAGCATGATCCCCCTCCCAGTTAAACCCCAGGAACTTCTCAGGCATCATGACAATATCTAATCCACAGTTCAGAATTTTCCCAAAATCAAAATACTCCAAAAATCATTCTGCATCTACTTTTTAAGGTTTTAGAATGGTTGAAGATGAGGAATGTATCCAGTTACGGTTCTATTATATCACAAACTATTGTGCAAGTAGATTTATCCTAGGTGTTCTACTCAGGTTGGAAAACAGTCTTCCTGTTAGGATTGCAAAATTTGGTTTAATAGGAATAAATCTTATACAAAAAAGTAAAGGTAAAGGTGCTGTCAACAAAACTCTTTATCTTTTTTTCCCATGTAAGACTGAAAACCAGCCCATTATATTGTATTATGACAGAAGCCATTACAATGGCATTCCAACAAGATGAGTCACCTTATATTGCCAGAAAGAAAACGGAGGAAGAAGAACCAAACCTATATTTCTCCTACTAGCTATAAGAAACCATCCTAGAAAACAGTGTGACAGGAACTGACCTTTTAGAAGGGAAAAATATAATCCACTAGCTTCTCATGGATGAAAGGTCTCATTTCCTTCTATAATATTTGTGTTTTTCAAAACACTATCAGCAGGTGCACCAGATTTCAAAAACCTCTTGTCCTTCATCACATATAATTGTGCTGCATATTATATTAAGAAATACAAGCAGAGGAATGTAAGTGATGTGAGTTCAATTAAAACCAGCATAATATCTATTGCATAGAAAATGATTCTGCAACTGAAATCAGGTTCTAATGAGAGAAAAAAGGAATACATTTTCACATATTTTTAATTACACAGACTTTTCTCAAACATGATTTTTAATAATATATTCCATTAGGTTAACATCATATTTAAAGAAAGTGCATTTTCTGATTTCATTTTAAGTCTGATTTTGAGCAATTATTGTGTCATTGTTCTGCAGTAGAAAGGTTGAATTCATTTACTGTGTGGTTATGCTAGTTATGATTGATGTCGCTTCTCCAAATGATAAACCAATCACCCCAATGATGTAATGTCATTTTAAGAGTGCTATAATCACATTTCTCTCAAACTGGAAGCTCTGATGAGTTCTAACAAAGATTTATTGTAGATTAAAGGCCTTCATAATATCAACAATAGATTGCTCATTTGATGGAAGATTTGATTAGGTAATTTTTTTAGGCAAATGAGTTTTCCAGATATACCAAGAATGGCTCTTGTGAAGGGCACAGGGCAGTACATGTGGATGACTATCACCTCGTATCCAAGACTCATCTTCAAGTTGTTGAGGAGCTATCCTGTAATTGTTGAGGTTGAAGCAAGCGTAAGTGTACAATCAGACAAATAAGAGGACACTTATATAACGTAATCAGTATGAGACTTCTGCAAATATTTAATCTTCAGCATCTACTTTGGAGACTGCGATAGATACACTTAAAGAATCTGGAAAGTGACAGTAAATATTTATTAATGATCAAAGATTCTCTGTAATCTAAGCCTTAAATCAAAGTATCTTCAAATCTTCCTTTTTAACCCAAGACCAAGCTTAAAATATATAAATGCATTTCCTCTCTCCCAAATGCCTGGATCTATGGTGCCGAGTTTCCATAGGAACTAGAATAGATTTTTTTTAATTTATTAAAAAATAATGAGAAAAGAAAAACAAAACCAAAGCACGGTTCCACCTTTCAACATCATCTAGATGTTAAAAGCTACCCTGAAAATCTTACAATAATAAGAATGAGCCAAATAAAAAAGTTAAGCTTTTCCAAGTCAAGGCATATGGCACTATCTGTGGTGCTTTCTTATAAACTCTTGAAAGAAAACATTAGAGAACTACATGAGAACATGTGAGAACTACAGATAAATATGACATCATTAGAAAACACATTACTTTCCAGAGGATATATTAAGTCTAGAGGAGCCTATTGCTATAGAACACTCTCAGTGCTGATCAAACAATTAAGCATGAGTCTATGGTCAAAAAATAAGAACACAAACCAAAAAACAACAACAAAAATCCCCTGACACCCCACGGCTGTTTCTTACATCCTGAAAATTCAGTTATTATGACTGTTCATTAAAGAAGAAAATTAGATATTTGGGGGAGAAAAATGCTAAAACATAGAATGAACTTATCATATACAAAACAAAGCGTATCTGAGCCTACCAAAAAGGTTCATTGCGTCAAGTCCACTGCAACAGGTCTGAAACACAAAGCTTTTAAGGATATAAAGGAACAATGATTATTTTTAAAATGAAACCTAAAGAGCTCTTCCATGAGATTTTCAGTATTGTTTTACTGTGACTTGCTTTATTTGGCTTCATGAGAAAATTAATGCTGGCTCACTCTGCCTCCAATAGCAGCTATTAATACCAAGTACCAAGTATTCAAGTATTCTCCAAGTCTCTTTTTTTAGTTCATATTCCTTGACCTTGATTTTCTTCTGCTTAGTAATCCTTATTGCATCTCTCTCCCATTCACTTTTCCCATTCCTCTTTAAACACTTACACACTGTATGATTCACCATATCTTTTAGACAATGCTCTTTCTTTTGTTTTTTATTCCTTTCTTGTCAACATTCACCTGTTCTGAGCTCTGAGATGAAGCATGCACATCCCCAACAACTCACTCCTGACTGGTAATAGCCCATCACTATTACCAATGGTGAATCAGAGCTGCTTTCCCCATTAATATCACTTTACATTTCTCTGCCCTGAATTTCCTCTACCATTTTATTGCCCTGTTACTTGGTCGCAAAAGGGCCTCTTGTGATTCTTTATAGCCTGATCTCATCCTTATCATACTGCTATCAGGTACTTTTCTTACCCAACCATCTTCATCAAGTATCTTCATGTCCCATGAAAAGTCACTGGGGAGCTCCAGCTTCTGCTCACTGTCTTTCAAACAACTGCTTATTGTGAAAGGGTCTTTCTTCTTTCCCTTTTTTCCCTTAAAAGTGTTTAGCAACAGATTTTGCTGAGACCCCTTCGAAAATACAAAGACCCTTTATCAACTTGATCACCCTCATTCAGAAATGTCTGACCCCTTCAAAGAACTCTAAAATGGGTACCCTTTACAGAAGCTGTACTGTCTCATCAAAGAGAGATCACATTCACCTCCCTCCCCACATTCAATGGTTTCTACTGAGTTGCCTATTACAGATTTTGAGGTCTGCCACTCCCAAGATCCCCCTGAACCTCTTAAAAAAAACCCCCTCAGAACTGGAGCCATATTTTCCGCCTTCTAACCTGTAGCAGCAAAGAAGCATGCTCAATCTCTGAACTATTATTTCTTTGTGTAATTATATTTTAACCCACCTGAATGGCTGATCAGGTTAAAGGCGAATTCAGGATGGAAGGAACCCCAGGAGGTCCCTACATCAGCCCCCTGCCATGCAAGGGGCAGCTCTGAGGTCAGACCAAGTAGCTCAGGATTTTAACCAATCCGTTCATGAAAGCCTCTGAGGACAGAGCCTGCAGAGGCTCTCTCAGCAAACTGTTCCAACCCACTCCTTAGGGAAAAAGTTTTACCTTATATCCGCTCTGAATCTTATGTTTCAACTTCTGCTCATTGTCTCACCCTCCCACCATGCACCACGAGCCCATTTACAGGGCACCATACGAGTGTACTGTATGCACCCACAGAGGCCAAAAGTTCCACCCCGCATAGTTACCTCCAGAACTGTGCTGTTACAGAAAAGAGTGACCTTGAGCAAATCAGGAAGTGCATATAAACTTATAGTGTTTAGTTACATAGACAGGAGCTGCACAACAGACACCTAAGTTAATAAAACCCAAACAACAAAAAAGGCAAAACACAAGGAGCTATAGTGGCCTTCCTTTGTTTTGCCTGTATTTCTAAAAAGGGATTGCATCTTCGTTCCTCGATTTTTGGCTGTCAAAAAGAAAAGTCAGCATCTGTTAATAATAACAGCAACAAAAAAAGGAATAAAGAAAACCCTAAGCACTGCAGATGACTGAAAGTAAAGCTGCATATGTTTTAAAATACAGGCCTGAAAGACAAGTAATTTGCAGAAAAATAGCAGTATTTTAGTTAAATGTGACATTGGGAGTATAAAATCAGATGGCTTCTGAAACAAGAAAGACACAGAACAGCAGAAGCAACACACATTTTTAGATACAGAACCTCATCACCTACATGAGCCTATGCAGAACAAAGGCCCATTCTGTGTAAACCTCACTCTTAGAAGATGCATCAAGGAACTGGAAACTTACTTTGAAAAACAAATTCCTCTGATGAGACGAGAATACAGTAATATTTTTTATGCTGCTTGTAACACTCCTGAAACTAAAAAGCTCTCTTCAGTAAAATGAAGGAAAACCATAAATGATGTATGGTGTTTCCAAAAAACGTTCAGTGCAATAAAACAGTAAGGTTTTGTCTGCCCTTTTCCAGAGATGCTCTCAATTTTGTGCTGATGCAAGAACACATTTGCAATAAATGAAAAAAAAAAAAAAAGAAAAAAAGGCATAAAACTGGCACAAACATGTCACAAACAAACTCCATATGTTTGCAATTTTCTTACCACTGCTGGAGGCCTGCTGTGGCCCTGAACACGCTCTTAGAAGATATGAATTAGGAGAGAACTCCTCATCAGGATTGGTGTCCATGATTTGATGGGACGTATTGCTGTCTAGCAATGGCATCTGGCAGCTAACTGGTGGAGGATTATGAGAACTGGGCAGCTGAGCAGATGGGAGAAGGCTAGACGAGGATGTAGGTGGAATGGGACAACCTGGGAAAGAGGACACAGGGATCAAAGATCAGCAATGAATGTAATGAAAAAACACCCAAACAGCCAAGTAATTGCACTGTAACTGTCCACCGTTACACACGATTACTGCTGTGCAGAGCCACATCATCTCTCCACTGGTACAAACTTGTCCCTTTGCATCGTATTCAAGGCATTGTGAGCAGCTTGGCTGTGAGCTCATTCCGAAAATCTCTCCACAGCATCAGCTTGTCACCCATCAGGTAAACAGATGCTGGTGAATTGAGAGCAACTGCAGACCACTGGATCGGGTGCGCCTGTTCTGCACGGGTACCAACACACAGAGCACCAAAATGCCCAAAAGCCCCACGCTGCATCCTCAGGTGCTGCAAAATGCAAGGGCATCAGCTACAGGTTTTAACAGAAGAATTTTCACAGAAATAGGGTGGGGGTTTTTAGCTAAATAAGACCAATGGGAAAGGGGACTATGAGCTGATTCCTGCAACTACAGCACACGTCTGTAATCCCCTCTTAAAATAATGGTGGTGTTCTGGTTTCCTTTTTTTTTTTTTTTACCTGGGGAATTGCTCCAGTACAAATCTATTAAAGACATGTAACAAGAACCACATGAAGGCCATCTCCAAGCTAAGGATCCTCTGTATTATTGTAGATCTTTCCAAAACCCACTGATGGATGTGATAGGAAGCATAGGGGACAGCAGGAATTATCCCATTTGAAGAAATGGGATAAGCTGGAATATGGGCTTGAAATTCTTAAGTGTTTCACTGTCATTTCTTTTTGCACTGGTGCTGTAGGGGCAGAATATCTTGCCTCGCTCACCAGACAGTTTAATTTCAGCTCTGAAACCCACTCCTTAATGTGTACAACATACCTCAGCCCACTGTAACAACACATCTTTGGTCAAATAAGCAAGTGGCAGTCAGTCAGCAACAAAAATGTTCATATTTATTCTTTACTTTTGTGAACTTCCCTCTTATGACTTTATATTAATTGTAACTTTGTACCAATCTATTCCATCAAATGCACATAGATGAAAACAGGTTTTGAGCGTTTTTTTTGCATTGTCTATTAGAATATATGACTGACTATCAAGATGAGAGGAAGAAGAGAAACATGAATTCTGATCTCTGCAAGTTTATCGAGTGCATTGGAGAAATTGTTCATGAATAATTTATACATAGGAAAATATGACCTCTGCGATACTGCTGAAGTCTGTGAGGCAGAGAGATCTGCTGCATGCTAGCTACTGATGTTAAAACGCAGCAAAACTACACAAAATGGTGCACCCTTATTTCCATCAGTCTTAAAGAAACAGTAACAGAGCAAATACACACTGGCTTCCTCACTAGTTACAACTTCTTTTTGGGAAAGGCGAATTATTTTTTTTTAATAGCAATTTTATATGAATTGCACTGAGGTTTATACCATCAGTATGAGGCACACACCAAATTCCAAAGGACAGAAAAAAGTAAAGGAAAATTAAAAAAAACAACCCAAAACTCCATTCATCACATACAAATTATACTTGGGAGCAGCACTCAACCAAAGGAGCCCAGAGATACTAAAACCCAACTCCTTTCTCTGCATGGTACCAGCAAATAGCATGAACTACTTTTTTACCTTCAAAAAGGTTGAAAAAAAAATAAATACCTGGAGACAGACAAGCGACTATTCTGCTTATTTTATTATCATGTTTTTAGCACTGCATAGATAGAGAATGTGGTGCTTTAACCTCAGCTGGTAACTAAGCACCACGCAGCCACTTGCTCACTCACCCCCACAGGATGAGGGAGAGAATTGGAAAACAGAGAAAACCCGTGGGTTGAGATAAAGACAGTTCAGTAGGGAAAGCAAAACCCACACATACAAGCAAAGCAAACCAAGGAATTCACTCCCCACTTCCCATGATCAGCCAAAACCAGCACAGATGATAAGACTAAATGGCCAAGTTATCACTTGACAAAAATGGGCTTAAGCTACTTTACAGGAATCCACATCTACTGTCTTTTATGCTAGAGAAAATTCAATGTAGATTGAATATTTCACCGTGGACTTGCATTTATGAGGAAATAATTCTAACATTGATGATAGGAATAATTACTGCTACTACTCATGATTATGTCATTCCTACAAAATACTACAGTGAATACCCTAAACATTAAAGGAAAGTGATTGAGCAAAACCCGTTCCTAATTATTCTTCTGCAATGTGTTAGAAACAAGGAAAGAGGCTGAGGTTTGAGACAACTCATAGAATCATAGAATAGTTAGGGTTGGAAAGGACCTTAAGACCATCCAGTTCCAACCCCCCTGCTATGGGCAGGGACACCTCCCACTAAACCATGCCATCCAAGGCTACGTTCAGCCCCACCTTGAACGCCGCCAGCGATGAAGCATTCACAACCTCCCTGGGCAACCCATTCCAGGGCCCCACCACCCTCACAGTAAAGAATTTCTTCCTCAGATCCAATCTAAACTTCCCCTGGTTAAGTTTGAACCCGTTACCCCTTGTCCTCTCACTACAGTCCCTAATGAAGAGTCCCTCCCCCCCTCCCTATAGGCCCCCTTCAGGTATTGGAAGGCTGCTATGAGGTCTCCACGCAGCCTTCTCTTCTCCAGGCTGAACAGCCCCAATTTTCTCAGCCTATCTTCATACAGGAATATGACACTGTGCCTATTGCACACATTTAATTTTCACATATTATGGTTGTGCTTCAACATTATGAAGCTAAAAGAAGATTTATAATTCACAATCTGCATTTGCTGTATCATATGGAAATATATTACTGTATCATAAAAATGTTGGACATGAGGTTATGAGATGAAGGGAGAAAGATTTTTTTTCTTCTGTGTAATGTGCATATGGTATTTCAGGGAAATTTAGGAACAATTTTGCAGAATACTTTGAGAGAAATGAAAAAAACCCAAGAATTCTTTTGCAAGGAAGGCTAATCACATTGATACCTTCATGAAACAATACAGCCCAAATTCCTGAAGACAAGGTACAACGTCTAATTACTGCAGCTCTGTTTGTAGTTTAGAGGAAACAGAAGGTAACCAGTTGTTAAAACACTGCATTACTTTGGTGGGAAGTTGGCTCCGGAGGAAGATTTGTCCAGAAGCACGTGTTAATTGAAAACCATTGACGTCTGTGAGCCACAAACCCTATTGCTGATCTGTCCTGTGCTTGGATTTCCTAAAACCCAGCTAAATCTGATTAAAACTTTTCTTGTGGTTGGGGAATTCCTGATCTTTCTGTCAAGATGATTTTTGACACCTTGTAAACATTAAACTCCCACTACAGCCTTTCCCTGTACTGTAGTGGGGCTCTAGGTAGAGCTTCTCTCTTCATGGCTTTCCACCCCAGCCCCTGAAACACATGGAATGGCTGAAGACAAGCAACCTTTTGTAGAATCTGTTGGGAAGTGAGTTGAAAAATTATCAAAGAGGAACAGAGAGAGAGACACTTTAGCTTTGTTGCCTTAGGAAATGAATCCAAAGGGTAACTATCTGCAGTACCACAGTCGAGAGAATGGTTGTGAAAGTACCGAAGAGAACTGAATGGATTGCAGTTAGGCTATAAAGAGCATGATAAATGCAATTTATTTGTTACTATATACTCTTACATTAGAAATAATGGGCTCAATTCGTACTGTTGAATACTAATATCTTGGTCACATAAGTTCAATGTACCGTTTAAAATAACAGACTAAGCTTTCCACGTTTCAGAAACCTGAGCTTCCTGCCAGACCCATTCATGTGTGTGTAGATACCTTAACAGTCATATTGTGACACCTCCCACCTCTTGAAATGATTCTAAATTTCCATCACTTCACAATGGGACTTGCAATCCCTGCAGTATTATAGAACGTACTGTCAATTCCACTACACTGCTGGTTTTGAAAGTTAAATCCATAATGTAAATAGAAGTACATACAAATTTTGTCTACTTTTCTTCAAACAAGACTTTTGTCTAGCTGTGCACTGACAGAAACCCTGTGTAGTGGCATTTATTTCATTGACAGCAACAATGTAAATGTGCAATATACCCACAGAAATTTAAACCACATACACATGCTATAAAGGGAAACCAGTCTTAAAGCTGATATACTACTATTCAGTAGTAAAAGTTAATACTAGTTCTTCCTTCCAGTATCTGTTCATAGGCATGTTCATACTGCATAAGCTCATGCATGGCAACAGCTTGTACAGATACTGAATACAATATTTGTAGGGCAGCCAAGAACAACAAAAGCTTTTCCTTCTCCTCCTCCCTCCTCTATGGCTTTCTCCTGACATATATCTTATCTTACTACTCAGAGTGAAGGAAGAAACTTGATAACTCTCCTTCAGGAGGGCATTCTGATCCGAGACAGCTTTGGGCTCCCATGCCACAAAGAATCTCATTCTGCAAGGGCGTTTTTTATGATCTTATCACTTACATTCCATTTCCCCCCTAAGATTATGTAGCAGACAGCACAGACTTACTAGTTCAACTTGTATGGTTTTTGTTTTTACCAAAGTCACATCTTTTTTCATCAGCCCAGTAGCCTTTATGAAACCATTCCTCAATTACTGCTACACTCCAAGTCCCTAAGGTTTAAAATCTGCTGTAGGATCTGCATTCAAAAATCAAGCCAGGCGTGTAGCTGGTATCGATGCCAGAGCTCTGCCACCATCTTCAGGAGGACACCCACAAAAGCTGAGGATGCAGATCAGACACTGGTGTGAGGAATTCCTATAATCTCCTTGCTAAGGACAGCTTCATACCCAGACAGAGGTACAAGGAACAAGCTTACCAGCGGAGCCTGCCATGTGTGGCCATGGAATAACATGGTAATGGGGTGACAGAGAAGACTGTGTCAAGCCCAGACCCTTGTAAGACAGCTAATAAGAGCTCTGTTCGCCTTAATCACAATAACACATTTGGAAAGAGAGAGATGCTCCAGTTGCTGTTAGCCTGAAAGACCCCAACTCATCACAGGAATAAAAAAAGGACTGCCTGCAATCACGGCTAGCATTAATATACATAAATAAGAGACACAATCAAAGAAGAGAAGCAAGCTGCTTATCAGTTCCTGAAAGATTCTTGAGACACACTTTCCATACCCTTTCCCTTGCTGTTCCTGCAAAGGACCTACAGAGTTTTGTGGCTGAATAAAGCCCTTATGTACGTGAAACCCTGGTCTCTATACTCCACCACGGTGCATGACAGAAAGCAGGGCACAAACATGACAAAACCACCCAGAATTTAAGAGTTTTGGCACATGAGCAGTCCCTGTGTAAATACGCATTACAAAACTACATCTTGAAGAGCTGTTAAGTAACCTTTCAGCTAACTGTAATGCAGTATAGTATTGCTACCTAGCAACAACATATAAGAAACATAATTGTGCATATATTTATATGAATATTCATATATTTAAATATATTTGCCCACACACATTTAAACAGATACACATGATATCCAAAAAAGAACACTATTTTAAGCATTCTGAAGGACCAATCCAGACTCCTCAAATGGCCATTTTGCCGTTAAACTTTGGTAGGGGGAAGATCACAACCTGTATGCTGCCAGCCCACCCTCCTAAGTTACCCATTTCAACATAAACACTTCTATCATTAAAAACCACCTGAAATCCAGAGGTTGTAAATGCAGATCTCAAAGCTTATTGTACCTGCAATGGAATTCTGCAGGGTTTTGCAGCAGGAGAATCTCACTTCTAAGGTTAGCACATGTGTAGCAAAAATCTGTGTAGATTGTTCAACCCTACACATTTTTAGCATGTCTCACAGAGTTCATCTACCAAACCAGCATATCTTCATTGACAAATTACAGTTATGAAGGCATCTTCCTATGTGTAGAGGCTTTTACAAGCAAATCAAGTTTCAACAGCTTCAAACAGCTGGTAACCCTCTGAATCAAGAGGATACGACTATTTTGTACTTCTCTAAGTTAGGTCACCTACTATTCATATAGAAAATAAACATAAATGATCTCATAGCAGCCTTCCAATATCTGAAGGGGGCCTACAAGGATGCCAGAGAGGACAAGGGGTAATGGGTTTAAACTTACACAGGGGAAGTTCAGGTTAGATATAAGGAAGAAGTTCTTTACTGTGAGGGAGCTGAGGCGCTGGTGCCCAGAGAAGCTGTGGCTGCCCCATCCCTGGCAGTGCTCAGGTTGGATGGGGCTTGGAGCAACCTGCTCTAGTGTGAGGTGTCCCTGCCCATGGCAGGGGTTGGAATTGGATGATCTTAAGGTCCTTTCCAACGCAAACCATTCTATAAACTGCAATACCTACAGTTAGTCACATGTACTGTGATCAATAAAATCATTTATGCCTGTTCTACGGCTTTGGTCGAGAGGACCAGGACTCAGATAGCAAAGATATACACAAGCCAAAACCTCACTGTGCAATCCTCAACACATCAGACTGCAGAAAGAAGGGAAACTTTAAAATAACTTTTTGTTGGTTTGCTTTTTTTAATAGCTGTTTGGAAGCTGGAACAGCATTCAAGGATTAATGCAGGAAGCTGGGACGTTAAAAGTGAAAGGAGATGAGATGTAACTGATGCCATCAGGACAGAAACTGTAAAGCACTTAATCGGCAATTAAAATTTTGACATTTACTGATTGAAGCTGATACGTTACACCAACACAAAGTATAGAACCCTGTAGAAAGTAGTCCCATAAAATTATGTTAGTGACTTAAATGATGGGCAGCACCATTAACAGCAGTTGCTGTGTTGCTCATATTACTAGAATTACACAAAGCAAGCTAAGTAATGGCACTGGGTGGACATTAACTAGAGATGATAAAAGAGAAGGATCAGATATCCTCCTCCTTTGCTTCCTGACTTCAGGAACAGCTGGAAAGCCAAACGGAATCAGTACAGGAACACAGGCAGGACCCTGCTGTCAGGGGTAGAGCACACTGCCCTTCTCCCACAGCACACAACACATCCTCACCACATTTCCAAGTCAGCCCAGCTGAAGCACCTACACTGTCAGCAATGTGAAGTTCACTTAAAGAGTGAGAAGTGTTAAATGTGCCAGGAAACAACTAATAACTTAAGATGCATGTTTTTGCAGTGCAAAGCACTACCAATTAACCAGGCAGCTGATGAAGGTGAAACTTTCCTGATGTATAGCACATTCAGCAGACTCTCCTATTCCTCCAGAATAATTGCTTTCTACCAGAAAAAAACCCTGCTTTCCATCAAATACGTGTGCAAAGCACATCTTGCCAATGGGCTGGGTACTCCCAAGCAACCATATTGAATAAATAGGTATTGTCATAACTAGAATAAGTAATATAAATATTTTGTACCTGATGAAATTACTACAGTTAACTGACAACAGGAAAAATCACCCATTTCACATACAGCAGCAGCATCTATTATTTATGTAGCTAAAATGGCATTTGTACGTCAGCACACTGGAGGCCAGCGTGGCGCCCAGGCAAAGCTTCTCCCAGGGGAGAAAGTCCTTTTCCTCAGGGCTAAGCAGCCTGTACTGCCAGCTCTCAGGAGAGAGACAAGACACACCACCAACAGTCACCTCATCTAGCAAGCAGCAGTGCTAACCTGTCTGTAAAGAGGACTCTGTTAACCCTGTATTTATCAGACTGTATTTCAAGCTGAAAATACTAACCAAAAGCCCAAAATGATGCTTGTTAAGAAGAGGGAATGAAATTTAACAATTTGTGATCATTTTCTTCAGCACCAAGTTGTTTTCTGTTGCCTAAACTGTTTTTTCTCTAAGGCAGAAAAGCTTCAAAACAGCAAAAAAGAAAGATAGGAATCAGGATTTGGATGACAGAGAGTTATCATAGAAGAAAGGTACTTCCAGGGCTTCTGAAGTTCCTATCTCTCTGAAAACAACAAATGAACAAAACCAGCCAAGCTAAGAAAAAGGTTTTCACAAAGTCTATTTCATACAAGTCAAAGGAGAAAATAAGGTCTTTCTAAAAGCATGGGGCTGATATTCCTGCACACGCCTGTTTATTGATGTCTTTTGGGTATCTCTCTTCATCAAAACAGATAGTCAGGGCAACTAAAGATGAAGTTGATGCCATCGTATCATACCAGGAAAACACAGAAGGTGGCTTTGAAACAATGAAAAGAGAATGCCAAAAAAAGATCTAGTAAGTCATCCCTTGTGATTTACATAACAATGAACCAGCCAAGATGAGTCAGTACTACGGTTTGTATCCTTCCTATTTAACAAAATGACACCCGACATGGCCTGCTAAGTTTTCTCAAACCTTTTGTAATGCATAAAAGGTACAAATGAGCGCATGAACCCAGTGCAGGTAATAATAATAAAGAAGTAACTACGGTATAGGCAAGAATATGCCCCCAAAGGCAATTTCTATCAGTGTATAAACAAAGATTGTCTCTTTTGTCAGTAGTTCCTCACAAACCAGAGCCCTGCATGGCACACAGAGAGCCCAGTTATGCTGTTTTCACTGACACACTGCGTAAACAGCTCTCAGTAAGAGACAGTGGAGATGTTTGGGCAGGCATTAGCTATGCCTGCAACTATGTCTTTGTGGACTGCAGGGATGACAGGTTGGCTACTGCCTGCTCTGCTCCCTGCTGCTATGTTCCTTCAGAAGGCTTCACTTGAGCTCCTGAAGCCCTGAGGCCTTTCTTCCTTTATTTTTGGAGGTTTTTTTCATTTCAAGGTCACTGAAACATTGAAAGACTCATGTTGGAGCTCCCCAGAGCAGCAGCGTTGCTGAGGCACAGCTCCATCACAGCAGCAGCCAGGAACTCCCATAGCATTCAGGGTGAGGGAAAGCATTTTTGTTGGCAAGATCTCCAAAGACAATACTGAAGATAAACTCAGTGCAAGCAACATCCGTTCCCTCCCCTCTCAAGCAGGCAATGGAACTACCTCTTCTCTTAAACACATCCAGGTTGCAGTGAAACACCAAAAAGCAAAAGCATCTTTAAGGGGACCAAATACCTCAGGAAAAGGGCACTCAAGAAATTAACACGTCTGCCAAAATCTCTACCTCCTTTATGAAAATGTGAAAGACAGTAACATAGGATGATCTGAGGGAGCATAAGATACAGTTTTGAAAGATTTTTAAATCCACATTGTACAAGCCAATAGAGTATTTGTTTAGAAAACATGATTCTAGGAATCATGATCTTACCCGTGTGGGTAGGACATTTCAGTAGTCAATAAGTTTAAATGTTGCTTAAATAAAACTACCCTGAAATTCAAAGTTATTTCTTCTTAGGTACATGTTGTAATTTGTATTTTCATTTCCAAGCAATTCTACAGGATATGGGGGGAGGAGGGTGTGGTGGTAGAGAGAAGTCAAGAAAACCCCAGACAAAACACAATAATCCTAGATTCCTCATGACAGTAATGCATGAAGTTTCAGTGCTTAAGCATTGCTGTAGTCCTAGTTAGATTTTGCCAGCAGAACAAGAAATTGTTCATAAGGTGTTACGTATGATAGAAAAAAAAGAAAATTTAAATGGCAACCACTTTCTGTAGTAAAAAATAAAATAAAATCCAACATTAAAATATACTCATATTTAGTATGTTCCTCTTCCCTGTCCTCTGAAATAGAACCAGTTGCCTGCACACCTAGGAATGCAATTTGAGAGCTGTAGATAATAGAAAAGTGTTGAATGAAGAAGAACCATCCAGTCCTGGTCTCTATGTTTTATTATGGATCCATTCAACAGGCTTGTTCAAGTTTTGTATCTTCCTTAAACCATTTCACCTCTGTATGTGGTTAATATTTCCTGAAGTACTGCCCATGTGCAATGCTTGAATATGAAAATCATTGTACCAATGCAAGGTACTATTACTACTAAAATCTATGCATTAGAATAAGGCTAACTTGGAAATCAATCACTTCTCTTCTGACTTTCAGTGTTAAAGTTAAATTAATTTTCCTAAGCAATCCACCTACCAAATATATCAGTGTTACAGAATTCATACCGTACATGACTTAAAAATTATCTAAACCAATTCAGAATGAAAAGGAATAATTTGCTACTATCAACAGCTAATGTCACTTAATTCTTGTCTTGTTAAATCATCTGATGCCCCTTTCTTTTTTAGTTAAACAAAGATAAATAATAAAAACAATTTACAGCTAGAAGATGTGAGGGGTTTGCAGCTGTTCAATGTCTTTTGGGCAGATTAGATTCTGTAATGAGAAGTTATAAGCCTCATTTTATAAAAGCTGTTGCTGTCTTGGGAAAAACATCAGTGAATAAGATTAGAAAACTCTTTTCCTTCATGAACCTATTACACTAGCAAGCTGATTACTTGGCATATGTTTGATACCTTCATAGCTGGAAAACAGTAATTGGTTTCAATGATTTTTTCTCCCCATCACTCATAAAGTCAAAATGTCTTCTCTAATATTACCATACCCCTGAGTTAGCCAGTAAAGTCAGAGCAAGAAGGAACAGAGAAACCCACATAAGCATAACTCACATGAGCTTGCATCAATTCAACTTCCCTAAAAAAGGTTCTACTGAACTAACTATAACTAACGTTAAATTATAACAACTCATCAACCGTCTGTTCCTTGGGGGACAAAAATAACATTTGAAGATTAGGAATATATTTAGAAGAAACTTATTGGAAGACTCACAGCCATCATCATGTATGACCAAATTTCCACCTTTATAGAAACTTCGTGATACGCGCAGCTTAAAAAAAAATGGGAAGAAATAGAATTTCCTGTTTATCAATCTCATAGCTAAGCATTAATGCCAGGGAATTCCACTAATGGAAGAGTTGTAATGAGGCCCTAGGTAGGTAGTTACCAGGCACCCTGTGAACTCTACCTCCTTAGATCAACCTACAAGTACTTGTTTTGGTCTTTATTCTAGTGACACAGAGTTAACATTGTGCTGTGCTACAAACTTGTTTGTACCTTTCAAACACCTCCTGTTTACCCCCACCTTATTTTACTCAAATTCTAAACACTGTTCAACAACCGCACATACCATCTCCACTCCATATGCTCCTGAATGATGCTGCCTTTATTTCTGTTAGGGAAATTTATTTCCAGGAACATTGCAACACTTGGTGACTCAAGTGCCTGGAATCACTAATAGGTGGGAAAGATAACACTGCCTTGTACAAACATGAGAAAACTCCAACCTGTAATTATTTATCAAACTGTGAAAAATCATATATAGATAGTAGTAACTGGTGGGAGTTGGATACTGATTAGAGAGTCTGTGTTAACTCTTTGCAACCTACTAAAAAGGCAGCTCTAAATTCTGGTGGACAAATATTAAATGAAGACAAGGTTTCATGTGATCATTATCAGGTATACGGCTAAATTTAAACACTATACTTAAAACCTGCTGTATCATACAGTGCAGTGCCAGTGCTGCATTCCAGCTAATTCTGCTTCAGGTTATTAAAGTCTACCTTAGTTACACCTACAGTTTGAATACAGTGCTCTTATTCGCTTTCTAAATATGTGCAGAATGCGCTTCTGAATTAGTGCTAACAACTGCTGCGATACACTCTAAACATGCCTGTACTTTAGTGCTGGGAGATACTAACGTGCAGTAAGAAAAGTATCAGTATGATGGGAATTAATCTTCCATTACTCTTGATACCGATACATTTACATGATATTATCTTGATATTCACATTTTTTTTCATCTACTTTCTTCTCTCGAGATCTTCACATTTCTTACACAAGCTGTATTGAAACTTGTAGAAGTTGTGGATGCATGGAAACTAAAGCCTTGACTTTTCAGTCATGTATGACACTGGCGTGATTTTCCAATGCACAAAAGCATGTAAGTATTTAACTTCCTGTGTCTGACTGCATCTTCAGGAAGCTAAACCTCTTTTCTTTTCTTTTTTCTTAAACATTTATCAGGTGCTACAAATGTTTAAGACTTATGATATTTTACACTGAATATCTGTGTTCCCTGACACGAAGTTACCAGGCCCTGTAATGGATCCTGCTTCAAGAATGAATATCTTACCATTAAATAGCAAACCACAGTGAAATCTCAGCTCCATAGAAGTCAATACAAATTGTATTTTTTGCCTTCAGCACAACCAGGATTTCACTCTAGAGCCCCAAAAAGCTTTGCACAGAGAGATGTTCCCCCAACAGCAGTCTTTTCCGGACTGGAATACCACGCTGTTGCTGTTCATTTAATTCTGGATGGTCCACTGTGCTCAGGTCTTAGGAATACAGCTTGGAGCTAAACTGCAGTTCAAAATCAAAAGGGGAAGTGAAATCCCATCACTCATAAGGAGCCAGGCCTGTTTAGCCCTTTAAAATCTCTCTGATGTCTTCTGGTAGAGCTAATTATTCCCTGAAGAAGACATGGAACACAGAAAATATCCAAATACAGAATTATGGACAACATACAAAACCACTTCCAAAGGAGCAACTTAAGAGCAGATAAAACTTTGTTTGCTCCCAGCACTGAATGAGGTTTGAGAGATTTCCATCTTCGTAAAGGTGATTTCCAGTTCAAAATTTGAGAAGCAGACTCAAATAAAGAAAGAGAATATGAATTATGGAAGAAAAGAAAATAGCATTTATTGTTTGTGGGCCACACCTTAAAGGAATACTGGAATTTATTCATTTTGCTTACATGAAAGCTGAAAAACGTTGATTTCTTAAGTGAGAATGTTTATGTCAAATTTCACTTTATATGAAAAGATTTAGCCAAAATAAGACCTTTCTGAGTGGAGATTGCAACCCAAGAGCTATCAGCCCATTAACTCTTTTGCTATTGCTGTGTATTGCTGTAATTAATGGCACTCTGAGAGAACAGTACAGGAAATTAAAAAGATAAAATTTCCTTTTAATGAAAAGAAATTGCAGACATGAAAGACTCCTATGTGGAAAAGGGAGCTTTGCTCTGCAGTACTAAGAGAACCTCTAACATGATTAAAAGGCATTTGCAAGTGCAAAATTAGGTAACTTAAAAAGGTAAGAAAACTTTTCATTACAGTTACAGTTAAAGTTGGGAAAACCAAAGGAATAAAAATACATGTTCTTCCCCTAAAACAAATGGGCTCTGTTCCATGCCTTCTGGTAAAGCAGAAACCCCACTGAAAATCAAACAGGCTACAGAATAGCTGGAATGTACTATGCTGTATTTCAGCATAAAGTGTATCTTTAAAATAATGACAGTTTCTCTCATTTTTTCAATCTTAAAGTACTTTATAACTAAAGCTCAGAAATGCATGGACAGAGAAAAATTAAAGCACTGAAGCTAAAATATGCTACTTAGGAATCCAAAGTTTGTTTACACCATTAGAAGGCACTCAAATATATATCCCTATAAATGACAAGGTCCCAGCAGCAAATTAACAGGAACAATTTTCCCATCTCAGGAGCTGTCAAGATGGGCTCTGTTAGCCAATTTATCTTACTCTAGCACATCTCTGGTGCTTGTCAATCAGTATGTGAAACATTTGGTGCTGATTGCCATTTTTCTATCCACTTCCTTTTGCTTCTCGTACCAGGCAATTTACTGCAAGTCAATCAAGGTTGCAGCAGACCTTGTTTAAATAAAACACTGTTGAGTTCTTTTCACACCAACAATTTCAAAAACAGAATGAGCTGTAGCTTTTCACATTTACATTTATACTACTTTTCCTGTTTTTCCCAAATGCCATGCTCAAGCTAGAAGTCGTAACTAAACTCAGCCGGAAGCTTATGAAGAAAACAGGGAAGATGAACAAAACATAACTGTATATGCTTTCATTGTCAAAAATGCTGTCTATCAATGGAGACAGAGAACATCAAAAAGTACTTCAGTAATCTGAGATTATCACTTCTTCAGCCTTGCTTGAAGTCAGGTCTCCACACCATTACAGCAACTTCTAAATTGTCTGAACTTAACTGATGGTTATTTCAACTAATTCATTTACACTGTGATTTTAATGTAAGAAGGAGACCAACTACTGTATTAATAACTGCATGTCACACATAAAAGTATTAGGAAAACCAATTCTCCCAACTAAAAGCTTTGTCCTATGTTCCATACAGACAGCTTCTCTCTCACATCCAGATGAAACAATCCCACAGCAACCCCAGGTCACATCAGGCCTAGCTCTGGCACTACCTTTGCATCATCATCTGTAAGCAGTGAGGTAGAGAAAAAAGGTGGGAACAACTTCCTTTGCAATATATACCTGATGTACAACTGAAACAACGTACATTTATAGTGCATAACACTTAGCAAACAGAAAGAATTGAAAACTTTGACTTGTTTCTGCACAGTAAGACCTGGCTTTGCAAACAATGCCCGCGTAACTTTGCTACTGTACACAACGCTATTCCAGTGCTTAGGTTCACCATGGACTGCAAAATCAGCTACATGATCATCCACAACAATGGAGTATAAAACTATTGTCTTCTGAGCTGGAACAGCAATTAAATACCTGTAGCATGCATTTATGTGCTACAACTATACAGACTGATGACGGTTTAGTCAGTTTAATCTGTTATTTATTAGATCCATATACACTAAATCCAATGACGTACAACAGCAACAAAAGAAAATGCGAGTCAGATCAACCCCTAAGATCGCACAAGTAATAATCTCAGATGAGCAACAGAGGACATATTCCTTTAATAACAAAGAGATAAAGAAGGTGGCCACGTTACTGTTCTTATTAATAAGATTATTCATTCCTCCCCTTTTTAATTATAAATGATGCAAAAGTGTCAGACATTCAATCCCCCACAATCTCAATGACGTATACATATGTTAGCATATAAAATACATATATTTTTATATTTATTTTTATATATTGTTTTCTAGTACATATATGAACATGATAGAAAATAAACTGTTACACAGACATATCTAGAAAATGAACGGCTTTTGAAAGAGAAAAAAAATATCAGTTCCTTCTCTGGTCAACAATTTACAACTATTTTAAAGGTATGAAAAGAGCTTAGATTATTAAAGAGGATGCCTGAGGTAAGAGTCTCAAATTTGCCTGTGGTTAACAACTTTAAACCTGTCATGACTGGAACATCCCTGCTCATTTGCTAGTACTTTAATATGAGACCAAATATCTTCTCAATCTATAGCTCATATGATAAAATACATAAATCACCAAAACCAGAGTCACAGCCTGATGGAACATTAAAGCAACTGTATCATAAGGTGTATATAATCACCAGTCCTACCCTTTGCAGTATTTAAAAATCCTTACATTATGCCAACGTAATGCACGATACAACTCTAATGCATTGTATTTCACAATCTTTTGGATAAGGAATTACAGCTTATATTTTGGATAAGCACTAGTTTAATTATAAAGGAAGAAGTGATAAACATTTTAGAACATTAGTCTCCTAAGAAGCAAAAACCTCTTGCTGTTTCTCATCACTAGGGGGGTTACTGCAGGTAATCCTTCTGAGGCAGTCCCCAGTTTATGCATTTTCCTTTACACTGCTGCAAGTAATAGGGCAATAAAAAAATCCACATAACATGAGAGTTAGATGTATACCACAGATGTGGCTATTATATAAACACACACAGATATATACCTCCACACACAAAGATATGTTTAGGCATACTAGATACGTGGTGCCCTAACCTTAACCCTACCACTAGCTGACCTTTGAATTATTTCCAGAAAAAGAATCTCGTTATTCATGAGAAGGATGATGCATGTTTTACTTTACATTGATGTAACTAAACCCCCCCAAATCCAAAGCAAACAACAAACCAGTAAGCTGTAGATAAAAACGTATCTCCTGCAAGGCAAAATCAGATAGCCCAATTCATGACAATGTGATGCAAGTATATGCTCCAGTAACAGCAGCCAGTAGCCCACAGTAAAACGATCATAAAAGTAGTACAATTTCAGATTCCTAGTTTAAAATTAACTAATGACAAAAGATGATTATTTTCTTGCCTAGTCTTCAAAAAGATGCCTCCTACACTAAAGCATGAAGATCCAGACTTATATAACATTTATTTTATCATTTTCAATTATAGGAGAACACTTACATATTAAGAAATTTTCCATTCATTCCACCTCATATACCTAAAACATCCTGGAAGAAAACAAAATGCCATTCTAATGCTCAGAAAGCTGTGGGCTTATTCAAATCTAAACCTTGCCACTGGCAATGCATGCATGAGAGTTTTACAGTCCTCTCAGCTCTATGGAAGAAGTTCCTCAGAGCTTGCAGACAGCTCATGTCTGGATCACAGGTCTACAGCTGGGCTCCTTCAACTTAGTGGGGAGACATCTCTTCCAAGCTAAAAGCAAACACAACAAACCCCAAAGCCCCTACACATTATTATGAACTGTTTCTCTTTGCTCATAGTAATGATTGTCTTTTCATCACACCATTTTTCCCAATGGTTACACCAATTTATTGGTATATGGTTTCTGATTATGAATGTGAAAGGGAATGTAAAATGTTTAAGCCATAGAAAGAAGCAATAAATGAGGAGTGAAGTTATTTGATAGCTAAGTGCCCTAAATAAGCAATTGGCTTAAGTGAAACTGCCTGGAAGACTGTCCCCTTTCTGCCTGCCCCCACCCCCAGGCCCTCTGTCCTCCAAATCTCAGACTTTCCATTAGAGCCCTACACAGACAGAACACATTTGATGGATTTTATGGAAATGTAGATGAAGTCAGTAGGGTGGAGAGGATCAATACGGAGAGAAGCAGCATGCACAGCCTGACATATCACCTGCCAGAGGCTTACAAAGGAAGAGTAAGTTACAATTCTCTCTGAAAAGTCGATTACATTTTTCACTATCCTTACCATTAACCACAAGTCCAGGATTTTTATCTGTTCCTATCCTCTTTCTTTCCCCCCCCAATACCGGATTGCTTAAAACCTTAATTTTAACCTGAACCTGCAATTTTAGCTGCTAAGAGAATTGCACTTTCTTGTCTCTCTACAGCCCCAGGGACTAATTGAGAAGATTACCTGTAGGCTTGAGGTCTAAATGCCCGAGGAAGAAAAACCTGCTTAAAATGATTTCTACGAAGAGGAATGACAGAAATAGGAACAACTAGGAAATCTTTCTGTCACTGGATGCTTTTATATTACAAATGATGGAATGCTGTTTGTGATCATCTGCTGGGAAAGCCAGCAATAACACAATGAGTTTCAGTGATTTCTGTTATTGCAGTAGACAGAAATAAGTGACAGACAAGGAGCTTGTTTTCACTAAAATCACAGAACTAGAAAGGAGTCTCGATCTAAAAATATTATAATCTAAGCGGGGGTCAAGTTTCTTTTGTCTTTGCCAACTTGCACTGTGAACAGATGAAAACTGTTGAATCTGTAAGACTGAAATCATGGCGCTTCTCTCCAGCTATCCTGGAGACCACGCTAAAAGCAGTATTGAGGCCTAAATGGAGTAGATATGTAAGGAGTCAAAGACCGTTTTAAAAGATGCCATTTTACCTACACTTAATGAAATGAAAACTAGAAAATCCACACTCCTACCAGAAGTCATGACCCCATCAAAAACTGATGTATAAAACTGTTCCAGCAAGGTCAGTTAATAGAAATAATACACCACTATCCAGTCCATTTGGGGCTTTTGTTCTTAAACACTTCAGTAAATGGGCCTGTTTGTTAACTCCAACAGATAATTATGAACTGCAATAAAAAATTCAAATTATGTTAATAGGCCAGAGAACAACAGCTGTTGCTGGAATCAGTGGCAATTACTAGACATAATGGTACTCAATTAAGCTGGAGGGTATTTTCAATTGTTCATAATTCACTATTTTAAAAGTATCATAAAAATATATAAGTGTGAGCTGTTAATAAAACTTTCAGATGAACAATGTAGCTGTTTGTCACAGAAAGTAAGACCTACCTTATTTATAGTGGTTTTTCTCTTGTGAATATGCAGCTATTGCTAGGAAAAAGAAGGGAACTACATGGGGTTTATTTCTCATAGTGCTCTTAAGTGGAAGAGGAGCTATATTCCTTCCTTAAGTAACTTCAGTTTCCCTTAGGAATACAGTCAGCAACCATGCACATCTTCACCAACCCTATTTTTAGATACTGCAGCTCACTATATAAAACGTAATGCATGTGTGGATGTGAACCAGGGGACTTGATGCTTGTCCACTTTCAGATTTCTACTGATATTTTTCAAGGGAATAAAATTGACCAATAGAAAAAAATGGAACAAATAAGGACTAAGATAAGACTGAGAAATCCTAAGGATTGTCCTTCAATCATAAGCTTGATGCACCGTAGATTTCCACCAAACCTAATAAAACAAACACTTTCAATAAATTAAGCCATTAAGGAAAGATCAATAGGCAATAATTACTACCCTCACTTCCACTAAAACTAGCACTTACTTTTCCACCACATGTGCAACCTTGCATTAGGGAAATGGCACATTTAGCAGTTGCTAAATCCTCATTATAACTTTACTACATATGATTAATAATCAATTTACTGGAGACATGCCTGAATACCCTGAGTAGATTTAAACACACGTGTGCACATGCGTTTTATCTATTTACTTCAAAATAGCACTTTAAAAACATTTTCTCTAACCCAACCACTTCCATCTTCCTCTTGCCAAGAAGCAAAACTTCAATTTTTATTCAAATCCATTTGCTCACGTTTATCCTGAGAAAGAGTAAATTGAGAATAGCTCCTAACTGTAGAAATTTATATTTTCATATTTAAACAACAACTCAAAGACTTGAGCACAACACTGTGAATAAGCAGTGGATGACAGTGATTCATCATCCAGACCTTAGGATCTATTGAGAGTCTTTATTGCTTTGACCTTATTAAACCAGTGCAAGCCATGAGCTAACATAAATCTGCCTCTCTAAATACCTTCCCTTTTAATTTTTTAATAGTTCCAAACAAAAATAAAGGTTAAAGCCAATTAAAAGAGACACAAATATCATTATTATTGCCCTGACAAACCGTTAGTTATTGGATTTGATCATTTCACTTTAGGAAACCATTATTCCCATTCTGAATGAATTAGAAATTACACTCTTTATTGACTGTCCTAAGGGGCTCTGGGTTTGCTGGAGGGAGTGTGTGTGTGTGTGTGTGTGTGTGTGTGCACATTATGGTTTTTGTTTGGTTTTTGGTGTTTTTTTTTTTCAATCCCTCCATTTTTATTCCATTTGCTCTTTCACTGCTTTAAGTCTGAAACTTAAACCTAAAGTAAATCTCAAGTGTTACAGCTGGGCAAGGATATCACCATAAAGACTAAATCATCATTCTAACTTCATTCCAAATGGGACAAAGAGATTCTGAATTCACTCCTATGCAGTAAAATCTTGGTTTTCTATCTCATTAAGATCACCATACAATACCAACAGATGCTCAAAAGCATGTAGTGCTGAAAGAACTGTTGAGAAAATCAAAACAGAAGTACTGAAGTACTGATGAATGGTAATCTAATGATACCATAAAGATTTTGCTTTCCTGTACCATGTCTAGCAAAACACACATATCCCAACTACCCCTCCCCCCAAACTCAAAAAACCACCCCTCATTAAATAGGTAGCATTTTAATGTCACTTCATACTGTTTGGCACTGTGAGCAGCAGACAGCATTTTCCTCAAAAAAATAAAGGAAAAAAAAAAGGAAAAGGTAGGGGTTAAAGTCTCCCAGAATTCCCAATGACCTTGGTAGCTGCTCTTCGCACAGAACTGCGAACAGAATATTACCATTAACATTATAATCATAGTAAACAAGCATCTGGCTGTCATTTAAAATACAGCTTTTCTCTACTGATAATAAGAAGCATTTTCTGCTAATTTCTGTTATCTGTAAATCTCTCTTGGCATTCCAACTCTGCACTTAATGTGCTGTACACGCTTCACTGTGTGCACAATGAACACTTGCATCAAATGTCAGCATGTCTTCTTGTTATCTTAAAGATAGGCAGGGATTCATTCAACAAAACATCTAAAGAATAAGAAGATAAGGAATAAGGAGATATTTAGTTATTATGTCACAGATATTCACCGGAATTATATATTTATTTCTTTTCTTCTACATTTGGAAAATAATCATGACTTTTTTTGCACAAAAGCGCTGTTTTTTCGTGGCTAGCTCTGTGAATGGGAGCTGAAGCTGAGTCCCAATCACCCATTTATCCACGTACTGCAGCTCTAAACGAGCGAAGTACTACAGCCCATCAGCCCCAAGTTAATCGCATCTGCTCATTTGGAGGTACCGCTGATTTGCTCGCTGCTAGTCTATAGGATACCTGCATAGATGCAAACCAGAAACTAAGCTGCAATCAGCTCCCATATTTTGGATTTCATATTTTCCATTTGGTCCTGTTAGACTACTGGAAAATTAATCTGCAACTGACCCTTAAAAACATACAATCCCAGTGCACAGGTAAAAAGCAGCAGCCTGGAAAAATTAAACTTGTGTAACAAATATCTCTCCTCCTTGATTTACTGGTGCAAATGACAAGCAACCCAGTTGACTGAATTCACTATATGAAGCCAGTACAAGGAATGTCACAATTCCATCTCAGGTTCTGAACTTTAAATGGACAAAGTATTTCCCACACATCAGAAACAGTAATATACTGGTTAAAGAAAATTTTAAAAATCTAAATTGAG
The DNA here is from genome assembly GCA_039720435.1 of Amazona ochrocephala. Lineage (NCBI taxonomy): Eukaryota > Metazoa > Chordata > Aves > Psittaciformes > Psittacidae > Amazona > Amazona ochrocephala. The sequence continues at coordinate 2,602,484 of CM077889.1, read as the reverse complement.
TTCAAATTGAGTGCCTATATTTTAAATTTTTATTAAACTTTGTTTCTCATTCTCCCTCTCATTTAGATGCTTGCAAAATAAATATAATTATATCCAACTTTAATAACCTTGGTACCTTGAGCTGCAGGTGCTAGTATGCTGTATCTATTACCATATTTTAAGCCCTTTTAAGAAGATTGCATTAATTTCTATGATAATTTAGAGCCCATAATGCATTCCAAGATGCGAATAGATGTTAATCACTACAGAATGATTTTCCTGTATACTAACGAAGTCACGCTGTAACCAGTAACTACTAACTCTTAATATTCAACATTGCCTCTGAAAGACTTGATTAAAATTTCGTTAGAGTAACGATACCTTTGAGAACAGTTTAAAAACCCCAAACTAATCAACAAGTACATGAACTGCTGTAATCTTCCTAAAGAAACTTTAAAGACTGAAAACGTTTATAGTATCCATTCCATTCTTTGGCCAGTACTAAAAGAAGCTATCTATGCATATCTATCTTTTGGTAGCACTATAGACCTAGTACACCAGCTAGCTCAAAGATAGTAGGCAGAACAGAGTCAGCATTATTAAAATGATATTATGTTTAATATTACAGGTACATCACTGAGAAAAAACTGACATCAGTGATTGCATAACTATTCTGACATTAGAATATTTAGATTGATAAAATAAGGCAAGAGTTTGCTTTATGATTTATGTCAAACCTCAGTTTGTTTCATCAAACAACCTCTAACAGAGCAACATTCAAATTTAAATATCTATATGAAGAAGTGAAAATCGGCAACATTTTTCTGGAACAAAGCCATTTACAGCTTTTTTGAAGCCTAAAAGTAACTAAGGGATGTCTTTTCTGCATTAGCCTGTTCATTGTTGTTCTTCATGACGGTTATTTAAAACACTATGTACTAAAGGTACGTGTTTTGTCAATATCAGAAAGGTGACCCACAAGGAAGGGATCCTCCTGCCTGTTTCACAGGTGTTGCTAAGTGACCCAATACACAGGCTGAGAAAAGCTTTCAGCTTTGCAGAAGTTTGCCCTCTGGACACACAGGGACATCTGGTTATTTGTTTCATTGCTGTGTGAATGTGCATGGTACTGACTATATTAAACCTTCAATCTTCCTTCAATAACCAAGGAAGAAACAACTGTAGTAGAAATTATGGCTGTGCTCCACAAATTAACAGTTTCACTTAACAGTGGATGGTTTCTGCCACATTATTGCATATAAAGATTATAGTTCCACCTTCCCAGACCTAAAGTACCAACTTCTTGAAGACCATGGTCAGAGAACAAGCTTTTAGGGAGCTTACCACAAAGCGTTGGTTTAAGAGTGAGAATAGAATAGACTATTTCAGGTGGAAGGGACCTACAACGACAATCTTCTATCTAGTCCAACTGCCAGAGCAACCCAGGGCAGGCCGAGCTGCAGCATGCTGTCCAGGGCTTTGCGCAAACGTCTCTTGAACAGTGACAGGCGTAGGACAATGACCGCCTCTCCAGGAAGCCTGTTCCAGGGTCTGACCATCCTCTTGGGAAAGAATGAATAAGCAACATAATAGCATCTGCCAACATCCCAGGTGATCTAAACAACAGAATTAAGTTGACATTTCAAACTTTCTATGTGGTTAAAATTTTATACATTGAGTTCTCATAAAAGAAAATCACTGGTTTAACATTTTTTTGCCTATAGACAACAAGCAGGTTCAGGCGAGCAGCTGAAAGCCATTATGACACTGTGATAATTCAAATTGTTGCTCCCTCTGTCAACAATTAACCTCCACGCAGAGGTGTAACTGGCTGCTGTGATTCAGCAGTGTGAAAAGGACTGTATGTATTGTGTCCCTGTTATAATCAGTATTTTTCTCCAAAGTATCTTCTCACTTCTTTGCAGATTTAAAAGCTAGCAATCACTGCAGTGACATGCTGTAAGGTGGGTTTCAGTTTCTGGGGTCTCTATGATGCTGTCAGCACAATCCCTGAAATACATAATGATGTGCTAGAAGAAAATCAGCTCCTATAAGAAATATGCCTCAGAAAGAAATAAGAAAAGAACTGGGGGGCTTCTAGATTGAATTCTATTATGATCACTTAAAAGATTTTGCACTCTTTCTGGAATCAATCTTGATAGTGCTGAACACTTCCAAATTCCACTGCCCTCAACAGAAGTTCATTATGCCTTTCCAAAATGTGTCAAAAGGTAGAAGCTTTAAAAGACAGCTTAAAAGGTCCCAAATCTTAGAATCATAGAATCATAGAATAGTTAGGGTTGGAAAGGACCTTAAGATCATCCAGTTCCAACCCCCCTGCCATGGGCAGGGACACCTCCCACTAAACCATGCCACCCAAGGCTCTGTCCAACCCCACCTTGAACGCCGCCAGGGATGGAGCATTCACAACTTCCCTGGGCAACCCATTCCAGGGCCTCACCACCCTCACAGTAAAGAATTTCTTCCTCAGATCCAATCTAAACTTCCCCTGTTTAAGTTTAAACCCATTACCCCTTGTCCTCTCACCACAGTCCCTAATGAAGAGTCCCTCCCCCCCTCCCTATAGGCCCCTCCCCCCCTCCCTATAGGCCCCCTTCAGATACTGGAAGGCTGCTAGGAGGTCTCCACGCAGCCTTCTCTTCTCCAGGCTGAACAGCCCCAATTTTCTCAGCCTATCTTCATACGAGAGGTGCTCCAGTCCCCTGATCATCCTCGTGGCCTCCTCTGCACTTGTTCTAACAGTTCCATGTCCTTTTTATGTTGAGGACACCAGAACTGCACACAATACTCCAAGTGAGGTCTCACGAGAGCAGAGTAGAGGGGCAGGAGCACCTCCCTCGACCTGCTGGTCACGCTCCTTTTGATGCAGCCCAGGATACGGTTGGCTTTCTGGGCTGCAAGCGCACACTGCCGGCTCATGTTCATTTTTTCATTGACCACCAGCCCCAAGTCCTTCTCCGCAGGGCTGCTCTGAATCTCTCCCCTGCCCAACCTGTAGCTGTGCCTGGCATTGCTCCTACCCAGGTGTAGGACCTTGCACTTGGCATGGTTAAACTTCATCAGGTTGGCATCAGCCCACCTCACAAGTGTGTCAAGGTCCCTCTGGATGGCATTCCTTCCCTCCAGCGTATCAACCGAACCACACAGCTTGGTGTCATCGGCAAACTTGCTGAGGGCGCACTCAATCCCACTGTCCATGTCACCCACAAAGATGTTGAACAAGACTGGTCCCAACACCGATCCCTGAGGGACACCACTCGTTACTGGTCTCCAGCTGGACATTGAGCCATTGAGCACAACTCTTTGCATGGGGCCATCCAGCCAGTTCTTTATCCACCGAGTGGTCCACCTATCAAATTGATGTCTCTCCAACTTAGAGACAAGGATGTCATGGGAGACAGTGTCAAACATTTTGCATGAGTCCAGGTAGATGACATCAACTGCTCTATCCCTGTCCATCAGTTCTGTAGCCCCTTCATAGAAGGTTACCAGATTGGGCAGGCAGGATTTCCCCTTAGTCCGAAATCTACAAATGTAACATTAGTATTTCAGATGAAATTTCAATTTTGAAAGATAGATTTAGGGATTCTGTAAGAAGAATAGTTTATTTACTCTTCTGTTACATTGAAGCAGCTCACTTTACAAGATCAAGATCTAATTGAGAAATTAAGTATTTAAAGCTGGTTTGCTTTTTTTTTTCTTAATAACAATTTGGGATTTATTTCATGGTTGTGTATTCCTGTAGCAGCAGTCAATGCCATTTAAGCAGTGACAGGATTTAAGCTGCCACCAATACAAATTAAATCATTAACTGCTGCGTGTATAAAAATTCAGAATCTTGAATTTAAGTCTCAACAGACAAGCTGAGGAAGAATTTATTCTCACACATTTTATATAAATAATCACTTAAATCTGTACATGTTAAATACAAAATATGTGTTAGCATAACATACAAATAGGATTCTTGCCTTCCTTGTGTATATATATAATATATGTATATATAAATAGTAGCATAAAACAAAGGAATGACTTGAGGACTTAAGTAACTGAGCAAACAAGTGCAGTATGGCTACAGGAATTGTATACCAAGAAGTCCTACAGAATTTTAGTCACAAAGAAAGTTTAATACACCTAAGCAGGGGGCTCCTCTTGAGAAGCCTCAGATGAAAGATGAAGGGAGTACATGGCCCCTCACTTCAGCCCTGTGACTCTCCAATTTCTTGCCTCTTCCTCAGCAACAGTACATTCTCAAGTGGTTCCAGAAAACCTGAGGCCAACAAGGGCTCCCTAGCACCCCTTTATTTCTGCCCTTGTCTCCTCTGTGTTAGGTACCATCTCTTCCTCCCTGCAGCTGCATCCCTATGCTGACATCCTGTAGGTGTGAGAAAGGACTCAGCAGCCAAGGCTTGGAGGGGAGACAGTGACAGAGAGCCAAGGTTTCACCTTCCCTGGTCACAGACCATTTCAAATCACAGCTCTTGAGACCTCATTTACCTTGAATTATAAATCTTTCCTTGGGGATGGAGGATGGGAGCGGCACTGGGTGGGATGTGTGGGAAGGACTTGCAAATGCAGTGGTGAAGTTGAAAAGGACAGAACAAAGCACGGAGCTGCAAAATCACTGAAACCCCATGACTTTCTATGTAATAGATCTTAGACATTCTAACAGCATAATGCTAAAAACACATAAGGTATGTTTCTAAGCTTACATAATAAAAACCCTGGACAAGACAGTATTTCATTTGCTATAACTCCACTGATTCAATACGATTAAACTCAATAACATAGTACAGAGGTGAAGAGGAAAAACAGACCTACCCATGTACTGGAGTAGGAGACAGAAAAATAGTAAAAGTTAACACAGACAACTCTCAGTATAGAAAAAGGATTAATGCTACGCTCCGTCAGAAATCTTTTCTCCACATCAGTGATTTACATAGTTGACAAAGACAAACCAAAAATGCCTGAACAAGCAACAAGCATTATGAATGCCTCTGGGAGCTCTGGGGTCTCCAAAGGACCAAGAGGCCACAATAAATTAACATCATGCAGAGGAACTGAGCAGAGGACCAGGCAGAGCAGGAAACGGAAGTATCTGTCATCATAAAGTACACACAGGGGCTTCTATTTTGGCTCACAAATTCTCCTTACTGGTATGAAGTCACAAATTGCACAGCTCAAAGAACAAGAGAACTGATAAAGTATAAACTGAAATGTAAAAAAAATAGAAACAGCTGAATAACACTGACTTGTTTGCTTGCTTTTGTAAGCATGGAACTCCTGAAACATCAGTGATAGTACATTTCTAAGGACTATAGAGTCAGACATTTAAAAACTGTTAAGCCCTTGAGTAAAAGGTACACGATAAACTTCAGTGCTTCAAAAAATAATCAGAATAGAAACCATGACAGATTTTTTTCAAAATATTTTACTTTAACTGTAAGGCTGTAGAGGAATTTTCTATCATGTAATTTATGATGTCAGTCAACCTACAAAAAACCTAAACTAGAGTTAGGAAGAACATTCCCACTTACAGCACCATATTACAATATGTGTACACTATCGATATTTTATGACTTATAATAAAGCACTTGCCCTTTGTCACTGTCAAAAATAAGACAATTACTGTAGCTACGCCTTTAGCCTGTTGTGCTGTTGTCTGGTACATCTTTGGAGATGAAAAATATTTTTACAGATGTTTTTAACTTGAAATGCACAATGGATGCACCTCAAAACACTACTCTGTGTGCCTTTGTAAAGGTGTTCCCAGTTTCTCAGAATAAAAGATGAAGAGTTATATATTTACATGTGACAAAAGCTTAAGACTTGTTTAAAAATTAAACAGTAGTGATGGATAGAAAATGCCAACCAAACACTTCATCAGCATTATTCTTTAAGATACCTGGCTCTTTTTTTAAGTAACATCTTTCTGAGTTTCTTTTTCTATTTAACAATTTCCTTAAAACTTCTTTCCCCGTTTAGGCTGTACTACCTAACAAATGACTTTAATGTCCTTTTCCTCCCTTCAATAGCCATGCATATTTTGCCAGAAACATGAAAAGTAGGAATGCAATTGCTTTTGTGCTGATGCTAAATGTTAATAGATTTGCCTAAATGTTTGCTAATAGCACCCCTAGAATTAGCTAGACTAGTAGTGCATGCCTAATGTGCTGTTTTTGTTGTTGCTGCCTTAGCTGTTTTCCTCCTTTTTTCCTCTGTAACAAAAGGAAAGGCATTTTTAGTAAAATGTTGCTATACACCTGCAGCCTGTAGAGCAGGCACACCACCAACATCGTGTAGTTCTGACATAGCATCATTAGGATTATAAATCCCAACATGCTACTGTTTCCTTAAATTAAACATGAAAAGTTTAATGTTCTTTTAAATTAAACATGAAGCGCTGACTTTGCCAGCCAAAATATGTCCTTCTGTCACCCTTCCAGTTCCTCCAGGTCACTTCTTTTGTTAGAGAACTTAGCTCCATGCAGTGAGAAGGTGATGCTCTTTTACTGGCATATACTTTCAGAATGCCGTGGGTGAACAAAGCCTGTGAGAAACACGTTCTACAGGCCAAAACGCTGAGTATGTGTTACACCCCCAGAGCTCCAATTTGTCTCAAATCATGAAGCAATATACAATTATAATTGTATTTTTAAAATCTTTTACAAGTGGCTCAATTGAACAATCGTATTTTTAAAACTGAATCATCTGTGAAAATTGGGTAACACTGTCTGATGAAGAATCTGTTTTACCAATTTGTGTTTGCAGTAGCTGTACAAATGCATTGTATTATCGAAGTCTTCTACTATTTCAAAATATAATAAATGCATCTTGGAAGACAACACCTTTCTCATAAGGAATGCTAATTTATAGCTATCTTTTGACTGAGCCACCTTTAAATACTTGATGACGACTGTAGTGCAGGACAGATAGTTAACTAACTTTCAAATCTCTAAGTAGAAATTCTGCTCCTGACTGTAACTACAACAGTATATAAAAAAAAACCCAAACAAAACCCAACACCCCCCACCCTTCCTCCCCAAATAACAAAACCCCTAACACACACACACACACACACACACACACACACACACACACACACAAACGTACAAGTCTTTTGTGTCTAAAGGACGATGAAGCTGGTGAAGGATCTAGCGCAGAAGTTCTATGAGCTCCTGAGGGAGCTGGGGTTGTTCAGCCTGGAGAAAAGGAGGCTCTGGGGAGACCTTATCACTCTCTACAAACTACCTGAAAGGAGGTTGTAGTGAGGTGGGGTTGGTCTCTGCTCCCAAGGAACAAGGGATGGGACAAGAGGAAACAGCCTCAAGCTGCACCAGGGCAGGTTTAGATGGAGCTGAGGAACAATTCCTTCCCCAAAGGGTGCTCATGCATTGGAACAGGCTGCCCAGGGCAGTGCTGGAGTCACCATCCCTGGAAGTATCTAAAAGAAATGTAGATGCGGCACTTAATGACAAGGTCTAGTGTTGAACTTGGCAGTACTGGGGCAATGGTTGGACTAGATGATCTTAAAGGTCTTTTCAAACCTAAATGATTCTGTGATTCCAAGTGTCTTCATCTACATTAATGGAAACATACCAATGTAAAGGGTATGAAAAATACGAATCAAGTCTCTGATTATATTACCTTTCAGAAAATTTGTTAGCATGTTATTAGCAAAATGTTTATTTGTTAATTATAGTTTTAATTAAGATACAACAATAAATTATCTTTGCAACATTTCTGCAGCTATTTACAACCCTTGAGACTTAGATATCTCATTCTATATCTGTAAGCCTGACTGAAGTAAATTAAAGTTATACCATGATGACTGCACTTTGCTCACCCAAAATTCCTCCTGAAACTTGAGAGGAGGAACACAGTGTTCCTTCAGATGCCTCTGCAAACCAGAACAGCACAAACATAGCAACCAGTATTCATATAGAATATGTCAAACCTGGTTATCAAGAAGGAAAATCTTGGGGTTTTAATTGATTTTTTTCTCTAATAATTGTTATACTGTTTGCATAATCTAGAATCTTGCTAATAAGAGTCAAAATTAAAGAGACATGGCATGAATGCGAAAGAAAAGTCTGTATGCCATAGATCCATTTGCTACCTTACTTCAGTGGCACCTATTTCCCTCATCTTAGTAATTTCAGATTATTCTTTACAATAAGATTCTATTAGAGGTCATCATGTGTGGCTTTTCTGCACAATAAAGCATATTCTGCCTAGGCAAATAGGGCAGGAATGCCTAAAAAGTCTAGCTGTAGAAAGATTCTTCCAAGGTGGACTGTGATGAAACATCTATGAGCCATACACATATGACCTAACTTCTGACTTTGGTAGCACGTTTTTCATGACCTGTCACACAAAAATACATGTATTTTGATTTCAAAATAATTTAGACAATACCAGACCACTAAGGATAGAAGGGGATGGGATAAGGAGCACATCAAATAGAAAATACACCCCAAATGTCAAGACATTCTATGTTCAGCAAGAGATGCAGGAGCCACTGGCTCCAAGTCTCAGCAGTACCAATTTTCAGAACTCTACAGTATTCTTTCAATTACAGTTATCAGGCAAAAAAACCTCTCTCCAATATCCACACTGCCTTGATTGGGAAAGGAAGATCTGCCAGGTTCAAAAGCAGTCGGTTTTCCTCCTGAAAGCAACTGAGCTCAGTAAGCCATTTGAAAAAATATGTGCATCATATTTTATCTTTCAATGACAGGTACATACATGAGGAACAAACTGATGATGCTTCCTGCCTGAAATGGTTCCTTCCTCTCCCCAGCTCCCACCCGGAGTAGTTCTATCATCCTATAAACATGTTGCTTGAGTTGAAAGAAGAATCATGAGTTACTTCCGTAGGTATTCCACTGTGACTGTAACAGGAAAACAGCTTTATTCATACATCTCTTCTTTTTTCTGCCTGCCCCCCTATCTTCATTGAAAGGAAAGAGCGGCCACATGGAAACCTTTCCATATCACATCTGTACATACCACCTTCTTTTCCATGAGTCAGAAAGCACAAAGAAATGCAAAACTAAAATATGAATACTTGAAAGGCGAGTATTTGTGGGATGATGAAAGCTATGTGGCAATTCGAAGTCAAATACATGAGATCTGTTTTCTGTGGTTCTGATCGATGGTTCAAGGACACAGCAATACAATAGCACTAACACAGCCATATTACAACAGTTGCTTTTTTTGGGTTTGTCTTTTTTTTCTTTGTATAACTTTGCTTTTCTTATTACCTACCAATTATCTGGATTTTTATGGTCAAAACGTGACAAGAGATATACGTATCTGCCAAAAAACCTCCAAACACAAACAGGTTTTATAAACAAACCCAACAACCATTCGGTTTCATGCCACTGATGAGGTCGCTGCTCTGCAGACATAAGCAGTGCTTTCTCATGCTGTACATCAGAAGTCTTAAAATTATGAAGGGATACGTGTGTCTGTGTAAAAAATTAAACTCTTTAGACTGTATTTGCTCAGTATTTCAGCACAGTAACTAACAATTCGTTAATACTAGATAGAAGTAACAAGTTTGTTCTTTAGTAGCTCTTGGAAATACATGGGAATAAAGAAATTGTATAGTATTATTCAAAAGCATAAAGTGCATCTAACTGATGAGGTTTTATAATTTTACAACCAACTCTACAGAGAAAGCAGAACTGCCCTTCTACCTCCTTTTAAAAAAGAAAGTTTTTCCTCTCTTTCAGCCAAACTATTGAGATAGAATGGTACTTTAAATGCACTGATGCTGTTTTCAGCTTGTAAAAGTCTTTCAAGTGCTGCTATTTCTGTATCCCTTCGGTAAGTATATTTTGCTGCTTTAGTTTTGCATAAAAAGGAACATGACTAGGTCATGGATGCAAAGAGACCCTGGGGCATAATGAAGAGAAGACCTGACCAGTTTTATCTTTCTAATTAGTTTGTTATTAATGTCATACTGCAGTTCATATTGACAACTTTTGCTTCATAAGTATATCTACACACACTTAGATAAACACAAATGAAAAATAACCTGGAAGAAATGTGGGCTCCTACAGCAATAACAATTGACAGCAAATAACCTCATATTTTCAACAAATGCATTTAACATCGCTATTTCTGCAGCCATGTTATTTGATATCCTTATGCAGCTGAGTAAAATCTTGCATTTGCAGTGTCTTACACTCAAAAAGTGACTCTTAGCTAGTGAAAGGTATATTAAACCCAAGCATGTTCAAAGCTGTGAACCAGGGAAAGATATGGTCACAACGACACAAAGCTTGTACTGAAAAGAACCAGGTATTGCACTAGATATACTCTAAAGTGTCACAGCCTCAGTGTGACGCCTTCTTATTTTTCCCATATTATGGAGTAGCACAAGAAGTGAGACCACTTGATTTGAATATCAGCTCTATTGAATAATTAGTATATATGGCAAGAATTTGTGAGGAACATAAAAAACCGCCAGTAAATTGATACTGGAAAGTGTCCCCCCAGTAAGAGAGTCCCTTTTAAAATACTAAATCTAATATTTTCATTAGGAGATGTTTTAATGATAAAATGCTATTTGTGTCACGGCTAAAAAAGTAACACAAGAAAATTTATTTATTTGAGAAGCGGAGAAACATGTTTTGATTTGGATTAGATGGTTTAAATCATCAAAGTTCAACCTTTCGACAGTGAGCTGTTTGACAAGCCCTACTTAGCACTGCAGTCACTTGAAGCCTATACTACAGAAAGACATTTCTAGTAGAAAGACAGGAAGGTAACAGAAAGCACTTACTCAAAGATCCTGGCATAAAGTCCTAAATAAAAACACAGGTCATACTTCTCCCTAAAAGGCTTTATACTGAAATGTGATAATCAGAAATATGCCCATGTTTTACCCTCCTCTCCTCAGAAAAATTGCTCACAATCACAGCCAATTTATTCAGTGGTTCTGTCAATACAGCTATGAAGAAGTACAAAAGATTTGCTGTGCTTAGAATGTACTAACTTCACTTCCTAAGTTTCAATTCTCTTAGCTCATGGAGTAGCTGGTGATAGAAAAACGGATTACAGTTGGTTATAAGAAGTCTTCTAGGCCATCTACTCCCTACCCAACTACTGCTAGTAACACCTCACCTTGCCTTCCCTCTCCCTATCAATCAGCAAATGATTCTCCAAACTAAAGGCACTCAAACCTTTGGGAGATTGTAAAAATATTTTGGAAACATATAAAACCATCCTGAGATAAAGACAGCTTAAGCAAATTACTGTCACCATTATAGAAAGCTTCCCTCTCATACCTACATCATGAAGCAGTCCAAATGCAACTCAAAGCTAAAGCAGAAGCAGTAATCCGTGGCATCTAAAAATGCAATCTTGGTATCATTTGAGACTTACACTACATTGTGTGTTACAAGCCATCATTACAGTGCTTTCTACCTACAGAAAAGTCTCTGATCTATCTTGACATTTAGCAGTCAATTCTCATTTCAAGGAATTTCAAGCCACAAAGATTCAGTGACACAAACTGGACTTCTTTACCTGGTTACATGCTTTGCTTGCCTCACAGTGCTTTGAAGAGCTGCCCTCCCTTTCGTATGATATGTTCTTATTCAATTTATTCCCTGACCTTGCAGTGTATTGCTGATTACTTTCCTCCCACCAAGTTTCCAAGGCACCTATTGACAATGACAAGCAAAAGGATGATGGTAGGACCACTGCTTTTGATTTGGATTACAATTTTTAAGCATAAACTGATTCCAGTACTGGAGATACCAAAATACTTGAAATCAGTCACAGGCTGGATTCCAGTTCTTTTAACAAGTCATGGGCTAGATTAGGTAGGAGACTCAGGTTCATTAACACCTTAACTACCATGCCTTATCATATTCAGGCTTTATGTCTAGTAGCATGTTTCTCATTTTCTTCTCAAAACTAGATCTTGACTGTGATTGTGCTGTATGGTGATGCTCAGAAAGATTTGTATAGATAAATATACTAAGATGAAACCATGATAAAGACCAAAATAACCTCTTGGCTGTCAAAGCCCCATCATGACCTGAAATTGTAAGTTAGAAAACAGCATCTCCGTTAACAGGCTCAACATCCCTAACTTTCCTTTCAGAAGCAAGCTTACTGTTTGTTGGGAACCAGAAGACACTAGCCACCTTCTTGAGCCTTTAAGGTTCTTCCTTCCAATCACACTGCGCACAGGTGGTCCTTTCCAAGTCTGGCCTATTCCTTGCCTTGACATCAAGCCCGTTTCTGTATCTGTTTACAAAAAGACTGATACTGTCATTTCAAAAAGTGTCCCAAGTGTTCTCAATGTAGGCCTCTAAGATTTACACAGAAATATTTACACCCTTCCAGCTGATCTCACTATTAACGTGTATGTACCTTTGCAATTTGAGCTACATTTGTTTTGCTTATCCATGCCATTTGCTGTCTTCCTGTTCTCAACTTATGTTTCATTCTTTTAATAGAAAACAGCTTATGACTGAATGCCTAGAGGAAAGAATCCTGAATGATGTGTGCTTTTGCACTTGTCAATCTTTTCCAGTCTTTAGCTTAAGATCTTCTGATAATCTTTATATTTTAAATGCCAGCAGCATGCAGTTAGTACTATTTTGGTTTAGATGAACAATAGTGCTTAGAGAAGAATGAGAGAGCGGATTACTGGTTCCTGAGAGCTGCTGTCCATGAGAGATCCGACCTGCCTGCCTACATCCACTGCTCACAATACGCAAGAGGAACTTGCAAGTGTGCCACCAGATATTAACGGACTAATTCCCAACCTTCCTGAATCTGCATTTTATTTTGCTTCTAGGAGCCTATTTTCTTCTTTTGCATCTTTCTCAGCTCATGCCCAACAATGTTTACTGCCTCCATACTGCGATGGCTCTCTACCAACTCAAAATTTAGCCTCAAAATTTTCCTTGCACATTTGGTTTCATATGAACTATAAATTCCTAGCTCAAGTAGAGGTTTCCTGATCTAGTCATGATTTTGTTTCTCTGATAGGACTAACATCACCTTCTCCGAACAGTTCACAGCTTGCTTCTATATGTGTACACCTTTGAGCATAACACCATAGCCTATGTGAAAGTGTCTGACTAAGATATACTAACCTATACCAGTGTCCTGCAGCCCTGGGAAGGTACAGAACATCTGTACTGTTATTTTCGCAGTTGGCTGTACTCCTGTATTTTAAATATGGTGATTAATTTAATTTCTGATTTGAGCATTAATGAAATAAAGTTTGCTGTTCTAGGCTTAAAATGTAACAATTAGAATTTAATTTTATTTTAGTACTATTAAAATCTTATTTGGGACTTATTACCAGTAGCAAATGCTAAACTGAATTAATCTGCCTCTCTCTAAACACTGAAAACATAAACCATTATGATAGCTTTGAATCAGTCTGACTGCAGAAGTTCTAATACTAAGTGCTGGAACTATTTTAATAGTTATAAGAACGTTTCAAATGAGGAATATAACTCCATGTTCTTTGTCAATGCTGTAACTGCAGTTCAAGTTTAAGAAATTGCAATTACTCTTCATAGAAGGCAACACAGAAAAAGCAGAATTACTTAATAACTTCTTTGCCTCAGTCTTTACTGGTAAGAATGGCTCTCAGTCCCAGACTTCAGAGATAAGAGAAGAAGACCAGAGAAAAGTAAGACTTCCCCCTGGTCATAGAGGGTTGTGTTAGAGACAGGCTAGATAGACTTAACACCCATAAATCCATGGGCCCTGCTGGGATGCACCCATGGGTACTGAGGGAACTGGCAGATGTTGCTGTCCTGCCACTCTCCATCATCTTTGAAAACCCATGGAGAATGGGTGAGGTGCCCAATGACCAATGTCACTCCACCTACAAAAAGAGCAAGAAGAAGGATAGGGGAACTACCAGCCTGTCAGCCTCACCTCCATCTCTGGGGATGTAGAAAACAGAACAGTGCTTTCTTCCACTGGGTCTTAATCAGCAACAGCCTCTTTTTTTTTTTTTGACAATCCTTTACTCTGTTCTTCCATTTCCCTTCTTCTCCCACACAAAAGTTATTCCTCATGTGTGGAATGTCATCTTGTTTGCATCGTTCAGATATTTACCTGTTTGGTAGGTGCAAAGTGAGACTGTCTAGTTTGCACAGACTTTAGTATGCAGAGCTCATGTTGTACGCGGCTGAACAGCATGGAGGCAAAAATCCTGCATACTATTCCAGAGGAAAGCATTTTCCCTTAAATCTTCGTGACTGACTCCTACTGCCAGACACTAACACAACTGTGTCCAAAACCACCCATCAAAACCAAAGAATTAGAGAAACAAATAAAACAGCTCCTTTGAACATTCTGCTATGACATTGAAAATCAATTATATCTGCTCCTGGGTAGCTTGGGAACGTGTCCTCCTCTTCGCTGCCCCTATGTCTAAAATAGCCCCCAAGCTCATCAGAACAGGGATCAGCCACTGAAAAGCACTTAATACTGTACAAATAATGCAACAGCTCTCAAGGTCATAAGGTGAAAACAAGAGAGCTGGGAACACTGATATGAACTTGTACCTCAGTTGCCTTTATGAAGTAGAGATGATGAAAAGACAGCATGTCAAGATGAGAGCTGTGCGAGCACTGACGCCTTTCAGGAGTAATGGGTTAAAAAAAAAAAAGAAAAAATATTGACACTAACTCTTATCCTTTAGCTCCTGAAGAAGGAACTGTAGTGGTTCCATGATTCACTTAGGCCTTCCGGAGCTACTTCACAAATATACCTCACTCCCTGACTGCTTTTTCCTTCAAGTAAGTGCCTACCCTCATAATATATTTCTCAGCATAAATTGTATGCTGTTCTCCACAGCAGGCATCAGCACTTAACTGGATCAACAAGTAAAGCAACACACTTGTTCACACATACTCAGTTTAGGAAGGTTGAAGATGCTCTTCAGAACCAGGGGAAGTAAGATTTCTGGACCTCTTTTGTATGTGCTATCACACATGTAAGACAAGATATACTTTAGAAAGGTAAGTGGGAATTTTCCATTGGCATTCTACTATTTGGAAGTTCAGTCGGGTGAAGATGCAAAAAAAAAATAAGGAGAAGCAGAAAGAAATCAACTGATTTTGTGAACTGACCTACAGGATGCAATTTAGATAATCCAAGACCAACTCTTAAATCACATGGTGACTTTAAGCATTATAAATGTTATAAATAAATAAATAAAAAATAAATTATAACACATTTCTTCAAGTCTCCTCTTGTAGAGCTGATAAAAAATGCTTATAATGTATTTGAAAGCTATTATGCACAACTGTTCTTTCTCATGTGGCGTGACAGGCAAGCACCTTGTTCACAAACAACTACTGGTGCTAGAACACACCAACACTTATTCAGAGAGGTCCAAGTTCTACCAAGCTCATGGGCAATGCAGAGGAGATTCTCTGGCTGATCAGAGCATGGACATTGCTTTACAAAATACCCATTAAAGCAAATGCTGCCCACTCAAAATCAGTAGGTCATATTTAAGTATTAGCACCTTTATGGTCCAACACAGAGGTTAGTTTAAACTGACCAAAGCAAAAAGAAAACATCCTTTTGTTTTGACAAGAGTGTTTTTGACTAAATTTATAAGGTTTCTGTAACACAAAGTTGAAAGCATAGAGTGGAGATGCTTTCTTTTGCTAAACATTTACCAAGACCATCAATAAAAAACAGAAGCAATCTGGAAAACATGAGAAAAATAAAAGAAGTGACTCTGAAGTTAAAATGGGTCTTAAAATGCAAGTAAGACCTGACAGCAACAAAAGGAGGTAACACCACTGCCCTCCTGGTCAGAGACGTTTACACAGATTTTTAGGAAAGCTCACAGTGAATCAATCTGTTGGGGGCTGAACTTGCACCAGCTCACACTGGTGAACTGGGCATGCTGGAGTGTCAGTTCAGGTATCCAACAAATGTATTTGGCAAGTAACGTGCTGCTATCCCACAACTATATGTTAGGATTTAAACATGCTGCAAAAGCTGATGTGAAATTCTTATTCATCTATTGAGTACATTCTATTATAAAGATTCAGCAATGCACTAGAGAAATCAACCATTTCTTAAAATGTGTTTAAATATAATCAATGAGAAAAATATTTTACAAATCACAATTTGATGTGGATTAATAAATAAATAAGATGATCAAGTAGAACATGTTTCAGATGCAAGTGCAGAGACCAGAAAACTACTGGAAAGCCCTTGTGACAGAATTCAGAGTATTCTTAATACTCTTCATCAGTTCTGACAGAGAGAGCTGACTGGTTTGTCTGTAATGTAGGAAAGAGTATTGCATTTCTCTTAATGAAGGGCTTTATTAAAAATGTGAACACAATCTTTCTGCCCTGATTCAGAAGAAGAATGTCTCAAGTAATAAACATAATTCTACAACCTGTACCTAAGTTGTGGTTTAACCTGGCAGGCAGCTAAACACCGCCCAGCCACCGGCTCGCTGTCCCTCCCCGTGGGATGGGAGAGAGGATTAGGGAAAAAAGATTCATGGGTTGAGATAAATACAGGTTAATGGACAGAAAGGGAAGGGAAAATAACAATGATTAAAAAACCGAGAATATATAAAACAAGTAATGCACAATGCAGTTACCACCCACTGACTGATGCCCTGCCAGTGCTAGATGTGAACTGACGTCCTATGGCACAGGATATGCTTTGCACTGGACAGAGTAATTTTTACCAAGCTGATCAACTACTAAATTACTGAACTACACTTTATCAATTTCAGCTATCAGTTTAACAAACTCATTTTTTCCTGTTTCTTTTATAGGAGCAGTCCCTTTTGACATGGCTTCAGTTCTAATTCATGGGAACAAGAACAAAACCCAGCAATACCAAGGTAATCAGAATCATGTGATGTTCACTCTGAGACTAAATAATCTCAGATTAACACATTCATGCTATAGGGGCATCCACATATTTTAAAAACTTATTTACCTTTTTTTTTTTTTTAACACAACTAGAACCAAAGTGTTTTAAGTGATCCTGGTGCACCAACAATTTGCAGTTTATCTGCTGGCTTCCAGTGATGACATAATGGGTAATTAGACGCTGAAAATTCCAGTGACTTAGAAAAATAGTCTACATGTTAATTGCTTTTATGAGTCCTTTAATGTGATTTGGGGCCAGAAAGAATTTTGGACTGTCTCTGAACAACAACATTACAAGCACCAAGCTCAATTTGTTTCTCTTTTTCTCCCAGACATTTCCTAGAGGATTCCCTCCTCCCTGTACACTGTATCTATCTATCTATGTACATCTATGTGTGTCTATACATACATATATATATACATCACTAGGTTTTCACCCCTCCCCATGAAGAGACAAGTATTTTCCATCAATTATTTGTTGGTAGGAAAAAAATTTGTCTCTTCTTTCTTGATTAGCATCTTCTGTTGTTTGGTGTTTTTTTTGTGCGAAATTATAATTGAAAAAGGATCTTTGCTTTCTTTCTCCTTCCAAATCTTTCCATAGGTTCCCCTCCCAAAGGTCTTTGCCTTTCCCACAGATGAGGAACGCTGAGCCATCTCATCTTGCTCTCAATAGACTAACAGTGGTGAATCTTTTGGCAACAAAGCTACTACCGCTAAAACTCAGACTGCTAAAGGCTTGGCACTGAATGCTGCCTATAAACACCTCAAGAAGTGAGGTGAATGTTTTAGTGTTGGACTGTTAACAGCCGAATGTTTGTGTGATTTAGTTGAGAAAACTCTGAGTGAATTTGAGAAAGCGGAAAACAAAAAAAAAAAAAACAAAAAACAAACAAACAAACAAACAAAAAAAAAAAAAAACAAAAAAACAAAAAAACACAAAAAAACACAAAAAAAACAAACAAAAAAAAACCCAGAAAAAATGAGAAAAGGATAAAAAAAAAAAAGCACCCAGAATATTCAAAATTAGCAAGGAAATACAGAAACGCAAGAACTTCCAGAACATTACATCAACACTGTATCTTGTCCTCACCAGCAACAAGCGTGTCTAGGAAAAAGTATATCAATGGGGCAAGTATATACTTAGCTTTTCCGCCAAAATTTCTATAGTCTCCACCAACTTAAGCTTCTTGAAACAATACCACACAGCATTTAGTAGTCAGAAGGGGAAAAAAGCATAGCAAGACAAAGAACTTAGACAAGGAAATAAATCACATGGCTTAGGGAAAAAAAGTCCATCATGGAAATGTACATACATGCTGCTAACCTTTTTGTGATGCTCTCCACTTTGACTCCCCAGATAGAAATTTTGAACTGGAATTCTTAGGTTTCTCTCAGTCATTCACATGTATTGACTACAGCAGAATCCAGAAAGTTCGCAAGTTCCCATAAACTTAAGAACTCCCCTAACTGCCAACTGCAGTACTGATGCAAGCCAACAGCGGAGAGTGAGGTAAAAGCAACAGGAGTTTCAGAGCAGATCATCACTGAAACTCATCAGCACAAGACAGAAGAAAAGCCCCCATTAGCAAAAAGATTTTTCTCTGCTTTGTTACGCTTTGGGGGATGTAACATGGAGCGCAATACAATTTTTCTGAAACTGCATGCTGAAGTTACTCAAGTATAGATTCCCCTCTTTCAAAGCCCTATGTAAATCTGAGCATATTAAGTGCCATACTTATCAAGTCTTCCCAAACAATTATCTTTAATCACAGAATTCTTGAAGAGAAGAAAAACTACCAAGAAGCAGTTGATGCTATTGTGAATAACAGGCTTCTGGGCTGTTAAGAGTCTTAGCTCTCAGAAAAACCTATAAAACCAGAAACTGCTTCCAGAAAATACATAAGCAGCCCAGTTGAAAGTGGTAAATGGCTTCTCTTCAGATAATGTTTAGAAGGGAGAGGAAAGGAGGAGGGTTGATGCATGACTCCCAACTCGAGTCCAGCACTTACTAAAATGACAAAACTTCAGTATTACCAATGATTATTTGTGCCAAAATGGTTTGACCGAAAGCACGGAGTAACCCCTACCAAATGTGTCATGAAGAGTAGAATTACCAGCCTCAGGACTATGTAGAAACATGTGGAAATGAGTGCTTTGCTTGGAGAGTGTACAGAGGAATGATTAATCAACACAGCTCTTCATTATAAGAGGAGACGCAGGAAGGCAGATGCTGGTTGGCAAGAGGATGGAGAACACTTTTGCCCTAAGGAACTCTACCAATGGAGGAAGCAGCCTGAACTCTGGCTCCTGCCCCTATGATTCCACATGACAGTCCTCTTGCTTTTTAAAATTCAATTTAGTCTCATTTTCTCAAGAAGTCCTGCTCATGATCCTACTACCACTTGGATACAAGTCTGATTTAGTAAAATGGCATTGTTATTACAGAGATATTTAAGTAACAATAAGAAAACCAGAAACAGCAGATTACCAACATATATAATTGTCCAAAGCAGCCAGACAGATCTTTTTGCAAAAGTAGTTATCAAAATGTAGAGTACAATATATTACTGTATTACATCCACTACTGGTGAGCTGCAATCAGGCTGTGTGCAAGTTAGTAAAAATCAGAACAAGAAAGATTTATAATTAAACTAATCAAAATCTTACAGGCGGTATAATAAGTACTTCTGAATTTTTGATGTGGCATGCTGATTCCTAAATTTTGAGAACTACTGCTCTACGTGACACAAGCACCCTGGTGGGTTCCATCAAATAAAAGTCTATATCTTAGAAATCTCAATTCCTTAACACAAATCTATATGCCAGACTATAGAGGCCAATGTGAACAGCTAAATGAAAAAGTAACTTTTGTGAAAAGAATTGTAGGGCTCTAAGACTGTATCATGTTGTGCAGAGTCTTTTGAAATTCCAATAATCCACATGCTTACCCTCTAGTGCTTAAGAACACTTTTTTGCTAACCATACAGAGAAAAACCCTCCACACCCAATAGAGAAAAGGGTTCCCTCAAAATTTCGGTCAAAATAATTTCTTAAACAACAACAAACCCACAGACTTTTCTTTCTGTAGCCTCCTAATAGGATGTCACATCAGTCTGCTTATTCTGACAGGGTCAAGCATTCATTCTATAACCTGCCAACACAAATGAAATACTTTGATATTGTTATATACCAAATTTTAGTGTTCTAGTTCTACAATTTTGACTTCATTTGGTGGAATTAAGATGCTCTAACCATGTAAATGTGTACCTGATCTCAGAGTTGGACATGTAAATGATGGTAGTTAGCATTATCTTCAAAAACAGACATTCAGTACACTCCCTGGCATATACAGAATCCAACTACATGTACACAAAAAATAAACTTTTCTATAAATACTTCATAAGTATTTTTTAATTACCTTAGATCTAAAAGCTACACTCCCTCTTCACACAGAAGTGTCACTGACTCTGCTTTATCAAACAAGCCTGGAAATAGATTGGGAAAGGTGGCTGTGCCAACTCTATTGAGGTCAAGTGGATTGAAGTCTGCTTGTGCTATCTGAATCATACATTGGCAGATGAAAAGACATGCCTTTTACCATCTGTAATTTTAATTTGCCAGATTTTGGCTGCCATGCAACCTGAAGTATTAGTTCACCGAGGTAAACAGAAAGAAGAAAGGACAGAAGTTTTTATCAAGATTTGAGCCACAACATGAGATAAAATCATTTTATGCTACAGTTTAACAGTTTAAACTTACACACTGAAGTAATTTTCACATCCATATAGAGATGTTCTGATGAAAAAAAAAAAACCTCACCAATTGTCTCTTGCTGTCTCCATGGTTTCCTTTCTGCATTTTAGAAGGAAACAAATAAGCGGATTTTTACAATGGCCTTGAAAATGCCATTTCACTAAAACTGAAGGTACATACAAATGTCTGATCCTTTCAGGGCTTGTAGTCTCAAAAGACCATTGCAAATGCAAATAGCTATAGTTGTTACTGAGGAAACAGAAACAATGAGAAGAATAAGAATGGCAGTGGTGGTGAGGACAAGAAAAAGGATAGGTGACAAATTATTTGGCTTGCAACAGGAAAGCTTGAATCTACATCTGTTTTGCAATAAGTCATGTGGTAGACTAAGGATAACTTCAATCAGCTCTACAAACCTGACTGTCTATTTGAAATTACCATGATTTATACTCTGTCCAGAAACAGTACACAGTGGTGCTGCAAAATACCTTTGGCATATTAACATATTTGTCCCATTGCTCCCCCCGTTAGTCTTTAATCCACTTCATATTACACTCTTATTTCTCCAAAATGTATACTGTATAAACTGTTATATTTTCCCTGTATCTGTCTGATTTTTAAGGAAAAGGATTTCTTTCTTGGTTAGTCAGATGTCTACTAAAGCCAGAACGGTACAAACAGCATCTACGCTTTCACATTGCTGCTTTTCACTTGGCACCAGCACAAATGAGGAGAAGTTTAAAATTGAAAGTTGAAAAAACCCAACAAACCCACCACAAAATATGAGTTAAAAAGTACACAAAAGGCAGCTGTGGAAACATGTTTCTCTTGCTGCTCTCATTTCAGCTTCAGTTCTCTTTTGTAATTTGACCTTGCTTTCCTATGCCTAGCTGCAGGAGCCACAAAATTCTATCTGAAGAATTAAGTTGGATGGAGAATGTCAAATTTAAGTGAATGTAAGAGAATTAGAGAAATTCTGAAGATTAGCTGCAATTTTGATCAAATGTATTTGTCCTGGGTTCAGCAGCAGCAGTCATTTTTCTCTTTCTTACTAGCTGGTGCAGCACTGTGTTTTTGACTTTCAGCCCAGGAACAACACTGATAACACCAATGTTTTCAGTTGCTGCTCAGTAATGCTTACTCTGACCAAGGACTTTCTGAGTCACATGCTCTGCCAGGGAGGAAGGGAAGCTGGGAGGAAGCAGAGACAGCACACCTGACCCAAACTGACCAAAGAGGTATTCCATACCACAGCACATCATGTCCATTATATAAACTGGGGGCAGTTACCCGGCAGAGTTAGTTAACTAGTTAATTCACTGGGTTGGGCTGGGTATTGGTCAGCGGGTGGTGAGCGGTTGTATTCTCTTCCCTTGTTATTTCCCTTATCATTATTATTACTGGTGGTAGCAGCAGTGGTTTGTGTTATACCTTAGTTACTGGATTGTTCTTGCCCCAACCCGTGGGATCACATTCTTTTGATCCTCCTCCCCATCCCTCTGGGAGTGGGGGGAAAAAAGGGGGTGGAGCTAACAAACTGTGTGGCTGACTCATGGCTGGACTTAAACCACAACAGTATTCTAAAATGGAGTAAATTCCTTCATAGATTTGTAAGAAGCAAAACCCACCATTTCTGGAACAGAAGGAAGAAAAGCAACAAAGCATGCCACAGAGATAGCTATTGTGGAAAAGCCTTTAAGCAAAAGCAAATCTGGCAGAATGAAACTATATGAATATAGGGAAGAAAGAACAAAACATGAGATTCACAGACAAGATTTAAAATCATGCTTTTCATCTAGCTAAAGTCACTTTGATACTTACTGAGAGCAAAAGAAATCCTGAACTGCAAGGACTTCTCTTCATTGTGTTCTCAGAGCATCTGGTGCTGTAAGCAGCATCAAAAATATTGAATATCTAGAAACTTTAAGAAATTCCAACATCTTCCAAAACTAGGAAGATTTTAACTGTGAGACTGTGGCTACTGAAAAGCCCAAGACCCCTTCCCTCAAGACCATCCCCACTGAACAACATTAACTTTCCTGTTCCAAAAGTGCTTCAATGCTGCAACATATCTTTACATAGGTGCAAACTCAGCCTTCAGAGCCTTGGCTGCAGCTCTCCCAGACCAGGCTCACCACTCAGACCTATTCTCTTTTGTTCTTCCCAGGGACAAAGGCAAGAAAGCAGAACTGTCATACATGCACAGAGTTTGCAAATTACTTACATACGTTAGCTGTGCAAATATCTTACAGGATACACACATAAAGGTACCACACATGGATATGCATTATCTTGCTGTACTGCATGCAAGTCAATCTGTTCGCAGATCTTCCCTAGCAGTAACCATTACAATGCACACTAACAGGCACAAGTCCACTACAGCAGAGGGAATGGACTAAACACCCCAGCTCTGATTTCTATTCTTTTCAGCTAAACTCCCCTTTCTGTTGGAACATGGATCACCTGCTCCACCATGCATACTTCTCCATTATTAATTTGTTAGCTTGCTCGAATCACAGTTGAAAACCTTTCAGCCTTGGTTTGCAGCAATAAATTCAACTGACAGCTGAAATTTGGAACGCTCACTTAATATTGATTCTGAATGTAATAACAAGCGACATGACCTTTTGGAGGATGTAAAATATGGCTGCCACAACATCTGTGCCACATTTCTTGCTGTGTAGTAATATGCTGTAACAGCATGGAGCTGGCATTGGAGTTAAGCTTTATTATCAAGCAGATCACTCCATCTCATTGGCTTCATCAAACCTCCCCCCACCAAATCTAACTCCTCACCCTATCCCCAAAATGCTTCCCACATGTAGAACTTCTGCATATATCACTCTAAGACCTAATTTATCCTGCAGTAAGAAAAGAGATACTGGACTATGAAAAGAGCCCCTCTCTCTGTCAGAGTTGGCAATTCCAGCAGACTGAAAGTCTGAATATCTTTAGTCAGGGAGGAGAAAGGATTTTACATTAAGTATCCTAAACAAATATCAGCCAAGTCATACTGTTTACAGTTATCTTCCTACATATGAGAAAATACCTTTACATCTTTCCTTCCATTCTGACAAAAATAACACATCAATACCATTTTTGTGTGCTTTGACACCACGGACACCATTTTCATTTAGCATTACCCCAGGATACCTTGAACTAATTTTGCTAGGCTGGATGCAGGTTGGTTCCTTTCAGTTACTTCTTTTGAAGTGTTGGTATCTTTAAAATATAGTCCAAGTATGCAGAATGTCAATTTCTCTATTTTCAAAAATCCAATTTAAATAACTTCAAATTATCCAAGCAATCTAATCTAACCAAGTTCAAACCCCAGAACTCTGCTACAGAAAACACCCTCCCCACACATTATAAAGAATGTTTTATGTATCTCCTGACTTCTTCCATAAACTGAAACATCTAATCCCTTTATCCTTATGAACCAAACCTCTTTTATCTCTTAATGAAAAGTAAACACAATGAAGCAGATCTTTACTATGACATTTTCAGTTCTTATTTTGTGATTTTAATTTCTACACTACCAAATACTTGGTAGCAGCTAAAATTTTAAATGCTTTGAAATTTACTATTGAAGAAAAACGAAAAACCTTCCTAGCTTACACTTAAATAAAGGTTATACAGGAAATAACTCTTGGCACTCTCAAAAATTAGGTATAATATAAACAATATGAAAGTATTTGCTTTCTAAAAATCTTAGAGGACCACCCAATGCAAGCTTTGGTAGGTCTATATACCTGTAGCAGCCCTGTGGCCGGTAGAGGTGTACCCTGCATCAGCCACGGAGCTCTTCTGCTCGTAAATGTTTGATAAAAAGTTACAAAGACAAAACACTGACATTTATATAAAAATATGCAAAATAGATTAAAATATTTCTTGGATGTAACCCTGGGATAGTGGGAACAGATCCCAGTATGTAAGTTTCAGAAGGCATTAAACATCCTTGTATACATGTACTGACACAAACTAATTCCCACATATTACACTTAATAAATATATGTATATTTGATTATTACTGAAAGCAGAATGAATCTTTAATGATTACTAGATACTTAGAATTTGAAATTCATTTAGATCTATTATATACACAATCATATTAAAGTGGCTGTCTTTCTTTCCCCTGCTCTGAACATAACTTAAGATTGGCACCTTAATGAATCCACTCTTGCATTGTTCTACAATGGGTGTGCTGAGACTATAACAAAACACGATGAAAGACTGCTTGGGCAAGATGTGAGAGAATGACTACAGGAAAGAACTGTTATATTGTTTCAACTACAATGAAGTCTTGGACTCACTTGAAGTGGAAAATAAAACACTTTAAGAGCTGTAACTGACCCTTGAGTTCCCTCCAACTTCATAATTAGCTATTAACATAGAGGAATAAACCCCTGGAAAGGGGAAAGTAGTGAGAAAAAAGCGTTATTTAAAGACACGAGAACATGTGGGTTTAGTCTTTACCCAAGCTTTACCCAAGCTTCCTTTACCCAAGTATCCAGAGTGTCCAGAAATTCCTGTAGGTTAATCTTTGCTTCAGAGTACTTGAAATCTGCACACTTCAACTGCACGGCAGTTGCTCTCGAGAGGCAGTATTTAGAAGTCCTAGATGACGGAATCAGCTGAAGTATGAGACAGTGCCATACACTCACAACTTTGGGAAAGATTTCTCACTATGGAACTGTATTAGACTTGACAGTTTAACTGCACAACCAAGCTTTGGAGTTTTAAGTAGTATATACCAAAACAGCTGTGGTTAGTCTCAATAGTTTCAAACATGTCCTCCTCAGAGGCTTAAAATCTACTGCTATTCTGCACTACAAGCCTAGTTGCTGCTGATGTAGCATTGCTTTCTTGCACCCTTTGAGGCATCAGGAAAAGCAGAGGTGAACAACCACCAACTGGATTCCTCCTACCTTCTCAGCTAAAACAGAATTCAAAATTAATCTGATTATACGTAGATTATGAGCCACTGAGAATCTTTTTGCAGCAATTAGCAAGCTTGCACACATAAAAACGGACATTTCATTTAGCACTGGGCTAATCTATCAAATGGTAAGCTTCAAAGGGAATGTTGGGGGGGGGGGGAAACAAACAAACCCCCATAAAGTAAGTTTATAAAGCAGGGATATTTCTTTTTTTATTGAACTGTGAAGAATTATTTCAGACTTTAAAATGCAATGACGGTCTTTGAAATAAAATACAATCTCTCCTTTGGACTTTCAAAGCTCAATTCCCAGTGATTCAACTTCTGTAAGTTCCAAAAGGCTCCAGAGCAGCAGTGGAAAGTGCTGTCACCGTTTCTGATACATATCTCAAAACCAAGGGCTCTGGCTGGTGAGGATGGAGGGAAGACAGGCTAACTAGTAGTGGCTGACACCTGCCTTAAAAATTCATAGCCAAGATTACGGGACAATTACGTTTATGCTTTTCAAATTGCAATTGAATTTGTGAGGCAAACAAATATGAGCTATATGTTTATAGATAAGACAAGGCTGAAAATGAAAACAGGCAGTAATACAGTATAATGTTATACATGCATATTTGCTCATACACATCTGTAAAACTACATTTTTATGAAAGCTGCCAGTGAATATATTAACATAGCTGTAGGAGTACAAGCATGCAATGTGGAGTGAAACTCAAAAGTAAGGAAGGAGCCATAAGTGGAAGAGAGGTGTAGGAGGGGAAAGCACAAGAGGTACTTTCCATGTTCCTGCTCAGAAACAAGGGCATTCAGGTGTCTGAACACTGGCGCTGAGTTAGGGCAACGATCAGGAAGAAATTCAAGTTCACTCAGAAACGTGTGATATGATTCCAGAGAGGGACTTTTCATCAGAGACTGCAGTGACAGGACTAGAGGTGATGGGTTCAAACTGAAAGAGGGGAAGATCAGGTTAGATATAAGGAAGAAGTTCTTTACTGTGATGGTGGTGAGGCACTGGCACAGGGTGCCCAGAGAAATGGTAAATGCTCCATCCCCAGTGGTGTTCAAGGCCAGGCTGGACGGGGCTTAAGCAACAGCGTCTAGTGTGAGGCGTCCCTGCCCATGGCAGGAGGGCTGGAACTGGGTGATCTTAAGGCCCTTTCCAACCCAAACCATTCTGTGATTCTGTGATCTTGGGTTGCCAAGAGTACTGAAAAAATTATGGATATTATCATAAGGAGACATTCACTTGTGAAAAATCACTGCCATGGGGGCAAGTCCTTGCTAATGTTATGCTCATCTAAGAAAGGCCAGAAAGAGAACCTAGGGAACTACAGACTGATCAGTCTCACCTAGAATGATGCCCAGGAAGAATTTCAACTATTTCTCTTTGGAAGCCTTTTCCAAGAATATCAATGACAAGAAGATAATCAGGAATAGTTAACCTGAATTTACCAGAGGGCAAATCATGCTTGACCAAAATGATTACATTCTATGATGAAATGACCAGCTATGGAAACAAGGGGAAAGCAATCAATGTTGCACTTATTTTTTAGTGAACCTTTTGACATTGTCTTCCACAGTATTCTCAACTGCAAGCTGCAGAAATATTGTTTGGACAAGTGGCCTTTTTGGTGAACCAAAAAATGGATGAATTGCTGGGTTCAAAGGGCAGGAATTAATGATTCAGTATTCCGCTGACACCAAAACAGCAAGCAAAATACTGCAGAGGTACTACAGTCTCTGTTACTCAGTATCTTCATCAGACACATGTACAATGAGACAAATTACACTGTCAGCATCCTCTTGGATAGTGTTAAATTGCAGGAGTGGCTGACACAAGTAATCACAGCATTTCAATCCAGAGGAACCTATGAAAGCACCCAAATCCCACCCTAGCTCTTCTTCTTCTCCTGAAAGCCCAGGCACACAAGTCAGTGTCGCAGGATGCACCCTGGTTCATCTTGGATGCAGACTTTTGAATGTTTAAATTTACAAGCCTGGAATATTTAATCCAAAACCCTACCTACAAAAACGGGATGTTTTTGAAAACAAAATAAAAAGTGCAATAGGCAGTTAAAATACAATCATAAATAAAATGTACTGATAACCATGAGATATAAAACTACCTGTATTTTATGCAAAACAAGTAACCCTGGCCCCAGAGAATAATCTTTACATTTTCATCAAAACATAAGTGTAGGTGAATCTAAAATTAACTATACATAACATCAATTTAAAACTAAATCCCATGGATGCCATCCATTCAAATTCATCATCCATACAACTACTTTGCTACAGGAAGTTTAAAATTCATCATAAAATGGGAGTAAATTATGAAGTAGTGTAAGTGTCACTAATGCTGGTAATACACTTCCTAACACAACACTAACGGTGCTGTTGCACAGGCATTAGAACGCATGATGCCTAAACCCTATTCCAGCATGCACCTAGGACCAACAGGCATTTCCTTCAAGTACTGTATTCCCCAACCTTGACATCTGTTTAACCGAGATGTCAGGTACAGACTCTGTCACGAGGCTTTCTTAAGGGACACAGAAAATCCTCAAGTTCAAACAACATGTAATACAAGTTCATAACTACAATTTGTCTTCCAGACCCAAAGGTAAACATCTGAAACCTAAACCAAAACCAAGCCACTGAAAATACTTCTTCAAATAATTCACAGCTAAATTTCAGGAGAGTCACCTTCAGAAAAGCTCGAGAATGTTTATTTGCCTCTGTGCTGTCTTCAAGCTGCAAGAAATTCCTCCAGAAGAACTTACATGCATTGGCTTCAATGCTGCCTGGAGAAGCCTAATTGTGGTGATGTATCCCAGCACAGCACTACTTCAAGTACTACCAGGATACCATATCTGTGGTCAAGATTTGCTTCAAAATAATCTTTAAATGACAAATGGAATAAATGCTGTTGTCCAGAAGCATTTTAATAATGTATATTAACGCCTCAATTTTATAACTCCATTTCCAGGTTAGCAATGCTGTTGCTTTAGAAATTGTTTATTTGCCATTGTTAAATCTATCTAACATAAAACCTAAGTCAAAGGAAGATTACAAATAGGGTTACTGTTTCTTGCTCAGTTTCTTGAGCATTTTTGCAAGCTGAGACAAGTCTTGGGAATATGTGTGCAAAGAGCCTGTGACAGCAGCTAAAAATTAACTGCTCTGGTCTCCCAGTGCCCTCCATGGAGAAGCAGGTGGCAGCAGGACAACAGATGCCAAAGGACAGAGCAGAGCAATTAACTACTGAGAAAACTTCAAATTAAACACTCTCCAATTTTCAAAGTTCAGGATGGGCTTCAACTAATTCTAACAATTTAAAACTAGCCATCGAAACATAACTAGTCAAGTAGTTACCTCTGCAGTTAATAAACAGATACACATGTCACAATAGGGAAATTTCTCCCACACCATCCTAAGATGAAACATGCAGGAGGCATCACTCTGGAAGTGCCTGTCTTGTTTTACTGATGATTAACTTTGATTAATAGCATATCTTTTATATTAGCACAAATTAGACAAGATGAATTTTATCTTCATTGTCTCATTTTCAAGTAGTAAGACTCTTAAGCCCTCAGGCCTGAGGTTATTTGGAGCCTACAGAATGGTAGAACAACGTAATTTGCTGGAGCATGTCACTTGTGCCACCTCCTTTTAATCTCTAACATATTATCATATACTACTCTTTATTACCCTGTTGAATTTGGCGCTATTTATGCCTACTGAGTCACATATGTTCTATTCTGTTAATGTGACTAACCTCCTTATTTGGTATTTTACTTCAAGCTGCCACTGCTAGAAGGAGCTGATTGTTTGAAAGTCTGTGTTACAATCCTCTTAGCTTCAGGAAAAGAAAGGATGTGCGTAGCCTAAGGATTTAAAATCAAAAGGGCTCTAAAAATAATCCATTTATAGAAAAAAAGCCCATGATATTATCAGACACAGCCTATAACCTGCACTTCAAAATTCTACTTATTTTTAGACCCATTATTTAACTATACATATTTTCAACCTTGTTGATGGAGAGAATGCTGATAGCCACAGAATCACCTAGACAAAACACCAACATCTACATTGCATGTTTACTAGTATCATACACTGAAAAACGAGGGCTGCTTCCCCTCAGTAACTTTCCTGCTAGTAAAACATTATACTACTGACTTCTCTGTATATTTTTAGGCCATTCTTTCATTCAACTGCTTTCCTGTGTGGGGAAGCTTCTAATAGGCACAGTTCCATCCACTTGCCTAACTTTACTGCAGTACTGGAAGCATATTTATGGTATGCAAAGGCTGATCTGCCCAGCTCCTCTCGTCATCACCTTTACAGTCTGGGCATACACACAACAAGTGCTAAGATGTTCATCTCAGGCTGTGGGCAAAATTTATCTCCCAAAGCTTTATCATTCTATGTCTGCACTAGATAAACCTCACTGTGGACGTTTACTGTGAGAGCTGGAGAGTTCATCTCCATATCTATTTGCATGCGCATATTAGTTGCAGAAAAAAATAGCAGACAATGGGATTGGTAGAGCTCTCCATTGACACACTGAGCATGAATGTTTATCCAGCAATCATAAATATGTATTCTGACGACATTCTCCCATCCCAGTATGCAAGTAAAGACCAGAATAGCAAAGACTAGTGAAACACACCCTCAGAAACCCACAGTTTCCAAGTATTTTCTAGGAATATGAAATCACTAAGAACAGACAAATGCAGGACATTCTCTGGAACCACAGAGCCTTTTTTGTATAGGTGAAAACATATTCACACTGTGAAGTGGAAAAAATATTCCAAGCAGCTTATTAATCAGAAATACAGAACAAACATATCAGTGCAACTGAAAATCATCAATGCTAATGCAGAAGGAATCTCTGATTAGAAAATGCTCAAAAATGATTATACAGATGAGCAAGCCTGATTTTTAGGATCATCTTCTTTCTGCATCTGACATGTAAATGTAACTATTCTGATAAATCAGAGTAGGAAGAAGCAGAGTTTAATACTGAAAGTTGTACTTTAGCTTAAATTCATTTGACCAACTTTTTAGTAAGAAAGCTGTGATTAACTGTATGTTTCTGTTGCTTTGTAGACAGGTTGAAAAGCGGAGATGTAAAACATGCAAGCCATAGTTTGCAGAACAGGTCAAAACCTTTTCTCTTTATACTAAAGCTTCCTAGGACTGGTATGTTTGTGACCTTGGGAAAGCAAAATTATGAACAGAATTTAAAGAGAAAGAAGAATCAAGAGAGCCAGGGGACAGGAAAAGGAGCTAAATCTTGAAACAAGTCTAGAAAAAACCCGGAATCGTTTCCAACTAATTCAAATAACGTTATATGTCAAGAGTAGTAAGTGCTATCCCTTTCTTGTCCCTCTTTCTCTGTTGAGTCATAATTATGTCACACTTTACAGAACTGGAGAGTAGGCTGACCCACAGGACACATCGCTTGCTGATGGGACTCTGCTTGCCATCTCCTGACTGGAATACATAGGTATCACTACATTCCATAGTATGCTGCTTGACAGTTGGCCTGTCAAATTACCACACACAGAATGGCAAGAGGAAGAAAACATGGCCCAAGTAGCACATGCGATACTTTTCAGCCCAGCAGAGAAGTGAAGAAGAAGCAGCCATCACTAAGATGAAGGAGTAAAGAAATGCAGGAGAAGAGGGAAAAGCAGGGGACTGCGGGTGGCACTTTGTACTGCTAGAGTAGAGCCTGCAGTATGCCCCTGCTCTTCCTGAATGATGCATGCACCTCAGCCCTCCCAGTTTTAGGATATGTTTTCCTGAAATGTCTTCCAGGTATAAGGTAAGATAGTTCCTAGAAGAAACAATATTATATTCATGTTAACTGTACCTAGGGTGATTAGATGAGCATTAGCAGGGTCCCCCACCTGCCCAAGGTAAGAAGGGCACTGACAAGTACATAGAGAACAAAATCTCCTTCATGCTGAGGCCCTGTTTCTATGAATCCCTGATGCTTGTGCACTGGCACTTTCTATTTCGACCTCTCAGGAATCAATTAAAAAGAGTCACATTCAGAATGCAGCACTTCAATAGCTCTGCTGGCAGCAACTCTCTGAGTTGTTTGACATTTACTGATCATCTGGTAAGCTGAACGCTGCAAATTCTAAGCTGCAGAAAGACAAAGCCAAGGAAGGAAAAGCAAATACCAGCACCATGAGGCTGGAGGAACAAAGAAGCCTATCTAGTGTTCTATTGAGTAACTTGAGACAATTCTACACTTAAGCACAAGCAAGTGAAGGATTGAGCACTAGGGATAAGTTGCACTCACTAAAGTTCTTCACTCTTAAATGGCAATGCTTCCTACTAAAAGAAGCCCTCCATGAAATCCCCAGTGTAAACAATAATTCTCTCTCTCTGTTTTTAATTAGGCCTCTCTTCCTGCCTCACTTAAGAGTAAGTTATCAGGCTTTTAACACAACGCCATTAATAAAACATTGTCTGAAAATCAGGATTAAAATAATTAGAGCACCATGGAATCCCATCTTCAAATCCCATTAACGCTGACTCAGACCATCATTCAGAAACAGTTACAGAAAGCTTCATGAAAATGACACTACTTTTAAACATTAAAGGATTCAAAATACTTTTCTATTTGTTTCTTCACTGGTGCTCAGGTTCCATTACTAAAATGCAGCCACAGGTGCATTTCAGATACATTAGTATGGGGGTTAAACAAAATGAAAATACCTCAGCTTTGGGACTACCATTTTAATAAACTACAGAAGAAGAAAAAACCTAAAGTGAAAGTAGATTTTTCTTAAGACATCTTAATTTCTTGTAAAAGGAAAACAAATAGAACATACAACTTGAGCTTTTGTCATACTGAGCTTTGATCAGAAGTTGTGACTTTCCATAACTTCGTCCATGTATGCCAATGGTTCTCTAAAGAGAACGATAAGGGCTTGACAGTGGCTCAATAAAACACTTGTCAGTGAATATGAAAGTATGGACAGCAGTGTAGTACCACTGATGCTTTATTAACGATAATTATTAGATATTTTAAACTTTGGTCAAAGTGAAAACTTAATGCAGATATCTCTGGAACCACAGAAGCATAAAGTTCCATCGGGAATGTTGAACTATTTCTGATGAGGAAAATACAAAGAGAATAAAGGAAGTGGAGAGCTGCTTTCTCAATATCATCCACTACATGGGATTATGGGAGAAACGTGCCTACCAGTTGGTGCAGGCTTTTGCCTTCAAATGGAGTGCTAGATATTTTCCTCAAAAACAAGTAAGCAAACCAACTAGAACCAAATACTGAAAAAGTCTAATCCTATACATTACCATTTGTTTCTTAATATAGCTGTGAGCATATTTATACATTGGAACAAATATTAAAATTCCAATGAAAATTTCAACACCAAGAGAAAAAAACCGTGAAAGGCTCTAAAGGAGTTACTTAAATTCTCCACAAGCATCCCAAAATTATCAAATTCTCTTTCTTATTTATGACAGCGAAGAATAAAGACCTCTCTTTTTCCACAAGTTCGAATGGTCAAAATGACTTTCCTTTCCCAACCCAACAGACAGAGTAGGAATAAAAGAATGGTTCAGAGGAACAGGAAGGTCCTCAGGGTAGCCCCAAGTGCACTGAACAACTACAGCTGTTGAATTTTCTTCCTTGCTAAGCGCACTAGTTACAGTTGTGCTCAGGTTTCATTTGAGAAAGACTAGAAAGCGAAGTAAAATTGTGCAGTTTCGGGGGTTTCCAGTAATAAAAATGTGATTCCATCAAGCTACGATTTTAGAAATAAAATGCCAATACTACATCTTTCCTCCAAATCCTCCCATATACCAATGCACTCCTCTGATCAGATGCAGTGAAAAAGTCCGCAGTTAGAATCTTCAGCTTTACATTTAATTGTTTAAACAACTGAGGTTGAACCATACAACATCTTTATGTAACAAAAAAATGAGAGGTATTCATAATTATTACTGTTTGAAATATAAGAAAAATTGAGAATAAGCCCAAGGATATGGAGTTCAAGGTGGGGTTGGACATAGCCTTGGATGGCATGGTTTAGTGGGAGGTGTCCCTGCCCATGGCAGGGGGGTTGGAACTCGATGATCTTGAGGTCCTTTCCAACCCTTACTATTCTATGATTCTATGATTCTATGATATTCGTGATATTTTTCAAGCTATTTTTCTAATTAATTTAATTCTATTCCTCTGGAAAGCTACAATAAATTATTTCATTATATGGAAACTGCGGTTTATTTTCAGTTAACAGCACACATGTTAAAAGCCAGTTTCCTACTAAAAAAAAAAAAAAAAAAAAGTTATTTTTTCCTCCAAGTTGAGTGAGAGCATTTAGTGCTTACAAACCAAAAATCCCCTGTGTCTCTCTGATAGGAAAGGGACTTTAACACTTCACTATCATCTAATGTTGGGATTTGTCATCAGCTATTTTACTCTCCTGCACTTCTCTTTGCTCAGTGTCACACAATGCATAACGGTACAGAACTCCTAGTTGGTCAGGGATCTATGACTGCCACATACAAGAATTAAGTCAGTGATCATTTGAGCCACCTTTGCCTCAGAAGGCTACTCCCTCTGCAGTCACTTCTGTGCACAAATGGTATCAAGAACAGAGTGACAAATCTGGGAAGACTCGCTGCCCAGACTGTACAAAATACAGCAACATCCTAGGATGGAGGCATTTGATGGGCGAAGCTGACATGCACTGGTCTCAAACAGTGGAATGAGAGAGTGGGTTTCACAGGGAGAAGCTGATACAGCAGCTCAATAAACCAACACAGTCCATGTTACTTTGCACATATAATGGTGTAGCACATCCTTCTTGACAGTAACATATAGTCCACTAAGTTAAGTATCTTTGAATATATGGTTGGGCAACATCTGGAAAAAAGAAAAAAGGCTTTTATTCCTCACCTACTAATGAACTGTTTCACAAGATTAAAAGAAGAGCTTTACTATCTCCTATTTGTTTTCCCTATACAGTTAACTACAGTTAAGTATACAAACACAGTCCTGCTGCATAACATTTAAAGTCAAATATTGATTATTGCTAGAGATAAAGTTTGGCCCACCATTTGTGTCTATTTGCTGTCAGTGAAGCTGCAATGAACAGTAATCAGAATTTTGGCCTAATCCTGAAAAAAAAAAAAGGAACAACTGTCCATGAAGCAAAACTTCACATTGTTAAACAAAAATTTCAGCTTTTTAATACACTTTAAAAAAAAAAAAAATTACGGACCTTAAGTTCCAAATATAATATTTCCCATTTTTCTTTTTATCTAAATAAATCTTTTATTTAGGTGTGTCCTGGGTTCAGCAGTAGCAGTCATTTTTCTCCTTCTTAGCAGCTGGTGCAGGGCTGTGTTTTTGACTTTCAGCCTAGGAACAGTGCTGATAACACCGATGCTTTCAGTTGCTGCTCAGTAATGTTTGGTCTGACCAAGGACTTTCTGAGCCTCCTGCTCTGCCAGGGAGGAGGGGAAGCCGGGAGGAAGCACAGACAGCACACCTGACCCAAACTGACCAAAGAGGTATTCCATACCACAGCACGTCATGCCCACTATATAAACTGGGGGTAGTTACCTGGAAGAGTGAGATCACTGCAGGGTCGGGCTGGGTATCGGTCAGCGGGTGGTGAGCGGTTGTATTTTCTTCCCTTGTTATTTCCCTTATCATTATTGTTATTGGTGGTAGCAGCAGTGGTTTGTGTTATACCTCAGTTACTGGACTGTTCTTATCTTAACCCATGGAAGTTACATTCTTTCCATTCTCCTCCCCATCCCTCTGGGATTGGGGGGGAAGTGAGAGAGTGGCTGCGTGGTTCTGTTATGGCTGGGCTTACACCACGACAAGGTGGAACTAAGTCTTTTTGTTCCCAATTTTTTGAAAATGTCTGTTTTCTTTTTTTATTTTTTTCCTTTCCATTTCTGTCTTCTCTGGTTTCATAACAAGATGCACTCAATTACTGCCATTTGTTCACATAAGAAAACAGTTTACTGACATAGGAAAGCATTGTCTTAATGACAGCAAAATTAGTAACAGAAAGTAACACCAACTTGAAAAAGACACTTTTCTAATATACACTTTTTCCATATAGCTCTAAAGTCTATATAATTTTTGTTCATGCAGGGTGAACTTTAAAATTATACCTGCCTGAACCAAAGGCACACTTAAAGTTTTTCTCAATATACACTAGGCCTGGTTATCACTGCATTTTGACTATATTATAAAGAGCACCTCTATTAATGATAATAGAGACTATATCAAATCGCCATAATAAACCGGAAAATATATTTAAAAAGGCAGTAAGAAAAGGAAACTATTTCCTAAGAATCTGTTTTTCCACTCAGTGTTGCTCCTATATTTAATAGCACTGTTAAATTTGGGTGATATTGATTCTAATGTTTAGAGTTTATAGCCTAAAAGAGGTTCAAAATCATAAGTCTTTACATGTACGGTGTACCTAAGAAGCTCCCTATGGGAAATAATGGCATATAAACTTAAATTATAACTATCCACTACATTCTTTGTATTCATTAATATATTTATTTTACTGGAGGAGATTTGGTTCTGAGTTTATAGTGATACTTAAATTCCATTTGCCTACCACGTTCTTAAGCCTACTATGCCAATAGTGTCAAATTAAACATCTATATCTGAAACAAACAACTGTAGCATCATGGATAGTACTGCTGGGATAGCACACATTACAAAAGCAAACTTTTCCATTAAATTCAATAGGCCAGCGAACAGGTGGTTTTATTGTCTGGCAGAACTGAGGGGAGACAAGGGAAAGTAACTACAATTGCTAAACCAGGGAATTAATTCCCCTCCACAGCACTTGCCCCTTACGTCTGAAAAGAGACCTCAATAAAAGAATGTGACAGAGGTTCACCCACAACAGTCGATAAATCAGCAGCAGATAATAATCATTAAACACACCTGATTTACAAGAGAAGAGATTTTTAACCGATTTTATATGTAGCATACTAGTATTTGCCCTGAAGACTAGTGAGCTGCCCAATTTGGTTTTTCGCATAAACCACAGATTTTATTCCAACTCCAAAATATATCCTACAGCATGACTGACACAACTCATGGTCTTCTCTTAAAGAGAAAAAAGGCCTGTAATACACCTCCATAAAATAAACAATATAAGCTTCTACCTACAGCCCTTCTTCCTCCCTGCAGACAGACTCAGCGTGTGGTTCCTGAGGAATTAGTTGTAGAAGAACCCCCCTGCTGACAGCAAAATGCCAAATGCACGTCCTGCACATGTAATGTGTCTGACATTTCCACATCTCACCAGGTTAACGTTTCTGACAAGTGCTTAAAAATATATGTCTTTTAAAATGTGTTTTTATTGCTGCCTTCCTATCTCTACTTCATAATGCTTTAAAATGTTATTTTACTCATGAAACCACCCCCACATTTGTCATTTGATTGAAGTAGAAGTAATTGCTTTTTGAGGGTCAAATACCTTTTTGGAATCAATGGATATATTTCAGTTGATGGATGCTGTAAAATGTGCAAATATTATCTTCTTCATATACAACAGAACTGTTAAAAACTGAAGAGAATCAACTTGATTGACAGATTTAACAGGGGCAGCACTGAAAATGTTTTAACATCCTACCTTATTTACTGTTATTATTCTTTGCAGTGGGAGACCTAGGGAAAATCTGCAACATTTTCATGTGTTAAAGCAATTTATTCCCTACTTCTGTTTTTTCCCCACACAAGTACAAGTTCTCAGTTGGGACCTTTTACAAGCCAAAGAGGATCTGGCATAGCCACAGGATTGCTGCAGTTGAGTCATTGCAATGATTTTTCTTTGGGAGTAGCATATGATATTTGCAGAAGCGCAGCACTAAAAGGTACAGGACAGATTCTGTGCACACCTCCCGAGAAGTCTTGTGGCATTACACACAATACACGTTATATTCATTTCTTCTCAGAACTTCAAAATGCTTCTAAAGAGTCAGCCTTCAACTTTAAAAGTGAATCATGGGAAGAGATTTGATCAATAAAAAAAAAAGCACCAAAGAGACCCCTGCTTGTACATCTGGCTTCATATATCTACAGACATTTACCTATGTTTCATATATGCTTTTGAATACTGGAAATATTTTTTCCTCATTACATATATGCTTTTTCCTTCAGCACTAATAGTATTGCCAATGAGAGTAACAGTCACTGATGCTGATTAATTTTATGATTTTACAGTGGAATTCATAAATTAGTATAATTTCTTTTAGAAATATAATTGAATAATTAAGCATTCCTCAGTAACATGCTGCATATTATGAAGCCCCCCAAACCAAGCATTTTAAACTCTGCTATAGAATATCTGCACCATTCTGTGAGGCATTTTTTCCTTTCTAGACTGCCAACATTGTACTTTTTAACTTTGCCCGCCCTCACCATGATAAAAATAGATTTCCAGAAAAATTAAAGGTTTTTGAACTTCCTTGGTATTCAGTCATAGAATCATAGAATAGTAAGGGTTGGAAAGGACCTCAAGATCATCGAGTTCCAACCCCCCTGCCATGGGCAGGGACACCTCCCACTAAACCATGCCATCCAAGGCTATGTCCAACCCCACCTTGAACGCCACCAGGGATGAAGCATTCACAACCTCCCTGGGCAACCCATTCCAGGGCCCCACCACCCTCACAGTAAAGAATTTCTTCCTCAGATCCAATCTAAACCTCCCCTGTTTAAGTTTAAACCCATTACCCCTTGTCCTCTCACCACAGTCCCTAATGAAGAGTCCCTCCCCAGTATCCCTATAGGCCCCCTTCAGGTATTGGAAGGCTGCTATGAGGTCTCCACGCAGCCTCCTCTTCTCCAGGCTCAACAGCCCCAATTTTCTCAGCCTATCTTCATACAGGAGGTGCTCCAGTCCCCTGATCATCCTCGTGGCCCTCCTCTGCACTTGTTCCAACAGTTCCGTGTCCTTTTTATGTTGAGGACACCAGAACTGCACACAATACTCCAAGTGAGGTCTCACGAGAGCAGAGTAGAGGGGCAGGATCACCTCCCTCGACCTGCTGGTCACGCTCCTTTTGATGCAGCCCAGGATACGGTTGGCTTTTTGGGCTGCAAGCGCACACTGCCGGCTCATGTTCATTTTTTCATCAACCCACACCCCCAAGTCCTTCTCCACAGGGCTGCTCTGAATCTCCTCCCCGCCCAATCTGTAGCTGTGCCTGGCATTGCTCCGACCCAGGTGGAGGACTTTGCATTTAGCATGGTTAAACTTCATTAGGTTGGCATCAGCCCACCTCACAAGCATGTCAAGGTCCCTCTGGATGCCATTCCTTCCCTCCAATGTATCAACCGAAGCACACAGCTTGGTGTCATCGGCAAACTTGCTGAGGGCGCACTCAATCCCACTGTCCATGTCACCCACAAAGATGTTGAACAAGACCGGTCCCAACACCGATCCCTGGGGGACACCACTCGTTACTGGTCTCCAGCTGGACACTGAGCCACTGAGCACTACTCTTTGCGTGCGGCCATCCAGCCAGTTCTTTATCCACCGAGTGGTCCACCTATCAAATTGATGTCTCTCCAACTTAGAGAGAAGGGTGTCATGGGAGACAGTGTCAAAGGCTTTACACAAGTCCAGGTAGATGACATCAAC
Organism: Amazona ochrocephala; assembly: GCA_039720435.1. Classification (NCBI taxonomy): domain Eukaryota; kingdom Metazoa; phylum Chordata; class Aves; order Psittaciformes; family Psittacidae; genus Amazona; species Amazona ochrocephala. Next base: position 2,563,194 of record CM077889.1, on the reverse strand, counting down.
TGCTCTGCCCCTGTCCATCAGTTCCGTAGCCCCTTCATAGAAGGTCACCAGATTGGTTAGGCAGGATTTCCCCTTAGTGAAGCCATGCTGGCTGTCCCCAAGCACCTTGTTGGTTTTCATGTGCCTCAGCATGCCTTCCAGGATAATCCGCTCCAAGATTTTGCCAGGCACAGAGGTGAGACTGACTGGTCTGTAATTCCCCGGCTCATCCATTTTCCCCTTCTTAAAAATGGGGGTTATATTTCCCTTTTTCCAGTCATCGGGAACTTCACCTGACTGCCATGATTTTTCAAATATGATGGACAGTGGCTTAGCAACTTCATTTGCCAGCTCCTTCAGGACCCACGGATGGATTTCATCCGGTCCCATGGACTTGTATACATTCAGGTTCCTAAGGTGGTCCCGAACAAGATCCTCCCCCACAGTGGGCCCAGGGTCCCCACCCTCACCGTCCCCGCGTCTGCCTTCCAAGACTTGGGTGGTGTGGTCAGAGCATTTGCCAGTAAAGAGAGATCATTCCTGTTTTGAAGGAAGACAGACCTCATCGGATGCAACACAGGAAAAACACCGAGTTAGTTCTCTATAAAATTCCATCTGACCCAGCCACTACCCATTTTCCCCTCTCACTCATGCTATATACTGACAATTGTCATCCAAATATTTTTCACTTGAACTGAAATAACAATATTTCAAAATATTTCTCACGAATCAACAAAGGAAATGAAGCTTATCATTCTACTTAGCAGAGGATAATCAAGCTCAATACCCTTATCCAGAAAAGACTCGACCTCTGGCGCATGAGAACGGCTGCAGGAGCAGAGTAAATGTGGGAAAAAAAACTATGACATATTTAGATGTGAGATAGCCATACGATACAATTTGCTGAAATACATTAAAAACAATAGAGTATTATAACATTTGCACTACAGATGATATTATTTTACTCTCGTTTCATCTGAGTTAACCTCATCACAAACGTATAGAGATAAATTTGCAATATTCATTTATTTCCTTGTCCCACACCTGCTGTAGCAGTGGACTCCTGACATGGGATAAGGTACAACTGAAGCCATACCATCTCAAACTGCTCCAACCCAATTGACAAACAAACAGGTATCTGTTCCCTAAATCTGCCATCCAGTGCTTCCCTTGCTTCCCTGCATCTTCCTGCAGTCCTCTGTATAACCTTGGAAAGAAAATTCTCTAGCAATCCACTGGAAAGGAATCCTAGACCAGCTCTTTTTATTTTCCCAGACACACTAGGCATATGTAGTTGGCAAAGGCAGTATCAGTGAAGACGGAGTAACTTCAGACTGGCCTCCTGCTCATGACCATGCCAGCATTACATTGGCAGCATACACTTTGAGGACTGAACTCCTTTTTATTCTAGTCAGGATCAAATACTTGGTGACCTGTTCCGAACTGTGAACTTTCCAGACCACCAGTCCAATTCACAAGCTAAACTTCATCATTTACTCCTGGTTACAGATAGGACTTAACCATCATTATGGCTGTATTCTGTTCCTGCTTTCTTTCACCAGATTCTGGATTAACCTATTTTAGAAGTTTTCCAGAAGTTGCAATTTTTAACAACATTTTGCTAACTGATTGATTCCAGGCTCTCTGTCTCAGCAGGGACTGTGAATGCTGCTGACTCTGGGACAAGGTTAAAAAAGTTTATTTATCAAAGTAAATGAACTTTACATTTGGTCCATCTTGTCAATCTGTTCATGTGCTTAGGGCAATACAACCATCTAATTCTTAAGATATCAAACCCCTTCTATGATTCTATAAGGAAGAAGTTCTTTATTGTGAGGGTGGTAAGGCCCTGGCACAGGGCCTCAAAGAAGTGGTGAATGCTCCATCCTCGGCAGTGCTCAAGGCCAGGTTGAACAGAGCCTTGGGTGACATAGTCTAGTGTGAGGTGTCCCTGCCCATGGCAGGGCGTGGGAACTGGATGATATTAAGGTCCTTTCCAACCCTAACTATTCTATGATTCTTGACACATACTTAAGACATTCACATACTATTATTATGTGAACTATAATCCATACTTGCAAAAGACAAAAGGTAAACTTAGAGACTTTTTCTGACAAAATTTTACTTCATTAGTTTCCTACTGTGCTTAATAATCTCAGGCCAGGTTGTAGAACCTGGAATAATCACCTGTGCTATAAATATTTGAGTACAAGTGTCAATTTTGCCTTATTTTGTACAGTCCTGTCCTACTTCATGCAGCATAATACTGCAGCACCTGGTACTATAATATTACAACAAGTATCACAGCTACAGTAAAGTGATTTTGCACATCACAGGGTTTTCAGGAGCTAAAAGAACACATTCCTCTTCCTCCATTCCCCTTTTCTTTTTAATATTAAGGCAGCACATTTATTATAAGGCTTAGATGTAACTCTGGTTTTCTGCAATTTGTTTTATCTTTGTGTCCTTTAAATTACTATCTCAGTTTGAGTAATATCTTTCCTCAGTATATAATGGCATTTATTATTAAAACATTGCTGTAAATATTATCCTGTATTGTGAACTGTATATTAAATTGCTTTCTTTTGTTACAAAGATCTTAGAGACTAAAAAATTTCTTAAACTCTTATCTAGCTAACAGATTGAATCGTGATTGTGTAACAGATTGAAATCTCCATAATAGGAGATCATATCAAAATTCCCCTGGAAGCCTGTTACTTCTTATATGAACTATTTAAGATGCAGGGGAATACAATCGTGGGGGAGCAGGAGAGAAAGAAGTGAACTAGTGCATTCAGCAAAAGAAAGAAACATGGTGCATAAAATAACCAGACTTGTTGACAAGGGAGCTCAAAAGCATAGTGAAGAAAAACCTGTGACTAATTAATTTCTCTTAACCAGAGGATGATAAAGAGTACCTGTCTGCTTGATTTAGGGATCAATGTGAGAAACACAAGCCTACCTGTCTGAGAAATCCTGTCTTACATCAGACACAGCAAACCTGTCTTGCTGTGCCCCTACAAATATCTAACAGCATTCACAGACCCGTTTCGACAAACACAGCTGATACTTTACGATATACAGGCTACCAACATCTCCAAGCTATTGTAACTGAAAAGCAGAGCAAGACAGGCGAATGCCTACAGTTCATCAATTAAAACCTAGATGTTCAGCTTGAGGAAACGGGAGCAAAGATTATATAAACATTTTAGCAACCAACATTAAAAAAGGAAAAGCAAATTTGTGAGAGAAGTAAAAGAAACACTAGACTCAATGCTGAGGGTTTACCCTGGACATTCTGTGTGACAGCACTGCCTGTAGAACAACAGACACTGCCCAAACTACACAGAATCAGAGTACTGAACTGGATAGAGCTTTCTGCCACTGAACCACTAAAGAACAAACAAACAAAACTTTATTATGCCTGTAACAGACTCCTCTTTCTTTCTTCTTTTCCACACAGAGCAAGACTGACTATTGTACTGTCTTTGTCTGAACTGCACCAGTGTGATAATGTGATGTTGCTCTAATTTAACCCCATTATTCTTTTGTCTTTCCCAAAGTTAAATGCCACTTCTCTTCCTCCCTTTGAGGCTCATCTCAAACAACTGTCTTTGTTCTTAGTGAGCGCAATCCATATGTTTGCTCCAGCATATTGTGTTCAGTTAATGGGAAGATTTTCTAACACTATAAATACATTCTATTATTTGATTCCAGTCAGCTTTGTGTTCTTTTCAATAGCTGTTGTAATGGTTACCTTTGACAAAACGTCCCTCATCCAACATATTCTACTTCTGAAGAATCATCCCTCACGTGAACTCAAGCTTATTTGTGTCCCTTTAGCAGATGTATACCACCTTTCCTCAATTTCTTCCTCATTGTATTGAGTGTGTTTAAAACACAAGGCCAGAATGTAGAGTGAAGGCATTGATCAGGCAGCCTGCAGTAAAGCACTGCACATGAACTCATGTATCACAACTGTAATTCAGTTTACTTATCAACAATTATACTTCAAAATTATTTCCTTTGCTGATTACCAATAACTCAACAAATAGCCATGATCAGAAAGCAGCAAGTCAATCTCGTTTACTTCTGCTGGGTTTTAGCTACTACTCAATGAACAAGAATAGTTTGCGTACGTAATTCACTCAGATGATTTTTTTTTTCAATGAAAATCAGAACTATGTATAAAATAATATAAAAATAACTAAACTAGTGAGAGTTTTGTATGAGTGCACATGCACAGTGTGAAAATATTATGGAATTCACTGAAATTACTAGCTTCTCTTCTAACATGAAACAGCTTAATGACTTTCTTGATTTAAATTTAGACTCCTGCGGCTCAAACAAGTTGCTCTGGCAGGGAGACATTACCATGATAGTGTCAAGCCTCAGATAAACCCTGTTTCCACACCATGCAACCTTCCAATAGATGCAACAGTGGCACAGAATGGTGTGGCACACAATGGTAGCCTCACATTCACCATGAGAGAACATGACTAATCCTGGAACATATCCAGGCACACCATACGGATGCTAGATGTTTGCTGCTGCTTTGCAATGCTGAGGAGCCCTAGTGCTTTAAGCAATATTCCCAATTTTCTTTTCAAATGGATCTCGAGGTTCTGTAAACAAAATACAAGACAGGACACAGGAACTCACACAATTAATTCCAACCCCTTTGCATCTAGGATGCATAACAGTTGTTTTACTTTAGATTGCAGTGGCCATGAGTCCAATTTACATCAAATTTTTTCTTGGTGAATACCTAATAAACTTATCCAGCACTGAGAAATGTCTCACGGGTATTGTTCAGTTCTCTCTTACATCCTTTCCCCATCATATGCTGAGTTCTCCCAAACATGATGGCCCGCTGCAGTCTACCCACTACAGCATTTGTCTTGAACAACTGTTCAATTTTTCATAGTAATCTGCAGCTATGACAGGATTTAGTAAAACAGTTTCTCTCTCCCCATCCTATTCCCCTGACAAAATAATACATGCTTCTTCTCAAAAGGCTTAACATCATTATTCACACATTACCTTTTACCAAGTTTCTTTGTTTCAGCTTAGAACTTCGGTGATCAAATTTTATTTTCTGAAGAAATAAGAGTTAGGGCTGAAAGCACAAGAATTCCTACTACGGTCTGAAAACATACACCACGCAACAATTAAAACCTCTCACACCCTCACTGCATGGGACTGCAGTAGCCTTATAGTAACCATAGCTACTTGTTTCAATGAAAAGGAAAAGAAATTGCAATGAGTAACAATGAAACTATAAAATACATTATGAAGAGCCACACCAGACGCTGAAAGCTAAAAAAACCTTCTTAATGTAAAGGTGAAGGACATGTGCAAAACAGTCAGCCTTTTGGTTTGATTTCAGATGGACATATTTCCCTCTTCTGTAACACACTGCATAGGCACTCAGTTCAACACTTTTGGACAGGACACAAACAGAATTTGCAAGCTATGCGTCCTTATCTGATAACTATCGAGAAATGTGCAATTTTTATCATAGTCTACATTCAGGTACGTAAAATAACATCTTCAGTAGAGAATTTAACGTGAAGAAAATGAAGAAAATGGTTTGTTACAGTCCTGTGAAACCCAGCACAGCACCAGACTCTCCACTGCAAATTTACACAGCACATTCTGAGACTAAATTCTGACCCAGCACAGGCAGACCGCCAGTTTGTAAATCAATTGTAACTGCTGACCTTCCCTTGCACCATGTAGATTTACTAAATACATGCCATGCAGGAAAAGCTCAGCCAATTCTCCCAAATACAACAAGGGAGGTTCAGGAGGATTTAGATCTTGTTAATTACTTACATAGCAGACAATTTCTAGTATTTTAATTCTTATTTGTGTATGGAACCAACATCACGTTATGAGGCAATAAACCTTTTCTTACAACTAGCAATAAGGCCTGACTTTACAGCCTGTGGGTTTAGGAGAAAGCAATTGTTTATCACCATTATCATCAGTGCATTTTGATGTATATCTGGTGCATAAGTTGAAGTACTGCTGTCTCATGTGCAGCAGAGAACTTGGTGATCAGGTAAGACTTTTTAGATTACATTTTGTAAGATCAATTCTGTGAAAAACTAGAAATTTGGGATGCAGGTATCATTTTTATTTCAGAACAATGGGCCTCTACTCATTTGCTATTCATGCTACTGGCATAACCTGTGGCAATACAGCAATGATCTGGGTTTTGAATAGATGGTAAGTTCCAAAAATGCTACCAAAAAGCTCAGCAACATAAGTGTCTATACTTAGGTCAAAATTATCATGATTTCAGGAGAAAAACTTCAGGGCTTACAAATCAATTATCTTCTTTCTATGCCACAAGGATCTATAAGGAGATACTAACACAGAACTATAGAACAACTAAAGTTAAAAGGGACCTCCTGAGATCACCCAGTCCAATAAACCAACCGCGGGGCCAGGCTCAAAGTCAGATAAGTTTAACTTCTTACTCATTATCATTCTTGATAGGAATACACACATTTTGGAACTTCAGATAACTATTTTTGGTGCCTCAAACAGGAGTTGAAAGAGGAAGAAATGAGCTTAAAGCCTTACCTTTGCTGCTGTCTACATAAGGGGTCTAAATTTCGTAGGCACAAGCATATCGGATCTTGTTGCACATGCAGACTTAAACAATAAGCACTCTTCTACTCCTTCTGCGTATGCTGTATTTCTATGTTTAGAGAAATTATGCAGTGTGCTCTTGCAGCAATACTGGAAATTATTTCTAGAACTTAAAAATCTATTATTTACTGAAACCTATGTGAAATAGATGACAGCAAGACACAATGTTCAAGTGACTCCAGCGTCAGAGCTTCAGGCATTAGAATAAATGTTTCTCTTTGTCAAATCTGGCACATTCATAACTTATTTGTAAATTGGAAAGACTGTTTCAAAGCTCCCCCATTCAATGATGAAATCTCATTTTCCCAGAAACCCCAAGCATGTCATTTATCTCTGTCAGAAGAAAGCCTTCAATAAACAATAAAGCAAGTGTCACCACTTTTCATTAACAAAAAATCTGCTAGTAACCCTGACTCTCCCAATCTACATCTGATATGAATGGGAAGATATGGGGGAAGAAATGTGAACATACACAGATATGTGCATATATATTAATAATATAGATTCATATTAATATACATTAACATATTAATATGACTATTAAAGAAATTGTTTTCATTTTCATATACAACTTCAAAACCTGTTATTAAAAACAAAACAAAAAACAAAAAACCCTGCCCTCCCCATTTCTTTCTATGCTTTTAGCGACTCTTGTATTTTAACTAATTTTCTGACTTCAATGTTTTATTCACATCTAAATGCGAATCCTGCATTTTTCTCCAGATGAGTTATGAATAACAAGTTACATTCACCAGAAATACCCACATTTGCCTGAGGTCAGATTTTTTTTTCCTTTCAAAAGAAATGATGCAACAATAAGAAAGCAATCTGTCACATCACTTGACTGAAATATGTGCCACTTACACCAACACCGCTCAGCAGGTGCACTACTGCATGAAGTGCTCCCTCCTGCTAGCACTTGCAAGGTAAAATGTATACTACATCAAGATGAAAATTAGAAGTGGGATTGAACAACCTTGCCAAGCTACGGAACTCCAGGGTTGCAGATGTTTAAGTACAGACAAATTTAGAAGAAAGATCATTAAAACCGCATTTATACAAAACATTCTAATCTGTCAAAGCCAACTGATGGAACCTTATGGGAATATTTTAAATAGCAGCATCCTAGAAAAAAAGTTATTCAAAATACTACCTAGGATATGTAAAAAGCTCAAAGTATTGTACACAAAGTCACTAACATAACTGCGTATAGAATACCTCAGTGCTACAAAGGAAATCCTACCTGGGGCAAACCAACAATTTGAAGAAGTATAAATTCATGAATGAGCTGAACAAAGAAAAAGATCAGAGATTAAAACTCTAAACTCAAACATAATCAGTATCACCTTCTGCATATATACAAAACCATCTTTACTGAAACTTCAGTAGCATTGATTTCAGATGTATAAGAAAACTGAAGGTCACGCTGCAGGCAAAATAATATTTTAATCCAAGGACTAAGTTACAGAACTTTTTTACACCTACACAAATAAGAGAAAGTTCAAAATCACCACTAACTCTTATTCTGTATGTACCTGATATGACACAAATATCTGATTGGCCAATGCCTCCTTCAGCTTTAAGAACAACTGGGATCTCTCTACATATCAGATGTAGATTGGGAGAGTCAGGGGTACTAACAAGAGGTTACCATACTGCTGACTGGGTTTCACCTTCTTGAGGAAAACAGGAAAAACAAAACAACAGACAGAAAATTAAAATAACCCAACACAAAATGTAACTGTAGAATAAATCATTGTTACCATCAGCAAATGCAGGACTGCAATTCAGAGTTTTGCTTTGGAGCAAGTAAATACGGCATCCTCTGACTTTAATATATAAACCAGAATAAGCCATTCTGATTTTAATTAAGTACCTTTTAGCTGTTAACTATGGATCCGTTTCCACACCTTATGAAGATACACTTAAAATTATTTCAAAGATGTCTCTAGCTGTGAATGCTCAACTGGCTTATGAAATAAAAACTATAATAATAAAACCAAAATTGCAAAGGAAAACCATATCCTGACCCAGCTACAGAAACAAGACACCCTGGGATAAGTTAAGATGCAGCAGATAGTTAAGACTCATGGGAACCGAACATCACACGCTTCAGAGGCTTCTAGAACACTGGAAAAACAGAACTATATTAGGCTGCATTACTCAGAAAGGGCAGATGCTGTCCTTAAATGCATCCAGGAGAATCCTGCTGATTTATGTGCTTTGCTTTAGCAACGGGCTAAAAGAACCATGCATATTATATTCCCAGCTAAAAAAAAAAAAACAAACCAACCACCAACCACCCAAAACAAAACTAAGTACTGTTTCCATCAATGTAGAAACTGTTTTCTTTCAACACAGTTCTGTTAGTTTTTGATTAATTTTCACCTGTAGTGTACAAATTGTTGAGTCCCTTAACTGGAGAATCCAATCTGGACTCCTTTTCAACAAATTCTTCATCTTACTGAAACAAAAATTACGTTGAAACAGCTGCTAGAGTATGTTTAGCATTCAATTTACTCATCTACATCTTGTGCATGTTTAGCATAGATCAATATACACTATGCCTCTTAGCATGGTCATGCAGGAAAGCACGACTTGTGTTGCAGTCCAGATTTACAGTCCTTTGTCTTCACCTTCATGTACATTTTGGACAATAAACATCTGCTCATGCTACCACTCATGAACTTGTGCATAGTATGAACCATACTTAGCAACGACAATGACAAGACCCTGTGAAGGCAGTGGATTTTGTGAGATGTACACAAACAATTCATAAAGTACATGCACACCTATTATTCTAAAATGTAAATTCACTAGAAACACAACGTAGTTTTTCTTTAATGGAATTTATTTTTCATGTCAGGGTGCTTGCAACCTGTTGGATCCTAACTATCTTTCTGAACTACTTTGCCTTCTTAAGGAAGCGTACTTGGCTTGTGTCGTTGCTTCTCTAGGGTCTCAGCAGCCCAACTCCCTATCAGTATCTGTTAGTATATTGAAGATGTAGATACACATGTAAAGTGTGTCTAGCTATCCTATTCTACAGCTATCCTATTCTAACACTCTTCAGTGTATTTTCCCCCCAGTTTCCAGGCATGCAACTTTTTTCCATAACAGAAAAAAACCTTTGGTTTTGTACTTCAAGTTATAAGGAAGAAACAGTTTAAAACCAATATAATTTTACTACCTCTTTAATAAACCTACTGATGTAATATGCTTAAGAAGTGATTTACCTTTAAGCTGATAAGTTCAAACATTCCTTCAACAAATTCATGATTAAGAATTAAAGATGCAGTGAACCACAGCCATGTGTTTGCTGACACTAGTAAATGTTTGCTTGTGAGATGCATTGCCTGGAGAGGGGGGCACAGCTGACCTTTGCAAAAGAATACCCAGCTGTAAGATGACACAAGGGAATCTAAAAATGCAAGGTGAAATAGGAAAAAATAAGGCTAACTTTCGACACCTGGAGCTTACCAAGACGTGATTATGAAATCAAATTGGTTTTTATTTTTAGCCAGTATCCCTCAAAATGAAATGCAACTTAATGACCTTATGTCACAGACAGTAATAGATGCCATGCATGAGATACAGAAGAAAAGGTGACATGCTGTTACTTAAGAGTAAAGTGAAAAAACTGACAGGGATTAAGTTAAAAAGTTCCCATTATTCCGAGAATTCAGAAAGTCAAATTCTGTACGTTTTCCTATCAGAAAAAAACCCACAATAATGGAACTCACTGCATAAGTATCTGTAACATAGGGATTATATCACACATTCCCCTCCAACTGAAGCAATCGACATCTGTTACTCTTTTATTAAGTAATACCACTTTCAAAAGTAGAACCTGCATTTTCTACTCTAAACAGGTAAGGCCAGGAGAGTTGTTTTAGCCACAGGTTGAATACTGATCAGACTAGTATTTAAAACCAGAACCACAACTTGTGTTATGCTCTTTGTACAATCTGACTTTCCTGTGAAAGTAGAGATGGCTCAGAAAGAGCTACACCACAGTGCAACAGATGATAGATGGATTTTAAGATAAGGACATAAGGCTATTCAGGTCCTGTACATTACAGTAAGCAAGACAAAAAGATCTTTAGCTTGGAGAAGAGAAAGCTGTGTGGAGACCTCATAGCAGCCTTCTGGTACCTGAAGGGGACCTACAAGGATGATAGATAGGGCCTTCTCATTAGGGACTGTAGCAATAGGACAAGCGGTCATGGCTTTAAACCTAAACAAAGGAATTTTATAGTTTAGATATAAAGAAGTTCTTTACTGTGAGGTTAGTGAAGTGCTGGCACACGTTGCCCAAGGAAGTTGCGAATCTCCATCCTTGGCAGTGTTCAAGGCCAGGCTGGATGGAGTCTTGGGTGACATGGTCTAGTGTGAGGTGCCCCTGCCCATGGCAGGGGGGTTGGAACTGGATAACCTTAAGGTCCTTTCCACCTCTAACTATTCTATGATTCTATGATCTTCCACACATGACACTTCAGAAATCGAATAGATTGTTACTCTGAAAATATGCATTAAAGTACAAATTATTTTTATTAAACTTTGCGTATCAATAAGCTTTGTCTCCTATCATTATATGACCTATAATCTTTCAACTGCACAAAACATTAATTGGCTATGCTCTTTTTAGCTTAATAATGACTGTAAATGACTGTGTCCTTCTCAGACAAGTACCTCTTTAACCACTGTCCTGCTGCCAACTATGAAATACGGCTCCATGATCATCTCCCACCTTCTACATACACTGCTGAAGAACTTGCCCTGCTGAAGTCGACAGGAACTGTGCCACAGAGCTCAGAGACACAGAGGTGTATGTATTATTCCACTGTACTTCCAAATTAGGGTATAAATATAATTCAAGGATATATTTCTGTATATATAATATGTATTACACAAATCCACAGGTATGCATGCCACGTTCTTGACACACTACAAATACATATACTCCTGTAACTCCCACATACAGAACTTGTTTCATCTATGAAGAAATAACTAAGCAAATGGGAAACTACAGCAGAAGTATACGAAGCGGAAGTCGGGTAGGAAAAGTTATCCAGACTCAACTTCTCCCATATTTTGTTATTAATTTTAAGTAGTAAGAACCTTGTAGAAAATTGTTTATTTGGGGTTTTCTGGTTTAAAGACAACATTAATAGCTAACTAAAATCAAGTACAAGAGCAGCTTTTAGGAAACACTCCTACGCAAACCCGTGAAGAAAGTGAATTAAGTATTTTTATAAACTGTGGGATTTCCAGATTAATTTCAGAAATCTATCTTTAAAGAGCTCAGGTAAATGTCACTCTTTTTAATTTTCTGAAATGGATACACAAAGTCAGGGCAACATCTACAACTAATCCTCAGAATCACCAAGTATCTTTTGAGTGTAAAGAGGAGGGAGGGTAACAGTACAATTTGGCCTAGCAATGAATACATTACAGTGCTCAAAGCAGGCTGAAGGTTTTGCAAGTTAGATAGGTAACAGATGGAAATTCCTGTTAGCTAAAGAGAAAGAAGCTACCTGATTTTATGTCTCCCTAGTTGCAGATCATTTAGCTTTCCAACAAGCACTCACTTTCCCACTTCCACATGCTACTTAATCCAATAAAATAATGCTTTAGTTAAAAAGAAAGATTACGTCAGCATGTTTCAGTAAGGCCTTTTGGAGGCCTCCTGGTTTTAATACCACATTCGATATTTCATTAATCAGGACCAGGTAGTTGAAGCTCATAGGATTCGAGGGCAGTATTTTCCTACCCCAGACTTTGAAGAAACTAAGTTTTCATTCTAAATAAAAGAAATAAACCAAGTACAATCAAGTATGGGCAAACTGAGCATTCAAACTACAGAAAAACCTGTCTCTGAAGCACATTCAATCTACTGAACCATTACTCAAAATCTGAACAATTACTTCGGGATCAAACACTAACTCCTAATGATCCTGTTTAAGGAAATAAATTTTGAAGAAGCATGAAAATATATTACCAGATGTGTCTGTAAGTCTTACTAGCAGGAGAAATACTGCAAAGTTTGCTGAAAATATTGAACTCATTTGTCCCAGTGAGGAAATGGATGTCAAGAAATGTGCTATTTAAGTCTCAGCTTTTCACCTCTGCTTATTACCCCAAACAGATTTAATTCTTTAGATACAAAAAGCCCATCCACTATCGACACTTCTATCAAAATGCTTGGCCTTCCACTGACAACTTCTGAATGTAGTTATGCACTGACAATGTAAAAATCTTTAATATGGGGAAGAGTTCGCAAGTAACAGCTTTAAATAATTCACTGTCATCATTTTCTCACAGCTTCTCTATAGTAAAAGATATAATGTAATGTATAATGCAATCAATTAGAGACTACAAAAATTTTGCCCCAGATGCAGATCCAGTTTGGAATAAAGCACATTATATTTCCAGTTCAGAATACACATACAAAAGGAAGTGCTTATAAAAGCAAGCTAAAGAAATTCACAGAGAAAGCACTGGTCAGACTCCCTCCACTTTTACCTAAGCACTGGATATAAGCAAACCTAAACAGGAGGAATTATAGCACTAGTATAAAAAAATACGCATGTAATTTATTTCTTTTAAAAATCACTTCTTCTCATCTCCTTCCTTATTCAAGTTTCACAGCATACATATGGGTATGAATAAGTAAGGGATTCTTCACCCTAACATCATGCACAGCAGCTTGAGAAATGTTTCAGATTAACATAAAAGATAATACACATACATAAGGCTGTCTTTCAAAGAGCTTTGATAATTCGTAAATGTAATGTTTACACAGATCAGGTCAAGTCAAAAGGTTTGTAATAGAAGTATTTAACTTATGTAAATCTGTTTATCACTGCTAACGAACATGGAATGCCTTCGACTGCACGCTATCTACTGTACACAGTACACATTTCATGCAATTCACATGAATTCTTATTCCAATTCTTAATTACTATGCAGTCTGTAGAGACAAAAGTCCACTAAGTCAAGACTGCTCTTTCTTTTTCTTTTTATCAGAATAATTAACATTAGTAGCCCATTACTTCACAGGCAGTGCTTCTCTACACATTCATCACTGAAATAATAAATTGAAGTTTGAATAAAAGCATTAAAATAACTGCAAGTACAGATGTTTATCCTTAAACATATTTCCATCAATACTTCCTTAGCCACTGTTCATAAGGAAGTAACGCAAAGCTTCATTTATACTCACTATGAGGCTCAGGACACCCAACAACAAGAAGATACAATTCCTGTTAAAATTGTTTATATTATGTTTTTTCCAGGCATAATTTCCTATATGCAGTTTTCTGCATAAGTTGTCAAAATGCTTTTTGACACCATAGCAGGAGGACAAGGATTTCATTTCATTAAACAGACCTTGATGGTAGTAAGAGAAGACACTGAATTTTGTTTTCTCTTGAGATTTGTAAAGTTCTAGATAAGGTCTGAATTCATGTGTCTGAAGTCCATCCTATTCCTAAACCTACTAGAGAATAAAGTAGCCAAAGGGGTTTTTCTAAGTTCTCTGATCCACGGCTTTAATTTCTATCAAAATCTTAAAATCAAATATCCACCCATCCACATGGAGATCCAGCCATTTAGTTTTTTCAATTTATTAAAATCTACTTATACTGATAACAGCATAGGGACTTATTATTTGGCACGGTAAACACAGGTTTAACAGCCCAATTGCTTGGATTTTGTACAGTAGATCATTACGTTAATGCCTCTGCAATAAAGTGCTAAAGAGGAATTCCCACAACAAAGATTTCTCGTTGCTGACTGAGAAGGAAAAGGTACAACTTACTGGGATAATTTGGGAAGAGGCTGCTTTGCAGGAACACATGAGAGGAGTCTTCAAGCCAATAGGACTACCAAGCTCTACCAAGGGGAAGAAAACATGCCACAGCACAAAACACCACAAATTATGTCTTTGTCTGAATAACCCAGGGACACCAGATGATTACACCTTGTCTAACAACCTTGCTTGGGAGGAAAGATAGCTTCACAGAATAAAGGCATACTCTATAATAAGTAAACAACCCTGCATGTATGCAGAACTGCTTTTTGTACAGCATTCAGGTAGATCTTAAGGTAAACCTCACTATTTTGATGCGCAGTTGCGATGATGGCACCGTACATTATGCTCCCTCAAGTCTGACACTGATCCCACATGACACCTGAACCTGTTCTGTCTTCCCAGCCCCAGATCCACAGATGTGCTAAAGAAGTGGGCTGGCTTAGAAGACTAAGAACGTCATTGTGGAAAGATCTTTGCTTTGGTAAAAGAAAGACTAAATTAGATGTTTTTCACGATAACCAGGTATTTTGAAAGAATAAAAACATGTTTAACATTTTGATCAAACTAAAAAATTGGATCAAAATAAAAAATGAAAGGCATCAACATGACTATATATTTTGAGTTCCTTTTATTAGTTTAATACATCCTTCACCTTCCCAAAGAAGTTTCAGTGTTGTTTTCCCTAAACTTATGTCCACATTTAATCACTGAAAATGCACCTCAACCACACAGCAGATGTGTCATTAACTATTTCTGAAAAAAAGTGAAATAAAGTCAGCCAGCATGAGAATACTATGGAATAAGTCAGCACTAGCAGATGGTGTTTATTTTGTCACTGCCTGTGTTAAAAATTATCACCTATTTCATCAGCTTCTTTAAGGTAGAAGCTTCATGTAAAAAGCTATTTTTTATAAGCTGTCAGAGAACTCCTTAAAATATAAGTTCTTGTTTGCATGGCTTCCAGTTTTCTAGGACATGGCGCGTTACACAGGAGATCAGTTTGTATAAATCTGACATGATCGAGTATTTTGCTCGCAGCTCCGTCTTTCAACACACAATCTGGTTTGTTTCTCAGGCAAATTTGCAAATCCTTTAGTTCAAATACTGGTGTTTTCAAGACAAATTCCGTAACAAGTGTTAAGTCTGCTCCTAGGAGAGGCACCTGGTAGAGCTGTCAGCTTGTTTTCTTCCAGAACCCAAGATGCAAGAGAGTTTTCCTTCCCCCTCATAGTTTCCTACATTCTCATCATTTGATTTCATCACACACTTTTGGCTTTGCGGTTTACATTCTCTGGTTGATTGTTTCTTATCAAAACAGTACGTTGCATGAAGAGCAATTGTACAACCTGAACTTGGTTACTTAAAGAAATCATTGCTAAAATCCCATGACAAAACCAGGTTTTGCTTATATATTTTTGAAAGAATTTCCATTAAAATGGAAACTCAAAGCCTTCCCAGAAATGTAAACCCACATAATCCTCAGTAAGGCAAACCATGCTGAAAGCAGCAAGGTGATTTCAGTCCCTTGCTACTGTGATTTAAACAGAATTATTACAAACACTATCCACAGTATCCATACACAATGTTGAAATAAAATTTTCAAAGTAAAAGAACTTATTTATATCTGAAGGCTACTGAACATCAGCCTCCCATTCTCACTGACGAGTTTAATGTCACACAGAATCACAGAATCACAGAATAGTAAGGGCTGGAAAGGACCTCAAGATCATCGAGTTCCAACCCCCCCGCCATGGGCAGGGACACCTCCCACTAAACCATGCCATCCAAGGCTATGTCCAACCCCACCTTGAACGCCACCAGGGATGAAGCATTCACAACTTCCCTGGGCAACCCATTCCAGGGCCCCACCACCCTCACAGTAAAGAATTTCTTCCTCAGATCCAATCTAAACTTCCCCTGTTGAAGTTTAAACCCATTACCCCTTGTCCTCTCACTACAGTCCCTAATGAAGAGTCCCTCCCCAGTATCCCTATAGGCCCCCTTCAGGTATTGGAAGGCTGCTATGAGGTCTCCACGCAGCCTTCTCTTCTCCAGGCTGAACAGCCCCAATTTTCTCAGCCTATCTTCATACGAGAGGTGCTCCAGTCCCCTGATCATCCTCGTGGCCCTCCTCTGCACTTGTTCCAACAGTTCCGTGTCCTTTTTATGTTGAGGACACCAGAACTGCACACAATACTCCAAGTGAGGTCTCACGAGAGCAGAGTAGAGGGGCAGGATCACCTCCCTCGACCTGCTGGTCACACTCCTTTTGATGCAGCCCAGGATACGGTTGGCTTTTTGGGCTGCAAGCGCACACTGCCGGCTCATGTTCATTTTTTCATCAACCCACACCCCCAAGTCCTTCTCTGCAGGGCTGCTCTCAATCTCCTCCCCGCCCAATCTGTAGCTGTGCCTGGCATTGCTCCGACCCAGGTGGAGGACTTTGCATTTAGCATGGTTGAACTTCATCAGGTTGGCATCAGCCCACCTCACAAGCGTGTCAAGGTCCCTCTGGATGGCATTCCTTCCCTCCAATGTATCAACCGAAGCACACAGCTTGGTGTCATCGGCAAACTTGCTGAGGGCGAACTCAATCCCACTGTCCATGTCACCCGCAAAGATGTTGAACACCACTCGTTCCTGGTCTCCAGCTGGACACTGAGCCACTGAGCACTACTCTTTGTGTGCGTCATAGCGATACCAAATTAAATTAGTATTTCACTGACTATAAAGACTTAGGGCTACAAGAATTCTTAAACTAGAATTTTACTGTGCATAAAGGCTACAGAGACTGTGTATGGAGGATATAAAGATAAGGAAGGCAAGCAACAAGAGAACCAGATATCTTCTCTCAAACCAATGTGGGCCTTCCTCTTTCTGATAGGCCTGAGAAAGAAAAAAACCTGGGGAGCCTTTTAGGATTGAAAATTAGCCTGAACAAGAACAAGTAGTTAACTGGAAAGACTAAGCGAGCATTCCAGTGTCCTTAAGTAAGGGATTTCCATAACAGGGTAAACTGAGTAGGGGCATTTCTCCCCAGACAACCACTAGGACCCCCAGACACCACTCCTCAAAATTCACAGCACCTGGTGACCTTATCTGCTCAAATCCCCATATGCAAGAGAAACAAGAATTGGGTGGGCATTTCATGGAATTATAATGGTGTATAATGAAGATACAGAGTTGTGAACTGTTTCTTCTCAGTGTGCATGACAGGCACAGCAATCCCCCATGCACCCAGTACTGTAATAAAGTCATATTGGTTTCTAATCTGTCATTGTGGTTAGAGGGTTTATTTTTCAGATTTCAGTAACAATAGCATGGAGAGATCATCCTCCTAAATCAGATCCCCATACACACAGCCAGCTGCATTTTGTATCTAAACATCATAAGCACAGGATAAAATTCAATCCATTTTCTTCCCCTGGAACAGGCACAATCCCCATCTTCATTAAATTACAGTTCAATTGACAATGCCCCCAAATTACTTAAAGAACTTCCTTGCAC
Source organism: Amazona ochrocephala (assembly GCA_039720435.1). Lineage (NCBI taxonomy): Eukaryota > Metazoa > Chordata > Aves > Psittaciformes > Psittacidae > Amazona > Amazona ochrocephala. Next base: position 2,545,229 of record CM077889.1, on the reverse strand, counting down.
ATCACAGATCACCATAGATCTTTGAGATGTATGCTTTCTGCAACAACATATCAAATACATAGCTTAGTAACTATAGTCACTCAGACCTCCTTTGGCATTGACAGGCTTATACATGAATTCAGAGACTATGGACTCCACAACAATGTCCAAATTTGTATGTTTACAATTTACTGAAGATCATCATTTTGAAACAAACAGCAAAGATGCTTAAACCACATGACAATGGCTGCAAAGTGAACCAGAAGTTAGGAAATGGCACAAAAAAGGCTGCCTGGACAACCACTGTTAGTGCACTGCAATATGTTTCTTAATTATGTGACTCAATCCCTTCTCCCTCCATGCTAAGCCTTCCATTGCACTTACTAGTCAGGTAGTTTGCGCACACTATAAAAGGAGCTAATCCTGTCATCTTTATTATTTAATGAGAAGTGCAGGCCTCTCAGCATCCTATTTAAGTCATACTCTAAGCAGCATGCTATCAGATTTCTTCTTTTACTTTTATATATTGCTCAACATTACACTATCTGAATGTTTTAAAAGCTTCATGTTTCTGTTTCTGTTAAGACTCTGAGATTTAGTTACATTATTTTACAGCTTTAGAAAGAAACCCAGGGTGGTTTCATTCTTTAGTTGGTTTTGTTTTTAATTTCTGGGTGTTTAGTATGAGATAGAGTTGAAGTAATTTTTTTGTTTGTGTGCTTGGGGATTTTTTAAATCTATTAAGAATTCTCCCAGAAAGGGAGAAGTCAGAAAAGGTGAGATTTGGGTAGGTCTACACCAAACAGAAGGTAGGGAAGATATTTTCCCTGCAGGATGCTTCTATCTTTTTCATTCCAGAGTCTGAACAAAGATCTGATAACAATCCTTCTGCCTGTATTTCTGAAGCACTGACCATTATAACACCCCTCTTCAGCACTTAACCTCCTTTTACCCATTACCTGTTAAGCTGCACCAGCAGATTCTTTCTCCTTAGCAAAATAAAGGCTCAGTAGATCAAGAAACCTACCATTTCATTAGAACACAACAAAGCAATCCACCCACTAAATGAGCACACTCAATAACTGGTTACCTTTAAAATGAAAAGTGTGAGGGCTCCACTTATGGGGATACAAAGAATCCTCTTTTGTAGACACAACATGCTAGCCAAAAGCTTTGTAACACTGTTTGGATGCATCAAGAGCCAGCTGAGGCTTTAAACCAAGGTTACGGCCATCTGTCCGGTTTTGGCAGCGCTCAGACTGATGCAAAGAATTCTACAGCACTTTTTAAAAGGAACACAGTTAAAGCTTGGTTTTGGACAATTCCCTTGAATTACCACCATATTTGATTTGGCTGACATCAACACCAACCAGCACACCTGGATCTATAAGCTCATTGCTCCTGTCTTACCACATTTAGAGCATGCAATGAACTGTTTTACTATTAATACCAGATTTCATATGTCCAAGTAATTAGACTCATTTAATGTCAACAAAAAGTACCAAGTTTTTCTATTGCTATCACAGTTCAGTTTTCTTAAATACATGCTACTGTCAAGTCAGAGGTGAGAATTAATACTACTGTCAAGTATTTTTGAGTTGCTATGTAGTTATTGATACATTCTCATGTTTGTCTTAATTTCTAGAGCCCTGAATGATACAATGCCAAGAGTTAAAATCAATACATAAATCAAATTTGTTTGACTTGTTTGAAACTTAATTTCCCTACTATATGCTGTGGCTCCCATTCTTTCAAGAAGCATGGAAATACGTAAAATGGTCCTTATCTCCAGTCTGAAAACACACTAAGCATCTTCGGGCTGCATTAACTACAAGATGGTCACAGAGCTCAGCACTTTCTAGAATTTGATGTAAGAAACTGCCCCAATATTTGCTCAGACACTGTTTTGATTTTCAAAGCATAATGCCATTCTCTATTTTTCAGCAGCAATAAAACAATTATGGAAAGAAGTATAACAGAAAATCTAATTGGGAGTGATAAGAAAAAATTGGTTTAGGTCTCATTTAAATATTAAACAAGCAGAATATTATTCCTGGTTAGGAATAATTTTGCAAACCATTTGCTTAAGTGAGAAGCCCAAATGGAAAGGTATCTTTCATGTATGTACCAGGTCATTGTTTCAATGGAAGAATATAATGAAATATAAGACTCTATCTTTCATCTCACCTTGTCAAATACAAGGCAAAAATTGTAGCGTTGAGGACAAAAGATTTTACAATAATAGCCCCCGATAAATTGGTAAGGGCACGTACTGATATAGTTAGTGCAAGCGTACACATCTGATGAATGAAAATCACGTTCTGAATTCAAGACACATGAAGAAGATGTCACTAAAATGCCTTAAGATGCCACTGGATTTATATTACTACAGCTTGTTTTTTTCTTTTGCTAAAAAGTATATTGCCAGTTTTTTTTCCAAGCATCCCCACCCTCTCAAAGGCATCTTGCTCTTAGTGAAATGTAGTGGGGGAAGGTAGGAAAAAGGGAGTAAAAACAAATTAGGTGATTCCCTACAAAATTGAAAAAATAAATACACATCCCCCTCCCCCCCGGCTGTGCTGCACAGCCCCTAAGAAACAAACCTTCAGCGTCACATCAAGTGTCACTGGCTGAATCTGGAACACTTGGAACAAAATAACTAAAGTCAAAACTACAGGTGAACAGTTATTACTAAATCTTTCATTGGAAAGTCAGATGTAAGAAACATCTACCACAAGCATCACATGGGATAAAACATGCAATTTCTATGGTGAAAATACTGCTAGATACATGTACCACAGTTTTACAGTTATGCCTGTGCGTTCCCAGACCTGGCATCCCTCAAGTCCTAGCTCTCTTTCTCTTCATGTAATAGCCCCATCCTGTGAAGCACCATCAGCTGCTTCATCACCTGGGGAACACTTCCAACAAAAACCAAAAGCTCCACCGTGAGTTCAATCAAATCAGGAAGGTAACTCAACAATGCAATAGAAGTTAGTAAAGAGAGATCACGTTTATTCAAAAGAATATAAACACCCAGGAGGAAACACACAAACAAAATCCCCCAACACATAATAAGCAGAACATAAACAGAGCTAGATTAATTGTTGCAAACCCCACAAATTCTAAACTAGGTTCTACATTTACAAGGAACACAGTTTAAGCAAGATAAAAACCTTACGTATTAGAGAGTTCTTTGTCTCAGCCAGCTGCTGCCAGCTTGTCTGTCTGTCTTTCAATTTCTCAGAAAGGTGTGTGTGAAAATCTAAATGAAATAAAACAAATACAGTTTAGAGATGGCTCTTCTCATACTTTTCCATTCTATTCACCTTTGGTGACACACAGCCAATAGAATGTTTCACCTCCTCCCACCCAAAACATTCTTGAATAAGAAAAGAAATATTACTCATTATTATCTAGAGAACAAGAATACTTTTATGTTGTTATCAATGGCATACAAAAAGGCATATTGAGCAGCAGTAGTACTGATGAAATCTTGCTTTGCAGGAGGTACATATACCCACCGTGAGTATCATTAACCACAAAAAGGGCAGAGTACATAAAAAGCTGGCTAAAATACATGCATTAGAATTTAACCTGAAGTTCTATACATGCTGAACAGTAGGTATTTAAGATCATACTAGCTTATTTTGAGCACATTATCTATTAGTCCTATAACCAAGTTGGCATCGTTGCACTCTTCTAAAAGATAACTTTCATCATCTAAACCAGATTCTTAAAATACATTTGGAAAATGGACACTTTCAGCTGTAATATATAGATTCTTACACGTTTATCACAGCAGCATAATGAGTTTTACATTGATCATCAACATAATCAGACTCAGTCTGCTGCATCTCAACTAACATGACCCAGTGAAGCTGCACTGCTGCAAGAATGTCTTTTTTTTTTTTTTGTCTTACAAAAACTCTCCAGCTTTAGGAAGACAAATTTCACTAAGGGTTTTTGGTTTAATCTTGTTCTTTTTCAAGCAAAAATGGGACCAAATTCTTCAATACAGTGTTATTCTTCTGTGCTACTTACAATTGAATGAAACCATTTCAGTAGTTTGCAATTTTATAGTTTTTGTTATATCACACCCTACAACATGCAAATGTTTGACATCTTTACTGTTTCTATTTTCATATTTTGCTTTTAGAAGTTTTGCTTTCATTTCTCTTTCAAGAGGAAAAACCAGAATTAATCCACCAACAGTTCATCTATTGACATCTTGTCACATTAAGCTTTAAGTGTGTGTGTTACTGAATCTGCTGTCTTCTCTTTTTACCTGAATGTGTCCACCTTGGGATATTTGATCCTTGCAATTACAAAGGGTATGGATGAGGACAACAAACTGTTCCCACAAGGAAGCTGAGACATCCCTCTTTTTGATGTGAAACATCTAAACCTAATGGCTAAAACCTAAGTTTCCAAACTATGTTTCTCCAAGAATTAAGGTTTGTTACCAGTTCCCAAAGGAAACCATAATTTAAATGTTGAGACACTTTCAGAATAGTGTCATCTAAAGAGAAGTCTCCATGGGTATTACCTTCCCTTGACACTCACAGGGAGTTAAACCTAATTGCATTGAGGGTTATCTCTAGCAGCTACACTCAGAATCAAACATTCTCACGAGGACTATTGTTCTAAGTAATCTACTTATTAGGCTTTTACTCAGATTTAGTACAGTCTTTTATAAAAAACCATCTCCAAGGGATAGTAATGGATTTTGCAATTATCTGACAGTAAAGAATAGACTATGACCTACAATCGTTGGCCTTGCCAAAAATCAGGAAAAAAAACTTTTTGTAAGTAAATCTTTAGATCATTAAGCTAATTTTAGTCCTTATCAGACACCACACTTTACACCTGGAGAAAGTAAATCCTGTGTGTTTTTCCTATGCTTGCCTCTTACACATTCCTCTAAAACACAACCCCACAATGTCCACAGGTCCATTTGCTCCTACAGTAACCAACAGAAAGAAAACCGCTTTCAGTATATTATGTTCAAAGATAAATGAGCAGCAGTTTCCAGCTTGCTGCATCAAGCCCCAGTTTAACTTAAAAATCAATGCTGATAAAGCCAATTTTAAATAATAGCATAAATACTAGCAGCCGGTTTTGAAAATGGAGAAAACAAATACTGCAATTCCTAAGCCACTCTCCTGTGAGGCACACAATGTCCAGATTAGCTGCTTGCTTTTTGCACGTTATTCAGCAAACTCATTTTCTTCTCCTTTCTCACAGCAGCCTCTTCAGAGACTGACACTGCTCTGCTATTCCATTACGTTTCAACATTCAGTCAGGTGTTCTAGAATTTTACTGTTGAGCATTTCCCAACAGGCATAGATAATAGCTTGGCTAACAGACAGTATATGCTTAACCCTTTAAGATGAGAGCACATTGTTTATATTTTGGTTTGGGCTCTTTTTTACAGTATGAAAATTTTTTGCATCTTATAAGGCTTGCTTCCTCCACCTATAATTGTGCCTTTCCATCAATGTTCATCCATAAAATAACTATGGAACTTTAAATGTGTCCAGAGCATAAATATCCTCCTAAGCTCTGTTCTCATTTTCCCTCTTCTACTTATCAAAGTGGCAAATCCCAACTTTTACTAATAATAAACAATAAAAGGATGGTTTATTTTTATAAATTAGAACTTCAGAAGTATTAAAAAAAGTCTTACAAATAAACACCCTGAATTTCTCCAGCTGCTTACCCTCCCCCCTAATATTCACACACAAACACGCAGTAATAAACTCTCAACTCCATTTCTCTCCTACCCACATGGCTGAGGCTTGTCCCAACTGTGCCTGATTTCCTCTCTATTGAACACTTTCAGTGAGCAGGAGCTGCTCCTCTGTTAGTACCTTGGTACATTTTCCTTGTTACTTGTTCAACATTTATTAGTATCATTTATTACTGATTATGTTCCTTGAGGAACAGGACAAACCCTGTAAGAACTGACACACCACTCTCAGAACTGGGCAGGTCGAAGCTCTGCATTTTACTCAAATAACCTTTCTTGGTTTTGCCTTTTCATCACATTCTACCCTAACATTTTGTACCAAGAACACTGGACAGACATAACAAACGTGGTACTCTTAACCTATTTGCACATAATGGATTATGAAGAAATTAGAAAAAAGTAATAAAATCATGCAGAAAAATATGGGAATATTAACTGTTCTGTAATAACAGGAATACACAATTTTTCTTTTCTTATATTATCTTGAGAGAATTACTCTGCTGTTTTACTCCATTATGTTCTATGGCACATTTTATAGCCACTGTTTTGTTTGATCTTTTACAAAAGTCGTATTCATTTTTCTTTTCTCTGAAGCACATTCACCAAGCCAATTAAACTGAAACAGCTTTACCTGAACTGTATACTGCAGCTCTCAAGCAGAAGCATTCTCCAATAAAAAATATCCACAAGACAGGTTTTTGAAAGTACACATTTAAATGTGTGCACACCCCAAATACTCATGCAAGAATGACAAACACCACAAAGGAAAATGCTCTTAGTTCAAGTAGGTTTCAAAGAATATTATAGTTCAATGAACTCAACAGGAAATACATAATTTTCTCTCTCCACAGTCTACCAGAGGTAATGTTACAAAATGGGAGGCAGAGGAATATTTTAATCACATTTTTTTTTATGACACTCTAAATATTACCAAACATGACCAGCAATAGATCTACTACAGCAGGAGCTGGATTTTCCAAGCACATCGTCCATGTCTTTTGTAGAGAATCAACTAAGCAATTAGCTACATCAGAGACAACAGTACAGGACTTCAAATGACAAATACCTTCATTTTGCATTTTCATTTCCTCTGACCTAATTAAAGCTTTAGGATGTACTACTACAGTAGCAATCACAGGAACATGCATCACATCAGCACTTAACAGAGTGCATAGATGCGTCTATTTCTTTGTGCAGAACTCTGTCTACACTTAGGAACTTACAGTGAACCGAAATTAAATTTCAAATGGATTTATTTCAGTCAAATTATATGGTTTCTATGTGTCTTATTTCCAAAAAGAATTAAATATAGGCCCTCTTAAGTTTAACAAATCTCTATATGGGAACTTCAATCAATTTCACAATACCACTTTAAGATCATGCTACTAAATCACTGGCAGCTTGGATTAGTCTCCTCAAATGCCCCTGAGCAGTCAAACTCTTACATCTAAAGTGTTCATAATTGCCTCTTAATTCAACATGGTCATTGACTTGTACGAAAAGGAAAACTAAGCGAAACTTCATAACATTTTTGCTCTTTTTTACACTGTTTCTTTTTTGTTCTGCTTTGCTTTTAAAGTAAGGGTCAATGTAACAACTATTACTTCATGCTTGTAGGAAAGGGTTAGTATCCCAATCCAGGCCAATGATTCAGCTATGGGTCAATATCTCCATAATTTATAAAACCATAAGACACAATTCTCATGGTAATAATTTATTATAAACTAAGAAAAGCTTCAATCTCAAGTGGCAACTACAGGTACTCTAAGGTTTCCTACTCTTTAATACCTTTTCCATTCAAGTCTTTCTCACAAATAACACTTATTCGTTCAGCCTCTCTGGTTTTGATCAAAGAATTAATTCTTGGAAAGACCAGCCTTTGACTTATTAAGTTAGTAGGACAATTTAAATTGCTGAAGCACAAACTAAACAGTTCCTGCTGAAAGTGTAACTCTTTCAACCCTACCTATTTGGAAAAAAAACCAAACAACAACAAACACTTCAAAAATCTCTAAAACCTGGATCCTTACAGAAATATGGTGACAAAATTCACATTAACCAAGTTATACAACAAAAGTGGTCAAGCACAAAGCTGGAATTTACAGGGGACTGTACACATTGTACTACAACCAATCATCACTTCGATTAAAGCACCCACTGCTGTTCTTTGTCACTTTTGGCAGCACACAGGATGTTGTAAATAGAAACTGCTTAGAGAAGGCTAAAAATAATTTGAATTTTAAAAAGAATTCCCTAAAAAGAATTCTTCTGTTTATTGTGGGATACTGATATCCTGCACTTCTTCATCTTGGAGGTGGAGAGAAAGAATAAGCCAATCAAAATACTACATTAAATATTATCTGCCACATACTAAAAATTATCTCCCCATACTATTTTGCTGCTTCTTTTGTGAGCAAGGGAATAAACCAGAGTTAGCTGTTCTTGATAAGACTGCACTTGCTTTAATTTATCGAATGTCAGCAGAATGGAGCACTGTGACAGCTGTGAAATAAACATTAAGGGATTCATAAAACAATGGAAAGAAGTTTTCCATGCAATTCTAATAGCCCTAAATTCTTGTAACCACATGTTGGGTGTTGTCACCCTGCCCCTTCTCCAAAACAAACAAAAGTAGGAAACAACCAAAACATGATTTAATCTTTCAAAAAAAAAAAAAACAAACAATGTAAAGCCAAGACACATGGACAAAAAAGGTACAAAGGACCGAATGGCTACCATGTTAGTCCTACTGACATACTGCGCATTCTTTCAATGACCTGAATATTCATAGGCCCTACAATATCTTGCATGCTTCTAACAGTGTAGTTCATAGCTCACTTAAGATAAAGCAAGCCCCTAAAAATACAAACACTATAACAAATACATTCTATTCTATGATATATACATGCAGTTGTGTTCCTAGGGAGATCAATGGCGAAAACCAATGTTCTAGAAAAAATAATGCCTTACAAAACAAAACAAAGAAGCTCTTAAAGTAATAACTTCAGCATCTGACTTCCTCATTATACAGCTAAGTTCTTCAATGTTAAAAATTATTCTTTGCTTTTAAATTGTTACAGCAAGTTAAGTAATTGCTGAGCGCAACCACCTTTAGACCTACTTTCACTTACTGATCTCTCCTCTTTCCATGGCAAGTTGTATTAGTGGGGGAAAAATACCCAAAACAAAACACAGTTTTCAAGTAATTTAGTTGGTAAAATCTAATTTGGCAGCGATGCCTGTAAACAGTTTTGAAGAACTAAGAACTGACACACAATTCACAAGCAGACAAACTTACTGCCTTACTGTGTTATTTGCTGGGGAAAAAATTACAAAGGACAAGATTTCAATCTCAAATTTTACCAACTCTCTCTTCAGCCTCTACAATGAGATCACCTATAGCTTCAAAACAAAATCATTCTCAGTCTGCTCTGACAAAGAATGTAACTATAACCTGTAGCAAGTCAGATCTTTTATCACATCTCTAGCCTACGGAAAAGTATAAAACTAGAGTAAACACATGAAGAGAATCCCTCAGAATAGCCTCTCAAACTCCAGGAGTTTGTCCCTCAGATTTCCTAAAATTTTTATTCAACAGCCCTGGTTGGATTTTTCTTCCATTAATTTCTCATCTGGTTTTGAACCAGTGTAAATTGTTAGTATTTACAAAGTCCAGGAACAAGAAGCCCAACAACTTCCCTGAATATTGTATGAAGCAGTGATATGACAAGAGGTAATGGCTTTAAACTGAAAAAGAACAGATTCGGGTTAGATATAAGGAAGAAGTTCTTCCCTGTGAGGGTGCTGAGGCAGTGGCACAGGGCGCCCAGAGAAGCTGTGGCTGCCCCATCCCTGACAGTGTTCAAGGCCAGGTTGGATGGGGCTTGGATCAACCTGCTGTAGTGGAACATGTCCCTGCCTATGTCAGGGAGTTGGAACTATGTGAGCTTTAAGGTCCTTTCCAACCCAAACCAGTCAGAGGTTGTATGATTCTATGAAGCAGATTTGTGTTCATTTTGGATCTGCTATTTACTGATTTGATGCTGTAGATTTCCTATACAGTGAAAAAACAATGAACAATCATTCACATTTTCTATGTTATCAGCACTGTGCAGACTCAAGTCATGTCACTAGTTGCTGTTTGGTGTTTTGTTTCGTTTCTTGTTTTGTTTTGTTTTTTACACTAAATAATATTAAGTCACTCTTCGTAAGGAAGCTATGTCTTGGTACTTTGGGCAACCCATCTCACTGGCTCTTACCTTTTGCAGCTCTACTACAGAATTCTTTAAATGGAAGAATGAAAACTCAACATATTGTTCAAGGTAAGGACACTGCACACCTTTATAGAATGGCAGCGACAATATTTTGTGTTTTGTTCTTTACAGAAACTTTCAGCTAGGGTTTTTTTCTGTATGAAGGCAGTTGCATTATTGCCATGTCCAGTCACAGGACTGTCCACTCTTGCATTAATGTAACTTTCCTGAATAACAGACAATCCAGGGTTCATGGTATTTTCTCAACAATTACCAATTTCCCCTGCTGTTTTCTCTCCCACCCATTCACCACCTTCAGATTCTTCAGGAAATTTCTCACTGCTTTGTCCCCCCTCCGGATGGCAGTTGGCCCACAGAAAATTAGCACCTGAGCCCGCATCTGTTTTCCCAGCTCATTTCAAACAAAGAAAACCCAAGCACTAAAATTAAGTTTCTCCTATGAATAGAACAACAAAGCGCAGGAAGAGACATGAAAAAACCCCACACGTTAAGCTCTCATATACTACACATTTACCTTACACTTCATGGTAGCTGCTTCCCTTTGCATACAACATAGGTTAGTAATAATTCTATTCATCTGTTTCCTGATAGATAGAATCTAGCCTCTGCCCAGTTTCCACAAACCAGTTTACAGAAAAGCCAGAAGAATTGCCTGGACAAGGGAGACACACATAATAAACATATTACAAGTTCATGCTGTGCACTGTTAGAGAGAGAGCATTGGACACAATGACTCAAAAGGGATAACATTTTAGGGTAAATAGACATACACAATACATCCTACATGTACCAGGAGGATATTTATGATGGGAAAAATACTGCAATATATTCTATCTAAGCTACAAATACGGAGTGATGTGGTGAGCGACCTAGTTTCCTCTTCATTTTAAGTGTATTTTTAGTTATTCCCTGTTGATTTATATTTTCATTAAAACCTCATGGATATGTCCTTTTGAAGTCTGCTGGAGACTGAATGGACATATGATGCTCTGTAAAGACTACCTAGGCATTTTTCCGCCAATGTTTTCTCTCTCTTAAAGTCATAAGTCTAATAGGACCTTAACTCAAGAGCAAATAAGTGTCATTTGTTTACCTCTATTTTATCTTTCCTTCACAGGAATTGAAATGCAAATGTGAAATAGAATGAACACCAACAAATGCATCAACTGCTAGTGCAGTCTAATGACTACAAACACAGGAAAAGAGACTACTGTGCTCTCTGCTTACTGCCACAGCATTCTGTACTTGGCAATACTAGCAGTGTTCTGTATAGCCCAGTTTCGCAATTAAATTTATATTGAAATACTTTGAAAATTATCCCAGTATTTATAGAGAAGTGGTGTACTTCATTGCCATAACCTTGTGGGACAGCACATTACATTTTATGTAGACAATCAAAGAGACTGATTTGAAATAGAAAAGAAAACCCACCTACGAAAAAAGCCCTCTGGGTGCCTTTAATCCTACAGAAGATCCATTAGAAGGGTTTCCTTTTTAGAGAATTCTGAGCTTAGTTTGCAGTAAGTGGAAACTTCCAATTGTTTTCAAACCAGACCTGTAAAGGCACTGAAATGATGTCCACTTTGGTCATTTATTTTTTTTAAATTATTAAAATGGACCATAAAACTTCAAACTTTCTGTACGGACTCCAAACATTCAGTGCAAACTGGAGCTGAATTTTTGGTTTTGCCCCTTCTCTACTACTGAATGAAGTTACAGCATCAGATTTTGCATAACAAACAAGCACAAAATATTGCATAATGACCTAGCTTCAAATGAAGGCTCAATTACAGTAATGATCTTGATAATTACATTAGGACAATCTAGGTTTCCCTACAGCTCTCTTCTCAAATTTAAAGAGAGTTATGTGCATGATGACAGCTCTGTGTGCTCATAAGACTCTTCTTACTTTATCCTGCCTACTTTCGCATGCTCCACAAATTGAGTTTAAAGCTGCAGTTTTCAAGTATTTTGTCAATCACAGTTTATCAAATGCATTCTGCTAAGGCAGCTGTCAGGACAAGATTCAGCAATGACAAGCTGTCTTAGCTCCTGTTCATTCTACCCTTAAGTCACCAACTCTTATTTTTATCTCTGAGGAGAAGAAATACCCTGGCTAGAAAAGGCTCTACCTGTTCACGAAACAGGCAGTTGAGCCACTTGTATTGGCAAGGCTTCTGATCAACAGAACTAGGAATACCAATAAATTCTCAGTAGCCCATTTATGCCTACTTTTTGTTTATCATAAGTGCTATTCTGAAAATACTACTGCCACTCTGCACATAGAAATGATTGAGTAAAAAGACACAGTACAGGTTGTCAATTCATCCTGAAATAGCCTCTAGTGGCTAGATAAAAGCCATCTAAACCATAGCAGAAGACAGTGCTATTGCACAGAGTCACCAAATCTCCCCCCCAAAACATTCCAAACAAAATTCTGGCCTCTACTACACACGCTCAGAATTATGTCAGTCTACATCACTATTTTTGCATATAGTAAAAGATCAGCACATACTGAAGTATGCTGTTATAATCCTGGCAATAAAAAACTTCATGGCATCTTGCTCTGTATAAATGTTGTATATGGTATATCACAAAGGCTAAAACTGGGATTATGCCAAATTTGCCTTTTAGCATTAGTTGTGATATTCAGTGTATTACCCAAAAGAATGTTCACTTCTCATGATAAATCATGACTGGGAAAAGTCTGATAAATCTGATGTCCACCCCCTCCACACTTGTTATCATGGAAATGCCATTAGCATAAGATAGTACACAGACAGCTTAGCTCCAAATATTTCAGTTGATCTAAATGAGTGCATGCAATCCTATATATGGTTTGTTGTGGGATGAAGAAGAGAGTTTGAAAAGCAGATCCAGTGTTAAATCTACACCAAATCCTTCTGCTTTAAAGGGAACAGAATGAAGAAAGTTTCAGTCTTCATTAAAAAGGAAGCAAGAGAAAAGGGACGCAGCAACTTGAACTTACAGAAGTGCTGAATATTTCCTGGACCAGTTAAGGTTAACAGAAAATAGCATTTGAAACAGGCTGGCATTTGAAAACTGATCTTACATGGGCTTTTGACAACACTTTCAATTGTTACCATCTTTTAAGTGTCCATTACTGCTCATGCCACACAAACAGGAACAAAAGCAATAAATGGGCCAGAGCAGTCTCAAAACTAAGTGAAAAATCATTAGGATATGAACAGGAGACATCGAACTACATTTAAGAAAAAGTCTCATTGCCAACTCTAACAGAAGAGAAGGTCAGAAACAAAGCTAGTGGTGAGAGTAAGCGTGCAGGAGGAAGTCAGAGATGGATCACAGCATGCAGACACATCAATAAGCAACTTGGGGATAACTGGCCTGACGTTGCTTCATAACACTGTAGATTGTGTACTTCTCATTTCAGTTTGGTGTGTCACAAAAACAAAGGACTGTTTCATTCAGCAACACTCCCTAATGTCCTCTAAGTGCAGCTATTTTTGTATTATGATTCTTAAGGCCCCAGATAACGGAAGACATAAAGCAAATGAGAGAATTTCTGTTTTATTTCTACCCTACATCCTCAACTAGCTTGAATAAAAATATTGTAAACGGTGAGCAGGGGCTTTTTGCCATTTCAAAAGGAATCTGTTCCCCCTACTAAATGGTGCACTTCGTTGTATCAAGTAACTGCATTAAGAATGCGTGTATCCAAACATAATGCAGGCAATATTCAGAGTCCATAACACAGCAGATTATTCCCACAACTGTAAATGTCTGAGGGCAAAATGATGGTGGAGGACCTTACCAAAAGAGTAATCAAACAGTACCAACCCTTGTCAGTACCACAGAAACTTAGTATTCCAGTTACACCGACTTGCAGAATTAGTAGAACATTAAGGACATTAAAATAAAAGCACCACCAAAAATATCAAGAACATGTAAATAACAAGTTTTATGTATTTCAGCTTTTTGGAGAAGAACCAGATGTTTCTAAATGCTTTTCTCTTGTTCATTAGATTAGCAGTAGCCTTATTTTGTATATGCGTGTATACAAAAGTAGTTTTCCACTTGAATAAGCTGCTAAATGTCTGCTAAAGACAGAAGGACATGAATTCATGTACGGATTATTTCATGGAACTGTCTCTTTCTCTATCACTGAGGGTACTGCCTGCTCTAAATGGTTCCCATTCATTAGTTTTTGCAGAAAGTCAGCATTGACTTAATCATCTCTGACATGTTACAGATAAAAATCCTTAGGCCATTTTTTTGATATAAGTTTTTACAGATTCACAGGTCTATTTTCAAATGTCTTGTTTTCAATACTAAGCCAAAATTATCTCTTTCTTCTTTTCATAGTTCTAACAGTCTTTGTCTGACATACTTATTTAGAAAATATGATTGTGGATGTGCTCCAAATTCATTACCTTATCAGTGTCCATATCAGAACAAGTGACAGGAAGAGGCAAAGTTGGTAAGTTATCAGAACAAACACAATTAGACTTCATTAACCCAGAAGAAAACCTATTCCCCAGTATCTATGGGTAAGGGACAAGATTGGAAAGATTATAAACAGAGAACTAAAATAGATTAAATAAATATACAGGTATATTTCTGATAAGAATACTTCAGAAGTTAACAGTGATGCTGGACAAACAGCGCTGCTGCATTTCTTACTGTAGCCCAAGCAGCACAGAAATATAACTACAGTCAAATAGCTTTCTGAGAGCATAGAAAAAAATCCATCTCTGTGCCTCAAAATCCTATTTTTAGGACACCTGTATGAGCTGGAGATTATGTGGCAGAGGAAATAAGTTAAAAAATGTGACCAGAACGCTGCTTCAATTCTGCAATCTGCTGCAACAGCTCTGAGGGCTCAGGGGTAGCAGGGCATAAACAAAACCTAAGCTGAATAAGCCAGAAGAGGTCTTGGTGGGGGTGTCTGTGTGGGTTTTGTGTTGCTTTTTTTTTTGTCTCTGAAGCTCGCATGAGGAACAGCTCACCAAAACCAGAAAACCTATTTCTATCAAACTAACCATTCTTAGGAATCCATTTATTTAAGACTCACACCATTCCCCTAGAGGAAGTACTGTTACACTTTAATAAGTGGAAAACTGAGCACACACAATGTTACTCTGGCTTGATATCCCTGTTTATCCCCACACCAAAGGACAGTTAAATCTGCTAAAACTAGTGGTAAATGGTTGCTAGCCTGCCTCAGAGGATAAGGAAAAAGAAGGCCAATTAGATCTTAGGTACACAAGGCACAGTATGGAGAAAGCAGTAAGGTCCAGTATTCCAGCAAAAGAACTTTTGCCTCTCCAATAGCTTTAGTAGGCACTGAACAGACAGATGAAGTCCAAGTATTTGAAACTAATGCAGATGCAAAGCTATGCCAATGGGAACAAAAAACGTGACTGTCAGGAAGTCATCCCAGTGATCAAGTGACTCTGCTGCTTTCATGTAAATTTGGCTAGTCAATTAAAATGAAAAGATTTCCCCTTTTACCCTCATGACTCACTGAGACCTTGATATCAGTGTGAGACTCATTAAAGCAACCATGATATGTCCTATATCTAACTCAGTATTGTGCGTCCTAGAGTTGCCATTCTGGATACCCAAAAAGAATGAAAGAACAAGAGAAGCATTTTGCGATACTTCCAAGCTACAGCCCTTCTGCCTCTCAACAATACTCCATTATAACATGTATAATACTCCACAGAATAAAACCAGGATGTCAGGACTTACATCTTTATTATATTACAAATTGAATAAACGGTCTGAGATAAATAAAATTGATATGTAAAGTGAAGTGATTAGCCTGACATCTACGGCAGGAACAGACGAAGGTGTAAAGGTAAAACCACAAACTGACCACAGAGTAACACTGCAAGGAAAGTACCGTTGGATGTATTAGTAAAAGTTTGCACATAACACGCCACAAGTGTGGTTTAAGCCCAGCCAACAACCCAGAACCACACAGCTGCTCACTCACTCCTCCCCCCCTTTCCTCCCCCCGCTCTCAGAGGGCTGGAGAGGAGAACTGAAAGAATGTAACTCCCATGGATTCAGATAAGAACAGTCCAGTACCTAAGGTATAACACAAACCACTGCTGCTACCACCAATAATAATAATGACAAGGGAAATAACAAGGGAAAAGAATACAGCCGCTCACCACCCGCCAACCAATACCCAGCCTGACCCGAGTAGTGATCTCACCCTTCTGGGTAACTACCCCCAGTTTATATAGTGGGCAAGACGTGCTGTGGTATGGAATACCTCTTTGGTCAGTGTGGGTCAGGTGTCCTGTCTCTGCTTCCTCCCAGCTTCCCCTCCTCCCTGGCAGATCATGAGGCTCAGAAAGTCCTTGGTCAGAGTAAACATTACTGAGCAGCAACTGAAAGCATCGGTGTTATCAGCACTGTTCCCAGGCTGAAAGTCAAAAACACAGCACCGCACCAGCTGCTAAGAAGGAGAAAAATGATTGCTACTGCTGAACCCAGGACAATTAGTAAGAAGGCTTTAGGTGAAGAATGTGTTATCAAATTTGAAGTTTAATGATGAAGATAATTTAGAAGCTACAAAAGAAAAAGACTTGAACATGTGCCTTAGCATGCCTTCCAGGAGAATCCGCTCCAAGATTTTGCCAGGCACAGAGGTGAGACTGACTGGTCTGTAATTCCCTGGGTCATCCATTTTTCCCTTCTTAAAAATGGGGGTTATATTTCCCTTTTTCCAGTCATCGGGAACTTCACCTGACTGCCATGATTTTTCAAATATGATGGACAGTGGCTTAGCAACTTCATTTGCCAGCTCCTTCAGGACCCGCAGATGGATTTCATCCGGTCCCATGGACTTGTATACATTCAGGTTCCTAAGGTGGTCCCGAACAAGATCCTCCCCCACAGTGGGCCCAGGGTCCCCACCCTCACCGTCCCCGCGTCTGCCTTCCAAGACTTGGGTGGTGTGGACAGAGCACTTGCCCGTAAAGACTGAGGCAAAGAAGTCATTAAGAACCTCAGCCTTCTCCAAATGCAGGGTAGCCAGTTCTCCCGATAGCTTCTGGAGAGGGCCCACGGTGTCCCTAACCTGTCTCTTATTGGCAATGTACCTATAAAATCCCTTCCTGTTATCCTTAACATCCCTTGCCAAGTTTAATTCTAAGTGGGCCTTAGCTTTCCTAACCTGGTCCCTAGCTTCCCGGACAACATCCCTGTATTCTCCCCAGGCCGCCTGACCTTGCTTCCACCTTTTATAAGCCTCTTGTTTCCTTTGAATTTTCCTCAGCATCTCCTTATCCATCCAAGGAGGTCTCCTGGCCCTCCTGCTGAACTTCCTTCTAGTTGGGATGCATCGCTCCTGAGCTTGCAGCAGGTGATCCTTGAATATCAACCAACAGTCTTGGGCCCCCCTGCCCTCTAGGGCTGTATCCCATGGAACCTTACTGAGCAGGTTCCTGAAGAGGCCAAAGTCTGCTCTCTTGAAGTCCAGGGCAGTGAGCTTGCTGCACGCTCTTCTCACTGTCCTGAGGATCTCAAACTCAACCATCTCATGATTGCTGCAATCAAGGCTGCCCTGGAGCGTTACATTCCCAACCAGCCCTTCCCTGTTGGTGAGGACGAGGTCAAGCATGGCACCTCTCCTTGTCGGCTCCTCTATTACTTGCAGAAGGAAGTTGTCTTCCACACAATCGAGGAACCTTCTGGATTGCTTGTGCCGGACCGTACCATCCCTCCAACAGATATCAGGGTGGTTGAAGTCTCCCATGAGAACAAGGGCCTGCAAGCGTGAGGCTGCTCCTATCTGCCTATGGAGCGCTTCGTCCAGCAAGTCCCCTTGGTCAGGCGGTCTGTAACAGATCCCCACAATAATGTCACCCAGCGCTGTTCTCCCTTTAACCCTGACCCACAAACTCTCTGTCGACTGCTCACCTGTCCCCAGACAGAGTTCCATACTCTCTAGCCTATCCCTAACATAAATAGCAACTCCCCCTCCCCGTCTGCCGGGCCTGTCTTTCCTAAAGAGCCTGTAACCTTCCATTCCAACACACCAGTCATAGGAGCCATCCCACCATGTTTCTGTGATGCCTATGATATCATACCCCCGTAGATGTGCACACATCTCTAATTCCTCTTGTTTGTTCCCCATACTACGGGCATTTGTGTAGAGGCATTTGAGCCGAGATCCATTTGAAGCCAGCTCATTGGCTGGAGCAGCTGGAATATCCCTACATTGCTCCGAACGTTTACTATAGGTGCTACTAACCGACTGGGTGTGTTGGGATGGAATGCCGCCCCCCTCCCCCAACACATCTAGTTTAAAGCATCCTTGACCAGCCTGGCAAGCCTCCTACCAAATCCACTCTTCCTCTTCTTTGTCAGACCAGTTCCACCAGCCCCCAGTAGACCTGGCCTACTATATTGAGTCCCATGGTCAAGGTACCCAAACCCCTGACTATAGCACCACCCTTCTAACCATTTATTAACCTGCCCAATCCTCCTAGCCTTTTCAAGGTCCTGCCCTGTATCCTGGAGAATTGACGAAAAGACAATCTGAGCTCCAGAGCCCCTAACCACCTCTCCCAGAGCTCTGTAGTCCTTCTTTACAGTCTCCGGGCTACTGCTATCTATATCAGTAGCACCCACATGTATTACCAGGAGTGGGTAATAGTCAGTGGGACCGACTAGAGCAGGCAGCTTCTCGGCCACATCCCTGATCCGAGCCCCTGGTAGGCAGCACACCTCCCTTGAGGCTGGGTCAGGCCGGCAGATGGGTGCCTCTGTGCCTTTCAGATTAGAGTCCCCGACTACTATGATCCGCCGCTTTTTCCTGGCAGCACCAGTAGTGACCTTCTTTACCAGTGCACCAGCTGGTTGCACCTGGTGGGAGCGCTGTTGCTCATCAGCCCCCTGCAGGACAGCAAAGCGGTTCTGGGTAGGGACAACAGATGTAGGAGGAAGCCCCTTGCTTTTAATTACCCCCTTCTTCCTTTTTTTGTTGTTTTTTTCTGTTACCTTTTCCCAGCTTCCTGGGTTAGCAGCCTCCTTTCCTGGGTTAGCAGCCTCCTTTCCTGCAGGGGCAACAGTAGACACTCGAGGCCCCGGAACAGTTTGGTCCCGGAGCAAGCAATGCTGCTCCCCCTCAGCTTCCCTGACACCTTTCATCCTCGTAACAGCTTCCTGCAGTTCAGCCACCTGCTGCAGGAGGACCTCCACCAGGGAACGCAGAGTGTAGCCCCTCCCATTGCTCACCCTTCCCGTAGGATACCCCGAGCTCTGCACTACAGTCTCCCTTCCCGTCGGCTCCGTTTGGGTGCCTACACTGGCCACCACCGGCGCAGCCAGAGCAGAGCTCCTAGACCGAGCCTTGCCCGTACGGCGAGTGCTCACCATCCCGCTCACCACCCCGCTCGCCTGCCCGAGCGAACTGCCGCGCAAACTGCTTCGAGCCCGCCCTGTTTGCCGCGCTCCGGGTCGCTCGCGCTCCCTGGGGCAGGTTTTTAACCAGTCAGGTCTGCCGCCGGTCCCCCTGACACCGCCCCCTCTGAGTCAGCCGCTTGCCTCCGCGGAGCTGCAGGCTCCCGGGCAGGCCTTGTCGAGGACTTGAAGCTCCCTCGGGGCAAGTTGCTGCTCCGAGGTGAAGCTCGCAGTCGCCGAGCCTCCCCCCCCCCCGATCAGGCGCTGCAGGCCTCCCCTCGCGAGACAGTCACCTCAGCAATGGGCCGGAAAGGGAGCGGATTCTCCTGGAAGGCATGCTAAGGCACATGAAAACCAACAAGGTGCTTGGTGACAGCCAGCATGGCTTCACTAGGGGGAAATCCTGCCTGACCAATCTGGTGACCTTCTATGAAGGGGCTACGGAACTGATGGACAGGGGCAGAGCGGTTGATGTCATCTACCTGGACTTGTGTAAAGCCTTTGACACTGTCTCCCATGACATCCTTGTCTCTAAGTTGGAGAGACATCAATTTGATAGGTGGACCACTCGGTGGATAAAGAACTGGCTGGATGGCCGCACGCAAAGAGTAGTGCTCAGTGGCTCAGTGTCCAGCTGGAGACCAGTAACGAGTGGTGTCCCCCAGGGATCGGTGTTGGGACCGCTCTTGTTCAACATCTTTGTGTGTGACATGGACAGTGGGATTGAGTGCGCCCTCAGCAAGTTTGCCGATGACACCAAGCTGTGTGGTTCAGTTGATACATTGGAGGGAAGGAATGCCATCCAGAGGGACCTTGACACGCTTGTGAGGTGGGCTGATGCCAACCTGATGAAGTTCAACCATGCTAAATGCAAAGTCCTCCACCTGGGTCGGAGCAATGCCAGGCACAGCTACAGGTTGGGAGGGGAGGAGATTCAGAGCAGCCCTGCAGAGAAGGACTTGGGGGTGTGGGTTGATGAAAAAATGAACATGAGCCGGCAGTGTGCGCTTGCAGCCCAGAAGGCCAACCGTATTCTGGGCTGCATCAAAAGGAGTGTGACCAGCAGGTCGAGGGAGGTGCTCCTGCCCCTCTACTCTGCTCTCGTGAGACCTCACTTGGAGTATTGTGTGCAGTTCTGGTGTCCTCAACATAAAAAGGACATGGAAGTGTTAGAACAAGTGCAGAGGAGGGCCACGAAAATGATCAGGGGACTGGAGCACCTCTCGTATGAAGATAGGCTGAGAAAGTTGGGGCTGTTCAGCCTGGAGAAGAGAAGGCTGCGTGGAGACCTCCTAGCAGAATTCCAATACCTGAAGGGGGCCTATAGGGATGCTGGGGAGGGACTCTTCATTAGGGACTGTGGTGAGAGGACAAGGGGTAATGGGTTTAAACTTAAACAGGGGAGGTTTAGATTGGATCTGAGGAAGAAATTCTTTACTGTGAGGGTGGTGGGGCCCTGGAATGGGTTGCCCAGGGAGGTTGTGAATGCTTCATCCCTGGCGGCTTTCAAGGTGGGGTTGGACATAGCCTTGGATGGCATGGTTTAGTGGGAGGTGTCCCTGCCCATGGCGGGGGGGTTGGAACTCGATGATCTTGAGGTCCTTTCCAGCCCTTAATATTCTGTGATTCTGTGATTAACGTGTTTATAAAATGAGACTTGCAAAAGAGTTTCTTAGTCTGGAGAAGCCAACTGTAGGTTGGAAAAAAAGTTGTATTAGTGATCAATTACATTCACACTAACAGTAGGAGAAATAATGACAAATTTTAGCAAGACATGGACACTGAATGCTCTTCTAACCAGGAGATTATTAACAAATGAAACACATTGCCAAGAAATTTGTAAAGCCAGTGTAACTGAATGCTTCCAAGAACAGGTCAGGGAAATACCTAAGGGATAGCACCCTAAAATGGAGGGCGAGTGAAAAAATCAGATCACAAAGAAATGCAAGTCCCACTTTTGTTTAGTTCTTGAGCAAGTTCTTGCTCAGTATAGTGACCCTCAAAAGCTTTCCATTCACCTGACTTTTGTCTGTCCACTGCACAAGGAATTTAAGCACTCTACTTGAAGTTGCAAATCCTACTCCAGAAGTAAGGAATATTAGAAACAGCATACAGCTCAGCACATGCATCCAAGTTAGTTTGTGGAGATGAGCCAGCGAGTCCCTTTCAACTCTGTTTCCAGGATTGAATGTAAAACACAGGATTTTGCTTGTTTGTTTTCAAGTGCAACAGTCTAATTCTTTAGCCATCACGGCAACTGACACGAAGTCCAGAGAATCCTTCAAAGTCAGATTCTGTTCCTTATCCTCCTTTCTCACTCTCTATATACACCAAATTAATTTAGGTGTTCATCCAAAAAAACTGTACCTCATGTTCACAGATAGTCGTCCTGGTGAAAAACTGCTGAAAAAGAACGTACACGAAAAAGAGCTTCTGCCTGCTCCTTGCACAGTCCATGCTGGCATATCAAGGAATAGTAAATTAATAAACCGTAAGAGTCAGCATACCTGAAAAGACAACTAAGTAGGTGAGAAAATGTATGCAATGTAATTGGGTAAAATTCTCTTAGATTTAGGAAAAAAAAATCCAAACCAACTCAAAAGCTTCAAGGACTAAGAATCAGAGAGGACTCTCCTGAAGAAATACTTTCAGACTGTAGCAAGTGTAGCTGAGCCCTTTTTTCCTCCAGGGTAAATAAACTTAACACCTCACATATCCTTACTAGATAAAGGATTAGATACCATCCAAACATGAAGCCTCCATTCAGAATGTGGCAGGGGAGAGGGTGTTCCATATTTCCTCTCTTTGACACTCCTGGCACAACACTCGAGCTTCTACCTTCTTCTTGTGCTGGGCACAAATACTGAACACATCAGTTGAGTGGATCCAAAGAGCATAGTAGGATGGAAAGCATGCTTTACATATAAAATACTACATGGTCCTTCTAGTTCACTGGCTAATGTAAAAATACACCAAGAGATAAATTTAACAACATGAAAAAAAGAACTTCCACACGACCATTTCTTTTTTCAGAATTTATTTCCAGTAGCAGCCATTGACACGTTTCCTCTCATCATAAAAAAGAAGTTGCTTAAGAAAATACAGTTGCTTTAAAAAATAATTTTCCACTTTCAGTGTATGTAGTATCTCCAAATAAGAGAAGATGACACAGTATTTCCCCTCAGAAGCAGGCATACTAAAATGTACTGTCTAGATATGGTGTACTAAAAAGAACAAGGGATTTATGTGCACAGTATGACAGAAATCTTCATAAAATTGTCAAGAAAGCAGAATGCAAAGATGCAGTAACAGGACTCTTCCAAAGAGAGATGTACTTAACCACTGATTCCTGCTCAGTTTTGCAAGGAAAGACAAGAGAAAGGTAACGGAAGTGTATTCCAGACTTCATAGAATGCTAGATGGAAACAGAAGAACACAGGCAAGAACACAGGCAAGAAAAACAACTCAAGCGAGCGAACAGCTCATTAGAAACCTGTTTTCTCAGCAGCAGACTGTCCTTCAGCCCAGCAGCAATCGTCCAAAAGTCTTTTAGCAGAGTCCCTCCGAGAAGGCTAGCTAGGGACTGAGCAGTCATTAAAATGGGATGGCAAATATTCCACCAGTCACCCATGGCCCATGAACTGTACAACAAGTTGGGCCACTGTATGATGCAATAAAGGTATTCAATCATAGAATCATAGAACAGCCAGGGCTGGAAAGGACCTTAAGGTCATTGAGTTCCAACCCCCCTGCCATGGGCAGGGACACCTCCCACTAAACCATGCCATCCAAGGCTTTGTCCAACCCGCCTTGAACACCGCCAGGGATGGAGCATTCACAACTTCCCTGGGCAACCCATTCCACGGCCTCACCACCCTCACAGTAAAGAATTTCTTCCTCAGATCCAATCTAAACTTCCCCTGTTTAAGTTTAAACCCATTACCCCTTGTCCTCTCACTACAGTCCCTAATGAAGAGTCCCTCCCCAGCATCCCTATAGGCCCCCTTCAGGTATTGGAAGGCTGCTAGGAGGTCTCCACGCAGCCTTCTCTTCTGCAGGCTGAACAGCCCCAATTTTCTCAGCCTATCTTCATACGAGAGGTGCTCCAGTCCCCTGATCATCCTCGTGGCCTCCTCTGCACTTGTTCCAACAGTTCCATGTCCTTTTTATGTTGAGGACACCAGAACTGCACACAATACTCCAAGTGAGGTCTCACAAGAACAGAGTAAAGGGGCAGGATCACCTCCCTCGACCTGCTGGTCACACTCCTTTTGATGCAGCCCAGGATACGGTTGGCTTTCTGGGTTGCAAGCGCACACTGCCGGCTCATGTTCATTTTCTCATCGACCAACACCCCCAAGTCCTTCTCTGCAGGGCTGCTCTGAATCTCTTCTCTGCCCAACCTGGAGCTGTGCCTGGCATTGCTCTGACCCAGGTGGAGGACTTTGCACTTGGCATGGCTAAACTTCATTAGGTTGGCATCAGCCCACCTCACAAGCGTGTCAAGGTCCCTCTGGATGCCATTCCTTCCCTCCAATGTATCAACCGAACCACACAGCTTGGTGTCATCGGCAAACTTGCTGAGGGTGCACTCAATCCCACTGTCTATGTCAACGACAAAGATGTTGAACAAGACTGGTTCCAACACCGATCCCTGAGGGACACCACTCGTTACTGGTCTCCAGCTGGACACTGAGCCACTGAGCACTACTCTTTGCGTGCGGCCATCCAGCCAGTTCTTTATCCGCCGAGTGGTCCACCTATCAAATTGATGTCTCTCCAACTTAGACACAAGGATGTCATGTGGGACAGTGCCAAACACTTTGCACAAGTCCAGGTAGGTGACATCAACTGCTCTACCCCTGTCCATCAGTTCCGTAGCCCCATCATAGAAGGCCACCAGTTTGGAGCAAAGGCATATATCAGGATATAGGATTTAAAACCAAACCTTTAGTCTATGCAATGTTTTTTATTCATAAAGTCTATATAGCTGCTGACCATGTTCCAGCACAGAGAAACTTACAGCTGTAAAACCAGCACTCTCTGAAGTGGGGAGGGAAGAGAGTTTGGCAATTATTACAAAGCAGAATCTTTATAGAGAAAGTTGCAAATGCTCTAATTCACTTCTGTACCCGAGAATTGTACAAAGTAGCATAGCATGACACAGTACATACATTCCTTGTTGAAGCAAACAATGGCACAGAGATATTTCAGCTAGTCTTTAACAACTGAAAAGCCTTTTTTGTCTTGCCTTTTTAGAATTAGTCTTATTATTTCATCACAAGCATTTGCAACTATTTCACACATATCAAATTCTATTTTTCAGTAATAGCAGACCCTAGATAATCTTGTACATCAAGACCATTAGGAAAATCACACCCTATAATAATAGTACTTCACAAAAGGTACAGCTACAAGGTGGAACATATTACTTCTGAAAGGTGCAAGTAAGCAATGTCACAGCTGAAAGCAGTCTTTTGAAAAACAAATATATCAAAGTTTATGACCTTTCCTTCCTCAGGCCAACACTGACAAAACCCTTTTAAGCTGTTAGTTACTGGCCAACATCCCCAGCATGCATTAAAAATAATTATGGGTAGGGTTTTATTTACCTAGCTTAGACACTTAGCCCATGCCTAAATTCTTGACAGTGAAGCCAAATTCCCTATTATCATAGAATCATAGAATCATAGAACAGTAAGGATTGGAAAGGACCTCAAGATCATCGAGTTCCAACCCCCCTGCCATGGGCAGGGACACCTCACACTAAACCATGCCATCCAAGGCTATGTCCAACCCCACCTTGAACGCCGCCAGGGATGAAGCATTCACAACCTCCCTGGGCAACCCATTCCAGGGCCCCACCACCCTCACAGTAAAAAATTTCTTCCTCATATCCAATCTAAACTTCCCCTGTTTAAGTTTAAACCCATTACCCCTTGTCCTCTCACCACAGTCCCTAATGAAGAGTCCCTCCCCAGCATCCCTATAGGCCCCCTTCAGGTATTGGAAGGCTGCTAGGAGGTCTCCACGCAGCCTTCTCTTCTCCAGGCTGAACAGCCCCAATTTTCTCAGCCTATCTTCATACGAGAGATTATCTACAGTCAGCAGAGAGAAATAAGTGCCCGAGACCTGTGTTCACAGTGAGATCTTGTCTACCTAATTTGAAGGAGTGAACTCAAGACAGAATGGCCTTCCTCTGGCCAGCTTCCAAAAGATCTACCACTCCCTACATCTGTGAGGAAATCAAGTGCGTTAGTTGCAGAACTGCTTCATTAAGCACAAGCTAGGAGCAGAATTACGTGCATTAAACCTGTGCTTTGGACACTTTGTTCATTAAATCTCCAGAACAGAGCATAAAAAAATCCTCGCTAAAAAAAATAAAATGAAATGAAATAAAAGTCCTTGCATGACTGGGTAATGTAAATTGATATAGCAAGGAAAAAATGTTACATTTAAACGTCACTAAGCATGAACAACCCTTGGCTGTGTTGAGCTATGAGTTGGTCAGCCCAGGCAATGATTCACTATGAAGAGAACATGAGGCCTGCGGTTGAGCCTGCATCTCCATCCACTATGCTAGAAAACTCTAGAGAGCTGCTTCACCTGACTTCACCAAATCCCTGTTGCTTTGCTCCTGCATTCTGAACATCCAAGAAAGTCCCCTCCTTGCACAGGTGTTCAGACTCCACAACACGTCAGTGTTTTGAGGTAAGAAATACATAAATGGCCACAAAATTTTAAATTCATACCCAAAAGTCGTACCTAATGGCTCTTTAAATGGAGAAGTGGAACCTTCTTGATACTGAAGTAACACACTGCCTTTTTGAGTAATTTTGACAACTTAACACATGGGATTTGAAATACATCCCATTCAAGAGAGCATATACTGTTGTCTGGGAAGCTAGGGACCAGGTTAGGAAAGCTAAGGCCCACTTAGAATTAAACTTGGCTAGGGATGTTAAGGATAACAGGAAGGGATTTTATAGGTACATTGCCAATAAAAGATAGGTTAGGGACAACGTGGGCCCTCTCCAGAAGCTATCGGGAGAACTGGCTACCCTGCATTTGGAGAAGGCTGAGGTTCTTAATGACTTCTTTGCCTCAGTCTTTACCGGCAAATGCTCTGACCACACCACCCAAGTCTTGGAAGGCAGACGCGGGGACGGTGAGGGTGGGGACCCTGGGTCCACTGTGGGGGAGGATCTCATTCGGGACCACCTTAGGAACCTGAATGTATACAAGTCCATGGGACCGGATGAAATCCATCCATGGGTCCTGAAGGAGCTGGCAAATGAAGCTGCTAAGCCACTGTCCATCATATTTGAAAAATCATGGCAGTCAGGTGAAGTTCCCGATGACTGGAAAAAGGGAAATATAACCCCCATTTTTAAGAAGGGGAAAATGGATGACCCAGGGAATTACAGACCAGTCAGTCTCACCTCTGTGCCTGGCAAAATCTTGGAGCGGATTCTCCTGGAAGGCATGCTAAGGCACATGAAAACCAACAAGGTGCTTGGTGACAGCCAGCATGGCTTCACTAAGGGGAAATCCTGCCTGACCAATCTGGTGACCTTCTATGAAGGGGCTACGGAACTGATGGACAGGGGCAGAGCGGTTGATGTCATCTACCTGGACTTGTGTAAAGCCTTTGACACTGTCTCCCATGACATCCTTGTCTCTAAGTTGGAGAGACATCAATTTGATAGGTGGACCACTCGGTGGATAAAGAACTGGCTGGATGGCCGCACACAAAGAGTAGTGCTCAGTGGCTCAGTGTCCAGCTGGAGACCAGTAACAAGTGGTGTCCCCCAGGGATCGGTGTTGGGACCGCTCTTGTTCAACATCTTTGTGTGTGACATGGACAGTGGGATTGAGTGCGCCCTCGGCAAGTTTGCTGATGACACCAAGCTGTGTGGTTCGGTTGATACACTGGAGGGAAGGAATGGCATCCAGAGGGACCTTGACACGCTTGTGAGGTGGGCTGATGCCAACCTGATGAAGTTTAACCATGCTAAGTGCAAAGTCCTCCACCTGGGTCAGAGCAATGCCAGGCACAGCTACAGGTTGGGCGGGGAGGAGATTCAGAGCAGCCCAAGCAGAAGGACTTGGGGGTGTGGGTTGATGGAAAAATGAACATGAGCCGGCAGTGTGCGCTTGCAGCCCAGAAGGCCAACCGTATCCTGGGCTGCATCAAAAGGAGTGTGACCAGCAGGTCGAGGGAGGTGCTCCTGCCCCTTTACTCTGCTCTCGTGAGACCTCACTTGGAGTATTGTGTGCAGTTCTGGTGTCCTCAACATAAAAAGGACATGGAACTGTTAGAACAAGTGCAGAGGACGGCCACGAAGATGATCAGGGGGCTGGAGCACCTCTCGTATGAAGACAGGCTGAGAAAATTGGGGCTGTTCAGCCTGGAGAAGAGGAGGCTGCATGGAGACCTCCTAGCAGCCTTCCAATACCTGAAGGGGGCCTAGAGGGATGCTGGGGAGGGACTCTTCATTAGGGACTGTGGTGAGAGGACAAGGGGTAATGGGTTTAAACTTAAACAGGGGAGGTTTAGATTGGATATGAGGAAGAAATTCTTTACTGTAAGGGTGGTGAGGCCCTGGAATGGGTTGCCTGGGGAGGTTGTGAATGCTTCATCCCTGGCGGCGTTCAAGGTGGGGTTGGACATAGCCTTGGATGGCATGGTTTAGTGTGAGGTGTCCCTGCCCATGGCAGGGGGGGTTGGAACTCTATGATCTTGAGGTCCTTTCCAACCCTTACTATTCTATGATTCTATGATTCTATGAACACTTACTATTATTTATCTACTGCAATTGTAATAAGTAACAGAACATTCACATGCTAGACTATGTATAAATACAGATTCAATGCAGTATTATATATTATTGTGTCAGTTCTATTTATTTAGACTGTCCAATTTTATTTGAAGGAATGCACAAGAAGTTTTTCAATCTAATTTTGATGACTTTATTTGTGGATTTCCCTAGAAAATCCAGGACGCTTCCCAAGTCTTCACCTAAAAATGAGATTAATGGATTGTTGTATAAGAGGAAAATCTAGGACAGTAACTACATTGCATATAGCAAATACAATACATAAATATTCCTGAAGTCTCACCTACATGAAAGTAGGGTAAGAAGGAAGATTATATCAAATGAACTGTGAGATACTGAATTAATCTACCTTCAAATATTAGAAATAGTAAATTTTCTGCTCATTTCCAGTGAAGAATCACCTTAAAACTAAATATGTTAATGTATCTGTACAAGTTAATGCATTTTCATGCTACAATGCTCTTCTTTTAACCTTGTGGTTAAAACAGTATGTATACTATGTTTATTCAGTTTAAAATTTTTACTACCTTGGCTTTCAGAAAATGAAAGAATATGTTCTTATTGAATGTCAGCCTAAAAATGATGCAAGTGAGGCACGGTAAAATAGCGTTGTTATAAACAATATTACTTGTTTTCTTTTTGTTCAGTTCATCTAAGACTGCAAGATATATAAAACCATGGTGATTAAAAAGAATACTCAGGACTTGTTATTCAGATATACCTTTCAGAGCTGCATAATAAAGATGGATAACATCTGTCCTACAGCAGAAGCATTTCTCCTTTTTAAAATCACCCTTATAATTTAAAGAGACTGAAGATTCTGTTGAATTGCAAGAACCGAAGATAAAGATTTTAGTGTTATTGTGAATCAGTTAATTTCTGGTTTTAATTTTCAACATCAAACAACTACATCTACAACCCTCTGTCGCCCCCCCCCCCCCGGGATTCTGATTTGTGCTAACTGCAAACACAAATCAAAGATGTGAGAACTGTACTGATAGCTATGACAGTGTACCTTTCACTGAATGTAACATACTTTACTATTTGTAGGCTAAAAAAATTGGTTTTCTACATGAGGATTATTCATTTCTCACATCTCCACAATGCTATTTTACAATTCAGCTGTAAAACAAAAGAAACTACTCTGTTAACATTTCATTAAACTTAGTAAGCATTTTTTATATCTGATTTTTCCACAGTAGTTTTGCTCAGGCCCAAACCCCACAAAACCAAACATTTGTACTTTTTTCCCCTTTATGATTTTCATATCAGACAATCATCATCTTCAATTAAATGCAGATATGGACTGTGAAGACAGCTGCTTTAGGTCATGGCAATAGGAAATTACAAGTTCCCAACTCCCCAACTATACTAAAGGTCTGTAGGAATTTTACTTCTCAAGCAAGTTAACATTCAATTTTTCTTGCTTTGCTTATTTTACAATCAGAGGCTTCCCCCCCCCCCCCCCCCCCCACTGTTAAGAGAATCTTCTTTAATGATATCAATACTATCTAACAATCTATGCAATGTTCGCTCTTCCATAGATCTAATGTTTAATTGCTTTTGCGTGTCCCTGACCTTACTATTTTGGGAACAGAAATACAGTAAGAAAGGACAAACTGAGGTGATCAGGTAAATGAGTTTCCCAAATCATTAACACCATGAAGAGCAAGGATTCAGTACTTTACTTCAGCTTCATAGGATATAATTACATGTTTTGATTAGCAGATATATTTTCCCAGCCTCAGGTGTCAACAAGGGTTCAAGTGTATAACACGTATAAATGGGTGCTAATTTTACTAGTCATGAAAATGTGTTTCGCTAATTACATTTATATCCTCTTAGCCAATTTTCATTTGATATTGCTTCTTTGTAGTACATCTTCCTGTTTATTTCCTTACAATGACATTTGAGCTCTTCCAAAAGACACAGTGATTCTAAAATATGGTAGGCATGACAAGTTACTTCCCCACTGAACATCTGTCAGTCACGAAAAAGTAAAAGATTCGCAGAAGTCTATACAATTCTGTGGTCATTTCTGTACCTCTGTGAATTGTATCCCATTTAGAATGTTATCATCTGGGATTAAAATAAAAAGTAGTGCTCTTCTTTCATGCAGTTGATTCTTCCTAGGGAGTGTAAGCATTTCTGAATGCTGACACCAAAAAATAAGGGAGTAAGCCGCTCTTAGGAGAGTGAAGCCCTTTTCCTTGCCCTGCAGTTTCCTGAAGAGGTCCTTCATGTTTTGCTAACAGAAATGAGATGAGGACTGACAACTGAAAGACAGCAACAAGCTTCAGTGTGAAGTGTCCCTGCTCATGGCAGGAGGTTAGAACTAGATGATCTTGAAGTTGTTTCCAACCCTAACTACTCTATGATTATAACTAGTCTTACAATGGTTTGGGTTGGGAGGGACCTTTAAAGATTGCCTACTTTCATGTAGTAATCAAAACATTATGGAAAATATTCATGGTCTTATGCAGTGTTGTTGGCATGGCTGGAGAAAAACTTTAGACTACGTAAGAAAGAACAAAATTCCACGGTATGGCTTAAGGAGCTGCATGAATGCATACGATAAAATACTAGTTTAAGCTACTCAAAAGTCTGCTCTTGCCACTGATACTTCAGAGCCCTTATTAATTATTAAAAACATAACTAAAAAAATAATTAAGGGGAAAATGACACATTCAGGCTGTGTTAAGTACTGCAGAAGAATGCTAGTGTAGAGACTGGATTTACAAGCTCGCACAAGGATTGATATAATTACCAACAACTGTCAGACTTTAAAACCCAGAGTAAGAGTTTAATGCAAACACTTCCATAGGGAACAGATTGTAAAAAAAAACAAAAAACCAAACCATGCTGCCAAACACAGTAAAGGTGATTTAAATTTCCCTTGTAAATATCCTGAAAGATTTTTTAATGGAATAAATACAACAGATTCTTTTCATAAGACCTGCTGACAATTTAAGCTTAATCAGTACATACAAAAATACTGCCTCAAAGCCTAATTGGCACTCATGAAGTACCTGAGCACTGCTGAGAACAGTTTTAAAGGACACAGTGCCAGTACCCATACAAAAAAGGTAAAGAAAGATGAAAACTTTCAACATGCAATAAGTACAGTGTGACAGGTAACTGAACCATGCGACGCCTCACTGAAGCTGCATGCAAAGCTTATTACAAACTGTAAGCTTTAAAAACCAGTAAATAGACATCTGTAAAATACAGCCCTAAACCTATTATTGTATAGCTGGCACCACACAACAAGTGGGATTTTTATTTTTTTTAACTTCTGCTCTTTTGCATTGAATTATCTGCTTGGATGGACAAATACAATTGAAGTAATCATATCTATGGTGAGAGGCTACTTCTGCTTTACTCTAAAAGACTGGAGATCACTTTGCCTCTGTTTTAATACTTTAAATTTGAAAAATGGGAGCAATAAGGACATACATTTAAGGATTTTGAATGCATGTTCACTTTAATGGAGTCATGAGTACTATTTAGTTAATGGGAAAAAACTTTGTTCGTATGGCCTTGCCAAAGGTTTTAGAAGAAGCCTCATTTCAGAGAATAAGAATATTCACACATGAAGATAGGTGCATGTTTAAGTGTTTTAATCACCAGGAGATTAAATTTGCATGTTCTGTACTTGTCTAAAAAAAATTAAAATACAGTTTTCTTTCCATTAAAGTTATCCTTACGATATAGAGAGTTTTCAGTAAGGATAAACGAAAGCTCTGTGGATAACACAGGATTTCACATGGGTGAAGAATGTCCAAAAACTTATTTTTCATGGTTTTAATTGTATATCCATCAAATCAAGTCAGCAGAACAATGATACATTCATCCTTATGTTATGAACTCTAATATGGAGCCCCTTTTCAATCTTGACAACTTATATATTATTTTGTTCTGGTTTTCTTTGGGATCTTTTACGCTATTCCTGTTAATAACAGAGTAAGGTTATGCACTGTACTCTTATTCCTGATCATTAGAAATGTAAAGCACAACAAAAGCCAGAAACTGTAAGGGAGGGGGAAAAATAAAAATCTTAAATATAAAGAGGTGGAGGGAAGAAACAAAGTTGTCCTAAAACTGCATGAATTAAACATCAATTTTGCCTTTATCTTCAAACAGGCAATTCATCACAATTAAACCTTACAATTTAAAATTGTGTACAAGAATATTAAAAAAAAAAATAATAAAATCAATGAGTTTCAATGAGCATTTGGACACCACAGACATAGTCACACAGACAGTAACAGAAATCGAGCCCACAGCTTTCAATTCCAATACTTAAGGAAAAATAAAAGAAATCTCCACCCAATTAGTGATCATCTCAGAATACTCAGAGAGGATGTCCTAGAGGAGACAAAGCAGTATCTGCCTTTACAAAGGGAGGGTTAGGGGAGGAAAATGAAAATTAATAGACCTGTTGGCTTCACTCTGATATCAAATGACATGCTAAGCATGAATTTCTTAAAGATAAGAAATGAAGTTAAGGAAGAGTCAACACAGATTTGTTATGAGTGAATTAAGAACCAATTCAGATTTGTTTCTCTAGATAAAAGGGATATGGTACTCTCAGAAAGGATTTCGACATCGTGTACCAAATGATACGTTTTACAGCTATTTCATCTTCACAATGAAAAGACAATGAAAAGATGCCTAGCCCAAGGTAGGACTAAAAAGTCATTCCTGAAAGATAGCACAGAGCATTTGTATCCTTAAGAACTACAAACCGTAGAGCTGGTTATTGTAAGACACTGTGGTATGGAGATTGTATTTATTCATTGATTTATTTTAAATTGAACAGGTCTTTCAGAAGTCACCCAATGCATCAACATGTAAAGATCTCACCCAATTCTAAGAAGGGAATAAAATCCAGGCACACATTTTGATTGTGCATACCACAAACATACACCACATTCAAAAATAATCTATGAATGGCGTATTAAGATATGAATATTATTTATGACAGTTCTTACAGTAGAGATTTTCAGGTGAAAAAAAAGTGTTTCAGAAAAACAGGAAGAAAAATGGGACTTGCTTAGAGAGCCAGAAGGGAAGCAAACCCCACTCTCCTGCATCTGTCAAGCTTCTCTTGAAGGGACAGGGAAACAGATGATGTGCCACAGTTTTTAAATTGTTACCTAACAGACCAAATGAAGAGGAATGCATCCTTCCAAAAGTCACAGACAGCTTTTTCAGGAATATGCTAAGAAAAGCTTCCCTTCACATCTGTAAGTACACTCAGAGAACAGTGTTAAGGATTTACTTTGTACTATTTGTCACAAATTCGGGTAGTCCTTGAGGTGATGGTAAAATAATACCTTTGGCCTGGATGGGAAATCCCAGATTCTGAACTGTCAGGTGCAGAACTGAGACAGGGAAGTTCCATGCGCACTACCTGCCCTGTGTTCTCAGGGAGGGATGAAGGGGTTGCCTGAAGAGTAAGCAGATTCTGAACATACAAATAAGCAACACTATGCAATTATTACAAGCCACACTATCCCAAAGGCTAGCCTAGGTTTAAACACCCAGTGGTATTTACCATATATTGTAACTAACCTGATTCTTTCTTAACACCTTCTGGACATGTAAAAATGTGTCAGTCTCCATTTGCAGTGTAGCACTGTGCAAATAATGATGATTTCAGAACACACACAAAAAAATAGGTACTTGATT
Source organism: Amazona ochrocephala (assembly GCA_039720435.1). NCBI lineage: Eukaryota > Metazoa > Chordata > Aves > Psittaciformes > Psittacidae > Amazona > Amazona ochrocephala. The sequence continues at coordinate 2,511,285 of CM077889.1, read as the reverse complement.
CCACTTATTTTTCACCTACAGAAGACTAATTTCGAGAGCTGTTTTCAAAAATAAAGTCCTGACACGTTCTCTAAAGGATAAGGACAGCAACTCTACATCACTGAAAAGTCTGCTAGCAGATGTAAAGCTCCTTTCTCCTACTGTGCTGTACACCCAGTCTGCACATAAGCAGCTCACATAACTCCCGCTATATAACCTCCTTGCTACTTTTTATTTCCTTAATTCACAAATTAAAATATTCAAATAAAATATAAACTCACCATTACTTTGCTCAACCTAAATGCACTTTTGATATACTTTCAAGCTATTATTAGTTCATCTAGTTATTCAGAAACAACAAGACATAAAACTGAATTCCTGGGTTATCACAGCATGCCTTTGGGTAGCATTATATAGCCTGGGAAGTGAAATAATCATCATAAAAATACGTGGCCTGCCATGCAGATGTTGCTTTAACAAAATGAACTGTATTTAAAACTCAGGGAAAACAAAAAATGAGTATTGCAGTACACATGCAATGACATCACTACCACAGCTTAACAGCCCTCAAATCTCAAATCTATTTTAATGCTAAATTGGCTCATAAGCCATTTCTATTTTCCTACAGTGAAAATCATTGCCAGCTTTTGTCATGAGTTATGGTGTATTATCGGGACTTCGGTCATGAGAAACATTATTTACAAACACCCTGGTACTCCTGAGCATGCCTAAAGTAAAACCAAAAAATAATCCCAAATCCAAAACAACCCCTCAAAACAATCAAACAAAACCACTCCTTTAACTCTTATATACCTAATACATATAGCAACTATCTGTGCTGTACATATTTGAAGGACAAAGAGCCCCAAGATTATTTTCTCCTTTTCAAAGAGAAATAAAAACTCTTGAGAGAAATAAAAGGAACAGAAATTATATAATCCCTTTTTCATATACATTTATTTCATAGCAATGTTATGAAATACATGTATACACAGGTAACACAGAATTCTCGTTACTCCTGTTAGTAGTATTTACACAGGAAGCATACTGCAGAAGCACAGATATTTTCCATAATTAATTCATAGTTACATGTGGCTTTTGCTTAGTTATTGATGAAAACATTTAATTTAATAAAATTCAGCCTTTTCCTCTGTATTCCCTCTCCACATTCCATTGTCACTAATTACAGCACCTTCTCTCTCACACACACGGAAAGCTGCCAAGCAACTCCCTCTGGAGTCAATGTCATGGCTACTTTTCAGATTACTAGGAGGGAGTATGTAAACTGCACTGCCAAGTACCCTATCCATAGGGATTAAGTGTGTCATTTCAGAATTCAGTCTCAGATAAGTCAATCTGAAGTCCTCTTGCCCCACACTCTGCTACCTCAGTCAAGTTCTCCCAGCTGACAGCTAGTCACCTTATATTCTACTATTATCAGAGTTAAACTGTGAATGCTTATGTTTTCAGCAAGAGTTCAGAAAAACTGAATTTTGATATGGTAACAAACATCCGTCTGTTAGCCAATGACATACACTGCATCTGCAAAAACATCTATCACCCTCTTTCGTTAATGCTCATTTAGAGACACACCTGTGCTGAGACATTTCTTTTATGATTTCTTATGTCTCACTAGTTTATCAAACATTAAAACAAAACCAAAGCATTTATTCTAAGCTGTCTTTGGTTATAGTTTGCTCATACAGATACACACAACTCCTTTAACTCATCTGGGATACCTCAGTTAGAATGACATTTGCAATTACATGTAAAGCAGGAGCAATGTATTTTGTTGGCCATTTCTATCCACAGAGCAATCTCCAGAGCAGGTATATGCAGCAGAAGAGCTACAGTGAGCTTTGCAAAAATAGAGTATTTTCCTTTATTAAAGACAATATCTTATAGTGAAAGAATCACAGTCATGACTTCACATTAACAGCGAAGCCACCCTGCAGTGGTTTTGGTACTCCTATGATACCTGTCCCTTTATTACAGTTCTACAGAGAAGCCCAGGCATCAGCTCTTGATCATGTTGCCTTCTGTTTGGCATTGCTCACAAACAGGAACCTCAATTTGTACGGCGCATTTCCAGGCTTTTCCATTACTCCATGTTGCACACCAGCATCATTCCACTACAGCCACTCTTGGCCAAATCCAAGCAGCAGCTAAAAGTATTTGCCCAAAAGGACTTATTCTGAAACACGGCAAAAAGAAGACTTCCACCATGATACCTAACTTCACCAAATGCAAAGTTCTTATCTACTGAAGTTTGTCATTTACTTCAGTGGAAAGATGACTTCACCACCACATTCCTACTGACACAACACAGACTCAGAAAGCTCTGTAACTAAGAGCGACTACTGCTGTGTATCTGTAGCAGAGAGAAATATCAGAGGGGTCCTTTTTCTTTCCCATACACTTAAAACACATGAAAAGAACTAACAAAGAGTAAAGAGCAGATGGGAAGAGCAACCAGCACAGAGGTAATTCTGCATCCTTAACAGAATATTACTGTATTGAGCTAAATACCACATTTTATTTCCTTATTGTTTTCAGAAAAAATAATTGAAATTTAGTGATCTTAGACCCCATTCCAGGATAAATATAAAAGTGGCACAAGTCTCTTTTTTAGAATTATGGCGTGAAACTTGTTTCGGTATATTTTGCATAGAATCTTCTTTTATTTTTTCAGTAAAAATTAAGTAATGATAAATGTTAAGGACACAATAGCTGCCAATATCTCATCACAGCAGTAGACATCTCAGCACATTTCCAGACGTCCAAAGTCACATCAGAGGAATGATGAGCAAAATTATAATTCTAAATATTTCAGAAGTCAGTATTCGATTGAAATTTAATTTCACGTAGCCAAGAATATTCTCTTTGTCTTGGTAAAAGTAAAATCCTTAGTTTCTCATTAGAAAAATAAAAGAAATGCAAAGATACTGACAAGTGAGCAGCAGTTTCAAAATACATAGCTAAATAAAAGACAAAACAATCATCACCAAAAGTGATGATTCCCAACTCAAGCTTCTCTCCAGCTGTTCAGACATGTACATACAGAGAATAAAGTAACTGCAAGGCTGTTTTTCCTTCCTTGGGGAATTGCTGTCTTTTCCATCACTGCAAACATTACTTCAAGCAATTGTCACATCTGTAGATCTCTTTGCCTCTCCTTACTCTTTTCTAAACAAAATATAATTTCAAGCTTGAACTAGAACAGTATAAAACAGAGCAAAATTGTCACTAAATCTTAACTTCGACAGAATTCCTTTATACACATACATTTTAAAATACAGATTAAAACCAAACCAAAACAAAATAAACAAAGAAAAAAAAAGCACGTTTATTTTTTACTCCCTTGAAGTAGTATCTCAATATTATCCAATCAGGTCAGCCAACTTGTGCAAGACAAAGAAAACACTACCAACTTCCCTAACACCATGTTCGTAACGTATAAACTTACACTATCTAATGTGACTTCAGGACAAACACGTGAATAGTTTAGAGAATATCCTTGCTGGTTGGAATATCTCAAATTTTCTCTATATGCTTTAATAGCCCTTTTTGGAATACAGTGAACACGGAATGAAATTTTTACATAAGGAAGCAGGATTTTTCATCAAAACCTTATGAGGAGTGGAACTCATTCAGTTACAGAGATTATACCCTTGTTCCACTATATTCAGGCAGACCATCACCAAAAGAGAAGTACACTAGCAAGGTAAAGGACAAATGAATGTTCTGAACTAAACAATGCCATCTCCAAGAAAGGGACCTTCTTTTTAAGGAAACAACAAAGTGATGCACAAAAAGAAGTGTGCAAACCTTTATGATTCTACTAGTGCTTGCTCAAAACATGGTATATTGAAAAAAGGAATTATCCTCTACAAAATATCGATTTTTAGCAGTGAACTCTGACACATCCAATATCTTCCTGTCTCCTTGAAATTTTAATATAAATAGAAAAGTCTGAACAAGCAGACACATGTATGGATTAAGAGTCAGGAAGATCAGCCAAGGCCTAATTCTCCAGTTTTGACATTTGAATGCACGTAGTCTCTCAAGTTTTAGTACACTATGGCTGGTTGTGCCAAAGAGAGGATTTTAATGAAACAACATATTTATCCACATAAACCATGTGCAAATGGATGATTTTACTTGTGTTCTATGCAGAGCATACAAAATTAGAACTACACATTTTGTGTTTAAGTTGTCTGGAGATTCCCTTAGAATAACCTGACATGGTTTTCCCAATCATAAGCTATGGTGCAGATATGCATTCCTAAATCCCAGTACCTGCCATCACTTCTTTATCCCTGTACACATTACTTTGAAAAATTGCCTCTCTAGGGCATGGAGGCTAAACAGAAGATGGTGGGATTGACAGAAGGAAGAATATTTGCCAGTTTTTCCATATATATACATATACACATATATATGTGTATGTGTATACAAACAGGCAGGCACATGTACATATGCACATACATATTTGTTTTCAGCTGTGTGGAAGCTGGAATCTGCCACAGGACTTCTTAGAGAAGTAAGAAAAGCCAGCAAGCTCTGTTTAATTTTAAAATAATGAATTAAAACTTAGCAGAGTTTTAGAAAAGAAGATCATCCCTGGCGGCATTCAAGGTGGGGTTGGACATAGCCTTGGATGGCATGGTTTAGTGGGAGGTGTCCCTGCCCATGGCAGGGGGGCTGGAACTCAATGATCTTGAGGTCCTTTCCAACCCTTACTATTCTATGATTCTGTGATTCTATAAGCAAAACTGGGAAGAAGTATGCAAGCAACAATACCCATGAACTACACATAAAATAAGATGAAGTACAACTTAACACAAAGGTTTGTACCTGAAAAGATTCCTCCCATTACTGCAGCAGAAAAGGTTTAAGTACCCTACTATTTTACATAGCATTCTCCTCCACCAGTTTCATATGGCTCTACTCCTATTCTGCCATGCAAACACTTGACATTAACAAAATTCCAAGTGCAGACTGTCATCCTGTTTCCTTGCTGCACTAGTGAACATTAAAAGCCTCTGAAATGGCCTATTGACTACACCCCTTCTGAACCTTGGAGACATAATGATGCTATAATCTATAAACCTCAGTGCTTCTTTAACAGCCCACAGAATAATCAAGTTAGTTGTTCCTCATATATCCCTGTAATTGTATTCGGATATGCAGTGGAATGAAGGAAAGATACTGTTAAAGGAGTTCACTGGTGAAGATTAGAGTTAGCTGGAAAACCCAGCTGTCAGAGCTCATTATTTTCAACAGACTCCATGATGGCCTGCCAGAATTTGCCTTATAAATGGTTCCACGCTGTCTTAAGAAAGAAAAACTCCTTACAGGTTGCAAACTCCACCTTACCTTGCTAAGGCACCAGCTGATCTGAGAACCTGACAGACCGCTCCAGGTCCATGCCGAATAGTCATGGAACAGTTGGGAATTTCATTTCTTACCCCAGCTGGTGTGTTTTGGGCAGAGAAGTGTTAACTGAAATTTCCATTTTCCAGAAAATTTAAAACCAACCTGACTTTTCACACCGTGTTGGAAGAAGACTAAATTCAAAGAGCTAACTGCAGATTTGAATGAGCTCAGTGAACATTATATGTCACATGTTCCTGGCTGTGTGCAAATTCTAATAATAAATAACAGAGACATTCTTCATAAAGCATGGTGAACTAAACATGGCCTATATTTTTAATGCAAATACAGATATAACTGGTTACATCTACTCAGAAGAAAAGAAAGCCAGAGACTGGAAGAGCACTAAAGCCATGATAACGCAAGCAATACTCATCTCCTCAAGCCATCGGTTTGTCAATGAAAAAACACAGAAATTGACACTTTTTCAATCATAGCAGGATATAATAAAGTGAGAATTACATAATATTTCACTTAATTTCACAAGTTCAAAATAAACTTCAGTAATCACATTTCACTGATAAGATCTAATTGTAATGGGATCTTTATACTAAACCACACACATTGTTTTGGTACAGAATTACTACCACATGTTTGCAGACGCAAGAAAGGCTTACAACAATGTAATTCAGTGGAATCTCAGCAACTAAAAACAGAACTAGTATTACATCTTGAAATACACTACAACAGCTTTTAAAGAAAAGATTGTAGTAAACCATTCTTAACTTCATTATGACATTGAAGATAAACATGCTATACTCCCCAAAACAGGAGGGTTATAAAGAAATAAAGCAATGACGTGCCCAAGTAACTCCCAATCCAGGAGGTCGTTTGGGTTTATTTAGAGATCCCGAAAAAGAATGCTCACATTTCAAACTTGTCTCACCATTGTTTCAACTTTGTAGCAAATGTTACACTGCATTAAATGCTCTAAATGTAACTTAAAGTACTGGAGGAAGGGCAAGAGATAGATTTCCCAGTTTACTGCGCAAGGTAAGAAACCGATAGTTTCTGTTTAGCAGAGGAGCAGTTTAAGCTCAAAACAGAATGTATACACAACAATTAAGTACATGTGATATTCATTCAAAGATTTCAGTTGGCTGGACCACTGTATATAATGATTTCTGTATACTGAGCTTCTAATCCACAGCACAAAGTCAAAACTATCTCAAGGAGACTTACAGAAATACTAATGTCTTTCCCACTTCAGATAAATTTCCTTTCCTCTTTCTCAAAGAATGCAAGCTTAGCCATCCACAAAAAGTCAACTATTACCTAAGAAATTTTCCCACACAAGAATCTATGTGCAATTGAAAAATCAAATGTAGCTTTTTGTGGTCATCTACAAGGCTCGGAATGCACTATAGTTCAAGTTTACATGCATTTATTTTTACTAAGGTTCATTCCCACTTCTGTTGAAGCAAGATAACTTACTTTTTGAAGAAGAGAAAAGGTGAAAAATGAAGTAGCACAGGCTCATATCTGAAGTTGAATTACGTAAATAAGTATTCAAAACGTCTTTCTGGGAAAAAATTAGACAAGCACGATAACTGAAGGTAGACATTTTTCAATGAAATAAATCAGTTCCATATTTACTTCATCTTTAACGATAAACAAATATACCTTTTATGATACAGTTTCTAACTTCCCAACAGTTGGACACACATACACAACCCTCAAGAAAGACGGCAAAAGATGCAGGGTTAAGTAGTTATGACTGAAAATACCAATCCCTATCCAATCCTTCAGTTACTTATATTTTTCAATGAATTCCTAAAGTTTCTCAAGTAGCATGAAAACCCCAAACCCACCTGGATTAACATGCCAAATAATTTTCATGGTATGGATTTTGATTACCTACTGCATTAAGCATCCTATAGAATACTTTCTCTCAAACATGCTTTTCAAACATCTGTATCTGAAGTTCTTAATTCTTCCTGTTTAATTATCCCACTGCACTCCACAAACAAAGTGTTTTCTCCAAGTATTAGTCAAGCCATTTTGCGAATCAGCTGGCTTGGGCAAGTCGGAATGAAGCAAGCTTTAGTCCATTACTATGACAGGTAGTGCTCTTACTAACAACTGCTTTTTACTCCCTCTGACAAATGTGCTCTGTGCCATGGCTGACGTTTGTGTAGTAATCAGGACTGATGGATAGGGACGCCATTGCTGCCGAAAGTGCCCCCCATTTTAATGTGAGTGATTTGTCAAATGTGCTGCTATTGCACTGCTGTCAAGCACAGCCAGGAAAGCACTCTGTCATCTCTCCACCAACCAAGGTCACTTTGGCAGGGACAGGAGAACTCTCCAATGAAATTTTCATCTTTACTGGCTATGCGAATGGCTTGGTCTTCACAGCATTTAGTTTATTTTAAGGAGTCCTTAAAAGTTCTTGCAAAATGTCCTTGCTACCAAATACTAAATTAAACTATCAAAATAAAGACACATTGAAGCAAAAGTGGCACAGCTAGCCAACAATATACATTTGGATTTTCAGAAATGCAGACTTACAGTAAACCCCAGCATGTCATGTCCTTACAGACATAAGAATTACTTAACAACCCAAGGATTTTTACCACTGGAACACCTTAAAATGCAATGAAAACACAGTCTGGAATAATGATTGAAAGATTAAGTTGACAAATCTACAACATATGTCTGTGTATCACCATGAAGTTTTGAGTAAATGGGAATCTCTAAAAACAAAAGCCACAGAAATACAGAGAAAAGTAGAACCTTTACTCTCTATGATATAAAATGCAGAGAATGGGTAACTGTTTCAGCTCAAACTGTCATCTAGGAGCACGTTACAAGCTTTTTTGGCAGTATAGCAGCCTCAAAGTCTTAACCGTGCTTTTTTTTTTTTCTCCCTTATCTTATTATCTTTTAATACCAACATTCACTATAAGCACAGCAATGAGATTTAGATGCTTATGGATTTTACAAAAGTTATCTATATCTTCAGTCACTTACATAAAAATCTGTTCTTCGGCGACTATGGAATTTAAAGAAATTAGTCCGGTAACTTAATGCAAAATGTGAGAGCAATGCTATACCAAAGGCATTTGTGAAGTAACAACCTACCGAAACAAAAAGTCTTTTACAGAACAACCCAAAATGAATAGGTAGGTCATATTATTCCTATCACTTAAAGAAACATAATGTGAGTTTGTCCATGAGGCAGAATACAAATCAGCATACTTGCCTACAACTCCATCCTAAATCTCGAGTATTTACTCACAGAACCCAAAGCCTGTAAGAAAGTTGCCTGTAAAAGGAAGAAAGGAGCCACAATAACATAAAATGAAATAAACCCAACCACGCTCATCTTTTGCCTGCTACAAAAACCTGAGTGGCGTGGGCAGCCCTGCATAAAGTTCCCTCACTACTACATCCACCCCAATCCTATTGGCAATTTATTTTGTTTTCTAGGACTGCAAAGATGAAATAGTGTAGTTCACAAACATTGATGCTACATCCTTTTTATCTCTACATTCCTCCAGAGCCCCAGTTGAACTGACAACAGCTGAGAAGACCTCTACTACTGCAAAGACACTCTCAGGGCTCCTACTCTGACCCCAAACTGTGAGCAACACTGAGCTGTTTGATAAAACCTTCACATACTCTAAGTGCATTATCTGTAACTTGAGCGGACATTCATTCTATGATTGCAAAGCAAATACATATCTAGCATTTCAGTGACCACAAAAAAACCTACTCTCTCCCTTTTCTATGGCATATCATCACTTCACACGAAGAGAGACTCAAGGACTAAGGGAAAGGGAGGTTGGAAAGTCAAAAAACCAAACCCAGTAGACACCATTTCTATTTTATTTAGAAACTGATGTAGCCCAAGAATGGCTGTATCATATGAAACGCTAAAAGCCCACCAGGACACTCAGCTCTTTAAAGGCTTCCTGCTTTTCTGCTGACCATTTCTTTAACAAAAATTTGGATCAGGATAGTGATCTCAACTTGCTCTGAATAATGTTAATATGCCTTCCACGCCAGAAGGCCTTTGGCTGCAAACTGTGGCATAGCATTACTGTAAGCATAGAAGGTAAATAATGACTAAATACCTACTTAGTTAAGATTGACAAAACCAATTTATTTCAAGCCAAATTCCTGGGAAGCTTCAGAAAACTGTGATAGCAGCATCCAGGAATACAGTTAAGAGAAAATACGACTTCTTGTGAAGGAAGAACTTGTGTCATTTCTTCCCTTGAAAGCTTAAACACCTCTACATTAGAAAGATATCCCTAAAGCCTGTGCTCCTTTAGAAATGAGTATCACCGCATCAAGGCCAACCAAATCTTTGTGAAGGTCAAGTAACAGTAGACATGGGACAGAAAGGAAGAACATCTGGTCTGCTGTACTTTAAGTTGTGGATGCCCAGAAAATAAAAAATAAGAAAGCAGCTGAGCTTCAATGAAAAGACTGGAAAAGCAGCACAGGAGAAACAAAACAAACCCAACCAAAACAGCAGGAAAACAAAAACACAGACAGTTGGAAACTACAAGAATTTAACTAATATATATGCAAACCTATCATAAAACCTTTCCAAGCTGATCAACCACGATGAGAGAAAGCTTTTGCCAGTCTCAGTTTAATCTGTTTGGATCTCTCCTCATGTGAAAGTAAGGCCAGCATAACCAGTTCTCAAACACAGGGACTCGCACAGATCACATTCAGACAATTGCGTACAAACATACACATTACTAACACATAAATAAATGCACATGGAAAAAACATCCAGTCAGAATCCTTTGGGAAGGAAGGACTTTGAAGAGGACAGAATAGCAGCAATTCAAGGTCTAAAAGTTAAACTGCTTGAAATTGTACTTGAGAACAATCCAAAAAGAAATTAAGATTCATGGCTGCCTACAATACCAACCAGCAAAATTAATACTTAATCACATTCAGAAGTAATAAAGAATGTGGGAGCTTAAAAAAATACATATATTATCACACAACCAAAAATTATCATCAAAACAAAAAAAACCACAATTTCTGATCTACCAGATATTATGAAATATTTGGAAAAACTTCAAACTGAAACAACATGAATTTACTTTCTAAAAGAGAAAACCAAACCTAAAAATATTAAGTTGTATTGTCACAGAAAATGGAGAGATATTTATATCTCAGTTCAGTCTGTATTTTAGAAGGAACCAGAAAATGACTCAACAGATTAAAAAAAAAAAGTCATTAAGCATGCTAAATAATGGTAAAATGATAATTACACTGGAGATTTGTCTTAATAAATGAGATGTGAAGGGGTCTTTATTATCCACCCATGTGTATGTAGAATTTAATTAGTTATCACCTATAAATGCTAATACCAGATGTCCCTGGTTCAGCAGTAGCAGTCATTTTTCTCCTTCTTACTAGCTGGTGCAATGCTGTGTTTTTGACTTTCAGCCTGGGAACAGCGCTGATAACACCGATGGTTTCAGTTGCTGCTCAGTAATGTTTACTCTGACCAAGGGCTTTCTGAGCGTCATGCTCTGCCAGGGAGGAGGGGAAGCCGCGAGGAAGCAGAGACAGGACACCTGACCCAAACTGACCAAAGAGGTATTCCATACCACAGCACGTCATGCCCACTATATAAACTGGGGGCAGTTACCCAGAAGGGTGAGATCACTGCTCGGTCAGGCTGCGTATTGGTGGGCGGGTGATGAGTGGTTGTATTCTATTCCTTTGTTGTTTCCCTTACCATTATTATTATTATTGGTGGTAGCAGCAGTGGTTTGTGTTATACCTCAGTTACTGGACTGTTCCTATCTCAACCCATGGGAGTTACATTCGTTCGATTCTCCTCTCCATCCCTCTGGCAGCGGGGGGGAGGAAAGGGGAAGAGTGAGCAAGCG